>OW052015.1:2500000-3750000 GCA_932526365.1 Lobophora halterata
CGCTATCCAATTTATAATTACCATCATGAATATCTACCATCAAAAGAGTTTGCAGTGAAATAGTTTTGAATCAAAGTTAAGGCTCGAATCGATTAAGTTAAACGCTGCAAAGACAGCGGAGTTAAGTTATAGTTCGTCAAGTAATTATAAAGTTCATCTTTGTTCAAACGTTTGAGTTTGGTTATTGGAGATTGCCTAACTTTAATTAGTATTGATTGGTTTAAAATTTGAAATAACTAATTATAGTTTCACAGTGTTAAGTTCTGAATTTTTTGTATAGCAACTTTGTTTGGAATTCAACTCATTAAATTTTTTAAAGAGTATTTAGAACTGAAAAGTATTTTTATTGTTCATACTTGAAATGGAGAAATCTAAATTGAAAGACATTTAAATTTATGCCTGGATAATCTCAGATGAATCAATTTGTATATATTTAGTACATTAATTTTTTCCAAATTTTCACTTTTGAAGATAAGCAAGGCAATTAAAATTGGAATAGAAAGTAAGTATTCGTGAAGACAATTATAAAAAGTTTTTACATTGTACCTTATTAGATAAATTCATCTTTGTCTCATAGTTTATCTCCTCTTTTCAAAACTTTCTTAATGCTCTTAGTTCTCAAATTTAATTTCTACTTTACAGTTCTATTGATAAAGGTGTAGGCTCTACCTACTTAGATATTATTATGATGTCATTAAAATTCCTTTATAATTCTATTTTTCTTTATGTGAACAGAGACGTATTATACCTAAAGCAGTCAAAGTACCTATTTTCAATAGTATAAATATTATTATGGCGTTGTGTGAAATAGTCAAAAACATCATTATTACTATTTTTATTATTATTTTACGCAGGATTGTCTCTTTGGAGCTTTAAAAAGGCTTGTAAATGTAGGTACATAATAATAAAAGTTAAATTTTGACAAATACTATGAATTATAACTTAATTCACTGAATTTAATCCAGCTCCTGTTAAAATATTCAAAATTATGGAAATTACAAAAAAAACCAGTTAATAGTTTTGAAATAGATAGGCGAAGAAATGGAAATAGATAGGTTTCATTTTTAATTTCAATTGAAACGTCAGTCTTTGAAGATGAATTATTAATTTTATTTTCAGTATGACAAATGCGTTTTAATTTGGTTCAGGAATTAAAAAAGAGTCGATGGATTTTCAATGATTTTCAAAAACTTGAATAATAGCGTTCACTATATAATTAACATTATTATGTTTCAATTTTTAGGTTTTCATAATTTTTTCCCTCAACAATTTTACCTATGTAGTAATAGTGCGGTCCCATGCTTAGATACGGTACCTAAGCTCTTTCTTTAGGGTATTCTATTATATTTATTGAAACTCTACCTACCGATATGGTAGGTTCGTTATGTTTAATTTATGATTAAAGTACCTATAAGTAAATACCAAAGATAATTTTGAATGTACCTAAAATAAGAAATTCGTTATTTATTCTGCAAAATGAAATAACTCCAGAAAAATAGTTTAACAAATTATACGAACCGAGAGAGCATAAAACACTTCATTAATATTTTGTTTGTATAAAATTATTGGTACTTTTAGTTCAAATAGTTTCTTACATAATGTTGTTAATATAATATCAGAACAATAATTTGTTTATGTTCATACCAGATACTCCAGCTCCTATAGCTTGGTATTTCGTCTCTAATAAACTCTCGGTTTTTCGCAAAATGTAAATAAGCACGATTTCAATTGTTATCTATTCTAATCAAAGTGTGGAAATAATAAATTGATACTTTTGCCGTGTTGTGTTTTATTGGAAACGATAAATCTTGATCCTTTGTTATTTATTGCACGGGTTCAGTGGAAGGTTTCGATTTTTTTCATCGTTTTTAAAGATATACTGAAAGATAACGTCAGATTTTTGCGGTGAAATTGCCTAACTCTAAATAAGTTACGCTTATCAAAATGTTATTTCAGCGAGTTCCAGCTTTATGTTTGTGGTTAAAATTCAAGTAACTTTGATCAAAGTAGTTTTAACAGTTTGATCTAACTAAACCAATTTCCTGGTACGGTTAGTAAGGAATATCTTTTTGATTATTTATTTCCCGTTTAATTTCACTTTTTTGTACACCAACAAGAATTAATCGAGGTTTTACAAAAATACAACAACCAACTTCAACCAGACTGTTCTAGTTACCGTAGGCACCACTAAAAAGCCACGGAAGCAAAAAAAGCATTTTTTCAGTTATTTAGATTTAAAAACTAAACTATTGAACCGATTTTGATATAATTTCTATGGGACCAATCTGAAAGTATAACCTCTAAAACATTTTTTTTCGTATCGGTTTATAAACAACAAAGTTCTGAGGTAACAAACATTAAAAAACAAACATTCAACCGAACTGATAACCTCCACCTTTTTTGAAGTCGGTTGATAAAGCAGGATAAAACAATAGAACAAGCATAGGTATTAGTTTAAGGGGCGGCTTTATCGTTGTGAGCGATCTCTTCCAGATAACCCAGCAAGGAAAGAAAAGAGTGAAGATGAGATACATGGCGCACACTCAGTGAGTTACAAGGTTTTTGTGGTTGGTTTTTTGGTAAGCACATTACAAAAACAAAGTTAACAGAAGATGTCGGATGTAGGTAAAGGCTAATTTCACATGAACGCGCGTAATATTTTATATCCGCACGGCACAGCGCCATCGTGTGAACTTAGCCTAATGCTTAAGTTTTTTTTGTAACAGAAAGTATTTGTTAAAAAAATAAATGTTATAAAACAAAATAAAAACTGATTAATAGACAGGAAGAGACTCACATTATTTTTACTTACTCAATGTTTTGCGAAGAGTTATTTGAGCTCTGCATTTAAAATGAAATAAAGGTAAGCAACATAAAATTGATTTACTGAGAGCATTTTAAAACGGGTGAAATGCAGCTAAAGAATACGAAGATCTAGAGATTAAACAATAAGTTTGTTTATTTTAATATAATATATACTATCAATAAACAGATAAATTAAAAAAAAGTGCCAACGACCGCTTTCAAAATAAGTGTCTAAAATTAAACTTATTCATAGTGTTTTTTTAGTTTGACACCGCCGCCACTTCCTACTTATTACTATATGTAGGTATGAATTATTTTTAGGCATTAAATTGGGACAAAAACACGCTGTTGTTGATCAGCGTCAAATAATTGCTCGATAGATACACTGGGTAAAGAAACGGAGTGCTTAAAACTGTTTAGGATTTAAACAAACAAATAAATATTTTATACCACAATTAAAATAATAATTATATCCGCATCGTCTTCATTTAATCATTTAAAATTCCTCCTCGTTGTCTCTTTTTATGACATTTACCTGTTACCTAAGATAAAAGCTATATTTTCAGAGCAACACCACCATTTTTATCTTCTCTAAATTATTAATTTACTCGGACCTTTACTCCTACCAGTTCTTTAATAAACTTAAAATTGTTTTACTAAAATGAAAAATGTTTCTTCATTCTACGTTTTTTATCCGGTAATCTGCCTAGTAACAGAGATTTAAGTAGAGAAAATTCAGAGAAAATTGAAGCATCTTGTAAAACATTACCTGTCTTGTTAATTAATAGTCAACGCTAATTAAAAATATTTATAAAAAAGAAAATATATTTTACACATAGTAAATGTTTTATTGTATAAACGTGGCTATATTTGACTAGCATCTGAATTCTAAAACAAATTTTATCAATAATTCCAGTGTTTTATTATTTTTTAAATATTCTAATGTAAGTTACAGCCAGTTTCAGTTACATACATAAATATTATAACTAAATATAAATTTAATTTTATTAATAATACGAGTAGGTATAAAAGACTTGGTCCCAACTGACTGACATACAATACACAGACCAAATCGCTGGACGAAGAGACTTGAAATTTGGTATCAACTAGGAATGCATATTCGTTTTGACGACACCGTGGCTTAGTTAGAAGTGACCCTGCCTACGAATTTTGGTGTTCAGGGTTCGATTCCCGGCCGGGGCAAATATTTGTGACGAACACAAATGTTTGTTCTCGGGTCTTGGATGTTGTGATGTGTTGTATGTGTCCATGCCACCTGCGACACAGGGAATCCTAGTGCAGGGGTGTGAGTGTGTGAATGTTTTTTTTTGTTTTAGAACCCTTGATCATTAATTATTTTCCTATTTATTAATCTGTCACCTGTTTTTTTATTTATTTTTAGCCAAGCCTTTAACCACTGTCTCACCTGTATGGTTTACCTCAGATAACGTCTAGTATCCCACCATGGCATCTCTCGTTAATTAACTTCTTTTATTGCGCGCGCATCCTTAAATAAAAAAGACTTAATAAAAATGGACAGCCGCTGTATTTTTTAGTAGCTGTAAAGTTTTGAGTGTCACCGGCCTAAGAGGCTTCGCCTGCGTGGTATCGGGGGTAAAAAGTAGCCAATGTGTTTTTCCATTTCAACAACATCATCATCAGCCTCTGGATTTCCACTGCTGAACATGGCCTATGTCCCCAAGGGTGCGTTTACACAGATGCGGAGCTAGGCAGAGTGGAGAGGAGCGGACTATGAATTAGCCAATCATAGTGCTTGAAGTGGAGATTTTCACATCCTTAGACTTCACGACGAGCGGTATCGATCCTCCTCTATCCACCAACTTCTTCCACCGCAACAAAGTCGTCGGTCCATCTCCGTTCTCCGTTGCGTCGGCGCTGTCGTCGTCGGTCGTTTAAATAGTATTCGACCTTTGATCAGAGAGTAGATGAATATAATCAAAGTGTTCGCCATTTATTTCTTTCTTTTTCTTCTTCTTTTAATTTTCTGCTTAGTTTAAGTTAGTTAAATATTATTCTTATTTTTGGTGTAGGTAACTCTAACTTGTAATTTTGATTGGTTATCTTCTGTTGCCCTGTTTATGTTCTTAATTCTTAAAATGGTAATTTTTAGTTTGTAATTCGGTCTCTCGAGATACAGGTCTGTCTGGCCTAGTGCGGGGTTCACAAGTAACTCGGTTCTGTAATTATTTGTTTTTGGTAAATAAAAATATTTGTATTTGTATTCAATAACCTTTATTCTCCAATTCCTCATCCGGTTATTTTTCATTTAGCAAAGGTTTATTTATAACTCAATTTACGATTCATCCACCGATAAGGTAGAAGCCATGATACCGATGAGAATCGTAATGGAAAACAATCGGAACACATTCAATTTTCGTTGAAAAACTTTGTGCAATAATTTTCATTTTCTAAACGGAAAAAAGTTGCCGGGCCGTGGTGACGATAAATCTTCGAAATGCCGGTGTTTTCCGAAATTCCGAGTTTTGCGGAAATCGAAATTCTGTTAGGAATTACTCGCGCTAAATCAAAACAGGTGAACTTTTATGATAACGGTTAAACCAGAGACATGATTAAATATTTTCCGTGGACCATGCTTTTCTGGATTTATCAATGTTAACCTATATAAAAGGCTTGGTCCTGCCTGACCGACTGACTGACTGAACGCGCAAAAGCCAAACCACTGAACTGAGTGACTGACTGAACGTAGAGACTTGAAATCTGGAGCATGTGTTTGTCTATAGGTCTCTCCCAAGGCGCGCCACTGAGCCCAATCTTCGGCTCTTCTCATCCACCTTCTGCCAGCTAAAGCGCGCAGATCATCGCTCTATCTGGCCGGCGGTTGTCCTACACTGCGCTTGCCTAGACGCGGTCTCTACTTAAGAACATGTTTACCGCGACGGTTGTCGGTTCTTCGGCAGATATGGCCGGCACACTGCCACTTCAGCTTGCTGATCCTCAGAGCTAATTTGCGTATATACTTATAATATCGAAGTTTGATGAACCAAAAGACGTGGTATAACGTGAAAGTATTCGGTTATTAAGTAATATATAGTTTCGCTTACGAGGTAAATGAATTAGCCTTAGTTTTATCCAGGTTCTGACTACTAAATTTCAGCCTCATTTCATCATCATTACTTCAGTCATTCGGCGTGATTGAGTAATCATCCTCACAAACTTTCATTTTACTGCGTTTGAGTGAAGATTTGATAGAGCCAACACAAAATTCAGATTTCAGATTAGCTGATTTGTAGCTCCTGTTTTGATTTTTGCAGCGCGTGTATGCGCGACAACGCTCGAGACGCTGACACTACTAAAAGAAACCGAGCGTAAACGCCGTTATACGCGCGTTCGGCTTTTGAAGTGTCGCGAGTACCGCACGTATTTGCGCGATAAAAATACGCTAGTCTAAACCGCACTTAAAGTCTTACAACCCCGTAATTAATATTACAAGCACGCGTCACAATCCCTTTAGAACATCATTATTTAAATTTGTCTCCGATATTAAACAGGGCTGGACCCTCTGTTCTTATAAGCTGTTGCTAATAAGGAATTAACATTGATTAAATTTATTGCTTTAGGGATCTTTGCCACCCCTAGCGTAGCTAAAGTAATTTGATGTAGCTACGGATAGACGCAAGGTTTTTGCAAAGTGCCAGTTGTACAATGGATTTTTTAAGTACCTAGTGACTAGAAGAACTAGGCACTCTTCTGATGGTAAGTGATCACGCCTGCCCATGAGCAAAACTGATGTACTAACGAAATATGGTGTCATTGAATGAATCAAAATAAACAATTTTGATTTGATTTGATTTGAAAACAGCGCAAAACAGCATTTGAAATTACAAAAACTCAGTGCTACATTGCTAAGTACTACTCAGGCGAATGAACATGACACCTGGCTCGAATGATGTTTGTGCAAAGCACAGCGTGGAATTGGATAATCTTGATAGAGAAGAGTTCCTTTAATACTTGGTAATGATAAGGCTTCGCAAGTAGGGGAAGATGAAACACGGAGGGCGCCGCGCGGGACAGCGGGAGAAGCATCAAATTCCGAGCCACGTGTCAGCCAGGTGTCATGTTCATTCGCCCGAGTAGTACGTACGTACTTTCGTAGTACTACTACGTAGTACTTGTCCACTATGAGACGTTTTGATGATCAAACTCGAAAGGCCAGTAATTTCACGAGCTACGGTTTCCTTCAAACCGGAACACAGTGTTTACACAGCTTACCGGTAGAATATCAATCGTATTCGTATAGTAGTATAGTGGGCTATTAAAAGTGGCCGAGTGAGGCTCGATTCGTGGTCAATATACATCTATTTCTATACAGGGTTTCCCTAAATTCAACGATAAACGGGTAGTGGATGGTGGGTCTGGTCGAGACCACTCCAGAAAATAAAAGAAAACCATTTTTTTTTAATTATAGTACCTTTAATTATTTTTTCTGGCATTCTGGCATTTTTAAGGGTTGTGGTGAATAATAGTACCTACTATTTAGGTTGCCGATCCAAAAAAACAATTCAGTATTATTTGAAGAAATGGGGTCATGGTAGTCAAAAGTTTCATAAGGGGTGTAATTTTCGAAGGATTTCATAAATAGTACTGTAATAAAAAAAAAAGTTTTCTTTTTTTCTTAACTTTACTCGAGTAGTGACCACCAGGCCCACCATCCGCTACCAGCTTATCGTTGAATTTAGGGACACGATGTATAAAGCCGTGTCTGTGACTTTTCATCAAAGAGTCTGAAGCGATCGTTAGCGGAAAATATTCATGTCACATTCGAGTGTTTCCCGACCTAACGAGAAACAAGATACCTTGGTGTTATACAGTAACCTCAGAGCTATGTTTCTGACCTCCATAGCGTAGTGGATGTGCGGCCGGAAGTAAGAAGTGTCGCTTCAGAAAACTAGATAACCTTATTGCCATGCTATAATGTTTTTACCTGGAGAGTGCTCTTTCATTAGAAAGGTCTAGTAAGCCAAAATAAATGAATTTCAAAAATAGCTGCATTTATTTATGATTTAAAAATAAAATGAAAAATTAAACACGTACGAATGATTAAATGATAAAAAATAGATTAAAAAAAAGTCTATTTTTTTTTCAAAATATATATAATATCATAAAAATTGGATAACTGTTACCGTAAATTGCTTTCTGGACTTGCCACCCATATTGATAAATTCAAAATTATTTGCGGTGTATAGATTAGGATGTATACATGTGTTCTACAGCTTGCTAACATAACTCTGAACCTCATATTAACGACACAGCATATTTCTGAAGGTAAGTCTAACTATTTCTAAGAAACAGGCTGCAATGTACGTGCACGGAATGTTGAGGAGAAAAATGTATATTTAAGGGGAAGCGTTCGCGACGACGCGATTTGTTTTGTGTAGTGAATATTGAGATTTGTGGATGCTACAGTTTGTGAATGAGTGATTTTATTGTCACGTTTGAAGGAGTGAAATGTGGTGAAAACGACTAAAATGTGGAATGTTTTGATGTTAACATCTGTTTCTGTGTCTGTGTCTGACTGAATATTACACAATACGTCTTTGAATATAAAAAGTAGTCACAAAAATTCACTAAAGTTATTCACATATATTCATTCACGTTTCAGATAGAGATAAATATGATAACATAAAGAAGATAGCGAATTATCAATACTCTATCGACGATATGAAAAAGCCACGTAGCATTTGCTACGGCACGTAGTATCTGCTGTATTGCACGTAGCACATGTCACTTAGAGCCTTATCATATTTTTTAAGACTATGTTCAAATTCTATAAGATTGGGGAATTTTGAATTTCGCATCTAATTTTTATTGTTTTATTATGAACTTTCTGGTCCAGGTACTGAAATATATTTACAGCTATACATCCATGTATCTATCTTCACAATCATTTTGCATTTATAAATTAAACATAAAGTAAAATAATGGTTTTAAAACAAAGAATCTTAAAAAAAAATTGGGTTTACTGGTTTATAAAAGAGCAAAGGAGTTCCAGATACATCCGTAAATTTTAAGTAAATACTTCTAACGTTGCCTCTTCGACAAACATTTTGACAAAAAAGGTTTATTTAAAAAAAACACTTTTAATATTTTTATCGTACCTACTTTCTTTCCAAGTTTGCCCACCCCTTAACAAGGCCCATTATTTAAAGGACAAAATATAAACGTGTATTAGTTTCGGCAAATTATCTGCGCGAGGGCGCCAGATGCGCGCCACATTAACGACGTTATTGGAACGAATTGTAACGCCCCGTACAACGGTACTGGCACCTTGTTATATTTTCTAACTTTTTTAAAACTTGTGTACGCTTTAAAGGATTTATTATTTGACCTGAATAATTGAGGTTAAAATGTAGAGTGGAATGGTAATTATTTCACAATTTAGGATTAATTTGTTTTTCTGGACTTCAGTTAATATTATTATTACGAAGCCGTATTTGTCCGTTGTTTTGCTTTAATTTATTTATATTTATTTTCCTTGGTGCACCCATTTTCAGGTGAACGCCTCCTCCAACCCTTGCCATTTCTGCCTATTTTGGGTGAGTCTAGTCCAGGTAGCGCCTGCCACTATCATGAGGAAATCATTCCACCTCCGCCTTGGTCTTCCTGTAGAGCGAGTAGATTTTCTTGGGAACCAGTGAAGTACTCTTTCACTCCATCTTTCATCTGGACTTCAATAGCAAAAAATAATAATTGGCATAATGGCTATGTTAGTAAGCTATGTATGGCCAATCCTGCAGGGGATGCCTCCTAACAGTAAATTTTATACGAAGACTAACACCCATATTCTAAGTCGATTTTTTCACTCAAGTGAATATTTACATTTGAAATTTGACAGGTGACAGCCGAACCTTTAGTAAAGCTGCGGCCATTTTACCACTCAGGTAAGTATTCACTTGAGTGAAAAAACGACTTAGAATATGGGTGTAAGTAGTAAAGCACTTATATTTAATGGAATTAATATGGTGTAGTAATCTTAGTATAATTAATCAAGCCACAACTACAGTGCTAAAACTATGCTCATTAGCTCCAACTTCATTAATAAACCCTAATTGGTTGCCGAAGAGCTTTAAGTTGCACGTGAAATGCTGGTAGAGCTAAATATCTATACTGAGTAGTATAAATAGTTTTTGAGAGCATGATCTTGAGAGAGAGTTCTCGTATAAGAGCGCTTCCAAACTAGCGTTACGCGCTATATATACGCTTTGGCATACGCGCTTACACGCCCGGGCTTATTCCGACGTGTACGCTCAAACTGATGGTGGCGAGTGTCAGTAGCAATTTGGATTACGAGCTCAATCGCAGGAGAACACAGGCGTAAACTGGGTGTAAAGACAATTACAGAGCCGACCATTCATAATTATATAGGTACCGTTAAGAGTATAACCGGGTTTGTCCTACTCAAAACTATAACGAACTTTTCATTTGACGCAGTACTTGATATTTTATAATCCTTAAATTGTACTGTTTCACAAGTGCCTTACGTACTTTATAATGTATCTACTACTCGGTCGAAATAATATGACACCTGGCTCGAATGACGTTTGTGCAAAGTACAGCGTGTAATTGGACAATCTTAATAGAGAAGAGGTCTTGGTAATGATAAGTAATGATAAGGCTTCGCAATTAGAGGAAGAAGAAAAACGAAGGGCGCCGCGCGGGTAGCGGGGGAAGCTTCAAGTTCCGAGCGTGTCAGCCAGGTGTCATGTTAATTCGTCCGAGTAGTACCTACGGGATAGACGATAGCGATGCCGATAAAAAGGAGATAGTAAATGGGAGGGCAGCTAATAGAACGCTTGACCTTGAAGAGTGCATAGTTTGCAATATAATAACATTTGTTTGCAGAGGGCGGCAAAATGTTCATAGCGCGACCACTATAGGGTTAATAAGAGAAGATGCTATATTTTTCGTGCAGAAACGAATTTGGGATTATAGTAAAGTACCATAATCAGATAGAAATAAAAAGAGAGAAAAAATAAGCCGGTAGGAGTCCGAGATAAGGGCGGGGTACAATCGGGAACAAAATGTACTTGAAAAAACTAAATAATCCTTTTTTTTTATTATTAAGTAGTTTCGTTCAACTGATGGGCAAAGGTCTCACCCAACTCAATCCACTTAAATACTTAATCACACATTTTCATAACACATAACACATTTCCGTATCAATCAAAATTTTGTATACAACAGTACACAGCATTAATTATATTTATTTAGTAAAACGAGAATTTGTTTTGGAAATCTAATTGCAAATATCAATTCCCGAAATATATTTTGTTATCTGATCAATACCATGATCAAAGCAGTGGGTATATTTTGTGCACAAAAAATACCTTCAAATACTCCGCATCCATGGTAATTTATTTCGAAAAATTGTATTTCCAGGATAATGAAAAACTCAATTTGTGCCTTTTAAGGCCTGCTGATGACAACAGTACCGTAACTCCTTTATACATTTCCAATCCCATTTAAATTTAATTTATTTTCTTTTTAAATATAAAGGTTTTGTCCTCGACAGTACTTACCTGAACTTCTTAGAACGCGTAATCGAAGCCGGAATTACATTATCGTAAAACGGGATTCACCTTATTGGATCCGGCGTAATGACAATTTTTATAAAATTATCCGGATTAAGTATATTATTTTTAAGTGATTGATTTCCGGAACGAGATAATCGGATTTCACTTTGTTGGGTTTTCAAGGATGGAATTGAGAAGACATTGGGTATAATGCTGAGAAGTCTTCTGCGAATACTAACTTAGATTGATTACGATATTTTTCATTGTAACGCCGCTGGCTAATACAAAAAGAAAGGACTCAGAGGCAAAATAATATAAAAAAAAATATTTTTAAATAGGTACTTATCTTGATTTTTATAGTATTGTTAGTCAAAATCTTGGTAATATATTACAAAAAAATATTTTAAATAACCCTGCCACTATAAACGACGCCTTATCAGTTTCCGTAATGGAGAGCAAGTGTTTTGCACCCGTTGCCGTAAAATCAGGGTTCATTCTGGACAGCTAATTGCGGGGTGGCGTGTGAAACCACGTGTTTCCTTGGGTTCCCGAGACGTGTCACGTGACTATAAATTAAAAAAAAATGTGCAATTAGTATGCGAACTGGTTATGGACGCAGTGCATTTCATTTGTTTTGAAAACATTTTTTGTTTTCAAGTAAGTTAGATTTAAGGGTAATCCTCAAATCCGAATTCCATACAAAATGTTTCGGACAAATACTCAAAAAGTACGCCGTATTATAGTAATTTCTTCATACTATTCATTTCGTCCATGTTTTTTGATTTCGTCAATAAAAAAAATTAAGAGTTTCATACTTTAACTTAGATTTTATACGTTTTTTTAAGTTAATTTTAAAACACGTATAAAATCTAAATTAAATTATGAAACCTTTCACTTTTTTTGTTGACGAAATTAAAAAACATGGACAAAACGAATAGTGTGAAAAAAGTACTATAATACGGCGTACTTTTTGAGTATTTGTCCGAAACATTTTGTATCGAATTCGGATTTGAGGATTACCCTTAAGGTTAAAATCCGCTTAAATTAATTTCTGAATTGCTTACAAACACAGTCTATAACTATAATTTTGCAATATAAAAGTTTGCTTAGTAAGGTAATTTATAGGAAAAGCATCAAACGCATAGAAGTATTAATGTATTTTTATTGGAAATACATCATCAAACATGGTCTTTAATGGTCGCTTATTTTACCAGTACAAATAATTGCATGTTTATGGCTACTTCAAATTGCCTGTTCTAAGAGTTATGTGATTACAAATGGAAATTATAGCAATTTGTTTAATTACTCACCACACAGTGGCATTAAAAGCTTACAGAATGGCTTCATAGTCAGCGGTTGGTTTAGAATTAAATTCAGCAATTTTGTACTTACTTTCTAAACTGTTGCGATTTTTGACTCGTAAATACTTGAAATCATGTTTAATGAATAGTGTATAGAAAAAAATTGGTTGTCTGTACGATGGTTTACGGACGATAGTTTAACGTGACTACCAGCGTAACGGGACAATGATCGTTACCGGACAATGACGTCAACGTTTTCGTGCGTACGGCCGGCGTTCATCGATTTTTTAGACGTAGTAGACGTACCTCAAATATTGAGAATAATGACTAAAACCCATATTATTGTTATTTTATGGAAATATCTCTCGATGGCTGAAGGAAAAAGAAGGGACCCAAATAATCTTGTGACACCCAAAATCGATTTTATGTACTCAGATTTGGTGTCAAAGCGCAGCTTACTAAAAACACTACAATTTTATACTAATAACGAGAAATATACGTGAAAGGGTTGATAGGAAATACGAGTAAGTATAACTTTTCTATTCATGTTGAACATTACCTTTTAGTTTAAAAATCTGAGTAGTTTTTTTTTATTATTATGGCTTGTGTGAAGTGCCTTTATACGTATGCTGACTTGCACCAAATTGTCTAAGCCAAAACTTTGGCTTAGGAACTTAGACAATGTGGTCTCTCTTGACAGTTCTTAGCGGTCAGAATCTGTACTGTTAAGAACTACCAAGCGAGTAAAGTAATTGCTCAGGGACTTTGACACTTTGGTGCAAGTCCGACTTGCACCAAACTGTCAAAGTTCCTAAGCAAAAATTTTACTCGCTTGACAGTTCTTAGCGGTCAGTCCAAGCGAGTAAAGTAATTGCTCAGGGACTTTGACACTTTGGTGGAAGAAGGAATTAGTGTACTTGAGTTATATTTTGATAACTTCGCAAACGCAAACGCTTCTTGACAAACATACCCTACAAATTCCTGATCTCTCAAGTTCTCCTCTAGTCTGTCTCCAAAGTTACATGTACTCGCAAGGTGCTTCAAGTTTTGTAAGTATAGACTGAGCTCCTCGCCAGGGCCTTGGCGACGAAGACGAAATAAATGCCGCTCCGCAATGTCAGACCGCTTGGGTTCTAGATGTTCTTGGACGATGGTGACCAACTCGTCAAACTTTTTGCTTTCTGGCTTGTTCGGAGCACACAAATCGCACATCAAGTCGTAAGTAGGTTCGCCGACCACGGTTATCAACGTGGCCACATGCAACATTTCTTTAATTTCGTTTAACATGATGAACTGTTTTACACGATTCACATAAGTCGTCCATTTTCGCGAAGACAAATCGAAACTTTCAATTTTACCGTACGGCATCGCGAAATACTAGGTAAAAACTATTAAAATCGTCGCCAGTGAAATATTCCAATGAAACAAGCTGCGGATTATCAGTGACTGGTTTTTATTAGCAAACTGAGGGTGCATTTATAAAACATATTTTTCTAATACCTACAAATACCCAACATCTACATTCATTAGTTTAATTAATACCTTGTCTATCAGTCAGTCAGGCCCAAGCCTTATATTTAGATGGATTATGATAATTATTTTATCACATTTTTTTATTATTTTATCGAAATCAGAATATGCAAGAGGCTAGCTATAATTTGTAAACTTTAACATTGTGCTATTATACTTATTTCCTGTCATTCATTTTGATAGTCATAAAATATTGTTATGGTTGTTTCGATGGCTAATTGATGGAAGGAATTAGCTTGCATGTGAACTGTGCACGCCATTTTTGCAGTTTGAAATAAAAACATGCATCCAAGTTTACAAAATACCTATTTATTAATAGTTTTTTAGAGAAAATTATAGTGGACTTACCTTTTAGTGCTTATAAAGTCGCCATTCTGAAAGTTGATTTTAAACAAACGTTAGTTCTTTTAGTTATGCATAAAATAAATATCATCTTTGCATGCAATCACGTCCACGTGGATTAAGCTTCGTAAATAAGTTATTAGAAATAAAAAAAGTTCAATTTTTTATGGTTAGATTTGTGTAGCTATTTTTTACCGGTTTTTGGTAGAATGTGCCGTCAAAAATAGTGTTACAAGGGTAGGTTTATGAGAAGTAAACTAAATATTTACTAGGCCTAGGTACAATATAGATAGAAGTGCGGATAATAAACTATTTCTAGTCTATCCTATCGTATCTCCAAGTTTTACGATACACCGAATAGACGAAAGCACTTTACAAGATGTCCGGCTAAGTGATGCTGCAATGAAACTAACCCACAGACTAGTCATACAAAAGTACTTATAGACAGTCACAACTTACTTTTTTGAAAAAAATAATAAAATACATAATAATATGTATATAGATATGCAGGGTGTTTTGTAAAGAGGACTATTTTGAAAGTTTTAACAACATAGTTTACCCAAAAAAAACAATGTTGTAGACTACTTATAAAAAAAATATGTATATAATTTTATTAAATATGATTATATTGTATTATCACAAATAATGGTTATCTTGTAACATCAATAAAAATTGTGCCGTTTTCATCGTAATTGGGAGAACTAAAATATATTAATAGTAGATATAGATACATGCATCACTGTATCTACCTATAACTATAGGTAGTTTATCATAGGAACCAGGTATAGACTTAGGCTAGGCATAGCTCCTCTGAGATCCAATGGTTTAGCCTAGGCTTGTACCAGTGCTACGCTAATGCCTCAGTGGACTGCGTACTTATTAATAATTCAATAGACGGAGTCTGTCTGGTGTAAGAGATTGTAAATAAAATAGATATGGCATTATTGTACTCAACTGAGTACAGAAAACATCTGAACCGACTACCTACTGGCTGACATAAAAAAGGAAGAATGATAAATAAAATTCAAATTAAATTACAGTAAAAAGAGAAAAAACATAGACGTTGAATTGGGAACCTTTTTTTTTAAAGTAAGCTAAAGTCCTTTGGATTTAGAAACTAACGCCTAAAAGTTTCAGATTTACAAAAAATCGTATTCCTTATTAAAAAAACAAGTTTCACTCTATACTACATATATGTATGTATCTTTCTCTACAAAATTTTTGGTAGGTATTGTTAAACCTAACGCTGTCTACAATGGGGTTTATTTCTCTGCAATGAAAGCCTTTAAGCAGACAATGTACTTTAAAGTTAAAAATATAAGCTGGTAGGTAATAAAACAAAATAATTGAAAACAAGACGTGCGCCTTCGATTGCGCGTAGAGCTAAGTGCCTCTTCGGGGGCGGGTTGCTAGGTGCCGAGGGCCGGTACTGGCTTCTCGTGTAAGTATTTCATATTCATAGTTTATTGTTCCATTTGCGTACAAGTAATATAACTAAGGTGCGAGTAGCATAATATTTGCTTCTTCGGGGGCAGCTTGCGGGGTGCTGAGGGCCGGCACTAACTTATCGTGTAAGTTCTTCTCGTTGTTTGTGCACAAACAAACGCATCTGATTTTTCGGAGCTTATCCGCTCTTTCAATATACATTTGGCCTTACTGTATTGTGTCCGAATCAAACATTGCCCTGTAAGTGAATACAGTATGTATCCGAATCAAACAACGCCCTGTAAGTGAATACAGTAATGTTGATCTGTTTAGTCAACAAAGAAGTTTCTTAGATAAATAAATACAGGTCGAATGAAATCTGCCGAAACAAGGCTTTTATTTGATTTCAGAAGTAAATCGGTTTGAGTTTTTGATTGCTTTTCTCTTTTGTAATTTGTTTTTGACAATTTGATCGTATTCAACATAAATAATGTAAAATGTTTGTTTGTGCAAACATATGGGTGATCCATTGAAAGATTTTTACAACGGCTCACCTCTCAGATTAAACTTGAAATTATGGAACTTAATTATTCAACTTATGGAATAAACATAAACGGCATTTTTGAAAAATTAAATATTTAGGCGAAATTTGTAACCGTCACAAATCTAAAATTAATTTATGTTAGCAAAGTATACATAAACAACAGTTTTATAGCCTCAGTAACCACAACATAAACTATGAAAACCATTCATAACTCCAAAATAATTGTTCCACCGGTGACACTTTACTTATCAGAGCACCATAACAATTAATGTGTACCTATGTACCTACTTCACGTATACATTACCCGTATTATTCGTATACATTACCGTAAGCCGGGATGACGTCACCACCCCAACGCCCGAGGCCATAAATCAAGATTTTTTAGTGCCACGACTCAAATTTTAAGTGCCATGAATAAAACATTTAATTTTCGATACACTGTAAATCCGTGGTGGTCGTTAAGGGAATTAGTGAGTACCTATTTTAAATAATTCGAAATACTCTACTGCTACTTGTGTTCAACTATATCTCTTTATTTATTTTTATGATAAAAAGGAATAAAGTATGCCTTATATTGAACTTTTCCAACTCATATCCTATACCGATAGGTACCGAAATTAAGTTCAGTTAGTTTTGGCTTGATGTATCTATTCTCAAAAACATATGACTCTATCACAATAGCAGGGTATACGAATTAGTAGGAAGTAGGAAGAAAGATGGTAAGTAAGTATGTCAACAAAATATAATGATATAAGCCTCTTATCGAGGATAATATATTTCTTTAGCCATAATAATTTACTCACCGTTGCTCAACTATCTATTTTATGTATGTATTTACAACAAATTTTGGTCAAAGAATAAGTAAAATTATTACATAGTTTGGTGCTAGATAGCGTTGTGTGAAAGGTCCAAAATATTTATTTATTAATTAAACCTTATTTTTTGGAAAAGCAGCACCAGTTTCCAGTTGACTAACAAAAAATATATTTTCCGTAACACAAACATATTTGTGTAAAAAATACGTTAAATACTAAGTATCAAGTTGAACGGCGCATATCGTTCGTAAAAAGCTTTTACGCATCGTCGATGGGACGGAAAAATAGGTTAAGCGTGAATTTTCTTTTGTGTGCAAGGATTTCGGACACAATTTTTGGTGTTCGTCAGTTTTGTCATATCACGAATTACTGATGAGGGCTGAATATTGATGTGACTGGCATTTATGCCATGGTTTACCTCCTCAGTTTGTGTACGTTGATTGACCGAGCGAGCACGAAGCGCAAGCGAAGCGTCTCCGTTTCAGCTCAGGCAAAATGCTTTCGTATGCCTATCTATCCGGCAGATCTCCAGTGAAATTTTAAGAGCAGGTTCGATTATATGTAACTTTTAGTCGATTCAGCATTCGGATTTTTTCAAAATGGCGGAGATGTAGGTGTTGAAAAGGTAAGGTACATTATAGCGACATTCTTTTGCATTTTCAATTCAATCTTGAAATATATATTTCTTTCCAAAAACAAACTTAGGTAGGTAAGTATTATGTAGATGTGGTAGACTTAAAATAATATTCTAAACCTTAAACAATATAAACTGATCGAAAAGAATAACTTATCGCCAAAGTTACGCTCCGAGCACAAACTAAGTTTCCTAGCCAAACATCAACATACTTGGAATAATTCAAGCTATTAAATTATTATATGAAGTCTTATAATGTACCTGGAACTTGCATCATATCGTTTCACATTACGGAACTCTGGTTAACGGTCTCCTTCGATACTAATTCAATTTTCTACCCGACTGCGTTCAGTTAACGAGAAGTTCCTCATTTAACGTGCTCGATAGGTTTTTATTGGAAAATGCTATTTATAGGTATATTTCAAAATGAAACGGCTAAGCATGTGTTGGCTACGCGCTGCAGCCCTCTGAGTTATTACGAGTCTATTATTAATTAATTAAGTCTATTATATTTAATAACAATTTAAAATACTATTATTTGTTTGAACATTTTTAAATAAATGTTATTTTCAGTCTATCAAATGCATTGGTTTCGTGCAGTGCAGTCCAGTGTCGACACGGATAATCGAGTTGAAAGTATGTCGCCGTAGTGTTGCAGGTTCGAATTTCTCACCAGGAAAACATATTTTGAGTTATATAATTATAGTATTGAGTTATATAAATATAGTAATATATATTTCGGTGATTGCCGTTGAGTAATTTCAGTATTATATTTTCTTAAGTAACCAACGGACTTTCTCTGTAAAAGAATTTAATTTTTAGCTTGAAATCAAAAATGACAAAAAGAGTTTGTTTATTCAAGTATGTACCTACTCGTATACTCTAAGACACTAAACACACAAAAGCCACGGATGAAATTTAGTGTCCAAAAATATTTTTTTTGTTTGTAAATTGTACAAAACACGTAAAGACCTTTATTTACGTAGTTGAGAGGATAGGGCGGGCAAATATGGCTAACACTTTAACTTTAGATGGTTGTTTGTGAGCCGTGTGTTCGTACGGCAAACATTCTGCACGTACCGTACGGTTTTATTACATTTTCAAAAGTTTAATTTACTGGCCGGCATTTAAATGTCTACGGGATTGAGTGAAAATTTTATGAATTACAATTTGTACTCGAATTAACTGGTCGAGTATGTACATAGAGGACACAAATATGTTGCGAAACCTTTGTTTTTGAAGAAGAAAATTTTCACAACCAGTATTTTTGTACGTAGCAACTTCAAGTTTTTATACTATTATACGGCCTGAAGCAATCTTGTAGCATTTAAAATTCAATTAAATGGAGTAATGCTGCAAGAAGCAGCATTAGCGTTCTTGTTTTTAATCAAAGTACTTACTTTGTAAATTTATTAATTTTATCACACTTCAAAACTGGTCAGATTTACTATCAATCTTACGTCAGGGGTTCTCTTCATCAGCACTCCTCTTATCACATAGTTCACAATCAATATGTGTTGTGCGTTTTTTAGACTCTGTGGGTCCAGAATTCGACGCAGTGAGCTTTGAAAAAGGTCGGGACATTTTTCAAAGCGTACGTGCGTGAATCGAGTTCCGACAGCGCAGGATTTTTGGATGTTACACCGAAACGAATGCTGAAAAATATTGTGAGCGCTCGCTGGAATCACTGTGGTTATCCAAATAATGCTGTTTTGTAAAATTTATCTAGTCTGTTTTCTGATATTCTTACGCTGCATTCTTTTGTTCAGTATTTTGTTCCAATAGTTCGTGTGGATCCATCCCAGGATTGCCTGAAAGAGATCGCTCTTAGCGATAAAGCCGCAACATCTATCGCTTTTTCTGATTTTTTTATATTTATAGGAAATATTTATTTCCTATAAGAATTTTTTACTAATTATGGTGTGCACCTATCTCTATATATCAATATAAAAGTGATATTTTTTTACTTATCTAATAATTCAAAATTGTTTTAAACAGGATCGAATAATTATGTGATCTGTACCTATCATTCAAAATGCAACAAATTGGCAGAAAGCGAGAGAAAAGATGTTACACATCAAAAACGGATACAATGTTACAGTCCATTGTGACTGCAGCAATCTAAGGGGTATTTCACACATGATACGCACCGCCAACCGTGCGCACTTGACGCGCGCCCACCGATAAGACGAATTTGAAATACTATCTTTACCCATGTTAGATTGTAAACGTGACTTATTTTTTAAGAATGTTTCGAATTGCTTTTTCAGCTTACGGTTTTTGGGGGTAATAACGTTGTCTTATAGGCAAGTCAAGCTTATTATATTTTGATTTAAAAAATAATAATTTTGTCATTGACGATATCAACAACAAAAAATTGTAAGGTTTCACATTTTAATTTAGATTTTATACGTGTTTTAAAATTAACACTACTAATTTTTAAAAGTATGAAACCTTACTAATTTTTGTTCAAACAATCGGAAAACATAGACGAAACGAATAGTGTGAAGAAATTACTATAATACGGCGTACTTTTTGAGTATTTCTTCGAAACATTTTGTATGAAAATTTGCCTTGAGGATTACCCTTAAGCGCTCTTCCACATTGAGACATTTTCAGTCAGTCTCAAAAGCCCATTTTAATTAATGTTTAATTGTTTTTAATAGATTTTAATGTTTGTTACATTAAATTATCGTATAAGAGATTGTTTTTATAAAACTCCTATAAATAATGGATACATCAATGATGCCCATCATGAAAAAAATTCAAAGGAAATCACCGTGAATCACTTTTCAAAATTATTTATCTCGCGTTCGCCTCATCAATATAAATTTATAATATTTTGAAGCCATTCCGCCTTACTTTGCCATAATTCAACGATAAAAACCATTTTTATTCACGGCGACTTAAACTCCTCAATAATTTAGATACTGGTATAATGAGAAACAGTAACAAATGTATTGTAGCAGTGCCTTCAGTGCATAGATGAACGGTGTTCCTATAGAACACCAAGATAAACAGAACCAAGCCAAAATGGATGGAATGTACAGAAAATTTTCAGACACCCTGTCAATAAAAATGTAATATCTCTATTTTAAAATAATGTCTGTTACTTTTTACGATGGAACTTTATTAACAATTAAAGTCTTGTAGTTTAAACATATAATATATCTAGCCCTGTTACATCTCTTTTTTGAAATTTAGCCTCGGACCAAAATGTACTTACTAGAACTTAGCCAATGTGACTCCTATAATTAAATACGTCTGTGCTTTAATGTTACTAAAAACTCTTTCAGTGAAACAAATTAACGATAATTATTTTTTAAAGATGACAAAATCAAACATACTTATATCACAAAAGTTTAAATATAGGTTCCTAGGTAGGTACTATTTTTTTTCTATACCATTGTATGACAGATGTAAAGTAACAACAAAGAATAAATAAAAATACCAGTAGTGTTACTGCTATGAGATAACACATAAACACACTATCCCTACATCAATCTCCTATTTAATTTTATATGTTGTTGCTATTTTGAAAATATTTATACTGTTTTCATGAGTTATTGTGGCGTGGATATTTCAGAAGTGTCCGGCAATTTTATTTAATTATTTCTAGCTGAGATTTATGTGCCGTTAAGTGTCAACGTCAATATGGCGAGAGACGGGCCGGAAAATAACTTGCAATTTATTCCCGAGCCAAACTAGGTAGCGTATTCTTAACGCGCCTTTATTTAATTTAATACTTAGATAGATATAATATTATTTAATGTATCACTGCCGGATGTCTTGGCTCAAAAACTTACGACAATGGTATATATATAACAAGAGTACTCGCTCTCTATTCTGCGCTGCAGTGTCCAAGGTGCAAATATTTAATTGATTGACAACCTCCGATAGGAGACGGCACCGAAAGAAGAAAAAATATCACCTTATCGTAAATAAAAAAACAAGGGTGGTCTTATTTAAATGATTTTGTTTTGGTTTCTGTCATTCTTCTTTAATTTTGATTTCAATTTTTGTGATGACCTTTACTTGAACTATAATTTTAATTATGGATCTTGGTCTAAAATAAAACCATTATCATTATTATTGCTAAACAGCAACTCTACCACACAACCGTAGACGACAAACTGTTGCTAGAAAAACAGATCAATTTAGAGTGGAGTTAATAAGTAAATGTATACCTAGATTAAGATTCTGAAATAAATAATTCATTCAGTCATTCATTCAGTTTAGGTGGGGTCAAACAATTATATGATAAGCGTCAGTGTTTGTTCTGACTTTGGATATTGTCTGTGTATATATTCATATTCATATTCATTTATTTATTGTTTCATTTGCATACAGTTTATATAACTTACGTGTAAGTTTCTTATAGGTACACAATGCACATGAACCCTGTAAGGGCGCAACAACTTTAAGTTAATTTTTTGCTCGGTAGGCATCTAATTCACTTATGTTTATACCAAAGTCAAATTATTTATGTATTACAAAAATATTGATAAATTAGCATTAGTTAGGTGATTTGTATTTTTATACTTATATTATATTATATTATACTTTTTTTTTACATAACTTTTTTATTACAGCATAAGCTAACTACTACAATCTATACATAGGTATATTACAAAATTTACAAAAGGAAACAATTGGGCCACCCATAGACCGTTGCAAACGATCTATAGGTAGCTCAACTGCTCCAACTCGATACCCGATGGCAGCGTGCCGAGGATACTGGCTGCATTGCCTATATATATATATATTATACTTATATTTAATAAAAAAAATGTATTGTCAATTAGTTATCTGGTTCCCATAATACAAGCTCTGCTTAGTATAAGGGTAAGATGGCGTTGTGAGAAATGTACCTACCTACATTATTTATTTATCCCTCTATTCGTGTCTTCGAGCAAAACTCAATTAGTTGCAGATAATAATCGAAGTAGAGCTGCAAGATGCAGGATGTAGGTATTTCATATCGAAATGCTTTAGAACTAATTGGTTTCCTGGAAATAGCAATACCACGAGCTGCAAGAGCTGCAACTAACGAGAAACTTCATACAGCTTCAAACTAAGACGTTAGGAAGCTGCAAAATTGAAACTTTTTCAGAACTTTCTAGTGCTGATAGTTAACAAGCTCTGAGCTAAATCACCTCGTTAATCAACCGTTTAAGCACGGCTTAAACTATAGTTTGGAATTATCCAAAGTTTGATCCAGGAGATGAAAATTTATCTCAACCTAGATGCTTCCCGTGGGTTCGCCTGCGTGGCTTGGTAATAAAGTAGCATAAGTCCTTTTCCAGTTTAAAACACAGTCTATCATCAATTCATCATTATAATTATCTGATCTTTTTCTTTTTCTTATCGTGTCACTAGTTCTTTCGAACCATTGTGGTGAAAGAATTTCAAGTGCACCTCGAAGAGGCTCCTTTCACCTTTGCACCAAAAATATACTAAAAGATTTCGTGAGGATGTAGTAAAAGATTCACCGCTCCACTTTTTTTAAATATATACCCAGTCAATTTATATTTTCGAAACTGTACAATTGTGCGAGCGAGATAACGGCACGCGGGATTTTGGGCCTTAATAAAACTTATTATTATTATTATTAGCTGATCAACATCTATGAAAGATAATAAAGGTGGCATCAATTGGGTGTTAGGACAGATAAACACTCTCTCTCAATCATACACTGGCTCAATTCACACCAAGATGGCAGCGGGGCGTGGAAGATTTTCAGTGCGAAATAATTTAAATTTTATACATCTTCACTAACTTTCGCATTTGTAATTATCAATCATCAATCAATAAATATTTAAGACTTAAATCTGACTGACTGACAGACAACGTACAGGGGCAATCGCTGAATGTAGAGACTTGAAACTTTGAAGGTGTGTTTGTCAACGTACATTATGTAAGCTCGTACTAAAAAAAATAATGTGTTAATTCACAACGCAAACGAAGAAGCGGGCTTCAGCTAGTAGGTTTTTTTTAACGGTGTGAAAGATGGCAACACTTTAAAAATGTATCCCTCTATGTATGTATTCTGAGGTTGGAGAACTTTCTTGGTCGTAAAAAACTATTAGCGACTAGATTTATGCACGATAAGGATTTTGCATCGGGGGAATAACTGCTTGTTGCAATGGATGGCGGAAATATAACCCTAAAGAATTAGGTAAATCGAGGTTTATGGGTATAATAAAGGTGCATGTTGCAGGCAAGAGGAAAATATTTTTTCAACACGAACTAGGAAATGTAACGCTTCAGAATTTATTGTTATAATTTGTTTGTAAGAACCATAATTTTGTAAAACTACACTTCAAAATACAAAGTCTAATGATGAATAATAAAAATAACAAATAATATACCAACCACTTTTCGACTGTATAAGTACCTACTAATATTATAAAGCCAATTATTAAATGTATATTCAAAGAAGCAATGCAGCTAGTATCCTCGGCATACTGCCATCAGGTATCGAGTTGGAGCAGTTGAGCTGCCAATAAATAGCAACGGTTTATGGGTGGCCCGATCGGTTCATTTCGTAAATTTTGTTTTATAGATTGTAATGAAAATAATAATTTTTAATTAATTTTATTTTATTTTGATTGACGATAACAAGCAAAATAATAATCATGGTTTTACAAAAACATACTATAACCGGCTTCAATTGGACTGTTTTAGTGAAGGGAAACACACAGGAGAGAAAAATACGCAATTTCATTTACTGGATGATGTAATATAATTTATAATGTTATTTTTCAAGATCTATGAATAGAACGATGATATGAATAAAACAGGTGTAGGTACAGAGATGACGGCTAATAGAGAAGAATGGAAGAATGGAAGAAGGACACAAGGACAAGGACAGCTTTTAGTAGTAAAAACAGGTTCAACATGACTGTAAAAATATTTAATCAAATTCCTAAAACTATTAGAGAACTACCTATTAAACAATTTAAAACTAAACTTTATAAATGGTTACTTGAGAAATGCTTTTATAATCTGAATGAATTTTTATCCTAATGTGTTATAAATATTATCTAAAATCTACTCTATTATAATACTATTATTTTTTGTTATAACTACTATATTATAAACTGTTAAAAAAAATGTGAAAATTATTTTAAGTCAAAATTTGCATGTCGACTACCGACGAAATATGTGATACTATACTATTAATATAAGACCTTGTAATGACCATACTTCAGGCAAATAAATATCATTTCATTTCATTTCGAAGACGACCTGTTGTGCCGACCCCACGTTCAAGAGCAAAGAACTGAACCGATTGTCATTAAATTTCTAAGGGACCAGTCTTGAAGTATATCCTTTCAAATAAAAACAAGATTTTTAAAATCGGTTTATAAACAAAGAAAGATCTGAGGGAACAAAATGAATAGGTATTAAAAAAAACTGAATTGAGAACCATCTCCTATTTTTAAAGTCGGTTGAAAACCAAGCATCAAACGGTGTCTGCTGCAAATATCATGTTAAACCTGCGTAATAAATTACCGATAATAGTAGTGTTCAGGATGCGATATGTGTTATGCTTATCGACGTTCATTAGCTTGCTCGAGAATGAATTACCGTAGCGAAGATAGGTAATATCTTAAACTAATGCACGTCGGGAAATACTCACCTATTTAGATAGATAGAAATCTATCTAGCAAGATAGGTAATATCTTGAACTTTTGCACCTCTATAGAGATAGATAGGAATTTACCTAGCAAGTCGACACGCTGCATCATATCAGTTCGAGACGAGTTAGTTTTGAGAGGTATCATCAACTCAGTTAGTACAATGCTGAACATAAGCTACTCCCAATACCAAGAATCCAGTCTTCGGCTCTTCGCATCCACCTGGCTAAGCTGTATCCCAAGTCACAAATACAATGCTCTTAATTAATTAACTCTGAATTTACAAAACACCATACAATGCATGCCCTTCTACATAATATCGCGGTATTACACGGGTTAAGGGGTCTCTTGGACCCCACTTGAGAACTTGGTCGATTTGTCCGAGAATTAGCTGAATTTAATACACTATGCCGACCTCGTCATATTATGTGACTTGCTGTTTCTTTGGGTGACCATAATTTAATACTTGTAATGAAGATTTTCTATGGATTCGAAACAAAAACAATAACTGGCCAAACAAAGTGAAGGCAATGTTGCCTTCACTTAGTTTTTTTACGAGGCGGACCGGCTCATAAATGTATATAAGTATTTTAATGTTTTCTGACGATAGGAGTCGAACTATTTATCCGATCCTTATCAAAAAAGACAAAGGTAGATATGAGGTTAAAATAATATTTGAATTCGAAGTTGAGCCAAATCAGTGTAAACTAGTATAACATATAGGAGATGGTTGAGGTCACGGGAGCGAACTACTAGCATATATATAGCATGTAACTTTATTTGTTTATAATTTTTTTCTCACTATATAATTATAGATAGGTACCTATTGTTAGTATAGTAAGTAACTGCAGTTAGTAAGCTTTGTTTAGTTGTAAAATTTTTATTTATTGGCAAATAAAAAGTTACTTTTGTTAAGTTCTATTTCTATTTCATATAAAAAAGATATGAAATTATGAAAAGTAATACCTAGGTCGGTGTTAAAGGGTTACATTGTCACCCTACACAATCCGACCCTGTAGAATGTAGATCGTTAACATGTACAAGACTAATCCACGCCCAGACCTGACTTCTGACCTTTGATTAATAACTTTATGTGTAGAACTCAGTTATATTAATTAAATGTTTCCTATACGACTTGTAGTTTACTGAGCGTGGGGGCGTAGGCGTAGGTTCGTCTTTGAACGTTGGCGTAGGTCCCTTCTCTGTCTTTGTAAGCAGCCGGGGGGGTTATCTTCTTGACTAGCGTTTGTCAACAGTTTGCGTGGGTATAAAATAAAATTGCTCTCAGTAAATAGACTATTCTGGGTAAAAAAGTGATGCCGTTAGACATGTAATATATTAAGACTATCATATCTTATACCTAATCAATCGTATAATATAGGTACAAACAGCGTCAGAGATAAGTATCCCCCTTGGACAAGACACCCAGCTATAAATCCTCTCAAAAAATTGTAATACTTCAAATTATTTTTAGGCTTACATACGGTTATCATACAAATATAATCTATTTTTTAAAGACAAAACTTCTCTATTCGCCGCGACGGTGATTTTAAAGGGATTTGAAGCTGGGTAATGCAAGAGGGATACTTATCTATGACGATGTCTGTACATAAAGAAAAAATATGTCATTTTTATTAATGACAATAATAGGTAGGTAGGTATGTATATTAAAAAGTAAACGTTCTATTTGAGGACAGTATGATGTTACGGAAAAAGTACTTAGCAAAGTATATGCCATTTTAATTTTTCTTTTTTAAATAATGTATCGTAGAGTTATTTTGAGATGCACTAGAAACAGAGAGGTACATAATATTTTTTCTATGCATCTAAGTTTCAAGTTCACATCAACTTTAATATACCTAACCTATGCTGGTAATATTTAAAGAAACTTATTTTTCGTTCACGTAACAAAGTTCACGTAAGTAAAGCTCACGTAAGTAAGTGTAAATGGCTTGAACAGCCTTCTCTTCCACCGTCCTCCGTCCGTTTGAAAGAAAGAAAGAAAAACTATTTATTTGTGATAATAACTTAAGTTACACTGTACACAGGTTGACACACAGTAGGTACAATTATGGTAGTAAAGCAACGAAGAATTAAAAAAACTAACATTAATTAAAAAATACAATAAAAAATAAAGACTTACGAACTACTTATACCTACCTACCATAAAAATAAGCGTTACATACAACTAAATACTTTAAACAGTCGAGAAACGATGTTACAATAGGTGTGTCCCAATAAACAGTGCCTGTATATCACAAACAGGCCCCTGCTCAGCATTTGCTGGACCAATAACGCAGCCCAGCTTTTTGAAAACAAACTTGCTTTAAAATTAAGCTAAAATTCCCTCAGTAATTCTAATTTTGAAGTGAATACATTTCGAGAAAGTGTATTTTCATTGTTCCAATGAGTTGCCTCATAAATTACCATTTATTAATTCGTCAGAGTGTACCTCAATCGTTTGTTTAGTGAAATAATAGCTGTGTCCGAATTTCAATTCAAATTAGAGTGCAAGCGAACTATACACAACCAATTTTTAATTACCAAAAATAATTAAATGGGCAATGCAGACGACTTACTACGTTTTATTTGTGCATTCTGAATTATGGATTTCTACAAAATGACAGAGTGACAGCGGAGAGAGTGCGGCGCCCGAGCCGAGCTTTTGCGAGCTGGCTCGAGCTTGGTATCCCAGTTTGCCAAACGATGGATAAAACTTAAATTATTATAAATGATGGGTACCGATTGACGCAAGATCATAGGAAAACGACTAACTGTAACAGTTATCCAATTTGTATCATATTTATTTGAAAAAAAAAATGGACTTAATTTTTCAAGTTTTTTTGCCTGTGTTCAGTAACGGCAACTGAATATGCGTATTTTTCTGGTGATTAAAATTTGCGCTGTATAAATATTTGAATAAAATAACCAAACAACGGGTAGGGCTGTGTTGTGTATATCAGCGAGTCACTTTCAGTGTTATTAATAAAATACTAGGTATTTTTTTTTTGCGCGGTGTTCCACACCCGTAACCTGCTCGACCCCGACGCATACTAAAAGGTATAACAGCGAGCTGACTATATGTATGTATAAGCTAAAAATCACACTAAACTTATATCTACGGGTAATCGTCAGAAGATATAGACTAATTCGGTACAGTCCGATTTAATTCGTTACTTTGGTCAAATAATAAATAATATTATTACATACTTTGGTGACGTAGCGTTACAATTACATTTTCTGATACAGATATAGATAATTTATTGATAAAAACAAATTTACAAGTCAAATAGTAAATAAAACTTACACTTATATAAATAGTATTGTATAAAGTAATAAAATAATTATTACAATTTTTTATTTATTAGGTCTTTAACCGAATAATATGCTTTTGCTATTAAAAACTTTTTTTTGAAATTAAGTGATTTTAAAGACGTTTCACGTATTGCTCTCTCTGTAAAGAGTTTTATATATGGAAGTGGGTAGATACAATAGTAGCAAGGCCAAAGAAAAAATGGATGGATTGTGTTAAAAGATGATATGAATAAAACAAGTTCCAGTCTTTTATTATTTACTCTCTTGCCTTCTCTCAGACTAAATTGCTGAGTTCTTACTTTTTCCACAAAAAATCTAGTACGTAGGAAAATTATACATTAAGGGGAATCTTCAAGGCTTAATTCCATACATAATGTTTCGGACAAATACTCAAAAAGTACGCCGTATTATAGTAATTTCTTCACACTATTCATTTTGTCCATGTTTTTTGATTTCGTCAACAAAAAAAATGAAGGGTTTCATACATTAATTTAGATTTTATATCATATAATCTAAATTAAAGTATGAAACCTTTCATTTATACATTTTGAGTATTTGTCCGAAACATTTTGTATGGAATTGGATTTGAGGATTAGCCTTAAGTAAAAACCTGATGTGACTTAAGGCTCTTTATTCATCAAGAAATCTGAAATTATTAAAAGAACGAAATATTAAACCTTTTTGTATAAAAATCTATTGTCGCAAAAACAGGAAAGCGGAGTATAATGTTGCATGTTGCACCGCAAGCTACAATTTTGTCGCATATAATCGGTTTGCAACGCCCTATAACAGCTAAGAACCGGTAATGTCACACTTGGCCTACTAAGACCGATAATTTTGCAGCCCACTGCAATGAAAAAGCTAACTTTCCATGGAGTTGCAGCCAAAATAAAATAACTAAGCCAGAACACGATTTTTTTAATGTAAAGAAGTGGCGAGACTAGCTTGGCGCTCTCTTTCTTCTTCTTATCGTAT
This sequence comes from Lobophora halterata, assembly GCA_932526365.1. Lineage (NCBI taxonomy): Eukaryota > Metazoa > Arthropoda > Insecta > Lepidoptera > Geometridae > Lobophora > Lobophora halterata. The sequence continues at coordinate 2,529,882 of OW052015.1, forward strand.
CACTATTTCTTTCGAACCAGTGTGGTGAAAGGATTTTAGGTGCGCCTCGAAGAGGCTCCTTTCGTGCACTCCCTGATGGTAAGAGATCACACCTACCCATAGTGCTACACGGGACTATGATTCCTATGTGCCGGTGCAACACTGCGATAGCGCTCGTCCACCTAGATTTGATAGTTAGTCTCGAAAGCCCAGTAATTTCACTAGCAACAGTGCCCTTCCAACTGGAACACAGTAATGCTTACACATTAATGCTTTGCGAAAGAATATATGCACTGTGTACTATCTAGACGGCTTCCTGTATGGGGATGCCTCCGTCGGTAAAATTACGTATTAATAGTCCTACTTTGTTTGTTCATGAAATAAAAACGTACTACTTTTCATAATATCTTGTATTTTCAATTAAACTTCCGATAAATATAAAAAAAATGTTGTAAAAAGTACCTACCAGTAGACAAAATGTTCAATCAATACACAATTCAAATTACTCTCCGTAGCATTTTCATTTTCAGTAGAGTAAGAAGGGTACCAGCTGTAATTCTCCTGAGCTGTCAAAAGTAAGCGGTAATTTGTTCATACTGTAATACATAACTTTCAAGCTCTGCATTAGCTGTTTAAACCATGTCGGGGCCTGTGTTCAGCAGCTAGGGATTGTCTGCATAATGACTATGGATGGTGTCGCCAGCACCTAGACGGTGAAAAATGGTTGTGTTCACTGGTTTTGTTTATTTTTTGATTTTATTTTCATTTTGTATAACGAAACATAGAGCTAAAACGGTTTTCTTCGTACGCTTGTTACTTTTCGCTTCAATTTCCATTGTATGATAGATCTTTACATGATGTATCATCGAACTGTCAAAAGACCATTCCCGAATTAATTTATTACTTTTGATAAGCTAAGTACCGAATTTTTTTCAGTTTCAGTTCCGCTTTTTGATGTGTAACATCTTGTGGCAGTGATTACTTGAAATGCAACAGAAGTGTGTAACAGGAAGATAGCCATCAGATAGTATCAGCCTTAGAAAATTGAAGAAAATGGTTTCCCTTCAAATTTAAATGAGATGACATCATAATAATATGCATACTCGCTCGCTCGTTTTTCATTAAATTACACTTTTTTTGTACTAATTATTTGCTCTATGAAATGAGATGTCAGATGTTACACATCATAATCGACTACTGTTAGGGCGCCCTCAAATTAGAGGCGTGAGGAAGCGCCACTGTAGCGCCACTGTGGTACTTCTGCTAGTTCACATATAATATCTAGCCGTGTCACTGCGCCACGATAGTGGCGCTGCACCTGTGTCCAAATATTGTATGAAAACTAGCAGAAGCGACACAGTGGCACCACAGTGGCGCTTCCTAACGCCTCTTATTTGAAGGTGCCCTAAGGTTCACTCGTTTTTCATTGAATTAATCTTTTTTTCAATTTCTTTGCTCTATGTAAAGGAGAGTTTTACATAATATTCTAACAGTTTTTCCCTCCATACTTTATTATTATCCTCAGCATAGCTGCTGCAATATTCAAATATGTTATGCCGTCGATTTACAGCAAAACCGAGACAATCGCTCACCGCGTGCATCACTATCAAAGGCCTTTGCTCATCAAAACATCGCTTAAGGGCTACTATGCGGATACAAGTCTAGGTTTAAAAGGGATTGTGTTGGAATTCCAATCTTAGTAGAGTCCGGTAACGCAGTAACAACCATCTGCGACCAACTGCATTAAAAGAACATGCGCAAAAAAAATGCATTTTAGTTCACGTGATTTTTATTAGATGATGAGAGAAGACAGTTTACCGAGAAAATTTCTATTTGAAGACGTGGTGGCCGAGTGGATGAGGCCTTTACCTTGCGATCTGATGGTCGCGGGTTCGAATGCCGGTGGCAGTCATGCGTAAATGGGTTTATTCAGTCGAAAAAAAATATGTATGCATCCCACGTTCTCGCAACGGTGAAGGAAAACATCGTGAGGAAACCGGCATGTCGTAGAAACTAAAGTTCGAAAACATGTGTCGAGTGCACGAAAGGAGCCTCTTCGAGGCCCACTTGAAATCCTTTCACCACACTGGTTCGAAGGAAATAATGACACGGTAAGAAGAAGACCAAAAAAAATACCTACTTGGTTTGTTCATGGAAAATTTTACAGTAGGGAGGCGTGCCCTGCAGGATGCAATCTAGATGGGTACCAACACAGTGTCAGATATTCCGCCGCATAGTAGTTATGAGTAAGCATTACTGTGTTCCGGTTTCAAAAAATTTTTGACTTAAAAAAAAATATACTAAAACATTTTCTGAGGTTGTACTAACAAATTCACCTCTCCACTTATTAAAAATGGATACTCACTCAATTTATATTTTCAAAAATGTACAAATGTGCAAGCGAGATAACGGTGGACGGGATTCTGGGTCTTAATAATGAAACTTCAGTAGATACATGGCCTTAAAACGTTTTAGCAAGAACGATCATGCCTCTGATTTATGAAATTGCGAAGCGCTGTCCGTCAGTTCATTGTCGAAGTTCCATACATCAATCTTACAGACACACACGACAAACACACTAGCTGATGTAGATAGAGCACAGTGAAAACCGACGGGGGGATGTAGTGTTTTGTTTACAACTTCCGGTAACGGGAGAAGGTTGTTCCACTTTGTCGTATTTGTCCAACTTGTCTATATATATGAGTATGTATCTATTTTTTTTTTAGGAACTGTCTGTAACTCAATACTCAATACTCAATTTTTATTCGCACATACAATAAAAAATACAGTTGTTCGTATTATAGGATAGCACCATTCATATTCTGTCTGTCTTGTGTTTGTCAGCATACGAATTTATGTAGGTACAAATAGTAAAAATAATTATAAACAATCAAAACGATACAAGCAATAATAAACCAACCTAATCTAAATACTTATCTTAATAATAACATGTCATAATTATTATTATAGGTACTAAAGTGTCTAAAGTTCATTAACTAAAGCATACTTGAGACAAATAAACCATTCATTCATTCATCGATCTAGTACCAATGATCTCAAAATATTACCAGTAATAAAAAGTAGTTAAAATAATAATAATAAAATTTTGCGCAAAGATATCTAGCCCGAAACTAGCTTGTATTTTGGGAAGCAGATAACTGATACCTTTTATGTAAACATAAAATACATAACTATGATAAAAAATAAAAATAAAAAGGAAGTAACTAGTTGCCCGTATCAACCCGTCTATCAATAAAGAAAAGTAGGAAGCACAGTTTCTGTCATATTAAAATAATGGGACAACTATTATTTTAGTTACCTAATACAAACAGCTACAAAATATATGAAATATAAAAAAGTTTGCCAAATGCCACTTTTGTTATTCATTCAACAAGGGTAACGAAATGAAACGTTGTCCAAATGGTTAATAATAATATCTATGTAACGTACATACCTAAACCACCGAACTTGTGTAGGTAACCTACCCAAACTTTATTATCCCGAATTTCTGGTAGCTACGTAAAAGGTATAATTTACAAACATTAAATAATTAATTAAATAATTTTCAACTTGATACTAAAATAGACAGATTGTGTTGCAGAATACTTCCGGAACTGGTTTCTAGTTTCAGCAGACAAGTTAATGGGTTTACAAAGTTTTGAAGGATAATGAACATAAATAAGTAGGATTAAAGCATGTACAGTCAGCTGCAGATATATGTATACACTCTCAAGCTTTCACATTTATATTACTCTTAATTTTGCAAAGAAAAGTGCACGCAAGCATTTTCAAATTAATGTAGTCATTTTACATGCCAGAGTTTTTGTCAGAAGAAGAATGTCTTTGCAAAATTAAAACGAAGAAAAAAAATGACACACAAGCTTTTTTACACGCTACAAGCCAGCGTTTACGCTTGTAGCGTGTAAAGTCGTCAGCGTTTTAACAATCTGCTTGTTGACAATCCTTCCCGAAACCTAACTCTCTCACACGCTTGTTTTTAAAAACGCAAACAATCAGCTTGTAAAAAAAATCGTGTGTCATCGTTCTATAAGAGTATAGAATAAATGTGAAAGCTTGGAAGTTTATACATGTCTGTGCATCTGACTGTACTTACCACACTACCTCCATTTCCAAAGTTCTATTGAAATGTTCACTTGAAATACAAAGCTTTAGTCGGGCTATTTATGTAGGTACATATGTATGTGGCTTCATTTTAGATCCTAGATGATAAATAACTAGTGTTTTTTGTGCTTATTTTTTAATCTGTTAAAGTAAGAGCACACACCCGCCCGCAAACGAGTGTCTGACTACAACCATCGGAAGGTGGCTTCCATTATTTTCATAGATTTTGAAGCTGTCTGTGTCTTGACGTGCGCGATGACGACTGTGTAACCTGTGGCAGCCACGCGCTACACCAACAAAATGTATGAAAAACTGATAGAAGCCGGCTTCCGGTGGCTGTAGTGGCACACTAGTTTGCGGTTGCAGTAAAAGTCATTTTTATTTCTTTCACCTAGCTATGCTAGAGCTATATTTATGTTTATTATTCCCTAAACAAGTGGCAAGACAAATAAGGCCCACTTCTAATCACGCTTGCGTCAGTGCTACACAGGACTTTAAATGACATAAAATCCAGAGCAACACTGCCCGTTAACTTTGGGGAAATTTGCTGGCCGCTTTAAGAGTCAGTAGCTATTATATCGGAACACAGTTAACTGTCGGCTTTATAAACTACTAGCTACTGCAACTTTGTTTGCGTTGCGAATTAACGAAATTCCTTTCTTAGTACGCGCCTACACTTCTTGACGAATAGATCCTCTAAGTTTAAAGTCTCTACGTCTAGTGGTTTGGCCTGTACGTTGTCTGTCAGTCAGGACCAAGCCTCCTATATACTGATTTATAAATTAGTTTTTTGTCTCTCCTGAAAACTTGATAAAAAAACACATAACGCTTTTGGCAAGCGCATCGACGATATATATATTGATTCCTTACTTAATATTTTCAAGGAAATAAAAAAAAATATTATACTAGCTAGTGCCCGCGACTTCGTCTGCGCAGGTATCTATATAAATTTTGGCCTATGTGTTATTTTGATGTATCTAAGCTTACTTACAATCTTTCGCGTTTATAATATTAGTAGGATTCTGATCCCACAAACTTTTCAATTCAATTTCATTGATAGCGACGTCAACTTCTGTCCAACAAAGTACAAACCCATTTCGGAGCCATCCCAACAAATCGTATACCACAAAACAAAACTAAAAACACCAATCCGCTTAGCAGTAAACAACAAAACGGAACATTGTCTTAGTTTCCAACACGTTATCGAACAGAACCCCATTCGGGCAGCTACCTCTGAAAGGCTTTCAAAAGTTCCTAACCCCAATCAACCTGACCAACGAACAGCCACTTACCGATACTTTACAGAACCTGCGCCGAGTGTATAGGTAGCTGAACCAGTTCGCATAGTGATGGGATAATGACCTATTCCTTATCGGTATCCGCGTGGTACCGGTACAAAGTACTCACAAGGAGAAAAAAAATGGGATAGCGAGACAAAATAGTAACCTATAATATATATTTTCTTGTATCCTTTTCTAACTTTTGTTAGCTAGAACTATTATATTATAATCGTTACTAAATTTCGTTAGCAGCAATTATTATTATTGTAATCGTTACTAAATTATTCTCGCTGTGACAAATTCAACTAGAATTTTAGTAACTATAACGAGTTTTTTTTCTCCGTGCAAGGATATAATTATCAAGGTCATTTAATTTAAAAAAACTAGTAGAAATTAGTAGACGCGTGATCAGAGCTGAGAGCTGAGAGCAGAGCTGGCCGCTATCTCAGCCAAAGAATACGCATTGCAATACAAAGACGCAATACAGCCAGTATCCTCAGCATGCTGCCATCGGATATCGAGTTGGAGCAGTTGAGCTACCTATAGATCATTTGCAATGGTCTATGGGTGGCCCAATTGTTTCCTTTTTTTAAATATTGTAATATAGATTGTAGTAGTTAGTAAATTAGGAAAACCTATACATATACATATATACACTATAAAATACAGTGAGGTTCATGACACTAAAATTGCATTAGATAAAGAATGAGTGTGTTGTTTGTTTATTGAAACCGAGAAAAAAAGAAAAATTAAAAAAAAATGTTTTATTTAGGTACTAACAAACACATACAAATTATTATCTCTACAGGCTAAATAAATGCTAAGTTAGTCACTATTGAATTTCGAATATCTCAAAGAGATTTATAAATATAGTACATAGGTTTAGGTCGTTGGTTCCCAACGAGTCACACAACCATATAAGTTTAAGTATTATTCGTTAGATTTCGTTTCTCGCAATGAGAAATTAGATGGAATAAAAAGTTTTATGTTGTTTAGTGGGAATAAAAAAAAAGACTTGGCAGGACGCTTAATAACAAAACCCATCTCAAAAATATATAAAGTATTTTGATGTTCTGATTTTTTTTGGTTCAGAATACTAATCCATAAAAGTCCGAAAGTTTCTGAAAATGGATGGCTGCTTGTAAAATTTGATCCAGTTTCATTGGAATGGGTTGTGTTTTTATCGATCGATCTTGGTGTCACAAACACAAAAATGGTAGAGTTTCAGTTTCAGAAACTAAATACCTATGACTTTTTAGTTGGAAAATGATACTATATTTAATAAGATATTGCTTCTGAACTGGCTAAAAGAAGAGGTTTCTCTTCGCAACCTCCCAGACCAATAAGATTTGTTGAGTAACTTCTATAATTGAAGTGAAAGAAATAATTTTAAAACCTTAAATAATCTTCCTCCACTTGTTCAGCCACTTTAAAAATAAGGACAATAAAGGCCAAATTGTGAAAATAGTAAAAAAAAGTTAGGTATTTTCTAAAATTTACTACAGCACTAACGAGAAATATTATCGAACAGCTAAAGTACATCGAAACAAGTCTAACAATTATACCTACCTACTCAGTGATTTCACGCCTCGACCTAAGGTGTTTTAACACACCCTGTATAAGTTTCTAGACCTTTTGCAATAAGTACTTCAATTACCACGCGAATTTCAACCTGTTGTGTGGCTGATAAGGTTCATTTTTCAATTTTAAAATGTACGTGAGGATCGCTCGAGTAAATATCTTTTCCGTTAGGTTCTTTATCGTGTCCGGACAAGTTCCGGTACTGATGTAAAAATAATTGTTCGGAACCCTCTTTTTATGGCTCTACCGGATGGATAAAAGAGACTGGATTTGGTTTTTTTATTGCCGATGTTCGAAGCAGGTACGAGAGTTTTCAGTTTTCAGGAAAAGGCTATTGAGGTATATTTTTATCCAAAATATTAGTGGCTGTGCTGTGGCTGTGGTATGTTACGTGTTCCAATCTGACTCAGAACTTTTTATTTCACGCTAATAATTATGTTCCTTTCATAAGATTTATTTGGCTACATCCCATTTGGACAACGTTTCATTTCGTAGCCCTTGGCAAGCTTTTTATTTTTCATACATATTGTAGCATTTGGACAACCATGATTTTAGTTAGATACAGTCGGCTTACATTTCTTTAATGATATATGAGACTCTAGTAACTTCCTCCATAGTATTATTTGTTTATACGGACACTGATGAAATAATGTTACTTCGTGGTATAGATTAAAATATTAAATCTATCCATCTACCTGTTTGTTGTATAATTAAAAAAAAAACTTGAAAAATCACATAGAATTTTGTTGTAGCTGTTTGTCGTAGGTTCAAGAGTACTTTTGTTGGAAACTAGAAGTTGGAAGGTCAACCAACAGTCACGTTAGTTTGATTGTCTACTGTAATCACGTAAGTTCTTCTGGTTTGGTAGTGTGGTTTAAAAAGACAATTTCTAGACCAAAACAGTTTTTGAAGCTTGGTTTTAGGTAAATAGCATACCCAAAATATTGTTGCAATTTTTCTGATAGAGCCCTGAAGTTTGAGCTTGATTATTGCGACAGAGACAAAAAGCACTATATGTCAGTACATATTTAGAAGCAAATTTTTTTCGAGATATAGTCAAATACCGTAACACCATGGATGCCTGAGGACGGATGGCGTCGTCGGGGGTTTACCTTTGATGGGAAATGGTGTGAAACTGCCAAAGATCGAGTACAGTCGAGAGATTTGGGGAATGCCTTTGCCCAACAGTGGAACAATAGCCAAATAAAACAATTTTTTTTTTCGTCAAGATGGAGGCCTTTATAAGAAGGCCTGAAATAAAACAGCCTATTATCCAACGCGAACTGAAAACGAATAAAACCGGACCAAAACTCTGACCATAAAACGGAAAGGTAAGCAATAGGTATGAGCTGGAAAGGGATCGAAATGAAGTCTGAGTGAAACACAAATAAATCAGTTGGCGTGTTCGGAATCACGTCCGATCTAACGCAGCTTGTTAACGCGAGCAAACTTGTTCCGTTCTCTCCTGCGAGAGCCGCGTTTTGAGAGAGTGCGATATGTTTCAATCAGAACATAGTGAAAATTGGGGTTTAATACATGCTGCATAGCTGGAGTTACTTGAAGAGAAGATACCCCGTAAACACTTCAACCTTACTTGTTGCATAATGCATAATAAAAATAAATTAAATTAAATTTAATTATAATAAGCCTATAACTGAGCTTAAAATCAACAAGACACGCAGGCTCCAATATTTTGGTCACATTATGGGTAATGGCAAATACGAACTCATTCAGCTCATCATACAAGGTTAAATCCAAAAGAAATTGGCAGACGCCGAATGGCTTGGCTCAAAAACTTATGACAATGGTTTATCAAGAGTACTCACTCTCTATTCAGCGCTGCAGTGTCAAGGTGCAAATAGCCCTATTGATTGACAACCTCCGATAGGAGACGGCACCGAAAGAAAAATAAGTCAATAACGTTCCCTGGGACTCAGGGCTACTCTCAGCTATGAGAGCGAATAGCTTAATCCACCACGCAGACCCAATGCGGACTGGTGTCACATGCCACAGAAAATGTTCAATGTTTTTTTTTCTGTTCTTTGACAAGCCGGTTTCCTCACGATGTTTTGCTTCACTCTTGTGAGAACGTGGGATGCGGATTTTTTTTGACCGTAAAAACCTATTTTGCATGACTGCTACGGGGTTCGAACGAAATTTTAAGAGTCGTAGTCGTAAGAAGTAGCTTGTCAGGTAGGAAACTTGCTTTAGTTTTAAGTATTATTTTCTGGCAAAAAAAAAAGATTATTACTTCTTTCTTCTTTCTTTCTTTTTACTCAAAAGCTCATTCTTGTGTTAAAGAAAAGAAAAAAATGCTCATGAAACTACATCTCGTACAAGTTTTGAGTGTACTAGCGACAGGCTACGCAACGGATAATCGGAAGAATCTATTAATGTTGTGATTGGGAATCGGATTAGTCAATGCTTTCAACTACAATTGTTGACTAGCTTTTGACTGCAACCGTTTGACGTAGTTGTGTGCACAGTGATGAAATTGACAACTTTGTTTCCATTATTCGCGTTCAGCCCGTTCAAATTCTAAAAAAAATCTAAAACGTGCTATACAATACTAGCTAAGTGCGTAAACACAAAGGAATCAGGTTACCAGCGCCGATCTACCAGCGCTTATCAGAACTGACCGCGCTGTTCACGCGCAAGTAGTCGGCGAGGCAGTGTCCTATCCTCCATAATTCTATATGGCGACTGTAAGTCACCAAAATGAGATGCAGAAAATAATCAAAAAGTGATTAGTTTCGGTAAATGAAGTATATATAAATTAGTTTTAATCATAGAAATGTAGGTACATAAATTTAAGTAAAAAAAAACAATATTCCAATTATATTTCTACAGTCGTGTTTGCAGTTTTAAAAAAATAAACTTGTTAAAAACCTTACTTCAAGAAATAAAAGCCACAAATAAATCGTATTAATAATATTCGTATTTTATGATCTCTTGTTATTAGGCCTGTATTATACACAAACGACATAAAAGGCTAAGGCACGGCCCAAGTGGAACACTAGGATCTAATTACATAACGCGTCGCTAACAAATTTTGTAAGAAAAATTTTGCCTGCGCCCGTGCCTTCGCTTTACGTCACTTAACCATAAAAATCAGGCCCTAAGAACTGCTGTTCAATAATTCCACTAAGAACTCGCAGCATAGCGCGTAAAGTAATTGATTATAACGCGATCAAAAAAAAAATAAGCCTTTCGATACATTTTTAACCTCTTTAGGATTTAATATCATCCATTCAGTTTAGTCAAACGTTAATATCCTTTCCGGGCTGCGAATAGATCGTAAAATATTAAGCAGACGAAATAAAATTTTCACTTAATTTTTTTATTAAAACCGACTTATCCATCCGCCGGTTTTATGGGCAATAAAAAATCGTCATAAATTACACTTTGAAGGGAAATTGCTTTACCTTTGGTATTTTGTATTCGGGAAAGTCGTTTGGTCCTTACAGTTGGTAATACTTTAATGACTTCTCATTTATAAGTGGTCTTTGTGACCGGGATTTATGTAACAGGTTGGTGTAAAGTCGTGGTTGAATTTTATTATAAGGTCTGGATTTTGGTAGCTATTCAGATTTCATGTATACTAGAATAGATTTTCCTTGAACTTTTCGTATATTTTCGTATATTTGTATTAAGAAAATCATCAGTGTTTCCTAGAGCCGAGGTGTAATGATTAAATTTTAAATCGCAAGAATATTGTTTTCGCTGAACAACCAAAATAAAATAATTTGAATTTAAATTGTTTATTTTAATATTTGCCTGTATGTTCTACCATTTATGGTGTGTGAATTTTACAAATGAATAAATATAATAATAAATAGATGATACTGATATGTCAAAGTTATTAATTTAAATTTATCAATGGCTAATCGATATCGAATAATTTTAATTTTAATAAATTTAAAAATAAATACTAATATTCAATCCTAAAGTACAGATTTTTTGATAACTCTTATTAAAAATTGCCTAATACTTTTCCTATTCAGACCCAGTTTTGATTTAAAAAAGTATTTGTGTAAGATACAAGTCCTGAATCTAAAATGAGGCCTTTATGCATACTTTTTTTCTCATGTATTGTAATAGTACATTATGATAATATAAGTGCGGTAAGTTGATAATTACAGCCGAGGCGATATTGTTAGCCCGAGCCGTAGGTGAGGGCTACAAGAAAGCAGAGGCTGTAATTATCAAAGCGCACGTATGTCATACGACGTTTTATAACACATTTGCGAGGAAATAAATAAAACTCGGACTTCACGACATTTTCAAATAAAAACAATACAGCGAAAAGAAACAGCGCGCGGAATAATTTTTATATGTTCTCTAATTAGCGATGCGCTTTTTTTTAAGGCAAAAGCACAAAAACAGCCAGTATTACTTTTGTAGTATTATTTTACAATATTTACTTTTAAAAATAAGCGGGTGAAAGATACTGACTTAATTATAAAGGCAAGTCCACACCGCCCAATTAGGGTTCGCGACAATAAATCATAAATAGGCAGATTACGGAATTGCCCGCACGCAAGCCACAATTGTTTTAAACACGCTAATTGGAGAGCAGAGCGTGTAATTCCACGTCTAACTCACCATTTGGCGTGGTTCCGTATGTTATTTGTATGCTAATACAATTCTTAATTGACTATTCGTAGCCAATCAAGGGGAAATTAGTTTAGTTTTATAATGATTGCAGTTTTTGTGTGATTTAATACATTTTGTTTATACAAATAGCGAGTACTTAAACAATTTCACCATAATAAAAAGCACGGTATTAGTCTCCCAACTTATTAAAATACTACAAGTACATTGATATTGCAATAAATATTTATAAAAAATGTGAAATCAGTACGTACTTTTACGAATTCTTATCAATATATATTTAAAAGGTTTGATCCTGACTGGCTGGCTGACAGAAAATATACAGTCCAAACTACTGGGCGTAAAGACTTGAAATTTGGAGGGTATGTAAGCGCAAGCGCGTTACTAAGAAATTAATTTTATATTGGCAACGCAAACGAATTTGAGAGCGTCAGCTAGTCTTGTATAAAAAAATAAACTATAAGTTATAAAAGCTTGTATAAAACTTAGCTTAGCTAAAATTATGCAAATGGAGGCGTTGCTGAGAAAATTTATACGGAACCCTAAGCATGGTCTTGCTCCCACTCTCACCGCGTATTTACATAATACTGAGTACAATCAAGTAATTAATTTGAGTAACCTGGCTTTGTATCAAAGAGTAAAAACAAATGGTCGGCTCTAGTAAAACGCGTTACTCTTTTCAAGTCATAGGCAGATGTAATCCCCTAATATCTAGAAAACATTAAATTCGAAAAAACATGCAAGAAAACCTTAAATAAATTGTAGGTTTTTACTTAACTATACTCGTACAAAGAGTAATGCAGCCAGTATCTTTGTCACGTTGCCATCGGGTATCGAGTTGGATCAGTTGAGCTACCTATGGATCGTTTACAACGGTCTATGAATGGCCCAATTGTTTCCTTTTGTTAATTTTGTAAAGATTGTAGTAGTTAGCTTATGTTGTAATAAAGTTTCTTAAATATGAATAGTAGATAGAGTCTAAAAGTGGTACCGACCGGATTTTAGTGTACTGTGTACGGCGTATCGTAACATGCTCGTTGCAAATGGTACATTACCTTACCATTACATTACACCGAAAACATGTGTACCAACCTTTATATATCGTTATTTCCACTGCTCTATTCATTAGGGTAATATATATATATTCCACCTAGGGTAAATTTTTTTGCATCCCAATATTAAGTGTCTAAAAAAGACAATCTTGTATTTATTTATTTTGCACATAAAATTAAACATAAAAATATATATACTAAATTAAAATGACGCAAATTTGTGCGAGAATATATACAAAACAAAAATTGATTTTGCCTTTATTTTGGTTTGGCCTCTTATGAAAAGTAGCAATTGCGTGAAGAAAGGCAATATAAAATAAATAGAAAACTATTTACAGTCCCTAAAATATGTTTCAGGGACATGAGGGCGCACGTTTAGTGGAACACTTCAGCAACGGAAGTGATTCGTTAAAACGAGCATGTCGCGTTAGGCACGGCGCACATTTGAGTTTTACAATATATTTATTTACTGTTTTTATTACAGCATAAGCTAACTACTACAATCTATATTACAAAATTAACAAAATGAAACAATTGGGCCATCCATAGACCGTTGAAAACGAGCTATAGGTAGCTCAACTACTCCAACTCGATACCCGATGGCAGCGTGCCGAGGATACTGGCTGCATTGCCTCTTTGTGTTGCAAGGATTTTAAATTTTGGCCGAGATAGCTGCCAGCCCTCTGATCACGCGTCGAGATTTTATTGGTAAGTATTACCAATAAAATTGTAGTGTTTTTTGTTCGCTCTTACTTATGTTCTAACGTGGCTTGCGAAAATTGATAGTCTCTATCAGAAAGTACTTAGAATATGTAATAGATACATAAAGGTACCTATTAAATTGTCTAAATCGGAAAATAAAGTCTAATTTTACAGTAAAACGTAGATAATTTTGGTTCCGTTTAAATACTTTTTTTTCTGCAAAAAACTTGTGTTAAATCGGGTCTCAACCAATGATTCAAAATGATGACAGACTTCGTTTTTTTTTAAATATTGCTGAATAAACATATGTTCATTGGAAAATAATATTATGTAGTAATATGCGCTTACCTTTACGTTGTGCGCTTCTTGTTCATTTTCTGGGTCATATTAATACCATGGCCTGATTGCATTTAATTTGTACTTCATTGTTAAAATGAAAAATAATACTGCTTTAAATTATGTATGCCGTTTTCACAAAGTAAAGCCTTATACTTTACATATAATCCTACTAAACTTGGTAAGTTGCAACTTTAATATAATTAAATAAAAGCATCGATAAAACTGTACAAAATTGCCTATACCTATATGTACATACGTGCAGCTTAATACGAGTACGATTTCCAATCTATTTCCATCATATATTACCCAATAAGACCCTTTCACACTGTAACCATAATAAATCTAGCACGAATCAATCAGCAGTTGCAAAAAATATACTCAACCCTTTCACAATATCGCGGAAAAAACGTAAAAGTCAAAGTTTGTGTAACAATATATTTCCGTAACTTTGTACGGTCGGACGTTATCGGATAATTTAATACGTTTCTCTTCTCGGTCCGGTTTTATTATAGTTTCAGTTGTAATCGGTGAGGTAATTTAATGTGTAATAACATTGTCTGTTAGATTTTTATGTTGCAAAGTTTCTGACGTAAATGGAGTTGAATCTTCTTCTAGTTATTATATGAGTTTGTACTGAGACATATATAGGTATATTTATATAAACAAAGTGACGAAAGAAAGCGCTTTTTGCCAGTCTATGATCAAAATAGAACTACACAGGCTCAAAGTTAAATGTAGGTACTACTAGTAAGAACTTACAATAGGATTGATAATTAAAATGGAACGATAAAATTATTGACTAATAATAAGATTATAATTAAAAATGGGTCGTGCAATTATGATGCTTTAAGGGTAATCCTCAAATCCGAATTCCATACAAAATGTTTCGGGCAATTGAAAGGGCAAAGTGAAAGGTTTCATATCTAATTTAGATTTTATACGTGTTTTAAAATTAACCCTACTAACTTAAAAACACGTATAAAATCTAAATTAAAGTATGAAACCTGTCACTATTTTTGTTCACGAAATCAAAAAACATGGACAAAACGAATAGTGTGGAGAAATTACTATAATACGGCGTACATTTTGAGTATTTGTCCGAAAAAAATGTATGGAATTCAGATTTGAGGATGCCCTTTAATTAAGAATAACTACCTACCACTTAAAAAGGCTTAAAAACATAGGCGTCCTATTATAATATTCACAAATATTATACTTTTGCAAATAGTTGTTTTTGGAGTTATTTTTATTAACCAATGATTAAATGGAACAGCTGTGGCTCGCAACTTTGTACTAGAATAAAATTGTATTCATCAATCAACCATTTTTCTGTGAAAGTCCGAGTCGTAAAAACCGTTTAGCGGTCCGCGATTTGGGCATGAATGTGTGAAAATTAATAAATCCTATCCTACAATTGTGGTCCATCCAGCCGCCCAAGTGAATCGGTTAGGCCACAGCTCAAAAAGAGCTCAGCTAGATAACTCTCAGGTTGAAATTTTTCACTTTAATATTGCAGTCCTCGCGCGATATGTTTAGCGAGGGCATTTGCAAGGCGGCAATATTGAAGGGGTGTGAATTTATAGACTGAAAGAATAAATCTACCTACAAATTGGGCACTCAGCAAAAAAACAATACTACATGTCGACAGTATACTGAATAGTTTTAACTTACTGAACAACATTATTTATCAAATTTAAAAAAAATAAACTATACATAAGGTGAAATCTTCGTAGTCAAGACGAATATTATGACGCATCTAATGCAAGACTTATCTTTAAAGTAATAAAAAGTAAAGTAGGTAAGTATTTTTTTACATTTTCTTTTTATCTTTAAAGGAGTTTTTTTCCAAGAGTTTCGGAGTATCGGAGTAGAATTCTTTCAGATAAAAAACGCACACATTTCAATATACAAACGCCCTAATTTGACTGATCGCGCGAGTGAAGGGAAGTGCATTGCGAACCTCAATAATCTATTATTTCGACCTAATGAACTAGCCATTCTCCACACAGCTATACAGCCTACGTATTAACGCGACTCCCGGAATCGGTTATGATAAATGTGTTTGCCGGACAATAGGCTGCTTTGGGCTTTTGATTAATGACAGTTTTAAAAACCTTCCGACAGCCCAGATGCGGCAATGAAAAATATGTTGGTAACGGCAGATTTCTTTATCAACTTTGTTTGTGTTTAGTTTAGGTTTTTTTTCAAACAAGTAACGAGACGAGCTAGGCGTAAGATCTGATGTAAGAGGTCACGCCTGCCTATAACGAAAACAGTGCTAAACCGTACTTTGATTTACATAGGCTGGTGCAACACTGCTATTAGCGCTCGTCCACTTTGAGACATTTTGATCAAACATTGTAGCTAGTGAAATAGACTTTTGTCTATTTCACTAGCTACAGTGCTTTTAAACAAGAACACAGTAATGTTTACACATTACTGCTTTGCGCCAGAATATCTGATACTGTGTTGGACACCTTCCAAAGGCAAAAGATTTTTACCAAGAAGTAGCTTAGGACCTTTTCCAACTCATAGACTATACTATACGCATTAGTCATCAGTTCAT
The DNA here is from genome assembly GCA_932526365.1 of Lobophora halterata. Classification (NCBI taxonomy): domain Eukaryota; kingdom Metazoa; phylum Arthropoda; class Insecta; order Lepidoptera; family Geometridae; genus Lobophora; species Lobophora halterata. Next base: position 2,546,117 of record OW052015.1, read on the forward strand.
TTATTTTGGCGTGGTTGAACACCGTGTTTAATATTTTTTTTGACATTGAAAAAATATATTTTCATTCTTCATTACATTTACACCAGATTTTTCATTTAATAATGTGTTTTTTTGTCTGCTTGGGCTATTATTTTGCGTAGTTTGGACTCTAGAAGCTACTTGAGAGGTAGATATCAATATCCAAGCCAGATACCACATTATCCGCAGACCGTATAGGTTAACGACGTCACAGGGCGGGTGCGGTCACTGCTGCTAGTAGCATGTCTCAGTGGGCGAAGGGTTTTATCGATTCTAATAATATAAGCCTCGTCTGCACATTTATGAGCGTATAGTTGGCACTTTATTAATTGTTTACTGAGAAATAAGACAATTACACAAATTATTCATATGGGTCAATACACATTAAATAATTAAATACAATCAATAACAATCATGATGTATTACAATAGGTATGTCAGCAGAATCATCATTTTTATGTATTAATATAGGTACCTAGTTAATTATAATCAAATCATTATGGTTTCAAAAATAATAATAATACATAATCCAAATTTAGATTCGCAGAACCTCAGGCAATTTAAGTGATGTTACTAAGTGGACTGGCTCGTAGGAGGTTTTATTACGAACTGTGATATTGAGCCTGTGTTAGAAAAACATACAGATTAATGCAAGCTATACTAATTTTGGTCCAAAGGCGTTTTGTAAAAAAAATCGGTACAGATTTTTTAGACCTTTTTTAAAAATATTTTTGTTTCTTGTTATGACTTCGTCATCCAATTTATCATGCCTTCAAGTTTAATTCGTGCCTTAAATATTTCACGGCGCTGAGTGGTTCTACGTAACTAACGTAACTAATATAACAGTTTTTCTAAACCAAAACTGTGCACTTGAAAGAAAACGCTTTTTTAGACAGATCTAGTGTTTTTGGCTAACAATTGAAGTTACTTTTTGTATTTATTTCTAAAAGTGAGCCAGTTTTGTTAAAAAGCATAACATGAGAATTTTCCTACCGCTACGTTACATGCTTTTTTGAGCAGGGAAATAAATATAAGCTCGGCAGCATATAAAGTGTAGCCAGTTGTAAAACAACACCAACCCTGAAAACCTGAAATTCAGTCTTTGTGCTCAAACAAAAGTAAGAATCTTTTTTTACCATTGTCATCAACAGTTACTAGAGTCTAGTCTTTTTTAATGTTTTGTCTTTGTTAATCTTTTTTTCGTTATATTTCCCGCATTTAAGAGTGACTACTTTTCTCTCAACTAAACTTATACAGGATGGTTGATATCTTAAATCTTTCTGCATAAAACTGAGTGATGGACGACTGAAAGTTTCAAGATTCAAGCTGAAAAGTTTTCTTAGACTTATTCCTTGAGCACTATAACAAGGGATGTCATTCCTTACAGAAAACTTTGAACCTATTGTTGCAGTGTCGAAAAGAAAAACGAAAAGTAACTAGTAGTAACTTATTTTTCTGAGTTTTTTTATTCAAAGACTACATTTTTAGAACTAGAGACGAAACTAAGTTTAATCATGGTAAAATATGGAATACAATAATAATGATTGAATCAGTTTATATATGTAATAAGCAACACTGTAAAAATGACATAATTTTATTGAGAATTTTGCTCCAAAAGTCAAAACTGTGCAATGAAATAGGTTCAAGTATAGGTAATTACTTGCTTTAATATTTTTGTGAATCGTTTCAAAATTACCCGGTCCAAAAAATCAGTAGGTTACATCGAAAGTTTTATTTATAAGTAAAATCACTTTATATTTAACTGTAACAACTTACACCGAATTAAAAACATAATATGTAAAAATGCATTAGGATGTGGATATAAAAAACTATTTTTTATTTAATATCATTATAATAAGAAATCTAAATACACTCACTCCTTCATTCAATTGAAAAATATTTATAATTCCCTTAAAATTAAGATGTAGGAGGCAGCCCTAGCTCATAAACAATTGAAGTTGATAACTCAAAACCAAACAGCAACTTTCTCACTTACAAAAGTGATGAGTGATTTCCACATCTACCTATTAGGTATACTTAGTAGGCTACATAGTGAGGACGTGGTGGCCGAGCGGATGAGGCCCTTGCCTTGCGATCTGATGGTCGCGGGTTCGAATCCCGGTGGCAGTCATGCGTAAATGGGTTTTTTCGGTCGAAAAAATCTATGTATGCATACCCACGTTCTCGCAACGGTGAAGGAAAAAATCGTGAGGAAACCTGCATGTCGTAGAACCTAAAAAGTACGAAAACATGTGTTAACACGTGTACTCGAGTACACGAAAGGAGCCTCTTCGAGGCGCACTTGAAATCCTTTCACCACACTGGTTCGAAGCAACTAGTGACACGATAAGAAGAAGTAGGCTACATGACAATGAAAATACTATAAGTTTTCTATCAAATATTTAAAATACTTTACTACTTTGGCATATTAAGGTTACCGTACTTATTAGCAGGTATAAGAACGTGAAACTTGAAAATCATAATTTCAGTTTGAATTTCAAACATCATTATAACACAATTCGAACTTTAGCTTTTGCATATATACTTCGCTAAACTCATCTCAGAAACAAGTTTGCTAAGTGACATCATACGTAAGTAGATAAATACAAAAACTTCTCAGCGGAATACATCGTTATGAAAATTCATCAAACTGCAAGAGTTTATACACTGCATTATTCTGTGTACTCTGGTAAAGTACCACGATATTCGAAGTACCTTGCGCAACGAAAATTTTCCTAGAATTTTCTTGGGCACACCGTTTCTATTATAAACTTTAAGTTCATATTATTAAAGTTTTAAATTGAGTTCGTTTTGGGTCCTGATCGATGCAACGTAGCTTATGCTTCGAGCTCACCAATTTGCTTGATTTTGCCCAAGGATGGTTTGGATGACGCGAGTAGTTAGTTACCAACGTATCATGCATTCCAAGTGACGTGATACCTAGGAAATCTGTCATATAGTGCAAACTTTACTTCAAAACTAGAGCTACGTCCGTGTATCAGTTAACGAGATGATGGATATCAAGGGATCAACTTACTTGATATGCATTGTGCACGTACAAGGCGGATTAAATTTCAGGCTGCTCTTATAATTGGGTCTCTTGTAAGTGAAAATGCGCAAAAATATGTTTTTGTAGCAATGAGTATAGACTTTTTTTTATTTTGCTCTAGTGCATATAATGCGTAGGAAAATAAATGACTCTACTTTAAATAATTAAAGTCCTTGCTCTTTTTGAGTCTACCTACCTACATATAAGTTTTAAAATGTTGATTCAGTTATCGTGACTCGATTATTCTTTGTTACATATTAGCTTTTATGTAACAAAGAATCACTGACTGACTGACTGCTTGACAGACAACGTACAGGCCAAGCCACTGAACGTTAAGACTTGCACAAATTTGTTGGAGTGTAAGCGTGTACAAAGAAGGAACACAAACGAAGAATATAATTATTTTGATTTTTACAGCTAGCTAAATAAATTCTAGTAATTCTAGTGTACCTATATCTACTAATTACATTTACCTATTACATATTTACATACTAAAATAATGTAAAATAACATAAAAAAATAAAAAAGAATCGAATGGATAATAATAATTAATAAATTTTAGTGTTATTAATTGTCTACCTCTTTGTTTTAGCATTTACTTAAACTTAAGAAAAGAAAGTAAGAAATAACTAATTTTATTGTTGGAAAACGAACAATTACATAATAATAATAATTTAAAAAAACAGTTGGTTGTGTGTCGTGTGAAACCATTTCAAATGAAACGAATAAATTCTATATTACGATTCGTAGCTATTCTCAGACGGAACTGCCGTCCGCCATTTTAATCCCACACCACAATTCACGCAAGAACAATGAGGATTTGTATACAAGATAGCGGAACCACAATGAGAGGATCATTTTAATTCAAACGGGTAGTTTTCAGTTATAATGTAGTCCACTGATTTCTATACGTCTAAGACAAAGGGTCCCTTGTACCCTTTCTTGAGTGACAAATGGTAGGCACTTCCGTTATTCTAAGTGAATTTAGTGCTCCGATGCGGGATAGAACGGATTTTGATTACCCTTTGTGGACATTCATTGCCTTTTCTTGTCGTATGGCCGGTACCGGTACATTTGTAAATATAACTGGTATATTTTTCCCGATGTTTCCATATAGCCGGTCAAATATACTTAAACCAATATTTTGGGAAATAATTTATAATCTAGGTTTATATATAGCGTAGCGACTCCCTCGGCTGATGGAGCAATAATCTGTTACTGGTAGCTGGCAGAAATTACGCGAGAGAAGCTACATAAATGCTATAGGAAAATCTTAACAGAAAACTTCGTATTATGAATTACTTGGGTGGTTAATGTATTACTTGGGTGTATTTAAAGATCGCATTAACAATCATCTTCTAGATAAGGAGTCGTTGTCAAATGTAAGCCTATTCTTAATTTAAAAAAGTATATTATGTTTAAAATTGCATTTAATTTTGATTGTTATGTAATCGAACTCTGAATTTCCAGAGGTAGTTTTTGTAATTTTATGACCAAAATAAATTGACACTTGGGGTAAAAGACACTCAATAGCACAACGAACATAAACCAAGACTGCATTGGTTATTAATTTCCGAGATCGTCCAAAACTGGATAAAAAACAGCTTATGTATTTTACTAGTATTTTGGACTTTTCTGAACGCACCCAGGTATAAATATGTATAAAGGCTTGGTTCTGACTGACTGACTGACAGACAACGCATAGGCCAAACCACTGAAAATAGAGACTTGAAATATGGAGAGTATGTCCGTCAAGAAGTGCAGGCGCGTAGTTAGAAAGGAATTTTGTTAATTCGCAACGCAAACGAAGTGGCGCATGTCAACTAGTCTTAACATAATCCAGATAAACATAGGCTTAACCCGTATATATTCTATTTATACATGCCAACTTAATTAGCAACTGACTTCCTTTAAATTGCGAGGACTTTAAAACTTACTCTTTGTACTTAGTAAGCATAGATTAATAACAGTGTTCCTATAGAACACCAAGATAGACAGCATCAAATAAGATAGACGCGGAGTACAGGACAGAACATTTTTAGATACTATTCTGTCATTAAAAAGGGTATTAATATCTTAACTTAGTAGTTTTATTAACAATGAAAAAGCCTTATAGTTTTAGCTTTATAATATTATATCTAGCCCTGATAATTAATATTCTCTTTTTGAAATTTTGCCTCAGACCAAAATGTACTAGAAATAAGCCAATATAAGCTCCCTTTTTTTGGCGCATTTTCAATGGAATTTTGCCTCGTACCAAAATGTACTAGAAGTAAGCCAATGTAACTCCCTTTTTTTGGTGCATTTTCAATATACTGCATTGTGATTCTATACATGAATACCTCTGTGTATGTAAGTAGTAAAGCCAGCTTGTCGGACCTCGCCCCTTGTGTGTCAACACTAAATGGGACTCGTATGAGCCGGGGCGACCGCAGACGAGCTAGCACTCGACTGCAGGATTAGTGCCATTTCCATTAACCTTGCCTTATTAACACTAGCTCTTTGTAGTCCGCTTTGTTTGTTTTGTAAAATGGTATTTTGTTTGAGGTAAACATGGTTTTATCTTTGTCTGCGGCAAAGTATGACCTTTGTTTTTTTTTTGTTCGCTATCTTCAATAACTTTGTCGCTAGCCCACAATATTTTTAATCTGAAAATTTTACTTATTTTTTATTATAAGATTATGTTTTTTGACGTGACTACGTCTAATATATCGATGAACGCCGGCTGCATGCACAAAAACGTTGACGTCATTGTCTGGTAACGCCCATTGTCCCGTTACGCTGGTTATGACGCTGTCACGTTAAACTTTCGTCCGTAAACCAACTTTACAGACAGCCAATTTTGTTATTTTTAATTTTGTTATGCAATTTATTCGTCATAACTCATTTTATGCAATTTAAAAAAAATCTTATAAACCAGCTTACATCAATATTTGTAAATTAGATCCTATTCAAAATGAGTATAAAACCTAGAACATACATTTTCAATGCAAAATTCGCTCACAAGTTTAGAGTAGAAAGATTTACAAAACACTATTAGGCTGTATCCACACCACCAACAGATAAAGTTCTTGATGCATCGTCGTAAAAGTAAAAGAAAAGTTTCAAGCGAGCTCAAAAGAGGAGCGAGAAAACAAGTTTACTTCCTATTTTGAGAACAAATGGCGTCGTTCCACTGTTTTCAAGAGAAACATTGAGCTATGCTTGGCTCTGTGTAACGTACTTTATTACGTTGTTTGGCTGTAGACGACTTGAAGACAGTTTTTTAGAACGATTCACTGAAGAATAACTACAACTTTTATTAAGAAAATGCTTAAATATTCTTATTTTTGAAGATATATTACTCATTTTTTATTCACTAGAGACTGATGCATGATTCCCGAAGCGAGTATACAAAGGAGGACAGTTAATGGGAATCTTTTCGTATTAAAAAAACTAAGTTCGCATTATGTTTTATTTGTGTGTGTGATGTTTTTATTTAATGTACATAATATACAAACCAAAACTTGTTTATTAAGAGGATATGTGAAAGATTGGAGTCGCTTCGTTACATTCTTACTCACTAACGGTGTAGGTTACAAACTTGATGTCAATAGAGTAATTACTTGAGGATTTTTAAATTAATGTAAGACAGAAACACGATTGGTGAAACTTTTCTCGATGAATTTATTTTTTGAAAGCGTCTCTCATAAAATCTGTTTTACGTCCATACTCCGAATTTAGAGAATATTTACGGTATTTCTATCTTTTATGTTATATGAGTGATCAAAGAACTTCGATAAATGTAAAAGGATTTATAATAAATCCAATACTTTTCAAGCAATAAGATGTTTTATCATTTGTCGCTTACGTCAATTACTTTTGAGCGTCAAAAATCTATTCCTAACCTTTTCCCTCGGGGTAAGGTGTGTTATTGCGCTATCACTGTCTTGCAATTCAACCGCTGCTGTAATTTCTGATAGTTTCACATATCCTCTTATTCACATATTTCATTTACATTCTTTCAGTAATTAGTTCGTATTATAAATGTAGAGTATTTGATACATTCAGTCAAAATACACTGTCAACATTATTGTAAATGCTAGTGATTTGAAATATTAGACTATCGATTTTCAATAAATGCCTGAAATAAACACGCTGCATTAGCAATAAATCCCATGAAATGCCACTGAAAATAACGGTGGTCATAAAAAGTGTTTATTTTATGATAGACTGAAAACGTAGTAAAAAATATACATTGCTTTGTACACTCATGTACCCATTATTGGGTTCCGTAAAAACTATAGAAAACGAGTTTCTCTTATGTGCATAAATTAATATTATTATTATGAAGCTTATTTTTTGATAAATTTAGCTCTCCTTAGTTTTTTGAAAATATTTTCTTAACATAATATAAGTACTAATTATTTACCTTTTCTAATTAAAATACACAGTAAAATACTTTTCTGCTTTATCGAAACTAAGTGTGAATATTTCATTCTGTGTTATTTAGTTTGATATTGTAATTTATAAAAAAGTGTCAATACAAGCAAGGCGCTGTCTTGGTTGTACATGATCACTTGTCTATGACCAGAACAGTGCTCCACTGGCCTTTGAGTTTTATATTATACCAGTGCAGTATTGTTTATATTATTAGCGGTCATCCTTTGAGATATTTTGACCGTCCGTCTTGGCGGCATTATTTAGAGTAGTAACGATGTACCCGTTTGGACCTAATCCTGCAGGGGACACTTAATATCTTGCCTGCAGCTTATTACTGCATTTGCAGCATCCAGTTTCCGGGTATTCATCCAGACGATGATGGCGGCCATTTTTAATTCATATCAACAAAGTGTTCAAATATTCACGGAACCACTCGGCCGGCACAAGCCGATTTATTTACCTGATGGATTAGCCTGAGAATTTTGACTAACAATATCGGCGAAGGTTCAGAAATAGTTCCAATTTTCTCTTCCGTGTGACTTAATCCTACTTAGTCGGGCACCCTAAATGGCTTTTCTCCACTTTCCATCGTTTTTGGCTTGGTGGAGTGCGCGTTCATCGAGACTTTAAATCATTTTGAAACGACGTTAGTTAAGTATTTTCCTATCTTCCCGGTAAGTTAGCATTTAGTTGCTGAAACTAGCTTGTACTGTTCACTAACGTTGTAAGTTTCAACTTTAATACATGCAATCGTTTTTCTATTATTTTCTTTCTCCTTTTTATCTAGGTATTTCGCTGCATTTTATGAGGAAGTAGCTTTACTGTAAATATATTTTTATCTGATAGAGACGAATGGAGGAATAAAACATGTTATGCCGACCCCACGTAAATTGGATAAAGACAAGAAGATGTTACAATGTTGGTTTAAAACTGAGGCTAAGCCTTCGGTTATTGGCGCTCGTAAATTCATATTTACGACGCCTAATGCAGGCTCGCATGGTCAATGGAGCTGCATCTACTCGATGGTATCATTTCTAATAAATACTGCTGTGTATCGACTGCATTCCACTTTTATTTCAGAAGGTAAACTTGTTTGTCCGTAGTTTTACTGTTCGACTATACGTACGTGGTAAATTTTTATTTACCTTTTAATCGAATCTCTGTTCCCATAATGAAAAGTAATGTTACATTTAGTCAAGAGAAAGTAATGTAAAATTATTAGATTTTGAAAAAATATTTGATTCCTTATTTGCTTCCTTATACAATAAAAACTATTCTATTTATATATCTATCTATGTTAAATTATGACTTGGATGTCGAGTAATCATTTTTTGTAGTGTCGATAAAATAAATGTGGATTTATGAAAACCTAGTTAATATTTAATATACCATGTATTTTTAAGAACACTGCAAAAAACGTTTTTGATTCCAATTAATTAAATAATAAAAGTGTGCTAAGACGAATACTACGATGACGCTAAGAAGATGCTACGACGACGCTACGAAGTTGCTACGGCGACGTTAGAACGATGCTACGCCGTAGTTTGTAGCATTGACGTAGACACCAGTTTCACCAGATTAGACTTTATTTTAAAGTGTTTTACTTACATATTCTTCTTATCGTGTCACTAGTTATTTCAAACCAGTGTGGTGAAAGGATTTCAAGTGCACCTCAAAGAGGCTCCTTTCGTGCACTTACATAGTCATTATTTTTTTATTGCGTAATGAACTAGTTTTTGTATGTTTCACGACTAGGGGCTAGAACGTCGTATCGCCTCAGAATTCGTGACTCAATTCAGCAGTTGAACGAATTGCAATTGCCAGAGAGCGGCACAGCTCAATGCAATTTCATTTTTCATTCGAAAAATTGCACATTCTACTTTACGCCCTTTTGTGGCAGGGGCGATCCGGCGTGGATATTTTGATAAATGAGTAGGAAATTTCTTTACAATCATTTTTATTCTCGACTAGTTCTTGGCTTTGACTGTAAAAACACACACCTAGTATTTTTGAAAGAAAAACTAGTCCAGTTTACAGGAAATAAAAGAAATATGTGAATTGTTTATTTTTTTATAAAACTAGCTGCTCGCGGCTTCATCCGTGTGGTAAAGAAATAAGATATACTGGGTTAGTTTTTGTTTATGCGAAATCTGAAATTAGTTTGCTCAGAATCAATAACCAAGTTCAAAAAAAAATAACCTTTGTTAAATTTTGGAAAATATTTAAAAAAAAAAATTTTTTTTCGTGACTAGAAAAAATAAATAAACGGGTCTGGGCTTTCGCATAAAAAAAAATCAGCTTAATCAATTCAGTCGTTTTGGCTTGATTTAGCATTAATTTCCATCACAAACATCCAGTTTATCATGTTTTTTTACTAAAATGTACTGAAACATATCAACTTATTTGAACGAAATTTTCTGATAATATAATCTAAGATATTTATGGGTTCCAAAAAACATCTTTGGTTTTACGGAAATACTCATTATTATTAAAAATAATAGGTAGTTACTAATATACCATTTATTTGCTTATGATTCCCACCTTACTATCTAAACAAGCAGAGATAATATTAACACCTGTATGTATTCTCCCTATTCTCCTCCTTAGGAACCTACCAATGCAATATGAATAATGAATATATCCATTCCTTTTAGGTCAGCCCTTCTCACCGCTTCGACTTGTGCCGTTTCCCAAAGCCGATTGCAAAACTAGAAGGCCACATTGTTGTATTCTAAGGGCCGGCGCAACTTTACCCATACTTGACGAAATCTCCGACGAAACGACGTCAAAGTGGCGTTTTTGAGTCAACGAGTTCAATAATTGGCCGAACGAAGAGAAGGCCTCCTAGTCTAAATTCGAGGCTACATAAGGTATGACTAAAACTTATATTAACACTATTAATATTATTTTTTTTTTTTATTAATATTTTGGACATTTGACACCACGCCATCTAGCCCCAAACGAAGCAGAACTCGTACTATGGAAACCAGATGACTGATAGAATACTTAAATACTTTTTTTTGTAAATACTTGGAATACATAGAAAACACCCAGACTCAGGACAAACACCGATGTCCATCACACAAATGTTTTTCCTGAAGCAGGAATCGAACCCACGACACCTGTGTGGCAGTCCAATACACTTGCCACTCGACCATCCGTGTTGTCTAAATATTATTTCAATGAGGACTGTGTCGATAATAGTTTGACTGTGAAAAATGCTCTGCACTGCGTTTTGCCGTATGCGCACCGGCCTTAAGGGTTTACTATACTTTTTATAGCCTCATATCTAGACTAGAAGAGATTCTCTTCGTTCGGTCAATTGTTGAACTCGTTGACCTACAAAAGCCACTTTGACGTCGTTTTGTCGAAGAGATAAGTAAAGTTCTATGGTTCACGTGTGTTTGTTTAGGTCTGGCTCAGACCCGTATAGCATCAATGTTATCTTTACAAAGATTATTTGCCTTAGTTGTAGAGCGTTCAAATGTCTGAACGGTGTGGAAAATCAAAACCAATTTTTAACGACTTGGTTTTTAATAAGACTGTGTGTATTATATATTTTTTTACATATTGCTTTATCGCACGTTTGTCGCATGTCCAGCGACTTGTGGGCAAAAACCACTACGGAGTGGAGCCCACCAAACGGGAAGCGACGACGTGGAAGGCCCAGAAGGAGATGGCGGGACGAGTTGGACGGATACCTGCCAACATGGACCAGCGACGCCCTTAGCCGCAAGGAGTGGAAGGAGAGGAGGGAGGCCTTTGCCCTGCAGTGGGACACAGATGGCTGAATAATAATAATAATAATAATAATTGCTTTATGCTGAAGAAATTATGAGCAATTTTTGTCGTTTGATTATCAAAAACAAATATTTCAAACTAGTTGGGGCCCGCGACTTCGTCTGCGCAGGTATCTTTTTTAATTGTAGCCTATGTGTTATTCTGATGTATAAGCTATATTATTGTAAAGTTTTATTAAAATCCATTCTGTAGTTTTTACTTGAAAGAGTAACAAACCATACTTACAAACTTTCGCGTTTATAATATTAGTAGGAAGTAGGATATCCTTTTAATATTTTTATGGAGCAATTTTTTGGCAAGCTTTACCTAATTTTCGTATTTATGCTTCGTTGCGCATGGGAATGAGCCCGATAAACTGAACCTATTTCAAAATTTACTCCAATTACGTATCACTATGGACTGTGGCTATGTGGAAGAAATCGCTCTCAGCGATAAGGCCGCCAATTGTACCACTCATTAGTTTTAAGTCTTGTATTTGTTATTTTCCATGTGTACAATAAAGAATTATCTATCTATCTATCTATGTGAAAATTAGGAGCCGCTGCGTTTCATTCTTACTCGGTAACGGTACAGTTTACAAACTTGATGTTAATACAGTGATTACTTGAGGATATAATCTAAATAAATGTAAGACAGAAACACCATTGGTGCAACTTTTCTCGATAGATTTATTTTTTGAAATAGGCCCTCTTAAAATCTGATTTACAACCATCCTCCGAATTTAGAGAATATTTACGGTTTATTTTTATACTATTGAGTGAGTAATCACAGAACTTTGATAAATGTAAAAAGATTTTTTTATAAATTCAATACTTTTCAAGCAATACGATGTTTCAACATTTGTCGCTTACGTCCGTTACTTTTGAGCGACAAAAATCTATATCTAACCTCTTCCCTCGGGGTAAGGTGTCTAATTGCGCTATCTCTGTCTTACGATTCGGCAGCTGTCATTTCTAACAATTTCACATATCCTCTTAACAAGGAATCTGTAAGACCGGGGATTGGAGGAGAGATTGCACAGTGAAGCATATTGGAGATGGAGAACGTTTATTATCATAATAATCATATAAGCCCTTGGTTCACCACTGCCTCTTCTTTAAGACGCCAAGACGAGTGGTCACGAGCCTTCTTCATCCACCAACTTATAACGGAGAATGTTGACGAACCACTATTTTAAACTGACGAAAATATAAAAAACCGAGGGTTCTCAATTGAAACGGATTTTTTCAGAGTTCAGTACTTGACCCTACCTAATATGTCACGGAACGTGTCTCGTTGTATTGTCAAAGAAAAAGTAATATTATGTAGGTACGTATTGTGTCATTATTATCGAAATTTACGTGACGTCATTATTTATTATTATGTTATTAGATTATCACATTTGATTTCACGTAATCAGGGTGCCCAGTTCAAAACTTTAGGTACGTCAGCGTTTTGGAATTAGCCGCTTTTGTTCGCTTTAGAAATTGGACGCTATTTGGCGGGAGAAGTTTGGCCACCACAATATTAGTAGTTTGATGAAGATTGGACAATTAAAACTAATGAGTTACCTACCTTATGCCATATTAATGTAGAATTAAAAAAAATACTAGTATATTATTATAAAGGCAAAATAGATAGATTTGTTTCTCAGTCTTGCCAAAACTGCTAAATCAATTGGGATGAAATTATTTTTTATGAATTGGAAAAACATACGTTTCTTTTTGTCTTGTTACAACATCGGTAAAGCCGTGGGTATGAGCTAGTGTTTTATATATTTTTGCTGATTATGTCATCATTGAGAATTCATAGAACATTATTATTAGTTTTATGTACCAGCAATACCAGCATACTAGTAAATGTGGTCATGATCTGACATTTCTTAAAAACATCATCTCTATTTTATCTCATTTTATTTACTTGGGATTTTTACTTAGTATATTTTTTTTATTTTCTGAACTGGCATGATGTACGTATAGAATAGACTCGACAAAGTAAAGTATAAGTAGAGTTGAGTGTCGTAAGTACCAATCCACTCTTTACGACACATCCTGTACATAAAAAAAAAGAAAATAAACAAACTATAAAGGAAAAACGAAGACACCAACGCAAAAATAGCTCAAAGAATTAATTCCTTTGCAAAGAATACAAAACATGGAAATGTGGGATACGACATTATTCATGTTTAAGTCCATTTTCTTTGAAATGCAAAACCTTCCAGGAAGCTTTCAGATCCTGTCCATGAACTAAAACCAAGTTGGTTGGAATCTGGATGAAGAATAGTTTTCTGATTGATCCCAAGGTTGGATCATGGTTCTTTAGAGTCCAAATTTATGAAATATCTATACACGGTCAAATTTTAATCACCATAAAAAATACGCATAGTCAGTTGCCGTTACTGAACATATATACGGCAAAAAAACTTGAAAAAATTAAGTCGAATTTATGTCAAAATAAATTTGATTAAAATTGGATAACTGTCACCGTTAGTCGCTTTCCTATGGATTTGCGTCAGGCGGTACTTTTAATTGATAATAATTTAAGTTTTATTCATCGTTTGGCAAACCCGGATACCTAGCTCGAGCCAGCCTGCAAAACCTCGGCTCGGGCGCTGCACTCGCTCCGCTGTCACTCTGCCATATTGTAGAAATCCAAAATTCTGACTGCACAAATGCAACGTAGTACCCCGTCTGCATTGGCCATTTTTTTTTTTTGGTAATTAAAAATTGGTGGTGTATATGTATAAAAAAATCAAATAAAAAAGAAATATATTTAACACTTGGGCGCTTTGGCCTATTATAGGCTGTAGCTTCATTTGTGTTTAAAGTAAAATAAAGGTCAAGGTAGAGTCCTGGTTTAAAAATGTATGTAAATTTTTGTCTACTATCTATTTGGGTCTGTTTTATAACTGTTTTATTTTGAGTCCATTTCAGGTTTTTCGATGGTTAGTCACGAAAGTCCAGTAATTTTACCAGCAGCAGTGCCTTTTTAACCGGAACAGAGCTATGCTAACAAAACCAAAACTTTTACATTTTGAAATAAAGACTGTAGTATTTAGCAACATGAATTAACATAATAGATATAGAAATAGGTTTTCAGTTATTTGTCATAGAGTATGACGATATCTGGCTGCTGGGCTACAAACAAAGAGAAAAACACACAAACGAACACAATTCCAATGTGCAATTCACAATAAAATAGTAAGTAAGTTTCATATCGTAATTGCGCTTATAAAATGCTAGTTTTAATATCCACAAAGCTTTGCTTAAATAAATTATACCTCAACGGTAAGTAAATTCCTAAAATCTGTAGGGTTGGTATAAACTTAGTTATTGAGTATTATGTACTTAAGAACCAACCACCTGCATCGACATCTTTGTATTGGTCATATTCACACCGATAAGTATTTTATTGCCATCATAATTATTAATAAATAATAAAAGTCAATTATTTCAGATAGAAGTCCAGTAACCCAAAACCGAAATCGTTGGCGAAAACGGGAGGAGGCCTTTGCCCTATAATGGGAAAAAAGCTCAGGCTTATAATATAGTAGGTATTGACAAGTACTTAAAATGTTAAGAATCCAATATGGCAGCGGTCATGATGTATAAAAAACTAAAAAATTGGATGTAGTTGATTTGTAACCGTGTAAACGTGTTTCTTGCAGTCGTGCTTACACTAAAACTTTGACAATAAATTTATTGGTTGTATTCGAATGTTCAGTAACTAACTACGTTGACTTCGCTTATACGCGTATGTACACCGGATGGTTAAACACTGTTATATAATATGTATTGTATTTGATTTGTGTACAGCCTATATTGTGAGGATCGTAGATAATTGTTATAATAGTAGATTATGCACTAAGGGGATAAAGCAGTTATGTAGAGTCCTGAGTGACGCGAGGGTTTCAAGCTACCCAAGACGAAGACAGGCTTTATCCCAGAGGAGCATACTCAACTTATCACACCTTCTGCGAGGCAATAAAAAGCTAAGGCTCCGAACTCAGAAGCCAACACCGTCTTTTGTTTCACAATCTTTGAAGTCGCGCCTTTTTTCTTTTTTTTATAATTAATTATTAATAAATGAATAAAATAAATATTATAATTTCGATTTTAGAACAAACCTTTTTACAATGCCATATGGGCGTTCTTTTACTTAAGAGTTTTCCACATGAATTTGACGTTCCAAATTCAAATCACATTACTACCCTTGGGAGTTTCATACAACATTACCTCCCTTGGTAGGTAATGCTTTGCTTTCCCTTGATGATAGCATGATATGTAATTGGACATTGTCGAGCAGGTGGTGTGAAAATGATAATAAACCCTTATCTATTAAAAGTAATAATTAAGTAAATGGTAAAACATACAAAATGTACTAAAATAGCCAACAAAGAATTGACCTGTCTAAAGTTATGAATAAATAATACACAGAATTTAGTTCACTAGTCCATTTATAGGGCATAGTACCCAAAAGGCTCGCGGGCGACGTTACCTCGTTCAAAATAATTGATATATTTATATAATTTGTTGATAGTTACCTCGTTCAATAGCGATGCTAATTGACCTAAGTAAACGCCAGCCCTTGGGTCGTATGATATGTTCATCATTCGCTTTTCTTGGTCCTTGTACAGGAGCAAAGCGCCCAAGCCTCACGGACCTAATGTTTCAACCCCAAAAGGCAGAAACGTTTTGTAATAATTAGGGTATATAATATATATATGTATATTATTTATTATAATATATAGTATGCAGGTATCTGTGTATCTGTGTAAATCTGTGTAAATATTTGTATGTATGTATCATACATATTTTTATTACGACTCACCCGTCCAGACGCCAACTACTATCACTCCTCTCCATCCAAAGGTTGCCTGGAAGAAATCGCTTTTAGCGATAAGGCCGCCCATTGTAGCCTGTATTATTTTTGTTTTTTTTATTTTTAAGCTTCCTTTTATAATGTACATTTCCTCGGGGTGTACAAAAAAGCGTTACTATCTATCTATATGTAACCGTTACTGAGCGATTCATATTTCCGCCTTTTGAGAGTTTCTGCTGCCATCGCCGCTGCGCCTGCCTCCCTGGATGCAGAAGACAAGTGTTTAATATAAATGTGGTAGTAAAATTATGTATACAACTAATTACTAACTGAATGCTAAAACATAATTAAACTAAAATGACTTAACTAGGTGTAAAAATAAAGAATTACCTATCTAAAATTATAAATAAAAGAAAGCAGCTGGCCCAGTAACTTCACTAGCTACAGTGCATTTTAAACCGAACACAGTAATGCTTACATTACAGTTTTGCGTCAAAATATCTAGCATTATGTTGGTACCCATCTAGACAGCATCCTGCTAGGGACGCCTCCCAACGGTAAACTTGACTCTTTTAATATTAAAATAGAAGCCAAATAAGGCGGAAAGTGGTTTATCCAAAGCAGAAAGTACCGACTAATAAAACAGGGTTCCGTGCAAAAACCACAAGTCAACACCCATAAAAGTTCGTAAACAAAACAAAAGTGCGTGATTCAGCCAATAAAACCCTCGTACGGGTTCACCTACTTTATAACGTCGTTTATAAAAAAATAAAAAAATCGTGATAAATACATCATTGTAATTACACATTTTGTTTTCCTTTTGGTAAGTAGGCCACACACTTTTACCTTTTTAATCAGGTTAAATTGCATATAAAAGGCTTTGTCCTAACTGACTGACTGACAGACAACGTACCAGCCAAACCACTGAACCTAGAGACTTGAAACTTAGAAGATGTGTTCATCAAAAGCTGAAAAACAGTACTATGAAGATACTAGGAATTTAAAATACGCAACATAAATGAAGTTTCGTATTTTAAGAAATCAACTAGTATTAATTAAAAATAAAATGTGAAAATATTCAAAAATATAAGATATATTCTTATTCAAGCGAAATATTCAGATATCCTGTGGTAGAATTAAAATACTAAGCTTTTATTTCACGTTCATAATAAAAAGTTACGCAGTCATCATCAGAGTATCATTTTATTTTTCAGAAGTTTGAGTGAAAATTCTGTTTTTGAACTCTATTTTAGAAAAATATGATTCATAAAAAGTGGCATAAAAGAGAACGCTTGTTAAAAAGTTATTACTAGTGGTTATTTAATAAGAAAAATACTATTATCACGAGTCTTATCATGCGCCAAAATGATTTATTTAATAATTCAGTTAAACATGCAAATTTTGAATACTAGCAACTGCCCGGTGCTCTGCATATGTAGGGGAAAAAATGTAGTTATATAATTATAAATCATATTATAATACAGTTCACTCATAGCAAACATCATGTTTTTTTACAAATTGTTACGATTATAATAGGTATTCAATTTTAGTGGGAGCTTCTTTGAGGCGCACTTGAAATCCTTTGACCACACTGGTTCGAAAAAACTAGTGACCTGATAAGAAGAAGAAGCGGGACTTGCTAAAATACCTTATTATCATTGCTGCGATAAAATAAAAATAATATTGCATTAAACAAAAAAAACGAAGTAAAAAACCGAGTTTTTAGTAGGTTTATAAGCAATGATTCCAACTTTGATCATCAGTCATACGCAATCAACTAAACAATCGAAACAAAGACTCGAACATGAAACATTTTGATTTATTAGCTCATTATCTTAGATCTTTCTACACAATAACTGACAAAAAATAGGTCCAATACATCATTCGAGCCTTCAACTAATCCATATTTATTGAAATAAATTTATAAAAAAAGATTTTTATCGTACTCGTAGCTCGCAGCTTTACTATAATATGTGTCGTTATCATCCATCGTTCATTCAACTCTATATGATAAATTAAATTCAATCAATGGTGTGGCAATGTAATGTAAGTTTTAAATGGACTACAGTAAAAGGTATTATGCTAAAATTATGAAAATTATTAAAAAAAAACTATACAAAGAACATTTAGCCGGTCCAGCCAGTGTGGTGAAAGGATTTCAAGTGCGCCTCAAAGAGGCTCCTTTCGTGCACTTGACTCATGTTTTCGAACTTCAGGTTCTATGATATGCCGGTTTCCTCACGATGTTTTCTTTCACCGTTAGGCACGTGTTTTAAAAATAGCCTGAAAGTACTCAATGAAGCTTATTTGAGCGAAAACCATTTACGGTATTCAATTGTCTACGAAAACGTAGCAACTTCTACAAAACCGCTACGCCTCTACGAAACTGTTATAACGATAACGTAGCAAGTGCTACAAAACCGCTACGTACAGTAGAAGCCATTATTCGCGGGCTATAATAACATAATCGTTAATACCACGGCAGAAAACTCAAATTTGAACGTCGTCACAATTATACAACCTCAAAACGTATATTGTCGTATAAATTGAATTAACCCTTGTACCAAAATTACAGGTAGCAATTAGACAGTAACGCCTGAGCAATTTAGGGTCAGATTAAAATATCACGACACATTCCGACGAGACGGGTCTCGCAACTCCCGTATACAGACCTTTTTTTTATTCAGATTCAAATTTTAATTATGCTGTAGAGGACAAAAGAATTTCAAAGGTGATGTGAAACCAAAACAGCGTGACGCCAAAAATGGCGCGCAAAGAAAGAATTTGCTGGGTGAACATAGGCACAGAATTAAAATAGGATAAAAACAGTCAAAACGTTTAGTTTGAAGATTTTAAATAACGATCGATGATCTAATCAGGAGGTAGGTATCTTATCCAAAATAACACGCTTAGAGAAATTTTATTTAATGCTCTCATTTTGAAGGCAGAAAAAAGGCATGCAAGAGAAAGACACCACGTATTGAAAACCGCGAGTAGTAACTAGTAAGATATATGGGTCAAAATTAGCTCAAAGCGTTTCGTGTAAATAGTGCCCTGTGCGCTACAGGCGTTTTCTTTAAGAACTTGCCTTTGCGCGACTGCGCACTTTGATCTGCGAAAGCCCAGTGCATAATATGTAATTTTGTTCTTACTTTTAATGATCTTGTAATTATAGCTTTTTATAATGATTACTTCTATACATACTTAGTGTTATTTGTGTTTTTATTGGGTGTGCATATTACTTTATGTTATTCTGATAATATCTCGTCTGACACTCAGTGACTGCGCCGCCTTAAATAATAATTATTTTTTACCTTACTAGTTATTATAATAATTAGCCTATACTTACTTTAATTAACTTTATATTAATTCTGTTCTGTATCGTAGAGTTTGTTTTTCAGAAGCTTTGTTTAGATTAAATGCAGTTCTAGAAACATTTCAAAAACTAAACTAAAAATTAATTTAAGAAAAACTTACTCAGGTAGTTATTGTGATACACAAAAGCTTATATGCACTCAAAAAAAATAACATATCCTTAGCTGTAGGTAGTATTATTATAGGCTTTTATATTAAAGGTTAATTATTAATATTTCGTATGAATTTGTACCAATTTTAGAACGAACCCAATGTTTAACTTTAATTTTTAATTAAATATTTATTTACAATTTCAATAATCATAATCAGTTGTGAAATAGAATACCCATGAATAAACGAATAATGTCTAAATTCGTTAGAACTTTAAATTTAATATTTAATTCAATTAAAATTGAAACTCACTCACTAAGCGTATTTCAATCAACAACTAAATGAGCTTTCGTTTGTTATTAATGTTTAAATGTGTTTAATTTGGCATGCTTTGTTTGAGGATTATCCTAAAACACAAGTCTGGGTTATTAAACAAAGCTGTCTGAAAAATTAAAAGTATGTTTCAGTAAGTACATCGTTTAATTGATGGCTACTCATTTTCAGCCTCTTGTTTTAAGATTTTTCTTAGTCTTTTTGAAAACTGTGCGTCTTAATACTTTTTTATTACGTCAATTAATAAATAAATAAATATTAAATATTTTGGACATTACACACAACGCCTTCTAGCCCCAAACTAAGCAGAAATTGCACAATGGGAACCAGATAAACTGATAGAATACCCAATTTTTTTTGTAAAACATACATACTCGTTGACTAAATAGAAAACACCCAGACTCAGGACTAACATCGATGTTCGTCACACAAATGTTGGTCCCGAAGCGGGGATCGAACCCGCAACACTCGGCGTAGCAGTCCAAAGCACTTGCCACTCGACCATCCGTGTCGTCATTTAATTCGTAATTAGCTTCACCAAAAGAATAAAATAGAATAATACATCGCCTGGTTAAACATAATCATTATCATCGTGTTGGCAAAATCAGTTTAAGTCCTATTTTGAAATTTGATTGAACTCGCGACGCCTCTTTGAGTCCGGTGAGCCTTTGTGAACGTTCAAACATAAGTACATACTCAATGTTTGGCAGAATAGTTCAGGATAGAGACGGATTATCAAAGTAAATTGTAATTTGGATCACATCTGATATGTTGTTTATGGAAATGTATTGCTAATTTATACCTACTTATGTACAGTCAGCCGCACAGACATGTACACACTCCCAGCGTTTACATTTATATTTCTTTTAATTTTAAATTTTAAAAGAATAGTGCATGCAAGCAATTACAAATGAATGTAGTCATTTTACTTGTCAGAATTATTGTCAAGAGAAGAATGTCTTTGCAAAATTAAGATTATTTAATATAAATGTTAAGCTTGGGAGTGTATACATGTCTGTGCAGCTGACTGTACCTACTTCTCGACTCTGTAGGTATTATTAGGTTTCCCGTTTCAAGTTTGTAATCTTGACTGACAAATATAAAATTGAATAGGATAATCTGAAATTATTATTATTATTATATGGAACCTGCGCTGTCCCACTGCTGGGTAAAGGTCTCCCCCCATTTCCTCCACTCTTACCTGTCCTGTGCCAAACTGGTCCAGTCTGGGCGGAACACGATGAGCTCGTCCCGCCACCTTCTCCTCGGGCTGAAACATCACAAATAATATGAAATAATAAAATAAATAATATGAAATAATAATTAATAATATGAAATAATAATAAATAATCTGAAATATCACACAAAATATACATGAAACCTTTGATTATTTACCCTCATATAATCGAAACATGAAAACTAATTTCCAATTATTCTTGCGTTTCGTTGATAAACATAGTATGTAGGTAGATACTTACTTACCTAGTATTAGTTTTCTCTTTTGATATTTTGCAAATAAGCTGCACTTGCAACCGGGAGTTCCGGCCTTATTCTACTTCGCTACGTCACTACAGGATAATACCGTCTTTGCGTTTGCGGAAGACCATTTTGTGGGATTCCAAACAGACGGGCAAATGTTGGAAATTCATCTGTTTTGACAACATTGAAGGCTCTGTAATTAAACCATGGGTATGGTACATAATATGTATTACTTATTCTCTGCCATTCGTTGGTTCAAACCTCGGAACATTACAAACGTGTTTATGGAACTTTAGTTTTCGCATAGTAATTATCTAATCAAAGCCTTCTTCGTCCTCCGCGGTGGTCAATCAGGTTGTTTTTACGAATTATTCCAATCTGTCACCCTAGGTCTGTCTTAGATGGGCCAAAAAAATTCTATCTGTCCCCCTTTCAGCAACAGGGTGACAGATGGAACTTTTAAACTATGTGTTCAATAAAAAAAAATGTTTTTTGTTTAATATTCGGGTAAAATTACAAATAATAAAACTCTAGTTTTTTTAAGCCCCAGGCAAATGTACCTACAAATCCAAGAAATTAACTGACTGTGTTAATTTTGCTCAGATTTTATGGAGTTACCATGAAAAATACATGAACTGAAAATTCATTAGAAATACACAGACAGCGAGACCACCGACGCAGCTTTTAAAAGAAAAGCTCAACCTCTTTAAGAGTAATTTCAAAAGCGTCGCCCGCGTAGTGTAGTTCTAGTGAAATTACTGGCCTTTCTAGACTGACCATCAAAATGTCTCAATGTGGACGAGCGCTTTAGATTTGTTGCACCAGCCTATGTGAGTCAAAGTCTTGTGTAGCACTGTTCTGGTAATGAGCAGGCGTAATCTTTTACCATCAGGAGCTCGTCTAGCTCGCCTCGTCCCATGTTTACATTAAAAAAGTCTAAATTCGCATCAACCTTTGACCGTTTGCTGTGAATGGCCTCCCCATAGAACACATGGGATGAGCAGTCTCAAGGCGCTTTTATCTACCAACTCTACAACGAGTGTCACGGGTTAGATTCCCGCTTCAAGACAAACATTTGTGCGGAGATCATCGGTGTTTGGGTGTTTTCTATGTATCCTATGTATGTATTTACAAAAAAAATAAAAAAAAATCTTTTAGCTATGGTTCCCATACTACAAGCTTGCTAAGTTTGGGGCTAGGTGGCGTTGTGTGAAATTTCCAAACATTATTTTTAACTGAAACCAAGTCACCGGTCCATTTTATTGGGTTACCGTATTCTATCTGAGTTCTAGACCCACGACTTGCATTTCCAAACAACAAAATTCCCTTTATGGGCAGGACAGATATTTTTTTGTGTATATAGATTTATTATTTTTTATCAGTGTATAACTGTACAAGCTATTTAAGTGTTTCCTACATGCTAGCAACTTGTTAATAAGCTACACGCTGTGAGAAATACATTGAACTTGTCTGGGTTTCGAAAATATAAGTTTCATTTCATTTTGTGAGAGGGCGTAGCTTATCTTTTAAATATAAGGTAACCACGGTCCAATTTCATCCCAGCCAAAATAAAATTTTAATAATATTTACAGGCTTTTAGACTTTCAATATTGGGCTTATTTTGAAATTTATGGCATAAACAAAAAAATACTTATAATATGATTACAAGTTACCGAAGCACTAGGTAGTAATACAGAAAAAAACTGGCTTATGAACAATTAATAGGTACCCCATTAAATCCCGGTTTTGTCGTATACCTATAACCGAATTTCAACGTAATTATATTTTATTTTATTGTAATTTACAATAAATAAGCTTATGAAATATGAGTAAGTATTTAATCAAATACGTACGAATAAAAGAGTGAGACTATCGTATTTTCAGTTACCTATCCAAACAAATTGAAAGTTTTTCAGTAAAGACACGTACCTTCTGGTCCAACAAAACGTGTCTGTCTTATAACAAGCCTATTGTTTGACGATGTGGGTAAGAAAAAAAACCCTATACCTACTTACTACTTATAAGGGAAAATTAACTTAGTACAGTCAGCGTACAATAGAATACCAACAATAGATAAATAACGGTGTTCCTAAAGAACACCAAGATAGACAGTATCAAACCAAAGTAGAGTCCAAAAAATTTCAAACAAAAATGTCAATAAAAATGAAATATCTCCATTTTCAAATAATGTTTGTTACTTTTAACGATGTAGTTTTATTAACAATGAAAAATAAGCCTAGTACATAATTATATATAACATATAATATTTATCTAGCCCTGTTACTTCTCTTATTCGAAAATTAGCATCGGACCAAAATGTACTAGAATTTAGCCAATGTGGCTTCTTTTTTTTGTCATTGTAATTCTATACTCTATTACTTCTGTTAATATGTGTCACTTAGTAGGTTTTACTTTGTCCATTTCATTAACTAAAGCGTTTTATTTAAATTTTGATCTTATTATTGCTTTACTTTCCTCTAATTAGTTGTCAGCTTGAGGCCTTTGAATAATTAGGTCAGTTCTCCAGAAAATTATCAAGAAAAAGTAATTGTCGTGCGAAATTAGGCGGACGAAGGAGGGACGTACGGATTGGCTAAACCGTAGAACCCTTGTAGGGTCGGGTCGGAACCCAATTAATTCGTCAGCAAGACGTATGTCGGACGGACTAAGGGCAGATTAGTGTTAAGACTCGGTAAGCTTAAAAGCTTAAATTAATAATGGTGTTTTATATACCTAGAAACATACAAAGTTTTAAAGACCGGCAAATGTTGTCGATAAAGATGTAAAATTTTTCAGACAACCCAATACAACTTAACTTAAACAGCTTAACTTAACGGTGTAAACTTACATCGATTACTTTTTAAGCATTTACTTTATGCTTAAAATAGTAATCCATAGAAAAAAAATCATATTCTTCTTTTTATTATCGTGTTACTAGTTCTTTCAAACCAGTATGGTGAAAGGATTTCAAGTTCGCCTCAAAGAGACTCTAAAATTGTATCTTGTAAAAAATCATACTGACTAACGTAATCATCAGAATTGACGTTCTAAACAAAGATGAACTAAAAATCTAAAAAGTAAAAAAAAATTTGATACGTGTTTCGCTTTTCACCTTCACGGATATTTTTACACAAGAGTTCTGTTATCAGCATTGTTACAAAACACAAAAAAATTGTGCGATATTGTTTAATGATATTCCTTAGTCCACCCTCGAGCATCAGCCACCTTCATACCCTCATGTAAGTTTTTCGGGCTGTGTGGCTGTGTTCAAGGAAATTTAATCCGGCCTAGGCTATTAGGCAGACCAGCCGTGCTGGTAATGGTAAAGCAATTGCGAGCTTGCCATCTCATCTCTCAATATTGGCCTTTGGTCTTGAATTTTTGGAATATTTAAGCAATTTTTTTGGTAAAGCTGTTCATAGAAAATGATCAAAGTTTTACAAAAATATACAACAACCGACTTCAATCGGACTGTTTTAGTGACCGTAGGCACCATTGAAAAGTCACAGGGAAGCAAAATATGTATGAATGCAGTTTCGTTCACTTCAACGACTCTTTTTTTTCAGCTATTTTGACTTCAAAGCCGAAGTATTGAACTGATTTTCATGAAATTTCAATAATATCTTTTCAAATGAGAGAGATAATTTTTTTTCAAATCAGTTTATAAACAACAAAGTACTGAGGTAATAAACATAAAAAAAAACAATCGAATTGATAACTTCCTCCTTTTTTGAAGTCGGTTGAGAAACCACACACATTTCACGGAACGTATTCTTTTTCGTAATGTCATACTTCCTTCTTTTATGACTATGCAATTCGGTCAATCGCCACGATCGATGTGCTGCTTGGGTGTAGAGTATTGGACCAGTTGAGCTACCTATAGATCGTTTGCAATGGTCTAAACTGGCCCAATTGTTTCCTTTTGTCCATTTTTTAATTCAAGTTGTAATAGTTAGCTTATCAAAACCTTTATATAAAAGGCTTGGACCTGAATGACTGACAGACAGTCTACAGGCTAAACTTGTAGACGTAGAGACTTGAAATTTCGAGGGTAAGTTTGTCAAGAAGTTCCTTCAGCTAGTGTTGAAATAAATTATGTAGTTACAAACCTAGTGGTGGAGTAATATTCATTTATATACGCACTGAATTTTGGAACAATAATTATAAAAAGTTTTCAATTTGATTGTCCTTTTACGTTTCAAAATTAATGGTGCACAAAACGACCGTACGTTTTTCCAATTCATGAGTTTCAGGTCAATCACCCTGCATTACCTTAGCCTGTCAGATACACAATTTAATCTTTAATCCAAGGTAATAAAGCTTGTATTCAAACAAAAGACCCAATTCTCTAGTGGTCGCTATCAATTGCGTAGTGACTGTGTGATGAACTGTGGCCGCCGTTACTGAAACCGCGTCTCCCGGGAGTTTGGGGACGACACGCAATGCGACAGGTTTGTACCTATGAATCACCTTGTAAAGTTCCCTTTGAGTTGGAACTATTTAGTTTTACCTTTTAAAATTAGGAACAAACATTCAGTTTTCAGTCATGCAATATTCACAAAAATAGCGCGAGCACACATTTTGACAAATTTACTAAATACTTAACTTCGAAATTTCAAATTTTAAAACAATAAATAAGTTATCTAAGTCCCCATAGTACAAGCCAAGCAGGCAGTTTAGGGCTAGAGGGCAAAAAAAGGCTGCTTACGAGGACAAGGATTACCCCGTGTCGGGCTTATAGGGACATTAATGAACCCTTAGTCTTAAGTCTACTATTCCGAATATATTGCGATTTTTAATAGTCAATCTCGAAAGACCAATAATTTCTTTCAAACGTAATATATTAATGCTTACATATTACTGCTTGGCGGCAGTATATAGTAATCTGGCTCTGTGTTGGTACTGACGGAATCCTACAGAGGATGCTTCAATAAATCCACATTATTAAGTATTAATGTGGTATGTAAGTATTAAGGTGGTAGAATATATGAGTAAAGACAATGCCTATGCAAGCGATCTGCACGCTGTAGGTGGTAGAAGGTGGATTTGAAGAGCCAATGATTGAGCTCCTTGGGAGAGTTTTACATCCAGCAGTGGCCTGCTATAAGTTTATGATTAATGAAACCATTTCAGTTTTGTAATCGATGAATTCTAAGAACGCTAGGTCAATTTGAAGCCATTTGATAAATTGGAAACTGTTGTTTTATTGCCTGCGCAACCTCAGTCAATTTTCGCGCGATCCAATTAATATTTTTCACCAATCAAAACCACTAGAACAAATATAACTAGTCCAATCAATAAAAGTCTGATCTCTAAAAATTGAAAACAGAGTTCTGTGGCGTTTTATGGAATTCCGAGGAAATTGGTATGGGTGTGGTTGAATACAGGAGTTCCGGATTCCGTCAGGTACCAATAATTCCCAGGATGTTGTCTAAGCGTGGGCGAATCAGATTTTTCAATCAAAGTGCATCAAAGCGCTGGTGCATCGCGTTGTAGAAATATTTTCATCAAGAATGCTCAAATAGAATGCTCCATGTTGACATGGAAAATTTTTAGCTGTGATATTTATCAAAAATTTTAGGTATTTTTTTGTACCCGAGAGACAGTAAACTTGGCAAAAGGAGACACTTCAAAAGATGGGAAGATGATCTGCCCAAAGGATGGCGTAGAACCTGTATGAACCGAACCACCTGGCACAATCTGGAGGTGGCCTATCAAAATGTCAAAGGACAACCTGACTATAACTAAAATTTAACAACAAAATAACATACAGAATATCTGTTCTTAAGAGTAAGTATTTCAACCAAATAGATTTAGCATTTTTGGCGTGATAGAGTAACAAATACTCATCTGTCTATCCATGCATCTTCTAAAACTTTTCGATTTGTGTTATAATGCGTAGATTCAAAATGAAAATTCAATTCTTTTACATTAATGAGTGGAGAGTCTATTAATCTAATTAGCCGACACCACCTATTATTAAAATAATCTTCTTCTTCTTATCGTGTCACAATTTTTTTCTAACCAGGGTGGTGAAAGAATTTCAAGTGCGCCTCGAAGAGGCTCCTTTCGTGCACGTGCACTTGACACATGTTTTTCGAACTTTTTAGGTTCTATGACATGCCGATTTCCTCACGATGTTTTCCTTCACCATTAAGCACGTGTTATTAAGCACACATATATATTTTTGGACAGAAAAATCTATCGGTGTACAACCGGGATCAAACCTACGACATTCGGATCGAAAGTTGAGGCACCTCCCACTCGGCCAACACGGCTTACTAAAATAATTATTTACTGTATATTACATTCCAGCTGACTTTGTGCGAAGCGCTTTAATATCTACCCCAAATTAAAACCCTATAGCAAAAGACACGCTACCAAAAGCCCACTACCCTGACATTACCATTTAGTAATTCCACAAAAACGCAGGCATTCATGCAAACAAGCTGCTACACCCCATAACGTCCGTCGTTGCTTGCTTACGATCCATTTCGGGCATTACTCATAATGAAAGTAGCGAATTGCGACAATAACGATGCGCTGACGTCACACCGAAAGTGGATACAAATTAAACGAAAAGAAGTTTTACATCAGATAAACATAATTATGGAAGGTGTTTCTAGAAAATGTAGAGTCAAGGTAAAATTGGATTTTCATGATTTATGCTGAATAAATATAATTTATCATTATGTAAATCGTTAGCTAGTTAAAGTACCTAAGTAATTACTAATAATAGATAAGTAACTAACTGTCCTCTTCTCCTTTTTTAGAAAGAAGCTTGAAAAAGAAAACTTTTCGTATTAGTTTATAATGTTACGGCAAATCTAAAACAAAATATGGAGAGGATTCTTTGCAAAACTGAAAACTAACACAATAATTTAAATTTATTTCGGTGTGACACAACCCCTGAGTCGTTTAATAAGCAATTTACTTCAAGGGTGTTCCGAGTTTTCAGTAAAAATAAAAATTGTTAATGCCGTTGGACCCCACGGAACCCATTTGATCCGCAGTAATGGGCTCGCAGCGCAGACGTTACATCAATGTGGCGTAAGATGCTCAGGGAAGCCTACAACGACGAATGACGATCTGGAGGTGGTATTTTTATAACCCTATTTTTATATACACCACCATACCTACACCACACATTCATAATAACCAAAAAAATAAATGGGAATGGCAGAAGGGAAACAACGTTGTATCAGAATATCAGAATTTAGCTTTTTTACAAAATACAACGTTTTATTTTGTATGTAAACAGAATTTTGGGTTTTTTTAAAAATGACTGAGTGACAGCGGGGAGAGTGCGGCACCCGAGCCGAGCTTTTGCGAGCTGGCGCGACCTAGGAGCTAGGTACCAGGGTTACGATGAATGAAACTTAAATTATTATCGATGAAGGGTACCAATTGACGCAAGGGTACATTGGGAAAACGACATTTTGATGGTCAGCCTGGAAGGTCCAGTAATTTT
Source organism: Lobophora halterata (assembly GCA_932526365.1). NCBI lineage: Eukaryota > Metazoa > Arthropoda > Insecta > Lepidoptera > Geometridae > Lobophora > Lobophora halterata. The sequence continues at coordinate 2,574,954 of OW052015.1, forward strand.
GCTAGCTATGGTGCCCTTTAAACCGTAACACAGTAATACTTATTGGCATGTAAATGAATACCTGATGATCAGAAAATATGTACATGCTCGTAAAATAATGTGCGAAACCCTCTTCAATTCAAATAGGAACAAAAATAGTCGTGCCATTTTACACTGTTAGTCGTTTGGGTGTTACTCGATGGGAACCCATCACTTCTTCTTATCATATCACCAATTCCTTCGAACCAGTGTGGTGAAAGGATTTCAAGTGCGCCTCGAAGAGGCTCCTTTCGTGCACTTGACACATGTTTTCGAACTTCATGTTCTACGACATTCCGGTTTCCTCACGATGTTTTCCTTCACCGTTAAGCACGTGTTATAAATGCACACATATATCTTTTTTGAACAGAAAAATCCATTGGTGTACGACCGGGTTCGAACTCACAACCTTCGGATCGAAAGTCGAGGCACCTCCCACTCAGCCAACGCGGCTAAAAAAATTACTGATCCTGTTAAACATTTCAAGAAACCTCATCCATATTTTTGGTCTTCTGGCACATCAAAACCTGAAGATGCCATTCCCAAGAGTTTATTACGTGAAGTACGTAAAACGAAACATATTCGAAAACTCCCTAAACATTCATTCGCGATGAGAGCCGACTGTCTGTTAATGTCCTTATGACAGTCTATAAAAACGCCTTAACTAGTTAAGCTTGGTGCACAACGAGGGAGATACGCAAATGATACTATAAATTAGGGTATTTATTGACTTTGCGCTGGCATTCTAAGTGGGGTATTATTTCGTGATCGCACTCAACTCTTAGGGTGCCCAATTTTTTGATAAGATATTTTGATATTAATTTCAAAAACACTGGAAGGGCTAACAGATAACTCTAAGGCACCCAAACACTGTTCTATACAGATAAAATAATCAGATAAATTATATAAAACTATTTTAATATTAAAACTGATTATTAGAACTGTTTTCGACTCGTGAGAGTTTAGAAATAGGAAAAACGATCAATATTTCTAGAAGACTTTGTCCTGACTGATTGACAGACAATGCACAGCTCAAACCACCAAACGTAAATACTTGAAATTTATAAGGTATGTTCGTAACACTAACATGCGTAGATACCAGAATTTTGTTTGTTAGAATACACAAAAAAAATTATGATTTTTTATGATGTTAGCGAGTACCTATGTACATAAAAACTTACATTAATTAACATTATTTTAAATACTATTAGATCTTAATAATATTTTAATTGCTTTTTAGAAGTGCCTTTAATTTAAATGTAAAAATATTAGTAATTTTTTGTTCTCATAATATTATACTAATCACCCACGCATCCTTACATTGGTCGAGTGGCAAGTTTGTTGGACTGCCACGCCATTGTCGTGGGTTTGATTCCCGCTTCAGACAAGCACTTGTGTGATGAACATCGGTGTTTGTCCTGAGTCTGGTGTGTGTGTTTTCTATGTTTTCTATGTATGTATTTACAAAAAATAAGTATATGAGTATTGTATCAGTTATCTGGTTCCCATTATAAAAGCTTGCTTAGTTTGGGGCTAGAGGGCGTTGTGTGAATTGTCCAAACATTATTATTATTATTATACAGACTCTCTAGCTTAACAAACGAGTGAACGGACGTTGAATTAATGTTTACTTAGCAATGTATACTAAGCACTGTGTACTAAGCTTTAGAAGGCAGTTTCAAGAATGTTTAGGCAGAGCCATTCATCTGCACTCTTTCTGATTACTTTCGCTTGTAAACCCGAAAAAGGTTTCTCCAAAATTATATTTTTTCAAGGAGAACGAAGAATAGAAAAAAATGGGCTTAATAAAATACGCGAAAAACATTAAAAGTTTTTATTTCTTTTGTAGGTACTTGTCAAACTTATAATTTGTCTGTCTAGCCAGGATGAACACTTTACTTTTATAATTAAAATAAGTGTTTTGTAAATAAGGTCAAACGTAATCTTGAAGGGCGTGTTATTTGGCTTATTTCGCATCATTAAATATATTTTACTTTAGTTTAATTTTAATTATTTATGTTACTTGAAATTTATCTAACTACTACAATCTATATATAGGTATATTACAAAATTTACAAAAGGAAACAATTGGGCCACCCATAGACCGTTGCAAACGATCTATAGGTAGCTCAACTGCTCCAACTCGATACCCGATGGCAGCGTGCCGAGGATACTGACTGCATTGCCTCTTTGTATAGCAAGGCTTATTCTTTGGCCCAGATAGCTGCCAGCCCTCTGATCACGCGTCGCTTCGACCAGACGCTCTGACAAAATTTTAAAAACGCGGAAGGCTCCCATTCCCAATGGACCTAGGGTCTCGACCCCAAAGGGCTCAAACATGTACGACCTATCAAGACCTACATATTTACGCCGCTTGAGATCTTCAGCAGAGTTTGCCGCCGCACCAGCCCTAATTTGCGTCCCTGGCAAATGAGAAGGTGCCAAAGTGTCTACGCATGTAGCGTCCCACACCAAGGGCCTGCCCATTCTCCATGGGATAAGCGTCATACCGTCAGGCCGCTTACCATCGTCACGACTTAGACCGTTCGGCTCGAGAACGGCTGGCACATTGGCGGTGGTAAAAGCCCGGCGAATGATTTCGTTAAGACTACTGTGGCGGGAAATTCTGCCAGCACTCCTAGTGCACGATAATCCATGGTGACCAAGATGTTCGACCGCAGTACCACACCGGCATCTATGTGGAGCGCAGCATGGAGCACCCAACCGCAGACATGTTGCAACGCGGAAAGTTAAAGGGTCCAATAATGTGCCAATCGTTTGTGAGGGCAATGCTTGCAGCCAAAGTCCTGACTCCCATTTGGAAACGGCTAGGAGGCGAGCACGATCTGAGGGGCCAGAGCACGTTTGTAACAGACAGTTCCGTGTTAGCTCACAGATAGGCCCGTCCCATTGCCTTTGAGACGAAAGGGTTTTGGGGGGAGTAGTATTTGGGCAAGCAATTTGCCAAGCGTTCCTGGCCTCGTCTAAATGTGAAATTTTGAAAATGTTGCCAGATTGAATTGAAACCGTCGTAGCTAAAATTTTTTCAACCTAAGAACTTGTGCTATAGACTGAGGACAAGAAAGCTGGTAGGCTAACACTTGAAATTTTGCGAATACCTAAGCCTCCCATTCTAATAGGAAGGGAGGCCTGCGACCATGCCCTGTCATCCAGCGCGATATTCAAAACCACCGACAGTGTATTCTTTATGATGTTATCTAAGCCTTCCATCAGCTCAGTGTGTTTCCACAGGTGACAACACCGTAAAGCGTACGTAAATTTGGGAACAAACAAACAAAATTTTATAATTGTAAAGGCCATGTGGGGATTTAATTTCAGAAGTTTGTCGGTGGATTGTGAGAAATTTTGAATTTTTTCATCTACAAAACCTTACAAATTGAAATTGAAATTTATTACATTTTTACTCCTAAAAAGTTTAAAATATTATTAAAGATAGAAGCTACAGATACATATTTTGTCAAATAAAAAACTATGATCAATATCGGGTAAGATACTAAAGCGTGATTTCGTTTGAAGAATAAAAAACCAAAAATATATGTGTAAAGTTATAACGTAACCCTAATTATACTTTGGAATAAATCGGTTGAAATTATTACATAGGTACCTCTTGGAAAATCGAAATACGAGACCTAATTTAATTTGGTTAAAATAACCAACCAGTCTTTAGTAATTTAATAAGGCTGAGTATGATTTGGACTTAAAAAATGTGCTGATTAAGTCAGAAATAAAATCTATTACCAGATTTCATATAAACTAGCTGATATGCCCCCAACTTCGTTTGCGTTAAACCTCAATACTCAATAGGTACTGCTAGTCAGGACAATGTATTCCCAATTTGTTCTAAATCTTTTAAAATATATATATATATATATATATATATATATATATATATGTATGGGTATGGTAAAGATGTGCTATTACTACTTAATTTTACGTTTTTTTTTTCTATAACAGAGCCAAAGAGTAGGTATAGTTAGAACGGCCATGGTTTGAATTTGACATTTGGCTTCGATTTCGGAGAAACCGTCTTTTGAAAGCCTATTCCTAATATTTGATTGATTACGACTTAATATTGATAACCATTTGACAGGTTTCTGTGTCAACCTCGACTCCCAATATGTTTTTTTTTCCTTTCGAAGAACCTAAGTTCTTCGGTTTTGGCTTCACATCAAAGGTATATAGCCAGTGTCAAGTAATTGGAGAGATTATTTTGTCATAAGTCAGAGTCGATGAGTCAAGTCTGTAAAGTAGTGGTGGTTGCGACTTTACTAGAGGCTTCTATGGAGTTTTGGAGGCAACACGAAAAGTCACGTTTACAGCATTACACTATTCACCAACACTCATACACGTTCACGAGCACTTAATGGATAAAAAACCACCGTTTTTACACTTATGCACTCAAAGTTATACAAGTTTTGTCAATTAATTTAATGCCGCCAATGCGCCATTTTTCATGTTCCGGCCAAAACTCCCCAATATGATTAGACATCTGATTTTGCTTACTGATGATCGACACGTCTCTCTTTGACAGATCATTGAACGCTGGTTAATATTTGCTAAATATAATTCATGGACTCTATTTTGGAAGCAGTAAGGGTGAGTATTGATTGGTATGTGTAAGGGTCTACACGTGTGTCGATTGGCTCTTGACAGTTAGGAAGATAAACGATCTATGTCATTTGTCATTCGTCCCTTGACGAGTTCTTGTGCACTCGTCCTATTAAATGCAGATTATAATAAGAAATGTACGTTGATTGATGGTAGATACCGTTTGGATTAAAGGGTGTCGTTGAGCCCTTTAATCTAAGTATAGGGATGTGAGATCAAATGCTTTTTTTCTCATAATTTAGACTAGCTAAGACTAGTCCGCACAATACCGATTGCGTTGCAAATTGACAAAAATATTTTCTTAGTACGTTTAGATGTATCTCTACGTTCAATAGTTTGCCCTGTGTATTGCATGTCAGCCAGTCACGATAGCCAGGATTTTTTTTTTATAATACTGAAACAGGTCGGTCAACGAAACCTGGCGCTGTCAAAGTACTCAAACTAATGCAATGATCACGCCGCGCTCCTTTTTACAAACACAACATAGGCGCACACACAACGTGTGAATGTGTTGTTCATGCGAGCTTAGAAAAATACCTGTAATACCTATATAGTAGGTATACAATTTGATATTTTGGTTTACTGAGGTCCACCAAAGACCAGACTTATAAAAATAAGACTCTTATAACGTCTCGCTAGCTAAATAAGGTCCTTTCTTCTTAGAGCGGTCTCTATTATGATAGATAGCTTTCAATCAATTTTTCTCTAGTCTTAACAAGGTTATTCAAAGGTTATTCAATTATTATGAAATTAATATAATTAAGGCTTATTATTTTTGTATAATAAGTAGGTATTCATTTAATAATTTTTATAAAAAAGCGTTTTGAATACCTGGCTATTGAAAATTAAACCTGAATCTTTTTTATAAACTGAAAGTCTTATTCAATGTAATAAAACAGTTTCAGAGTGGGATCTCTGATATATTTTTACTAAAATGTTCCTCCAATTTTGAAAACAGATTTATTATTCATTATTTTCCATTAACCCATGCTATCTATTATTTTAAGGCTTCGATAAAAATGTAACAAAAGTATACCCTTATATGGTAGAAAAACATCAAAATAATCTGCACAATGGTCACATACACGTATCATAGACACCATAAAGTACACAATGAAAATAAAAGCGGCATGTTAACAAAGGCCACATGTAAACAGTAGGTGTACTTATTATCAAGCCGGCGATGGCGGCAGCGGTGCGTGAAATTATGCCCTTGGCGCAATGGTGTTGCACCCTTATCTGGGTGTGTGTGTACCAAGCGGTAGGGGGTAGCGATTTTACTCAATCCCAAATGTTTATTATTATAATAAGAGATCTCTTACCTATGTGCGACAACACGCTCATAGATAGTAAGACCACGGACCACGACACATTACAATTTCAGATGAGAATATTTTTTTGTTTAATAATATTTAGTCGGGTTTTTGTTTTTGAACTCAATTTTTATGTGATAGGTGTATACTGTATATGTGACGCTACCATGAATTTTCGAAAACGTTTCGTTCGCGTAAGGGGTGTAACAAATCCGTGTCTGGTTGTCCTGAGGCGGAACGGAGAAGGGGGGATCAAATTGTGCAATTCCTGAGCGCATTCTCCGAAATTTAAGCAAAATAGTTACCTACTCTCTGAAATCCTATAACTTGAAGTCCTGATGTATCACCTCTGAGCATTAGGGACTGCGCCCTACCTGGTCCCTAGTCCTTAGTTACTGCGGTAGGGTCGACCAGGAATGTTAATTCAGACATTTTTGACACTGACCAGAACGCTTAGTCTAATTTGAAACAGGCGGAAGTCAAATTGGTATTTGGTCATTTCATTTTTTTTCTACTATAAAATATTCGGTTGTACTTCCGACCCAAGATGAGAGAAGATAAGATATAATTAGAAGGTACTTGTGCTAATCAGATTTAATAATGTGTTTTATTAAAGTTCTATGCATCGTCCTTCAACTGTTAGCCCAAATAAACTGTACGCAGTCTTCACACAAATGCGCCACTTGTTCCAGTCTCCAGCTCTTCGAGACACTTCTATACGTAAAAGTATCTATACTTACTTGCTCCATAACTTGGTGAGTATATCTTTCAGTTCTTTGGTACAAAACAGAGTTTTCTTAATATAGTTTTCAGACACATTGATGGAGATTATGTGAAACATAAGTCATATCAATTAAAATAAAATTTGTATAATGTATTCTTCAGTGAAGTATGTGACTCTATTTTATACATTCATAAGACCCGTCTGTAACTAACCATACTTGAGTCAGATAAATCATTCATTCATTGATTCATAAACGCGTTGTGGCATGAGAACTCCCTTGAGGAACTTATTATTCAGTCAAACAGATGCAACGTTTCGTTTTACCGCAGCGTGCATATTTATGCAAAACGTTCCGTGCGTGTTTATAAAGAAGACATTTTGAAGAACAGTCCCGAAAGCCCAGTAAGTTTCATTAGCTATAGTTCTCTTCAAACCAGAACACATTACTGACTGATTGTCTGCAAGAGATCGCTCTGTATGTGTAATGGTACCTACAATAGGCAGCCTTATTGCTAGGCTGCCTATTGTAGGTACCATTTATTTATTACACTTTTATTAAGTCACTTTCTTGTTTGTCTGTCTGTCTGTCGTTTCGGGTCGAATCTTGCTACTCAACTTTCAGGTGATCACAATGCATCCTAAATCCATTTATTAGCATGTAATGCCGACCTATTCTCATAATAACCGCTAAATCTCGAAAAGGACGTAAGATAGAGCAAAAGCATAAAAACTTGGTTTTTGGATTTTAATCTCCTGTGTAAAATGCCTGTTTTGTATTATATTTCTATTCTATCTATATTTATACTGCTAGGCAGCAGAATATGGCTCTGGGATATAATCTACGGAATCCTTTAAGACGCTTTCTATGGCATTCTGAAAAGCTCAAATCCAACTTCAACTCGGATTTTCAGTTAAAGCTCAAACCAATAAAATCCAATAGGTGACAAGCCAGTAACAATGCCAGCCGGCCTGGGGAGTATTAAAACAAAGCCTTACGAGCGCAGTTGTCACAGTATTTTATTATATTTCAGCATAGTTTTTAGTTTATTGTTCATTGCTTTTAAGAAAAGAACACTATAATTTTACGTAACCATATTATAGGAACACCACGATAAGATCGCCTTTTGTAATACTAAAGTAACCTCATACATGTTTTACAATTATTTATTTATTTTAGTTAAATTAAATTAACTTGATATTGAATATAAGTATTACATAATATGGTGTTAAGTAAGGTTATTATTTATTATGTTTAGATAATCTAATTTTAATAATATACAACTTACATTATAATAAAAAAAAACTAGCCTACCTAAATAATAACTAAATATCCTAATAATTATTAGTAGGTATACACCTAAAATATAAGTTACTAGCTGTACCCGCTTGCGACTTCGTCACCCGTGGAAGAATTGTTTATTGTCGATGTCGTTCAGGGCCGACTCTAACTCTAGCCCATGTTGCGCCCGTGTGCAATCATTACCCTAGCGCCCTCTAGTAAGGGGCGGGAAATCATTTTTTCTGAGTTAGTAGTGTTATGTACAGCTTTATCGCTGTGATTGTGTGTGTACCGAAGCGAGTCGTAATTTTTGACGCCTTTACTTTAGTCCTGAAATCACTCTATCAGGACCTTAAAATACAATAACTTACATGTGATTGCGGCGAGCGAAGCGAGCCGCAAATTTTTCAGTGTTTTGGTTATCTATCTAGGAAATATCAAAATTCATCAGGACCCAAAATCACCCAAAAATAAGTTTTAGTCCTGAAAATCACTCTATAAGGATCTTAAAACTCACAACAGCGTATAAGTGATCGCGGCGAGCACAGTGAGCCATAAATATTCGCTTCACAAATCGTGTTATCTGGACCCAAAATTACCCAATTATAAAAACCTGATCGCGGCGAGCGAAGCGAGCCGCAAATTTTGTTCCGCCCGCGGAAGAAATGTCACAAAATAGCAAAGTGTCAGTACTAAGCTAGTCAAACAATACTTGCACATTTTCAGTCCCTCTTTTTACCCACTCAAACATTGAATTTAGTAAAAAACTGAAAAACATGGCGGCACTTATCTGCGGACATTATAAAAATGTGACTTTCAATCAGATATTGTGTATGTCTGAGGAGACAGCTTCATTCAACTTTTGGTCTAAAAACACCTTCAATCCGTACTTTCACATCTTTTAACTTTAGTTTTGAAAATCGGTGAAACCCGTATCTAATTATTTGTTTTGAGAAACATAATCCTTTAGTTAAAAAGATACACTCATAAAAAAAAACTGTTTCCATACAAACTTTAAACTTCTATATCTACCCTTTGAAGAGATATAGCGTAATATTGTATAGCCTATAACCATTTCAGGCTTAGTAACTATAATATTGTAAAGTTTATAATAAAATCCGTTCTGTAGTTTTTACGTGATGGACGCACACACAAACAAACAAACAAAGTCTTCCAATAAAAAAAATAAAAAATAGGCCAAGTTATTTTCACTCGTCTGAACACGTTTCCGTAAAAAAAAAACATATGTACAAGAATTTGGGGTCTTTTGCTTTATTATATGTATTGATTGATTGATTGATTGATTAATTATATTAATTGCTGTAAAGATTAAACTACATCTGCTGCATACTCATATCATACTGCTTCATAACCTTCTGGTTTCAAATTTGTAGGACCTAATGTTTTATACTTAGAAAAATACATACATAATTGTTATAACGGTAAATGTATATAGGCAGTAAAAAAACGAGCGAGCTTACAGTACTCGCTACTCGCTTATGATGTGTAACATCTGACATTTCACCTTGATTATATGTAATATGAAAAATTTACCTATTTTTGGAATGATTCTATTTATTAAGGTACTCATACTACCTATATTTTTCTGAGGTTAGCACCATCTGACTTTCGTCCCATTTTCACCAATTTTTTTTGACAGAAAGCGAGAGGAAAGATGTTATACATCAAAACCATAAACTGTAGTTGAGCGTGTCATAAGCCTTATAAGTTATGTTAGTTAGTTGCTACTAATATGTGATGTGACATACAACAGTAACACATTAAGTAGATGAAAAAAGAGGCCCAACAATTATTTACCTTAACTACCCTAGTTTATTCTCTCTGTATCTTTCTCTTTTACCTATAGGTAATATAGGTAACTCATAACTCAATTTCATATGAAACACGAATCTTTGATCCCATCAGCGCTGTTCCCATCAAATATCCTACATATTTTATAGCAAAACCATCGTAAGCAGTTAGTTCTAGTAAAACTGAACGAAGCAATTTCACTGAGTAGCTAACGAATATAAACGTCACTCAACGTTATTGAAATACAACGGAAGTGTGTAACAGGAAGTTAGCCGTCAAATGATACCAACCTCAGAAAAATTAAATAAATAGAATGCTTCCAAATTTAAAAAAGATAATAATGTCAGTTGTTACACATCAATGAGACTGCAAAGATGTTTATAAAATGCGCAAGCCAACTTGAAATTTATTGTCACGTAAGAACGCTCGAATGCCATTAAAAATTCGAGTTTCATCTAGGTATAGTTTTTGAATGCACGCAAGATATTTTGAATCTTAATACAACATAAATAGAATCTAATGTGTACATAACGTTGAAGTGCCACTGATCTGCCAATAAGTTTGTTAGCATCCTATGAGGATTGAGTTTACGGTTCTTGTAAGGATGTCGTAAAGAGAACTAAGGCCGGGGTAGGTACATTAGATGGACAGGAGATAGGGTAAAGCTACGGCAGTTGGATTACCGATGGAGATTCAGCTTATTGGTATATAGTGAGAGGATTTTATTACTGTAGCTAATATAGCTAATATAATTTTTGACAAGCGCACGCGTACGAATCCATTCAATCCACAGGGAAGTTAACAGTTTGTATGTCGTTTTGCATTGGTTCCGCGTGGTGGATTAAGAACTATTCACTTTTTAACCGAGAAAACTGCCTGAGTTCTAGTAGTGGGAACATTATAGGCTTAAATAACATGACGTTTGGTCAAAAATTGTAGAAACTTGTAATCCTACGGGATAGGTACAGCAACTTTTCAGTATGTATCTGCTGTTAGAGATCGCAATAGTAATCAAAATCCATGAGAAGACCTTAAGGCTAATCCTCAAATCCAATTCCATGAAGTGAAGGGTTTCATACTTTAATTTAGATTTTATACGTGTTTTAAAATTAACCCTACTAACTTAAAAATATGTATAAAATCTTAATTAAAGTATGAAACCTTTCACTGTTTTTGTTGACGAAATCAAAAAAACATGGACGAAACGAATAGTGTGAAGAAATTACTTTAATACGGCGTACTTTTTGAGTATTTGTCCGAAACATTTTGTATAAAGTAAAACAATATGCAGCCCATAAATCATACTGTGTTGGGGTAAACGAGTTCTCGAGTGGAGACCGCGAATCGGCAAACGTAGTGTAGGACGCCCTCCGGCCAAGTGGAGTGACGATCTGCGAAAGGCTGCAGGCAGAAGGTGGATGCGGCAAACCGAAGACAGGGCGCGATGGCGCAAATTGGGAGAGGCCTATCCAGCAGTGGACTGCGATAGCCAGATGATGATAATGATGATGAAATCATACTGCCAAAATCATACATGATAGTGCCAATTGTCTAACAAGGCAGGCCTTTATTTAAACTCTACCTGGTATGATCTTTTGTTTTTATTGCTTCACAAACAATATTTAACTTAAAAACTGGAAAAAGACATGAATAAGTATATTCTTGGTAACCTTAAGTCTAAAAAAACTGAAATATGAAAATCTGTTGCAATGCCATAGAGTAGGCACTTACGCAGATGCGTCATAACAAGACAAGAATTCAAGGAAGTAAACGACTTTGTCTGACAGCTGTCAGCAAAAATTCTAATAAGTCTTTCCTTCAAATAAGACTGACACTGATGACCTTTTAGGGGTGTCAGACTCATAAGTCAAACCCGCTCACCGCTCACCCAGGAGAGATATTGTTAAAAATTTGCATAGCGTACGTTTTGCTTATCCGTATTCGTTTCTGTAGGATATTTCTGGGTTTCATTAAAAATTATACAGTATTACCTTCTCTGTATAATTTTTAATGTAAAGCATTACCATTCAAGATATCTAGTAGGAATCCCAAAAGGCCGTTTTAAACTAAAAATGAGAAAAATACCTACATCTTTATAATATTGTCATGACCCAAATGAATACATTGATATGTAAGTGCTGATCCTTTACGTAAGATTTAAATTACAATATAGCAGTTTTCAGTCGCCATAATAGGTTTTTGACATTAAATGAAGCCTTTGACTGCAGGTGATCAGATCTATAGGAGAATTAGGTGCGCCTAAACACACACTTGAAAAATGTACTTTGCAGCCATTCATTTAGCTCTGCATATAGAGGAGTTTCTTTTTAAATACGACAGAAGTCTAAGCGTAGGCTTTTGATGCGTATGGTACACTTTGGCGTTGAAAAAGAGTACAATGCCATAATCTCGAAAGAAGTTCGATTTGCGAGACGGAAATAATTCAACCAGCCATGAAAAGACATTGTATTGCACTGGTATTGTATACGATCCTTATGTGCAACAAAGCCGCAACGACATGTGGCATTCCAGCAAACGACATAAGCGATAGTTACTTTGTAGCAACATTGAGAGAACAGTCAAGTTTGAAACCAAGTTGCTTTGTAAACTTATTTTATAACGTGATCGTCTTTTGAGTATCCTTCATCGTAAGATCTTTTGAACTTCCTTTGTTCAATACGAAATTTGTTTTTGGTTGTTATAGTGAATTTTGTCGTAGATTTTGACGACACGTATAGTCGAATGGCAAGTGTATTGAACTGCAACGCCCGGTGTCGCGGGTTCGATTCCCGCTTCAGGACAAACATCGGTGTTTGTCCTGAGTCTGGGTGTTTTCTATGTATGTATTTACGAAAAAAATAGTAGGTTTATAAGTTTGCTGTCAGCCATCTGGTTCCCATAGTACAAGCTCTGCTTAGTTTGAGGCTAGATGGCGTTGTGTGAAATGTCCAAACATTATTATTATTATTAGATACATTATCTGACTGAAAATAAACGAAAGTATTATAAATAGTTTTTAAGAACTCAATCGTCTACATCTCCCCATGACCAAAACAGGTAGGTATATATAAAACTAGCTGACGCCCGCAACTTCGTTTGCATTTAGAATTAGCAAAATTCCTTTTTTAGTACGCGTCTGCACTAATGAATGAAAACATCCTAAAAAAAATTACGTCCTTAGTCTGATGCGTGGTATCACTAGAAATGCTCGTATATTTTAAAACTTTTTGTAAGTCACTCATAAATCACATAGGACCTAGGCTGTCTGCATCTATAGCACGACCAATAACGATTCATAATATGTAATCTTTTTGATAAAAGCACTCAGGTGTACGAAGCAAATTGCTGTTCGATCGATTCCCAACTCATCCCTACTTTTACCATCTTTACTCTGTCCTTTATCAAAAGAATACCAGGAAGTTCCTACTTACAAAAAGTCAATTTATCAACGTCCCACACGCCCAATAATGTAATACCACGGACCTCAAAATGTATCCATTTCCTTTGTGCCTTCGCTTAATTATCTGTGCCGAAATAAGCCGATCACTCAACGGAGCATCTTCACACCGGGTAAACAAGGGGTGTGCACAACGATAGAGTCACTGGAAGTGACATTGTTTTGGCATTCAACATCTATGAAATATTATTTAGGATCCTAAATATCCAAATTCTAAATTCTTAACGCTCGAGTGTCAATCGGTTTGTATGACTGCTAAGCTCTTTTTTTGAGATAATAAATATAAGGAATTTTAAAGACGTATTGTAGAGCTGTAGAAAATTAAGAATTGACGGAAATGTAGGGATACAAATTTTAAAACTTGATTTTTATTTATATATATACTTATTTTATTGGCATGATACGATATTATTAATAATAGTAGTTTCTAACAAAATATATGGTAATCGAAAATAATCAAAATTTTATTTACACGTAAAATTTTTAAATAGCACTAATGTTTAAACGCTAAAGTTTGTGTAGTTGAATTGGATTGTTTGTTGCTCAATCACCTTGAAACTACTAAATCTAATTTGGCTAAAATCCAGTATCAGTTGAGTACCTACTTATATCAGTTTAGGATACTAGTAACGGACATTTAGACTACTTGTATCCCAATACAAAGCGATTACTTTCTGTATACCGACACCTTTTTCTAATACGAGATACCTACGATATAATGATATATAAAATTGATATAAAAAAATAATTGCATTGTAGAGCTAAGACACTTCCAGCACCTCTAGATCTCTTGAATAAAAGGCAGTTGTTTAATTTACCCATTGATTGCTCATTGTTGTAGGACTCCATGCACCCCCCAGGCCCCAGAGGGTGCATTGTACAGGGTGCTTGGTCTTGTAATATGTTTGATTTAGGGTGCATAAGTAATGTGAGACGACAAAGTTTAAAGATAAAATTTAATAAAAAGTAATTTGCTTAATTGAATTCAATTTTGTAATGTAAATATTTATATTGCATTTTTTATATCGTTTTGTTTTTGCACGTAGGTTTTACTGAGGCAAATGAATAGGTAAATCTATGTAGGAACGTTAATTTAGTAACTCTCTACTTAGTTTGGAACTAGATGGCATTGCGTGAAATGTCCGAAATATTTATTATTAATAATTTAATTTATGGTTATGTGTGAGACATAGTTGGAACACAGTGCCAGGTACTCTGCCTCTAAACATATAAGTAGTACCTATCAAACCATCTACGTGTTGCGTTAAAAATGGCACTAACAATAGCTCGTGAAATTACTGAACTTTCTGAACTGTTAGAGGTAATCTCGGTGAATTAATAAATATTAAAACATAATTATTTGCATAAATACTTTTGGATCTTATTTTAAAATTACATTCCAGTAGGTATATAAATGTTTGTATGATGACTAAAATCAACATTTTGATGGTGTTTAGGTCATGTAAATTCATTGGGTTATGGCTCTTGCATGTGAGCGTTACGTAATGATGATGTTGATACACAGGTGAAGATGAGTCAGGGATGCGAAGAAAATAATGCCTTGAGTTAATGTGCTTCTGTGAGCAATTATTATGGTAGAGTTTTCGTCCAGACTGACTAACAGTGTTGAATCCTACTCGTATTTTGGGTGTTACAGAAACATTTAAAATAAAAAAACATGTGTCAAGTGCACAAAAATAGGCTCTACGAGGCGCACTTAAAATCATTTCACCACACTGGTTCGAAACAACTATTGACACGATAAGATTTAAAATAAAATAAAATGTGTAGTGTAGTAAATTTTTTACATAAAATAGGTATTAATGATCCTACGTTTCAAGAGTATGTGCATTGTAAACTAACTATCAGTTTAAACATAATTAATTAATAACTACAATATTTTCTTTGAACCACATCAAGAGAGCAACAACATCAACAGTGCGATGATCTAGCAAATATGCAGAATCTGTCAGTGATTTCTTTAAAAAAACTTATAAAAATGTGATTTTATGTATGAAAAATTAAGCATTTTTCAAAACAGAAATCAAATTTTCTTATTTATATACCGTTTGTCATGTCTGTTCACTCACTCTCATCTCTGTCCCGCGTGCGTGAGTGAGCCACATAAAGAAAAAGCGCGAACATTTAGCCCGTTTACTGGATAATAACTCAGCAGTGGAATTTACCGTGTAGATGCGTGGAGTGATAAATGTGTTGGCGTAGGTCAGATGATCGTTGCTATGGGTATGAAAATAAGCAATTATGAATTATGGCCTATCCATGTAATGCTCTATGGTAAATTATTGTTTTTCTTCCACAAATACTTTTGTATGTGTGTAAATAAGTCACACGTGTTGTTGTTAAGTATGTTCCTTAAGTATTTCTTTTACAAAATTCTAATACTATCAAACTTTTGAATACATGTATATGGCTTATCTATGTAAAATGAAAATTATTGTTTTTCTTCCACAAATACTATTACATTTGTATGTGTCACCTTCATGTTCAATGTTCCATAAGTATTTTTTTACAAAAATTCTACTATTATGAAACTTTTGAATTATATAAAAATCCTGTAGGTATTGCACCGTTTTTGTAATGGGAAGGAGTGATATTTAAGCATTAGGAAAGTACCTCGCACATTTCTTCACTTAAGTACAGAAAATAGTTACAAATATGTATATTTTGTATTTGAACATAATTATATAATTTATTTGTAACTGTTTTGTTTGCGAAACTTCTTAATTAAATATATTAAAAAATAATTAAATATTACATTTTCAGTATTAACTAGTGTTCAACAAATAACAACAACCT
Source organism: Lobophora halterata (assembly GCA_932526365.1). Taxonomy (NCBI): domain Eukaryota; kingdom Metazoa; phylum Arthropoda; class Insecta; order Lepidoptera; family Geometridae; genus Lobophora; species Lobophora halterata. Next base: position 2,591,003 of record OW052015.1, read on the forward strand.
GTAAAACAAAGTCAAGAATCTTGTTTTTCGTCTGTTAACAATAATGTTTACATAACATTAAAATAACCGATTGGAAATCGAATTTCGTATCCAACTTATTTCAAAGGAATATATTATTCTTGTGCACAACAAAGCCAAAAGAAATATTTATGTAACAACAAATTATTTACGTGCGAATAGTCACAAAGAGCCGCTCTAACAAAAATAATACAATTAATCCCATGGAATCTCTTTTGAACAATTATAAATAGAGACTCATTGAGAATTTAAAATGTACATTAACTGCGTTCTTAACTATACTAGCGTATTAAAAAAAAATTGGTTGTCTGTAAAGTTAGTTTACGGACGATAGTTTAACGTGACTACAAGCGTAACGGGACAATGAGCATTACCGGACAATGACAGCGTTACCGGACAATGTCAGCGTTACCAATGACGACAATGTTTTCGTGCATGCAGCCGGCGTTCATCCATTTATTAGACGTAGTCACGTCAAAAACTGTGTAATTATAAAGACGTAGAAACGTGAAGAAGAATCATATGCCCAACGTTGCAACTACTGAACGGATCAAAACAAAACGGTCAGATGAAATTTCAAAAGTATTTTACTATATTTCTCTCCCCATAAATGATCATATTCTAAACTTCCATTGTTAATAAAATTAGCAAAACAGATAGTCGTCAAAATCACGTCACAAATGCAGGCTTTTCATTATAAAAGCTGAATTTAATTGAAACATAACTGAAGACGCTCTAACAGTTAGTCGAAGAGACAACCCAAGACAAGCTTTGTCGGAAGCTTCATACTAAGGCCTTAAGGGTGCAAGAGCTATGCTCATCAGTGAGTCTCTAGTTGTAAGTGCCCAACGTGATTCTGTTATTATAAGTTTAAAGCGGGGCCCGAATATTGGAGTTCACAAAGGGATCTCCTTCCGGGTGAGTTGTCTCGTGTGCCTGGTGCAGTATGTAAGTGAATGCAAACTTGGACTCGTTACGGACGCTAGCTTTGGTAAAGTTATGAAAGGATTCTGTCAGGAAGGGCATTTTTAGGCAGAACATATATATATATTCTGTAAAAACTAGAAAATTCTTGAAACCGCCATTTTAATTATTTTGACACAAATCGACTGATATCTAAATCCATTCAGTTTTAAAAGCTTTATTCTTCTTATCGTGTCACTAGTTCCTTCAAATCACGGTGGTGTAAGGGTTTCAAGTGCGCCTTAAAGAGGCTCCTTTAGTGCCTTTGAAAACTATGAGAATAGGTAAGAAAAAAATTAGAAAAAAAATAACTTTTAAGGTATTTTGTCCAGTTATTTGATTGACTTGTTTGAAAAACCAAACAATTGAATTGATTTGTATAATGTTGTATGGGACCAATCTGGGAGTACATATATTCTTTCAAATAAGATATTACATTTTAGTTGCATAAAAAAAATCGTAAAAAAATTGAAATATGATGGTAAACGACGAAGTTCTAAGGTAACAAACTTAAAAAAACCTACAACTGATTTAAGAACCTCTTCTGTAAGTTGGTTAAAAATATAAAACGCTCCATGCTTGTAACTGAGACCACGTCATTAGGGTTAGGTTACATCACATAAGGGATAGTAACAATGGCCAGTTTCGCGCGCGAATAGGCTCTTCACATCGATCAAAATGATTCATTCGCTTTCAATGAGCTTCAATTTTAAATATATTTTGGATCAAAGATTCTATCTGCTGGTATTTTTCAACCGAATTAAAAAAAGGACGAGGCTCTCAATTAGTTTTTTTTAATTTTTGGTTACCTCAGAACCTTGTTGATTATAAACCGATTAATGGTTGGTTTGATACGATATACCAAACTAGTTCCATAGAAATTTCATGAAAATCGATTTAGTACATTGGTTTGGAAATCAAAATAACTGAAAAAATTACGTCATCCACGAAATTACGAAATTGCATACATATATTGCTAACGTTTAAGCCTGTAAACGGACGACGTCGTTTTTAAAATGCAGAGTTATACAAAATACCCGCGACAAATACAAACGAATCAGACCTCAAGGCAAGAGTGTGAAAAATACCACGTGCGTTAATACAGGGTGTGTTGTAATGAGTGGATAATCCTTCAGGTGCGGGTGGGGGACTTCAGGACTGATCAGAAAATGAAAATATGTACCCAGTAAAAATCCCACGGATTTCGAGTTACTGTACGTTTTCGAAAATTCATTTTTTTTTACCTTTGTCCATTGTTCATTTTCTGATCAGTCCTGAAGTCTCCCACCCGCACCTGAAAGATTATTCACTCATTACGACACACCCTGTATACATAATAATATGTAGATACTTTGCTTACTACCCAAACATACTTTTTAAAATGGACTTTTGGGCTATCAAAAATATAACCCCATTCGTAATAGACCTACAATCACATATAAATGTCCTCAAGAATCGTTATCGGGAACTAATTTAAAATAATCCCCCATCTGCTCTGCTCCCGACAATGGCCGATACAGAGATTAATCTGGATTCAGATTACATCGTAAAGATAGTATTGTATTCGATTCGATTCGGGCGTTTAGGCTATTATTGTAAGGAACGCTGATTAGTTTTTATATCGAGGCTTGAGAGCTGACTGAACCTTGGGAATTGAGGAAGAAAGTATTTGTAAAAATAAGTTCAAGTAGTCAATGATTTCGATGTGAAAATATGTATGAAATTGTCGAAATTACGCTTGAGCTCATATTTTTACCATTGTGAGACTTGAAACCGTAACCTTAGCTTTATATTCTAATATATTCGCTGAAACAAATGCATGTATCACACTTCTATAAAGAGACAGTTTTATTTTCGTCAGTTAAAAAAGTCTATGAACATCAACACGATCGCAAGCCTACAGCTCAACCGTCAAACGGATAATACATCATAGAGTTATGCGTTATCAGTGGTCACACCGAACAATCCGATATTTCGATTTATGGGTATTAGGGGCATCGGTCTGTCGGATTATTTATGTATCGCCATTGCCGGTATTTATGAGGCTTGTATAAACGTGTGTGATTGTTTAAAAGCTTTGTTAGTTTGGCTTTAGAGCTTTTGACGGATCTATTTAAGGATGTTACGAAGTTGATTTGATGCAATAATATCTACTGCAGACGTATTATGCTCATATTCTCAATGGTAGTGTCTTCTATTCCCATAGTTAGATGATTTTATTAATAAAAGGCGTTTTGGAACGCAATGAACATAATGTCACCCCCTGTTTTGGACAATAGGATTGAAAATTTTCAAAGTCAATCGAGGATGAATAGCCGAAACTACTAAACCGTTTGAGCTGGAAATATACTAATATATTAACGTCTAGTTATAAAATTCAATAAGGAATACGATATATTTCAAACAATTTGAACTATAGACATGTACAACATTACAATGTCTTCACCAAACAAAGAAGCTGCAAGCAGTCTCTAGTGTGATTGTAATACCTGTTAATTTGAAACAATTTTTACATTTAAACTTACAATCCAGTATTCAGTATTCAATATTTTTATTGCAGTCAATAAGTCTTTATTTTAATTGTTTACAAGTTACACAGAACATACTCATAGAACATATTGAACCCTAAAATAGGGTATGGCAATCCTTTATCTAAGCCGAGGATATATTCCTGTAGGTAAACTTCACTAGTAGAAGTAGAAAGTGAGCTAGTCGGTCTATCCGTTAACAAAGCCAAAACAAAAGTCATGATAATAGACCGAGCTGGACAACTCTCCAGAACCGGAGAACTGTCGGGTCTTGAGTTTGTACGCGAGTTCGTATACCTAGGCTCCATGCTGAACGACCAGGGAGGATGCGAAAAAGAAATACGACGACGAACTCAAATGGCCAAGTCTGCAATGAGCAAGCTTACGAAAATCTGGCAAAATAGAAAGGTATCAAACACTACCAAAAAGAGACTCGTAAGAACCTTGGTCTTCTCAATCTTTTTATATGGCGCTGAATCCTGGCCTATCCGGGCTGTTGACAGGAAAAAGATAGATGCGTTCAAAATGTGGTGCTGGAGGAGAATGTTGCGCATCCCATGGACTGCTAAAAGAACGAACAAGTCGATACTGGAACAACTAGCCATTAAGACCAGGCTGTCAACCGTTTGTTATCAACGTGTCCTTAGTTACTTTGGCCATATAGCCCGAAGGCAACCCGACAATTTTGAAAAACTGGTTGTAGTGGGAAAGGTTGAAGGCAAAAGACCACGCGGCCGATCACCTAGCCGCTGGTCCGACCAGGTCAAGACACTCACGGGACTCCCTGTCTCTGCCGCCCTGAGACATGCAGAAGACAGACAAGCATGGAAGCAGCTTGTCAATCGAGCCACTCAAGTCTTTCAAGATGGGCACCTTCACCTTCAGTAATGAAGTACACGAAGAAGAAGAAACTTCACTAAACTTTGAGCGTTTTTCCATTCCAGGCTATAACGTAAAATTACGCCCTCGAAGTAGAGGGCGGAACTTAATCCATACTTAAATGGGAAATATAACTCCTATGAATTAAATCGCTATAAAAAAATCGGTACGAGTGTAATATTAGAAAATCGTTCGCCCTTCGTTACGAAATTATGGTAATGTGGTAGGTAACGTTCTGTACATTCTAATTCAAAAAAATATGCACTTTGTTACAATGTCATAGAGTTTAATTTGTGGTGTGTGGTTTGTACCAAACGGTACAAAGAAGTCACGCTTTTATGATTCTTTTCATAAAGAGATTATTATGAAAAAAATCTCCCATGGTGTCTTATTGTCAGTAATGTTTGGACGAGTGGTTATTAAGTTTGCTTAGGGGTCGTTTAATAAAAATATGAATCGAATATCAAAAGCCCCGTGCCCTTGAGAATAAACGGATTTAAGTTGTTCATTACTTTATTACTTTTGGACCCTACAATTTTGAGTTGAATGCTTTTATATACTGCTAAATACAAACAAAAATATTTATTCTATATAATAAAATAATAATCGCCGTTGTTTTTTTGAATCAACCGTGTGGATGGTCCGAGATAAAAACCGGATGTGTTTTCTATAGTGGTAAAAGCGAAGCATGTCCAAATTTTCATTTATTTAATTTTCAAAAAGTGAAAAAACCAAAATATGAACTTTTCGTATTCTTACTTAGAGCAAACACCAACCTTCGTTTTGATGGGCAAATTCAAGGCTCATTCTAATACCATCAACCTCTTTAGACCCAGGTATGAAAATTTCCACGTCTGGGAAATAAAAGTCGTTTATTTGTAAAATGAAGTCAAAAGCTCTTACACCCTTCTCCCGTGTTCTCAGAATTGAAGTTCTACACTACCTTTTTGTGTAGAACAATGAGTTTAATAACTGTGGAGTATTAGCACTTGACCTATTCTTAAGGCTCGGGCGTTCTGTGAGCGGTTTTATTGTTTTTGGAAGTGCGTCGTAAAGTTTTTATGAGGAAATAAGTCTTAGTAACTATGAAGGAAGTGCAGGTACATTCCCAGGTAAGTGGTTGAGGTAACGGTATTTTTTTACCATATCTCGCAAAATTATGCGAGAAGGTTTGTCCATGTGTTTTATTACATGCACGAACAGCGTCGTCCCAAAAGTTGTATCAAATAGAAACAGCAATGCAAATATCTAAAAAGACTGGCCTATATTTACAAAGTTACGCGTAAGACTAGTCCCAGCAACGAACTATGATAGACTGAAGCATAATTTAATTGTAGTCAATTACTCTCTGTACCTAATTTTACGGATGGGCACTGAAAATGTGACACAGTATCATACTAAATCATTTTCCAGTGTGCAACTAATTTTGCTCATACTCATAAAAAAAAAAATGATTGGAATATTGGTATGACAATAATATACCAACAAGGATTAGTAACTTAGATTTCGAACTAGGAATGCGTCGAATTAGAGATATAAAGACAGGACGGTCTCTATATCTCTAATCCGACGCATTCCTAGTTCCATCTTACCGCTAGCAAAAGGGCATACCCTAAGTACCTGCTACTAATATATTCAGCGCGCCACCCGACATAAAAATATTGTTAGTGCTAAACTCCGAAACAAGCGTAACTACAATGGAAACTCTGAATAGAGACAGTGTTGTATACTCGGCTACAAAAGTAATTGGGTTTGCAGTACACACTTTTGTCCAAGGAAATGTATACTTAAGTATTTGATACGTGTTGTCGTACTAAGCTAAATTTTTTATATAGGCAGATACACCCTACTTCTGGCAGGAACACTCAGATTCAAATAATACCTTCAAAGGAAGATGACGCGATTATACTAGAAGTAAAAGCCGTGTTGGCCGTGTGGTAGGTGCCTAACTTACGATTCAAAGGTTGTGGGTTCGAACCCGGTGGTCGTACACCAATGGATTTTTCTGTTCAAAAAATGTGTATGCATTTAAAACACAAGCTTAACGGCGAAGGAAAACATCGTGAGAAAACGGCATGTCATAGAACATAAAAAGTTCGAAATTATGTGTCAATTGCACGAAAGGAGCATTCCGAGACGCACTTGAAATCCTTTCACCACACTGTTTCAAAAAAACTAGTGACACGATAAGAAGAAGAAGAATTTTTGTAGCATATTCTATGGTTATTTTCTTTAATACTTACATGGATGAAACTGGGAGGTTTTTAATAGCCAATAATACACGGTACTACTTTTCGACTTGTCATTACCACTCTCTTATCATCACATTCCATCTTATCTTAGTTACCAAAAAATTTGTTAAACTTAACAAGCTTTTTTTTTGCTCATTGTAAATTATACTGATCGCAAATCTAACTAAAAAAAAACATTACAAGCTTTTGTGGCTGTCTGTACATTTCAAGTGCTTTTACTGCATGCATTGTTCTGTAGAAAATTGCAGTTCGTTCAAGTGACGCCAGGAATTTTTATGGCTTTATTTAAATCTCGGACTATTTGGGGGTTTCAAGTAAAGGCTTTTCAGGTAAAGCTCGGTTTTATGAGTGCGAAGAAAGGGATTAAACAACAAATAACGTGCTTTTTTTTGGACCCTGATTTAATTTATTTTTGTCTAATGTAAATTGTTTATTTATATTATTAATTCGTACCAGAATATGACATTATTTATAACTTTGCATTTTTGACGTGACTACGTCTAATAAATCGATGACCGCCGGCTGCACGCACGAAAACGTTGACGTCATTGTCCGGTAACGCTCATCCGTTACGTTGTCAATGTTTTGTTATGACGTTGTCACGTTAAACTATCGTCCGTAAACCAACTTTACAGACAACCAATTTTTTTTGTTTTTCTTCTTACTCAAAGTTAGGACTAAGTTTGTAGTCAGCCTATATTACATTCACTTTAAAGTGTATGGGTTATTTATATGCGATATTTTATAGTTTGTTACAATGATCGAACAAATTTCATTTATGAAAATATCATATTCTTTCACGGACACGCCCTTTGATTTGATGTCCAAACCTAAACATTATGTAGATATACGCCAACTCTACATAGTATGAGTGATAAAGTGAAGAAGGCTAACTTCTCTTATGCTAGAGCACTGTTGACAAGCGTATCAATCAAGTTTTAATGCTACTAGCGTTATAATATTTCGCGCTTTGTTGGTATCCATCTAGACTGAATTGCTAGCCAACAACGGTGTAATCCTTTATTATCCAAAAAAGAAATATTAACGAAAAGTTACTTATTTTTACGTGAACTATTTGTAAGTTAGATTATTGAAATTTCAAAAGTTGAAGAACAAACTTTGTTCGCCAGATCATGGGGAATATACCTACTCCTTATAGGCTTATAGGGACATTATACACACATAGCATAAATAATAAAAATAATAATTTATTTTCAGATAACACATGTGAGTACAGTACAGATCCATAATTGGGCTAATCTGCTTTCAGTCAGCTTACATTTCTTAAATGATATACGTGACACTTCCCGGACCATCAAATTGGTCTTATCATTCTTTCTTAGAGCTTTCTGTAGCTTTTTTACTCTGTGGCCGTTCTAAAGCGATGACTCACACACACACACCACCTGTTCCATATCGTTATTAGACACCCCGATGCCGCCGGTCACGGTAATGTAAACAGAGCTTTATTTGATTAACTTTAGAGGAAATTGAACTTAGTCCAATCGATGCAATAATTTGATTGGATTTTATCAATAAAGTGTTTGTGTTCTGGATTATGGTTTGTAATTGTTATTAGTCCAGAATATTGTCGATTTAAATTTATATACGAATTCGTTTTTTAAATACGAATTAAGTTTGTCCATAAATTACAATATATTTTACAAAAAACTTAAAATTTACTTATTCAAAGATGCTACTATTCTGTTAACGAATTTCTATTTAATAAAATTGACCTCGAACAGTAATTAATTGAAGTTTCTATATGACATTCAAAACAAATTTACTGATCTTATTATACTAAAACTATTATAATATCATGAACATTTTATATTTAAAATGACATTTAGAATTTGTGTGTAATATTTAAAATAATTTAAAAGGACAGAATGTTTGCAGTGCCCTGACAGGGTCATGTACCTACACCGCTAGCTACTATATTAGAACCTAAGTTAATAAGACGATCTTACATGTAAGCAAACGAAATAAACAATTAATAAAATAATTATCACATTATGATCAACTATAGAGTATAAAACCACTTAAGGCCATCCTTAAGGCAAATTTCCATACAAAATGTTTCGCACAAATACTCAAAAAGTACGCTGTATTATAGTAATTTCTTCACACTATTCGTTTTGTCTATGTTTTCCGATTGTGTCAAACAAAAATTAGTAAGGTTTCATACCTTATTTTAAATTTTATACGTGTTTTAAAATTAACACTACTAATTTAAAAACACGTATAAAATCTTAAATCGAAATTTGCCTTGAGGATTACCCTTAACGTAGATATGGAAATTCAAGAGTATTTTCGACAAAAAGTACATATAGGTGTAAATTCATCCTCAAAAGAAACTCTGTTTATTCGCAACGAAACGAAGTGGTAGGTTTCAGCTAGTTTTAAAATAAAAAGGTAGACGTTTTGGTTCCAAATTTTGACACAGGCCACGTACTAACAAGCTAAAGCCGTGATTTAAGACTGCTACCTGCAGCCGCATCGGATAAAAATCTATAATGAGACTGCTCTAATAGTCTGCAGTTGCTATCTGAAATCGGATTTCATATTTTATTTCCTCTTTGGCATTTTTGTCGGGGAAATGCAGCCAATTAGGTAATAATTTTATATCAGATAAGTCAGACGGTAGCTTAAGTTGAAGAAGATATTTATATAGGCTTTCGAAATTAGCTGCGTTCGTCTAGAAGAGTAAAATTTTTTGTTCATAAAGTACACCTTCACTACAACGACTCTTCTTTTTAATATTTTTTATTTCAAAACCGATTTTCATAAAAGTTTTATTGGACCAATCTGAAAGTTTACCCTTTGAAATAAAAAATATTATTTCTTCAAACCAGTTTATAAACAACAAAGTTAACAAAAGTATTTGTTACCTTTGTTAACTTTGTTGTTTATATTACAATTTATTATATTTATACATTAATAAAAAACATCCGAAATGATGACCTTTTTTAAGTCGGTTGAAAAGAAAGGAATATCTTCGCGTTTTTATTATACTAAGAAATTAAAACAGCCCATGACCAAACAGTGATACGCATGACTAAAAGTGCTTTTGTAAGTCTAGTTCAGTGCTTCTATTTATGCGTTCGTCTACTTTAACATATTTTATTTTATTTTTTATTATACAAAATCCATAGCTCTTAGAATTAATATAACTTAGACTTGTTATTTAAACTTACAGCCAATAATGGATTTACATTTTTTAGATATATATTATTGTCATACACAATCAGTCTTGGAAGCAAAACAATTCAATTGCATCCGTTCCACTGTGTTCTTTTTAAATTTTAATTAATAACCCGCATGTCGAAAGCTTTAACTCATAACTGTCTCTTGCGGGAATTGAACCTGTGACCCTTCATTTGTTAACACGAAGTCTTAATTACTCCTATGAAAGCATTTTGTATTGGTACCTACACTTTCAACGCAATTTGTTCCCGACATCTTTTCGAATCGATTTTAAAATTTATTGCAGTGCTCTAAAATATAATAAATTCGTTCATTTTATAATATAATAGTCAGAAACTTTTAAAAAGATAGTATCCTTATAAGTTTAATACTTTTAAAGTCCAGAACCCCGTAATGTTAGGAAATTGAACAATCAAGCAATAAATTTATATAAAAGGCTTAATTCTAACACAGGTTTATCAAACTTACCAGGAGAGTCTCCAAACGTTGCAAAAAACAACATGTAAAATAAAATATTAAGATTTTTGATTGATTTTTTTAGTCCTAACTGACTGAATGACAACAACGTACATGCCAAACCACTGAACCTAGACATTTGATGTTTGAAGAGTGTGTTTGGCAAGAGCTGAAAATGCATATAAGACAAAGGAATTTTACAAGATCGCAGCGCAAACAACGTTGCAACGTCAGGTAGTTAAATAATAAAAGTAATTTAATAATTGATTACAGCCAATGAGACACGATTACACCTACATAATTTGGTACCGAATATCGCGGTATTAGGTTACACTCACTCTAGTATTATTGTGGGTATCATTTAGGAGTTTATTAAAGCTTGGTAATTTATTTGACCGGCTTTGTTTTTCCTATTTCTACCCAATAGTTTTGAGGAACGTGTTACATCGATGGTCCCACTGAAGTAATATGACTCACATTACCCAAGACAAAGAAAACTTAGGTAACGGCTCGTATGCGAAGTTTTTCTGAACTCAACTTGGAGTGTGCTTTAAAGTTAGTTTTACCACTTAACTTAATCCTACTTTGATAAAGGCTGATGTAACTTTGTCGTCTCGAGTCGATCTAGTGCGTTTTTTTTTCTTATGCTCGCGTGCTATGCTCGGCAAATCACTGGCAGATCGAGTCTTTACGGAAATTCGTAAGAGGACGAAGGTAGCAGATATCAATGGTAAAGTATACCGAGTAACATTTTATTTATCATGGAATAAAACTGATCACACATAACACTTTTTACATTCCGAGACCAAGTCTGTTACAAAATCACCGTTGATATCCACCCGGCGCGCCCAGGCAGGCGATTTTGTCGCGGACGCTGATGTCATGATACTTGTCACCATTCACAATTTAATTCGTATCGTATCGTCAATAATAATACCAGTCAGTCAGTAGTTTTCTGACTGTGAGTGGAAGTGATTGCGTGACATCGCGTCATGCGTGAATTATTATACTTTACAAATTTTATGACAATAGTCAAATTAAGCCACTGATGAAAAATAACAGTGTGTTATAAAGTAACCGGTTATATTTCTGTTAAAAAATGAAATAATATCACCATGTGACAATGAAATAGAAGTAGCAATCATTTCGTTGGCGTTGGGCAGGACACTTGACAAGATGTTATGACGGCAAGTATAGCCCCGACCGAGTGGTGGCCAAGGAGTCATGGTAGACCAACTGCCAGATGGGTGGATGACAAAGACAGTCAAAGAAAGTTCTGGATGCGAGTAGCACAGGATAGGCCGGAGTGGCGGTTGAGCGAGGAGGCTTATACTCAACAGTGGGCAATCTCGTATGCTGTTAATGATGATGATGCTTTGCTATGTCATGGATTTCTCTCCGTAAAGAACAAATATCTCGACTCTACCTTTTTGTCTTGAAGATACGTCAACTTACCCCATTAACTATTACCGAGACATCAACCAAAAAGCTAACCACTCGGTCAGTTGCCATCAAAAAATCATAACGAATCCTCTTACCCTAAATTATTTACTTTACCCCGGCTGTCCATTATAGTCACAGAACAAAATTATTTTTTTACATTTAAAGCAGAAGATACACTTCGTAAACCTATTATATAAAAATAATTAATATAAAAAATATGTAGAAATAATGACCAGAGTTTGTAACAGAAAAGGCAGAGTTTTTTGTTAGTGTTCTAGTAGAGCAGAAAATTATTACTGATAGAGCTCAAGTTTTGGATATTTAATAAATCACTGTTTGCTTGGATGAATTTACCATCATATATTTTCTCTTTTTGCAAATCAATAAACTTATGTCATATTAATTAAAATATATTTTGTATGTACTAGGTACTGTTTTCTTCTGTGAGTTATATGACTCTACTTTATACATTCATGAGACTTGTCTGTAACTAACTCGAGACAAATAAATAATTTATTCATTCATAAACTTCGTATACTTAGTTAGTTTTATAAAATTTAAAATTAGCTTTTCTTTTAATTTACTATCGTTATTATAAAAAAAAACAACATTCTGAGAAATTATACATTTCGGGCTTTCAATATTATGAGAATTCAACATTCTGTTCCTAAAGGATTATTAGATCTTTTTAAAGTTTTCTAACTTTACTGTTAGTTTATAAAATGTATACCGTGATTACAGACTACAGTTACTATTCACTACATCCCCCTCGTAGAATCCACTCCCCACCACTTGCAATTTTCGGGCTCTCCGCCCCAAAACACCCTCGCTTCATTCAGTTGCTATTTCGCGTGCGCCCGTAGAGTGTGCTTCGAGTATTTGCCCCAACTTAGCCGGCATTTTTCGAACTGTGACTGTTTGTGTGTGGAAGTGGGAGCTTGCCGCTTTTCGTAAGTTTATTTTGTACTTTTTGCTTTTCAGACCTTTGTTTTTCTTGTTTTTGAAGGAGTTTTCAATTTCCAGTGTTTTAACGTTAGCTTTTGAAAGAAGTACAACGTATTTTGTCCTTTGAACTTTGGCTTCTTATTTAATTCGAAACGACAATTGTTGAAACTTTTTGTAGCATGAAAGAGGAGTCACTGAGTTCTTTTATTGACTACATTTTTATCAAATCTCATTGTTAAATAAAATAGGAAGTACGAGTTTTATCAAATTATTTACCAATCAATTTTTTACTGTTATAAATGCCTACTACGGAGGTAGTCGTGTGTTATGTTTTTAATAAAATTCAAATAATTTCAATCGGTATTCTAAAAAGAATGCTCTTACAAGCGCTGGTGAAGATTCCACAAAGTTTTACAAATTTAAAGATGTTTTTGTACCTTTACTCCTTCAGCGTCATATTTTTCCTTCAATGTTTTTTACGTAATTTACGATACCGATAGTTAAGCAAGATGAAGCGTTTCGTTTTATCTATGGTTTTACTGTTTATTTCCTTGTATTTTTATTTTGCTGTATTTTTTTTTGTATTTAAATTATTTTTTTCATAATCCTTCATGCCTCCAAATCAAGTTAGATTTTTGGGTTTCTGGGGAGCCGAGCTGCAATGAGCTGGCTCGAGGTAGGTACCCGATTTTCCGAAATGATGTATGTAACATAAATTATAAAAAAAATATTTTGTAGCGTTGGCTCATTTTTCATTGTGTCATAGTTACTTTTGATTAGGCCGTGGTGCCGACTGAGTCAACGCGGATGCAGCCACTTTATGTAATCTCTACGTATGACACTTTATTAAGACAGTGTTCGGGTGACAAGATCGCCCTCCAAATAGGCAATGCCTAAATTAGTTTTTTTTTATAACTAAGAACATTTGTTCTTCGCTATTGCCTCCACACATAGTGTATTAGCATAAGCATAAGCATAATCAGCCCATAATGTTCCCACTGCTGGGACTCAGGCCTACTCTCGGCAGGAGAGCGAAAATCCACCACGCGGACTCAATGCGGATTGGTGGATGTCACATGCCATAGAACATTTTTTTTTCTGTCCATTGACGTGCCGGTTTCCTCACAATGTTTTCCTTTACCGTTGCGAGAACGTGGGATGCATGCATGGGTTTTTTCAACCGAAAAAACCCATTTACGCATGACTGCCATCGGGATTCGAATCTGCGACCATCAGATGCAAGGCATGGGCCTCATCTACTCAGTCACCACTTCCTCAGTCCTCAGGTATTAAGCTAGTGTCAATTAATTAATTACATTCGTGGTCAAGTCATGCCCCTGTAAAGAGGTGGTGGTTGCGACTTTACTAGAGACATCTATGGATTATAGGAGGCAACACGAAATGTCACGTTTTACAGCATTACACTGTTCACCAACACTTATACACGTTCACGAGCACTTAATGGGTAAAATAACACCGCTTTTATACTTCAGCACTTACACTAATACAAGTTTTGTAAAACGATTCAATGCTGTCGACGCTACATTTTCAAGTTCCCGCCAAAACTCCTATATTTATTCTGTATTTCATACGTTCTAACCGTCAACATCATTATATAGCTCACATCGTATTATGTCGCTCTGTCTGTACATGCAACATTGAAAATTAAAAAAGCTTTGTCTTTATATTACAATCAGTCCTACATCTTCTTTTTCTTCGAGTTCGTCATTACTGAAGGTCGTGCCCGTCTTGAAAGAATTGAGTGGTTTGATTGACTAGCTGCTTCTATGCTTGTCTGTCTTCTGCGTGTCTTTTCCCATCAACTTTTCTCACAACAACCAATGTTTCGGTAATAATATATTCATACTTTAGAACTCGAAAGAATTTACTTCGGCTACTTTTTATCCCAATTATGTCCATGCAGACAAAACCACAGGTTAAAGCTAGTAAATTGTATATTAGGTGTTTGAAACATATGTATATTCAAAGTTTTTATTTATATCTCCTATTTCTTGAGTTCTACTTAGCGTTAATGATCATATATTTGTATTGTAACGATAAAACCCAGACATCCTCGCCTCGGGTTGTGTTATGCCGGTGGGAGTTGTAAAAATATTTTACCTGTACGTTTTTATTTGTTTTCTTTATTAAGAAATTTATATAAGCTTTTAAAATTAGTGTAACCTACCTTTTTTTTATCAAAAACTAACCATATATAACATACATAGTTTATTATAATATTTTTGACAGAGACTAGACTCTATCATACAGGAAATACTCGTACAATAGACACTAACACGTAAACTGCATTAGTTCCTTTATTCAATTACAAGCCTATCTATATTTCTAGCAGTTCTGCAGGCGTCCATCCGTATGCCAATTATATTAGTTTACTAGTCGATACCCGTAATTTCGTTTGCATTGCGAATTATCAAAATTCCTTTCTTCTTATTCTTATCGTGACTGTAGTTCTTTCGAACCAGACCGAAAGGGCTATTTGTTAAGCTGTCATTAGTTCTCGTTATCGAATGGTACGTCAAATCTGACAGAAAATGGCCGACCTCTCGAAGCCGATAGCGACAGAAATCCTATGGTGACGTCATTTTTTCCCAGTCTTGACCATCGAATTCGATAACGAGAACTAATGACAGCTTAATGAATAGCCCTGCAGGGTGGGTCTCAAGTGCGCCTCGAAGAAGCTTCTTTCGTGCAATTCTTAGCCCGCGCCTACACTTTTTAACGATCATATCCTTCAAACAAGTCTACTTCTAGTGATTTGTCCAGTGCGTTGCCCGTCAGTCAGTCATTCAGGCAGGACTAATCTTTTTATATATAGTATTATTATGCTTTTTATAAAGATCTAGCTGATAGCAATATCGCTGTTCAATTGGATCGTCCTGAAAACTGAATTCAAAAAGTTTTTGATTTCCGTTATTATTAATCGAATGAAGAGAGGTCTCATGGTTTAGATATACCAGAACAAATCGGCGCTTGATCTGTAAAAGTTTGTGTATGTGGTTATGTGTGAATGTTTTTCCGACGATAACTCTGAACTGAACCGTTCATCCTATCGTTATGAAATTTGGCAGGTTAGTACGAAACAATTTTTGAGTTTTCGATGAGCCAAATTGGTTCAGGGGTTTAGCACGTTAGTCCAGAGTTTGGGGCAAACTGCTAGTTACTAACTCCAGATCTCGACATCATCACAGTTCTAGCTCGAAGTCATCAACTGTTGGGTATAGGCCTCGTTTCTGTTAATCGATTTAGGATTCTGATTGGATAAAATTAGTGCCAATACTCTGAAGTATTGACACTAATTATCCAATACCAAATTTTACTTTCTACGAAATCTAACAGTTCGAAAACATGTGTCGAGTGCACGAAAGGAGCCTCTTCGAGGCGCACTTGAAATCCTTTCACCACACTGGTTCGAAGGAACGATTGACACGATAAGAAGAAGAACTTACTACGAAGAATAACGTCATTGTACGTGTATACAAAAAAATTGGCTCCTGTTTTCTTCCAGTCTGTTCAAGTCCTCAATTTAAAGCGATCATAAATAAGACCCTTCTAATTTGAATTTACTGAATAGGCTACTATTTATTCAGTCTCAATAATTTACAGGCAAAGCCAGTAACGATATTTTGACCCAAACTGAGCAAAATTGCTACAGTTCCTTGAAAAACCGTCAATTACCTTCATTGAGGCAACGTGCCTCAAAATTGGTTTCATCACTATTCTTAGAAAAAATGTAAAGACAAATCTTTTTGCCTGCGATATTCTGTCGTTTTTAATAATGGTTGGAAAAATACGAGCTATTTCAAGAGATTTTTTTAGAGAGTTTTCATTGTGAGTGGTTTTACAAAGAGGAAGCTGGGCGCCAATTAGTGTCACTCGTTTATTAGTTGGGGGCGAGTGTGAGGAAGAGGGGGATGAACGATCACCTTCATTTCGAAGAAAAATGTGATGCTTGCTATTTTATTGCATTTATTTAATATTGTTCATATTAGTTTTATTTTGAAACATGTTAGTGTACCTACTTAAGTTTCACTCCTATTTTTAGATTATTTAATGTACGTACATTTAATAAACATTACCGAAAGCTAATTATTATATGCAAGTTTAAGCACTTAGGCACTCTTAAGAGTTTTCTGGCAGCAAAAGTTTGAGTAAGTAAGTATAGAAAGATAGAATGAGAAAGTTTGTGTACACTCGTAGTTTGAGTAAAATGTAATTAAAAATCGTATTAGTAAATAAATAGAAGGTATAGGTAAGGTAAGGTAAGGTAAGGTATCTCTTACAAAGCTTACTTTAAATAACGGTGGCGCATTTACTTACTGTGTTAGTTATTTTATAAAACCCAATAGTTATTTATTTGCTTTAGATGTTGTAAATAATGGTCTTAAAGTAAAAGGAAATACGAGTATTATACATACACTCCGTAAGGGCACAACAAAATGTAACTTACAATGAAGAATAGTAGTAGCCTATACTCTACATAAATACATCTCACTAATTAACACTTTATTAAAAAAAAACAAGCTACGGAATAAGGAGCATTTTCCTACATTTTTACACAACTTTCTATTTCATGCAGTCGTACATGCTTTTTACGTTTGTGAAACTAGGACGCAATGCATTGCAAATTTCGCTCGCCTTCACTAGGAATGCCTTAATTAACAAAGTCCATCTGTATGATAATAGTAAGATGGACCAGAAAGATAGCGTAATACACACGGCTTAAGGTAGCCTTCAGATGTTGGCGAACGCGACCGACGACCACGACACGCGACAGCGCGACCCGGATATGAATGCGCGAGTCGCACCACGTGGTCGCTTGCATCCGACAGTGCTGCATCTTAATTATCAATATTTATATATTGATAATGTATTTATAATATTTCTGATTTTAAATTTATAATAAAAAAAATATTGTCATTCAGTCAGGTCCAGGCCGTAAGGACTGATTATGGCCTTGTCATCGCTTAAATTGGATTGTATGACATATAAATAATAATATCCAATTAATATTCAATAAGTATTATACTACCAAAATCGAGAAACGTGGAGAGATTTGAGGGAGGCTTTTGCCCAATATTTCATTTTAATTTTTTTTTATTCTCAAACAATTTTTACATCGTGTCGGAAATATAGGTTTTTACAACGAAACAACGCAAGATCACATATTATGTAACTTTTTAAAACAAGAGGGACACTGAACAATGGGAAAACATTTTTACACAGATTAATAAAAAAAAACTATTAATTTCAGCTAAATCAAAAATACAAAAGAATAGCAATAACTTTTCAACGAAGCGACAAATAGAAAAGATGATTACAACATTGGGTAATTTAGCATAAAAACGCATACCCTTGTAAGAAATCCCACTTAAACTCTTCACGTAAAAGTCGACAAAAACAATTCACAGGTAGAACAAGTCCGGAACGGATTACAGGATCATCCTCTACTTCGCTGATACATCAGATAATCTTGGGCACGCAAACTCGGTTACTTATAATACGTTTTACGTAACTGAGGGAATGGAAATCGGACATTTTGAAGATAAAAATTAGTAGTAATTAGTAACTTATTTTTTGCTATTATTTGAGGTTGTAATAACGAATTATTTTGAAGTTATAATAAAAAAAAACAATACGTATCCAATCCATCTAAATATACAATGTGTATTCGTTTTATATCTGTAGTTTCTGATTGTTTAATTTGGGATAATGAAATGCTTGATCACTTCTTCAACCCCATACGTTGGTGTGGTCAAAAATAGAGCACGCTTTTTTGTGTTTTTTGTGTGTGTGGTTGTTTTGTGTGTATTTTAAGTATTTAGCTTATAATACCCGTACCCACACTACTGGGCCTTCCCCCTAGTTTACCAATTTTTGCGGTCTGACGCTAAATTCATTAATTAATCCGTATGGAGCGCTTGCCTAAAAAGAAAGTTCAATTCTAACTAGTAAACTCCGAGATTATAAAAATAGAAAAGGAAAAATAGAACCCCAAAAACGAATTGAAATTTGTTTCAAAAAATTTGGTAAAATTATAAGGATATCGCGAATGTTACCTTACTTGAAATGTACTGTACTCAGAGCTACATGGTCTTATATTTCACTTATCCGTTTTATCCTTGCAAATTAGATCTTTCATTGCTTTTAGTTTCATAAAGCTTTGTAAGACCAACAGAGCATGTAGGGACGTCATTATGTCTTTGAAACGACAAAATATGATAGAAATTTGTAAGCAAGTTAAGTTTCGAACTTAATCAAGGAACTACTTATAGAAATAGCTGGGTTCACGCATTTTGGTTCAGGCATCTAAAAACGGACCAACGCTATAAGAATGCGTAATAAGACTTTGTAATTCAGAGTCCCGCCTACGACTGTTAACTTAAAAAAATGATGTGATACATTACTATTAAGGTCAATTTGAACATCAACCATCACAGTCCTCATCCTGTGAAACAAGGACAACGAATATAAGCATTAAAGCCTTCACAAGTCTGTCAATTAGAAAAAAAAAATATGCGACAAACTTAGAAGACTTTTTTACGGAAAAAGAATAGCGAGATATCAAATTATCAACATCTTTTTGTCGGCCCTTGGGCATCAACTACTCAACAATGGCCTCTCCTGTAAGACGCCAAGAAGAACGGTCTTGTGGTACCTCTATACATCAATATCCCACGACCGCCACAATACCAATTAAGTATAAATTTAAGATTAATTAAGAAGATTTAAGTATAGAGTTAAGAGGAAACCGGCATGTCATAGCACCTAAAAAGGTCGAAAACATGTGTCAAGTGCACGAAAGGAGCCTCTTCGAGGCACACTTGAAATCCTTTCACCATACTGGTTCGAAAGAACTAGTGACACGGATGAAGAAAAAAAAGTATAAAGTTTTATTATAGAGTTTGGTTTAGGAATAATACGTATATTGCTATACGCTTACAGTGTCTCTACACTTCTCTTAGTGTGTACACTTCTCTAAACTCACTTATATTAATAAGTTTTCAATAACTGTATTGAATTTGAATTAAAATGAAGTCAAAACAATGTAGAGCGCTCATTGGTTGCCACCTTCGATTCCTACAGGACAAAAAGACGTAAACTCGACTTTCACGATATTGTATTCTACTGATGAGTATTCTTACGACAGGCTTAGCATGGCCTCATAAAAATTACGGCCGTAAAAGCCTTATTGCCAAAGCGTAAAGTCGAGTTTCTATTACAATTCAGGAGTTTATTTCGTTTGTATCCTTAACGGGATTGTTTTGATGGATGAGTTATAAACTGGAGTTTGCTAGACTCAGGTGTCGCTTCTTCCCCTAACTCGCTTGGGTAATTATTAGTGGCTAATTTGTGCACAACTTTGAAGGTGAAATTTTCGTAATTTGAGTGGAAACTTGCAGGCTTTCTTTATTATTCAATTAGGACAAAATTGCCCGGACCATTTTACTTTCTAAAGAGACCTTTATACAAGCATCGCATTATACAAAATCTAAACAATCAATATATATTAAAGGCTACGTCCTGACAGACTGACAAGCAACATACAGTCCAAACCACGTGACGTAGAGACTTGAAAATACTCTTATTTTAACAAAGGAACAGCGTGTAATAAAGAAAATTGCGAGTATGCTAATTGCAACACAAACGAAGGTGGTGGGTGTCAGCTAGCATAAGCATAAGCATAATCCTACTCCTACTATCCTACTAATATTATAAACGCGAAAGTTTGTAAGGATGGATGGATGGATGGATGGATGTTTGTTACTCTTTTACGTAAAAACTACTGTATGGATTTTAATGAAACTTTACAATAATATAGCTTATACATCAGAATAACACATAGGCTACAATTTATAAAGATACCTGCGTAGACGAAGTCGCAGGCTCCAGCTAGTCAGCCTATAATGTTCCCACTGCTGCGACTCAGGCCTACTCTCGGCTAAGAAAGCGAAAGGGTCTTCTTAATCCACCACCCGATGCGGATTGGCGGATCTCACATGCCATACAACATTTTATTATGTCCTTTGACATGCTGGTTTCCTCACGATATTTTTCTTCACCGTTGCGAGAACGTAGGATGCATGCATAGTTTTTTTTGACCGAAAACACTTATTTACGCATTAATGCCACCGGGATTGGAACACGCGACCATCAGATCGCAAGGCAAGGGCCTAATCCACTTGGCCACCACGTCCTCCTTGTTAATCATTTTAGCGTTTACCAAAACTTATTCGCAATGTATTCATAAACTAAGCTTTTAATATTTAAATTACTTGGATACTTTGATATTACTTTCTCATTATTGAACAGTAGATTTCCAATATTGAAACTATACGTCTTCATTTTCATTAGATTAATTCGAAGAACTACATTTCAAATTAGTTCTCTCGACTATTGGTTTTTCTGATTATATTGTTCTTCAAGGTAAAAATCAACTGAACTTGGTCAAGAGAAATCCGCCGAGTTGTCTTCATCTTGTTTTACACAATCACCATAGAGCAGAGGTGGCCAACTGGTCGATCGATCAAAAAATTATTTATTACACTATATTTAATATAGTTATTGGTAGATCGTAGAGGGTTTAGCCAGTATACAGTCGATCTTTGGTCTAATCAAGTTAGTCACCCCTGCCCGTAGGCATTTCCACAAAAGGTTGCAAAAATGCCTAGTCTTTGCAGCGCCTGAATGACGTATGTGATTCGTGGTTTTCACTAAAAAAACAGACATTAGCCCAAATAAGTTTTAATTGAAGTTTTAGCATAAATTTGTGTGCAGCCCACTATAATTTCAGAGGGTAGTGGAATTCTAATGACCGTATTAATTGATAATTTATGGTACAGAATAAGTTTCGCAGCGAAGTTGTTATAAGTTTCGAAGTTTTCCGATGGTTGTTATAGCATTAAGTTAGCAATAGATTTAACTTTATTGGACTTAAACTTCGACTCAAACGTTTTAAAATATACTGGTAGTTGCTAACAAACGTTGTACAGGATTTTGCAACTTGCTGCGTTTTTATGGGTTAGTATAAATTTGCCACTGTAGCGATTTGCCACCGCATAAAAAGTTGTAGTGATTTGCCACCGCTCAAAATATTTTAATATTTTTAGTAGCGATTTGTCACCGCTGTTTATCGCACCGCTGACAAATTTGTGTTTATTTTTAAACAGCCGTGGCCATAATTATTAATACTGCAATTTAACCAAATGAAAGATTTATCTTTGAATTTAGTTGATAAAAACTTTTTTTTATTCTGCTTGGACATAAGCTGAAGCAAAAGTGACAAAAACTTTAAACATTTTTAAAAACTTGAATTACTTACTAACATAAAATGTGGTTGTAGAATAAAAACTCGGTGTTTTACTTTAGCAAAAATCTAGGTTAAAATAAACCAAACGAACTTTAAACCACTAAACTGTTTACTACGAAACCAGTGAAAATAAAAAGGGTACTTAACAGACGTTTTCTCAGTTCAAGAAATGTATTAAAGTTTTTAAAAACAGTAGTATCAGTATACCAAAATGCGTCACATTTTCTTTGTCCTAGTTATTTTTGTTTAATATTTTCGTTGCAAAGAAATTAAGCATATTTTAAAAGATTTGGACAAATATGGGTATGTTCAATGGATTTGAATTAGTCATTTAAGAGTAGGTACCGTGGGATACAAACGAAAGCCTTAAAAATCCAATGCATGGAAATGCAAATAGGATGTGTAGGTAGGTGTAGGTATATGAATAGTTTAGATACTGTGACCATGGTAACATATTCTGTGTTCCAAGTTAAGCTACCCCTCACTAAGCGGCTTGTTTTCCATTTTCCTCAGGGAGTAAACTAAAAGTCGTTTTATTACTTTTTAATGGAGATGCTGCGGAACGATTTTTTCTTTTTTATTTATATTCTTTTCTATTCACTGAAGTTATTTCCTTTTCAATTAATTCCCGTTACTAAAAATCAGACATTCATTTTATTCTAGTACCTAGTGCCCTAGTGCGTTGTCCATTTGTCAAACACTTTAGGAATGTATGTAACTAATTTTTTTGTAAATAAATATTTTATATTTTTTGAAATAAATAAATTCTTAAAAAAAATTATTAACTCATGTAGAGAGTTTGATCTAAAAGTAAATGTGTAAGTAAGTTACTTCTTAGTTTACATACGTTATCATTTTGGTGTAGTCGCTATTCGTGCATCGAAATGTTAGGTAAACAGCGAATTTGATTGCGTTTCGTGCGTTTTAAAAAACAGTGAAAAAAATACCTTCTCAATTGATGTTTACTATGGATATATATTATATAGGTACAGATCCCAATAATAAATAGTTTATGGTAAAAGAATAGTCGTAATTATTTTCAGAAGTCGTTTCAGTGACAATTATCTTGTAATTATATAACATGTAATCGTTTATATAATGAGGACATACTCAAAAGGACCTAAATTCATACCTCCTTATGAAGTGATTGTGCAAAATTTATTGTCCAGCTTCCATTATGACAAATTGTGATAGCAAAATTGCTTGAGACGCCCACTTTGCGTCATAAAATGGACAAAAAGCGCTTTTATAATGTCTTGAATGCATAAAATGTTGTTCATTGTGACAGGCCTGGAGACTTTTTTATGCGTAAAAACTACAAATATTTATGACATTTAAAGTTTTTTTTTTATTTTTGATATTTACTCGCATAAATAAAATATAATGATAGTTAACGTAACACTCATACAGACATAATAAATTAGCGTTCTTCTTTTTCTTCTTGGTCGTTACACTCTTGGCAGAGTGGTCGTGGTGTGTCATGGTGGGGGTTGTGACACGCTTCACAATCCTGCGCCATTCATCTCTGACAGCGGTTTTCCTAGTGCATTCGTGTAGAAGACCATCTAGTGCTGCTTTAACTTGGTCCGTCCATCGCATTGGAAATGTTCCTCATTATATCACATCTCCATAATACGCAGAGGTTGGAGCTGGAAGAGAATGCTAACTAGCATTAAGTTCGCCAATGTACTTGTTTTTTTAATTTGTGTAATAAAGCATTTTCTATTTATCTATCTATCTATTAAAAATAATTAAATACTGGTTAAAAAAATTATTCATTCAGACTTGATTTTCTTCGTTTTTTATTTGCATACCAGCACTGATAATATATATGTTGTGTTTAAAACCCCATTAATTACACTATACGCAAATAAATTATCTGTATCTTTAAATATGCAAATAAAACAAAAACATTTTCTTATGATTTTCAACTCATTAAGGGGAATCCTCAAATCCGAATTCCATACAAAATGTTTCGGACAAATACTCAAAAAGTACGCCGTATTATAGTAATTTCTTCACACTATTCGTTTTGTCCATGTTTTTCGACTTCGTCAACAAAAAAAGTGTAAGGTATCATATTTTAATTTAGATTTTATACGTGTTTTAAAATTAACCCTTCTAACTTAAAACGAATAGTGTGAAGAAATTACGATAATACGGCGGCGTACTTTTTGAGTATTTGTCCGAAACATTTTGTATGGAATTCGGATTTGAGGATTAGCCTTAAACCCTTTTTCATTAATCATCCTCTAATGTTATAAATAGGTTAAGTGAAATCCGGTATCGCCTAATGGACCTCTTAACCTTCAAGTTACTTGTAAACTTGTTGGTTGATTAAAATTCTGTGAATGTTGATGCTGGGCCTCACTTTACTTTTGGAAGCGGCTCTAATTAATGGTTTATTAAGTTTGTCAACTTGTGGACATGATAGGAACTTTAAGTTGCGTTTAAGTGCTACACTCGTAGATCGGGTCGTAACCTAGTTGTAGGCATTATGAAAAAAATATTGTTTATTTTATAAAAACGTCTATATCTTACTTCGAGAATGGACGTTACGCCATTTTTACGGGGGACGAGGTAAACACGCATTGCGCACGCGCCTAACAAAATCTTATTCATGTAAACGCACACTACAGTTATCAAATACAGCGTATAGTTTATAGTTATTTGATTATAATGGGTATTTATCGCGCTCATCTCGTATGTTTTTGTAAATAACTATGTGTGATAAACGCGAAAGTCTACGAAAAACTAGCGTATAGTTTTACTAAACGTGAATGGCCAAGAAGGCTATATGGTATACAACAGAGGTACGCCTTGCATTAACATCTCCTTTGACTAGATTCTCGATGATAGCTTACGTAAAGAGGGACTAAAATACCAAAATAAAGAGTTTTGCTGTAAACGGAATCAGAAATTAATTTTACAG
Source organism: Lobophora halterata (assembly GCA_932526365.1). NCBI lineage: Eukaryota > Metazoa > Arthropoda > Insecta > Lepidoptera > Geometridae > Lobophora > Lobophora halterata. The sequence goes on from OW052015.1 coordinate 2,615,954, forward strand.
TACTGTAACAGACACCTAATTAACTGATACGGTACAAAAGACGGTACAGTCAGCCGAAAAGAAATATTTTTTGTAATGTATGAATTAATTTCAGTATGTAACAGATAGATATGATGTGTAAGCTATCCAAGCTAATATTTCAAATAGAAGTACGACTTTCCCCAATAGTGTTTTGTATTCCATCATTAGAATTTAACGATAAATCCATTGCTAATGAATAAATGCTTTACGGTTTTGAAATTGAAAATGTATGAGCTTCGCTTGTGTAAAATTAATTTCTATTACGGAATGATGCCAAATTTAATGCTTGTTCAATTCTAATTAAAAAATAATTAGTAATAACTGTAACTTTACACAATTGAACGTAAAAGTAAAAGTTTTACTGGTTTTTTTTTTATAAATAAGTAGGTTTAGAATTTTTTTTTTTTTACAAAGACGGGCCAACACTTGCATTTAGGTATTAATCCTGTCTTATTCCCAGGAGGTCCACGACTCCATTGTTATCAAAAAACCTAGATTAATAATTTGATTCCCAATTCCCAACACCCGTTGGGAATATAATTCGTCCACGACAAAAATAATATTTCCTTTCCCAGCGGGTCTATGGCATTGTTTGGTACAGCAATAAGGGCTTCGATATGAATCTGTGTAGTTGCTTAAGTCTTGTACAAACATATCAATAGAAAAAAGTAATATTTATACATAAACAATAGGCAGGTGATAATATTACTACTATTTACACTGATTTATGACTGTGTATTCGTAACTGTCATTGACTAGAAGCAAGTCAATAATCTATCTCCAAACTTAGTCTATACATATACAAGCTTCATCTATCAAGAGGCTGTGCGAACAGCAATTTTAGCATGAAGTTTTTTGACTTCGTCTAATAAATCGATGAACGCCGGCAGCATGCACAAAAACGTTGACGTCATTGGTAACGTTGTTATTGTCCGGTAACGCTCATTGTCCGTCAACGCCGTCATTGTCCGGTAACGCCCATTGCCCGGTAACGCTGGTAGTCGTTAAACTATCGTCCGTAAACCAACTTTACAGGCAACCAATTTTTTTTTTACTAACACTCGTCACACAGACACCGAATTCAGATTCATGACACTAGTATCGTGTAAGTATACTAACTTATAATTAAGTATATTATTATGTTTATTCTTATTTTCAGTTGCTCTGCAGTTAGTAAAAAAATACTGGGCTTTTGAGCTGACCATAAAATGTCTCAATGAGGACGAATGTTATAGCAGTGTTGCACCAGCCTATGTGAATAAAAATAATTCCTCTAACACTCTAAAGATCTCTAACTATCCAGGAGAACACCTTATTTCGTCTCTGGTTACTCAAAAACTCTTGCTTTCTCAAACTAGCCATCCAGTAAGTCCCTGTCGCCGGCACGAAACAGAGCGCCTTGCGCCTTTACGCAGATTTACGACTGAGGTCCGGCTATGAATGGGGAGGTGCAAATCTGGTGAGATGAAATGTTTCTTTGTCGGTCGGTACGTTTCTAGGAAGTTTGCCAGTCTAATATTGAGGACGTGGTGGCCGAGTGGATGAGGCCCTTGCCTTGCAAACTGATGGTCGTTGGTTTTTCGGTCAAAAAAAATCTATGTATGTATCCCACGTTCTCGCAACGGTGAAGGAAAACATCGTGAGGAAACCGGCATGTCGTAGAACCTACAAAGTTCGAAAACATATGTCGTGTGCACGAAAGGAGCTTCTTCGAGGCGTACTTGAAATCCTTTCACCACACTGGTTCGAAGGAATTAGTGACACGATAAGAAGAAGTAGTCTAATATTAAACCTGGTACTGGTATATTAAATTGAACTTGGAATGTAAATGATTTTAAAGTAGAGCCTGAAAAAAATATTTTGAATGAAGCTAGCTGACTAACTGAAAAACTGATTCATTGACAACTTACGCACGCACTGTCCTATGGCCTTATCATGTCTCTGCCTTTATCCCCATAAAGTGGAGTCGGCACAACATGTCTTCTTCAATTTGTCTCTATCAACCGTCATCTCTGTTCTTACACTAGTTTTATTCATATCATTTTTTCACACAGTCCATCCATCTCATCTTTGGTCTCCCTCGACTCTTATATCCATCCACATGCCAAAAGCCAAAAGTGTGGTACATATAAAAAAAACCAAATAGCTTGAAATTCCGTGGGTGTAGGGTTAACTCCTAATATGATGTAGAAGTGTTTAGTAAGAAAGTAATTTCCATGAAGTATAGAGCTGAGTTATACATAGTGGTTTCAAAACAGCAAATGTAGATTAAAAACTTAAAAAATAAAAACCACCTTTTTATGCTTACTCAACGAGTATATCGCTTCATTTACAATATAAAGCGGTTTTAGAATGCATTTTTGAATCATGAGAATCAGCCGGGTATCTAATCAGAAAGTTCTCGAATTTTGAGTTGCAAGAATTCACCTGGAACGACGGAAAATGCTTTCTTTACGTCGAGATAAAGCAGTTTTTATGGGTTTAGAATGCATTTTCATCGAGATGAGGGCTAATCTAAATGTTTCAACTTGATAGTTTGTCGACAAGTATTCGAAATTTGAGTTGCAAGATTCCACCCGGATCCATATACAGACAGACAAACAAACAAAAAAATTAACTAACAAAAACGTGGCAATGACTTAGTTTTATAAAACTACATCGCATGACCACATCTCTAGAAAGCAAATTCTATGCAGAAAGCCATTCAAAAATCAGAAATGGATTATGACGCTTTTCAGGTAGGCACGAGTCGAAGGTTTATTGTTATTCTTCAACAATATGAAGGTAAGGAGACCCAAATAAACTTTTGTCCAGTTTTTCTATTGGCTTACAAAATTCCATTTAATGCAAAGAATACAAGTAAACAGTTTAACGGTTTTGCGCAGGTTTATATTATGAAAAAAAGGTACAGGTAGTCAGTACGTGCCTGCTGGCGTTTTTGCGGCATTTGCCTGATGAAAAGGATCCAAGACCCCCTAAAAGTGTGGTAAATATAAAAAAAACAGACGTTATTCAAGGTAACAATAAAAAGGACCGCTATTTAAAAAAAAAGACGAAGATCCACATAATTTTATGAATATGTGCTTACCAATTACAAAAAAAAAAAAAGTTTTACAAAGCCAATCGTTATTTAAGACCAGATTTACACTCACTGATTTTAAGGCTTTGAAATATCTTCAATTATAACTTATTTTTTAAACAAATTTTGATTTAGTTTTGTTAACGTATTGCTAAAACCGTGGCTTGACACACTGTCGTGTGTCTAGATTTGGCTAGACAGAGCGATGATCTCGGCAGATGGTGAATGAGAAGAGCTAAAGATCGGGCTCAGTGGCGTGTCTTGGGAGAGACCTACATCTTGTAGTGGACTGCTATAGGTTGATAATGATGGTAATGATTTATTGCTAAAAAGTCCCAAACTCTATACAACTTCTGTTGCTACCGCAAAATAAAATCTAAAAGAACCATCAATTTGTCGTACAATCCATTTTTCTGAAATCTGCATGATAAATTGAAACAATATCTCAAAATAATACACAATTGAATTCTTCAACCAACCGACTTATCTCCAGAGGGCATGAAAACAATATTCTTATCCGAAATACTTTGTGAGACTTGCAAATTCTCTGAGAGATTAGGGCTCTCCGCACTCGTTCATACTCATACACTCAATTGGTTAGAAACACAAATTCACTTAGATACTTCTTTTATTTTATTTTTATCTTTTTGGAAAACTTACAGCTAGGTAGGTATTTACACGAATGATCACTAATATAAATAAAGACTGCTAGTTAAAAGTTTACCTTCCAACGAGTATCTTATACCGTTTTGAACGTGGAGAATCTTATAGCGGTAGGTATATTTTTTTTTTGTAACGAAGTGGCGAGTCTAGTTCGGCGCTCTCTTGATAGTTACGCCTGCCCATGACTATAATAGTACTACACAGAACTGTGATTTCCATAAGCCGATGCAACACGACTATAGCGTTCGTCCACCTTGAGACATTTTGATGGTCAGCCTCGAATACCCAGTAATTTCACTAGTTACAATGCTCTACCAACTGGAACACGGTAATACTTACACATACATTTTTAGACCGATGTAACCATACTTCAGGCAAAATAAATAGTTTATTTTCATATAAATATTTCGCATCAAGTTAGTGTCGCACATAAATTAATGTGTAGATTATATTAATTTTTAACTTCGATAAAGTACTTCATTACTTTTGCACAAGCATGAATTCATTCTTACGAGTATATGAATTCAAAGGAGACAAATCAGAAAGTTCTGGATAATGTCGACAACATTTCAAAATTTATGAATAAACTTTTCTTATCAAATATTGCACAGCTGCTCCATTCGTGAAAGAAAACAGTAACACAACTTTGCTTTGATTAAGCAGCGACTGACTTAAAAATATTGAACTTACCTACTATGTCCGTACAAAATACCTACAGAGATAACGACTACATGACAGAAGTGAAATATTCTTCAAAGGCGAGGTTAATAATACGAACAACTACTATTTTTCACAGTTTGACAGTAAGTAAGAGTGCATTGACAGTAGAAAGGATGCTAATTCAAAAAAACATTTTACTCACGGGCATATCATCAACGATTACAGGAACTTTAACTTGTAGTCATTGATGTCGTTCAAGTAAAAAAAAAAAGTAGACACATTGCCATCTACACTTAGTAAGAATACCAGCCGACTTTACCCGAAATATTATTACATCTGAGCAAATCTGTCAAATGGCCATGGCAAAAACCATAGCCCATTTGACCAGTCCAATTCACGCCCCTCGAAATATTTTCCTGCTTTTACAAAACAAAATTCTTTCAAAATGTACCGAAACAATCCTAAAAAGATAATGCAACATAACGTTAGTATAATAATAATTATAATAGAGCCATAACTTCCCCTTGTAACGTTTCAACCGACACCCTATAAACGACACATTTTCATTCGAAAACTATTTCCAAACCTGTTATCGCGGCGGCCATATGCGTCAACCCCTGTTTCCCTCACACTCTGGTAATTATAGGGACATACTGTATAATTTTGTCTAATTACCAAATATTTTGGTCATTCTCCTTTTGTTGCTCAATGTTTGGACACAGTGTACTGCACTACACGTCACAGTGTCTATTAACAAAGAAATGTATAATTTACCTATAATAAAACATAGTTCAAATTATTGTTTTGTTAAATTACTACTAGCTGCATGCTGCTGATTATTATTTCCTTTTCTAGCCTAAAAAGTTTTGTAGTTTCGGCTGAATGATCACCAAATATTATTTTTCCTAAGTAGGATTTCACTGAAGTGTCGTGGAAATTATCACGAAGTTTTATTTTTAATATAGTCTTTTAATATTTATCAACAGGTCTTAAGAAAATGAATATACATATACATGTAGTTTCTAACACTGCATTCGATTCTAGATCTCTTATCATAAATATCGATTCGGTCAAGAATAAGCATTTCAGTGCATTCATAAGGTGTGGTCAGACCGACAGTGACATATATTTAAAACATTCTTTGAATAGTTTATTTACATAATAATTTACTCGTAGTCTCTCTCTAAGAAATGGCAAATTATAAATTCAATTTTAAATTCTAAAAGTTTACTTGGTTTTTATTTCTTGACCATTTAATTAAAGCAGAAGCTCCGAATAAAACTACTAGGAATTTAAGATTTTCTCTAGAATTTTGCACGACTCACTTTAAAGTAGGTATTTTAATAAATTTATTTATTCATTATTTTCATCTCGCTAGCTGCTTATTTATTCCTTGATAAGTATTATGTAAAAAAACTTATGACTGTTCTTCTTTTCGTATATTTTACCTATTGCTTAAAACTCATTACTATGCATAATAAATTTACTAAATATGCAATAATAACATGTCCAAAGTGTTTTCTGGAACTCGAGTCAGTAGAGAAATGTAGTCCACCAGATATTATATATTATATTCATTCATTCATTATATCCATAATCATTATATTCTATCATTATATTGTTTTGTGCCTGCTCGAAACCTTAGCAGTACCAACCCGGGTGGCACTGGTAAATTCTAGCCAAAATTTGATTACCCCTTAGACACAATAACGAAGATATCATTAATTATGAATCCCTTGGATCCCTTTCTGAATTTTCATTTTATTTAGCTTTTGCATTAATTTATTTAGGTCGCTTTCACTCGGCCAGACGGTACCGCACAGCTGAACAGATATTCGTATTGAATTTATCGAAAGCTGAAAGCCACACGCCGTGATGTAATCCTTCTAACGCTATTGTTCTCTAGCATTGATCTGTTTCTACTATCCGATAGCGTTTGCCTTAGAATTGTAAGCAATTCTTGGTGCTCTGTTGGCTCACGAGGGAAACTAACAATAAAACGAATTGAAAGTCACTCAGCAACATTTTATTTAAAATTGATGTGACTTAAATTAAATCTTCTTATCGTGTCACTAGTTCCTTCGAACCAGAGTTTCAAGAGATTTCAAGTGCGCCTCGAAAAGGCTCCTTTCGTGCACTCGACACATGTTTTCGAACTTTAGGTTCTACGACATGCCGGTTTCCTCACGATATTTTCCTTCACCGTTGCGAGGACGTGGGATGCATACATTGATTTTTTCGACCGAAAAAACCCATTTACGCATGACTGCCACCGGGATTCGAACCCGCGACCATCAGATCGCTAGGTAAGGACCTCATCCACTCGGCCACCACGTCCTCATATGGTGATATGGTTTAACAATCAAAAATTGTATGGTGGCATGTCTTAAGCGTCGATAACACACTGCTTTTTTACAGGCTGATTGTTAGCGAGTTTAAAAGCTAGGTTGTGAGCGAGACAGCTTTTGGGAAGGATTTTCAACAAGCAGATTGTAAAAAATCCGATGACACTGGGCGAGTTTACAGGTTAAAAGCGCACTCGCTGCCTTGTAGCGTGTAAAAAGCCGTGTGTCATGGACACTTAAGAGTAAAAAAAAAATGTTCTATTTGTGGTCCCATATCTGAATGAAAGAGTTTTAAGATGGTTTCAAACTATTTTAGTTTCTAATTTAATAAGCAATTTTAAAGCCTAATTTAAATTTATGCAAAGCGGGAGAATAGTTCACTGTAAAGTAGGTACCACAGTAATCAATTTATATCTATTTCTGATGACAATTTCAGTAGAGATAGATAAGCTAGAGCTAGACCAATTATGGAGATTACTTGGCTATTTGTCATCTATACCTGAATTATAGATAATGATAATGCTAACTTATCTACGTGAATTATTTTAGGTACTGATATGCTAATTAGGTATATTAGATTAGTGCAACATTCGTGACTAATTGCATACAGTAATTTATTTGTTTGAGAATTTATAGAAACGGCTGCTACACCATTTTTTGTCGATTTAGTAATTTTATTGACTTTTATTTTTTTATATTCTTAATAAGTTACTTCTTAACGCCATAGATTTACACCAGACGAAACGAGATTATTTTCTATGTGTACATTTTATAAAAAAAACATTTAATTTTTTGTTAAAAAGTGACAAAATGAACTAAGCGCTCTCCAGATCACATCTGCCTATGACCGGAAAAGTGCTACGCATATTACATATTAAACACTTATATAACAGAGAATAGGCTAAGTGATTTTGTGGGACAAGTGAACTATCCTTGGGCATTTTACGATATTTCGATATTTCTCTTTGTTTGGGTAAGCTTTGTTTTCTGTCTGAAATGTGGGAGAGAACGATTAGGTATAATTTATTTCATTTGTATGTAAGTCAAGTAACAAGAATAAGAAAGCCACTACAAAATATTCTCTCACAATATCACGGTAACTTTCTGTAGCTTTTTTGACCTAAAAGATTTTCATAGCAATTTCGAAGAAACATTTTCATTTTCACCACATTTTCAGAGATCGTTAAAGGCGTTAGCAAAAAACATGATTCGCAAAAAATATTCTCACGATATTAAACTTTTTTCGCGAACAAAGATTGAACTGCCGAACTTTCTGTAATAAAGTTAACGACGCTTCTAATTAAAAACGTTAAAAGGGCATCGGGGATCCGCCGTCAATCCGAATACCAAACAAAAAAGCTTGTTGCGTTTCTTGTCACATTCAGTATAATTAGCGTGGGTGGAAAAGGGAGAACGATATTTTAATTAAGATCACTATGGTAATGTGTAATTTTGTTTTAATGGCAGCTGCTGCGTCTTTGTATTCAAGTTTATTTGTAGAGAAAGCTTTTTCGTGAGGCAATGTGAATAATGTAATTACATTTTAGTGCTTGACAAAATTACGGATTTTTTTCATTAAACCTTGCCCTAGATAGCTTTAGTTTTATCATAATGAAGACGATATTAAGCTTAGTGCGCAAAGTATAATCCCTTTTAACCGGAACGCATTAGTGCTTGGATGTAGAATTACCTGCTGCCTCTGTATTACTACCATCTAGCAAGACGGAATCCTGTAAAGGACGCCTTTTAATTAAATTAAATAAATAAATAATTTTAATGCTGACAAGAAAACTCGTTTATAAAATTCATTCGTGTTGTGGCAAGAACGTATGTCTATGTATATAGCTATCTTATCAGCCTGCAACACCCACTGTTGGGAAAAGGTATCTTCTCCAATACGCCAGTCTTGTCGGTCTTGTGCAAGACGAATCCATTGTACCCTTTCTGCCTTCAGAATGTCATAGGACCATTGGGCTGGTGGCCTGCCCCGTGGCCACCGCTGATCTAGTGGCATCCCTTCAGTAACTGTCTATGTACTTTACGATAATTATAATGTTGATACAAAAATTTCGAGTAAAAGCTATTGTTTATTCCAAGAGAGAGTCATCACGCTGTTGTTTTGAACTTTATTCACGAGTTTAGGATTTCATCGAACAAATTCCTTGGTAGCCTAAGTAAACCGAAAGTTACTGGTCTAATTGTTATCAGAAATTCAGAACTAATGTTATTTTAATGTTGTAGGTACTTATTAGTTTTCCTATAAGACAATTTAACAGTTAACTTTACGAAACACAAGTATTACTCTGTCTACCTTAGAACGCCTTTATGATGTTGATAAAATGCTACGCCGCGTAGTGCCTTCTACGACGTAGCAGCTACACATAACTATGTAAAAAATAACAACTTGTTCTGAATTAATTGCATTTTATACCAGGAAAATATTTTTTTAAGAAATTGTAAGTTTTCAAAACTTAAAAAAATAGGTTTCCATACATTTTCTATCAAAAGTCGTGTATATTCTCTAAAGAATAATTATTTTTTGAGCTTATAATAATGGTCAAAGTCTTAATAAAAAAAAAAAACATAATTTTCATGCACCTAGGCTAAAGGAATCATAGGTATTATATTAGTATTACTTCCAGATGAGATTAAAAAAAATATCTTATAATTTGTGTCAATGCACATAATGGCGGCCTAAGAAAATCGTTTTCCATATCACGACCGCTGTAAATAGGTTCTACCCTTTTCAATTAAAGTCAAACCCCACATTAAACATCGTTATCAGACCTTATTATGATAGAAAAGATAAAAGAGGATGGAGGGGAGAGGGGGGCAAAATGAGTGCGACTCACGTGATGCCAGGAAGCACTTACCGAGGATCGTGAGGCCATTAAGTTACTCGGTTTTTATCCATTGATCAATTTAAAATATTTTGTAGTAATTAAAAATATAAAAGCAGTTTCGGTCAGGAATCTAGCGGAGTTTTGTTGTTTTATTAAGGTAGGTTAGTAGACGCTTATTTCAAGAATTAGAAATACAGTAAACCTTACGGCAATAATTCGTTTCCGAGTTACTAACCCAAGACACTAACTATGACTTGCACCAAACTTTCAAAGTTCCTAAGCAACAACTTTACTCGCTTGACAGTTCTTAACGGTCAGAATCTGTTCTGTTAAGAACTACCAATCGATTAAAGTAATTGCTTTGGAACTTTGACAGTTTGGTGCAAGTAGGCATTAAATTAATAAAACAAGAGTTTAGACATCTTGATTGCTGAATTGTAATTTAGTTGGATAAAATTCTCGTAGCGAGAACGAAAAAAAATCTGTGGGTATAAATAAATAATATAGATAATTTTAAATAGCGCGTTTAGCAAAAATTTAGTCTGACGGGATATTTTATATCTTTTTTGTTTGTTGACCAGTTCTCCTTTGGAATCTTAAAAAGGCAAATTGGTCACTAAATCATTGAGAGAGTGACAAGTTCATGCCACGTTTTCATCCGATGTCTATGATTAGTGTTATTTGATGATATCAAAATATATTGATGTATTGTGTATTGATGCGTCATAGCTATCTAAAATGACTCACAAATCAAACGGCCTATCACTAGCGTGAGGTACACCCGTAAAGTGTGGGGCAAAGCCGTAAACTGCGGGGTAAAGTCGTAAACTAAGGGGTAATGTTGGAAGGGTGACGGACACTCCCTGCAAATTAGACTGAGTGCAGGAACATTCCTAGTGCGAGTACTACGTTGTACCAATATGAATGTTTTAATTACTATTTACTCAAAATGGTATTTTACAAATTAAGTATTTAATTTTCGCTTATTAAAAAAAAGCATGTTTGTGAACGTCCCGATCAGTTAAGATTATGGATCAATCGAAGGTATATTGCCATTAAAACAAAAAAAGGGTTTTCCATTTATGCACATAATCTAAATTTATTTTAGCTTATTAATACGTTACGATAATAATTACGTTATTTATATGGTTTCTAAGATTCAATAATTTTTATATAAAAATCTCCCCAATCGTAGGCTTACAATTTTTCCATTTAATGACATACAAGGGACAACATTTATTCACGTGCGAAAGTTTATTTTTAATACAGCTAAAAATCTACCAAGTTGTGGGATTTTGTAAATGTTGCGAATTCCAGCGTTCATTTGAACGCACTACCGCTGACACTGAATAAATAGCGGCTACCGCGCTGCAACTACGAGCATGTTCGCTACGCACGACTAGTCGCGACTCGCGACTATAAAATATGTGAGCAATTTCGTATCAATTTCAAAGCAAAATTTTATAGAGTGGCTACACAATTTTGCTGCGCACAAATATTATAGATAGTAATCATAGCTGATGCATCGAAATTCATTGCGGATATTTGTATCTGCAAAGCATTATAAAAATGTTTGTATATTTAGTGCAAAACATGGTATATTCAAGTCGTTTCACAGCGTTTCATTCAATTCCTTTTTTTCCTTGTTCCAGGTTTATGAAGGGAGCATGGAGACCGTCGTCCAATATTTACTCCTTGCTCTAGCGCTGACTTCAGTGCAAATATCCTACACTGAAAGCCGTCTAAATGAAAAACGCAGAGATAAAACCGAGAGGAGGCACCATGGTGCGCTGGTGAAAGATAATATATGCGAGATAACGAACAGGGAATCCAAAGTTCACTGCTATTGTGAGAACACTGAAGTAAAGACGGCTACTCGGGCCGACTGCTGGGTGTTTAACGGTGGAATAGACTCCGACGACCCGATATGGGCCACTTTCAATTCTCAGCCGCATTTAGAGAGACTTACTTTTAACGTACGATCAGATGGAGCGCTGAAATTTATCCCACTGCACGTAGTCCATCGCATGAAACGTCTTCAAAAGCTATTCATCCACTACGCTACTCTTACCAAAATTGAAAAGAAAACCTTCTCAAACATGACAACGCTAAGAGAACTGACGCTTATGAACAATAAGATAACCGAGCTCGACTTTTCATCCTTCACTAATCTACCGGCACTGGTCAACTTGACGATTAAGGATAATAAATTGACGGAGATCCAACGAGACGTGTTCGTGGAGCTGCCGAACCTGAGAACTTTAGATTTGTCGTTCAATAGCATTAATCTCGCACATGACGGCGCTTTCGAACATCTGACCGTTCTCAACGATCTTGTACTAGAGGCGAACCTAATTACTGTGCTGACTCGAGACACATTTAGGGGTCTAGCCAATCTGACTAGATTGGATCTTAGGTCTAACAAGCTCTCTATGATCGGAGATTTGACTTTCACTGAATTGTGGAATCTGAACGAGCTACTTTTGGACAATAATGAATTGAAGTTTCTATCTGAGCGAGCGTTCGACGGTCTCGCGTTGCTCCAGAAGCTGTCGATGACTGGTAATAAATTGAAGACCATCAATGAAGGGCTTTTGGAAGGAGTGCGCGGTCTTGAATTATTGGATTTGAGGAACAATGACATCGAATATTTCACTTACGAGACAATCAAGCCTATCTTGGAGAATCTGAAGATGAAGACTTCCGTTCTTTATCTTAGTGGTAAGTTACGTTGTAGACTCTATAAACGGTTTCTTACACTCAAGAAAATATATTAAAAAACGAATGTTACTGGTTGCTTATTAGTAATTGTTTGTATGAATTTACAAAAAATCTACAATAGTGTCAGTTAATAGTGGTATCTCGTTCCCATTAATTACAATCTATGCTTAGTTAGGGGCTGAACGGTGTTTTCTAAGTTATGTTATTTATTTTTATTTATTTGTTCATAAGAATAACAAAAACTATTAATTATGTTTTAAGGCCAAACAACCATAATTTACCATGCAACATGCATTTAACATACTCATGGGAAGATATAACTATATTTTGCGAACAATGCCCTATTCCCCGCAGGGTTTTAATCCTCGTTGAAGCCCCCTTCACATTACGACAATTAATGGGTGTAACAGCTCCCTTTGAGTTAACAATGACGTTATAACTCGATTTAGGGTCAAAACAGTGAATCTGTAAATATACTCATTGACTTAGCGGGTTCGAAATAATGCCTAGACATATCAAAAATTCATTTTAGTATCCAGAGTTTTGAATAATAGTAAGATTTTATATTTATGAGGACTTGGTAGCGACGAATATGGCATAAATCGTACAAAAAAAGCCTAAAATAGCGAATAATAGGATCAAAAACAAAACAGCTTGAAATTTAATGAAACTTTTGTTTACAATAATTATCCTGCATTGTCCCACTGCTGCTGGTTGGGATATTCCTTCACACTTTCTAATACGCCACCTGTGTCGCGGGTTTAATTCCCGCTTCACGACAAACATTTGTGAGATGAACATCGGTGTTTGTGTTTGTATCGGATGATTTTATTTATTCATTTTATTTATTTATCTGGTTCCCATAGTACAAGCTCTGTTTAGTTTATTCCTAGATGGTGGTGTGTGAAATGTCCAAAATATTTATCAACAAATTATATAAATATATTTAGTAATAAATCCGCTTAATTTCTAAACAATGGTTTTAATTATAAAGAAAATACTATTTAATAAAAAATAAATTGTGTCCTGGTATTTTTGCATCACGTAATGATATTGAATCTACGCGTAAGCCCATAGACATTGTTATTTCATCCGTTCCACTCTCGCCTTAAATTGAAAAGGTCAGTGAACTGTACAAAAGCTCAAGTGAATTCGAAATTTATACTTACTCATGCCGAAGAAAACCCAAGCGTATAAATAAGCTCGCAAACTTTCGAGATTCGAATCCGTGGATTTACATAGAACTCTATGTTCTTTAGTTTGGATATAAATCAACATGATGTCTTTGTGGATTTCTGAGAACTATTCATGAAAATGGTAACTAACGTCTAAATAGGAAAATGATCTGTTGTACCTACTAACTACTTGTAGATACTTCTTGCTTATAGTTATTTTTTTTCATTGGGTAATAACGAGTTATTCAGCTTTACAATTATACACATTTTTCAACCGACATAATAAGGAGGAGGTTCTCAATGCGGTTTTTTTTTAATGTTTGTTACCTTAAAACTTTGTTGTTTATAAACCGATTTGAAAAAATATTTCTCTTTTAAGTAAACAAAATTGCGTACTTTGCTTCCCTGTGACTATTATTACGTGGTGCCTTCGACCAATAAAACAGTCCAATTGAAGTAGGTTGTAGTATATTTTTGTAAAACCTTGATTATATTAAATAACCTTCTCGAACCAAACTTTAAATTTCATTTCTTACAATATTCCTGATGTGATCCTACCACGAGTTCCTCGTATCCCATTACATTATAATTCAAAAGCATTCCATCTTTTCTAAAGAAAATAACACAAAGAGCATACATCAATAATAAACTCATCCATCCATCTTAACAAAACCATTCTATCCTCTCCCCAAGAAATCCTACATCGATAAAAAATATACTTACAAAAAAACATATTCTTTGCAGGTAACAAATTGACTTGCGACTGCCGCCTTTCCTGGATACAAGTCCTTCGAAACGAAACAAAAAGTGAACCTCTACGATTGGCGCTCGATGACGTCACTTGCATACCTGTCGACAGAAACGCAGCCTCAGCCAATGACGTCATCAATGATACTGAGCTACCCAGAACCGAACAGATCTACGAAATTGAAGTAAACAGTGAAAGTACCAACCAAGATCTGAACCAACTGAAGTTTGAACCAACAGTACAGCCGGTTATTGCTAGCCAGGTATCTGTTGTAGATATGCCGCTAGAGTCAATGCCGTGTCCGAGTGAACTGGTCCAGAAAGGTGAAGATTCCTTGATGCTGTCTTCGAAAGACGAAAGTTTCTGGCAAGCGAGCTCGAGCTGCCAAATAGTGATGAACCTATTCTTAGTGCTAGTGTTATTAGTAGTAACCTTGTAAGTGCAAAGGATAATGAACTCTATGGTAAAAGTGTAAGAGTGTATTAAGATATTGGACATTCTTAAAGTTAAGATTAAAGACTGGTATGTTTAAATTATTCTTGAAGTAGCTTAAGTGAGGTGATATGTAGTTGATGCAAGAGTTTTGATCTCTATTTACTTATAATTAAGGTCTAGTCTAGAACGGTATACCTAATTTAAAATTACTAGTATAAACATTTATGCATCTGGAAAATCTGAACCTTTAAAAAAATTTAAAGAGGCTTTAGTATTTAATTTAATATTAACAATTTAGAGTGGATGTAAAAACTAATTAATATACTTATTGTAGAATTAGAAGTTATACCGCTTTTTTATGTAAATAAAGGACTTGACCATTATTATATACTTCATACAAAGTTTACATAACAAGTAGAAGTGTTCTCAATTTAATACTTAGTATTTAACTAAGTACATAGAAAGAAGTAGGATTTTAATTATACCAGTGTGAAATAAGCTTTACTCTGTTTTTGATCTTTAGATATTCTTTTAGTAGGTACCTACCTATGTTTCTACTAAATATATTTAATTAAGATTTTATGTAATGTTTTAGCATACCATATAAAGATTTGTACCAAAATTAATTAGAATAGTATGTAACTAACTTACTGACTTTTGGAAAAAATATGTAAATATTAACAAAACATGTATCTACCAGCTTCGACTTAGCATGTTTTTAAAGCCGAGCAAATAGCCGAAACAGCGTCAAATGGAAGCGATTTTTAAGCCTTCAGTGGACCGAACAGGCACAAAAAGATTAACAAGCTAATCTGTAAAGCGTAATTATTCAGTCCATTGCGTATTTCTACGCAACTTGCCTATCGTCCATTTACCGATAAGTCAATCCATGCCTATACAAGCAAGAATTATGTGTTAAGCGCTTTCCTATTCTGCTAGAAAAATACAATTCGCTCGGTTTTATACACATGACCTAATTTATAAAAGTACGAATAAACTTTTTGACAACTAAATTATTATTATTTTTTATAAACCCCTCGGCAAAAAAAAAATATGTAGAGAAAAAGTATAGTTATAATCTCTTCTAGTGTAGGTAAATAGTTTATAACTACACATGAGAAGTCAGACACATTACAAAATATCAAACATTTTAAACAATTTTGCAAAAAACAAAGAAAAAGAACATGAAATTTTAAAAAAAGTAGAGTTCGGCAATAGGTACCACATAAACCACTTGAATAAACTAATATGTATGTATGTACATGGTATAGATAATCTTATTTTTTAAATAACTGAAGTTGCACATATTTAATGCTTAGATTTAAGGTTCTAAGACCTGAGTTCACCAACAGACGGTTAAGTTTTAAACGGTTGTTTTGACGTTTTTGACACGATTTTTTATAGATTAAACGTCAAAGATAACGGACGAGGAGGCCTAATTCCGATTATCATTGGTGAACACAGACCTAAGCCGTAGATTTTGAGAATCATACAAATTTAAGGAAATCTATTAGTAACTTATTCTGTTCGGTATGTAGCGACTAAAGTGCGTAACAAAGCCGTGTGGGCAGAGTTGGAGGTGACTCTACTTACGATCCGTAGGTCGTGGGTTCGAACCCGGTCGTACACCAATGGTTTTTTCTGTTCAAAAAATGTATGTGTACATTTAAACACGTGCTTAACGGTGAAGGAAAACATTGTTAGGAAACCGATATGTCATAGAACCAAAAACGAAAACATGTGTCAAGTGCACGTAAGGAGCCTCTTCCAGGCGCACTTGAAATCCTTTCACCACACTGGTTTGAAAGAACTAGTTAAACGATTAGAAGTAGAGACTAAAGTAGCTGTTTTAAAGTTATATATTTGGTTAGTTTTTGTTTATTTGAAAGCCGATACTCGTTTATTTTATTTATTTTTGTAGTCACGAAAAAATTATAATATATATTTTTTTTTTAACTCATCTAGATTATCCATGCTTGTGTTGCTTGGTTGTCCTACCTTTTTCATGGACAACCTACTCCTGCGGTATCTACAAAAACTAACCGGTCGTTTTTGTTTAAGCGAAAGCCGAAACCCGTTTATTTATTTTTTAATCTAAAAAAAATATAATAAATACTTTGTAACATATTTTTTAAATATGTTACAAAATTTAACAAATTTTGTTTTTAAATTAAAAAAATAATAATAAATATATGTATTTTATAAATATGTTACAAAATTTAACAGGGTTCGGTTTATTTTTTGTTAACTTGGCTATCGATTCTGAGCAAACTAATTTCAGGTTTCGCATAAACAAATACTAATGTTGTATAATGTCATGAAACAGACTATAATAACTAGTATTCCCGAGGCGACATCTCCCAATCATTGTTGCCTAATTTCAGCACAATATACTCAACTATGCCAGACTGATTTCAGAAGTTGGCTAATGACACTGAATTATAACGGAGTTCGTTTACCACTGGGGAACTGAGGTAACTAGAGAAACTGGGGAACTGTGTTAACTAGGGGAAAGTTCTACGCGTAGAAGGTGATTACATACGATATTATTTGTTAGTAACTGTCTGAGGATAAGCGCGAACTTTAATCTACTCAAGAATTGATTAAAGTTCGCGTTTTATTTTATTTTATTGGTATATCAACAATTGTTACAATGATGCATATAAACTTAACGACTATTATAGCTTTACAAAAAATATTTATCTAATCCTAATTGCACAATCACTTAGAAGTAAACACAGCATGTATAAAAACACGAACTAAAAACGAAGAAAATAAATATTTGTTACTATAAAAAAATATTAAGTATTCTCGCCATTAAGCGAGTCAATCGATCACCATACTGCGTTCCATGACTGGTATTGCCGACCTAGGGAGCAATACAGCTAAGCTCAAATGGGACTGGGCGGGCCATGTCTACCGGATGGAGCCCGAGAATCGAGAAATGCCGTAACACCATAGATGCCTGAAGACGGACGGCGTCGTCGGGGTCACCGCGCAAACGTTGGCGAGACGATCTCATAGCCTTCGATGGGGAATGGTGAGAAACTGCTAAAGACAGTGAAAGGAGGAAAGATTTGGGGGAGGCCTTTGCCCAAGAATGGGACAGCTAGGCTGATAAAAAAAAAAGATCTCTCCCATCTCCTTCCACTTCTTGCAGTCGCTAACCACCTCCCACCAATCTGCCTGGAAGGCATCGATGTCGTCACGCCAGCGTCTCTTAGGCCTGCCTCGGCGTCGTTGCCCAAAAGTAGGACACAATAATACGTAGGTTAAAAAATATTTTTACCATAAATGTTAAATATATGTTAATACGTATTCACAGAGTCCGGTGACGCAGTAACAGCCATCTGCGGCTAACTGCATTAAAAGTCCATCAAAAAAAAAAAATAGGTATAAATTTTCAAACCGCCTTCACTGTAAAGTATTTATTGTCCATATGCATTGTGTATCATCTTATTGATAAATTCGTAACAAACCTATATTTAGAGAGAGTCCGTCGGCGTGTCCTTGTGACCCTGCTATACAGGCTTTCAGGCACAGTGCGGGGAACATAGTCCACAGTGGTAGGTACTTAAGTCAAATTTGTATGTACTTGAGGTACCTATTATTTTTATGACAATAAAACATTTATTATTATACAGAAACACAGTAATGGTTACACACTACTGCTTTGCGGCACTGTGTTTGTACCCATCTAGACGGCATCCTGCAGGGAACGCCTCCCAACAGTGGCGTTTTACTTCTGTGACAGCATTGCGACACCCTAGCTTGCCTTTTCTGGGTCAAAAACCCATTTTCCCGTTTAGAGGCTAAATGACGTCACCAGACATTCGCGCGGGAAATGCAGTGACAGTGACATTGACTGATCGAACTGACAGATCACCTGCAGTAAGCCAAACTTGCTGTGTCGTAGATCTATTCGCCCAATTTCGCCTTTGTGCATTTTGGAACTGCATCGCCTTTTTAATTGAACAAAAGGCGAGGTTAGTAGCGCGTTCTCCTGATGAATGAATCAATGAATGAAACTTCATTTGCATAATACTTACAGGTACATTGTGGTCTTACTTTATCCCTACATCAACTTTTGTCATGCAAATACTTAATAATTATTAAAGCTAAATAATTGTTAATCATTCTTACACAAATTGCTAACATACCTAGATATAATGTCAATTTGAAGATGCCAAACTTGGTGTTCTACTTATAGGAACACAGTTAACCATTTTTATTTAGACGTTGCTTCATTAGATCTACAATTTTTTTTACAATTAAAATACTTATTTTACTTAGACAAGTTTAACTTTAGCAAGTTACCTAAAGTTTAACAAGACAATAGAAACAAAACAAAACTCTGACAAAACGATTTTTACTAGGATTTTCTTTCTGTTTTTGAAGAGGAATGACGTATTTTTCACCCTAAACTCCTTCAAGTATGCAATTTAAGAAACAAAGAAAATACGCTATTTTCCTTTAACTTTAGATGAAGCCGGATTAACTCCACAATAAGTCTACCTCGTTTACTTCATACTGGCGGAATAAGAAAGTTACAAAAATATAAAAATTGGATATTAATAATAAGTAGTGCGAACAAAAAAATGGTTGACTATAAAATAAAAATAGAAATACGATAAAAAAAACCGAGATTAACTATATCACTAAAAAAATAAAATAATCACTAAAAGTCGCAAATGTACTGGTAAATTTGAAAAATATTAATTTAAGCAAGCAACTAATTTTAAATGTGACTGAACGATTTCACATTTAATAACTAGAGCGGGTAACAAAAATACTAAGTTGGCGACTGTTAAACCACCAGTTAGTAAGTAGTTAGTGAATACACGAAGAGAAAAAATATGTAGAATTCAGTGGTTTAGGCACTGTCCTAATACTTAATAGAACGTGGTCGTCGTGCAATCCCAACGTGATTGAAATGTAACTAGCAGATTGTCCCAAATTTTGACCTTACGCGCCTAAACATTTGAACCAATATTGCTCATAAATGTACAAATTCAAAAATTGTCTTTAAATTACCTACCTACCTACCAAATTGTATCAAGATCGGATGAGCGGTCCGACAGCTATATATAAAGCTATATTTATAGGCATACATACTTGTCTTGAACTTACCTACCCACTTGCCAAATCTCATCAAGATTGGATGAGAAGTTCGACTGTCATCGTCGGACAAACATACATACATACTTACATACACACATTCAAACGACTAAATAGTCGTTTCGCCTTTGATTTGAGACTCAGTGACCTCTCTTCGTTTAGTCAAAAAGATTCATGAATTCTTGACTCCGTGTCGGAGCCGTTCCGTTGTGTTGTGAAAAAAAACGGACTTTTAACTAACAGTCTCTGTTATCCTCAAAACATCTTATAAAAAACAAAGGAGATGAGTACAAAAATGTAAAAACTGAGATTTTAAGTAACAGCGCTAAGTAACATTGCGAAAATGTAAGTAACCCGGGTCTGAAAATGTTCCTGGGGTAGGTACTTGCCTCAAAGAATAAGTATTTCACCCCTTAAGGTCTTTTGACACTATTAATGTGTTAAGATAAAAAAGTTGAATAAATTAAAATCCAAAGCGTTCACGTGCTTGAAACCTCATGAAATCAATTACCATTTGAAAAAATGAGACTTTTTACTTACTAACGAGAACCTTGAAGAGTAGACAGCTGTAGTCTGCAGATTAACCCGCGTTGTATACACCGCAAATTTTTATGTTGCCGTTACTGAACAAAGATTTGCCAAAAACAAATAGTTAAAAATAAAGTTGAATTTTCGTTAAAATTAATTTTATAACAATTAGATAACTGTTAATGTTTGTCTTTTTCCTACGTGTTTGCGTCAGGCGGTACTCATCATTGATAATAATTTAAATTGCATTCATCGTTTGGCCAACTATCAGTACCTAGCTGGAGGCAGCTCGCTGCAGCTCGGTTCGGGCGCCGCACTCGCACCGCTGTCACTCTATCATTTTGTAGAAACCCAACATTCTGACTGCCCAGATAAAACGTACTATCCCTGCTGCATTGCCCATTTAAGTTTTTTTGTTTAATTAAAAATTTGTGGTGTATAAAGAGTATTGCGTGTATAACAATGGCGCTTAATCATTACATTCTTATTATGCCAACCTTATCATGAATAATATCTAATAACAAATGAAGATCGATTTAATTACAAAATAAACTATTACCAGAAATCAAATCAGCCTGTATCTGAAAAGTTTGTCACTAATGTGACATACAACTTTCGAACTGTACCTACCTACTCTTATCACCTTGCAAACAAAGAAGTGTGTAGGTAGGTACTTGAAGTATCCACTTAAAAAAAGTCACTTCGAGCATGTTTCGAGATCTCGTAGTAGGAACCCCAGTCGAGATTCACTCGCGAATGTTAATGCGTCGCATCTAGATGGACCATTCTCTGTTATTACACCTCTTTGGCGCGAGTATCTCGATCACGCAAGAAAAACGATATTCTAAATAAGACGTTTGTCGACAAGTAGAAGCATTTATATACTAGGAAGTTGGGGTGGAATAAGTACCTAACTTTGTTTTTTTTTACCTTAGGAAATGACAAGGGGACGCAATCTCCTGATAGTAAGAGATCACGCCTGCCCACGGAAGTGTGGACTGAAAGTAAGCCGTCAGATGATACCAAATTTAGAAAAATGAAGTAAATAAAATCCATGAATACTGTAAGGCTCGCTCGTTAAAAAAAATATAAACAAAATTGGAAAAAGGTTTTCTTATCGTATCACACACCACACTAGTTCTTTCGAACCAGTGTGGTGAAAGGATTTCAAGTGCGCATCGAAGAGACCCCTTACGTGCACTATACTATAATAAAATTAGTAAAAAAACTTATCATTTTTCCATTCAAACATTTTTAAAACAAGGTTTTGCATTAAAACAAATGCATTGTTTTCGTTTCAGGGAGAAGTCTTAGTAGGTACACCCGTTATACTGAGAATACATTCAAAGAACAGGCTGTCCTGTCCACATCCGTAGCCATCAAGTTCCATCAATAGCTGATAGAATCAATTGAATTAATAGCACTAAAAGCATTTCGAGAACCAATTAGTAGCCAAGTTTAATACTAGCATTGAATTGCTGCAATCTATAATGCACTTAGAGCCTATTTGGAACCCCTCAATTAAGGCTGTATTTTACCAGTTACAAATGCGGTGTGGTCCAAGGTTTTATTATTTTATAATTAAGGGGAATCCTCAAGGCAAATTTCCATACAAAATGTTTCGGACAAATACTCAATAAGTACGCCGTATTTAGTAATTTCTTCACACAATTCGTTTCTTTTATGTTTTCCGATTGTGTCAACATAAAATATGTAAGGTTTCATACTTGAATTTAGATTTTATACGTGTTTTAAAATTAACCCTACTAACTTAAAAACACGTATAAAATCTAAATTACAGTATGAAACCTTACTAATTTTATGTTGACACAATCGGAAAAAATAGACGAAACGAATAGTGTGAAGAAATTACTATAATACGGCGTACTTTTTGAGTATTTGTCCGAAACATTTTGTATGGAACTGGATTTGAGGATTAGCCGGTTTTACAAAAACTTACAACACCCGACATTGGACCGTTCTAGTGACCATTAGCATCAATGAAAAGTCACAGGGAAGCAAAATACGCAATTTCGTTTACTTCGACGATATATTTTTTCAGTTATTTTGATATAAAAACTAATTTACTGAACCGATTTTGATGAAATTTGTATGGAAACAATCTGAAAGTACATATATCCTCTTAAACAAAAAAAAAATCAAAATCGATTCATAAAGAACAAAGTTATAAGGTAATAAATAAAAAAAAAACACAACCGACTTGATAATATCCTCCTTTTTTGAAGACGGTTATAAAAAAAAATTAGATAAAATAAAACAATATTATTCCGACGATAAAATATATAAAAAACATTAACATATAAGTAACATTTTAGCTAAGTTTTATTTTAAAGCAAAATTAAGAAAAAGGAGAAAAACTAACTTTAACGAAACTTAAACGAGCAAGTTCATTTAACTATTTTATATGGAAAGAAATTTCGTCTGCACCGTGACTAAAATAGTGCTACGTAAAATCCGGTGCAGAACTACTAATCCGCTCGTTTACATTGAGATATTTTGGTTAATCATACCACATCATACTAATGTCAGTAGTCTATAAATGTTCAATTAAGTCTAGCGATTAATTTCCTAGTAACTTCGATAGTAACCTCTCAACCAAAACATAGTAATGCTTTCATTAGAGTGTGGTGACAAATATTTGCCATAATGTACTAAGCGGGATCCATAATTTTTTTATTGAAACCTGCTGTAACTTACACCATTTTGTTACATAAAATATGTGACGAAAGGGGTAACTGTTCTAAATTACCGATATATCATGGTATTTAGTGAAATGAGTTATAATTGCACTGCTATTATAAGTAGGTATCACTGTTAATTATCCATTCAATAATCCTACCAATATTATAAACGCGAAAGTTTGTAAGTATGGATGGATGGATGGATGTTTGTTACTCTTTCACGTAAAAACTTCTGAATGGATGCTAATGAAACTTTACAATAATATAGCTTATACATCAGAATAACACATATGCTACAATTTATAAAGATACCTACGCAGACGAAGTCGTGGGCACCAGCTAGTGAAATATAATCGTTTTTTAATTACTAATCAAGAAAGGTTTGAATATTTCTAATATCGTAAACATCAAAATTATTAAAAAAAGAATGACTGATGTAGGTTTGCTGCTGATAGGTTAAGGCTCCGGTCTGCAAGCGTGGGAACTTTTGATTGAACACACACATAGATATTTTCTACTCATACAGACTCATCGCGCACTCATAGTATACCACCCTGGAAAGAAACAAATATACTTTCGGTGCTACGCACAAGTTACATTTTAAGGTACCTCTTAAGGTAGTATTTCTGAAATTGTATTCTAGTTTTTCTGTATTTTTATTTTATTTTTATTTTTGCGTTATGTGTACTATAAGACATTCATATACAATTGTGAAATTGTGATTGAATAAATAAATGAAATGAAAATGAAATGAAATGATCATCATCTTTTATGTACCTACTTACCAACATAGCTGCTCCTCCTACAAGAGTTGTGCGTCAGCTGAACATCTCCAAAATAAATGCCAATTGGTAACTGCTCTATAAACCTGAAATAATAAATGGTTATTAATCTCTACAATTCTAAAATTTACCTATATCTAAGTACTATCTAATTATACCTATAATATTAGTTATGTTCAAAATTCAAATCATTGGAGCAAATGTCATTATTTGTTATGAAATGGTATTATTATGATATTTAGTTAGTTTAAAAAGTTTGATCTAGTACATTTTACATGTTAATTATATTTATTTCTTTTTATTTTACATTGCATGTATAATTTAATCTAATCTAATTTAATTTAATAATCTTGATTATAGTAACTTACATTATTCTGTTGTATTGTACTCCTCAGATTATGGCACATCAAATTATATATCCAAAAGGTCAAGCAGTGCCTACAACACAAGTTGTATCTTCCACTTAGTGTAGGCTCTGCACACCAATATAATACTTACAAGCCAATGCATAACTGATGTAATAATGTTTTTACTATATATTTTTAAGCTTGTTTTTTGATAAATAAATTGAATTTGAATTTGAATTTGAATCAAAATACGTTGAAGCTGACGAGTGCTCTAGTAGTTTTCCACCTGGCTGTTGGGAGGAGTACCCTGCAGGATGCCGTCTAGATGGGTACCAACACAGTGTCAGATATTCTGCCGGAATGCAGTAATGTGCAAGCATTACTGTGTTCCGGTTTGAAAGGCACTGTAACTAGTGAAATAACTGTAACGAGCGCTTAAGCAGTGTTGCCGGTGCCTATGTGAGTCAAGTCATGTGTAGCACTGTTTGGTCATGAGCAAGATTTTCAAGAGATTCTCTTACCACCAAGAGAGCGCTTAGTTCGTCTCGTCCCATGTTTGCATAAAAATAAAATGTTTGAAAAGCACCTAGTAGCTACTCGCGTCAAAAAAATAAACAAATCTCGCATAATCTTAAATTGTGTAACTTTTCAAATTCTCGTAATATTACAAAAAATCCACGCAAAAATTTGGCAACAGTTGGCACACATCAAACGCATGTCGCTCTCGTATTTCTACCAAAAAACGCGCACGTCTGCTTCAAATGACCACAACAAAACGTCACACAATATATCAACGATGTCAATACCATACAAATGTAATTTCCACCCTGCGGTACAGTCGCTGACACATTTGATGTGCATTGTGAATAATAGCAGCAACAAAATGTCCGGGGTGATTCTGTTGTTCAATGCTCGAAAGTTTGGGTTTATGCTCGCAATAAAAACTGATTCTGAAAGCAATGGCTCTAGAACTTAAATTACTTTTGATTTTAGTGGTTATGTCATGATCAGTTGATTGTCACCGTATCGATTCGCCATCATTAAAAAAATGGTTTATTTGTCCACTGCTCAAGTGTTCAAAATATTAAAGTAACCAAATTGTCTTGAAAACTTAGCTAAATAAAACCTTTTTACGTTTTTGTTGTGATTGATTTGCAGGAGTACGACTTAAATGAAAAACCTTTTTAGTTGAATACTCAAAATGTAGACACAGAATAACTTTTAACACAGACAGACGAGAAAAGTAACAAGTTCTATTTTCAACAATAAAATGTACCAAATGGATTTGTTGAAAACAGATGTGACTTCTCTGTGTCGGAGAAGGGGTTTTTTTTTCGAAGCAAGATAATAATTGTTACCCAATTGTTTATTATAGGAACCATTTTTGCTCACGACTGTCAAACCATTGTTAGGTCCCCCATTACCAAGCATTGTGTAGTAACAGCTCAATATTATTCGAACACAATGGTAATGATCTTCAAACAGAATTAAAGTGTCGAATTCTGAATCAAATTATACTTTTTTTGCAATATTCAGGCAACAAATCAAGTGTTTAATAAGACCGTCTGTATTGTGTATATTTTGGGGCATAAATATCTTTTATGAAGAGGGTTGTAATATTAAGTAAATATTATTTTGATTTACGTTCGTGAGAGTGTTTTTGTGAATAATGATATGAATGAAACGAAAGTGGTGTAGATTTTTTTTAAAAAGAATGGTTTAGCGTTTTGTGATTTCGATAATATGATATTGAGAGCTGATCCCAAATGATTGTAACGAAAATTCCCCAATGTGAAAATAGGCAGTAAATCAAAATACAGGAATCTGGAAAGTATAGATAGGAGACACCGCACTAACCTGGAGATCTCCACTCTGCTTCCAAAACTGAAATCCTTTGAATACCAACAAAGTTTCACTTGCGTTCACTGTATCAAATCACTTCACAGATGGGTTTTTGAGGGTTTTTCATGTCTTTTGAAAATGTTCGTAGGAAAGTGCTTGTAATGTGTCGCGTGCGCTCATGCAACTGGAGTTTTGCGCTCTTCACAGTAGAGGGCGCGTGCGTCGTATTAGGGAAAGGATAGGTTGGATTATAGACCTTTACTGACTGACATAAGGTGCAATATCAAATAAACTAACTTTACAATTAGCGCAACCAAAGAACTTTGTATGTGGTTTGGCTGGAATAAGGCTACATTTTATGCCAAAATCACAAGCTAATTTCGAAAAAAAAATTATATGACTTATTGACTCGTAATACTCGTAAAGATACTGATTACTAAAAGAGCAGCTAACGCTAAATAAACGTCAAAATATGTAACCGCTTATACCAAAATTTTCACACTCAACTTTGAAATATTGCTAAAGCCTCGATCACACAGGTCTAGTTTACAAGTTACAAGCCAGCGTATTTAAAAGCTAGCAAGTTAGCGGTCCGAAAGGATTGTGAACTAGCAGATTGTAAAAAAGCTGATGACACAGGGCGAGTTTTTGTTTTTGTAGCTCGTGCTACAGCGAACTTGCTTGTAAACTGGCCGTGTGTCATCGACGCTTAATACAATACAATATTCATTACAGAAATTGAAATGCAAATAGAATAATTTTCAGATGAACAAAGTAAAATGGCCCAACTGCACAAAGAATAAAAATTTAACAAACGACTGTTTAACTAATAAAATAACACTATTAAAAAAAATAACTTCAAGAAAAGTTAAACTTTGCATTTTTAAGCCTTCTAGAATTTTTAGTACCTACTTACTACCTACCTATAGATGCCACCAAAGTTTTAGTTGTCAACGCTGCTTCATGCAATATACCCCGTGGCAAGTGGCATCTTGCTATTTCGTGAAAAATATCCCAAAACTGTGTCGCAAGTTTGCACATACTCGTAAAATCCATCTACATAAAACCGAGCAACGGATATTGAAATTCTGCGTGCGAGGCATCCATTCCTATCATGTGCAATAGACTTGTTAAAATTTTCATTTCGGTTCAGAATGTAAAATTATTTAAGTTATAATTTGTTTGCGAATGAATTCTGGATTCTGAATAAAGTGATAGACGTTTGACGTTTGAGTGACGTTCTAAAGGCGCTGCATAATTTAAAATAAAATATTATTAGTGTTCTTGACATTGAACATTTACCACAAAACATGCGTAGAACCACAGAGTAAGTACTAAGATATACACAAGTAGAACCAATTAATAAATAATATAGTAGAAGTACTTTGAGCCAAGTAAAAAGCTTTGTAAAATAGCCGAAAGAGCATATTGGTATGACATTAGAGGATTTCGTTAAGACAAGTGGATTGATATAAGATTTATTCGAGTATTTTTATTAAAACCATTACGACTGCTAAACCTTAGTTCTTTCTTTCGAACCAGTTTGGTGAAAGGATTTCAAGTGCGTTCAATATGTAAATAAATTAAATAGTACCTATATAGGTAGAGAAGATACGTAACAAAATTCTAGTTGGTTTTAAGAAAAAGTCGTTCAGAAGGAATAATGTGATGTGATTCTGATACCTACTTAATACGTAACTTATACGTAAGTTACAAATTACAGAAGCAGCTTACAGGTGGCTTAAAAACTAAAAACCAGTGTCGCCACTGGCTTATAAACGAAGGAAAAAAATTACATCCACCAAAGTGCAATGAACCCAAGATACTTATCAGTATGAAGCTGACATGTCTAAGTCAACAGCGGTATGATGTAAGCAACTCTTTGTCCGCAAGCAATCCCCGTAAAACGCGACATCGTTTGTATCTGTATCTCTGGCGTCTCTGTGCGCTACTTCATCGGGCACCTTTCATATTTTGAAGCTAAGTGCGGTTTCAGACTAGCGTATTTTTGTCGCGCGTATACCAGCGTTTACATTTGTTTTCCCTAGCGAGTTTCACAAGCATAATTGAGGCGCCTTCTTGCAGCAAGTCGCGCGCTGCAAAAAACAAAACAGAAGCGGCAAATCCGCCCAGTTAATTCGCTTCTTCTTCTTATCATGGCACTAGTTCGAACCAGTGTGGTGAAAGGATTTCAAGTGCGCCTCAAATAGGCTCCTTTTGTGTACTAATCCGCTAATCTGAAACCGCACTTAAGGTGGGTTTGCGACTTTGCATCTAACGGACTGCAATCCACGAAAAACCCTTTGAAATGATACTTTTGCATGTTTTTTATTGATACTTTATTAAAGCCTTGAATACATCATCACAGTTAAAGCCCAGAGTCTCGCACGCTTCTATCTCGCTCCCACATGTTGAAAAATTGTTATCTTTTTCTATTTCCTTCGCGTACCTATGTTAAACATATCAAAACAAAAAAATACCTAATTTCGTGAGGTTTTAGTAATTACTACCGCTCTATTTTGGTTAAATTTATTCTCAGTCAATATATATCTTCAAAGATGTACAAATGTGCGAGCGAAATAGCGGCGCGCGGGATTCTGGGTCTTATCTTAAGGGTCAATAATTCAGAAGAAACGGTGTTGTACCGAAATTATCAACACGATTAACAAAGTTGTACCGATCAATCTGGCTGTACCCATTTGATGGATCGTATACCTGCACCCTCTTAATTTTGCGATACAACTCCCAGCGCAGTGGGAATAATGCAGTTATTGGATCCACTCTAGGGCATAAATAACCCTCGATTTAATCAATGAGTATGTCTTACTAGTTTTTATTAGTTGGTATAGAAAAAGCATTAAAAGTTTTAAGTGTGTGCTCTATTATGCCTCTAAAGACACGCCGACACGACAGATTGCCTTTCGAAAAGGGTCAATGATTTTAGAGGAATCGATGTTGTACCGAAAATAACAACATCATCATCATGTGGCTATCGCAGTCCACTGCTGGACATAGGCCTCTCCCAATTTGCGCCATCGCGCCCTGTCTTCGGCTTACCGCATCCACCTTCTGCCTGCAGCCTTTCGCAGATCGTCACTCCACCTGGCCGGAGGGTGTCCTACACTACGTTTGCCGATTCGCGGTCTCTACTCGAGAACTCGTCTACCCCAACGGTTATCGGTTCTTCGGCAGATATGGCCAGCCCACTGCCACTTCAGCTTGCTAATACTCAGGGTTAATACACAATTATTAATTTGTACCGATCAATCTGGCTGTACCTACCCACATGATGGATCATAACTTGCACCCTCAAAATTTTGGAAAAACTCCCAGCGCATTGGGAATAATGCAGTTATTGGATCGAATCTAGGGCAGAAATAACCCTCGATTTTAAGTAGATACTTTCCCATGAATCGGATGACTGAAGCGAAAAGATAACGCTCGTCGAAAATATTGACAGTCATTTTTAACATTTTATGTTTTAACGAGCTTTGCGAGCCCGGCCCAGTCCAATCCACTCCCCACGAAATATTTTGCTCAGTGCGCC
Source organism: Lobophora halterata (assembly GCA_932526365.1). Lineage (NCBI taxonomy): Eukaryota > Metazoa > Arthropoda > Insecta > Lepidoptera > Geometridae > Lobophora > Lobophora halterata. The sequence goes on from OW052015.1 coordinate 2,645,510, forward strand.
TAAAAAAGTTTTCATTTAAAAAAAATCGAATGGGAAAGTCGTGTGTGATGAGACTTTACCTTAACGAGTGTCAACACACCGACACCAGCGTAAATAATAAAGACTGGAGCTTGCTTCCGTAACGCAAATATTGTGTACGGCTTTACAGTGAGTGTCTTTGAGTACTAACCGTTTTTCATTAGAAATAAAGTTAAGAAATTGTCATCACAAGTAGTAGGTAGCACTTAAAAATTGCGCCTCTAACCTACTTGCCTCAAACTAGCAAATTTTTTTAGCAATTACTTTACTTGCTAGGAAGATCTTAACGGTACAGATTTTGGCCATTAAGATTTTCCTAGCGAGTAAAGTCATTGCTTAGGAAATTTGCCAGTTTGGTGCAAGTAGGCATAAGGCAACTATATCTGTCTTATTCTTAGTTTTAATTCAATATATTTTTTCTGTAGAATACAAAAAAAAATGATCAAAACACCAAAATGGCAATCAGGAAAATAAATAATTAAATTTAATAATTTTAAATACACTTTTTTTGTGAAAATAAATGTTTTTTTTATCAAACCTTTCTTCTAACATTATGGTTTTTATTTAGTTGATTTCGTTGTGCAAAATCAACACCACTTTCGTTAAGAGAGTTCGCAGTTATCTTTTCCTGTACATTATGAGCCATGAATATAAATCAAATCAAGTAACAAGCCAACAAATAACCAGCCAACTCGGTAATTCGATTAGGTTAATCATTCAAACACAGCTACACCTGAATTTGGTCACAAAAGCGTCCTGATTGCGACGAGGATTAGACTCTGTGGTGTTATTCTGGAAATCAATTATCATCCAATGTCAATAGTAATTAAATTGCGCGATTTCTGCAAGTTGGTCTATCAAACAAGACACAAAATTTGTGTTATAGGTAGTTTGACGCGTACTTGTCGACATACTTAGTTAAAATTTCTTGTTAAAATTACCAATAAGATTTATTTTATCATGAAATGTCTATTATTAAATAATTAGGTATAATAAAATAAATACGATAGCTCACAACTTTGTAAAAATTTGCTGTAAACCAATTAGAAAATTATAACAGTCAAGCCGGTTGGATTGTTTTGAAATTCAAGATACATTAACAAAGTCAAAGCATAGCGCACTTAGCACTTAGATACTAAAGGCCTTAGAAAACTACATCTCATATCTATTGTACCTCATACATGTGTGAAGAAAATATAAAGCTATTTTGAATCTCACTCGATCAATCTTGGCACAATTTTCCAGAATAACCCTTCAGGTACTGAATTAATTTGAAACGTGCCAATGATTTACAGCCCGGTCTGGACGTAATTTAGTTATGGATCCCGCGGTTTTGTAGTTTACTGGTGGCTATTAGCATTTATAGGGTTAAATGGCTTTTAGGGACCTTTGCTTGTTTCCTGTAATCTCTTGAGTAGCTAAGTGATTTGAGGGTTGAAGGTCAAATTGAGATTTGGATAAGATGCAAACTTGCGAAATACTTTTTGGAGCTGTATAATTGTCTCGCCACTTGTTGACATAAAAAAAAATATTATGCTTTATTCTTTCACATTCAAGTAGTTAAGTACTACAATCTATATATAGATATATTACAAAATTTACAAAAGGAAACAATTGGGCCACCCATAGACCGTTGCAAACGATCTATAGGTAGCTCAACTGCTCCAACTCGATACCCGATGGCAGCGTGCCGAGGATACTGGCTGCATTGCCTCTTTGTATAGCAAGGCTTATTCTTTGGCCCAGATAGCTGCCAGCCCTCTGATCACGCGTCGCTTCGACCAGACGCTCTGACAAAATTTTAAAAACGCGGTAGGCTCCCATTCCCCATGGACCTAGGGTCTCGACCCCAAAGGGCTCAAACATGTACGACCTATCAAGACCTACATATTTACGCCGCTTGAGATCTTCAGCAGAGTTTGCCGCCGCACCAGCCCTAACTTGCGTCCCTGGCAAATGAGAAGGTGCCAAAGTGTCTACGCATGTAGCGTCCCACACCAAGGGCCTGCCCATTCTCCATGGGATAAGCGTCATACCGTCAGGCCGCTTACCATCGTCACGACTTAGACCGTTCGGCTCGAGAACGGCTGGCACATTGGCGGTGGTAAAAGCCCGGCGAATGATTTCGTTAAGACTACTGTGGCGGGAAATTCTGCCAGCACTCCTAGTGCACGATAATCCATGGTGACCAAGATGTTCGACCGCAGTACCACACCGGCATCTATGTGGAGCGCAGCATGGAGCACCCAACCGCAGACGTGTTGCAACGCGGAAAGTTAAAGGGTCCAATAATGTGCCAATCGTTTGTGAGGGCAATGCTTGCAGCCAAAGTCCTGACTCCCATTTGGAAACGGCTAGGAGGCGAGCACGATCTGAGGGGCTAGAGCACGTTTGTAACAGACAGTTCCGTGTTAGCTCACAGATAGGCCCGTCCCATTGCCTTTGAGACGAAAGGGTTTTGGGGGGAGTAGTATTTGGGCAAGCAATTTGCCAAGCGTTCCTGGCCTCGTCTAAATGTGAAATTTTGAAAATGTTGCCAGATTGAATTGAAACCGTCGGAGCTAAAATTTTTTCAACCAAAGAACTTGTGCTATAGACTGAGGACAAGAAAGCTGGTAGGCTAACACTTGAAATTTTGCGTATACCTAAGCCTCCCATTTTAATAGGAAGGGAGGCCTGCGACCATGCCCTGTCATCCAGCGCGATATTCAAAACCACCGACAGTGTATTCTTTATGATGTTATCTAAGCCTTCCATCAGCTCAGTGTGTTTCCACAGGTGACAACACCGTAAAGCGTACGTAAATTTGGGAACAAACAAACAAAATTTTATAATTGTAAAGGCCATGTGGGGATTTAATTTCAGAAGTTTGTCGGTGGTTTGTGAGAAATTTTGAATTTTTTCATCTACAAAACCTGCAAAAGACTCGTCAAAGATTGGTGAACCAAGGAGCCGAAGAGAACACTTCTCCACTATGGTAATGTTCGGTGCCAAACTGTTAAATTTAGCGATAACCGAATTTCGATCCAAACAAGTTTCAGACAAGAATAGTTCGCTCTTTGAAAAATTTAGGTCCAATCCGATTTGCCGAAATTCATCAGAAATTAGTTTAAGATCATCGAACACCGTGTTCACGTCGCCCCCTAATGTTCCGTCATCCAAATACCAAACATTAAGTTTGGATTGGAGACGTTGAATAATCGGGTGGATGGCAAGGCTGAAAATGGCCGGACCTAGAGGGTCGCCTTGCTGGCAGCCAACAGATGACGAAATGACATGGTCCTGATAGATTAATTTAGAGGACGTGCTATAACATTGCCAAAGAAATGGATACATTTTTGGAATTTTTTCTTGAATTTGTTTTAGCAAGGCGCCCCTATCTACGGAATTGAAGGCGTTTTTAATATCCACCTTCAAAATGACTTCCCCGCAATTTTGGTCCAAAAATTGTAGTTAAGTGATTTGTGGGTTAAAGGTCAAATTGAGATTTGGATAAGATGCAAATTTACTGAGTATTTTTTTGAGCTGCAGATAATTTATAATCGTCTCATCATTTGTTAACATAAAAACAAGTAAGTAATAATTTTGGTTTTTTATTTCACCTTTAATCAATTAATAAAAGTGCATAATTTACATAAATGTTTTCGATGAAATTTGCGTTGTGTAAAAAGTCCGAATGATTTAATTTGATTTTATTTGTTAAGCAGTAGGTAACCTCTCCCAGACAATCAGAGACGAAGGATCATCGCCTCTTCGAGGCCCACCTGAAATACTTTCACCACACTGGTTCAAAAAAACTAGTGACACGATAAGAAGAAGAAGAAGGTTTGATGTAAAATATCTATTTCTCTACTTTTGTAGGTGTGGTTTTTTTTCCATGTGTTAAATGACCTGCATTTTTAATGACTTGGAATGTTCAGTATGTTGTAGCAATATAAAATGTTACAAAGAGTATTTATTTGGCCCAAATACATTAATACGAGCCACAAATTGGCACGAATGCACTTTTCCAGTGCCAGCAGCGTAGGGCCCAGATCACGGATAAATCCCAACTATTTATATTCTTGGCTTAAAATGGAATTAAAAATATTTTATTGGCAACCCGATTGTACTTGACTATCCGAATAGTGACAGTAATTTATTGAACCAACCTAAATGTACCTACATAAAAGTGTTGGCCGAGGAAGTGCTAAGATTATTTTCTAAAATTATATCATTATTATAAAAAAAAAACAAATCAAGAAACTCAGAAAATAATTTTCCTATTCAGAAATATTTAATAAAACAGGAAATTTACACACCATACTGTCGATTCATGACACATTTGCGCCACAGAAGATTATCAGACCCATGTACAATAAATTAACCGTACACTTGGAAAACCATAAAAATAATGCAAGTCTTCAAACTATCAGTCTTATGGTGGCTTCACACGGCCCGGCCTGTGCCAACACGCGCCGCGCCGCACGAAGGTCATCTTGTATGGCGAGCTTGCGCATCTGTCGAGTTCGGATCACCACTTCTCTGTGTTTCACATGGCCTGTGGCGCGGCCCGGCCCGGCGCGGCCCGTACTAACACGGGCCGTGTGAAGCCACCATTACTATGAATTAATTTACTTAGATATAATCTTCAACTCATGTCATAAAAGCCTTTGAGTAGCCTAAAAGTCCAACATATTAGCTAACTGGGTCATACCATTCCTAGGAAGGAAAGTTTGTCCAATAATAGCTCTCTTAGCTCGGCGGCTCTTAATGGCGGAGAGCTCTTGTCGCTTTCTTTACCGTACTTGCCTAGCAATACAAAGATGTAGAATTTATCTAGATAGCCCAAAGAAAAACTTATCTAATCAAACGGTCCTAGTAGATATTACTTCTGTTGTTTAGCTTAGATATACCTTAATACCCTTTACAATCTAATAACTATAACCTACTTTAGTTCCTGATTAATATCTGATTTACATTTTACAAATAAATATTTTGGACATTTCACACTACGCCATCTAGCTCCAAACTAAGCAAACTTCTATTATGGGAACCAGATAACTGATAGGATACTTATACACTTATAAGTATATTTATTTTGTAAATACATACTAAGAAAACACCCAGACTCAGGACAAAACCGATGTTCATCACACATAATATTTGTCCTGAGCGGGAATTGAACCCACCGGCGTGGCAGTCCAACACACTTGCCACTCGACCATTCGTGTCTCCAAATGGTTCCTTTTTATGTATACAAAAGTACTTTCCTAGTCTTTCAACCTATTCCAACAAAAAAATGCCTCTGTCGTTGTTATATCCAGAATGAACAGTAATCCTTAGAATTTATTTCTTTGTCCTTTCATGTGGTTAACGTACATAAGTCCAAGTTTTGGCTTAAAGCACACTACATTTTAGCTTAATTAGATTTTATACAGCACACACTTAACGGTAAGTTAGATGCTTGGATAAAACACGTAGCCCAACTTATGAATATAGGATTGAAAAATTAGTTATTTAAGGGAAAAGTTTTCAAGAAAGCTTGAAAATTACGACTTAGTCAGTCTTTTTCCGTTGAGAGGCATCCCCTGCTTCCCCTTCCCCTGTTCTTTCGAACCAGCGTGGTGAAAGGATTTTAAGTGCGACTCGAAGAGGCTCCTATCGTGCACTATACCATGGATACATCTAGATGGGTACAGATACAGTGTCAGATATTCTGCCGCAAAGCAGTAATGTGTAAGCAGAACTGTGTTCCGGTTTTAAAGGCAACTAGGTAGTGAAATTACTCGGCTTACGAGACTGATCATACTTTATAATGGTCAAAATGTGCGCTATAGCAGTGTTGCACCGAACCATAATGAATCAAAGTCCTGTGTAGCACTGTTTTGGTTATAGGCGGGCGTGATTTCTCAACGTCAGGAGAACGCCTAAATCGTCTCGTCACTTTTTTCATTAAAATAAGTTTTAATAGAATAAGGAAATCGTTGAGCAGCATGGTAACCTTTGGAAGAAGGTTTTGGATAATATTTAGAAATCCGCTTTTACTTGAAACACAGTTTGAGAGAATGTTAAATGAAAATAATTTAAGTAGCCTTTTAAAAACTTAAGTTGAGGAGCCGATCTTGTTACCAACGTTACGCAAATGTTTAAGAACTAAAATCTGAGTTTAAGTTAAAACTAACTGGATAACTTTTATGATGGTGCTCTTAATAAATTCAATAACTTTAAAAGGTTCAAAAATATTAGTTTCGCTTGAAGATCTAAATTTATTAAAAGTATTGAAAACTTTTGGAAACTCGGATATGTCCCGTTTGGCAACGGATTTTCGACGTATTTGATTTTGTCGTTGCCTTTCGTTAAGATTTATTTTTATAGAAGCATTAATATTAGGTACTGATAGAATATTTACATTTTGGGCTTATTTGTAGACACAATATTAGGCATGGAAAGTATACCGAGTAACATGGTATAAAACTGATCACACATAACACTTGTTACTTTCTGAAACCAAGTCAATGTTACAAATTCACCGGTGATATCCGCCCGGCGCGCCCCGGCTTGCGATTTTGATACTTGTCACCATTCATAATTACATTCGTATCGTAAATAACAATAACAGACGATCAGTAGTGTGCTGACTGAGTAGAAGTGATTGGAAATACAGTGGATGTTTGTTAACCAATCACACACATCAAAACTACTAAAATCTAATAAGCTGAAGTTTCGTGTTAGTCTAACTAATAAGCTGGAAAAGACCTATGCTAACTTACCGAAACCAAGGTGAATCCGCGCGAAGTAGCTAGTCATCCCAATATAGAACTAAAGAACGCAAAAACCCTTCAAACAGTGTCATTGAATTGCAAAATTCAGACAGCTTTACGCAATTCCAATGAGTTTCAGGAAAATTACATAATGCGATTCAACTCATACCGCAGAGACGGGAGCCGACGGGAGGAAGACTTATATACTGACTAATTAGAATTGTAAGCCTCTTTGTTGTGGCATAGAACTGTGACCTCAAAGCCTTTGATGGCTGTCGGGTTTCTGATTAAAAATCCCCATGAGAATATCTGGATACATAAGAAGATAATAATCGAACGTAAGTCTTCGAATAAATAAATAATAAATAAATATTTATTACAGCATGTCACCATCATCATCATTATCATTCGCAGCCTGACTTGGCCCAATGCTGGGTATAGGCCTCTCTCTGCTCTCGCCATGCTGCTCGGTCCTGTGCTAAGCGGGTTCAAGTTCGGCCCACAACGCGGCCAGACGTCCGACACTTCGCCTGCCACAGCATAAGCATAAGCTAACTACTACAATCTATATGACAAAAGTTACCAAAGGAAACAATTGGGCCACCCAAATAAATTAAAATTATAAATAAATTGTTTATATTTCAAAATAAATTTGACGGTACAATACAATACCACACTTGATGTAACGGTTACATAACAATGTCTGTTTAGTCTCTGTTCCTCGCACTAGGACTGAGAGCCTGTAACTATAGCGAGGTCACTGCGATTCCCCATATTTTTATTATTATATGAAGCCTGATCTGTCCCACTGCTGGGCAAAGGCCTCTCCCCATTTTTTCCTGTCCTGTACCAAACTGGTCCAGTCTGGGTGCGGAACGCAATGAGCTCGTCCCGCCACCTTCTCCTTGGGCTGCCGCGTCAGTGGTCTACTCGGTGGTCATTTTAGCTCAGAGGTAGTTCGACATGCGGCGAAGTGACCAGCCCAATCCCATTTGAACTTAGCGGCTTTCGAAGCTACGTCGGCGATTCGTGTTCGAGAGCGTAGCTCGAATTCCGCAATGCCTATTTTAATTAACTGTTACATTTGGCAAGTATTTACTTTAAATTCATTATTACATACTATGTTACTGCTGGTTACTGAATGGTTTGAAAACTCGAACACCTTATCACTGGCCTAACGTTTTTAATTCCGCATTGTAAATGACAAATAATATAAATTATTGAAAGGACTCTATCATGAAACTACACTAACTAAACTCTACTCAAGAAATTTAAGGCCCTGAAATCGCGCTTATCAATCCTCCAGAATAATTGATAAAATAACGACAACAATGAAACATTTCTTGCCTTCTTCAAATAGAGAGAATATTTAGTATTTATTAGCCTCTAATTTTATTTAACATAAATGTTTTTTCTCAGGGAAATAAATAAATCAATATTTTGGACATTACACACGACGCAACAGATGGCAAGCAAATAAACGCGGAACGACTCACTTGTACTAAGAACCCAGATATCTGATAGAATATCTTTTCTAACGTAATATCGTAACAATAAATATACTCTAGGAACTAAGCCTAGAATTAACTTAAAAAAAAACAAAACAATGAAAACCAACTAAAATTTTTGAACCTTAAAAATTAACAATCAACAAATTAACTTAGAATTCTACTTCAAACAATAATTAGGCGGCAAAATATTAGCAAAATGTCAGACTGACAAACACCGGGAAGGTGTTGCCTCGTTGAAAGCTGGCGATCGAATGGGCCCGGCGTTTGCAGCGCGGCGCCTTTAATACTTTTCCGTGCGACTCATCGTGATATCGTCTGCAATACCTAATCCTTGCTACCTACTTCTAACGGTTTAGGTAGGTAACCTTTTCAATCTCTAAAATCTAAAAGTATAGCAACAACAAATTATTATCTTGAAAGATCGATGAAGGATCAGATTAATTTTGGGCCGCAATAACCACAGTCTTCAATTTCAATTATCGGATAATTTGTCAGAAAAACATTTTGTAATAAATTCCTATAAATTTCGCTTTGAAAGAGGATTTTGGAGAAACGTTCACAATCGAGATTAAATTCTTTCGCTTAGGATTTTCGGTAAGGAAAATTACATAATCGTGTTAGAAGCAATTATAACTATTCTTCTTATATAATTTTTAGTTTATCTTATATTACTGACTTAGCCGCTTAGTCTAGATCCTCCTTCTTAATTATTATGATTGGAAATAGTACGAGTAAAAAAGTAACAATTTAGCAATGATGTCAAATAAATTATCCATCTATTCTTCCTTTTCCTCGTCCTCCTTTTCATCCCTCTCCTCCTTTTCTTCCTACTGTATTAAAAACTATCAGTTTTTTTACCATTTACTTACTTGCCTACGAAAAAGTACATATATGAGTCTCTATAAGGTATATTCTTTTGTTTATTTTTTTGTGGGGCTGGAAAAAAGAGAAGAGAAGACTAAAGACCTACGCCTCAAATCAAATTGGAATGGTCATTGAGTTCATGAAGGTCCTTGTCTTTTGACATGAAGGTTGTGGCTGCGAATAGAAGAGTTACTACTCGGGCGAATGAACATGACACCTGGCTGACACACGGTGGCTCGGAAGAACTTGATGCTTCCCCCGCTGCCCGCGCGACGTCCTCCGTGTTTCTTCTTCCTCTAATTGCGAAGCCTTATCATTCCTTATCATTACCAAATATTACAGGACCTCTTCTCTATCAAGATTATCCAATTCCACGCTGTACTTTGCACACACGTCATTCGAGCCAGGTGTCATGTTCATTCGCCCGAGTAGGAGTGCTTATTGTGCAAATGGGTTTTTAAAATCATTCGCTCTCCTATTCAAAAATAGGCCTGAGTCCCAGCAGTGGGAACTTTATTAGCTGATATTAATGCGATAGATACTGTGATCGAAACCCGTTTATATACCTAAAGCTGTTTATTAAAATGTCGCAGAATCACTTCCCAAAACTAAGAATTTGGCGTTTAAATCAAGGAACTCAACAGGATCCCACCTACTCGATTCCAAGTGCCACTTAAACCGAGCCTTATTTACTGCTTCGACTCAACCCTTTCTATCAAATAATAAAAAAGGCCTTTATCACTGTTACTTTTAACTTAATTAACAAATCATATTAAAAGTTTAATAGAGGTAAAAATATCGTTACTTAAACTAACTCCAGCTCGCATCCCCCCTTCTGATAGACGTCGACCGTTCCCACCTATCTCACATAACCCTTCTGGTAGACGTCAACGGTTCCCACCTATCTCACATCACCCTTCTGGTAGACGTCAACGGTGCCCACCTATCTCGCATCACCCTTCTGGTAGACGTCGACTGTTCCCACCCAGCTCGCATCACCCTTCTAGTAGACGTCATCCAGATGCTATCGTCGGCATTCGGTTGTTCTACCCTCACAACAGCTTGTCTTTCGACAAATGCCTCTTCTAAGGCTGTCCACTTGTCTCTATCTTTTGCTATACGTAACCAATCTGGACCCGCTATCAAAGACTAATATCTAATAATAAAAATATAGGAAAATGAAAATTGAAACCATAATGGTTTCATAGTTTTTTAAAAAGCCGGCACTACCTTACCGTTTGTAAAGACTTCTCTTTGTTCTTTAATCTTCTTCTTATCGTGTCACTAGTTCTTTCGAACCCGAGTTGTGAAAGGATTTCAAATGCACCTTGAAGTGGCTTCTTTCGTATTCAAATTTTATTGATTTAAATATCTTTTTTTGAGTTCAAATTTTATAATTTGAACTATCAAAACTAATACAGGTCGCTTCTATCTGATCAAGGTCTTAAAAATAAATTGATCCCACAAATTCATATTAAATTCCTAAATAATTATAATTATATCTACCTTGTCTATTTTAGCCCAAATGTTTCGTTTTGTTAATTTTGTAACATGTTGTGATCCCTTCTTTATAATACTATGATCAACAAGCATTTGTCGAACAGGTTGCGTCGAAAATGTGTCTCACAAGCAACACACCTCACTTTTATTAGAATTCTTAGCGGGCCAATAGGCTCACACTTGACTTGCGACGAAGGAAAAAGTACCTAGAAACCTGATGAACCGGGAAATTACTTGAAGAAAGGAAGCTCATAACGGAAACAAGGATTTGTACTAACTAAATAGGAATTTTCTTATGGTACACTACAGTAATTCAAGTTATTTTTAAACAAAAGTAATTGGTTGTCTGTAAAGTTGGTTTAACGCGTAACGGGACAATGATCGTTACCGGACAATGACCTCAACGTTTTCGTGCATGCAGCCGGCGTTTATCGATTTATTAGACGTAGTCACATCAAAAAATATTTTACTCTATTACATATCGTGATCACCGCGTCGTTTTACGCGCGTATACGAATGGACTGGTAGTCGCAAAACTTCTAAAGCCCAACGTCCGTATACGCGCGCTTACCGGTTTTTTTTTAGGAGGAAGGCAGGCCCTTACCTTCGTTTTTTTTTCTAGTTTTCTTGATATTATAATAGATATAGTATGTAGATATGAAGTGTCTCTCGAGGCATATCGCGGGCATACGCGCTACAAAAAAACAAACCACGAACAGCGAATCCACCTAAAACAAGTAAAGCATCGATGACATAGGGCTAGTTTACAAGCTACAAGACAGTGAGTTCGCTAGCTGCTTGTAAACTCGCCCCGTGTCATCAGCTTGTGTCTATCTGCTAGTTGAAAATCCTTCCGGACCGCTAACACGCTCACTCGCTATTTAAACTCGCTGGCTTGTAGCTTGTTAACTAGCCCTATGTCATCGATGCTTAAAAATAAACCAAATTAAACACTGACGCAGGCTAAAAGTACATGTTATGCATTAAATAATTTTAATAATGTATGCAAAAACAGATATTTATGTTTGTAATTTGTAAAACAATATTATTTTCTGAATTGCTTAAAGTTCAATTAACGAATAAATAAAACCGTTTCGAAATATTTGAAGTTTGAATTGAATTTGATGTAATCAAATCTTTCAATCAGGGATCCATTTCCGCTTTCAAGTTAGATACTTGTTACAATTAATGCCACAGAAACCCACTAACAAATTAATTTCGTTTCAAAATAATTTTCAAAGACAATTATAAACAATATGCCAATATATAAAAGGTTTGGACCTGACTAACTGACTGACAGACAAGGACAAACCACTGAACGTAGACACTTCAAACTTGGAGGATGTGTTCTTCAAGAGGTGAAAGTACTAAGGAAGGGGCGGGCATCAGCCAGTTAGCTTTTAAAAACATTGAACTATTATATTAAAAAAAAATCGGAATAGTTTTTAGCGCTATTTAAAATGACAGGCTATAATAAATAATTTTCATTTCAAAAGGTAACTTAAATAAAATAATAATTACTTGTAAATCAAAATATATATTTTTAAGTATATACATAAAATGATTATCTCATCATAATAAAGTTGCTCTACTGACTAATTCACGTGCTACATTTTGATTATTTTAGTTGATTGGTTTAATTTAACTATATCAAGTTTCTGAGTTTATTATTAAGCAAGGTAACGTAATTAAAGGGTAAGGTTACCAATTATGTTATCAGAACAATTATAAGTTAGTCAGATAAAAATCTGCGTAAAAAGAGTTTAAGGCAGTAAGAAAAATGACAATTTGCACCACTATCAAAACACGCACTTTACTCCCTTGTCAGATCTTAACGGTCCAATATAAAACCGTTAAGAACTGTCAAGCGAGTAAAGCAATTGCTTAGGAACAACAAAGTTATATTTTAGTAGAACCTCTCTTCACTACTACCTAATAAGTAGTTAAAGGAATTCTTGATTGCTTTAAAAAAAATAGTGAAAATTAACCAATTAATTACGCAATGTTTGTCAAATGAATAACCTAGATATTAGATATTCCTAGCCGTTAATCAAAATAAATCGAAAATTTCATAATTTTCGTGAAGAGGCCTCTTCCTTCAGCAACAAAATTAGTTTAGACGAAATTAACGTTTATGAAAATTTTCAAGGATCTCTTAAAGCAAAATGTTCCTAAGTATTTAATATGTAATATATTATCAGTACCTATAATTTTGAAGTGAAAACTACATAGGGAGCGCTATGCTTTATTTTGTAGGTATTGAATGAGACTGAGCCCTCGGACTCGCCGAGACGAGTCGCTGATAGATAAGCTACACTTAACATATACAACGTTACATTTTGTTTATATGAACGCCAAGACCTGTATTTACTTATTTTATTTTAAAATTCCTGTAAATAATAACAATAAATAAAATTAGAACTAACATAACTAATACAATTATTACTAGCGATTTATGAATAGATTAGGGAATAATAAATAAAAATAATTGGGTGTAATTATAAGAGGGGTTAGGATAGATAGATAGATAGATAGATGTAATCTTTATTGCACACCTTAAAATAAAAATACATGAAGAAACAATACTGAAGAAAAAGTGGTACAATGGGCGGCCTTATCGCAAAAAGCGATCTCTTCCAGGCAACCTTGGGATGGACTCGAAATATTTGAACAAAAGAGAATTAAGAATTATTTTAATCGAATAATTTTGTTTAAAAGAAACCTGAATCTTGTTTATATAATATATAACTGATTTTGAACAAACAAGATTCAGGTTTCTTGTAAACAAAATGAATAGGTACTTAACTATGAAATAATAATTACAATGTATCCTGACTGTTTCAATAGATACTTGTATCAATAGATTGCTCTACTTTCAGTAGCAGGGGCGTCTAATAACCAATACTGAATTACAGAGTGTTATGTCAGTGTCAATATATGATGTGTCAAGTAGGGGGGTTTTTCCCACCAATTGTAAAATGTCTGTAGAAGTTTAAGTAATAAATTCTTTTCTAATTTTTCAAATATATATTTTATTTTAATTATAAAACATGGCGCAGACGGTAAAAATGCCACCGAATTTCGATATCAGATCACCATCAGCGGCGTCTGACTGGAAACTTTGGAAATGTCTTTTTGAAGACTTCTTGATTGGAAGCAAAAAAGACACGGAATCTGATAAAGTTAAACTAGCCCTACTGAGGAATATGATGGGGCCAGAGTCTGCAATGGTACTTCTAACTCTGAAGTTGACCAAAGAAGAAATTGGATGTTACGAAAAAGTAGTTAAAGCTATTGACGAATACGTAAATCCTAAAATCAATGAAGTTTTCGAGAGATACAAATTTAACGAGAGGAAACAAGAGGAAGGTGAATCCTTCGAAAATTTTTATACTTCGCTTAGGCAATTAATAAGCACCTGTAACTACCAAAATGAAAACAGTGATGAGTCACTGGAAGACCAGTTGCTCAGAGATAGGATTGTACAAGGGATAAGCGACAAGTCAGTGCAGGAGAGTCTTTTGAGAAAAGACACATTAACTCTACAAGCAGTCGCCAGAACATGCAGAGCTAGTGAAATAAGCAAAGGCCAGGCCAAAGAGATGAACCCAACAGTTGAAATTGATGCAGCAAAAAGAAATAAATACAATACAAAGAAGTTTAACTGCCGGAGATGCCAGCAATTTCACGGAGCCAAGGAATGTCCTGCTTTTGGAAAGAAGTGTTCAAACTGCGGTATAGAAAATCATTTTGCTGTGAGCTGTCGTGTAAAGAATCGTAAAGTGCAGGAAGTGAAATGTGATGTGAAATGTGAGGATGGACAGTCTGACGACAGTGATTATTATTGTGGTGCAGTCAGTTCAAGTGTAAGTAAATCTGACTGGGTTGAAAATATTCTAATTGAAGAACAAATGGTGAAGTGCAAGTTGGACACTGGGGCCGATGTGAGTATTATGCCTCTAAAAATATTTGAGAAGGTGAATAAAAATCTAAATTTGAAATTGAGGAACACTAATTTAAATGTTGAGTCGTTTGCAGGAGACAAAGTTAAACCTGTAGGAATCACAAACTTATTGTGCAAATTTAAAAATGTAGAATGTTATGAAGATTTCATTGTGGTTAATTCAAATACCATGCTATTGGGTTTACCAGGGTGTGTTTCACTAAATCTAGTTAAACGAGTGCATGCAGTGGAGTCAAGTATTGAAAAAAATAAATTCATAGAACAACATCAAAATGTTTTTGAAGGAGTTGGTAGATTGCCAGAGGCGGTGGAAATTCCTACCAGAGATATGGTAGAACAGATATGTCATCCTGCTCAAAGAATTCCACATTGCATGTATGAACCATTGAAAATTGAATTACAAAGGTTAGAAGATAGAAACGCAATAGCCAAGGTCAAAAATATAAATGCAAATGCACATGTAAACCGAGTTGTTATTGTGGAAAAACCCAATGGCAAGGTAAGACTATGTCTAGATCCATCTGATCTTAATAAAGTGATTGTTAAAAAACCCAAAATGTTACCTACATTGGATGACCTTGCTTTAAAATTAAAAGGAAAAAAAGTCTTCTCCGTCTTAGACCTCACAGAAGGTTTTCATCATCTCAGATTATCTGAAGCCTCATCTTGGAAGTGTTGCTTTGCCACTCCTTTTGGAGTCTGGAGGTACTTGGTTCTCCCTTATGGCGTAATGAACGGGCCTGAATTATTCCAGGATGTCCTTGAAAGTCATTTTGGATGTATAAGAAATGTAATTATATGGGCTGATGATATTCTGGTGATGGGAAACTCAATGGAGGAGCATGATGCAGCTTTAGCAAGTGTTATGGAAAAAGCTAGTCAGTTGGGAATAGTTTTCAACAAAGATAAATTTCAATTTAGACAGAAAGAGGTTAAATATGTAGGACAAATTTTTAACGAACATGGCATGTCACTGGATAGTGACAGGGCTGAATCTCTAATAAATTTAAAAGAACCAAAGGATAGAGATGGATTGAGACAAATTTTAGGGGCATTCAACTATGTAAGACGTTATGTACCCGAAATGGCAAATTTGATGTCACCATTATGTAAACTATTGAAAAAAGATTGTGAATTTACATGGCTACCAGCTCACACCAAAGCATTCAATGAAATGAAGCAAAGAATTAGCAGTGCCCCCGCACTAACTCCATTTGATGTGCATAAACAAATAATTTTGCAATGTGATGCTTCAAAGAATGGTTTGGGCTGCTGCCTTTTTCAAAAAGATTCAGAAGCCATTCTTAGGCTGGTGACTTGTGCTTCCAGAACCATGACTGATACGGAACTCAATTATAGTCAAACCGAAAAGGAGATGTTAGCAATTTGCTATGCAGTAAAAAAGTTTCACCGTTACATCTATGGTTCTGAAATCTTGGTCCAAACAGATCATAAACCAATTGTAGCAATTATGGATAAACATATTGTAAAAATAGGGTCACCAAGGCTGAGAAGACTAAGGCTAAAATTGCTTATGTATAGCTTAAATGTACATTATGTTCCGGGGAAATTGGTGCACTTTGCAGACATGCTGTCTAGGAATAGTTTAAAGCACACAGAGGAAGAGAAGGAATCAGTGCACCTAGTACATTCAGCATCTTTGCATCTACCAATGTCACCTGAAAGAAAGTCTATTTTTAGAATAGAAACTAGTAATGATCCTGTACTGAGCCTAATTTGCCAATTCTATTATAATGGGTGGCCTGAAGAAAGTAAAATATCCAAAGAGTGCAAAGATTATTATGCTCTTAAAGATAACATTTATTTTGAAGCTGGGTTAGCATTCTTTGGAAATAAAATAATTGTACCTAAAAATTTGAGGTCATATGTGCTCAATTTGATACATGAAGGTCATCCAGGAGTGGGAAAATGTATAAAAAAAGCAAGGCTTCTATTTTATTGGCCAAGACTTTCCACTGATGTGTATGAGTTTGTTATGAAATGTAGAACTTGTGAAAAGTATCGACCAGTCAATGCTCATGAACCACTCTTACCCCACAAAGTACCAAATTTAAGATTTTCAAAAGTAGGAACAGATATTTTGGAGTTTGAAGGGAGATATTATTTGGTTGTGGTGGACTACTTATCACACTGGATAGAACTCTTAAAAATGTCAGATAAAACATCTAAATCTGTAATAAATGCATTTCAAGAAGTGTTCATGAGGTTTGGATATCCTGTAGAGATAATTGCTGATAATAATCCGTTCAACTCCAGAGAGTGTCTAAAGTATTTTAAAGATAAAGATATAACACTGATAACCAGTAGTCCTCATTATCCAAGAAGCAATGGTATGGCTGAAAAAGCTGTTCATATAGGCAAAAATATTTTAAAAAAAGCAAAAGAGGATAATGTGGATTACAGAGATTTTGTAATGTGTTATAATAACACACCACTGTCAGGGATGGAAGTTTCTCCCTCACAAATATTGAATAGTAGGCAAGTTAGAACTAGAGTGCCTGTACGACCTGAGCTGTTGAAACCAAAAATACAAGTAGATGTGCATAAATTGTTAGAGCTTAAAAAATCTATTGCAAAACAAAAATCTGAACTTAATGTAAGGAAAAAAGAAATAAAATTTCAAACAGGGGAAAATATTGTGCATAAAACTGACAAAGATAAATACTGGAAAAAGGGTATTATAGTAAAGAAATGTAAGCAACCAAGATCATATTGGATAGTAGACAAGGGGTCAAATCAAAAATTAAGAAGGACTAGTTGTCACCTGAAAAAGTCATTTAGTGGTGAGAACAATGTTATTAAAAGGGACTGGGATTTGGAGTTTCAACAGCAAGGCCTTGAACCGTTACAGCAAACCAGCCCCCTTGATACTGATGCTAGTAGACCACCTAATGAGATCACAAGACCACCCAATGTGACTAGAAGTGGCAGACTTGTTAAGATGCCGCAACGACTAGATTTGTAAGTAGGGTAATCTGATTAGTTTTTGAATAGTACTGTGTAGTTCTTATGTGTTATTTTTTTTTGTTTTCTCAATGTGTGTGTAATACATGAAGTAGGTACCTACTGTGCTATACATGACATGTATTGCTCTTATTATGTGAATAGGTATATTGCTTTTATTTTGGTTGGATAACCTTCTGAAAAGGGAGGTGTTATGTCAGTGTCAATATATGATGTGTCAAGTAGGGGGGTTTTTCCCACCAATTGTAAAATGTCTGTAGAAGTTTAAGTAATAAATTCTTTTCTAATTTTTCAAATATATATTTTATTTTAATTATAAAACACAGAGTATTCTCTGTAAGTAAACTAATAATGTTGTTTTCTCCACTCTAGAACAGATAACTTCTTGTATTTATAAGTTTAGTAAGTTTTAGTTCATAATATTGTTGACATTATTCATTATTATATATTACATTAATATATTTCCATCGAGCCACGAAGTAACAGATTGGAACTTAATATCCATCGAGTAATAGTGTTACCTTGTTAGGATTTTTTCTCATCGAGTAACACCGTGTCACTTTAATATGTGACTCATTGGAATCTTTCTGCTATATGATGTATTGTGACTTGCTGGGATGTGACTCTCTAGAAACTCACCTAAATGACTTTGACTAAGACTATGGCTCGCATTAAAATTCCATAAAGATACCCAAATGGCTCGATAATATAATGACACACTAAACTGTTCGCAGTACATTTAACAATTGCTTTCCGCTTGAGAATTGCCACTTTGGAGCCTTTGTATTGTCTTTTGCTTTAGTCATTTATGCACAGACAGCCTACAACCACAATTTCACTTGAGTTACTTATAAACAAAAATCACTTAGGTACTCTTGTAAAAAACTCTTGAAATTTTAGGTCTCTTCGTTCAGTGGTTTGACTTATGCGTCGCCTTTCAGCCAGTCAGGAAAAAACATTTTATATGAGGAAAATGTTAAGGTTCGTTGTTCAATGGGTGAGTTTGTATCCCACAACGGTAAAAGACGAAATGTAAGTTTATATCACACGTAGGTACGGTGATGTGTAGTTCTTTAACTAACAGTACAGTTTCATCAAAATAAAATCCATAATTTTAAGTGATGGAACAAACAAACAAATTACTAAGTAAGTTTTAGTTAGTTTTCTTGTTTTAATTTTATGTTTAGGTGACACAATAAAGATTTGGTATATTAGGTTATAATTATCTGTCTTAATCGCAAATTCTTCGTAAGTACTACTTTTTCTTCTATTTACGCTCTTCTAAACACGTTTGTATTCATTTAATACGCAATGTACTTACTTAAAACTTTTTGTTGACTGTTTTATTATTATTTAGGTACTTTTGATACAAACCACTAACCAACATAATGGCAACTAATGTTAAAAATTCCTGCCTTTAAAAAAAACAAACAATACACGGCCTTCGCCAGAGACTCTACCTGTTCATTCCGCTCAAATACCTAGAAACAGGTAAGCGGCTTATAGTGTTACCATACTCAAGAAAATAAAAACATAACGCGCGGAACTCGTGTCTCTGGGACGAAAATAGAAAAAACTCTTTTGCTTTCTTGTTTATTTTTGCCACTAGCTTCCTAACCTCGCTTCAGTCGCTTTAAAGTCACCAACTAAATGATGATTCTTACGCACTTATTACCTATCTAGCTAGGTTGAATGTCAAACAACTTCATATACCTACCTAGGTAATGCAATTAAAAATATAAGTAAACTACATGCAAAATAACTTTAAATAATAAATATTTTCAAATAGAGATAAATCATGCATTGAATAATTTGAATAATATAATAAACCGTAAAATACTCCAGAGTTGCATAAAATCAATTTTAATTCGATTTAAATATAAGTCGTTTTTATAATAATGTATTGTTGCTTAAGACCATTTAATAATAATAATAAGCACATAAATAATCATTTTTATCATTAATTAAGTACTTATCAGTTTTAGCTATCAATAAAAAAATTCAATGCCATCAAAGTAACTATTACATAAGGATCATCAGTACCTCAAGGTGCTTACAAGAGAGAAGACGTGTTCACGCGTGCCAGTTATGTGTGTTTATTGCTACAAAAATACAGTTTGAGTAAGTCAGTGCTTTTCGATTGAAATGTTTATTTGGTTACTGTAAATATTTTTAGTGACCGACCTGTCATAACATTGTGGTTTCGTTGGATTTGTTATCAATACATTTTTTCTGTTGTGGTCTTTTGACTAAACTGGTGTGAGTGTTTGTTTAGGTCGGGTTTTTCAACGGCAAAGCGTAGTCTGTTTTGACCTTTTTACCAAGCATTAGTAATGGTATTATTCGTTAAATTTATGAAATTAAAATTATGAAGCTCTTTTTAAAAATAAACGCATTTGAATTTGATGTAGATGTCAAATGATACTATAGTCAGTTAATATCTGACTACGTATTCCATAAAATCTATTTCATCAACCGACTTAAAAAAGGAGGAATTCTTTATTTTTCATTGAAATCTGTTCAGTAGTTTAATATTATAACTATTGACATCAAAATAACAGAAAAAATATGTCATAGAAGTAAACGAAATTGCGTATTTATCTTTTCTCTGTGACAATTCAGAGGTTAACGGTCACTAAAACAGTCCAATTGTAGTCCTATGTTTTTTTAAAACCTTGATGATTTTAATGAATTTTGGGCAATTACATTGATAAGGTTTTGATTGTATCTGCCATCGTTCAATCATGCTCGAATCGCTCCATGATATCTTAATTTCCTTTTGTACAAACATCTAGGTACATTGTTATCAAATTACACAATATCATTAAAAACAAATAATGACTCGAGTTGTTTTGACTATCAAAATGCAATTTGCTCTATTATAAAGGTACTGTCTGGTGTTACGGAGCGCAGTGTAACATGTAACAAAGCGAGCATTCGTGCTCGTTACTACAGGTACAGGTACCTACGTAGTACGCTCGTTTCGAGTGTTCCCGTCTGTGGGTTTTTTCGATAGTCCCAATCCGATTTTTTTTTGTCAAATAACTTTATCTTCTTCGGTTTTGGCACCACATCATAGTGTGTATAGCCAGTGTCAAGTTATTGGTGAGATTATGTTATATTTGTCATCACTCAGAGTCGTTAAGTCAAGTTAAGTTAAGTAAAGTAGTGGTGGTGGCTACTTTACTAGAGGCTTCTATGGAGTTTGGGAGGCAACAGCAGTTTTGCACCGGCTTATATGAATCAAAGTCCTGTGTAGCACTGTTCTGGTCATGACAGGCGTGATCTCGTACCATCAGGAAAGCACAAAGTACTCACGTACCAGGTTAAAATATGAGAAAAACATCTCATGCTCGCTGCGACTGATAGGTAAGTACATTGCGGCCCGTAACACCAGGCAATACTCTCCTTTAGGCTTATGTTGTCCACCAGAAAGGTCAGCGTAGACTAATGCCTCAGGAAATTCAGAATACCTAATATGTAGTTATTATTATGTGTTTTGGTCCACACTTGAAGTTCAAGGCCGAATGGACGGTCAAATGTCTCATGGTCAGTCACCCTTTGTATAAATACTCAAAGGTTATCCTCCAATGAATATATATACATACATACATTTAAAAGGCTTATGCCGACTTGCACCAAACTTTCAAACTTCTTAAGCAATTACTTTACTCGCTTGGCAGTTCTTAGCGGTCAGAATCTGGACTGTTTAGAACTATCAAGCGAGTAAAGCAATTGCTTAGGGACTTTGATAGTTTGGTGCAAGTACTAATGCCTCTTAACCTTTGACTGACTGACTGACTGACAGACCCACGCATAGGCCAAACCACTTGCATCTAGAGACTTGTAGAGACGTTAAGCAGTGTAGGGTAGGCGCGAATTTTTTTCGTAACGCAAACGAAGTTGCCTTTAGGTACAACTTATATATTAGGGAATTCTTATATGGTTATTTTATTTATATTTTTCAGAAAAATGGCATCCATCAAGTCTATAACTAAGTCCTCGAGGCGATTATTAGCACACTATCAAGCTTTTTTAAATGTATCGAAAAGTTCAAGCATTTGGACTTCAGATAAGATGGTCAGATCTCCCTTCAAGGATGTGGACATCCCCAACAGAACAGTTCCTGAACACGTTTGGGAGAATCTGGGTAGATGGCCCGACAAACCAGCTCTTGTAAGTTTCAAAGAAAAGGTCACAATTTTTATGAATCGCAAGCCTTATTTTTTATGTATTTCTTACAATTAATTTTATTTCTTCTTTTTTTTCTTTGGATCTTCAGCTGTTCAATTTCATAAGAAACCAATATTTTCTAGCTTACAATATTATACAACGTTCAGTGTCACTCCCATCAAGCTGAGTATCATAGTTTAGTAACGGTACGACATCAAAGTAACGAAAGTCGTTTTTATGCGCTCCTGAAAAATTTGCTCCATGAGTGACACTACACGGAGAAAAAAATCTCGTTATGGTTACTACAATTCTAATTGATTTTGTGACAGCGAGAATAATTTAGTAAAGATTACAATAATTATAATTCCTTCCTAATAACGTTTTTCTCCGTGTAGGTTTCAAAATTGTACAGCCGTCTTGTCTTAATGGAAAAATAATAGTATACCTTTGCCCAGTTGTGGTACTCAATCAAAGTTAAAAAAAATTTTTTGACGTGCTACGTCTAATAAATCGATGAACGCCGGCTGCTTTCATGAAAACGTTGACGTCATTGTCCGGTAACGCTTATCCGTTACGCTGTCAATGTTTTGTTATGACGTTGTCACGTTAAACTATCGTCCGTAAACAACTTTACAGACAACCAATGTTTTTTTAAAGTAAATAAATGATTTGATTGACTGATTTGATTTTTCTTAGGTATGTGGCGTAACAGACCATTCCTACACTTACCACCAACTATATAAATACTCGCGAAATTTTGCTGCAAGGTTGCGAACAAAGCTGGGCATTCGCGATGGAGACGTGGTATGTGTGATGATGCCAAATTCACCAGACTATGGCCTGATTGTGCTTGGTATACTAGAGGCTGGAGCTGAAGTCACCACTGTCAACCCTATTTACACCGCTCGTAAGGCTCATTTTCATTTAACGTTAGATACATGCCTTGAAATTACTAAAATCCCAAGCTTTTTTGTAAACAAGTGTCATTTTTTACACCATGTAAAAAAATACTTGCAATGTTTGATATGTAATGTACGTGTGTTCGGGTCTAATCTTGCAACTGAATTTTAAGGCATTTATTATTGAGATATTTAGCATACAATACACGCTTAGTTAAAATGACAATGCATGGTAAGCTAATTGACGTCATTCTTTATCCAATATGGCGGACAGCCCAAGATGGCGGACTAGTTATTTCTAAGCACTCTCATATCTAATGTAGTTATTAAATGGAAGGGTTTTTAATACGTGGCTTATTTCAGATGAAGTTCAAAGGCAGCTGCAGTTATCAAACCCTAAAGTGATTATTGGAATACCAGAAACCATCAGCATTTTGAGGGATGCACTCAAATTAGCAAAATTAGACCTTCCTATCATTTCCGTCAAAATTGACAATAAAAATAGACCCCAAGGAACAATATCCTTTGAAGAATTTGCGTTGGACAATACAACAGACCACAGTGTATTGAAAGAAGTAAGAAGAAAGCCTGAAGACATTGCATTCTTGCCATACTCCAGTGGAACTACTGGTCTGCCGAAGGGTGTTGAGCTGACAAATAGAAATTTGGTGACGAATTTTGTGCAGTTGGATGTTGAGGGGGTAAAACACTATTGCGATACAACAAGTAAGTGGCTTATTAAGTTTTTTAAAGATTTAGTATGAACACTAATAGAAGTAGATAAAGTTGCGAGATTGAGTCTTTAACCGTGTGACCAACCACGGATCTTGCCTATTCCTGATTATGTCACAAATCCTGGAAGTTAGACCATTGTTTGTCGCTTATCAGCCACCAACTAATGGCATAGGAATGGGCATGATCCCTGGATGGCCACACATGCTGAGATGAGATGCTTCCCCTGCATGCTGTCTAGTTAGATAACACAGTGTCAGATATTCTGTCGCGAAGCAGTAATGTGTAAGCGTTACTGTGTTCTGGTTTGAAGGGCACTGTAGCCCTGAGCATCAATATGTCTCGAGGTGGACGAGCGCTTTAGCAGTGTTCCACTGGCCTTTGTGAATCAAGTCCTGTGTAGCACTGTTTTGGTTCATAAGAATGCGTGATCTCTTACCATCAAGGGAGCGCTTAGTTCATCTCGTCCCATGTTTACATATAAAAAGTTCATAAGTATAATGTGTATTTTTCTTTCGTACTAAATGCGTTCTTTTTTGTTCGAACATCGCCTCAATTGTTAATTTGCGTCTCATAACGCAGCTGTACTCACGACATAACCTTGAAGCTATTGAATAATATTCGCTTGGAAACAACAATAATTTTAGTTTTGTTTACAAAGACCCATACTTATCAACGTCTCTACATTTTACGATTCTTTTTCGCATATATTTTGTTTGTATTTCCTTGACATTCAATCATTTCTTATGCAAATTCAATGAATAAAGTGGATTCAGGAGCACTGATAAGTTATTGTGATTCTACATACTTACAAAGTGACTTCGTCCGGCAATAGACTCTACATCTGTTGATATCGTATACAGGATGTGTCGTAATGAGTGGATAATCCTTCAGGTACGGGTGGGGGACTTCAGGACTGATCAGAAAATGAAAATATGTACCCAGTAAAAATCCCACGGATTTCGAGTTACTAGACGTTTTCGAAACTTCCATTTTTTATACCTTTGTCTATTGTTTTTGCTGCCAAGGTAACAAATCTTGGAATTTTCATCATTTTTTTTTTTGCTAAAGTATTCCTGGATAACTGTGCTATCGAATGGTATTTCTTGTTTTTGTACCTCATGGGAAAGCATGATCTCTTACCATCAGGAGAACGCTAAGCTCGTCACGTCACTTATTTAGATAAGAAAGAAGATGCATAGCGTGCATTACAGCTAGAGGGATCAAACTTTTGGAAAAAAATTAGCAAAACACATTTTCTTTGCTAAACAATGCTGTACCAAAAAAACTGTACCTGTGGCACAAAAACAAGAAATACCATTCGATAGCACAATTATCCAGAAATAATTTAGCAAAAAAAAATGATGAAAATTCCAAGATTTGTAACCTTGGCAGCAAAAACAATGGTCAAAGGTAAAAAAAAAAATGGAAGTTTCGAAAACGTCCAGTAACTCGAAATCCGTGGGATTTTTACTGGGTACATATTTTCATTTTCTGATCAGTCCTGAATTCCCCCACCCGCACCTGAAGGATTATCCACTAATTACGACACACCCTGTATATCTGTACTGACTTGACCTATAGAAATTGCTCCATTTTGTACGCAAACGAACATAAGTAGATAAAATGTACAGTCATGTTGAACAATTTCTGAATGTTTTTGTAGCTGTTACTCTGAAAGAAAGAAAGAAAGAAAAGTTTATTGGCCCTGTAAGTAGCTCTACTCTGCGGTTACTAAGTGGTACTGAGCTTCTTCATGGACAAGTTTTTCGAACCCTTTGCTTTTAAACATGCATATAAAGAGTTATTTATTATTTTCCTTTTATTGGCTCTCATAAAAGCCCTTTTAAAGTTCTAATGAAAAGTTCTTTTTATTCATCTATATATCAATATTAACATTATTATTGTTTATTTAAAATTAACACTATAAACCACTAAGGTTTAGGCAAGCGCAAGCAAGTTAGTTAAGTATTTACTTATGCAGTGCTATCCTCGATAAGAGCAATAATACTAATCATTACTTTTTGGAAACTATAACCTTATTACACGCCAGTTTTATCTCAACTATCCTAATTAAAGTTTATATGAAAAAAAAACTCCATAGTTCACTAGAACTTCAACTTCAACAACAAGCAACGTCGTTTACGTTGTAAATTATGTAAATACCTCTTTAATTACGCGCCTTTTTTACTAACATACCATCGAAATTAGTAAAATGTACCCATATTAAGTTAATGAAATCAAATAAATAATTCATAAAACTTTGAGTCTCTACGTCCAGTGGTTTTGCTTCTGCGTTATCTGTTTGTCAGTCAGTCATTACTATAATATAACCCTTTTAAATAAGTATTGTTATTAAATGTTTTCCTTAATATACCTGTCTGTTCCATTTTATTATAGGTAAGGTACTCCAAGTCTTAGAATTCTCCAGGGACCGTGGTACGCTACCGTAATTAAAGCCCTACACCGAAAGCCTACTTTCTTTTATTGTCTTTAAGTTTCCGCTGCGTATTTCAACGATTATTTTCAAAACACCCGATTTAAAATAGCAACAAAAATCCCCTTTTTAACTCGTAGGTTGTTTTAGATTAAATAATTTATTCAATCAAAAAACAAGCATAATAAAATAAATATAATGATAATTTTTATTAACTTAATTAAGATGATTTGCGTTGATTATTCGGTGTGCATTGATTTACGATAGGTACTTGTGTTATAGGCACTGATTGACCTTCTGGTTAACGGTTATATTATGACATCATCGAATGAGGTTTAGGAGTTAAGATATAAAGTAAATTACACCTAATTGTATTATAAGTAATACGTTATTCTGTTAATTTCAATGTTTTTTTTATTGATGTAAGTACTCAGAATCATAAAATATTTATTTGTGTTGAATAAAAATAATCCAGATGCCCTAATAATATTAAATTATGATATTGATATTGGTTCAGTAATAGAGCATGGTACTCTTGTGTTCACTTTTTCGATAGTTTACAATAAATGTATTGGTTTTTACAATTTAACTTTGACATCTTATCTGCATAGCATAGCTTATGCTGTAATAAAATACTTATTTATACATTTTTTTTGTAAGAGCAAGCAATTTAAATCTATATTTTCTTAACGGCCAAGAATGGGTCTCCAATTGAAAATAATAAAAAAAACGAATGATCACGATTCAAACGATGTGACCAAAATCGTTAAGCGTTAACTTTTTTTTTTTAAGAATTTTTATTCCAGCATAAGCTAACTACTACAATCTATATATAGGTATATTACAAAATTTACAAAAGGAAACAATTGGGCCACCCATAGACCGTTGCAAACGATCTATAGGTAGCTCAACTGCTCCAACTCGATACCCGATGGCAGCGTGCCGAGGATACTGGCTGCATTGCCTCTTTGTATAGCAAGGCTTATTCTTTGGCCCAGATAGCTGCCAGCCCTCTGATCACGCGTTAACTTAATTGAAACTGTGGTCGAAAATTTTATACCTACGTAAACTTTTTTTTTTTTTTAGATAGCAGTCAAGACTCTGTGCTAGGAGTGTTGCCATTCTTCCACATCTACGGCCTATCTGTAGTACTGCTTCACAAATTGTCTGTCGGCTACAAAGTGGTGACAGTGCCTAGATTTCATCCAACCACCTTTCTAAAGGCTATGAAGGACCACAAGATTAATATGTTAATTGCTGCACCTCCCTTGTGTAAGTAGTAACAGTTTGGAATTTCATCGATGACACACGACTTTTTTACAAGCTGATTGTTAGCGAGTTAGCTTTCGGGAAGGTTTGTCAACAAACAGATTGTAAAAATCCTATGACACTGGGTGAGTTGACACGCTACAAGCAAAGTCACTGGTTTGTAGCGTGTAATAAAGCCGTGTGTTATCGACACTTTAGTGTATCTTACTCATTTTATTACTTCCTCTCCTTCTCCCTTCAGTTGTATGCTTCACTCAAGTCGAGACTCTATTCTTGCATACATGCCCTACAAAACAATACATTGTAACAGTAGTAAGCGATCATAAGCTTTAGAGCAAAGTTGCATTGACCACGGACCACGACCCTAATCAATTTCAGATGAGAATATTTTCTTGTTTCTTACTTTTTAGAGATTTTTCAGTATTTTTCGGTTTTAGTTTTTGAAGTTTTTCCTTTTCTTTCACATTTCAGTACTATTCACGGGATCACACAAAGATGTGGCAAGAGAACATCTGGCCTATTTGAAATTGGTAACGTCAGGTGCTGCTCCTATGCCACTCAGTGATGTCCGCAAGGTTCTGGATAAAGCTTCTGTAAGTTTTTTTATAATTTTGAAGCTACCTACTTAATTTTCTTTTAAGTAGGAGTGATCCCTTACCTTTTGGAGAGCGCCTAGCTTGTCTCGTCACTTGTTTACATACCCTTTTTTAGCCTCAAACGGGCTTCATTCAGCTGTACGGGCTGACTGAGACGTCTCCAGTGGTGACGGCCATGGCACCTGGATCTGAGAACTACGCATGTTCTGGATTCCCTCTCTCTAATACCGAACTGAGAATTGTTAATTCGGATATGCGCAACCTCGGTCCAAATGAGGTAAGTTAAAAAAAACGCAATATATGACACATCTTACATAATTATCATCATCTTCAAACTTATGTAGGCCTTTCTCGAAGGTGCCACTGAGTCTGATCTTGAGCTTTTCTCATCCACCTTCTGCCAGCTACAGAACGTGGATCATTGCATCATAAAGACACTTGTTATAATTCGATAGTTTGTGAGCGTAATTTCTTGTGCTAACCTAACATTAAGACAATTGAGCATTTTATGCTTTGAACCTAGAATTAAAAAAAAAAGAATTCACAAGCTTTTTTTAAAATTTAACTACACAAATGAAACAAATCAAAACACGGAGAGAATAAATTATTAACTATTACAATATAATAATTCTAGCTAACGAAAATATATTAAATAGTAACTAGAAAATAATATTATAGACTTACTATTTTATATAAGATGCAATAGTTTTTGTGATTACCATCGATTCTCATAGTCTTCAAGACTATAAGATTATAATTTCGATTTTATTCTCCATTTACATGGATATTAATTTTCAAATTAGTGTCACAACGGTGTTAAAACCTGTTTCCAGATTGGTGAGCTCTTAATCAGAGGACCACAGGTGATGAAAGGGTACAGAAACAACCCTGAAGCCACTAAAGCAGCTATAACAGAAGACGGCTGGTTTCTTTCTGGAGACTTGGCCAAAATAGACGAAGACGGCGTCATCACCATCGTTGATAGATTAAAGGAACTCATTAAAGTAGGTTTCTACTCAACATAATTATCATCAGTACTGCGCAATCTTTGACGACACCGTGGCTTAGTTGGTAGTGACCCTACCTACGAAGCTTGGTGTTTCGGGTTCGATCCCAGGCCGGGGCGAATATTTGTGTGACGAACACAAATGTTTGTTCTCGGGTCTTGGATGTTGTGATGTCTTGTATGTGTCCATGCCACCTGCGACACAGGGTATCCTAGTGCAGGGGTGTGAGTGACGTTTATGTAAAAAAAAAACTACTGCTGGACATATGCCTCTCCCAATGTGCGACATCAAAACCTGTCTTCGGCTTTGCCACATCTATCTTCTAAAAAAGGTTTGATCCTACCTGACTGACTCACAGATAACGTACAGGCCAAACCACTAGACATATAAGTCACGCAACATGAGTTGGCGCTGTCAAAGTACTCACACTAATGCAATTTCACTACACTGACCAATTTAGGGTGATATTTTTAACAGGTCACAATAGGGACGAGTCACGTCACGCCGCGATCTTATTCGCAGACACTATACAAGCGCACGTGTGAATGTGTTATTCATGCCGACTCTCGCTGTGCGAACTATAACCTAGAGACTTTAAATTTCGAAGTTGATTCGTCAAGAAATGTAGGCGCGTACTAAGGAATTGTGTTAATTCGCAATGTAAACGATCCCAACGATCAACATGTAAGATATATTTTTGAAAAACACAATCATATGCAATAAGAAATAATTTCAGGTCAAAGGATTCCAAGTGCCTCCAGCAGAATTGGAGCACGTTCTCAAAGAGCACCCCAGTATATTAGACGCCGCTGTTATTGGGATCCCTGATGAGAAGCAAGGAGAGGCGCCAAAAGCCTTCGTCGTGGTCAAGGAAGGTCACAAACTCTCACCTGTTGAAGTCAAAAAGTTCGTAGAAGATAGAGTCGCCGCGTACAAAAAAGTAAAAGAAGTGGTGTTCATGGATGCCATACCTAAGAATCCATCTGGCAAGATTTTGAGGAGAGTTTTAAGAGAACAGTATTGCTGATATCCTAAATGTCTACGATACTATTAAAACATAAGATTTATCGTGATATAAAGAAAGTACAAACAATTTTATTTCATACATTTGTATTCTAACAATAAAATATAATAAAAAATAGCATGAAGAATAAAAATAATAAAATTAAATAATTAGATTATTTATTTCTCTCAAGTATTTTAGTTTCAGCCCTAGTCACCAAACTAAGTTTGAAAAACTTGTCCTATGGTATATAGTGTCTTCCAATTATATTTCAAGCAAGAAGTAAGTAATGTAAGAAGTTTTAAAGTAACCGTTTTATTGTTTTATAATATAAAATAGCCTCTGTATTTGGAATTAACATTCTAATTGAAATTGAATACCAACACGGAAACAGACACTTCGTTGGATATCGGTCTGAGATAGAGAAACCCATTTAAACCCTTGTTTTCGTCCTTTATTATGTTAAAAGTTGGAGCACGTTTACACCGTCTTACGTTGTATCTAATCTAGACTTAAATTGGGCTCGGCTTACACAATTTGTTATAAAAATAAGGTTTAATTGCAAACATAATTTTATTAGGTCGCTATATTATAATTTCTATATATTTATGGTTTTGAATTGCAAATAGGTATTAACAAGGTTGGACTTTTTAGTCAGTGTATTAGAGACTTAAAAAATGCGATCCTGCGCAACTTAAGCTCCGTACTCACATACGGTTTTGCTCGATCGAGCTATCATATCGAGTAAAAACCATGCCATGAACTTTCGTCCACACATTCAGCATTATCTATCGAGTGAACTGTACAGTATTAACCGAACCGTTCGAGCCTTAATTCCATCGAGCCAACTCGATGCGAGCCTTCTAGCTTTAAGTTTTGCGGTCCACACGTTAATATTTACTCGTTTTGGAGTAAAACTATCGAGTAATATCGAATGTGAGTACGGAGCTTTAACTGCAACGAGCAGTTAAAGCTCCGTACGTTAGTCTTAATTTTATTTTTTACAAAAAAAAGTACTTGCTTTGTTACAAATCGGTGTAAAAGATTCTTAGCAGATTTTCCTTCGTCCTGGTAGGTTAACCCGTCGCCATTTCTGAAAGTATAATGGGAATCTCGGATTAAACTAAAGTTTTAATTAGTTGCAATAGTGAATTGGAAAAGTACGCCGACAGTTTTCGAAAACGTGGTGCCCATTATTTGACTTACAAAGTAGCAGTTTGATACCGTCGTAACTCGTTTTTGGAGAATATCGGTAACTTTATTTTGGTGATTTTCATCTATATTTGTCATTGAGATGCAAGTACGTGTTAGCTCAATAATGCTATTTGTTTTATTTCTAATTAATTATATGGTAATAAGTATAGGTTTTTAGAATCATACATTTGTTAGAATGTTTGATGTTTTTGTAAAACTACTTAATGATTTTCCAAGCTTTGCAGTTGGTTGACACGCAGCTTTAATGTTCATTCTCAGGATCATACCTATACCTAGATACTTAGCATAAATATAAGTCAACAAAAACATACATACTTCTATAATATTTAGCATCACAGCAAAGTGTCACACATCGCAAGTTTAGTAAATTTGACGACACGGATGGTCGAATGGCAAGTATGTATTGGACTGCCACAACTGGTGTCGCGGGTTCAATTCGCGCTTCAGGACAAACTTTTGTGTGATGAACATCGGTGTTCGTCCTGAGTCTGGGTTTTTTCCATGTATTCTAAGTAAGTTTGTACTCGTATGTATTTACAAAAAAAAAAGTATTTAAGTTGTCTATCAGCCATCTGGTTCCCATAGCACAAGCTTCGCTTAGTTTGGGCAAAGAATAAATAATATTATTACATAGTAAATATTTACAAAATATTCATTATTATTATTATTTATTTAGACCAGCTTGACCACATTGGTTAACATTTGATGGCAAACTCCTTTGATTTCATTTTCAATATTGAAAATCATAAGAAAGATGCATCAAAATTCATGCCTCATTTGAAAATCCAATATAACCCACAGAGAAAATCCTTCATAAAAGCGACAACAAAAGTTTCTCGAACAAGTTTCGAGCTATTGAAAAACAGTATTCATCTACCATCACAACGAACAGTGGGTAGTTTTAACGAGGTTTTTCACTACAATAAACGAGGATTCAGGAACTTTTTTCAACCGACTACAAATAAGTCAAGGTTTTACAAAAACAGTACTTACAACCAACTTCAATTGGACTGTTTTAGTGACCGTAAACACCACTGAAAAGTCATAGGCAAACAGAATACGCAATTTCGTTTGCTTCGACGACATATGTTTTTCAGTTATTTTGATATAAAAACTAAACTACTCAACCGATTTTGGTTGATGGTTTATTTAAAAACCCATCTTAGAACACTCGGGTAATTGAGACGTATCTATGTAACAAAGAAATTTACATGTAACTACATTAGGTACATACATACAAGATACGCGCGAAAAACATAACCATTCTTTGGCAGACGGGTAAAAACACCCAGACTGTACCTAAATATACCTATGTACCTCAAATTAGATAACTATTTCTGTGTTCAATTTAAAGGGGGTGCACCACATCGAGCTGACAGTAATTGGTATGAGCATTTCCGCTAAGTCACCGTGTATTTTTTTTCAAATCATAGAAGATTGGCTCTACAGTATAACATTTCCAATGAATATTTAAATAAAAATCAATTTCTTTGTATTTTTCTTTGTTAAGGCCCAGAATTCCACGCGTTGCTATCTCGCTCGCATATTAATTAGTACATTTTTGAAAATATACATTGACTGAGTATCAATTTCAAGAAAGTAGAGAGGTGAATTTGTTACTGT
Organism: Lobophora halterata; assembly: GCA_932526365.1. Lineage (NCBI taxonomy): Eukaryota > Metazoa > Arthropoda > Insecta > Lepidoptera > Geometridae > Lobophora > Lobophora halterata. The sequence continues at coordinate 2,678,049 of OW052015.1, forward strand.
AACATAGTTCCTATATAAATAATACGGAATTTTTGAATTTTGAATTTCTTTGCATTTTGGGCCTTAACGGAGGCGGGTAAAAAGTGCATCTTGGGTGATTTTCCGGTGCACACGCCTGAGCGACAGTAATTGGTAATAGCTCGCATCCGGGAGACGGCTCGACAGATTTTAATGGCGATGGAGTTCAGCTTGCCAACAAGATTTACTGGTTATTACCGGACTTTGTTGTCTTCATATTTTATACGTGAAGCGTTTGAGTATTTTGGAAAATATGCGAGGTTTCTGCAGGGTTAAGTATGGGTGCGAGGATGCGTTGGATAAAATAAGCATAAACAAAGTTTAAAAAAAAAATACTACAACTGACTTCGATTGGACTGTTCTAGTGACCGTACACACCACTAAATAGTCACAGGGAAGCAAAAATCTTCGTTTCGTTTACTTGGCTGACGTAATTTTTTCAGTTATTTTGAATTCAAAGTACTGAATTGATTTTCATGAAGTTTCAAAAAAGACCAATCTGGAAGTATATCTTCTTCAATCTATTCTCTATCCTCTCAAACAAAATTATTTTTTCAAATCGGTTCATAAACAACAAAGTTCCGAGGAAACAAACACTAAAAAAACATTCATCCGAATCACCTCGGTTATCTCTCTAGGTTATCACCTCCGCTTTTTTTGAAGGTGGTTGAAAATTTACACTAATAGCAGAGAAGTGTATCAAAGTCAATTTATCTTTGAAAATCTCTACCCAGATTAGGATCCACACTTCCAAACTCGGATATCAAATTCGCAACAAGACAAGTGACAACCATTAAATAGTTGTAGTCAATTGACCCACAAACTTCGGGTTCAAAGGTTAGGGCTGCCTCTATCTATTCCCTGTAATGACCAATTAGGGTTCACACTAAAACATTTCAATGGAGAGGAAATAAATTGTGGCATTAATCATTGGCTTACGGGTAGGGTTGACGCGTTGGTTTAAAATGGTTAGAAATGGAGGTCATACAAATCATTGGAGGGAAAACTGTGCCGACTAATTTGTAATGACACCCCATAATCAATCGTGTTGGACGACTAGGAAGTATTACTCGGGTGAGTTAACATGACACCTGGCTGACACGTGGCTCGGAACTTGATGCTTCCCGCTGCCCGCGCGGCGCCCTCCGTGTGCCTTTTTCCTTGATTGCGAAGCCTTATCATTACTAAGTATGACAGGACCTCTTCTCTATCAAGATTATCCAATCCCACGCTGTACTTTACACAAACGTCATTCGAGCTAGGTGTCATGTTAATTCGCCCGAGTGGTACCTATCGGTCTGCTGTAAATATAGTATTTACTTATTACATTAATTATTATATACAAAGGCAGTATATACTACTTTGTTTACTATTTACCTATAGGCTTGCGTTTGACCACCATCTCACCTACGCTATGCTACACTACTTATTCTATTATTTTTATTTATATAATATTATTAATTTAAACTACTTTTTCGAAATAGAAAAAGCCTCTTTTCTAAACTCAAAAGCTTGGCTCGCAACAAACAGGCAAATTGGTTCAGTAGTTAGATAGATAGAAATCTTTATTGTACACCAGAACTTATGATTAACTCTTAACATAAAAAAAAATGTTCTTTCAGACCACCTTTGGACAGTAGTTTTGCGTGATAGAGCAAAATATTATTAGACATTCATCATAACAAGATATCTCCTATTTGAATTTAGAGATACAGATTAGTGAGAGATAGAGAGGTTTGTAACATAATAATAACGTGAGTTCTAACTCCTCTGACATTGACACAAACCGTGTTCTAATTAAAGCTGTAAGTACAGTCGCGTTGTATCTACAAATCCATTGAAGTCGAGGACTCTATGAATATTCAGCTATAGGTGCACGCTCGCTGTTAACTCCGCACCAAATGAGGTGCATTCTGTTTTCGTTACCTTATAAAGTAGAGCGCACATTGTAGTGTCAAATAAACTTAAGGATTTCAAGATCCCTCACATAATTATCTTTAAAAAGTTAACACTCGTATTCTAAGACGATTTTTTCACTAAAAGACTGAAGGAACCGGTGGCCATTTTGCTACTTTAGTAAAATGAATTTGAGTTGGAGGACTGACTTAGAACGGGTGTCAGACAACGCACAAGCCATACCACATAGCACAAGCCATGGCCGTAGACTTAAATCCAAACCTCCAAACTAGAAAATTTGTATTTGTAGAAAAGTTGGTCTGTTATGATGTGTCGGCGTTTACTAAGATTTTTTTTAATTCGCAACGCGAACGAAGTTGCGTTGAACTGGTTAATATTAAAAATTTGAAAGTTTGTCAGGAAATATCTAAGCACCTACTTATATGGATACTTTATATGGATATTCGCTACCAGCCCCGGATCTAGAAATTTTCGTGGTGGGGGCAAAATTTAACATGCCGCCCCCGCCCGCCTATATTGTAACCTTTATCATTGTCCTCATTTTGCCATCAAATTTGCCGCAAATTTTTTTAGGGTATTAATATACCTACTACAGGGAAAATTGATTTTTACGGACTCAAAAACCCTTTTTACGAAATCCGATCGCGGCGAGCGAAGCGAACCGCAAATTTTTTAAGGTTTTTAGTTGATTTCTTTAGTGATTTGGTTATCTATCTAGGAAAAAATGGAAATTTCTCAGGACACAAAATCATCCAACAACAAAAATCAGATTGCGGCTCGCTTCGCTCGCCGCAATTTTTTAAACACCTTTAATTGAGTCCTGAAAATCACTCTTTTAGGTGGCACTCAGCGGCGGCCCCAGGGCACTCGCGGCCGCCCTAGGGTGCTTGGTGGCCGTCTCTGGGCGCCCGCGGTCGCCAGGGCGTCCACGGCTGTCTAGGGCGCTCGTGCGCCCGTGTGCAACACACACCCTGCACAATAGGTTAAGCCACCCCTGCCAAATTATCCAGCAGGATAAAGCAGACAGCAGGCAAGCGTAGCGAGCCGCAAATTTTTAACGCCTTAAGTTTAGTTGTCTTAAAAAAAATCGGATTTGCCGCCCCCTGAACCGATTTTTCTGTAGTTCGGTATGGTCGTAATTAGTGAACTGAAGAGGAAATGCAGTACTTCTTAAGCTACTATTTTCCTCATAAGAGCAAAAAAGATAGTCCGTTGATAATGCTGAAACTTAGTTAAGATTTTGTACAGTTTCTGTTGCATTTCTATTGTTATTTTGAGGGTAGTTTGGTAAATTACCGCCTGCCCGAACGTGAAGAGCTCGAGCCTCTTTAGTGCATTGGCGGGAGTCATTGTGATTGGATGCGTGTGGTCTACTCAAAATCCGTCGATATTCCCTCCATTTTTGGCCGTGCCAAATCTGCATTTCAACATTTTGATACTAGTGAAGTGTCGTGGGTTCATAGCCGTGATGTGTGCTTTTCCAAAGACTTTTCGAACCTGGACTCCGTGCTGTGCGAGTCCACGGGACCTTGCCTGCCACCAAACTAACAAGCCAGGAGCTGCAGTTCAAAGGTAGGTGGTGTTAAATTACCTTCGGAAATCAGTAAAAACGTTTTCAGCCCTAGAACACTGTACTTTCAAAACTCAAAACACATATTTTAAAATTGCCAGCATATTTAATCTCAAAAGGTTTGGTTTAAAAACCAATTACTTTTGAAACTGTATAGGTGGTAAGGTGACATAATTATTATACATAGTTTGGTTCTGATGGTTCAAACGTGTACAAACATAAAAGGTGAGTTAAATATGCTATTTAATTATTATTTTTCTTTAAATTTTGTTGTAAGTAAGTACCTGTATTGAGCTTGCATTAAAAATTGAGCGATTCTCTAGTGTGCGCCTCCCTTACCGTTGTGTAAGCAGCTGATACGGAAGCAAAGAGATTTGGCGCGCGCCTTCTTTTGTTCGGCGAATACGGAGTTGTTCCTAGCTTTGCCGTCGAAACTTGCATCTTGGGATTAAACTGCAGAATACCTATAACTAAGATCTAGTGAATTTCAAGATAGCGTACACCCAATAGCTGTATTTACTCTTAAAGTTTCAGGAATGAAACGCTACTATACTTATGGCTAGATTACACGTACCGAGTACTCGGCCGAGATAGTGCTCTCGGCCGAGTACTTGGTACGTCATAGCGCCGAGTGCTCGGCTGAGCGAGTGATGTAAGCTGTCATGCCATGCCGATCACACGTACCGAGTACTTGGTCGAGATAGTAAAATGTTACTCGGCCAAGACAGTGAAAGCTTACATTACTTGCTCAGCCGAGCACTCGGCGCTATGTTTATACACGACGTACCGAGTACTCACCGAGTACTGTGATCAAGGTATCACTGTCTCGGCCGAGTAAAATTTTACTGTCTCGGCCGAGTACTCGGTTACATTTATTGTGACTGACCATCAAAATGACGGACGAGTGCTATTGCAGTGTTGCACCGGCCTATGTGAAGGATTTCGACATTTAAAAAACCTTTTTTTTTTAATGTACAGTCAGCTCTGTAATTGTCTTTACACCCAGCTTATACCGGTGTTCTCTTGTGATTAAACCACTCGCACAAACACATCATGCTTGTGTGTGAGTAAACTACTGATGTGTTAAAACCACTTGAGATATACCCATAATATAAACCACAAGTGGTTTAATCACAGGAGGTCATCGAAGTAAGCTGGGTGTAAAGCCAATTACAGAGCTGACTGTACATGAGTCCAATAGCTAATAAATGTTTTTTTTTATGTTTCTTACCTCATCACTTTGTTGTTTATTAACCGATTTGTTTTTTTTTTTTGTTTGAGAGGATATATCTTCAGATTGGTTCCATAGAAATTTTATCAAAATCGGTTAAGTAGTTAAGTTTTAAATAAAAATAACTGAAAAAAACAGACATTTTCAAAGCCTAAATTTGTAGAATATCTAAAGTCGGTGGATATCTCATCATCATCAGCCAGGTAGGACCCACTGCTGGGTATAGGCCTCCTTTCGCTTTAACCAGCCTCCACGATCTTGTGCATCTCTGATCCATGTAGTCCCCGCGACCCTTGCGACTATAATTATATTATTATATTATATTAGAGTATTGGTGGATATTTACTGTATAGTAACTAAGCTATCGAATATGCGCAAAGTGCTCCCGGCGGGGTCAGTGAAATCGGTACTGTCAAATGGCATTTCTAAGCTCAGGAGCTAGGCGCAATATTATCACATTATTTGAATCATCTTTTATCAACATCATTACTCCTAAAGGAGGCATTTTTGCAGGATGGATAGTTAGGTTTTCCCCAATCGGCATCGCGTCGCGCGAGCGCATCGCGCGAATGCCGATCGGGACGCCTATTTGACGTTAGTATGTTTGATCGCGAACTTACGATGGTCGCGTGATCGCATTCTATTAGGACAATGTAGTCAGTCCTCTGTAGCCCTTTTCACGTCATGGGCAAGCGTTTTTTTTACCATCATATGATCGTCTTGACATTTGTTTAGATACATAATAATCAAGGTTTTACATACTAAAACCAACTTCAATTGGACTGTTTTAGTGACCGTAAACATGACTGAAAAGTCACAGCATAATACGCAATTTCGTTTACTTCGATGATATTTTCAAAGTCGGTTGAAAAAAATATTTAGGCTTCCCCTAAGAGTCAAAAGTAGGTACCATACCTACTTAAAAAACTTATATAACACGAAAAAAATTCCTTAATCTGACTTAAATTTTACGATCTCCTGCTCCTAAACATGCGCTAGAATATCAGTTGCTTATTCAATCTGCACCGATTTGAGCGAAAATTCGGCTCGGTACAATTTGGGTACAATTTACAATTCACTCGCCTGCGCCGCCGGACAATGGCCACTAGTGATTTGGGGTTTGATTTCAGCTGCTATTTCGGAGAATTGCTCAATGATTTGCTGAGTTAACGTTTTTAGTCTATCCTAGAAATCTTTGATAAGTGTGATTATGAAAGAGTAGGGTAGAAATGTATATCAGGTGCAATTGGTGCATCAGGTGCAGTCACGAAGACCCGGCTCGTCAGAGCATGAATACTTCCGATTTTCCTTCACGCGGCTGAAACCTGGACCCTACGAGAAAGCGAAAAAAGAGGATATTTAGACGCTCTAGAGATGTGGTGCTGGAGAAGAATGCTTGGGGTATCTTGGACAGAGTTTCGTACTAACCAGTCCATACTTCAAGAACTCTGCATCAAGCAGCGTCTATCGTCTATTGTGCAAGCTCGTCTCCTCACGTTCTTCGAGAAACTTCCATAGAGCCTCTGGTGGTACCTACAGGGAAAAGTTTAGGGCACACGAGGGCGAGGAAGATCTCCAAAGCGATGGAAGGACTAGATGGTCGTCTACACGAATGCACTAGATAAACCGTTGTCAGAGATGAATAGCACAGGATTGTGAAGCGTGTTTGCAGATTGTGAAAAGCCTTTCTAATAAATTTTCACGTTTCGGTATTTATATCCTCTTACCAATATTATAAACGCGAAAGTTTGTAAGTATGGATGGAAGGATGTTTCTTACTCTTTCTCGTAAAAACCACTGAATGGATTTTGATGAAACTTTACAATAATATAGCTTATACATCAGAATAACGCATAGGCTACAATTTATAAAGATACCTGCGTAGACGAAGTCACGGGCACCAGCTAGTTTCTAATAAGATGTAGTTATCCATGATGTCGTAGCATTATTATGTCTATTTGAAATCAAAAGACCTTTTACCAAATAAATACTTGAAGACTGAAAGCGAGTCTCGTCACAAAGTTATATTAGTCAATGTCAGCTCGAATCAGTTACAGTCGCACAAACTTTCTAGCTTCATCTTCCGCTGAGTGTGATAACGAGAATATAATGGAATTATGGTCTTACTTTCACTTGAAAGTACATGAAGAAAGGCCTGTTTTTAAACAAGTGACGAGATGAGCTAAGCGCTCTCCTGATGGTAAGAAATCACGCCTGCCTGTGTACCATTACTGTGCTAAAGGACTTTTGTTCGACTACTCACGCCATCTAGCGTTGAGTAGCCAAACTGCTTCTCACCGGAAAAATGACCGATAATGTTAACGCGTCGTTCATTTCACATTTGTATGTCAATGTCAAGCGGATAGTGCCATCTGGCGACAAACTGGGAGCTCTCCCTTCTTGATCGATCGTTGGACTGTGAACACCGGCTCGCACAATACTTATAATTACTGCTCCAGATCCTCTTTCTTTGCTCCTGAATTTACACTTTCATTCACTAAAGCCGGTGCAACACTGCTATTAATATAGTTAGGTTAGGTACCTCGTGCAGTTTGATACAATTTGATTTTGATCCCGTGTCCTTTCGAGTTTAAAAACCTTTTATAAATATATAAAACAAAGTCAGATTAGTTATACCATTAATAACTCAGAAAAGGCTTGAAAGATTTTCATGATTTTTGATTTTGTTGGATTTGTTTGTACCCTGAATAACAGAACATTTAAAAAAATTGAGAAAAAATAAAGAAATCCATGGGCTGACGAAGTGGCACGCGGGTCAGCTTGTTTATAATTTAGATATAGGTACCAAATTTTATTGGTTGACGCTGTGACTAGCAGCTTGTTATTTATATTTTTGTGCTAAAAGGGTTCGGCCAAACAATGAAGCTCATCCAGCAAAGTTTCTGGCCACGCCTTTTCCCTCTAAACTCACAAAGGGTATGGCCATTTTATGGTGTTTTTCATCTGTCCATGACTTAGGTCACAATTTATTGGCCTCGGACACAATGGCGTTGGAAATCGTAAATAATTAAATTACAGGACATTTGGGGAGCTTTATTAATTGTGGATTACAAAATCCTTTATGAAAACTGAAAAGATAAAGGACATACTTATGCCGAGATCACACGTACCGAGTACCTACTCGGCCGAGACAGTAAAATGTTAATCGACCGAGACAGTGAAACCTTGCATCACTCGCTCAACCGAGCACTCGGCGCTATGCTTATACGTACCGAGTAGTAGTGTAATCTAGGCAATAGGTATAGGTAAACTCTATTTAAATTTTGAGTCTCTACTTTCAGTAGGACGGCTTGTGCGTTATCTGTCAGTCAGCCAATCAGTCAGTCAGGACCAAGGCCTTTTAGGCTTGTGCTCTCGAAAAAGCGTTAAATTTTCCCCGAAAACTCATATTGATTTTTTCACCACAACGAGCGTTCCCGTGAGAATTTCAACTGAAATTTGGTTCCTGTTTCAATAAACCTAAATTAAATAACGATATTCCCACTGGTGGATAATCAAATTCCGCCCACGTAGACAAAGCCAGGGGCAGAAGCTGGAGTAAAAAATCATAAAATTTTAGTTCCAGTTGGGTGACAGACTTATGCCCACGAAGCTGTTAAAGTTCCTATTAGCAATTACTCGCTAGGAAGAATGAATTCGAATCTGGACCGTTAAGATCTTCCTAGCAAGTAAAGAAATTTCTTAGTATTGGTGTCAATGGGTATTAGTCTACCTCTACCGTACAATTTTCTAGCTAACTGAACCAATTTTGTAGAACTTTGAGTGTCATAATATTTTGGTACATTAAATTAAAATGGGTTTCTGACAACCATTTCAATTTAAAATTCTGATTCAAGTGATCAAGTTCGAAATCACGAGAGGTAGAGAAAAGTCGTGAAAGGTTTTATAAGAAAACTATAATTGCATATTTAGTTTTTTCTCAAAACACCCTGTATAGTTGTGTACTGGTGTGTACCAATGTATTACTTCACGTCAGTTGTTACCCACTCATCCACGAAACGAACGCAAAGCTTTACATAAGGCTCTTCATAGGCACATCATATTTAAACCATGCTATATCCACAATTCGCATAATGAACGTTGGATAGACGATTTAAAAAAAAAGAAATCCTAAGGTATGTGCGCGCACTGTCTCGCTCGTCGCGTCGTTGCGTGTCGTCCGTGTCAATACTTACGCCGCTGACATCAGCATTGCAGTGCGGTGTTACATAGCACGCCGTATATATTCGTACGCTCGACCGGCGTCCTCGACCGAAACGTCAGCGCAGGGGGAAGGCAGGCCTAATTCTGACAGTAGCGAAGGACAGGACAAAATATTGATATTTCAGAGATGCTCTCTGAAATGTAGGAATGAAAAACTAAAAATTTCAAAAGTTCTTGAAATATATTTTTAACTATAATTTCGAGCTTATAGGGACATTGACATACAAACAGTATAAACGATCAAAGCTGCGATCTTTGTAGGTGCCTTATTGCTTTTTAAGCCAGTTTCTACAATATCTCATTCTTATTGTTAATTTGTTTACTGTGGTTGTGCAGTGGTTCTAAAATGCTATGTCTGGAAAGGCCTTAGTTCTACGTCATCCGACCGGCCAGTCTGACAAGTAAATTAAACTGTCGATCATTCTATGAAAATAGACGAGAACTGTAGCCCTATCACCAAAAATTTTGAAAGGCTAAATATTTGTATTGAATCCGTTGCAAAGAAGTCAATAGGTATTTGTGCATAATTTTTCAAAACGTCGTTACAAAGAAGTCAAGATTTTCCTGATTTTTTTCAAAACGTCATGGTATATACTGTTGAATTCTTTGTTGGATACGATACGAATATTTTTGTCAAAAAGCTCGGTGATGGGGCTTTTGAGCTCAGGCACAAGTTTTTGCGAGCATTCTGCAAAAGAAAAGGGTGTGAGTGAGGCTTACTTGAAGGTTTTCGTGTAGTTTATAAACTTAATTATTTTCGCACTATTCATTAATTTAGGCATTACTGTGCAGAAGTCTATAATAAAAAACAAAAGGCGACATTTTGTAACAAAGGATATTGTTCATTCCTGGCCTCAGTGAACACGATGTTCAGAGAAATCCAATTTGTTCAATAAATCGATTAATTTTGGATATTAATTATTGCGTAATATTTTAGTACCCAGGTGAACCTAAAAAAAGTTTATTTAATTAGTATTTAATATGATAATATTATCCTAGTTTGTCTTATGATTCATCAAACTAGTGTTGTCATTTACTTTCTTCTGAATAGTAATCGAATAATATCTATTTATTTATGAATCGATATCACGATAATGCAAATTGTCATTATGTGATCGAGGGTGTTTATGCATTTTTTGAAAGTGAATACTTTTTGAAGCGTGTTGAACACTTGTTTATTTGTGGGTATTCAACGAGATTCAGCCGTTATGCTTTGCTATGTAACACTTGTTAAGGTAAAATCAGCACGTGTCACCTTGATGAAGTTTTCACTTCTGTCATGTGGTCAAACACATACCGTTTTTTTTGTTTTTAATAGAAGTTCCTTTACACGACTTTTGCTCAGTTGTTTATTATTCGATCGCTAAAAAAATAAATTCCTTAGAAAAAATCGATTCTTTTAATCGATCGATAATTTTAATCTCTTTTTATACTAATATGGCAGCACAGCACACGTCAAAAAGGATCAAAGTCATGTCATAGTCTTGCTTCTAAAAATAGAGTAGTATGCGAGGCAACTCCTTGACACGACGAGCTCCCTCACTGTGGTACCACGATTGAGTACTCATGTAAGAGCCATTTAATTATTAATCTTATTTCTTGTCGCAAGATACTAACAAAAATAGATAGCGCAGCCATCTCTTATTGTCGCCACGTTTTATGAGTAATATTAATATTAATCTACCCTTAATAGAGTATGCAGAAAAATCATCAAAAATCAAGGCCAAGGTGAACATTCGAGGGAAGAGTGGTGAGCTGGCTCGTCAAAACAAACGTGATGCCTCACTTGCTGGAAAGAGACGCTTCAACTATTGTAGCAACTGTGAAAGCTACCCAAGTCTACATTACATGTCATGTCATTCATTTTGGACATTTGACTGAATATTTTTTATAATTTTTACAATAATTCAATACAATGTGCAATAAAACATGTTTATTAAATAACTTGACCACGAATGCGATAAATTACTTTACACTGGCTTATAATATACTATGTGTGGAGCCAAACGCGAAGAATAAGAATAATCATTTTGTATTTTTTTTCCATTTCAACTTATATTTTGAGGAAGTTTTTTTACTCTTAAATGGACAATGGATTCTAATGTTGACCCTCACTTGCTTATGGAATTCATATTGACTGCATTTAGGAGTGGAAACGCAAGCGTATTTATGGCAATGGATGGCTCAGCAAACTGTAAGGTTCATCAATTTCCATTTATTGTTTAATTAATTTAAGTAATTGTGAAATTCGCTATAACAGATTTCCCTTTATTTATAGATTGGAGCACACTAACATAGGAAGGGAAAATCGTCCCTCAGAACCACCGCATACAAGCAGATTGAGCCAAAATATATACCTATATTGAATTTATTTTATTTGAAAGTAATAATTAAAAAAGGAAAGCAATAAAACAGTACTGTTGTAATTGTATTGTAGGCCGTAAAGACGGTGGGTTGCTGTGCTTCATATTGCAACAGTACGGTTCATAAACTGGACAAGGACTACTAAAATAATATGAATCTACCTAGCCATCTTTTAGATAATGTAATGTATCATATAATTGTGATGAAAAATAGAAAATATGTGAAAAAAACTCATTTTTATTATATAAAACCCTCCGTCGATCATGAACTTTATGAGTGGGATAGTAGGTCAACCGAACATTTTGATACTAAGATATCCTTATATTCTGGTACCTACTTTTAGAAGCTATTAAGCCTCTATCACAATTATACCAAAAATCACTGTTCACCCTAAGCCATAAGCTCATACAAAGTGGCCAATGTCCTTTACATTGCAGACAAAAACGTCTAGATTAATTTTGGTTAGAATATGACGGGCTAAAAAAAAATTAAGAAGATTTAGTTTTCACGTCGCTTTGACGCGCTTTGAGAGAGATCCAGCAGTGGACTGATCTAGATGTATAATATTTATTTATTTATTTATGTCACAGGCTTTATACTTACAGCGGAGATATGCACCAGTTAACGACAACTAACTTAAGGGGAATCCTCAAGGCAAATTTCCATACAAAATGTTTCGGACAAATACTCAAAAAGTACGCCCGTATTGTAGTAATTTCTTCATACTATTCGTTTTGTCAGTGTTTTTTGATTTCGTCAACAAAAAAAGTGAAAGGTTTCATACTTTAATTTAGATTTTATACGTGTTTTTAAGTAAGTAGGGTTAACTTTAAAACACGTATAAAATCTAAATAAAAGTATGAAACCTTTCACTTTTTTTATTGACGAAATCAAAAAACATGTACAAAACGAATAGTGTGAAGAAATTACTAAAATACGGCGTACAGTGGGCTCTCTAATTGATCTTACACCCAGCTTACGCCTGTGTGCAACTCATACATACACAAATACACTAGTTTTATTTTCTACAGCTATTCGATAAAATCATTAAATTCGTCAATCTAGTTATCGCTTGTTGTGGCGCAGCGGTAGCAATGGCTGGATATATTAAAATTAAGTTGAACGGACTGGTTTCGAACCCAAATCTAAATAAATAACATTTTGTTAGTTTTAAATTTATTATTTTATATTATAAGATTTATTTCAACGTTTTCTTAGTTTTACGTTAAATATTATAGATTTAAAGTAAAATAATACACATTTTTTTAAATAACAAGTTATTTATTTTATTTACAGAAATTTTAAATACTTAATCATAATTATGATCATCATACAATGTTACTAAGCAGGTAATTGTCGGCGGTGAATAAACATGTTATTATCTTATACTTAGGAGATAACAATTACATCACTCGATTTCCAATTACCTAATTACTTACTTACTTCTACCTACTGTTTTCAAAATCACAAAATCTAAATTTTGATTGATCTAATTATTCTATTCGCGTAGTGACTTTCCGAGAGCTGTATCTTCGGCATGTTGACAAAAAAGGACCAGTTGAATAGCCTGCAATAATTGCCCTATGGCGCTCAGAAGCCGATGTATCTTATCTATACGCCCTTTCGGCTCTTTACGTTCCAAGATGCCAATACTGTTTTCATTCCGATGAACCCTTTAGTTAGCTGGATCGTAATTCTCTGTTGAATAATAATAAGTTGGTATAATAGGGAATAATGTTCAATGAGTTAACAAAAGCAATACAATCATTATTATACGTCAGTAAGATACTTCACAGTTACGTTAGTTAACAAATATATTTTAACTTAATGAAATTTGTAAAAGTGAGCAATTTCACTAATGCTCACATTATTCTCACGAACAACAATTATTTGTGCGTATTGGATTCTCGTTAAAAAGTGCATAATGAACACAAGTAGCAGTTAACACATCTAAAAACACTTTGTTGTTACGTGTTTATTGCTATGAACTTCTCACCAATGATGCAATGACCAAAAAGATACAAAGAATGAAAAAAAGAAAATAGAAGAGGGTAGGATTTAAGTTCAAGCTTCATCTTTGTCAGAGAAAGCGCAAATGATTGAATGCAGTGTTTATTGTAAAATATGCAAAAATTATGCCGATGACAGAGATCCGAACCACTATGTCTTACAATATCAGACAATGGTTACTACTATGATAATACCACTGGGCTATCATGCACTTCCGTGAATTTATGAATTAGATAGTTGCACTGATCGCTTATCTGTCGCAATAATTTTAACCAATAGAATAGATTGTTATGAAGCTTGAATACTACACACGCTTACTATTGGGTATTCTGTAGCTGGGTGTAAGGATAATTAGAGAGCCCACTGTACTTTTTGAGTATTTGTCCGAAACATTTTGTATGTATTTGAGGATTAGCCTTAATAATACTCCTTATTTAGTTAAATCTGCTAAGGTTCGTAAATTTTGTAAAAAGCAAGACTAAAAACTACACCTTTTGTTATGAAAATAACAGTTTCTTGATAGTAATAAACAAAGATTCAAAGTCCACATCAAAACTTATAAGTTTTGATGTGGACTTTGAATCTTTGTTTGCTTATACTGTAGCAAACCACAAGCCAAATGGTATCTGAGTAAATATTTTTTTTGATTTTGCTGATTGTTTCAAAAAGTACTGAATCAATTTAAATTAAATTTATACCAGACCACTTGAATAACCTAGGTACAGACAGCGTCAGAGATAAGTATCCCCCTTGCGCAAGACACCCAGCTATAAATCCTTTCAAAAATTGTCATACTTGAAATTATTTTTAGGATTACATACGGTTATACAAATATAATCTATTTGTTAAAGGCAAAACTTCTCCATACGCTGTGGCCGGTGATTTGAAGGGATTTGAAGCTGCATAATGCAAGAAGGATACTTATCTATGATGCTGTCTGTACCAAACAAAAAAATAATCATCAAAATCAATTCATTATTGACGGAGTAATCGCGTTACAAACATACAAAAAAATATAGTCGAATTGAGAACCACCTCTTTTGAAGCCAGTTAAAAGGTACTGGTTTGTTCAATTCTATGAAACAAGAATCTAAACAAAAACCAGCTTTACCAATCGCTTTACTCAACATCTGCAGTGAGTTTAAAAGACGCCCAATCCATAGTCGATGATGACGTCATATTCCACCTCATTTCCCTCCGAAAGGGCTTCAGATAAATCCCTTTCTGACATTCCTCTTATACTCCTGACGCCTACGAATATAATAATCCTGCAGAGACAAGCCTGCCGCTGTATTTTATCAGGGATTCAAAATGCTTACGGATTCAGCGCTTCTTCCAATATTGTCATGAAGATGGGATACACAAAACCCTTTACGGTATTAAGCTTTGTTGAAAATATGATTCTAGATAAAAATCTTTGGACTAGTTATATCTGAAAATTAGTTTAGTATACTATTTTTTTTTTTCAATCAAATCATTTATTTGCGTAGTAAGGGTTTCCATGCAGGGTTCTTAAAATTCTACTACATAATAGTGGTGCCAACTTACATCTACCGCTTGGGCATGCAAATTTTTTTTTTTTTTTTATCCTATGCATGTTTTTATTAATTTAGTATTAGTATACTATTTTCTGTAGGCATTTATGAAAAAAATAATACGGTAAGCACAGCTAATTGGTATTCATTGTGATTTTCAACCGACAAATCAACAAAGGAGGATTTCTTAGAACTTCGTCATGACAACCGATTTGGGAAATTCTCGAGGAGCCTCTTAGAGGCGCACTTGAAATCCTTTCACTACACTGGTTCGAAAGAACTAGTGACACGATAAGAAGAAGATAGATTGTTTCTTTCAGTTTGTTTCCATAGAAATTTCATAAAAATCAGTTCAGTAGTTTGGTTTCTAAATCAAAATAATGGGCATAAAAGTCATCCTAGTAAACGAAATTGCGTATTTTAATTTTAATTTGCAGTCATACTTTTTGATGTGGCTTTAGACGTAGTAATTGATGAACGCCGGCTGCATGCACGAAAACGTTGTCGTCATTGTCCAGTAACGCTGTCATTGTCCGGTAACGCTCATTGTCCCGTTACGGTGGTAGTCACGTTAAACTATCGTCCATAAACCAACTTTACAGACAACCAATTTTTTTTTAACTAAATAATTACACAAATAGTTAATTTATTTCAGGAAAAAGTCCGTTTTTATTTCTTTCTTGAAGCTCTTGGGGTTACGGGTTCACTTCACTTTAAACTATTTTAAAGTCCATAGAATAGCTATAAAAAAGTCCACGCTCACAGTTTTATGCATTAGTCGTAGTTGACTAAGCTGTTGCTTAGCTTATATACTAAAGAGCTGGTTTATTTTTATTATTTTTTTACTTTATTTAGGCTTGCGTTTGACCACCATCTCACCTGATGGTAAGTGACGATGTGGTCGACGATTAAGCACGCTTACCTAGAATAATCCTATTCACTCTTCTTATTATTCCTATACAATCTGTATATTAATGTTCTTTATTTTGTAGGTGTAATGTTATGTTACCATTATTTGATGTCGTTCTGGTGAAAGAAAATACTGTACACACATTACCATCTTCACTTAGAAATATTATACCAGCCGACTTTACCCGAAGTCACTTGCGTTTATGTACTTCTGAGCGTTGCAAGTCCAGTTCAATTAACTCCCCACGAAATATTTAGCTCAGTGAACTAAAGAAGTTTTCTCTTCATTAAGTAAAAAAATACATTTAGCTCGTCTTGAGTTTCATAAAAAAAAACAAAATATCATTCAACCAGCTGCAATCAGTCTTGTCTTTTAAAGAATTCACCAAGAATATAATTAGGTAGAAATGTTATTAGACACTAAAAGAAAGATATGGCCACTTAGCGTTCTTGCCATTTTGCCGGAAATTCTTTTTTTTTTTTTGTAGATACGTACCTATAAGGTTTATTAACAAAAGCTGGCATGAACAACACATTCACACGTGCGCTTGTGTAGTGTCTGTGAATATGAGCGCGGAATGACCCGTCTAAATTAGTATAGGTACTAAATTTGTGTAGTGAAATTGCATTAGTGCAGCGCCAGATTTCGTTGAGCGAACAGTGCTTGACGATATATTCGGCGTGTAGGTACCTAAATCGAAAAAAAGAAATAATTAAAAAGCAACTCCTTTTGTCTATTATGCTATTTCATTACACTAATACTAATACAAGAACGAAAGAAAGACTGTGAATACAATGAAATTAAAATAATGAAATTGACCGCAGCAAGTCAGGACAAAGCATAAAGGTATACATACATTATGTATATTGATAGGTATACCTACAATCAATTAAATAGGATATGTCAGTTCAGTGAAAATGAAATATAAAACAAATGATTTCATAGTAACAACAAAACACAAT
Source organism: Lobophora halterata (assembly GCA_932526365.1). Lineage (NCBI taxonomy): Eukaryota > Metazoa > Arthropoda > Insecta > Lepidoptera > Geometridae > Lobophora > Lobophora halterata. Next base: position 2,694,790 of record OW052015.1, read on the forward strand.
AGTTATTTGTTCACCAAGGGCCCGAAGCATGACATTTTATACCAAACTTTTATCAGCCCGAGCCGAATGCGTGGTTATTCAAGTCGAGTATGAATTGTACCCAAGACCGAGGTAGACATAAAATTTTTCACTTCAATTGCTAGGAAAATAAATAAACTTTAACTGAAATTAGCGCCCATTTAGTAATTCAAAAACAGAGACCATCTAATGTAACAAAGATGTTCAAAATTTTAAATTATGTAATATTTAGGTCCCCCATAATACCATGTATCCCCATAATATCTGTAATATCTATGGGTATTATGAAGGCCCTAAGTTCAAAATGTGAATAAAGTTCTCAACTTTCAGCATGAAACATATTTATTACAAATGAACTTCTTTGAACAGGTTGTATAAGCAATCACTTTTTTTCCTAAAGCCTAAAATGCAGTTTTACTTCCTCTAAAGCATGCACGAATTTGAACTTTACGAGCATGAAAAGTGAAAAATCTATTTTCCTAATCCTTACAGGCTAAACAAAGTAGGTAGCAGAAGCTATACAATTTATTAAAGCACGTTGCACACAGCTGCATAGGAATCGGCAAATATTCATTGTATAGCGTAACCGCTGGGGCAGGTGTTGTCTGCTCGCCGAAATTGGAAATGTTCTAATCCAATTTGTCGTTTATTTGCCGTGGCCTATTGAAATATTACGAGATTAGACGCTGGAATGACGTCATATGTAGTATTTGTGCATGCATGCACTGTAAAATATTAACAAAATTATCAAGGTGTTACAAAAACATAGATAACAGACTTCAAATGGACTGTTTTAGTGACCATAAACACCACTGAAAAGTCACAGGGAAGCAAAAAAGTCACCAAGCAATAACGCAATTTTGTTTACTTCGACGACATATTTTTTCAGTTATTTGGATAAAAAAACTAAACTACTGAATCGATTTTGATGAAATTTGTATGGGACTAATCTGAGAGTATATCCTCTCAAACAAAATTAAAAAAGTTCCGAGGTAACAAAATAAAAAAAAACATTCAACCGAATTGATAACCTCCTCCTTTTTGAAAGTAGGTTGATAAAAAGTAAGTAGTCTTGTAAAACTCTGTGGACTATATACCTAGGTGTTTTATATTTAAGCATAAGCTTATATGATAATCTACCTTTAATGACTCTTCCTAAAGGAACAAAAAGAACTTCCAATTTTTCCAAATTAAAAAATATACATACCTACTTTTAAATGTCCATCTAGGGTAAAATAGGGTTATATGTCAAAAAAGGATAGGCACTCTTTCTTAAAAACGTTTCTAAAATCAAATATAACTAATAAATAAAATATGAAGCGCCAAAAATGTTTTAACTTTAGGTACTTACAAATTATTACTGCATTTGATTTTCGATACTAAAATTTTTAGGAAAAGAGCCACCTATTATTTTAGGACATCTTGCTCTGTTTTACCCTATAGGTAGGTACGTTACACAATGCCTACTCAAATAAGCAATACACGGGGCCCACTCAGCCCATTTGCATCTAGGGGCTATATCCGCGCAAATATTTGTTCAAATACCCCTGAGTGTTTGCGAAGCTGGATCCGTCAGATTCAGCCATCTTCACGGTTTCTATTAGTGGAACTTACTTAAACTTCAGTCTTCTACAGTGCTTTGTTATTTTGACTTCATTAGTTTCAATTGGCGATTAAATTTACTTTTATAACTTTCTACACTCTTTGCTTTTGTAATGTATTAAATGACACGCCACATAATTTTTTTTGCACGCCCGGGTTGTCTGGTATAAAATGCTATTATAGCAATAAGTCCTCTCTCACTATGTAAGTATACCTACAAAGTGTTAAATAAATAATATGTGAACTTGATGTAGCACAACTTCACTTTTAAGCTCTAGTGTCTAAAACGAATTTTTAGTCCCCTTACTCTGACCATGAAGTTGAGCATGAATAGTGAAAAAAGAGGTCCCTTATGTGACATTCACCAATCCGTATTGGGTCCGCCGCGAGGTGGCTTTTTTATCAAAGTAAGTCTAAGCTATGAGAACATTATAAAAATTAAATAAAAAATAAAAAGCCATATAATCATTATTCACAAATGGACAAAAAGCGAGAGAGAATATGTTACACATTAAAAAAACGCCAATTAGTACAATTGCAAGCAAAATGCATGCCCACGTACCTATTTATCATCACAATAACGCCTTTATCCCCGTCTCCATTAACTGATGCGTAAACACATGGGCGTAAACAGTGCACGGTAACGTCAACAAAATAGAATGGCGTAGTAAACAATGCTTCTTATAGGACATTTAGTTATGTACCCATCTACCGCTTCTCGTCACTCGAATGTCAATTCCAATTATTAGCGCTTGCTCAAACCTTAGTGGTTTTTAGTGTTAATTTTAAGCAAACAATTCTTCTTATCATATCACTAGTTCTTTTGAACCAGTGTGGTGAAAGGATATCAAATGCGCCTCGAAGAGGCTCCTTTCGTGCACTTGTCACATGATTTTCGAACTTTTAGGTTCTATGACATGCCGGTTTCCTCACGTTTTCCTTCACCATTAACCACGTGTTTTAAATGCACACATAGATCTTTTATTTGAACACAGAAAAATCCATTGGTGTATGACCGGGTTCGAACTCACGACCTTCGGATCGAAAGTCCAGGCACCTCCCACTCGGCCAACACGGCTTTTTAGCAAACAATAATAATGAAAGATGAGACGAGAGAGAAGAAAACTAAACGTTTTGGATCGATCTTTATCTTACCGGCGTCTGTTTTTCCAAACTGCTACAATTTCGATTTCTTCAAGTCCAGGGTGAATCAGTTTCTTTTATTCAATTGTGCTCCATCCTCAACCACACCGTCATTTTCCATCAGGTGAGGTTGACAAACACTTGACTATTATTATTTAAAAAAAAGATTCTGTCAAGGTGTGGTTAGAAGTTTTAAAAAACTAAAAACCTGCCTGCAAACTACGATAAAAATATACATGCAAAAAATATTGTCGCCATTTCGCATTTTTTACGCTTTTATTTCAACACTTTACACTCGTATGAATGATCAAAAGATATCCTTTGATAGCTCATTTATTAAAATCCAACAAGTAATGATCATTTTTGTTGAAAAAATCAATTTGGCAGCTTGCAGCAGCCATATTGATTGATGACATATTGATGACAGCCATTTGTTTTTTTTACATTTGAGGTATTTCACTCGTGTGGCCTAGACAAATCTAATGGCACCTTACTTGTCAAAATCCATCGAGCCGTTTAGGCTGTAGGGCGTAACAAATGAACATTCTCACAAACATACATAAAAACATACCTACATTTACTTAAAAAAATATTAAACTCATTCTTTGCAGTGGGGGAAAAAAAATACCTTTCTTCTTCAGGATGTGTTTCGAATAATCAGAGGAACAAAGTACCTAGAGTCTAGAATAAAATCGGATAATAGCGAATAATTTGTACCTATGTGCTCAAGATCTTGAAAAAAAGAGCATAAAACATAATCAGCTTATAATGTTTCTATTGCTGGAACTCAGGCCTACTCTCGGCTAAGAGAGCGAATAGGTCGTTTTCTTTCATAATTCACCACGACAGACAGACAAATGGGTTTATTCTCTGGAGGTCCACGAGTCCATTGTTATCAAAAAAACTAAGTTCATACTTTGATTACCAACAGGTCCATGTAATTTTTTAATAAATGGGGATTGGTGGATATCACATAAATAATTAAATAAATAGGTAAGTACTTAATAAATTTGTCTAAAGCCGTCTTAAGTTAATAATTTTATCCGTATGTTTCCAAACGAGGGGGTGGAAGGAAATCGTTTATAAATAAACACATTAGTGTGAAAGCCGGATTTGAGGGTGTCAACAATATGTTGAAGAATAAAAGTTGATAGAAGATTTTTTTTACTCGACTATTAAGCATAAGTTATGTTTATCGTGCGTATCTTGCATGTATGTTTTCTTTGTTACCTCGTATCTTCGTAACGGATGGATGGATTTTTACAGCTAAGGTATCGTGAGATTTGTCATAATAAACCGATTATGAAGAGATGAGATGAGAGTATATATGGTGGATTTTCGGCACTAAATAGTAAGTCGTTAATAAATTTTTGTTTACCAAACTTATCGAGTAGGGTATCAAAATGAAGGAAATTAAAAGGAGATTTCAGCAATATTGTATAAGCCATAATATGTTTAAATTTAGTTTGAAATAATGAATTGGCAAACAATGTACCTAAATGTAATAACTTCTCAGTCGGGTTTTCAGTTTTTATAAACTCTAAGCTTGTTTACAATCTTGTTTGTAATGGAGTTTATACCTACCCTGAATGTAAGTATGCGTACCTACTTTATTTACTATTAAAATGGTGTAAGGATATCTATTGAGGACATATAGCCGAGCTTCTGTCCTGATAACTTTTTTAGTCGCACTGAGACTAGGCTACGTCAAATTCGTGTGGAAACTCTTGGAAATATAAAAGGAAGTCCATATGGCATTGTAAGAGTTTAAGAAGTTTGTTCGAAAATCGAACTGGCCAACATAATCTAAATGAAAAAAGGCGCGATTTCAAAAATTGTGATTTGACTATCTATCTATTAATATTACATATAATAGAGCAAGAGACCCCGAATTAAACATAAGTTGACATAACTTTCTCGCACTAAAATTAAAACAAAGCAAAATATAATTTTATGGTATGTAGGTATTTTCCAAGTTTTGTGTAGGCTCAGATATTTGGAAAACTACGCTAAGACGGGCAAAAAGTGATAACTGTCGGCGAATTTCTCTGAAGCAAATAAATTAAAATAGTTCCTACTCCAACAACAAGAAAAGGGAATAATGTATTATTATTATATACACCGGTCGCACGACTTCGTTCCATGACACATTAAAAGAAAAGAAAAGTGAATGTTCTTTTCTATATAATTCCTTCTAAGCCGTGTGAACATAAAATGAAAGGAAAATGAACCATTCATTGGAGTGAACATACACTTGAGTGAACCGTCTGAGTGCTATGAGGTCGAGAAACGGGCTCCGAAAGTTAAGGAATTCTTTAGGCACAAGATATTTTTTTACGTAAATCTTCTGTATGTAAGTAATCAGTTTTGTAAATATTTTTTTAAGTTGGTTCTTATATTCGAAATATATGATATTGCGCAGTGATCTCGTTTTTTTTATTTTGTTTTAGAGGAATGGAGCCAAGAATGAAAAATGTTTATGCGCAAACGCAGTGTTACATGATTGTGTTACATATATGTCAGCACGTCTTTTATGTGTATTGTTTATAGTTTTGCCATGATTGTGATCATGATTGGTTTCATTCAAAAACATATTTTATTTTTAACTTTGTTTGTAAATTTTGCAACATGCATAGATTTTTATGTTGGAATGTTCAAGAAAAACGATTTAATGGCCGCCCAAGATACCATATACAAGGAAAGAACCCCGTATAAACTCACTGTGGCTAATTATGGAAGAAGTTTCAAGTGTCCGGTAAGCATAATTTGAGGACAAAGTTATAATTATAAAGAGTAAATCTACGCGCATATATACATAAATGTACATAATTTTAAATAATAGGTACTTATTCCTTATAAAATAAAATAAATATTAAAAAAACAATCAACCCGACTGTAAAATAGTCAACTTATAAGCAATGCACTAAAAATACCAAAACATAATTGAGAATAGAAAACAAAATTCAAATTAAATAAATAAAAATTCTACTTCGGTTAAACAATAGTAGATTGTATCATAAGGGAGCAAAATAATATTTTTATAGAGAAGAGCGAAGTGAGGGATACTATAGTAGAATCCCCAGCGAAGCGAGGGAATCAGTAGAATCCTGAACGAAGCGAGGGATTCAAAGTACGTCGCCCGAGCCAAAAAGTTATGTAGAGTCCCTAAGACGAGCACATGCTTTATCCCAGAAGAGCATACTCTATTTTTCACACCTTCTGCGAGGCAATAAAAAGCCAGGTCTCCAGCAGCGAACACCGTCTTTTGTTTCACAATCTTTGAAGTAGCGCCTTTTTTCTTTATTTTATGCTTATGGTGGCCAGTTCGATTTCAAACAAACCTTTTTTTTTTACAATGCCATATGGGCGTTCTTTTACTTCGAGTTTTCCACGAGTTGCCACACGAATGTGACGTTCCAAATTCAAATCACTTTACTACCCTTGGGAGTTTCATAAAACATTACCTCCCTTATCTGCCTCACGGTGTGGATGTGGTCTACGGTGCCGTAACTACTTCGAAACACAGCATGTTCTGGAAGTTGGAATTCGTCGAGTCTTCTTGCGAGACAATTTGTGATGACTCGTGAGAACAACTTATAGAAGTGGCTCAGCAGTGAAATAGGTCTAAAATTCTTAAGAAGGGTTTTATCTCCTTTCTTAAAGAACAGAACAACAATACTTCTGTTCCACGCCTTCGGAGTTCTCCCGCAGTGAATAACGGAGTTGAAGATCTTCTGCAGCTCTGTCAGTATAGGGGCTCCTCCTGCTTTGAGAAGCTCTGTTGTGATTCCGTCATCACCGGGGGCTTTTCCGTTTTTAAGTTGTATCAGAGCCATCCCAATTTGATCTACGCTAACGTCCGGCAGTTCATCGGTAGAGTGGCGTGTGAGTGTGGCTCTAGTATCGTGATTTTCAGGTTCAGGGTGAGCGGCATGAGATTCGTATAGCTGGCCATAGAAATCTTCAATCTCAGCGAGGATATGCGGCTTCGATAAGGCGATGCAGCCGTCTGATGTTTTAAGCTTCGTCAGGTGGCTCCTTCCAAGCTTCTGGTTGAACACTTTTGATCCTCGATTCAAACTCGATATGAAGTTTAATACTTTCAAATTAATTTCCTAGAAACATCAACAAAATAAGTTCAGTAGTTAATTTTGAAATCAGAAAACCTAAAAAAAATGTTTTAAAACCTAAACTACTCAACTGATTTTCACTAAACTTCTAGGATACTTTAGCTATAGTAGAAGCCAACTAGATAGGCTAATAGTTACCTTTATTCGACACATACAACCACGGTCTTTATCATAACATCAGGCAGGTAGCCATAAAATATACAACACATAGCGAAAACAGTATAACCAAATATCAAGGCAGATGTACCCCAGCAAATCTCAGGTGCTTAATACTAATGGAATCGTGGCCCGGAGACTTGCCTCTCTTCATACCTTTCGGTACCGCGAAATCCGCCAATATTGTGCTGCAGTGCGTCGACCATGTTCTCCGAGGCAAGGGTTCCCGACTTCTTTGCCATAATCCGATCTCGCGTAGCGTCATTCTAGAGTAGGCTGAATCGCTCCAACAATAGCATTTTGAGGGTTGTCTCTGACAACGTATATAATAATGAGATGTCTAAATTTTGGTTCAGACGGACAGAAACAAAAAATTACAACACAGAGCATTTTGCTCTGTGAACCTATTTAAATTTTGTATTTTGTATTTCTTTTTGTATTGGGTGTGTGTGATATGGGTTTATTGTGCCTCAAATAAACTAATTTTATTTTATTTATTTATTATTTTAATACTTAGCAGCGAACAAATGCAACCCAACCAGTTATCAGCCCGAAGCACCCTAAAATAATAAAAATAATAATAATATTTGACATTCCACAAAACGCCATCTAGCCCCAAACTAAGTAAGCTTGTATTATTGGAACCAGATAACTGATATAATGCTCCTTTTTTTGTAAATACATACATAGAAAACACCCAGACTGACGCCGATGTTTATCACACTAATTGCCCTGAGCGGAAATTGAACCCGCAACACCGGGCGTGGCAGTCTAACACAATTGCCACTTGACCATCCGTGTCGTGATCTAAATAATCTTTAAACAGGCCCACTATTTTCGCTGTTTCGCCAACACCCGCCAAATTAATAGACATAGGGGAGAGGGTGGCAAGATGGGGTACTTAAGCTTTAAAGGTCAATAATATAAAAAAATACATAGTAAAACAATCATATTTATTTTTTAATTTACAACTAATTATTATTGTTCTAATATTTGATGTCATTAGGAACTTTTGGTAACACATTTAAGAGAAAAAAATAAAATAAAAAAACAGGTGTTTTTCCCCGTCTTGCCCCATGGTGCTGGTAAGATGGGGTACCCCCCTGAGGTAAGATGGGGTGATGAAAATGATCACAGATAAAGATGATTATTAATGCCTTTAGATCTTTAACCGTAAGATCTTTAACCTTTCTTCCATTTCCAATAAATAAACACAAAGCTCATTCTCTTCAGACACAGAAAAAACAGGCTAATTAGGACCCAATAGTACTTTAATTGATATGGGAAATTTTTCGTCAGATGTTTGGTTCAATACTAGGCGAGCAGCCTTAACTTTTCTCTCTAATGACTGTGAATTTTTCTGGGTACCCCGTCTTACCCGCTACCCCGTCTTGTCTCCTCCTCCCCTACCTACCCGCCTTATGACTCAGTTATAAGGTTTGCTTTCAAAATTTTACCAAATTGTTTACCAGTAGGTATGAAGTAGAATATTAATACGAAATATGATATCTCTTCCAGATAACGTACGTACGAGTGATAGACAGACTCAACATAGGGAGAGGACCCCGGGTCCAAATCGTCCGTGGCGGACTTCGCAAGAAGTTTATAGTTTTACGCATCACTTCTCCCTACAACAACCCCATATCTGCCAACATATATGTCGGATGCCAAAATAAGGGCACAACTATCACAAGACCATGGAAAGTTATTTTTCCTGCCACCTCGACACATCCGTCAATTGTGACAAGCAAAAAAGTAACTCCAAAATCAACCTCAACAACCCCAGGATCATCCACAACAAATACAGACTCAACCACAATAGACTCAACCACAATAGACTCAACCACAACAGAGTCAACTACAACAGACTCAACCACAATAGACTCAACCACAATAGACTCAACCACAACAGAGTCAACTACAACAGACTCAACCACAACAGACTCAACCACAATAGACTCAACCACAATAGACTCAACCACAACAGAATCAACTACAACAGAGTCAACCACAACAGAGTCAACCACAACAGAGTCAACCACAACAGAGTCAACCACAACAGAGTCAACCACAACAGAGTCAACCACAACAGAGTCAACCACAACAACTATAGGACCCTAATAATCATTGATTCACCATTTATACTTCATGGGATCCGACATGCATTTTAGTTTTTATCTTATCTTACCAGCCCGCTAGATCCTACTGTTGGGCATTAGGTCTTTCTCATTTTTTTTCGCTGTTTTCGTTCATCAACAGCTTGTTCTATAAGTTCTGTAAGCTCGCCATCGTCAACCAAGCTGGCCGCGCAGCTGCCATTCCACGGTGCTCAATTCTGTGATTTATTCGCTTACGGCCGACGACCACGGACAGCCACGCACCGTGTACAGGTATCCTCACGGTTTAATAGCGCTGACCTTGAATGCGCAGAAGTCGATTTTTAGATGTGTTTGGTGGGAGGGGTGCGAGGCAAAATGGAAGGTGCCCGGCACCGGCGTCTATTGGTCGCTTAGCCACCTTCCCGCTGTGGCGGAACCAATAGGCGCCATCTCGCCTCACCTCACTTGCGCAGAGCTCCCCTCATTTTCGGCGAGTGCTATTAGACCGTGAAGACACTTATACAATTTCTACGGTGAGTAATTGTGCCGATTTTTAGAGTGCTGTGCTGACTGTGAGTGGGAGTGATTGCGTGACGTCGCGTTATGAGTGATTTCACTGTTTATTACAAAATTAAATCATATCACCATGTGATAATGTATAGAAATAACAATAATTTTCATACTTATTTGTGACAATGAAAACGAAGTAGCAATCATTTATATGCCTATTTTGTACTAAACACGACATCCGCTGCGTCCGCGTCTCACCCAAAGTCGCTTGCACCTCTGTCCCGCGCCTTAAGCGGGGCATTCACTAGACGGACATGCCCGCGGGCAAGTCTGCAAACCTCGCTATTAAAGGTCTGCCAGACTCACTGCGATGTTCCTACACTAGCAAATATTGCACAGACCTATGTACCAGCACAGTTCCAACAGAGTGCTTGTTGACACGTTTGGTGGAGAGGAGTCCAGTAACTTGCGCAGGCCAGTCTTGGTCCTACTCTCCTCTGTCGCTTGTTTCCTGGCCTAGTAGGCAGCCTCTGCAGATATCTGTCTGTGGCTCCTATCTTGAAGAGGTATAATAGCGAGGTCCAACGGGCATGTCTGCAGACTTGCCCGCGGGCATGTCCATCTAGTGAATGTCCCGTTTTACGTTTTGGAGCGTAGTAACTACCTTTTTTTCTAATGCGTTCCATAAGTTAAATGCCCAAGATAGTGTGCTACATCGCCCTTTGGTCCTTCAAAGGTCTGAACCTCAAGCTTTAAACCTTTGAAGAGCAATAAGACCAGGTTTGCGGACTGTAGGAGAAGAAAAATAAATGCATAGTCCCTGAGCTGGCTTTTGTGACTGAATTGATGGTCGCTTCATAATAATTCCTTAATCTGACTTAGAAAGTGAAAAAAATCAAATGTAAAAAAAATCTGGTGTTTAGTTAGATCTGTAAACGAAATTTAAATGAATAAGAAATGGTATTAAACATGTTCCTTTGGATCTTGTATTTGTAGTGATTTTATTGTTTTGTCATCACCAAACTTTTTAACATGTTACAGAAAATTTGAATGAATTTTTTAAAATATTTGCTTACTGTTGATTTATGTGTGGCTTATTCAACTCGAATACGCTTGTCGAAAAGTCTGGTGGTCTTGCTAACCCTTAAATATCCCGCACTTTCGTTTCAAAACTGCCGAAAGGAATTAAAGACGCAACATATTCATAATATTGGTTAAATTAATTAATTAATAAATAATACACAATTCATATGGGTTTTATATGTAATATATCTAAAAAAAAAAATTGGTTGTCAGTAAATTTGGTTTACGGACGATAGTTTAACGTGACAAGGTCATAACAAAACATTGATGAAATGGTTGCATACTTTTGATAGCGTAACGGGACAATGAGCGTTACCGGACAATGACGTCAACGTTTTCGTGCATGCAGCCGGCGTTCATCGATTTATTAGACGTAGTCACGTCAAAAAATGATACCGAAGCTGCGCTCTACCAAAGAAGAGATATCAAAGAGTGCCGCGCACAGGCACGTTCTTAAACAAAATGCCTGCAAGAGAACTGGGCATTATTTACACGAAACTCTTTGACCCACTCTGTAACCCTGTTTGTAATATAGATAAATTTGTGAAGTTTAGCATATGCAACTAAATAATCTCAAGCGGCGTAAATATGTAGGTCTTGATAGGTCGTACAAGTTTGAGCCCTTTGGGGTCGATTCCCATGGGGAATGGGAGCCTTCCGCGTTTTTAAAATTTTGTTAGAGTGTCTGGTCGAAGCGACGCGTGGTCAGAGGGCTGGCAGCTCTCTGGGCCAAAGAATAAGCCTTGCTATACAAAGAGGCAATGCAGCCAGTATCCTCGGCACGCTGCCATCGGGTATCGAGTTGGAGCAGTTGAGCTACCTATAGATCGTTTGCAACGGTCTATGGGTGGCCCAATTGTTTCCTTTTGTAAATTTTGTAATATAGATTGTAGTAGTTAGCTTATGCTGTAATAAATACTAAATAAGAGTCCTTTTTAAGCCTGTCAAAGTTTAGATTTTATTACTATAATACGGCGTACTTTTTAAGTATTTGTCCGAAACATTTTGTATGGAATTGGATTTGAGGATTAGCCTTAATATTAACAGCCCGCTAGATCCCATTGTTGGGCAAAGGCCTATGAAAGTAATAAGCGACTCCTGTAAGTTTTTTTTTATTTGATGTCGGTTGATAAGTATTGAGGCAGCATTTTCAGTAAGTAATCGACGTAAGTTCAACGCTCTCGTGATGGTACGATTTACTTCACTCCTGCCCACAAACAGAACAGTGCATCACAGTACTTTGGATCACATAATAAGCTAATGCATCGCTAAAGGTTCCATCGATTTTGCTATATGCTTTAGTAACAGAATAACGATGTTCCTATAGTACATATAGACGGACAGTATCCAACCAAAATGGAGTCGTAAGACAGGACCAGAAAATTTCAGACACCTTGTCAATATATATGAAATATCTCCATTTTCAAATAATGTTAGTTACTTTTTACGATGTAGTTTTATTAACAATGAGAAAGCCTAGTAGTCTTAACATTATAATATGTATCTAGCCCTGTTACTTCTCTTTTTCGAAAATTAGCATCGGACCAAAATGTACTTGAATTTAGCCAATGTGGCTCCCTTTTATTTGTCGCATTTTCAATGTACATTGTGTTTCTATACTTTAATACTTATGTTGATATAGCTATTTCGACAGTCATTCTCGAAAGCATTGTTGGTAGCCCGATGTCATGAAAAACAATATAAAACTTACGTAATATCTAAAAACCATGCGACATTGAATAAGAATGTTGCTACAAACATTCACACAATGGAATAATTATGTTTAACTTCTCTGTATAATAGTAATATTATTCCATTTTTATACAAACTTCAGCTATGGAGAATTCTAATCCTAGAAACTCACATTATCAATTTAGTCTCTACTAAGCTGTCTACTATGACGCCTCTTGCTTTCTTCATTATTTTTGGAATAATATATTGTCAATATGGAACATCGAGTGACGAAATAACGTTCTCCCATAAAAAACTATCGCATGAAGACATCAAACATACGAAGAAACGGACCAAAGACGGAAAAGATTACGTCAAAATACCCAGACATGGAAAACTCGTAGAATTAACCGACATCGAAACCAGAGACAACTGCAACTCATTCCAAACCTGCTACGAATGCGTCAAAGGTGTGTTTTATAGATGCAGTTGGTCTCATACACACGGATGCACAGTTATCGATGATAAACTCTACCCCACCATATCAAATTCAGATAACAAAGAAAGCGTGTGTTCTAACATCGAACATCAAGGACCTATCTTTATACCATCAGGCCAACGCTCCCATGTTGCTGTGAAAGTGCACGTATCAGATCCAGCGATATATGAAATGGATATCATATGCCAGGTGAAATTCAAAAACCGCCTTACGCATCTAAAAGGCTTGATTCTAGAAGACACTGTCTACTGTTACCCCATGAAACTGGATATTGAGAAGGACAGAGGTTTGGTTTATGGTAGTTTTAGGGTGGTTTGGGGTGGTGTTGATCCGTTTTCGAACGAATTGCCAGTGACGGTGTACAATTGTGGGACTTTAGCTGATGATTGTGAATCTTGTAGACTACTTAGGGCTGAGTTTGGGTGTGCCTGGTGCGAAGACATAGGCAGCTGTGTCGTGGCCAACAAGTGTGACAGACATCACGACTTGGTCGCTCAACAGATTGACGTGTCAGTTCAAGAAGAAAATGTTTTTCGTTTAATTTTTTAATAATTGTGTTTTGGTAACGGTTTTTTTTATGTTATTCAATTTATTTAAATGTGAAGCTATTGATTGATTCCGGCGTTACTTTGCGGAAATCCATAAATAATTATAAATAGTATAAATATATTTAGTAATAAATCCGCTTAACTTCCAAACAAAGGTCTTAATTAACTTAACTCTAAAACTAGTTTAGAATTTCAGTATCTAAACCAAAGCGCCGAAAACATTTAGATTTCCCCAATTTAGAACTCAACACGTATTTCGCCTCTACACGAGGCTCCTCAGGAGATGTTTGACACTCTCGTTTCAGACTTCGGCGAGTCAACATATCCTGTGTTTGGAAGTTGAGCGGATTTAATACCAAATATATTTATACTATTTATTAATGTGAAGCAATTGACCACCACTGCAAACGATCGTAAGGGATGATGAAGCAGGCTTGAATAGAAATAACGTATTCACCTATATAGCATAGTCAAAATCCGAAAGAGATTGAACATAATTCGTACATTTATAGAGTTTTGTGGGATCGTTAGAGGACACCACTAGGAGTCACATAATTTGCACCAATTCTAGCACCTACGAAACCCTGTTAAATACTGAGTTGAAACTTTGAAAATGGTATAAAATGTAAACGGATCTAATCGCATGTGTATCGTAATCATATTAGTTAAATGTACCTTTTGAATAAATATCAAAGTTTTACAAGTAGAATGGCCGGGTAAAAATGTTTTACTAAGGTATTTAGCGGATTGATGTTGGTAATTAAGCTTAGGAGTATAAATAAACAATATCTTACAATATTTGATGTATTTTTTGTTTTAGTGTTCCCAAACTCTACTTCTTGACAAATACACCTCTAAGTTGCAAATCTCTACGTTCAGCGGTTTGGCCTTTACGTTGTCTGTCAGTCAGTCAGGATCCATTTTTTATTATGTAACTACTTATAGGTATATATTGATAGGCACTAGGTACATAATATTGTTAGTCAGTATTTTGTGTCGAAGCGAGCAGCGCGCGTAGATCAGTTCTTAAAGAAATTTCCGTATATTATAAACGGCCGAGTTTATAATACTTATACGGAAGTAGCCTGAAATTAATACTGAGTCTGACTACAGAACCCATCCATGTCAACAATATTAAATTGTTTGACGAGATTCATATTACAAACTGAAGTATAAGACTTAGGTACTAGTTAGGTACCATCTAAGTAAACTGACTGGCAAAATTAATTGCCAATAAAAGTATTTGTATGAATCAAGAGTAATTATTTAACTGCCTAAAATGTTTTGTCACACTACCTACCTATAAAATTATCTATTAAACTATACTTATCTACTACTATGTAGACGAATCAAGATGTATCAAGACGAATGTCGTAGGGCTGAAGAAGAACATATTCTTTTATATATGTACTTAAGGTCATACCTATACCTATACCTACTCTGTAAAATAATATAAACACTGCACAACAAACACACATACTCATAACTTAGGCACAGTACTAATACCTGCTACAGTACACACTGAAGTGCACAAATCTGTAAAAACAGCACACCTTGCGAGGCGGCTAGTTATACGCTCCGAGATACAGTTGTCCAAACTAGTTCGGAGTGTATAACAAAACCGACCCCGCTGGGTTAAATAATATACAGATATCAGCTAACAAAATTGTAAAAAATTTTAGACCTAAGATGTGTGTCTATTGAAATAAATATATTTTGATTTGATTTGATTTGACTATACTACTAATACTAACTATATATTAAACTATACCTGTCAAACATTAAAACAAAAAAAAATATTTGCATAATCGTGAATAAATGAATGAATGGATGAAATCGTTTATTGGATGAAGTATCACGAAAAGTAACTAATTATTACCTATTTTCAAGACTTCAATGTAAGAAGGTTCTCAATAAGGTAGTTTATCTAATGCTTGTTACCTGATAACTTTTTGTTTACCGATTAGAAAAAAAAAACATTTATTTGTTTTAGATGATATATTTCAGATTGGTTCGATAGAATTTTATCAATACCGGTTCAGCAGTTTAGTTTCTAAATCAAAATAACTAATAAAATATGTTGTCTATTATAATAATAATTGTAGTAGGTATGTTTTTTGTAAAACCTTGATTATTTACTAAAATAGTTGAATAGTACAGAGATTTTATTTAATTTTTGACAGCAAGTGTACGCGAAAACCTAATCAAAATTAAAATAACTTGTTGTAGGGATCCCTAATAAGTATTTTATTAATTTCTTCAAGAGCCGTTCTGGCTTCATAATCTTCAACGTTTAAGACTTACCTTAATCATTTTGCTCTTAAGAGGATGGTTTAAGAGGCTGCAATGGCAGTCGCTACATTGTTATTATTTATTAATGTAGTTTTAAAAAATAATTAAAATGGCAGATTTTTGGAGCTAAATAGTAAGTCGTTAATATTTTTTTGTAAACCAAACCCATCGAGTATATAGTATCAAAATGGAGGTATTTTAAAGGAGATTACAAAAATAAATATAAATTATTTACTCAAACTAAAAAGAAATCTGAAAAAAAATCGTATGATAATAATATGGTGAAATTTTATTAATTCTTAAACCGTAAAATACTGAACTTCTAACTATTAGGTATTAGTAGGTAGTTTCGTAGACAAATTATCTTTTACCCATACTCGTACACGTGGACGCTGTTACAAGGTTCATTACCGACTGACTTACAGTTGACTAATGCACGTTATTTCTGTTGTGAATTAACTATGCCTCGGTTTTGTCCAACCGTCTGGGCAGGGCTTAAGTTATGAGAGAATGAACTTGAAAATAATGAAAATTTAATTATTTTCATTTTCTTTTTGACTATTCATGTACAAAAAAGTATCTTTTCATTTCTCATGCTCGTAAAGTTAAATTTTATATACCCTAATAGGGGGAGGAAAACTGCGTTTAAAGCCAAAGGGCTAAAATATTTTTTTATAATATGTAGTTTCATGACGGAAGCTAGGGTAAGGGTATTTACTATTTAGGAAGAACCTAATCATAACTATTTTCGGATTTCGAATATCGTGGTCACACAGGGTTACTTCCTCTATATTTGAATTACGAAATAGGATCTATCTCATTTTAGCTACTTTTCATTTCCTTGAAATTTGGAGGGTGTTTTTGGAAAAAGTTGAAAGTGCGTACCAAAAAAAGAATTTTGAAAAATCGTAACGCAAACAAAGTTGCTAGTGTCAGTTACTTCAAATATATTTCATCAAATTCTTGACAGGCTTTGCTGTGATGAGCTCACTACAAACACCACGTAAGTAACGTCCTTCCACCTAACCGCTGCAATTTAAACCCATTGTCTTAATGAAACAGGCCGTTCCTACGGCTGCTTGCATCAATTGTAGAGCAAAACACGTCAGTCTCTTTCACTGCTTCGACTCAACACGTTCAACCAAGCCGAACGATAAGATACAAATAATCAAGGTTTTACAAAAATATACTACAACCGACTTCAATTGGACTGTTCTGGTGACCGTAAACACCACTGAAAAGTCACAAAATAGTCAATTTTGTTCACTTCAACGACTTTTTTTTTTCAGTTACATATTTTGATTACAAAACTAAACTACTCAAGCGATTTTCATGAAATTTCTATGGGACCAATCTGGAAGTATATCCTTTCAAATAAAAAATACTTTTTCTTTGGGTTTGTAAACAACAAAGTTCTGAGGTAACAAACATTAAAAAAAAACCTCTAATAACCTCCTCCATTTTTGGTGTCGGTTAAAAAAACAAAAGACATTGTGATGTGACACAATATCCCATGTAATGTTTATCTCAACGTTTACACAAAAAGCTTAATTACATTACAACACAAGTCTACGGCTATCTCGGCTCGTCCTTTTGACATTTTTCCTGCAAAGTCCCCAAATTTCCCATCCAGTAAAAATAAATTTAGCGAAACAACACGCAGTCACAGAAGTATTAAAGTATAGAATCACAATGTAGTACATCGAAAATGCGCTAAAAAAGGGAGCCAGATTGGCTAACTTCTAGTACATTGGACTAAAGGAGCCTCTTCGAGGCGCACTTGAAATCCTTTCACCACACTGGTTCGAAAGATTTAGTGACACGAGAAGAAGAAGAAGTACATTTTGAAAAGATGCTTATTTTCAAAAAATAGAAGCAACACTAAAAAAGCCTAGTAGTTTTAACATTTATAATATTTTAGAGGGCTAGATTACAGGGGCTAGATTATAGACCTGTTAAATATTATAAATGTTACTACTAGGCTTTTTTATTGTTAATAAAGCTACATCGTAAAAAGTAACAACAATAAACTACACAGTTTTATTTTAACTTTTGCAGTGGTCAATGCTTCCACTTTATTATGTACTCCTTTTATATTCCAAATAAGTTATCTGATTTTAATTTGAATTTAAAAATAGAGACATTTAATTTTTATTGACAGGTTATCTGAAAATGTTCTGTCCTGTATTCCGCATCTATTTTGGTTTGATACTGTCTATCTTGGTGTTCTATAGTAACACCGTTATTAATCTATGCACGCAGTGCACTCGTGGGTAGCATTTAGACCGGGGTATTTAAACTTTTTTCGCTTTCATTAAATCATTGTTATCTTAGCTATCTTTTTTCACAGTCCTCTGAGCAACATTCGTATTGTCACAGAAGGAAGTTTGTTGTTGCAGAAATGTTAGTGTTTCACATAAAATAGATTTGCAAATCAATGTTTATTACAAAATTAAGAATTCAAATTTAACAAAGCATTTCGAAAAACAATTCACAAGTTATGCGTTACAGAAACAGATGTAAAAAAACGCATTATAAAATATTTTCTAGACTTATCTACCTACGACCTACGTATTGATAAATTTGATATCATTATATTAATTTATCAATATTTTTGTTTTATAAAGACATAGAGTGGACGAGTGCCATATGCAGTATTGCATCGGCCGGCCTATGAAAGTAATCGAAAGTCATGTGTAGCATCATTGTCGTCTATGTTCTTAACCCAGAAATAACTCTACAAATGTACCTGCATATATACATTTTTTGTTAATAAATACAAAATAAATTTAAAAAAAATAATGAAGAGACTAGGAACTAAGCTAACTAGGAAGCTAGGCGCTCTCCTGATGATCAGTGATCGCGCTTGCCCATAAACCATTAACAGTTTTTTATAGGGCTTTGATTTCTATAGGCCGGTGCCGCTACTGATATAGCGCTTGCTGCCTCGAGACATTTTATTGGTCAGTCTCGAAAGCCCAGTACTTTCCCTTCCAACTGGAACACAGTAATGCCAACACATTACTGCTTTGCGACAGAATATCTAGCACTGTGTTGGTACCCAGACGGTACCCTGCAGGGGAAGCCTCCCAACGGTAAATTGGTAATTGTAAAGTTTAATCTAATTAAATGTTTAGATTATCAGGTACCTTTAGTAATATTGGTATTTATTCGTTGTTTAGCTATAATTTAATTCTGTGGATGCTGTAAAACCATGCTCATATAAATCTCCGCTTTCTTCATGTAATGCTCTGTATCTTGAATATGAATCCACATTTTCATCTCCGTAAAAACTAGTTTAGCTTTATTACATTTTCTGGGTTCATATTTTATGGAAACCATTTTAAAAACTTCATCTAGTGAAACATTACATAGGTACTAAGAATGTTACGTTGTAGGTCTTCTGCTTATCGTATAACTAGTTCTTCAAAGCCGTGTTGGCCGCGTGGGGGTGTCTCGACTTTCGATCCAAAAGTCGTGGGTTCGAAACCGGTCGTATACGAATAGATTTTTCTGTTCAAAAAATCTATGTGTGTATTGTGAGGAAACCGGCATGTCGTAAAACAAAAGAACTTCGAGGTGCACCTTTCATATATTTTTTTTGGAATCCTTTCATATCATAATAATTGTATATTATCTAAAAAAAAATATGAAGGATAAATAAATAAATTTGCAACAAACTTCTCATCGATATGTATTATAGTATTTCTTTCCCATACTTGATAGCTCTAACAAACTCTATAATCCTTTATAAAGGGTGCTATCAACTTTATAAAAACTCGACCATCCAGATTTCATTTAGTGCCCTATCCACGTTCATATCAATTTCCAAACCGTGCAAAATTTATTTTTCAAATTTCCGGTTGGTCGCAGAGCACAGAGTTGTGGCCAAAAAGGTGAATAGTTCAGCTATTGAAACTTTTTTATTCTATTTTTAATGGAACATGGAACAACAACTCTGCTTTTGATGAATTTCTGCAAGAACTAGGTGAGTATTTATACTAGGAGTTATTTTTGACATGTTATCGGTGAATCGTTTTAAAAATTATCTTATAATGAAGGTTTTACAAAAACAACAACCGACTTCGATCGGACTATTCTAGTGACTGAAGGCACTACTGAACAGTAGTGAAGCAAAATACGCAATTTTGTTCACTTCAACGACTTTTTTTCAGTTATTTCGATTTATAAAGTAAACTACTAAACCGATTTTGATAAAATTTCTATGGGACCAATTTGAAAGTATAACCTCTCAAACCCTAAAATAATAGAGCAAAATTGTAGAGTAGGTATACTTATTCGAAATATAGGAATTAAATAATAAAACACATAAAAATTAACATCTAAATTAATTTAATAAATAATTTTAACAATTTGGTGGCAAGATAGCTTCAGGAATCGAAGTGTCCTCGATTCACTCTAACTTTTAGGAACTCTTAAAGTAAGTCTTTGAGTTTACCCAAAATTATATTGAAATGTTGGCATTTCATTTTTCTCCATGGATGAGTTATATCTATCAGATCCATATAAATGTATTTATTCCCGCCACGGTTTGTTACTTTCGATTCCATTTAATGTTTCTTCTTCTTCACCAATCTAAACTTCAAGCACTAATTTAAAAACATAGAGTCACGTTTTTTATATTGTGAAAGTAACACTGCAGTCAAAACTTCTAGGCCTACTACGAGTAGGTACTTCTACTTTTTGTCTGCTTCTCCGAACTTCCATCATCGAAAGAATTTCTCAATCTCCCATCGACTTAGCCAATTCCTTAGAACAGCGGCAGCGTTTTGAAAATGCCATCATCTGAATAATTCATGAGGGTCGTTGGTTTTTATTATATTCTAGAGGTTGTTGTCTAGATCACACTTGACGTCTGGACAGCATGAGGGGTAGGGCTTGCTGAGATCACTGTCCGTGACGTAGCAAGCAGGGTCTTCAGTACCAACCATGGGACATCTGAAATAGATACAAAATTGTTTAAGTAAACTAGCCTTTCACTTTTTAAGTTTTTTGAGAAAATAGGTGTCGAGCTTAAGATTTTTCCGTCTCTAAATACTCGAAAATCGTCGCTATACAAATTATACATATTACTTTATATTTCATAAATGGAGTATATCAAGAATTAATGCGATATTAAAGTAAATGGTCATATTTTACTGAAATTATAACGTGGCTCCAAGTGGTAAAAAAAACGTTATAGCGACTAAATATTTAAAATTTAGTCTCGTAAGTGCCTACCTGATCTCTGTATCTGCGCAACTAAGGTTTAGTGTTTACTATGCACTAGTGACTAACCTCCCTATACGTTCTAAATCATTCCAGGTTTATGATTAAATCAAACTATTGGTGTTATCTTGCTAATAAATTAATAAAACAAAACTGCTAATTTTCTAAATTTCCTTTAATGAAAATAAAATTTAAATATAAAACAAGATTTTAATTAAATATTTAATAACATCAAAACATTTGGCAAGCTAGCTTCTAGAAAGAAATAAATTAAACAAATCATAATTTTATATTTGGCATGTTTAATAGTAATTTATTGAGACTCAGCCCCTGATTCTTTGATCTGTGTCTCAGCGTGCTGTTCCTGGCTGATAGCATTGTCAGGGTCACATTTGTAAGTAGGACAGCAGGTTGGGTAGGGTTTGCTAACATCTTTCTCTACTCTGTGGCACTTCGGGTCATTTGACATAATTACCCCGCACCTGTAATCAATAGGCTGGTCTCAGTATTTGATTTTTTATATCAATATAATGCAGTAGGTGCAAATGGTCATGAATGAGACGCCAGATTTTATTATTTGTAAGTATGTATATTATTTTCAGGATTGCTTTTTTGGGTTCTTATTATTATGAACTATAAGACATTATTTTGGACTGATATTCCTATCTACTAAAGTCTACATTGTTCAAAAATAAGCCAGTGTTTGTGCCAAATTAAGAAAATAGTTATTGTCTTTCTTGTAAAATAGTACCGTACTCCCTATATAACTTATGTTACAGAGACCTAAGAATTTAAAAAAAAATTTTGCTCTAAATCTAGGAAAATAGTTTCAAAGGTCTACTTGTCGAGCTTAGGTATCAATTAGGTAAAAACAATTTGACCCAAGCTGATCAGATTCCGAATTATGTTATCATAGTATATTGGCCTTGGTGACGCGCTTTGGAAGAGAACTACGTCCAGCAGTGGACTGCTATTAGGCCTCAATTATACAAGAGCGACGTAAGGCGAAGGCACGGGTGGATGGCAAATTTTTGGATACAAAATCTGTATTTTATAAACTAGTGTTTCACCTGAGCCGTGCATGGAGAAAAAAAATGGGATAGCGAGACAAAATAGTAAACGAAAATATATTTTCATGTACCCTTTACTAACTTTTGTTAGCTAGAACTATTATATTGTAATTGTTACTAAATTTCGTTAGCAGGAATTATTATTATTATTGTAATCGTTGCTAAATTATTCTCGCTGTCACAAATTCAACTAGAATTTCAGTGACTATAACGAGATTTTTTTTCTCGGTGTGCATTCGCCTTATGCCGTTTCTATATAATTGAGGCCATAGGTCAATAATGATGATGAAGAGAAAAAATACTTACGATGCATAGTCTATCGCGCCGCCGCTGCCGCAATGGATTCTGACGCAGTCACCCAGAGGTGTGATGGTCTTGCCAAAGGGAATGACGTCATTTATCTCCTCGATGTAACAGCCCTCCTTATCCTCTGGAAATAAAGGAAGAATGTGTTAAAAAGTAATATAATAACATCATTAATTGATAAATCGTCAATACGTAAATGGCTTGGTACTGACTGACTGACAGACAGTCTACCAGGACTACAGACTCGAAACTTGGAGGATGTGTTCGTCAAGAGGTAAAAGTGCGTACTAAGAAAGGAATTTTGTAAACGAAGTTGCGAAATTAGTTAATGCATTTATATTTATAAACATGACTCTTAAAATTGGCAGTCTAATCCAGAACTAAAAATCGGGACCGCATTTTGACTGACAGAAAAATCGAGAAGAAAAATGCGATATATAAGTATTTTAATATTCCGAAATTATATCGATAAATTTCGAGATATTTATCGATATAATTTGCAAATTCCTCCGCTTATTATGCCTAGCTTATTTTGTTTGTCCGGATATTTAAGAATATCTCGACTTCGAGGTTATTAACACAACTTCAGAATATATGAGTATAATCGGAGGAAAAACCCCACAAAGCGATGGAGGAATTCCCTGAACCGTTATCTTTATAACAAGTCGATAGAATAACATCCTAGAATTTATGGATTCATTATAATATTTCTTATCGAATTATGTAACCGTTTCCTAGAAATGATTCTTAGTTTTAACTACATGTAAATGGTTCAAATATGTAACATGTTAAAAACTTTCTCAAGGTTCCCATAGCTCTGGTTCCCATAGTGCAAGCTCTGCTTAAATGGGGCTAGTTGGCGTTAAAAGAAAAAAAATTATCTGAAATGGGTTCGATAATATTGCGAATGTCAGAAATGTTGGTCATATGCCATAGTATTTCGTCGTGTCGATGGCGTTTTCGGTTACATAATAGACATTTATGTTTCGCGTACAGTTGTAAGATGTGACTCACAAATATACGCTTATAGTACGTCATCACTTGATGACTCTACAAAGTCAATGAAATATACATAATCATGGCGTAATTTTGTATTTAATCGATGACGTCATTGATTTCCTGTTGAGAAGATGTTTTCTTAGTAAAGAGAATAGGAAGGTTTCCTTCTTCCGTATTTTTATCGTGTAATTTCAAGGATACGTACCTACTCAGTTCGAAGTAGGTAGGTATAGGTATCTATATAAATCAAAGTTGGAATGTAATGACACCCTAAATTATCCGAAACCCTTAATTCAAATCAAATCAATTTATTTATCAAATGATTAGTTAATAATAATAAAAGTGTATTTTTAAAAATTACGAAACAAGTAGGTACCTCTTTTATTTTCTGTATTTTAGCGGTTCTACGCCATACATATTTTTATACGTAGGATACGTACGTAGTAGCAAATAATGTAATATAGATAATCAATATAACTAAATATTCGATGGGCCCCCGAATATTTAGTTATATTGATTATCTATATTACATTATTTGCTACTACGTACGTATCCTACGTATAAAAATATGTATGGCGTAGAACCGCTAAAATACAGAAAATAAAAGAGGTACCTACTTGTTTCGTAATTTTTAAAAATACACTTTTATTATTATTAACTAATCATTTGATAAATAAATTGATTTGATTTGAATTAAGGGTTTCGGATAATTTAGGGTGTCATTACATTCCAACTTTGATTTATATAGATACCTATACCTACCTACTTCGAACTGAGTAGGTACCTAAATTAAATCATAGGTCAATTCAGATGTCCAATTCGTATGTTAATTAACAGACAATCTAAAATTAAATCAAGAACTGTGGCGCCGTGAATTGTTTTTAAAACCGTTGCCAGCTGGGCTGTTTACAAAGTACCTACATAACCCAGCTGGCTATATATTATTATACTATGTAACCCAGCTGGCGATATCTGAATTCCAAAATAAGAGGTGTGAAATACCTTATGGAATAAAATAAATAACCAATGATACTTACTTATACTTTAAGTAGGTATTAACAAGGTTTTACAAAAACATACCTCAAGCGACTATAATTTGACTGTTTTAGTGACCGTACACCACTGAATAGTCACAGGGAAGCAAAATACGCAATTTCATTTACTTCGACGACATATTTTTTCAGTTACTTTGATTTAAAAACTAAACTACTGAACGGATTGACGACACCGTGGCTTAGTTGGTAGTGACCCTGCCTACGAAGCTTGGTGTTCCGGGTTCGATCCCCGGCCGGGGCAAATATTTGTAACGAACACAAATATTTGTTCTCGGGTCTTGGATGTTGTGATGTCTTGTATGTGTCCATGCCACCTGCGACACGGAATCCTAGTGCAGGGGTGTGAGTGTGTGAATGTTTGTTTGATTTTGATTAAACTTCTATAAGACCAATCGAGTATATGCTCTCAATCAAAAAAATATTTTCAAATCTGTTTATAAACAATAAAGTTCTAAGGTTACAAACATTATAAAAAAACAACCGAATTGAGAACCACCTCCTTTTTAGAAGTCGGTTGAAAATTAAAGTAATACGTATTAAATGTGCAAAAAATGAATGTACACATATTGATTTACATAAACAGGCCTTGTATCAGCCGTGACCCCATGCTTAAAGGTCCCAGGGTTATTTAACACGTGACATGCTATGATGCATAAGACCTCTACCCAAATGATAAGAATATGTCTTGACCTAACTATAATTATATAAAACAACTATAATATATGTATAAGGAATTATAATCATATCGGTACTTACAGTAGCAATTAGTACTTCAAAGTTATAAGTAAATAGTTTTGGTACCCCAGCCAGACCTCTACCCAAATTATAAGAATATGTCTAGACCAAGGCAAGAGGTTGCGGGTTCGAGTCCCGCCTCGGGACAAATGTTTGTACAATCTGCAGATATTTGTTCAGGGTGTTCTGGTCGTTTTCTATGTACTCGTATAATAAAAAAATATCTATCAATGTAATATATTGTATTACGTATATCAGTCATCTAGTACCCATAACACAAGCTCTGCTTAGCTTGGGGCTAGGTATTGCTGTGTGGATTGTCCATCATTATTTATTTATTATTTATTATTATATCATTTATTTATATTTTTCTCTCATTAAAATTTATTTTTTACAATAATATTTAAAAAATAAACTATTTAAAAAAAACAGCAGTATTATTGTAAAAAATATATAAAAACGGTGGACCACAAGCCGCGGAGTAGAGCCCAAGCGGCTGGTGGCTAGGGCTGCAGAGTGAGGAACCTTCTCACCATGCGAGCCGACTCTAATAGTACCACCTTTTATTATTATTATTATTATTATTACCTAACTATAATCGTATAAAACAATTAGGTATAATATATTAATATCGCAACTTACACAAGCAATTCTTAGTACTACAAAGTTATGAGAATAGAGTTTTGGCATCCCAGCCATAATGTAGAGACGAATGCAAAATGAATAAATTCAATTTCAGAATTAATATTGCGTTGGGCTGAGTCAAAACAAGGCAATTACTCATTCAATCGTAATCCTACTGGAACTATTATATAGTATAAATAGCATATTTATGTTAAAATATGTATACTTAGATCCACAACTGACTCTACGCGGTTGCGTTGAAACTGACTGTGTGCAGGAGATAGTCAAGTAACTGCAATGCAGTGGCAAAGCTCCAAAGAGGATGCTGAATGCTGATTTATGTGAATTTTTAACTTGTTCAGACTATTATAGACCCTTATGGAACAATAATAATAATGTTTTATTTCCAAAAAGGTTTAGGTACAAAGTTTTTTGTCTGATCGGCTTATTTGTAGAGTAGGTACATTGTTTATACATACATACTTTGTTTAAAACCTATATGCAGACAAAGTTTAAGCTCCTTGCTCTTAGTAAAAAGTTGTAAGTAAATGCGAGAGTCTTACTTCAGCTATTTTGGTAGAACTAGGTTGTGTTTTGCAATTATTATAATATCTAACGAATTCTTGCTAAACTAAGTTGCATAAGGAATTTGCAGCAATTTACTCGATATGTTTATGTTTAAAATGTTTATTGCCCGCCATTAATAATGCAGTCAGTGCAGCCATTAAAGTGTATTTTGGAAATCCCAACGAAACTTTTGCCGAGGTTATGTCGGTGGGTAATCATTTGGGTCAGTGGATTTTGGACCCAAGGAACGGGTACCAAATTAAATATTGTTTTGTAAAAACTAAATTTTAGAACCATTTTATGACTTCGAATTTTTATCTTCAATTTCAAATTTTTACAGGAAAATATAGAATTTTTTTGTGTCATAAATCATCACATTCACACTATGAGGAAGGCCTGTCTAGCATTGCACGTCCAAAGGGTGATAAATATGACAATTGTATTAGAACTTTAGGGTATTCAACTTGGCTCTACAATACTTAGCTACAAAATAAATATCTTTAACTTTAACAGCAAACAAAGTTTAACCGCAACAAGTGAAATTTTGAGAACTCCGGGGTTGGAATGCTAATATTGTTGGGTTAGACAATTAACATCGCAACAAGGAAACAGAAGGAAGGGAGCAGAATAAACATCCAATCCAATTATTGAAAGCTTATGCGCTTTGCATTTTGAAAAGAAACCGACTTTTTAATTAACTTTCCAATCGCATAGGTTTTGATACCGGGGTCTGGGATATCCGCTTTAGCTGCCCACTTTATTTTGCGGCCAAATACCTTAGTAACTTGAATTTAACAGACTATCACAATGATGGGTTCCAAGAAAAATAGGTACAAATATCTTATAGATTTCAATATGTATGTGTGATACTTAGGTACATAACATATTATACTTCAGCACATACATACTTGTAAATGAAATAAATATATTTTTTCTAATAGTACGATGACACACGGCTTTTATACACACGCCAGCGACTTCGCTTGTCGTTGTAATGTCGCCCAGTGTCATCGGCGTTTTTACAATCTGCTTGTTGACAATCCTTCTCGAAAGCTAACACGCTCACACGCTTGCTTTTAAAAACGCCAACAATCAGCGTGTAAATAAGCTCTGAGTCATCGTACTATAAGAAAAAAATAACGAGGTAAATGATAGTCGTTTGTTTCATTTTATCAAAGCGATCATTCGTGGAGGGAAATATTTGGAATCTATAGCTACTCGTATTTTCAACAGTATCTCTCATTTAAGAGAAAAAAACTTACCAAATTCCTTCGGTTTCTCCGCATGTTCTCTCAACCAAACAGCAGCGCACGCGTATCCAACGCAAAGGGTGATGATCAAAAATTTAGGCACCATTTTTCTATTCACGAGATTTCAAGGTAAATACCACTATAACTTGTGTGCTTAGACTGAGTTTTGTGTCTCGACTGACCGGTACAGCGCCAGCATCTTGTTTTTATTCAAAACTGGCTTCGTACACACTGGCGACTTTATGTGACCATTGACCATTAGTTAGGTACCTACTACATTGCCTAAGTCAGATAGGTTTTATCTCAGTTGTTATCAATATGGCTTTGAACTATAAGTGAACTATGTTGTTTGTTTAAAAATAATTTGATTAATCTGAAGTCTTGGAGTTGATTTTAATAACATAATTATGCATAATCATTATTTTTTGACAATAACTTGATATTTATAAACATCGAAATAGTCATATTAGGTTAAAGATACTTTTAAATAGTCCTTTACGTCCCACTGCTAGTCAATTTTTCCTTTATTAGTCCATCTTTTCAATTTTAAGTTTTTTAAGACCTTTAAATTCTAGTCTATATTGAAGAGGCGCTTTTGATAATTTAGAAATTAAATCAATAAACAATTTAATGAAATTACATAACAAATAATTAACACTTGAACTTCTTAGAAGAGTGAACTTTTAATACCTGCCTTAATCTTTAATTTTATTATGACTGACTGGCCGACATTGTTTCTTTTTAAAAGTTCTTTTCAACCTAATAACAATACAATAAGATGATACAAAACACTGTTCAGCTCACCTATAACTAAGTTAAGTTGGAATCCCATCAGTAACCTACACCACAAAACCAAAATCAATATATATTTGTCAAAAGTAGTCAGTTTGACTTGGTTCTGAAAAATATAAGGCACAGAACGGAGACCTGGTGACTCGATAGGCTGTGGCACCTCTAAGAGTCTCTAGACAAAATAATAATTTATGTACATTTAAACTTATTAAATCTGAAATAATTTTAACTGGCCGACATTGAAATGTTTGGTAGGTCATCGACAGCGCTACTTAGCGCCCACATGCGAGTCGCGTCGTGTGTAGGCGTCCTTAGTAAGGTCGTTCAGTGGAATGCGATGGGATTTACGAGTGATTCATCATTTTGATTGTAAACAAACCTTTTTTACCAATTTCGTCGGCAGATCCGTGATGTGACGTGGAACGTACGTATGAGGTATTTTACATTTGATACTTAGACCAAACCTACTACAATATTTAAATTAAAATTCAGATAAGTAAAAGACAAAAAACGAGTCGGAAAAATATAAAGTAGGTTATCATTAATTGTTTAACTTTGCTTTACGAATTTAAACATAATTATTTTTTTCTCTAGGTAGAGCACTGAACGAATACTCTACCTATGTATTAATGTAAATTAGTCGAAGTAACAAATAATTTAGTGTTAGCTACATAACTATAAGAAAATCTGGCATGAAACTATTCACAAGGTTTTAACAGGTTTTCTCTTCGCCTCGAATAGTCATCGAATAGTCTTTTGTTATGACTCGTAACTGAATACTTTTTGACATTTAATCGAGCAAGGTACAACCCTTATCGTAAGTTTCACATTAGAGGTGCTAGAAAACGTGTTGCTGTGTGTCGTTTTTTTTGTTTGAGAGGATATACTGTCAGATTGGTCCCATAGAAATTTTATCAAAATCGGTTCAGTAGTTTAGTTTTTAAATCAAAATAACTGAAAAAAAGGTCATTGAAGTGAACAAAATTGCGTATATTGCTTCTCCGTGACTTTCCAGTGGTGTTTACGGTCACTAAAACAGTCCAAATGAAATCGGTTTTACCATGTTTTTATAAAACCTTGATTATTTATGAATAAAAAGTAGAAGCTCTTAGCTTAGCTTTATGCTCTGAGAACCTGAAAACTGATACGTTTTTAAAAAGTACTTACAATACACATAAAATATGCAAAAACAAAATAAACACTGATGTTCATTTAGATAAGCCAAATCATTTGCTCTGTTGATTTTTTTGAAATTTTTCAAGATTTTTTCAAATCGGTTTATTAACAACAAAGTTCTGAGGTAACAAACATAAAAAAACATACCTCTACTTTCACTCCTCCTATTTTTTAGTCGGTTGAAATATACTGAGCATTTAAGTTATAGTTTTACCCTCAAAAATGATTATCATCAGCATCATTAGGCATCTGGGGCGTTTGCCTTTGCCGGAACTGAATCCTGTTCGTCAATAAAAATGCTAATCTGGGTCGTAAATAAAACGGCTGAATTTTTCCTTCATTATCAGCTCAAGCTGCCAGTTTATGGCTAATCAAACCTCATCAGAGCCAGTTTGTGATTTACTGGCTCCGGCCAACGAAATACGTCTCGGTGACGCGTGACGAGGTAACACGTGATAGAAAAAAAAATCTAAAATCATATCATATTATTACGCTAATCACAGATTTAGATTATAATACCTATAAAATAAAGGTTTAGATTTAATTTTATTTCTTTATTTTGTAGGAATTATTTTAGGACTAACTACTTATAAATACCTATAATTAGCTGCATTACTTTTAACAATAGATTAGCCTTATAATAACTTAATAAGAATCAAATTAAATGAAACTATGAACGGTAAAAATGTCTTAGCTTATAAGCCCATCATTCTTAACCTATTATTTT
The DNA here is from genome assembly GCA_932526365.1 of Lobophora halterata. Classification (NCBI taxonomy): domain Eukaryota; kingdom Metazoa; phylum Arthropoda; class Insecta; order Lepidoptera; family Geometridae; genus Lobophora; species Lobophora halterata. The sequence continues at coordinate 2,725,071 of OW052015.1, forward strand.
TTTATAATTATACATGCTGTTAGTATAAAAAGGTAAAACAAAATGTTACTTAAGTTTCTCTGGGAAAATAAAAGGCTTTATTATTATTATTATAAAAAATATAACATAGTATGTTATTGAGAAAGTGAGGAGATGGATGTCAGTAGGTACCAACTAGAGTTTGGCTACTATCCGGCTGAAACAATGCAATACATTCTAAATCCATTTGCATGTAATGCCTACCTTACCTCAAAAAAAATCATTAAACCGCTACATCTCGTTAAGAAGTTACAACTATAAAAAAGTGGTTGTGGTATTTTATTCTACATAGATTACAGATTCAATTCTTAATAAAAAAAACTTTGTTACATGTGTTTTTGATTTTTTTTTTTTTTTTATTATGAATTTGATATTTGATATCATATCAAAACAATAAAAAACTAAGATGGCGCGCGAGTTAGAAAAATCCGGTTCTTGCTCTACTTATTGTATCCTTTTGAACATCCTGAGCAGCGGAATGCATAAGATTGATAACAATATTAGCATACTAGTTTCAAAGAGATATTATATTATTAAATTTATCTTCAGAGAATTGTTAGTCTTTGGCAAACTAGATCCAGTTTTTTAGTCTAAAGATTATTCAGTTAATATAAGACTTTATCGAATAAACTTCTTCTTTGGTAGCTCTGTTTTTAATGCAATGAAACATAAATTGTATGAAAAGTCCTTATAAATATTTTCCCTCATACCTAGGCATAGGTATCACATTTTTAATTCAACTTTGTTATAGTATTAGGCAAATTAGAAAAATTGGAAGTGTAAATCACAACTCATGTTTTAAATATACCTAAATAGTGTTCTTAACATTTCTATAAATTATATTTACATGCACATTAAGATGTAATGTACGTCTAAATAAGATAAAAGTTTACCTATTTCGCTCCAAATCTATGTAGGTAGGTATTATTAATGTCAATCAATTCTTTATAAATTAATTTGTAGGATTATTTTATGTCTCTCGAGTTAGTCACTATATTATATGGTGCAGTAAGATTTCAACTTAAACCCATTCAAAAACGTGTTTTTAAGTTTAAGCATTCGGTTTGTCCAAAATGTTTCCTGAATGAGGTGCTACAGTTATATTTGTATCGTTATTGTGGGTGTTTCCAAGTCGTTACTATACGATTAGGTATCTAACATTTTTAAATACATTCTTAAATATCAATTTGAATATCATTGATATGCAGGCGCCAGAGTTCTCGTGTACCTTAGAAATTTATTGTTTCCAAAAAATATACAGGCTGCAGACGATTTATCGTATATTTGTGTTTGTGGTTTATCCTTAGATTTTTTTCTGCTCGTACTTTTTTAATAAAGTAGAGTTTTTTAGTCTAAAAATACACACCTATCCATTTGCACGATGTCGGTTTATAGGTATTTTTATAGCAACGAAAGGGCTAACTTTTCAGACACGGTAACACACAATTTGTAAGTGTAGTATATGTATTGACCTTAGTCAGTGCTCCGTAACTCGCGCTTGGTTCAGCGATATAAACCTACAATTTCGTGTACAGCAGACTGTACAAAAATGTATGGGCTGCCAGCCGCGGCGCGTTTGCGCGGTTCAGCGGCGCACAGCGCGCAGCTTTCATCATACTCTGTTTGACGTTTTCTTGAAATAAATATGATTTGACATTAGTAAAAAGATAAAATTATATTTTAATAAGTAAAATTATGACTTGACTTATCGACTCTGACTTATAACAAAATAATCTCTCCAATTACTTGACACTGGCTATATACCTTTGATGTGAAGCCAAAACCGAAGAACTTAGGTTCTTCGAAAGAAAAAAAAAATTACTACACAAACTTACCTACTAGGTATTCAAATAAATAATATGCCTTAGCCTATCAGGCATTTTTGTGCGGTTCATGGATGCCAAAACAGAATAAGCAATGAAACATTGTCGTTTTTACGCTTCCAAAAGACGAAGTGTTGTAAGTTTATTATTTTAAATAAGTACCTACCGACAATAGACATTATCTATCTAGATAAATAGACGAACTTTCATTAAAAATGCGCTTTTTTGCTACGATCTATTTCCTAAGCGCATTAGGATAGCCGCACACCTGCCTCGGCGTATGCCTCGCGAGTCGCGCCTCACTGCGGCCTCGTTCGATAAGACGTTACAACTATAAGACGTTAGACGATATACTAGTTATTTATCCGTAATTTATTTTTAGGCGTATCCTGTGGTTGCAAAAAATTGGTGGAACAGATCTAATTAAAACCTGAAACAAAACCAAGAAGTCATCATGTTTGCTCTCAGCATATTGAAAAATCTGTGATTGTTTCCATACAAACAAATACTTTTACGAAATGCCGACACTCGCACCCAGCAACCCGCCCCCGAAAAGGCACTTAGCTCCACGCGCAATTGAAAGCGCACGTCTTGTTTTTGAATTATTTGTACCTAGACTTATATTTTCATTACAAAATTAAAATACATTGTCTGCATAAAGGCTTTCATTAAAATATGACGACCGAATGACCAAGACAAATGACAAATGGCCAAAGAAAGTCTTAAATATTTTCGCTCATTTTGCACAAAGTTCCTGTACTACTCATTATCTAGATAGAAAGAGAGACGCCTGCTCAGTAAATTGTGACGTAGATACATCACAATTTGCTGAACAAGCATCTTCATCTTCACTAATGGTGCCTTCTCACTCCTGTGTTAACACGGGCTTCGGCACACCGGGCCACGGGCCATGTGAAGCCAATGGCTCGGGCAGCCCGGGCAGTCGCGTGGCTGCACGTCCTATTGGTCCGTGTTAACACGCGCCGTAAGATGGAGTGACTTGACTTGGGCTCGTCAGCAGCGCGGGCTCGCCCATACAGATCAACTCGGCGCTGCGCAGCTTGTGGTAATATAGGCTATGAGCAGCCACCATAACACAACGTAAACGAACGAATCAAGTAGTACACACAAATATGACTTAAGCTAACAAAACACGAACGAGGCCACAGCGAGGCACGCGAGGTAAGTGTGCGCTTAACCTAAGGTACTCACAAGTCGAAACAAAAAGACTGTGTATTGTAGCTCTTTTGCTGAAAATAAGTCGCTATAATTGTGGTATGTTTAAAAAACCAATAAGCATCTAATAAAATTGTAGGTATGTGTAATAATAAAAATGTCATGTACTATATACCTTCATACATTTATACTTTTATAAAGCTTTTAAAGGTCTATGTGTATATGCGTTCTTCTTCGAACGTTAAAAGTACGCACACCCTTATCTCTACACCTGAAGTAAAGTGACATTTCTCGAGGGAAGCCGCGGGGTAGGTGCGGTTGGTGGGAGCGGTTGCCTTTATGTTAGCCGATGCGCTTCTGACGAGTAAAACAATATGAACTTTAGCATCGTGACAATTGCACTCAAAATATTGTACTTTGCTCAAAAGAGATCAGCTTCTTTATGTTATAATATTACTTATTCTTTGCCTTAGTACCGAGGATGGTATCGAGAGTGCTGGTTAATTTGATAATTATCAATAAATCAATAATCATTTATTTAAGTAAATCATTTATTTAGTAAATAAAATATTTACAGGTATACCTACTACCTTTATCAGGTATACCTACTTACCTATTTATAGGCACTCGCATATATTTTCCAGTAGTAGTTACGAATCTATGCTTATATAAATATGAGATAGATATGGTTGTATCTATTTACAATTTAATATTAAGAGGTTTCTACGTATGTATGAATTATTTAGATTAATTACGAAAAATTAATTACCTAATGATTGTTCTTTGTTGTATCTATTTACAATTTAATATTAAGAGGTTTCTACGTATGTATGAATTATTTAGATTAATTACGAAAAATTTATTACCTAATGACTGTTCTTTCTCTTATATTGTTGAAGTTCGTTTCTATTGTGGGAAATATATAATAATAATTTTAATAATACTTATATTTTTCTCTCATTAAAATTTATTTTTTACAATAATATTTAAAAAATAAACTATTTAAAAAAAACAGCAGTATTATTGTAAAAAATATATAAAAACTGTGGACCACCAGCCGCGGAGAAGAGCCCAAGCGGCTGGTGGCTAGGGCTGCAGAGTGAGGAACCTTCTCACCATGCGAGCCGACTCTATATTTTAATAATAATTTATTCAAAATCAATAATACAAGCACAATTAAGTACCTACATAAACAATCAATGGTTTAAATAATATGGCTCGGATTATCTAAATTGATCGTGCGCTTAAAGAATCATCAAATCCATTTATTCAAACACTCACTTTAATTTATAACTTTACCCAGAAGATCATCGGATTATTTTTGGTCCTTGTAGTGACAGAAGATTTCATAAAAAAATCTGGCGGAAACTGTTTTGACATTATATTAATCAGGCGACTGACGCCGCCACGTCGCGTCTAGTCACGCGACGGCGTCGGCGTCGTAGGCGAAACATAATATAACTTACTTACTATTATATAGGTACCTACCTATTTAGATTAAATGGATAGTCATAATCGTCAAAACAACCACCTACTTAAATATTTGGATATATGCTAATGAACACAAAACATCGTTTAGCTATTTTAGTTTTATTGTTTCGCTGACTTTTATGAAAATCGTAAAGGAATGTTGGCGCCAATTGACTATTTTTTGGCGTCTGTGGGCTATTAGGTAATTTTATTCAAATTGTTTGAATTCTTTCCAGTCGGCATGTTATTTTTAAATCCGGGTGGATGCGTATTATTATATATTCGTATGTTTTTATTTTTTAATATTACAAAAGGTTATGTTTCGGCAGGTTGTTTAGATATATTAGATATGGATAAAGATAGCCCGGAAAACACAAAATTCTCGTGTTTGAGACATATAAAAATGTGACAAGGGTTTTATGCTTCAGGAGGTACCTGCGGTAGGTTTATTTCAATAACTTCTGTTTTTGTTTAGACCAATTAAATACGAATATATTATTTGATATAATTATTAGTATTGTACACAGCTAATTATACGGGATGTTAAAAAGTAATAATAAAGAAGTTATAAAAAAGTCAGTCATAGATTAGGTACCTATCTACCTAAGATATGTGCGTGCAAGTGTCTTATAAAACTAAATTTGATATATTCTTGTGTAGGTACTGGTTGTGATTTTATATTTGTATAATAAAGTCTAAATTTATCGGAATATAATGGACTTCATGTCAATTTATGTTTATAGAAATAAATAATTTAATTGGATTGAATTTAATTCATGTTATTACGAAATAAAATTTCATCGAAATGTTAAGGATTAAGGGTATACTTCTTTTTTATTTAAAGAATTCAAACCTCAAGGTCAGTTGTATCCTCAAAAACTTATTCCGTGTTATTTATTCGTTTTTTTTTATGTTTCTTAGAATGTGACAGCCCAAGGAAAATAAATTGGCACAGATTGATTACCTCCTTCATTGTTATTTAAAATCTATTGAGATTTTATAATCTTGTACAAAAATTTTATAAAGGTGTTTTGGAGATTATGTGACTTACTCAATACTCATACATGTGAAAGGGAAGTAAATTAATAACCTTGTTATTGGAATTAACTTTATTTTGAAACCCCCAAATTAAGCAAGCTTGTATTGTGGGAACCAGATAACTGATACAATACTTACATACTTTTTTTTGTAAATACATACATAGAATACACCCAAACTCAAGACAAACACCGATGTTCATCACACAAGTGCTTGTCCAGAAGCGGGAATCGAACCCGCGACACTCAACCAATCGTGTCGTCAAAAAAAAACTATTTTATAATCTTGTACAAAACTTTAATAAAGGTGTTTTGGAGATTATGTGACTTACTCAATACTCATACATGCGAAAGGGAAGTAAATTAATAACCTTGTTATTGGAATTAACTTTATTTTGAAACTATAAATAAATGCTATTTGGCTAAAATTAATCAAAAATATAGTTTATTTGACAAGAACGTGAATAATAACTATTAAAATAATTATTAAATTCATCATGTCTGGCCAATCTCATAAACCTACTTAAAATTTACCTACAGTTGCCCATAAATGTGATCATAATAAGATTCTTACTATCATAACTAACCTAGTTAAAATAAGGCTAAATATAAGCGAAGGAGATTGGGAAAAATTATTTTTTCCAATTTCTTTCGCTTATGTTGAACATATCAAACTAAACATTTATTGAGATTGTAGAAACACAGATGTATTAAAGTACAGAAACACATTGTAGTACATTGAAAATGCAACAAAAAAAATAAGCCACATTGGCTAACTTCTAGTACATTTTGTTCCGATGCAAATTTTCAAAAAAGAGAAGTAACTGAGGGCTAGATAAATAATATCAACAAATTATATAAATATATTTAGTAATAAATCCGCTTGATTTCTAAACAAAGATGTTGATATTTATGGATTTCCGCAAAGTAACGCCTGAATCAATCAATTAGATAAATAATATTTATGTTAAAACTACTAAGCTTTTTCATTGTTAATAAAACTGCATAGTAAAAAGTAACAAACATTATTTGAAAATGGAGATATTTCATATACATTGATAAGGTGTCTGAAATTTTTTGGTCCTGTCTTACGACTCCATTTTGGTTTGATACTGCCCACCTTGGTGTTCTATAGAAACACCGTTATTCATCTATGGTAAAAACAAATTGTACCACAACACTTTTTTGAGATTTACCCAGTCAAGTCAATGTATATCATTAAAAATGTTCAAATGTAAGATAGCGGGGCGCGGGATTCTTGGCGTTATTCAACTAATGCACGAGTTATAAAGGCTGCAAATAGCCTTGCATCCTGTGAACTTACCTACGTTAATTTTTTTTATTTTAAGTAGGTGTTTTCCGGTCGGAGTATGACTTGGTATGACTCGGAAGTGTCTGTAGAGGGCTGTGCTCTCGTTTTCCTAAAGTCGATCATTCCGTAGTGGCTGACGCTGCAGACGCTACGAAGATCGAAGGTCGCGCTGATGCGCTGCTTATGTAGAAGTATGATCAATACTTTAGATCCTTTAGATCCCTTTAGATCAATACTCCTCAATTTATTAATACCCTTTAGATCACGTGTAAACTTCCCTTTAGATCAATAACTTTTATCAATTAACAATATTGCTCTTTCAAAACCTTCCTCAAGATCTTTCCCGATGGATTTTTCGGGATGCTATCTAAAAACGTCACATCCTGTATTTTCTTATAAGGAGCCACTCTTTTGTTCACGAAATTGATAATATCTTCTCTTTGGGCTTTTGATTGTTGTTTGAGGACTATGAAGGCTTTAGGTCTCTCTCCTGAACTGGGGTCAGAAACCCCGACGATGGCGGCGTCGAAGACATCTGGGTGGTCTTTAAGAACGTATTCTAACTCCGCTGGAGGGACTTGAAAACCGTTGACCTAAAAAAGAAATACAAATTAAACGCTAAACCCTACATGAAAAGTTCTCTAGTTAGAGACTCAACTCAACAGGAAAGTGCAAAAGAAGAGATGTACCTACCAAGTTGAATATGATTTGATTTTCAAAAATGCAACGATGCCGTCTCTCAAGGGAGTGATCTCCACAGAATATATCACACCTCCACAGAGTAAGATAGTACGTAGAGTAAGTAGTAGTAGTAGAAAATACGCTTGGTATATTTATTACAAACACTACAAGAGAAAAAAAGCCATGTTGGCCGAGTGGGAGTTGCCTCGGCTTTTGATCCGAAGGTCGTGGGTTCGAACCCGGTCGTAGACCAATGGAATTTTTCTGTTCAAAAAATCTATGTGTGCATTAAACGTGCTTAAGGGTGGAAGAAAACATCATGAGGAAACCGGCATGTCATAGAAACTTAAAAGTTCTAAAGTATGTGTCAAGTGCACGAAATGAGCCTCTTTGAGGCGTACTTGAAATCCTTTCATCGCACTGGTTCGAAAGAACAAGTGACACGATAAGAAGACTATAAGAGACTTCCTCCCTTTGTGCTAAATTGGCACAGAGGGACAAAGATATAAGATATAAGAGGGTTCAATATGTTCTATGAGTATGTTCTGTGTAACTTGTAAACAATTAAAACTAAGACTTATTGACTGCAATAAAAATATTGAATTGAATTGAAAGACTCAAGCATAGAAGATACGCTTGCTATATCTAAAGCAAACTCTAGAGACTTGCTCTCTCTGTGCTAAATTGGCACAGAGTGACAGTCTCTTGAATCGACCATTACCTACAATAATTTGGAAGTCTTCCATACCTTGATCAACTCCTTCACTCTATCAGATATCGTGATCAACCCAAATTGATCAACCTTAGCGAGATCTCCGCTTCTGTACCATCCATCGTCTAAGAACACCTCGCTGTTCGCTTTCGAATTATTTTTGTAACCTTTCATAACATTCGGACCTTTGATTATCAGTTCACCAACCTTTAAATAAACATACATTATCAAAGTAGCAACAATTAAAAATGTGCTGAAGCTTGCTTACGAATAAGCAATTAACTTTACTCAAAGGTCAAGTCGGATAGAGCGGAGTCATTAATTCATTTAGTGGTTCGATTACAAAAATGATGCTAATGGCGACCTTTGAAATCGAACAACTCAATTAATGAATAATAATAATAATGTTTGGACATTTCACACAACGCCATCTAGCCCCAAATTAAGCAAGCTTGTATTGTGGGAACCAGATAACTGATACAATACTTACTCGTATATACTTTTTTTTGTCAAAACTTACATAGAATACACCCAGACACCGATGTTCATCCCACAAGTGCTTGTCCAGAAGCGGAAATCGAACCCGCGACACCGGCGTGGCAGTCCAACATACTTGCCACTCAACCAATCGTGTCGTCAAAATAACTAAATTTAAAAAGTTACACAACGCCGTCAGCACCATACTTTGAAATCGAACAACTAAATGAATTAATGACTCCACTCTATTCGATTCGGCTTTAGGGTAAAGTTGAACATTTCCAAACACAGGTATGCGGTTATGTTCAGTGTAGGTACTTACAATAACTAAATGCTTACCTCATCAGCCCCTAAGTTCTTCATACTTTCATCGACAATTCTGAGCTGCACGCTGGGCAAAGCGTATCCTACTGCTTCATAATTGGTCTGGTTTTTCGGGCTGATTGATACTAACGGGCTTGCTTCTGTCATACCATATCCTTGGCTAAATTGGATGCCTTTCTGTTAACAAACATATTTGTTATAGTTCATTATTTTTGTCAAGGCGGGGAATGCTTTGGGAAGAATAGACTATGTACACTTTGTACACTACTTATCCCATAAATAAATTATATTAAGTATTGAAAATAAATATGTGATTAAATTACTTACTGGTGCTTTTTCTAAGAACTTGTGTATATCAGCTGGAGGTAACGGAGCGGCTCCGCTGGTTACGCTGGTGACACTCTCCAAGTGCTTAGAAGTCACCGCAGGGTGTGAACCCAGAAACATCACTGTAAGATTGTCGTGTAAAATGTAGCAAGTCCTCAGCTGTATCATTACTTAATTTTAGCCTTATCGATTTCTTAAGTTTGGCGTGATCAAGTAACAAACATCTACCAGTCTGTAATCAATGAAATCATTCATATTAATGTCATTAAAAGTTCAAGGCGTTGCTAAACTATACAGTTTTAGCAACACCTTGAACTTTTAATGACAGAATTTACAATTGTGGTTGTGTTTATGACAATCAAATCTAGTGTAAATAAAGAAATTACCCATCGGCGGAGCAAGATACATCAAATTGCAAGGATGAGCCAGAAGAGCATTCAGAAACGTCTCTGACTTAAACCTAGGCAACGTGACCAGTTTCAGACCGACTGACAGCTTGTGCAACATCAGAATACACTGGCCGTAGGAATGGAACATCGGGAGAACTACCATCGTTGTGTCTTGGTTGGTTTCTGAAAGGTTAACTGACATGAAGTAATGGAACAAAACAGGGGCGATGAAACACCTTGAGGTACTCCTTAATGCAATGGTGAAATAACATCAGATTGATTACACAGAAGTTATGAAAACGGGGATAAAAAGGTTATGGGTAAGTACAGATCATGTCATTGTACTTAATCAGGTCTTTGTTTTAAAAGTAGTGTAGGTATCAAAGGCCAAAAATGTTTTACCTACAATGGTAATTGAACCCACGCTTACCTGTTGTATGTATCTAGTGTCCGATTTTAAAGTAATTTGTGGTAGTAGGTATTTAAACTTTTGTTATAACTCAAAAAATGTTTGTAACTACCTGTCGTATAAGAATATTGCCTCAGCTCTGTGTTCTGTTGTTCACAGTTTGCAACCAGGTTGTAATGAGTAAGTTCCACGCCTTTTGGAAGTCCAGTAGTTCCACTAGAGTACGGTAACAGTGCAACATCATCGTGCCTCTTTTTCACTTCTTTCAAAACACTCAAATCTACATAATTATCAACTTGTTCCTTGAATGACACGGCTCCCGACGGTAAATTAGCATCAACGTCCATTGCTATTATAGGGAGATCTTTTTTGCATAGTGCTAAAGCTTCTTTTATAGTTGGGACCACATCTGAATCAACTATTATTAATTTTGCATCCGATAGCAAAATATGCCTTTGGACTTCATCTGGAACAAAAAAAGCGCTCATTTTAACTGCTGCGGCTGGTATTCAATTGGTATTTAGGAATGTTAGTACGTAGATAAGAATCTGTTAAACGACTGTTATTAATTTTGCATCCAATATCAAAATTTGCCTTTGGACTTCATCTAGAACAAAAAAAGGCGCTCTATTTTACTGTGGCCAGTAGGTACCTATTCAATCGGTGTTTAGGAATGTAGATAAGAATCTGTTATGCAACTATTCAAATTAGATTATGTCTTTAAGTGTGTTGTTTGAGTCTAGCCTTAGAGGTATTTTTCTAATTTATATGGCGACTGTCTGTAGTAAAAAATTAAGTAAAAAAAACAACTCTTTATCTTAAAGTCCAATGTTATTTAATCCAGAAACTAATTAACTTTTGATCTTTCTTTTGTATTTACCCCGATAAAATTAAACTTACATGCTGTGTACACAGGGTTGAAAGTCGTAGCTATCCCTCCAGCCGCCATGATTCCAAGCACCACTATTGGATATTCTGGAGCATTCCTCATCATCACAGCCACTGTATCTCCATTCTCTACCTTGAAGATTTTTCTCAAATTGGCCCCGAATATTCTGGATTGTTTGTAGAGTTCCTCGTATTTGTAGCTTCTATGTGAAACGCCACAAACCTAAATGGAGGAAATAATTAAAGTGAAGATCTCTTTCCTAATAAGAGTGGGGTCTCCTCCGTTCTGCCATAGGTAATTTTCCTATCATTGTTAATCATCATCAACCTATAGCAGTCCACTGCTGGAAGTAGGTCCCTCCCAAGGTGCGCCAACTGAGCCTGATCTTCGGCTTTTCTCATTCACCTCACTACCAGCTATAGCGCGCAATATAATTTCTCTAGTAAACTAAAAGCTTAAAAAATCCTAGATCCGGGTTGCTCCTCAGCGTCAAGTAGGTATGGGCGTCAAGTTCGTCCCTCAATCAACCATCAATTTAAATACTTACATAACAATAAATTGTACTGACTGTGACTCTATTTTCGTTCGTTAATCAAGTGCATTAAATACCTCTTTAAATACCGGTCCAAGTCGATATTACGCTTTCAAAAACATGTCATGGATTAAAAACAAAATAAACACTATCGTAAAAGTTATCATAATTACCATAGCTAGTTTCGTAGGCCACTTATCCAGATTCCTCCACACGTAGTCGTCGATGGACATTTTGGGTACCACGATGTCCTTGCATGGTGATATAGCCACTTTTTCTTTTGTCCATACATCCTGTTTGAAAACACTCGACAATCCACGGCTTGATATTTTAGAACGGAATATTTTTGACATGTTTTCTAAATACATTTAATTTTTTTTATTTTAAAGATTTTTCTGTAACTGTTACTTTCGTTTCATTTCACTAAATGATGTTTTTTTTACCTTTGTAAGTATATATTGTGCAGGAATATGTCCACTCGGTTCAATGTACTCCTCACTTCTAGTGATACGCGACAAACATTGTACATTGCGGGCTTTTAGCATAAATCAATGATTAATTTGTACTAACCTACCGGTTTTTTAATTAAGTAAAAGATTGGAATTTTACACCGAATGCGAACTGTTATGGTAGTACATAATATTACTTATTATTTGGTAATGCTTTGAATGTTATTATGTTGGTAGATTAAATAAAATAATATTAAGTTAGTTTTGATAAAAATATGAGATTATCATTGTGCCTATTTTTCTCTCTCATATTGACAATGATCGATTGGGTAATTTATAATTAAAATGATAATCCAGGCGACCATTATTTTTAGTTCTTTAACTGTAGGTTAACTGTAGGTAACTAGGCATAAATGTCGCACTGGTCTTTTTTGTAGGGAGAGTGCATTTCGTAGGTACGTGGGTAATATCATAGACGTAATATATAAGTTTTTTAATGTTGTCGTGGGACGGGACGAACTTACGACGAAGCGCTTATAGCTCTCCTGATGGTAAGAGATCACACCTGCTCATGACCAGAACAGTGCTACATAGGACTTTGATTCACACAGGCCGGTGCAACACTGCTAAAAGCGCACGTTCACATTCAAACATTTTGATGGTCAGTCTCGAAGACCAGTAATTTTACTAGCTACAATTCCCTTCAAACCGGAACTCAGTAATGCTTACATGCAACTTTGCGGCAGACTGACCCGGTGTTGATAACCATCAAGACCGCATCCTGCAGAAGACGCCTCCCAATGAGTCTGTTATTTACGAAATGTAGCCTAAACGGCTTAATAAATTGTAATAAAACTTAGCTTATACTTATATATTATTATTATTATTTTATTAGAGTGCAAGGAAAAACAAAATAACTTTACAAAAAATCAATTTACTCGATTATAAAAATATAGCACAATACAAAAATATATAGTAGATGCCTACTTGCTTATTATTTTTTCTCTTAACTCTACTGAATGATATTGCACTTAAAATAGTAATAAAAAAAAGATTATAATTCGTCACACTTTTTTACACAGCCAAAAAATGTTTGATTTATCCATCTATCCACAGCTTTTAATTTACATAGGCCTGGGCCATAGGGAGAGGCCTATGTCCAGCAGTGGACTGCGATCGGCTGACGATGGGCAAAAGCCCAGTAATTTCACCAGCTACAGTGCCCATTAAACCGGAACACAGTAATGCTTACACAATACCGGTTTACGACAGAATTGTTGGTACTGTGTGTAGTTCTAATAATAGCAGTTAATTTTTAAGTTTCAACAATATTTCTCTTTCAAGACTCTCCTTAATATCTTCCCAGCCGCACTTTTAGGGATAGCGTCAATGATTGTGACGTCATTAACCCTCTTGTAGGGGGCTACTCTTTCTTTGACAAAGTCTACCACATCTTTGGGTAGACATTTCTTGTCGTTGAGAACTACAAATGCTTTGAGTTCTTCTCCATCAGTGGGATGTGGGACTCTGATGACGGCTGCGTCGATAATGGATGGATGTTGGCGAAACACTGCTTCTAATTCTGCTGGGGTTCTAATAATAGCAGTTAATTTTTAATTCTCAACAATATTTCTCTTTCAAGACTCTCCTTAATATCTTCCCAGCCGCACTTTTAGGGATAGCATCAATGATTGTAACGTCATTAACCCTCTTGTAGGGGGCTACTCTTTCTTTGACAAAGTCTACCACATCTTTGGGTAGACATTTCTTGTCGTTGAGAACTACAAATGCTTTGGGTTCTTCTCCATCAGTGGGATGTGGGACTCCGATGACGGCTGCATCGATAATGGATGGATGTTGACGTAAAACTGCTTCTAATTCTGCTGGAGGTACTTGAAAGCCTTTTACCTGTAACACAAGTTTATTGAAGTGAGTTTTTTGAAGATTTTTTCCCATCGGGTGACAGATGCTCCGTCCGCCTAGGGTGACAGATGGGCCAAATAAGTTCTATATGTCCCCCTTTCAGTAACAGGGTGACAAATGTAACTTAAATTATTTGAAAAAGTTTTACACAGAACTATTTTATTCCTGTCTGTCACCCCAAAAAAAATAGTAACGCTTCGCTGTTAGCAACTACCTTATATAGGATTATCAGTACACGACAGGAGCCTCTTTAAGACGCAGTTGGAATCCTTTCACCACACTGGTTCGAAATAACTAATGACACGATTAGAAGAAGACTATAGGATCATACCTTGACGAGTTCTTTGAGTCTGTCAGCAATAGTGATGAACCCGTCTTCATTGGCCAAGGCCAGATCTCCGGTTCTGAGCCAGCCATAAACTGTGAATGCCTCGTTGTCAGCCTAAGACTACCTCACTATAGGATCATACCTTGACGAGTTCTTTGAGTCTGTCAGCAATAGTGATGAACCCGTCTTCATTGGCCAAGGCCAGATCTCCGGTTCTGAGCCAGCCATAAACTGTGAATGCCTCGTTGTCAGCCTAAGACTACCTCACTATAGGATCATACCTTGACGAGTTCTTTGAGTCTGTCAGCAATAGTGATGAACCCGTCTTCATTGGCCAAGGCCAGATCTCCGGTTCTGAGCCAGCCATAAACTGTGAATGCCTCGTTGTCAGCCTAAGACTACCTCACTATAGGATCATACCTTGACGAGTTCCTTGAGTCTGTCAGCAATAGTGATGAACCCGTCTTCATCGGCCACGGCCAGGTCTCCGGTTCTTACTCACTACCCGTCCACTGTGAACGCTTCGTTGTTAGTTTGAGACTACCTCACTATAGGATCATACCTTGACGAGTTCCTTGAGTCTGTCAGCAATAGTGATGAACCCGTCTTCATCGGCCACGGCCAGGTCTCCGGTTCTGAACCACCCGTCTACTGTGAACGCCTCGTTGTTAGCTTGAGGGTTGTCTCTATAGCCTCGCATTACTTGAGGACCGCGGACCAGGATTTCACCAGTCTGGAAAAAGAGAAATCAATGTTTGGACATTTTACACAACGCTATCTAGCCCCTATCTATTGAAGGTCGCTCAGCGAGCTATGGAGAGAGCTATGCTCGGGGTTTCTCTTAAGGATAGAATCCGAAATGAGTTCATCCGACAGAGAACTAAGGTGGTCAACATAGCTCAGAGGATCAGCAAGCTGAAGTGGCAGTGGGCCGGCCATGTCTGCCGAAGAACCGACAACCGTTGGGGTAAACGTACTTGAGTGGAGACCACGTCTAGCCAAACGCAGTGTATGACGACCTTTGGCCAGATGGAGCGATGATCTGCGCGCTATAGCTGGCAGAAGGTGGATAAGGAGAGTTGAAGATCGGGCTTAGTGGCGCTCCTTGGGAGAGACCTACTTCCAGCAGTGGACTGCTATAGGTTGATGATGATGATATCTAGCCCCAAACTAGGCAAGCTTATACTATGGGAACCAAATAACTGATAGAATAGGTACTTATGCTTTTTTTTTTGAGTTGAGCTACCTATAGATCGTTTGCAACGGTCTAAAGGTGGCCCAATTGTTTCCTTTTGTAAATTTTGTAATGGAAAATGTAGTAGTTAGCGCAGTAATTAATAAAAATAATTGTTTTTGTGCTTTATGCCTATATTAAAGTAATGGGCAATGTTGATTTAGTTAGCCTTGCTCATCAATTTTTTTTTCAAATTTGAATACTCGCAAAAGGTCGCACTGCTAGGTAGTTTTCCCTAACAGATAATGACGGTATTCTTTTTTTCAACCGACTTCAATACTCGGAATTTCGTCATATATATATACATATATAAGTATGTGTACCTCTTAACTGATTTAGAAAATTATTTTTTGTTTGAATGAAACTTTCACTTAGGTATCATTCCATAAAATTTTATCAAAATTGGTTGAGTAGTTTATTTTTTAAATCAATAATAGGTTACTGAAAAAAAATGTCATCGAAGTAAACGAAATTGCATATTTTGCTTCCCTGTGACTTTTCAGTGGTGTTACGGTAACTAAAACAGTCTAATTTAAGTCAGTTGCAGTTGGTATGTTTTTGTAAGATTATTCCTAACATCTAAGGCACTAGAATCTAGATGGTCCTCTACACGAATGCACTAGGAAAACCGCTGTCAGAGATGAATGGCGCAGGATTGTGAAGCGTGTCACAACTCCCACCATGACAACCACAACCACTCTGCCAAGAGCGTAACGACCAAGAAGAAAATTGATTGATTCAGGCGTTACTTTGCGGAAATCCATAAATATCAACAAATTATATAAATATCTTTAGTAATAAATCCGCTTGATTTCTAAACAAAGGTTTTAATTAACTTAACTTTAGTTTAGAACTTTAGTACATATTACTATATTATAAACCAAAGAGTCAACGAACAGAAAAACCAAAGTTTAAAGATACGACACGTGTTTCGCCTCTACACGAGTCATCATCAGGAGGTGTGGACTCGCCTAAGTTCGAAACGAGAGTAAATAAACAACGTTGCCCGGCCCGTATTTATACCCGTTATGGCGATGAGTCGCCTGTCAAACACAATACAACAAATATTACGCTGTTGAATGATTTAGATACGAGTATTCCAAGGTCTCCTTTGTTGAGGATTTTTGTGACGTCGGATCATATGACAGGCGACTCATCGCCATAACGGTATAAATACGGGCCAGGCAACGTTGTTTATTCACTAAGGTAGAGCGCCATCTGCGCTCGCCGAGAGTCCGGTGACGCAGTAACAGCCATCTGCGGCTAACTGCATTAAACGTCCATCCGAAAAAAAAAAAAAAAAAAAAAAAAAAAAATGTTTATTCACTCTCATTTCGAACTTCGGCGAGTCCATACCTCCTGATGATGCCTCGTGTAGAGGCAAAACACGTGTCGTATCTTTAAACTTTGGTTTTCTGTTCGTTGACTCTTTGGTTTATAATATAGTAATATGTACTAAAGTTCTAAACTAAAGTTAAGTTAATTAAAACCTTTGTTTAGAAATCAAGCGGATTTATTACTAAATATATTTATATAATTTGTTGACCAAGAAGAAGGCACTCACCTCGTTCGGTCCTAGATTCCTGAGATCAGTATCGACGATCCTGAGCTCTGTGTTGGGTATGGGAGGGCCAGTCACTGAATAGTCCTTCTTCTCCCAGTTCCGGGGAGTCAGCGCGACTGTTGGGGACGTCTCGGTTAACCCGTACCCTTGTCGGAAGTCGACGTCTCTCTGGAATATAGACAAAGCTTTTGTATTATTTTATGCTAACTAGAAACGAGACGAGCTAGCTGCTACACGTGCTACTGGTTTGACATACTGTAACCGTTAGTCGTTTTTCTACGACTTTGCGTTAATCGGTACGCATCTTTGATAAATAATTATTTGAATTTAATTTATCGTTTGGCAATCTCGGGTACGTTACGTAGCTCGATCCAGCTCGCTGCAGCTCAGTGCACAAAAGGAGCCTATTCGAGGTGCACTTGAAATCCTTTCACCACACTGGTTCGAAAGAACTAGTGACACGATAGGAAGCTGCAGCTCGGCTCGGGCACTGCACTCGCCCCGCTGTCACTCTGTCATTTTGTAGTAACCGAAAATTAGGACCGCACAGTGCACAGATACAACATATTAATACCCCTTCTGCATTGCCTATTTAAGTTATTTTGGTAATATAATACAAAGTAAAGTTTTTAAACTTGTGATGTACATAATTATAATAATAAATTAAGTTTTCACACCACCTGCTCGACAATATTCAATTACATATCATGCTATCATCAAGGTAAAGCAAAGCATTACTTACCAAGGGAGGTAATGTTGTATGAAACTCCCAAGGGTAGTAATGTGATTTGATTTTGGAACGTCAAATTCGTGTGGAAACTCGTAGAAAACTCTAAGTAAAAGAACGCCCATATGGCATTGTAAGGTTTGTTCTAAAATCGAACTGGCCACTCATAAAAAAAAAGAAAAAAGGCGCGACTTCAAAGATTGTAAAACAAAAGACGGTGTTGGCTGCTGAGCCCTGGATTTTTATAGCCTCGCAGAAGGTGTGAAAAGTAGAGTATGCTCCTCTGGGATAAAGCCTGTCTTCGTCTTGGGCAGCTTGAACCCCTTGCGTCACCCAGGACTCTACATAACTCCCTCGCTTCGCTCAGGAGTTAACTGAGTCCCTCGTTAGCTCAGGGTTCAATATGCCACCCGCGACATAAGACACTGCTTTATCCCCTTAGTGCATAATCTACTATTAGTTTAAGATACCTTCACTTTATCGAGGAACCGATCGACGTCAGAGCTTGATAACGGGGCTGCACCATTTATAACGGTTTCTATGTGTTGGTAGGTCTTCTCGTTAGCTGCCGGGTGTGAACCCATCAGGAGAACTGAAATACAGATACACAGGTTTTGTAAATAAGGGTAGTGTCTAACTTAACTCTAGGCTGTGGTTTTGAGTCTGATGTTTACGACGGAATTTGTTTTATTTTATAGGTACTTAATAAAACTGCAGCGTCTTCGCAAAATTGATTTTTAGGATAGACAAAAACAACATAATTTTGGTAGATTATTCTAAAAATATTTTTTGTGGGAATTAAGTTATCGAGGGTTAAGCTGGAACTAAACTCGATTTTACGACCCAAAGTCCTGCAAAGTTTGTATTTATCTCTTCTATTCTGATTGAAGGTTCAGTTTAAGAAGAGAAGATTCGTCACATTTCCTAAACTGAACTTAGAACACTTCATGACGAATGAAATAAAGTCAAACTTTGCAGGACTATGGGTCATAAAATCCAGTTTAGTTCATGTTTAACCCTTGATAACTTGATTCCCACAAAATTAATTTTTAGGTTAAACTTTACCAAAATTACATAATTTTGCAGCCTCTAGATAAAGCCAGCCAGATCTTGCATGTGAGTGCTATCCACTCATTTAAAAAAGCATCAAACACAAACCCGCCTATTAGAAGGCGCAATGAACAATTTCAGGTTGAGTTTGGAAATTGGGACGATGTTGCAGCTGAGAGCTATCCACCGACTCATATAAACAAGCAACAAACGTGAACTTACCCAGAGGAGGAGCAATGAATAACACATTAGTCTTATGCTTCTCAATCGTGTTGAAGTACAATTCCGGGTTGAGTTTGGGAATTGTGACGATCTTGCAGCCGAGAGACATCTTGTGGAACATGATCACAGAGGCTGCGTAGATGTGGAAAAATGGCAGCACTGCTAATACTGAGTCTTGGTGGGTTGCTGGAAATAAATAAATACTTATTTAGAATTGTATTAACTTAGTTTTTATTTCCTAACAGAGTTTGGTACGAACTACGAACCTACACACATTATACAACTTTATTTTATACACACACGCACACAAACACATAAAACGCAGTAAAAATAATCTAACACAACGCCATCTAGCCTGAAATTAAGCAGAGCTTGCTATGGGAACCAGGTAATTGATACAATACCTACTACTTAAATACTTTTTTGTAAATACATACCTACATAGAATACTAGAAAACACTCAGACTTAGGACAAAATGTTTGTACTGAAGCGGAAATCAAACCCGCGACACCAAAAAATGCAAAAAAATAATTATAGTACCTAATTCTTAATTTAATCTATACAAACACAATAAAAACAATATATTGACCAAACGAACTGTATCAGATTCAAAATTTTTTTTAATGAGAATAAGTAACGAGACGAGCTAGGCGCTCCCCTGATGGTAAGACATCACGCCTGCCCACAGCCAGAACAGTAATACACAGGACCAATTCACAAAGACAGGTGCCAGTGATACTACTGACTTTATCCTACTACAGTCTGCAGTTGGCTATACTGACCAGTAGTCTCCGTGTGGCATCTAATGGCGTCTTCGTTCACTTGTTCCCCATTAGCGATGATATTCCTATGCGACAGCTCAACCCCTTTAGGCATGCCTGTAGTCCCACTGGAGTAAGGGAGAAAGCAGATGTCGTTGCCACTCCTTCTCACTTTCTTCAGTATACTGAAAATAAAAATTATATTTAAAAAAAACGGAAATTATTTTGAAGGAATCTACCAGCCAAATTTCATGATCGTATGGGTGGTTCGAACGTCATCATCTTGCACAACGACAAAGCCCTTTTTGTTGTGTTTTGTTAAATAATTAAAAATAAATATTATCGGACAAACACACATAGGTACAAATGCCAGACTCCCTCCCTAAAGCGTCGATGACACGGTACTAGTTTACGAGCTGCTAGTTGGCGAGTTTAAAAGCTAGCGAGTGAGCGAGTTAGGGGTCCGGAAGGAAAGTCATCTAGCAGATTGTAAAAAAGCCAATCATCAAGGCTTAAGACTAACTTAAGTAAGGTTTTTTATAAGCACTTATCCTTTTGAGGCATCTAACCCTGTTTTACTCTAATGCCTGAGTAATTTATTAACTTTAGGAGCCCGGTTATCAACCTATGGCTTTCATTTAGTTCGGTCAAAATTACCTGGTGTCTACGTGTCGGTCTTCGCTTAGCTCGTTGAAGCAGAGGGTTCCTTCAGGGGTTGGATTTCCGTTCGTTTTCACCACTATGATGGGGAGCTCTAACATGGCGATCTTGAGGGCATTTTTTATGACGGTCAGAGTTTCTGGAAGGGTGATGACCACCTTCGCTTTTGACATCAGCAGTTGACGTTGGATCTCATCTGGAATCAGTGATAAAGCACACTGTATCACACTAATCCCATTTCATTGAAAACACAAATGGTCGAGTGACAAATTTGTAGGATTGGTAAACGAAATGTCGCTGGATTGATTACCGAATAAAAAATATTTGCGCGATGAATAACGGTTTTATCCAGATTCGTGAGATTTTCTATAGGTATTACTTTGTTTAGAATAATTATAATAAGTAAGTAGTGTAAGTATTCTGTGAAATGGATACCCACGGACAAGAAACGACATTGTCGCGACAGCCCACAAAGAAGATAGAGAGATGAAAGAGACTCCTAATTGAAAGACTGGTTCATAGAATGTCTTCAACAAAAATAAGTGGAAAGAAGAAGAAGAAGAAGAAAGTAGTGCACGAAAGGATTCTCTTCGAGGCGCACTTGAAATCCTTTCACCACATTGGTTCGAAAGAACTAGTGACACGATAATAAGAAAAAGTGGAAAGAAGGAAAGCCTGCAGATAGACGATCCAAGCTCTCAATAATAATATTTATGAGTATTCTATCAAATATCCGGTCCAATTACAAGCACTGCTTGGTTTAGGACTAGATGGCGTTGTGTAAAATGTCCAAGAAGTAAAATGTATCTTATTACAAATGAGGTAGGTTTCACAAAGGTATGGATAGTACTCACGAGCAGTATATACAGGATTGATGCTGGTAATGACTCCACCTGCCTCCAGGATCCCCATATTGACCAGCATGTAGTCGGGGATGTTAGGCAGCATAACAGCTATCACATCACCGCAGCGGATGTTCAGCTTAATCCGAAGGTTAGCCGCAAACGTGTTGGAGAGCTTAAATGCTTGCTCATATGTGTAACCTCGTCCGGTGACAGCACATACCTGAAAGTTAATGGTTTTTTTTTGTAGTTAATGGCAAATTTGGAAATGGTGTTGCATATAAAATTCAGGGTTGTGATGATTTGAATCACTTGTTTGAAATCGCGATTAAAATCAAGTAATTTTTTTTTAAAATAAACCAATGATTGAAATAAATACTGTTTTAACACAAACATAGTAAAACATTGTACAGAGGACTTTTATTTATAAAATAACTTGTTAATTTTCAATTCATACATATTTAGTTACTGTAACAATAGATTATGTGAATGAATAAAATACTTAATTGAATTTGAATTTCAAAAATTAAAATAAAAAAAAACTGATTTTAATCAAATAAATTCGATTATTTTAACTTCTTTAAATAAAATCATGTTTTTTATCAACCCTGATAAATTATACATAGCATCGACGTATAACAGGCCACTGGATTTTGAGTTTATCAGTACATAATAATGTAAGTTCCCACCCCTAATAGGTGTATTTTTTAGGTTCCATAGTGGTTGCAAAGTCACTTTGTAGAGTCCGCAGAATCGTATCGTAAATGTCTAATAAACCTTCCAAGAGGCCCACGATAGTTTGGTAGTGATCTTGTAGAAATTTTGTAGAGACCGCATAGACGTTTGTTAGAGGCCGAGTAAACCCTCAGAGTCGCATCGTAGAGATTTCGTAGAATTTTCGTAGACATTCAATAAGAATTATTATTTATTAGTTTTAAACAGGTTCATGCATCGAGAACGTTTAAAAAGTTTGCAAAGCTACTACTCAATGTCTTCGAAGCCTCTTCCTTTCTTTATTTTACGGTATGCGCGCTACGAGTCCAACGGTACTACGAATCAGCTACGCAACCTCTACGCTGTACACATACAAAACGTCTACGCGACCTCTTCCAAGCCTACGCAGCCTCTACGATGCATTTACACGTCTTCTACGAAACGCTACGCGTCCTCAATGAAATGTAGCACTGACAACAAATTGTGTGTATTTTTTACTAGTGAAGAACTCGTTAAATAGTTATAAAAAAAACACACTCATTATTATTGAGTCAGTTACCTTATCCGATAACCTAATTAATATCAAATAGACATTCACATTTATTATTATCTGTATCAATGAATGTGTTTTTTAAATAAGTACTTAATAACATTACATATAATCAATAGGCAAGTTGTACCTAGATGTTTATCTGACAACAGAATCCCTTTGTTTGCATCCAGACAGAATTTCTTATTATTCGTTTACTCCATTTGCTCATTGCCATTGGCTGATCTGATAAGTCGGTCGGTTGAAAATGAAATTAAAGGGTTACTTACTGTACACGTTCTTTCCGGCCATCTATCCAAGTTTTGCCACACATAATCGTACAATGTATAGTTAGGAATGTCCACATTCTTGTACGGAGATTTGATGATATTCTCCTGAGTCCATACACTCTGTCGTCTTACGGCAGCGATGAACTTTGAACCTTTGCTCAACGAGTCTAGAGACCTTTTTGCGGTGAACAAGTTCTTTGGCACCATTTTCGTTGTTCTGATAAACAAACGCGAATTTTATCTGGAAGTTATAATGATAGATAAGTTAGGTAAGTACTTATTTATTTACTCAGAAATTAGATAAAGTATAACAAATTAAATACATTATGCCCGCGTAGTGGAATAAGGCCCACTCGCTCTTTCAGCCGAGAGTAGGCCTAATCCCAGCAATTTTAACATGATGGCTGATTATGCTATGCTATGCTATGCTAAAGTAAATAGGTCCTTACTTATAACAGTTTTTTTTTTTAAATGGGTATCTATTTCTAATATATTATAAGAAAAAAGCACACTCAAATTTTTTGTCAGAAGAAGAATGTCTCTACAAAATTAAGATTTAAATATGTAAAGGCTTGGGAGTGTACCTATACCTACATGTCTATGCAGCTGACTGTACCTACAAGACACTAATGAATAGGTACTAAACCAAAACCCTCACAAAATTTATTCGTTCTAAAATCATATACACCGTAAATTTTTAATCACCAGAAGAAAAAAATACGCATACCTAATCAGTTACCGTTAGAAGTTTAGAACACAAATATAGAAATGAAACTTGAAAAAATTAAGTCTTTTTTCCCAAAATAAATACCTACTTATGATAAAAATTGGACAACTGTTACCAATTATTCGTCCAATTAACCATTAGTCGTAAGTTTATTTGGGACTTAATTAAAAATGTATGGTGTTTATAGCTGAACTTGGTTTCTACATAAACAGATAGTCCATGAATTGCGCAGTTTTATTGAATTTGATTGGTTTCCTACGAACACATATACGTAGGTAGAGAGACCGGTAGAGATAGGTTTTACCTCTAGCTAGGACTCACACAGAACAAGGTTTAAGCCCGTCACACACGTAGCTATAATATATATTATAGCAAGGCATATTACAATATTTTTTTACAAATAATCAAGTCATAGAATTATACATATTAAAGCTGCGTGTGCGGCACTTGAATATTTGTATAGAAAATATATCGTCATAATATGCCTTGTATTAATTATATTAATATAATATTATAGCTAAGCTACATGTGTGACGGGCTTTATAGAACTGGTGATTTCACAATCACACAGACACGCCAGACAATTTTAACGATGTGTACTTACTCGTTTAATATTATTTACTATACCTACCTTACCTAGGTAGTACCTACCTACCTACTTTGTAGAAAGTAGATAAGAGCACAGTGTGTAGATAGAGTAGGTACTTGTAAAATAAGAGCACAGTGTGTAGATAGAGTAGATACTTGTAAAATAAATAGCGACTTCTTCTTCTTGTCGTGTCACTTGTTCTTTAGAACCAGTGTGGATTTCTAGTGCGACTTAGTAAGTCGCTATTTATTTTACACTGTTCTATTTTTATGGATCCTACCAAAGAAGGAAGAATTATTAATTAGACAAAGCTACCTACAAACATATTTTAGAAACCTACTTATTTACTGTAGAGCATTAATTTTACTCTTTGTTTGAAGAGCTCTTATTACAAGTCGTATTAACAAGGCTGCACGCACACGTAAATATAATTATGTGTACAGACACTAAAATATAGGTAGGTACTCTATGTCAGTAAGTAATGCGTTACTTTAATTACGCCCTGCTTAGCATGGAGAAATTAAATATAAGATATTTTATTTATCTACTCTAACACCAATTCTTATGAAGTAGGTAAAACTTTTAAGTTTAGTAGGACAGAGCATGTACAGTACCTAAGGTAGTAGCGTAGTAGTAAACATAACCAATAACCACTACCTACTTTACTTACTCAGATAAAATTGCCGCGCTGCGCCGGCAGCATTCAGTAGATATTGGTTCTTCAAAATAACTTGTAGCTAATTACATATTACTTTTAGATAATCTATGAAAACTTAGATGTACATTACACTAACAACATAAGTAAACTATAAGGTTCAATTATTTGTACCAGATATGACAAACACTGCTTCTATTCAAACAAACATAACAGGCGTGCGTTCAAGCCGGTTGATGTTTGTGCACTAAAATAGATTGTGCGTGTATTGTATGGAGTTAGGTACCTACTTTACTTTGTATACTTGGCATTCTAGCGTATACACTGCCCAGTAAGGCATGGAAATGATTGCTACTTCTATTTCATTATCACATGGTGATTTTTCATCAGTTCACATTTGGTTAAAATAATTCACAAATGACGCGACATTACGCAATCACTACCGCTCGCAGTCAGCACACTACTGACTGTCTGTTATTATTATTATTTACGATACGAATGAAATTGTGACAAATATATCATGATATCTCAGCGTACAAAATCGCCAGCCGGGGCACCACGCCGCGCCGCGCCCGGGTGGTTATCATCTTGGACTTGGTCTGAGAAAGTAACAAGTGTTATGTGTGATCGTTTTATACCATGATAAATAACATGTTACTCGGTATACTCTCCATGCCTACTGCACAGATACGTGGGTTGAATGAAGAGACTGGTGACCGCATGTATGCAAACAAATGTGTTTTGCACACTTTGAACTGCATGTATGCCTACATAGGTTTGTAGGTAGGTCAGGCACAGGACGAACGAAATTACGAATGTACGTACTCATGCATAGATATACGTCCTACACCTAAGTGTAGACGTACCTACTGTATTTTTTATGTGACAATACGAGCTAAACGCTGTTAAAAATGCTTGCCCTGGCTAGAATAGTGCTTAGCAGGACTTTGAATGATATAGATATGTTGAAGACTAATAAAATGCCCAAAAAAAATTTAGGCTTATTTAAAGCCTATATTTTACTTAGGCACTTCGTAGGTCTAGAAGATGATACCAAAGTTAGGCCTGAGAGTAGAGCTTTGATAATATCTTCGTTTCCAAGGGATAAACTCGATCCTAAAAATAACAACAACATTTATAATTTATTTGGATAAAAAGGCGTAACATAGGTACTCGTACGTACCTACATAAATTACAACGAGATTAACCTATGCATCATGCATCTTTACCTACATCGTTCTCAGGTAATGTACTTAAACTAGAACCTAGGTTCAATATCAGCTAAGTAATAATAATCAAGGTTTTACATAAACATAGTAGGTTAGGTAAATAGGTACAACCGACTTCAATTGGACTATTTTAGTGACCGTAAACACCACTGAAAAGCCACAGGGTAAAATACTCGTAAAAAAATATGTCGTCGAAGTAAACGTTATTGCGTGAAATTTCGTTTACTTCGACGACATATTGTTTTCAGAGACTCCAGAACTGATTTTGATGAAATTGCTATGAAACTAATCTGAAAGTACCTAGGTAGGTTCATAACATCTCAAACGAAAAAATATTTTTTTAAATCGGTTTATAAATAACAAAGTGAGAACCTTCTCCTATTTTGAAGTCTGTAATGTAATCGTTGATCATTGTAAACAAAGTAAACGACGCGGACATTCACAAACCAGTCGAACGAAGGAATAACCACTTTCCATTAACATACCAAGTAGAGATCTTCCAAATAAAGTTGGCTCAGCTGACCGTTCTCAAGGACTATTTGAATATTTAATTGATTACCTGACACCCACAACTAAGTTTGCGTTTTTTTGGCTAAGTATTTATTATAGGCTTGCGTAATTGCTGAACTTGGTAAAAACAATCACATCACATCACACTTCACATCACATCACATCACACTAATACATATTATAAACGCGAAAGTTTGTAAGAATGTATGGATAGATGTTTGTTACTCTTTCACGTAAAAACTACTGAATGGATTTTAATGAAACTTTACAATAATAGGTATAACTTATACATCAGAATTAACTTATACTTAGGCTACAATTTATAAAGAACTGAGCAGACGAAGTCGCGGGCACCAGCTAGTTTTAAATAAAATAGACTAGGAACGTTTGTGAGCTTTTATGTAGGTGAAATAATGAAGTGCGTGTGAGTATGAAAAAGTGTGTGCAATGTAAAGTATTGATTAAATGTTCATAAGCTAGAAAAAATAAACTTTGGCTACTGTAACAACCCCCCTCTACACATTAAGTCTTAACCTATTTGTGATAACCTAAATACTTATTTGAAGACCTATCTAAAGATTACAATATTTGTTGTGATTTACGAATATATTGGCCTTGTGATCGTCTAGCTTTGTGGTAGGATCTTACGATGTGCTCATGATAACTCAGATTCTTTAAAGGTAAAAGGATGATTTTCTGCTACTCTAATGATTTATCTAGATACTAAGGGCTTAGAAAGTTGTTGAATTGAATAAAGTTCACTTGATTTCAATAGACTAGTTCCATGGATCAAATGTGATCAAGTATTGAATTGAAAGAAAGATGTAGTAGAATTATCTGATTCTACTAGATCTGTCTAAATAAAACTATGAAAATTGACTCTAGTTTCTGAATAAGCTCTCTTTCGTTTAATTAAATGTGAAAGCTATTCAGCGTGACCTGTCTGGCTTAGGTTAGCAGCACCTCCTCCGCTGCAAACAATCGGATTTCGACAAAGCCTGACTTGGATATCCGTCTTCCATTAGGCCACCGAAGTGGCGTAGGTAGCGTACGAACTACCTATGAGGGACCTACTGTATTTACACTATAATAACAATTAGAGGAATTGTTATGAAAAGCTACAGCCGCATGATAATTTGAAGAATTGTCATGAAGCTGGATTCTCAACAAAACAATGCTTCGAAGTAAGTCTGAAGTCTGTTGGTTACTAAGTAGTCCTGCAAAAGAGTAAGAGGGATAGCCCAAATTTTACTTCGGAGCTTTAAAAATACTTGATTATAGTATTTAAAAGGCTCCTATTGGCTCTACTTAAATGACATGAACTATTCTAGAGTTCAAAGTAACTCAAACTAGAAAATGAGTAATGATAATGATATGAGTGATAATATATGGCTGATCATTGACCCTTTAGAATCCTCAATCTGAGTTTAATCAATCACCATATAAATAGTCTCACAATCGGAGATAAGTAGATGAGTAAATGAAGATGATGAAGAAATAGATGATATATGGCTGATCCAGTGACTCTTTAGAATCCTCAATCTGAGTTTGGTCATTCACCATATTGATAATCTCACAATCGAAGATAGGATAATGAAGAAATCGTTGATATATGGCTGATCCAGTGACTCTTTAGAATCCTCAATCTGAGTTTGGTCATTCACCATATTGATAATCACACATTCGAAGATAGGATAATGAAGAAATCGTTGATATATGGCTGATCCAGTGACTCTTTAGAATCCTCAATCTGAGTTTGGTCATTCACCATATTGATAATCACACATTCGAAGATAGGATAATGAAGAAATCGTTGATATATGGCTGATCCAGTGACTCTTTAGAATCCTCAATCTGAGTTTGGTCATTCACCATATTAATAGAAACATAATTGGAGAATAAAGTACGTAATCAAAAATAGTAGCTGAAATAAAAACACATAATAGAAAATAAAATAGATTTTAAAATAGCAATTGAAATAATAAATCTAATTCATTCTAATATTAACAATAAAACAGCATTTGACTGTTTAAGGAACCAAGAACTCTAGAACTCTTGGAAAGCAAAAGACAATTGGGAAAACTCTGAATTTCAACTTGTAGTGGAAGTCTCATTGTTAATCTAGTCTTTGATTTACAACAGTACCTACCTACCTATATTAAATTCACATCAACAACATTTTCAAAAATATCACTTTGTATAATATTTTAAATTAGTTCATATTGAAGACTTCTGTAAATCATTCCGAAGTGAAGATTTTGTTCAAAAACTTACCCAATCCATTTTCTAGCAGAAAACACACAAACACATACAAACCCCATTTCACACTTTAGATATTGAAAACACAAATATTTTTACTAGATAATTTAGTGAGAAAGAACCTAGCAATCGATTCTACTGAGTATTAAATTCTTTACAAGAATTTACAAATTTTCTACAGAAAATATTCCCTATCCAAAATTTCAAACTTTTTCCTCTGACTTTTCTGACACAATTCTAGTCCGACCTTTCAAAATTTGAAAACGGATGATACAGACCAATTGACGTTCAAATAGTTTGGCTTTATTATGAAATAGGTTTTATCTTAAAGTTTAGGAAATCAAAGACCCTAATATTTGTGCGTAACAGTGCGTAGTGACTACGGATCGTTACATCGCCCTTTAAATTGTATGGGATTATGTAATTAAATCATAATTATAATCCAAGACAATTTACCAAACCCTCTAAAATCACAAATATCAAATTACCTGTAAACCTACCTATCTCAAAATGTTTACCAACCATTACCATTACCTTTCGATTACCTTTACCTTATTTCGTTTACCGTTACCTTTAGATTACCTTTACCTTCAATGTCAACCTTTACCATTACCGTTTTATAATTCGTTAACAGATTACGATTCTAATTTGTTATTGATTGATTCAAAACAATTTAAGACTAAATACTACATTGTTAGAATTAACCAAATCGAAAATAGCAAATATTTAAAGAATGCATTGCGGCTTTAAAAGACAGTGTCAGTCATGCACAAATACCCCCATGTTGCAGGAATAGTTTCAATCCTTCCAGGGAACCTGGCTGTGAATTAGGTCAATCCGAGTGATACCCAGAAGACGCTACTCAACAACCCAACATTCCGGTAAAATCTAGTAACGTCTTCCAGTCCCCTTCCAAAATCAAAACTTCCCCATAGGCCGTCAAAGAATAGTTAATGCACGAAAGCCACATCTCGCCTAGACACATCCCGTCAACACTTGAGATTCTCGACTTGGCACATGTTAGCACCCGTATTCTAAGACGATTTCTATTCCTTGAGTGTGGACACCTAAGGAAACATCCACATTGAGGTTTGACTGATGACAGATATAACAGAAATAAAGCGATGGCAATTCCACCACTAACACAAGATAAGTTAGAGTACAAAACTATCCCAGAATACGAGTATCAGTGTGGGGAAAATTTCACTGGCTGCATGTAGAGTATGACCATTTTACGTTATCAGCAAATAATAGTATGCTGATGATAATATTGTCAATTGACTTATCCTAACACCAATGTTAACTCCATCGTAAAATTTCATTGTGTGTGTAATGTTTGCTTGATCAACCAATAACAAACCGTTCAAGTTTAAGATACTGTTGAATCATTTAGATCGCTTCATTCAAAATACTAAATTCTATCACTAACTATAATAAAAATCCTCATTCATACTCACAGAACAAAATTCACATTGTCTTTCGAATACCCGAACAACCCAACAGCAAACATTAAAACCAGAACTGCGAAACTCGCGTTCTGTTACGAATTTAATTAAATATTTTATTTATTTACCTCCAGTTACCTTGAAATAAAACAAATTAATTTAAAAGAAATAATTTAATACTGTCATTACTGACAGATAGCAAATGAAACTATCGACGTTGTAAATAATTCATTTACTCGTGAATATGAATCTACATTTCATTCGTTTATATCAAAATTCAAATTAGTAATCAGCTCATTAAGTGTCAATCATTTCTTAAAGGCAAAGGAATTTTCAATGGGTATTGATAGTCATTTAAAAATTATGATCATCCCTTAATTTTACTGAGATAGTGATTTATAAATCAATCAACTGAAAATAAAAACTACAAATTCGAATTACCTAATTAATTTGAGCGATATAAATATAAGCAAACCAACAAATTATAGATACCTACTATCAAGTATCTATTAATAAAAATAAGTCACTAAATTATCCAAGCGTTAAAAGTAAAAGCATAAGGTGTTAAAAATACAAAGTACATTTTTTATTTATTTACATTCACTAAAAAGCATATTTATTACCTTAGCAACAAACAATTTACCTCAAATCTCAGTTGTTGATAAATGCTCAATGGTGATCTTTATTATTCGTTATGAACCACCATATTATTACTTAAAGACACCTATTATTCACACCATTCATCAACCAACTGATCTGCTTTGTTCTAAAAGACCTCAAGCGCCCTTAATCACCGAAACTACTGAACGTCTCAGCTCAACTCTCAATTTGATTCCATTTAAATCCTTAATTATTAAGAAATAGCTATTGTACAATAGGGGGACCCTATCTACTATACTCTCAAACTAATTAGAATCTACTGCTGTCTCAAAATCGTATGATACCTAAATGTCAGATTGTCTGAAGATCGGTTAGATAAACGATTTGAAGTTATTGACTGACAAAAAAAAAAAAAGTTATTTGTAAAAAATATACATACATAACATACATACGCCAATTTGTCTAGAGCCTAGACCTTAAAGACCCTAAGAAAATCTATACGTAGAAAAAAACCTTCCACGAGCTGAATAGTGTTACTCAGTTCAGCTATATCTGAGAAGTCTAAACTATAATAAGTTTAATAATAATAATGATAAAACAACACGAAAGTATTAACCAAACTTATCAAATATAATAACATAAATTTTAGCAGCTTAACTACAAAACCGTAGTATTTATAATTTATTGTCTACTTTGTTATTTAAAGATTTGATTTTTATTTTGCATGAAACCAAATAACTTAGTTACCTGGAAGAAACTTATCTACTTGAGATAATAAGACCGCCCTTTATACTAAACTTTTTTTTAAAACATACTTTTTGATGTCTCTACTCGATGAGATTCTCTGATAAAGGTTACTCTATGTTTTGTTTTATTTATTTTTGTAGTTGCTACTTTGACATCCATATCCAAAGACTAAAACTATTTTGACACATAAGTATAGTAGTATTTGCCGTCGGGTTCGCCTGCAACCCAATGTTTGGAAAACATTTTAACAACATCCATACCTGACCTATAGGTCTATATATTTACTATATAGGTTTTCGTAAAATACCATTTTTCACTCCGTTTCCCTCCGATGTAAAATTGTCGGACTATGAAAACAAAGCGCTATAGCTTTCAGAAGGTGGATGATAAGAGCCGAAGTTCGGGCTCAGTGGCGTCTATTATTCACACACACTACCCCAGAAAACCCACGTTCAACTATGAATTCTTATGAATAATGACAATGAAAACGTAGGACAAGCACTAAGGTAAAACTTCCGGACAAATAGACATACCAACATAAT
Source organism: Lobophora halterata (assembly GCA_932526365.1). Lineage (NCBI taxonomy): Eukaryota > Metazoa > Arthropoda > Insecta > Lepidoptera > Geometridae > Lobophora > Lobophora halterata. The sequence goes on from OW052015.1 coordinate 2,757,244, forward strand.
ATACAATTTTACATTACTAAAATAATATTATAAATTCACTATTTTCTTTTTAATAAGATAATATCGAATTATCAAGATCATGTTGTGCGATATTTAACAAACAAGCTGTGCTTTGATAAACCCAATAAATGTAATGGATTTGGGTTCACATATGCAAATCATACACTCGCTGCTATCAAATCAAGTCTAAACCTACGTGTGACTTAAAAGTTCCTACTCCAAACCGAGTCTCAAGACTAGCATAAACAAGACAGAAAACACAGTAAGTACTCGCAAGTAGATACCCGCCCTTATTATTTTACTATCTCTATCCAAATGATAAGCCAGACCATCCGAAACAACATGACTACTTTTCTAATACTGATATCCATCCTGAAAGTACGCAAAAAGAAATAGATGTTAAGAAGAGGAAAGATAACCAAGATAACAACAAAATTCTGAACTACTGCACTAAATAGTAAAAACTTGTTATAAAAGGGTTTTGACAGGGAGACCATTTGTTGAAATTTTACCATCTCAGAAATGTTTGTTCTAAAACAGGAGTCGAACCCGCTCTACCATGCGTATTGTCACATGAATTTGAAAAATACAATATTCTTTCTAAAATTATCTCCCTTTCTTCTAAAAAATCGTTCCTGAGTACCGTTTCAGGAGTAGATCCTAAACAAACCGAACAAATCAGAATAAACCAGTTCCTTTGAGAGTCCTGAGTCAAATAACTACTGCAAAGTGCTCTCACCTGCTGCTGAGCAATTATCCCAGAAATAATTTACTATAATTATTTCCCCAAACCTTCTTAAATAAACTTTACAAACTAGCTTCTTTGTTTCCCAATAGTTTTACTAGTCAAATTTCCTTCAAACTTTCTTGAATAAATTTTACAAACTAGCTTCTTAGTTTCCCAATAGTTTTACTAGTCAAATTTCCTTGTAACATTCTTGAATAAAATTTACAAACCAGCTTCTTAGTTTCCCAATAGTTTTACTAGTTAAATTTCCTTCAAACTTTCTTGAATAAATTTTACAAACTAGCTTCTTAGTTTCCCAATAGTTTTAGTAATCAAATTTCCATTTAATACTCTATTATAATTGCGCGAATTAATCTAAACTATTTCTATATGTAACAAATCTACTACTTAATTTTCCTTACGGTCTAAAATCTCTGACAACTATTACCCCTAATATTTAGTTTATGGAACAATGTCTGTGTATTAATTACTCTACGAAATAAAACCTTTGACAGCTGTTACTACCTTCTTTCTACAAAACCATAAATACCGTTTATGACGTTTATGACGAGTGATATCAAAAATGTCAAAATGTATGGTTTAATTGATTGATCGTCAGAACACATGAAAAAAATATTTTTCCATTTAATTTTAATAAGAATGTGGAAGTTTTCGTAACTGCCAAGAATACCTGACTTCAGGAATTACTCATTTATGTAACCGCCCTTAAAACCTGTAACCGCCCTTAAAACTAGCAAACGCTCTTACCAACAGTAGCGATACACTGATTGAAAATCAACCGCCCTTACAATCCACATTCGCCCTTAAAACCAACAACCGTCCTTACTGATGGAAAAGCAACCGCCCTTATAATTACAATCTACATCCGCCCTTAAAACAATAACATAAAACAAGCAACAAAAAGGGTAAATGATTCCAAGAATATTCTACCTTTTCTACAGTTACAACGGTTCGAGAACGGTTCGAGGACAACGGCTTGATGCTCAGCATATCGAAGACACACTTCATCCACGTCTAATTGTCGGGACGATTGCCTATAAATCTTACGGTCCTTGCGGGTGGAACACATATAAAACAGACATCTACGACTACGTTTCTGGGATTTGAGCTTGATAGGACGTTGACCTAGGAGTCCCACATTGATAAAGTGTGTGGAAAGCTGGGCGGTGCCTGCCTTTGCAATGATACCACAAGACACTTCAGTGAGACCGTACTTCAAGGAGCTTGAAATAATGACTATTCCATCTATAATAATTTTTCAGGTGACAGTATTCGTGCGCGATAACCTGACTCTGTTAAGTAAGAACAGTGACAATCACGCGTACCACACTCGTCATGACGACAAGCTTGCTAGCTTACCCCACACACTTGCTAAGTCAAACAAGCTGACGCATATAATGGGACCGACGATATATAACAACTTGCCAAACTCCGTCACAGATGCAAATAGTACGGTGTCCTTTAAATTTAGATTAAAGCGCTGGCTCACTGATAAAACTTTCTACAGCTATAAAGAATTTATAGCTAGTATATAACTGTAATTTATTTTTTATATTTTCTATTTAATTGTAATTACTTATATTTAAATTGATCATGACAGACAGCTGTATATTTATTGTACTGAATGTAGGTACTCTATATTTAATTATCATATGTGACGTGTAAATATTTTATTTACTAAATAAATGATTATCATGACACTATCTGAATAGAGGTGATTGATACCAATAGATTTGTTCAAACTTTGTTTGGCTTTAAACCAGACAGTCCTACACGTCAGCGTCAGGCTCATTGAATAGCGCAAGTGCTCATGGTGAAGTGGCTTGCTCAAGTTCGTGAAATAAATTCATTCAAAAGCGCAAGTGCTCGTGGTGTGAGTGGCTTGCTCGAGTTAGTGAAATGAATTCATTCAACAGTGCAAATGCTCGTGGTGTGAGTGGCTTGCTCGAGTTAGTGAAATGAATTCATTCAACAGTGCAAATGCTCGTGGTGTGAGTGGCTTGCTCGAGTTAGTGAAATGAATTCATTCAACAGTGCAAATGCTCGTGGTGTGAGTGGCTTGCTCGAGTTAGTGAAATGAATTAATTCAACAGCGCAAGTGCTCATAGTGTGAGTGGCTTGCTCGAGTTAGTGAAATAAATTAATTCATTCAATAGCGCAAGTGCTCGTAATTTGGGCGCCTTGCTCTAAAACTTAAGGACAGTATAACTGAATAACATTCTTACTATCTATATATAAGTACCTTTTTGTGCTATTTGTATTTTTATTGTTTTTTATATTTATAAAGCGCCTTGTATCAACTACTCTCGGACTCTACATCGCGGGCACTACCGACGCTTATTGTGATGATTGGAGCGTTGAGTAGCTGCAGTAAAACATATTTTGCCTATAACCGTATTATTGAATATTAACCCTATATAAACCTTTCATTCCGACAGCTTGCAAAACCTAATGCCTCTTGATTATGCTAAGCTGTAAATATATTTTTTTTGAAAATCTATTACTAAGTAGATGGCGAGAATGACAGGTTTGTCAAATTCCATGGATCCTTATGATACCTCTTGTTAACAAATGTGATTTATTTACCATCTACCAAAGAAAACAATAGGTAATTCATATAACTTGATACCTACGTAAAAGCCCCATAACCCCTAACCCTTTATTTGTTTAATTGAAGCTATTTTTTATTGAGAAAATCATCCAACACCTCTCCATTCCAACAGCAACAAATTGTGCGAGTATCGCACGACTTAAATCTACCTGAATCACAACAAATAAACCGTTCTTCTGAATCAAATATAAAGCTTTTAACCCTAATAACCCTTTTCCTAATCCTGGTCACGGCACCAAATTGTAACAACCCCCCTCTACACATTAAGTCTTAACCTATTTGTGATAACCTAAATACTTATTTGAAGACCTATCTAAAGATTACAATATTTGTTGTGATTTACGAATATATTGGCCTTGTGATCGTCTAGCTTTGTGGTAGGATCTTACGATGTGCTCATGATAACTCAGATTCTTTAAAGGTAAAAGGATGATTTTCTGCTACTCTAATGATTTATCTAGATACTAAGGGCTTAGAAAGTTGTTGAATTGAATAAAGTTCACTTGATTTCAATAGACTAGTTCCATGGATCAAATGTGATCAAGTATTGAATTGAAAGAAAGATGTAGTAGAATTATCTGATTCTACTAGATCTGTCTAAATAAAACTATGAAAATTGACTCTAGTTTCTGAATAAGCTCTCTTTCGTTTAATTAAATGTGAAAGCTATTCAGCGTGACCTGTCTGGCTTAGGTTAGCAGCACCTCCTCCGCTGCAAACAATCGGATTTCGACAAAGCCTGACTTGGATATCCGTCTTCCATTAGGCCACCGAAGTGGCGTAGGTAGCGTACGAACTACCTATGAGGGACCTACTGTATTTACACTATAATAACAATTAGAGGAATTGTTATGAAAAGCTACAGCCGCATGATAATTTGAAGAATTGTCATGAAGCTGGATTCTCAACAAAACAATGCTTCGAAGTAAGTCTGAAGTCTGTTGGTTACTAAGTAGTCCTGCAAAAGAGTAAGAGGGATAGCCCAAATTTTACTTCGGAGCTTTAAAAATACTTGATTATAGTATTTAAAAGGCTCCTATTGGCTCTACTTAAATGACATGAACTATTCTAGAGTTCAAAGTAACTCAAACTAGAAAATGAGTAATGATAATGATATGAGTGATAATATATGGCTGATCATTGACCCTTTAGAATCCTCAATCTGAGTTTAATCAATCACCATATAAATAGTCTCACAATCGGAGATAAGTAGATGAGTAAATGAAGATGATGAAGAAATAGATGATATATGGCTGATCCAGTGACTCTTTAGAATCCTCAATCTGAGTTTGGTCATTCACCATATTGATAATCTCACAATCGAAGATAGGATAATGAAGAAATCGTTGATATATGGCTGATCCAGTGACTCTTTAGAATCCTCAATCTGAGTTTGGTCATTCACCATATTGATAATCACACATTCGAAGATAGGATAATGAAGAAATCGTTGATATATGGCTGATCCAGTGACTCTTTAGAATCCTCAATCTGAGTTTGGTCATTCACCATATTGATAATCACACATTCGAAGATAGGATAATGAAGAAATCGTTGATATATGGCTGATCCAGTGACTCTTTAGAATCCTCAATCTGAGTTTGGTCATTCACCATATTAATAGAAACATAATTGGAGAATAAAGTACGTAATCAAAAATAGTAGCTGAAATAAAAACACATAATAGAAAATAAAATAGATTTTAAAATAGCAATTGAAATAATAAATCTAATTCATTCTAATATTAACAATAAAACAGCATTTGACTGTTTAAGGAACCAAGAACTCTAGAACTCTTGGAAAGCAAAAGACAATTGGGAAAACTCTGAATTTCAACTTGTAGTGGAAGTCTCATTGTTAATCTAGTCTTTGATTTACAACAGTACCTACCTACCTATATTAAATTCACATCAACAACATTTTCAAAAATATCACTTTGTATAATATTTTAAATTAGTTCATATTGAAGACTTCTGTAAATCATTCCGAAGTGAAGATTTTGTTCAAAAACTTACCCAATCCATTTTCTAGCAGAAAACACACAAACACATACAAACCCCATTTCACACTTTAGATATTGAAAACACAAATATTTTTACTAGATAATTTAGTGAGAAAGAACCTAGCAATCGATTCTACTGAGTATTAAATTCTTTACAAGAATTTACAAATTTTCTACAGAAAATATTCCCTATCCAAAATTTCAAACTTTTTCCTCTGACTTTTCTGACACAATTCTAGTCCGACCTTTCAAAATTTGAAAACGGATGATACAGACCAATTGACGTTCAAATAGTTTGGCTTTATTATGAAATAGGTTTTATCTTAAAGTTTAGGAAATCAAAGACCCTAATATTTGTGCGTAACAGTGCGTAGTGACTACGGATCGTTACACTACTTTATATTATTATAGCGATAACAAAGATAACTTCTTATTTTTGTTATCGCTATAATCAATATTCACTTAAGAAAATATCTGAACTGGAGTGGTGCGCCGTCCTAACGTAGAAGATTTCATACTCGCTCGATTATGGTCTGTTACTTTGTAAACTTTACATCACACTGCAATTTAATACATCGATTTTATACAATTTTACACAGCACATAGCACAGGTGCACAATTCACACGCCATTGTTGAAACGTGTGCGTAAAAATGGCGTAAAATGATAGCATTGCTTTGTTATCGTAGGTTAGTTCTTTATTTAGGTACCTAATTTCAAATATATGCATATTTGTATGACCGCATTCCAAAACTTTACCATTAGAGATTTCAGTGTAAGAATGCACTTGCACGCCCCTCGGCTATCGCTGCCATACATCATCTTCCTGCCCTTATCCCACACTTAGGTGGGATCGGTCGGCACAAAATGTTTTTTTCCATTCGTCTCTATCAGCCGTCATCTCTGTACCTATTATCACCTGCTTTGTTCATATTATGTACATATGTACCCCTTTGTTCAATTCGCCATGTCGCGTGTAACCAATCAGTATGAATTGCAACAATTTATAGAACAATTACCTACTGTATTGAAACTGTGACATCAAGAGGGTAACGACCTGGGCGATAGCAGCCAGCTGACCACACTGTTAATTAGTAACCAACTAAGTAGGTACCTAGTTCATTTTGGTACTTCTTACCTATTACCACATAAAGGTACTTTGTATTAACACATAAGTACAGTCAGCATCAACAGTTGATAACCACATTTGGATTTTCGAAATTCGCTCAACAGAAAAAATCGCTTTTAGCGATAAGGCCGCCCATTGTAGCCTCTATTATTTTTGGTTATTTTATTTTTAAGCTTCCTTTTTTATTGTATGTTTCTTCGGGGTGTACAATAAAGTGACTATCTACTCTCTATCTATCTATGTAATCTACCTACTATCTATCTATCTATCAACATGACAAGCGCAAGTATTGAGTGAACATCATTATAATTCATAATCAACTGTACACCACATTGTCAAAAATATAATATTGTGTAATTATAGCGATTTTGAAAATCTGAATGTGGTCATCGACTTTTGATGCTGACTGTGTCTAAATATTTTTATTCCTTTTGGTATTACCTAACATTTATGTAGGTATTTACCTATCTACATACCTGATCATTTTTTTAAATAAACTAGCTAACGCCCGCAAGTTTATTTGAATTGTGAATTAGTAAAATTCCGCGCCTACTCGAATTGAATAATATACCTTTCGAATTTCAAGTCTTTTTGTTCAGTGGTTTTGCCTGTGGGTAGTCTATCAGCAAAGTATTTTATATAATACATTCGGACATTTTTATATATTTGTGTAGGTATATCATAATACTCTGTGTATGCATTAATGTTTGGATAGTTTCACACAACGCCATCTAGCCCCAAACTAAGCAATGTTGGTTGTCTTACGTAATTTGGTATCTAGGCTAGTTTTAATAAAATAAAAATGTAATAAATTAAGCACTTAAAAATCCAATAATGGCAGTTATCTATAGTCGGTTTTCATAAACATATTTTTTTTTTAAACTTTAACTCAATAGTCGGAGGAATATTTTTATCATATCTATAAAATGTCAGTAATATTTCACTATCTTTCTAAGGCAGGATAGCAAATATTGTATTTGATAAAGCTATCTAAGCGGTGGATTTTAATTATCTGTGGTATAAAAGTCCATGTGTGGTATGTCAAAATATAGATAAGATAATTATTTTTTTTGATAATAAAATGCAGAATATAGCAGTTTCAACTTTACAAATAATAAAAAACGTAGGTAACTACGACAGTCAAAGTAAAAAAAAAGGCTTTAGAAAGATTTTTTTAATTAAATTGTATTGGAAAATTAACTAACATCAACAAAACATAAATTACGATAAATAAAAATACAGATAATAATAAATATTTTTTTAAACATCTTGGAACAGTCGAAAATCGAACTTTTTTACTAACATAATGGAACAGATTAAAAAAAACATAGCAACTTAACAAAGCACTTATACCAACGAAAAGAAATCATAGAGGCTTTCAAAATTTAACGACGTGGTATTTAACGGTGGTGGTTTGAATTAAATCCACATCTTAGATACGTTCAACATTTGAACTGTTTACCGTAAAATTTTGTAAACAATATACACCGTCAATTTTTAATAACCAGAAAAAAAATACGCATAGTCAGTTGCCGTTACTGAACATAGATAATATAGATATGGCAAAAAAACTTGAAAAAATTAAGTCTAATTTTTGACAAAATAAATTTGATTAAAATTGGATAACGTTAGCCGTTAGTCGTTTTCCTATAGATTTACGTCAGGCTAAATATTTATAATAATTTAAATTTTATTCGTCGTTTGGCAAACTCGGGTACCTAGCTCGAGCCAGCTCGGCTCGGGCGCCGCACTCTCCCCGCGCGGTCACTCTGTCATTTTGTAGAAATCCAAAATTCTGACTGCACAGATACAACGTAGTACCCCGTCTGCATTGCCCATTTTTTTTTTGGTAATAAAAATTGGTGGTGTATATTTGGACATAATATTCCAAAAGCGTAAGTTATGAATTAAATCGTTCTTAAAAACACACCCATTTCTACCTAACAATACTTAAACTAAATATAAAAGACCAAAAGTGATGTATCGGACGGATAAGTGACACAGTACAAAAATACAGTGAACATTTATTGTGTAGATTTATAGATACCTCAATAACACCAAAACTTCAACAAATTATATAAATATATTTAGTAATAAATCCGCTTCATTTCTAGACAAAGGTTTTAATTAACTTAACTTTAGTTTAGAACTTTAGTACATATTACTATATTATAAACCAAAGAGTCAACGAACAGAAAACCAAAGTTTAAAGATACGACACGTGTTTCGCCTCTACACGAGGCATCATCAGGAGGTGTGGACTCGCCGAAGTTCGAAACGAGAGTAAATTAAATTAATTAAAAAGTAAATTTGGATTTCCGCAAAGTGACGCCTGAATCAATCAATCATAACACCAAAACTACTGAACCAATTAAGTTGAAATTTGGTATGAGTATCATTTTTGAGCTGACAAAGGACATTGACTTTTTTTTCTTGATAACACCAGAGCAAAGCCGTAGAAAAAAGGCTAGTCAATCGACTACTTTCTGATTTTTAGAATGAAAAACTATGTCATAGTCAATAATTCGTTGGACTCTAAAAGACACAACTTTAAATATCTAGCAATCCTATTATTTCTTGTAAAAATCTATAGTAAACCTTCAACCTCTTTTCTCATCACCATCTTAACTTCAAAATAACACATTGTCATCACAACTTAAACCCAGATTTATTTCGATCCTATCCTTAAAACTAAGCGTACATTTTCTTCAAATCTTTCCGCAGTATTTTGCCCGAAGCGGTTTTAGGGATTTCTTGAACAAAAAGTACTTCTTCAATTTTCTTGTAGACAGCCACTTTGCTCGCTACGAAGTCTTGTAACTCCTCTTCTGTGGTCTTTTGGCCGGTTTTACGGATAATTAAAGCCTGGAATAACCGAAACATTAATATTAATTTCGTTTAAAATTACACAGCCTCAAAATAAGATAAAGAATATTTTATCGTTCAACTGTGTAGGTATATATACAAGGTGTTAGTATGCATGATTTCGTACTATAGTTGTGATCCATTGCGGTCGTATAGTAAGCGTCAAACAAGTTAGTTGTCCTCTAGCAAACCACGTGACGAAGATGCGCAGAACGGAATTCTTAGGTCAAATTGGTTCTGCGCATCTTTGTCACGTGGTTCGCCAGAGGACAACTTTTTTGACGCTGAATTGTTTTTTGTATAAAAAACCTCTGGCATTCTGGTATTTTTAATGGTTGAAATGAATAACAGCACTATTAAGGTTGCCGATGCAAAACACAATTCAGTATTATTTAAAGAAATGAGGTTATGGTAGTTAAAAGTATCATAAGGAGTGTAAATTTTCGAAGAATTTCATAAATTGTACTGTACCTAATAAAATTTCAGTAACGGCAACCGATTATGCGTATTTTTTTCTAGTGATTAAAATATTGCGGTGTATTTTTTTGTCTGTTTTATGGCTTGCGTCCACAGGCCGGCATCGGACGTATCGGACGCATCGCATCAAACGGATTAATTAGACTGCATCCACTGTATCGGCAGCGATCGGATTGCCGACGCGAGTATCAGCAATCGGATTGCCGATGCCACCTTCATTCGGATTTTTGTAGTGATCGTACGTGCGGAAAGTGTTTGTGAGAATGGAGGAAAGCGATGAAGAAGTCGTTATTGCTTGTTTATTAGCAGAAGAGGAAGAATAAGAACAAAAATCTAGAAAAAGAAAGCATAACTTCTGGATACACAACATATTCAAGAAGAGATCGGAACATGGAGAATATCACACACTATTTCCTGATTTGTTAAAAAAAAATGTTGCAAATGGCCGACAATGCGGAGCGAGCGCTCGGGGCGCGTACACTGATCGGCATTCCGTATGACGTCATCGGTACGCATCGCATGTAGGCATTGCCGATGAGCGGTCCGTACGGTGCGGATCAGTGGACGCTGTTGTATGAGTTCTAATACAAGGCAAACTAAAATCCGTTACGTGCGATGCGTCCGATACGTCCTATGGACGCTTACCTTTAGAGATATCTTGAACCTTAGGTCACTTTAGATGTAATAAGATAGTTATAATACCTTAGGAGCTTCTCCGTAGAACTGGTGCGGTACCCCGATAACGGCCGCGTCCTGCACGGCGGGGTGCGACCGTAGGATGCTTTCCAACTCCGCCGGCGCCACTTGCATGCCTTTTACCTACACACATCAATATTAACAACCTGAATATCGTCAAGTGGAATTATTCCCATCTGACACTCTACTCTATTTGTGTATATCTTAGTACTCGGTGCTTTTATAGAAATAAGAAAATAAATCATTTTATTGTCATGGAAAAAAAAATGAACAAAAAAGGTTGAATTACAGTAAAAAAGAGTCCTCCACACAATGAGGGCCTAGCTCAGCTTTAATGCTGCAGCGTACTGGCAGCACGCTGCAGCGCTGGTGTTCTGCTAGCTATCTGCTTTATGCTGTTGTAGTACCCTACATAAGTTTGTGTTGTAATCATTGCGTCACGTGCCAACTTACCCTTTACAAAAAGAGGTCCAGCTGAAAATCAGCGTTGGGTGGCCATTTAGGTCGTCCAACAAACTGCTGAGCTGAGCGCCTTTTTGACAAAAACCTATATTTTTTACCTTGTTAGATTTATGCTATTTTGTGAACATTTATTTATGTCAAATTAATACTTCTTCTTTCTTTCTTACTCTGTCCCCCTAAGGTGACGGATGGGATAAAACGTTAGATCTGTCCCCCCGTTGCTAAAAGGGGGACCGGTGGAACCAAATGAACGACTATATCGTGTGGGTAATATGAAAGAAAGAATGTCCTAAGTCTCCAGTTTTGAAGTAGCCGTCTTCAGACATAGGCTAAGGGAAGAGGGAACGCACTTTTCTTCCTAGAGTAGTAACTAAGGAGATTTACTTCTTAAGTACGTATCGCCTTAGTTGCTTCTCTCTGAATAATAAGGTACCTACCTCCTTCATTTCGAACTGTTTAAAAACAAGAAGTAATTTATAAGCGCCAATGATTTTATAGCTTTTTTATTTTATATTTGCGCGTGAAAAATAATTATTGATTTATTTTAATAAAATATAGAGTTCAAGTGAGGAAAATAAGTGTGAGACATTAAAATACAGGGTGTGGGAAAGATATTTTGAGATGACCTAAAATTCAAGAAGCGGTAAGAGCTGCATAAAAATACGTAACTTCCAAAATTAGAAAACATTATGATGCACTAAGTACTTAGTTTGAAACTTTGAATTTCCACGCATTTATTGAGAAAAGTACTATAATAATAATTTTATTTCAGACACAATAAAAGTACAGTATTGCTTAACTAGGGTCCATATGATATGCTATACAAGCCTAGGCCGCAACCAAGCATCATATGGAATCACGTATGCGAGCCTCGGCCCACATTATCACGTTCGTCCATATATGCCATCCATAGACTTGTTCACTCACATAAATCTTGAGGTATTCCAACGCAAGGGCATTAATTTGAACCGCAACTTGCGAAGTAACAAATTTAAAGACTTGTACAATAGACTACCTGACACTGTACGTGATGCACCTTCCATCTATACCTTCAAAGCTCGTTTGAAGAAGTGGCTATTGGAAAATATATTTTATGATATGAATGAATTATTTAATTTACCAATTTTATTATAAATTAATGTTGACTTGTAACTATGGAGTTATAAATAAATGATTTGTATTTGTATTTGTATTTGCCTGGAATGCAGACCGCTGTAGTAATTTACTATAAAATACCTTGATAAGTTCCTTGATTCTATCCGTGATAAACAAGCCAACCCCAGGCTTGTAATGTCCCAAGTCTCCAGTCTTGAAGAAGCCATCTTCAGACATGGTGTCAGCTGTAGCTTGAGGGTTTTTGTGGTACCCTTTCATCACCGTTGGGGCTTTGATGCACATTTCTCCTGACTGGAAGAGATACTAATTTAAGTTTCTTGAAGACACTTACAAAATGTTATTTTTTTATTACAACGGGTTTAAAAACAGGTAATTACTGAAAAAAAATTGCTTTTGTTATTTCAGTGTTTATAATATAATCAGCTTATAATATACCCACTTTTAAGACCCAGACCTAAGCGCGAATAAGGCCGCGAATAAAATGAACAGATATCACAAGCTACAGCATGGGATTTGTAGACCCAATGTGGATTGATAAATGTTACATGCCATATATATGTTTTTTTCTATGTTCTATGACATCTATTTTAACAATTTTATGGTTTGTATAACTGTTTATCACCATCTTTCTTGACTTGCAAGCCACCTGTCGGCTGTTTTTCAAACCACCTATGTGTCTATATAAAAGCACAAGATCCCCAAACTGTTATAGCCAGGACTGACAACACAACTCACTTGTCCAATCGGCACAGGCTGGCCCGTCGCAGGATCCAGGACCTTCAAAGACACGTTGGCCATTGGGACTCCACACGCAGAGAAGTCCACATTCTTGGTGCGTTTGAACGTGGAAGTTCCAAGGGAGGTGGTTTCAGTCGCTCCGAAACCTTGGTTGAACTCGATTTCCCGCTGGAATTTAATAAATAGTGACTTAAGAGGAATCCTCAAATCCGAATTCCATAGAAAATGTTTCAGAGAAATACTCAAAAAGTACGCCGTATTATAGTAATTTCTTCACACTATTCGTTTCGTCCATGTTTTTTGATTTCGTCAACAAAAAAAGTGAAAGGTTTTATACCTTATTTTATACGTGTTTTAAAATTAACCCTACTAACTTAAAAACACGTATAAATCTAAATTAAAGTATGAAACCTTTCACTTTTTTTGTTAACGAAATCAAAAAACATGGACCAAACGAATAGTGTGAAGAAATTACTATAATACGGCGTACTTTTTGAGTATTTGTCCGAATCATTTTGTATGGAATTCGGATTTGAGGATTGGCCTCAAAACAGAATACTTCTATCGCGCTGTTTCGATCGTCTGACTTTTAGGCGCACCCTGCCGGAAAAATCGCAGAATCGATTTTGACAAATGTAAGATGGATAGGTGTTTGCTGCTCGACCACATTATACTAATTTATAAGTATAGTTTGGAACTAGAAATTGCGGATAATTGTGAGAAACCCCAGGCTTGTAATTTAGTATTTATTTACTTTAAATAAAACGGTTAAACAACCAATTCCATTATTTAAAGATTAAAAATAAAATTATTAAAATACATATTAAATTAAAAATTAAATTACAAATTACTTAAATTATAAATTTAAAATAGTCATAAAATAAATAATACACTTAATTAATTATATTTATGTCAAAATTTTGATTGACAGTACCAATGGAAATCAGAGGTGAGCTCTTTCCATTGATCCGCAAATATGTCACTATGTGGACTGGCTTCTAGGAGGTTGTTGAGGGCAGTTAGGGACCTAGGTATCGGTGAGTTGACGCGCGCGACAGTACGGCACAAGGGCGGAGCAAAGAGCCTGTGTTTTCTGCTTCGAGTGTAGTTATTAGGCACGAAGAGTAGTAATGTCTCTTGCAATTGCAATGTAATGTAATATCACCATCTAGCACCAAACTACGCAAAACTTATGCTACGGGGACCAGATATCTGATAGAATACTTATATACTGGTATTGTGGTATGGCTGTCAATGTTTTTGTAAGCTATATTATATGTATGTGACGAGCTAGTCATTATCCTGACATCGTCTGCTCATGACCAGAACAGTGCTACACAGGACTTTGGTTTACATAGGCAGGTGAGTGAGGTACTCGTTCACTTTGAAACATTTTGATGGCCAGAATCGAAAGCCCAGTCATTTCACCAGCTACAATGCCCTTTCAACCGGAACACAGTTATTACACATTACTGCTCTGCGGAATATCTGGCACTGTGTTGGTACCCATTTAGACGGCATCCTGCAGGGGACGCCTCCCAACGGTAATAAGCTTGTTATTGGACCACGCAGTGTAAAACAGCCACCCATTGCACGCGATGGATCAAGTCTGCTACTATCTCGGTTTCTTCAAGTGGAGAGTGAGTCAGTTTCTTTTAGTCAAGCATGTTCCATCCTCGACCACACCGTCACTTTCCATCAGTTGAGGTGGTGGTGTTCAAACGCTTGACTAATATTAAAAAAAAGACGGTGGATTGAGGCGGCTCGAGTCTGCTCCAAGTGATATCTTAAGGAGGAGGCCTGTATCCAGCAGTGGACGTCCAGAGGCTGAAATGATGATATACAGGTTGTTACTCACTAACCTACCTTGCTCTTGTGTAGAATGGAGTCGACGTCGGAAGCGGCGAGAGGCGCGGCGCCGCACACTATATGCCTTACTTCGCGGAAATGCTCCGCTGTGACGTCAGGATGCTTGCCGAGGAGGATTGCTGCAAACACACTCAACTATAACAGCTGACGTGGCAGTAGTCAGCCTACTGCTTATTTAAGCCTAAGGCTGCTTTTCGACTTGAGATTTGCTATGCTACGTTGCATCCATAGCAAATCTCAGCCGTTTGATATCCACCAATCATATTCATTGGTGCACGTAGCTTAGCACTGGTGGAAACGGATTCAACTAAGACATGTTATTTTTATATGGAAGGATGCGTGCTATGGATGCGTGCTATGGATGCATGCTATGGGCCATATATCTCCACTCACCGCGCCGTCCTCGCCGCTTCACTACTATCGATACATCGCATTGCTCGAGCTGCGCATCTTCCTCGCACAGCTACATAGCTAAGCACTGGTGGAAACGGTCACATATTTTCGTTGCGTTGATTTCACATCTTCGCAGCTAAGCTGCATAGCACATCTATAGTGGAAAGGCACCCTAAAGCGTCGATGACACACGGCTCTCCTTAATCTTTGTGCGAAGAATGAGCCTTCCTCTTGTCACCAGAAGCGTCGAATAATATGAGTAAACGTACAGTCTCAGATGTTTATCTAACTTTTACTTTAGAGTATCTTCTTACACCTGACTTCTGACACACGGGTTTTTGAAACGCTACAAGCTGGCGAGTTTAAAAGCTAGCGAGTGAGCGAGTAAGCTTTCGGGAAGGATTGTCAGAATTGCAGATTGTAAAAAAGCCGAATGGGAATCGAACCCGCGACACCGGTGTAGCAGTCCGACACACTTTACACTTCACCAATCGTGTAGTCAGATAAGTGCACTGCTAAAATACACTATACTGTTATCATGGTGACAGCATAAAAATTTATGGCAGTGGCAAAACCATCAAAGTAGATTGCAGCTGTAAAGCGATTGACAATTTCATTACGCTTTACCATCTATACATATACATACATACATACATACATACGTGGTAGAATGATTGTCACTTACCTACTGGAGGGACGATGTACAACAGATTCATGGGCTGAGTCTTCAATAGGTCTAGATACATACTCGCTGAGAACTTGGCCATGGATATGAGCTCTCAACGTGAGGCAGATGACCAAGCAAGTTATCACTAAGCTATATAGGAGGTAGAATGATTGTCACTTACCTACTGGAGGGACGATGTACAATAAATTCATGGGTTGAGTCTTCAATAGGTCAAGATACACACTCGCTGAGAACTTGGCCATGGATATGAGCTCTCAACGTGAGGCAGATGACCAAGCAAGTTATCACTAAGCTATATAGGTGGTAGAATGATTGTCACTTACCTACTGGAGGGACGATGTACAACAAATTCATGAGTTGAGTCTTCAATAGGTCAAGATACACACTCGCTGAGAACTTGGCCATGGATATGAGCTCTCAACGTGAGGCAGATGACCAAGCAAGTTATCACTAAGCTATATAGGAGGTAGAATGATTGTCACTTACCTACTGGAGGGACGATGTACAATAAATTCATGGGTTGAGTCTTCAATAGGTCGAGATACACACTCGCTGAGAACTTGGCCATGGTAATGAGCTTGCAACCGTGAGGCAGGTGACCCAGCAATGTCACCACTAAGCCGTAGATGTGGAAGAATGGCAGAAAACAGGGTAGAATATCCTGTCTGTCTCCTGAAATAAAAAAAATAAATAAGTTGTGTTTATAAATATGTAGGAAATTTATTGTGGGAAAAACATGTGACCATCTTTGCATCTTTGCAACATGAAATTCAGTTTTTTTATTATTATTCGTCCGTGACAGTTCGTGCATTGAAAAAATGTGAATCAGAAGTAAGCCACAAGTGGTTCACAGCGAACTACCTTTATTTATATTTTTACAGCGAACCGTTTTCACTGTTAGAAATCTAAAAGGAAAATCTCTACTGCGCAACTATGAGTACTTCAGATATCTTCATTCTTTAAGTGCGCGTAGGTACTGTACCAAGTGTTATTTCTCAATGTCTAAAGCATCGATGACACAGGACTAGTTTACAAGCTACAAGCCAGCTAGTTTAAAAGCTAGCGAGTGAGCGAATTAGCGGTCTGGAAGAATTTTTACTAGCAGATTTTAATAAAGCCGATGACACGGGGCAAGTTTACAAGACGCTAGCAAACTCACTGGCTTATAACTTGTAAACTGGCCCTGTGTCACCGAAAGCGGTGTGAGTCAGAACACTATAGCAGATATGAGATTGTTCTATTGAGATTGTTGTTTGTACATCTTTTATAATTTTAGTGCGAAAGACTACAAAGAAAAATAATAAATAATAATAAATTATAATTTTATTACAATATTTTATTATGTTAAATAAAGAACTTTATAAACGAAACAATAATAGCCTATTGGCTAATCTTCCACATAGATACTACAATCAGCAAGACAATAGAATATTTATTCTTCATAAATAAGTAATTTATCTACAAATACAATAGGCACATTATTTTATAAAACAAGCTGATTACGCCAAGCTTGGGTGAGCGCATTCAACTTCGGCCTTCTGAGATCTCTAAGATGAAACTAAACGAATGGATCAATTTAGCCAACTTCAATTACTCTTATCAGTTGTGATTCTTATGACGTAGGTATGTATTTTGAGATTTTACTGAAAACGAAATGTTGATAAATGAACAGGAAGAGTCGAGAAGTTTATGGTGACTAATTGATCAGCTAAAATTGATTAACAAATTGATCAAACAGCTGAAATCCAATCAAATGTATAAATCTTTACCTATACAACAATAATGACCTGAATAACTGACTTCTTGACTGACAGACTGATTGATCATTAAAAGCCACAAGACGGTAACAAAAATGGATCATGAAAATTAAATTAGGTAAATTAATGAATTCATAAAATAAAAATAAAATAAATAAATATTCACAATCAAGAATTGAAATAAATATATTTTGGGCCTTAGAACGCCATCTTGCCCCAACGGATACAATATTCATATATTTTTGTTAATACGTACAGAATAAATATTTAAATACATAATAAACTATTATCAGAGATTAAATTGGCCTTTGTCTAAGAAGTTTGTCCCGGATGTGACGTACTACGTTTTGAACTGTAGGCCTGTAAAACTTACAAACAAAGAAGTTTCCACTTGAAAACTGAACTAAACTCACCATTAGTCATAACGGGGTAGCAGACATCTTCATATTTCATACACTCCATTGCAGACAGTAGATTCTTATGACTGATCTCCACACCTTTAGGCATCCCTGTAGTCCCACTCGAGAACGGTATACAAGCGATATCATCTGGCTTCCTCTCTATCGCATCCAACATTTTGTAATCAACCTCTCCATTCTCAGCTATTTCTGAGAATCTTACCACTCCATTTGGAATGTTCATTTGAGGGGTATCTATGAAGACAATTTTGATGTTGTGTTTTGAGTTTTTGATGCCTTTTACAACGTTATCGTAGCATTCCGGTATTGTGATTATAACCTTGGGTTCGGTTAGCGTTATTTGGTGGTTGATCTCATCTGAAAACAACAATAATTGGTTTGTTTGTGAATCAATTCAGACCACATTCTTGGCGCGGGGAGTCAATGATACAAATTGAGACTGGAATTGCCTGTTTACTTTCACTTTACTATAAGTACTGGATCTGGATGGGTGATCTTTATTTATGTATTTAGTTTTTTTTTCGACCTTCTCGTGGTATTTATAACTGAGCACTGCTTCTGCTTAGTTCGACTGCTGTATAAAGTGTCATGGAAAGCCAAGACGCAGCGCAGGTTCGAACCCTACAGTAGACATAAAATTAAGAACGCATAAAATATTTGGAAAACATCTCCCATCCATTAATTTATTAGGTTATTAATGGATGGATGACAGACAACGCATAGGCTGGACCACTGGATGTATAAACTTGAAATTGAGGGTTTGTTCGTTAAGATGTGTAGCTAAGGTATTCTGTAAATTTGCAACGAAGTTGCGGGAATTCGCTATAATTATATGGTCATACAAGCATAGTGAAAAGTAGGTACGAAGCTGCAATATATTTTTTTGTCTATTACTGTTTAGATATAGAGAAAATAATGTCTAATTTCACCTACACAATCACGCATACCATTATATCTTCGACTCCTTGTGTCGACGCATTTGACCCACTTTGTCCTGAATTCAATACTTGATCAGTCCACGCATTGTTTAGTTCATTAGCATTGATTGAGGCAACGAGCGGTTCATAACACAGAGTCAGTGGCAAAGTAAATACCATTGGACTTTGGAGCTCCTCATACAAAGTGGCATTATCCGATTAGACGAGCGAAGGAAGGTATAAATGAATGAATGAATGAGAACTATTACACCAAAGAACTTAAGATATAGGTGTCTTCACGGTTAATAGTGCTCGGCGAAAGTGGAGGGGAGCTCTGCGCAAGTGAGGTGAGGCGAGACGGCGGGAAGGTGGCTAAGCGACCAATAGACGCCGGTGCCGGTCACCTTCCCTGTCGCGTCGCACCCCTCCCGCCATACACATCTTAAAATCGACTTCTGCGCATTCAAGGTCGGCGCCATTAAACCGTGAGAATACCTGTTCAGATACAAGTTATGGGTTAGGTACCCAATAAAGCTCTATTTCTCGCTTTTCGCGAAGGAACCATTTTGTATTAATATTTAAACCACATAGTTTCCAGCCTTTTATTTAACCCTTAGAGGTTTCAGGATACATAAAGAATTATGTTTCCTGTATTATGTATGTTGTTATGTTTTAAACCTGTAAGACACCCCTGTATTAGGGATATAGGAAATGTCATAAACGTAACCGATAACAACTTTCAAGCCTTTACAAACAAGCCCGGTGGATTTAGATTACTTATGATTAGGACCTTTGTAAATAATAAATTGTAAGCAGATATGTTTTACGCTGCATGCAATCTTCTTATTATCGTATCACTAGTTCTTTCGAACCAGTGTGGTGAAAGGATTTCAAGTGCGCCTCGAAGAGGATCCTTTCGTGCACTCGACACATGTTTTCGAACTTTTGGTTCTACGACATTCCGGTTTCCTCACGATGTTTTCCTTCACCGTTGCGAGAACGTGGGATGCATAGATATATATATATAGATTTTTTCGATCGAAAAAACCCATTTACGCATGATTGCCACCGGGATTCAGATCGCAAGGTAAGGGGCTCATCCACTCGGCCACCACGTCCTCCCGCGCTGCATGCAATAGGATACGGAGATAAAACTAGGTTTTAGTTGCAAAACCTGTACCTACTATCCTTCGAGGCTATTTTATTTTGCCCTTGTTTTTGCGGTTACGATTTTTTATTTGAGGAAACTTTTTAGTTTTTTATACTGAGCCGACATTATTTTTTTGCCCTTCGAAAACTCAACCTACTCGTAATTATCAGCAATAAATAATTTTACTAGGCCGTAGCTTGTTATTTTGTAAGCTAGGTGAACGGTTCATTAGTATTCTAAAATAAGTTGAGTTGTTATTTCCTAGAGGTAAACAATAAAGTTATTATCTATCTATCTTATCTATCTATGATAAGTAGGAACGGTACGCAACATAGAGTTCTTTAAATTACCTTTTTAATGTATAATTTTTTTACAGCTAGGTTCGTGTAGTATGTAGTCGTGATAATTTCAAGGTACATGAAAAAATATATTATTAGTTGACAAACGCAACTTCATTTTCGTTGCGAATTAATAAAATAACAGTCAGGACTATGCTTTTTATACATATACAATTGATTTCAGAATTTACGCCAGTTATCCGGTTATTTGGTCCTTACAGGAAACTAAATTGATCTGTATATGTTATAGATCCTTTTAAAACATCAAAGAGTTAATAATAGTAGATTATGCACTAAGGGGATAAAGCAGTGTCTTATGTCGCGGGTGGCATATTGAACCCTGAGCAAACGAGGGACTCAGTTAACTCCTGAGCGAAGCGAGGGAGTTATGTAGAGTCCTGAGTGACGCGAGGGGTTCAAGCTACCCAAGACAAAGACAGGCTTTATCCCAGAGGAGCATACTCTACTTTTCACACCTTCTGCGAGGCAATTAAAAACCAGGGCTCCGAACTCAGTCTCCAACACCATCTTTTGTTTCACAATCTTTGAAGTCGCGCCATTTTTCTTATTTTGTATAAGTGGCCAGTTCGATTTTAGAACAAACCTTTTTACAATGCCTTATGGGCGTTCTTTTACTTAGAGTTTTCCACGAGTTTCCACACGAATTTGACGTTCCAAATTCAAATCACATTACTACCCTTGGGAGTTTCATACAACATTACCTCCCTTGGTAGGTAATGCTTTGCTTTACCTTGATGATAGCATGATAATGTAATTGGATATTGTCGAGCAGGTGGTGTGAAAACTTACTTAACCAGATTATTTGTAATTATGGGATAGAATTAATTCAATTCAATTCAATAATTTATATATTATATTTATTTATTTATTATGGATCTCGGAACTTTATCTTTGGTTATAATCTTGTTTTGTTTTAGTTTGAGTAGGAGTTTCAGGATTGGCAGACATTTTCTAAATTTAAACGCGGTAACAGTCACGAAAAAACAGTCTGAACTTTGTTGATTATAAGAAATACAACAAAGTTGCAGGAACTCACTCTATTCTATTTTAAACTAATATTAGTTCAAAATATGTAGTGTTGAATAGAATAATTTTTGAGACTAGGGGGGTAAATGACTCCTTTATTGCCACAATCGAGTAACCTTATCAAAAGCAACGCTTTATCACAATATTTGCCACGCTTAACGGTTATCGGTGTACAAACATAATCCACCTTGTAAACTTGTAACCAGACAATAAAATATTACCAGCCTTTGAAAAATCAGCGAATTCTCGTATATATCTCTTTCTATATTTATCATCAGTTTTCAGCCGACTTCAAAAATGGAGGAGCTTCTCAATTCGGTTGATTTTTTTGTAATGTTTGTTACCTCTGAACTTTGTTGTTTATAAACCGATTCGAAATTTTTTTTGAGAGGACTTCAGATTGGTCCCATAGAAATTTTATCAAAATTGGTTCAGTAGTTTATTTAAAAAAAATTAACTGAAAAATAGTCGATGAAGTGAACAAAATTGGGTATCTTGCTTCCCTGTGACTATTCAGTGGTGCCTACGGTTACTAGAACAGTCCGATTGAAGTCGGTTATTGTATGTTTTTGTTAACTTTCTTGTTTTTTATAAATTTTGAATATTAAAACTTCGTGAGGACGTGGTGGCCGAGTGGATGAGGTTTGCCTTGCGATCTGATGGTCACGGGTTCGAATCCAGTGGCAGTCATGCGTAAATGGGTTATATGTATGCATTCCACGTTCTCGCAACGGTGAAGGAAAACATCATGAGGAAACCGACGTGTCGTAGAACCTATAAAGTTCGGAAACATGTGTCTCTTCGAGGCGCACTTTCACCACACTGGTTCGAAGGAACTAGTGACACGATAAGAAGAAGATTAAAATTTCGATTCTTAGGTCATTAGTCTTAGGTCAAATTGTTATCGTTTCTATCAAACAGTAAATACGAGTTACTATGACAATAGGATCTTTTTTACTGCTTTTCTATTATTTGCTTCGCTAAATATTATTATGAAGTGTGATAACAATATGCATTAAAGTAGGTATTTTGAGGAAATTATACGACGTGACTGTTCTGTTTAGCTAAATTATTAGTTCGTAGGCCAAAGGTTCATAGGTACGATTGGTATGTATGTATTACGTTATTGTTAATAATTAAATTTTTTGTTATGCGCTTTGCACGATTTTCCTCACTTTTGGACTGAAATAAATTATGCCCAAACTAAATATTTGTGACAGTGAAACACACATCTAGACATCGCAGAACGACGCCCTCGCCTAAGTAAAGAAAATGAATCTTACACTTTTTGTAAATAGGGTTGATAGTCGTCAGCACGCATCCAGCTTGCAGCGTTCCAAACGTGACCACAGGGAACTCAGGACAGTTAGGTAACGTCACCAGACCTCATCCAAATAAATAGCCTCGACAAGTATTGGAAATGATTCTTACACTCTTGTCAATAGGGTTGATAGTCGTCAGCACGCATCCAGCTTGCAGCTTTCCAAACGTGACCACAGGGAACTCAGGACAGTTAGGTAACGTCGCCAGACCTCACTCAAATAAATAGCCTCGACAAGTAATGCAAATGATACTTACACTCCTTGTAAATAGGGCCAGCGTTCCAAACGCGACCACGGGGATTTGGGGTTCGCCGCGACCACACTCTCTTAATAGCTTCGACAAGTCATTAAAATGATACTCACACTCCTTGTAAATAGGGTTGATAGTTGTCAGCACGCATCCAGCTTGCAGCGTACCAAACGCGACCACAGGAAACTCAGGACAGTTGGGTAACATCGCCGCGACCACATCTCCAGGCTTCAATCCTAACTTCTTGAGAAAGGATGTGGCCAGAGTAGCTGTGTAGTGTTGTAGCTGGCTGTAGGTGTAAGATTTCTTTGTTTCGGCACTTTCCTGAAATAAAAATAATTTCACATTACATAATATAAATATATTACATATTTATGGTATACATAGATAGAACTAAGTACTCAACGTAACTCTGCCAGAGCGGTCAGTTTGCGTGACATAGTCTTAAAAAAAATCTAAGCTCATACAAAACTCGGTATAGGTGGTATAGGTAGGAAGCTTTCATTATTTTCTGGCAAGAAAAAACATTTTCTTTCTTTTTTTTCTTTGACACCTTAGGTTTTCTCAGATTAGTATGGTTTAGTAACCTAAAGGTCTAAAATAATAAACTAGTCTATAAGAGTGACTTTGATTTTAACAAAAAAAAAATAGCTCTTACAAAAATAAAGTGCATATTTTAATAGATATAAATTAAATTATTCACATTGTAATATTTTTACAGTATTAAATATATTTATTATAATCTGTTTATTCTGTTATTGCTATAAATGGATGGATGTCTTTTCTGAGAAATAATCCTTTGGACACCAAAGGTTGTTAAATATTACCATGAATACACCTTGAATGGTTATTCTAGGCCACTGTGATGTTGATGTTATTATTTACGGGAAACTGATTGTCAAGGATCACCAGTTTACTAATAGACTTACTAACCTTACTGTAAAGTATTTTTTCTGTTTTTTATGTTTTAAGATGTATTAAAGCACCCATTTACCTAAGACCCGAGTTCACCAACAGACGGGTTAAGTTTTAAACGGTTGTTTTGACGTTTTTGACACGTATTTTCATAGATTAAACGTCAAAGATAACGGACAAAGAGGCCTAATCTTCCGATTATCATTTGGTGAACACAGATCTATCGAAGTGTTTAAAACATTTGTTTTTATTAAAAAAACTAATTTTGTTCTAAATTAACTCTCCTAAACTCTATACGGTGCAATGTTTTCATCACTGTATATTTATGTTCTCTCAGTAGCTCTCAGTCTACTCAGTGAGGTTTCAGACTAGCGGATTAGCCAAGCGGAATTTTGCCGCTTGTGTTTTGTTTTTTGCAGCGCGTATACGCGCGACAAACCGCGAGAGACGCCTCATGCTACTGACACGTAAACGCCCGGTGTACGCCCGTATATGTGCGGTAGGCTTTTGAAGTTTCGCGAATACCAATCAGCGTATACGCGCGACATAAATACATAAGTGTGAAACCGCGCTCACTCTAACTACACATTTTAATATTTCAACAAAAAAACATTTTCACTAATGAAATCATTGACGTCACATAGTCAACTTAAAAATAACTTTGTGTCAAAGTACAATGGCAAACCACTTAGATAGGTAAATACTTACTTACCAATTATAGTCTAAAATGTGAAATGGGCAGAGAAACTTGATATTTAATAGTTTTTTATTCTATTTTGGGCAATTGTTTTATTACAAAATCTAAAGTAAAAATTCTAGGTCTTGGCTCAGGTCTTTAAAAAAAGCATTTGACAGATTTGGTTAAAAATGACCTTGCAGACTTGCAAATTAGCTCAGTGAGGCCAACTTCCATGATAAGCAAGTGCAAAAATTACCTACATTTTATCAATAGTAAAGTATCTACAGTCAAGGTTAAGTAACTAAATGTTTTTGGTTAAAATGTGAATAGACAGAAAACACTTATAAGTGCAATAGGTAAAATACGTAAAAAATCTACTCCTGGTAACAAAGTAGAGTCAATACTCACAATAGTCAGTCATCACTAAAAAGGTAACTAGGGTCTCTGGTAGTCATATTTCTTAGTAGCGCAATCGTTCCAGTTTCTTTTTGTTTTGAGTAATACTTGTACGTGTAATTTAATTTATCATAAGTGTATAACGTGCCTAAGGAATTTATTACCAATTAATATTCTTCTTCTTCCGAAAAAGCGAAGCGAGTAAATAGGTGTCTTCTAGACCTTCGTGTTGTCGGCCACATCTTCACTTAACATCAAGTGAGATGTGGTCAATCCAAGGTCTAACTCCAATAAAAAATATATCGACGCTTGAAAGGCAAAAATTACCAAGCGACATTTTGGGCGATATTGAGTTATATATATCATTGGAATCAGAAAAAAATTCTGCGTCGATTGGTCCTACTCTCATGTCGCTAGGACGAAGTTGGTGTCGCTTGGTAATTTAAAAAAAATGCACATTTTCACAGTTTTCGGCGTCCAAGCGACTAAAATTTTAGCGATTTATGAATAATTTTCACTTAGTATTTATTCGATCTTTAATTTTTTTACATAGTAATTTTTGCCTAGATTCGAAATTATACGTTTGAACATAGAGTATTTTTTGCCTGGCGGTACCTAGGGTATCAAGATTACCTATGAAATTTTACCTGTATTATTTATTTTTTTCCTCGTTATTAAAGACTTTCTAACACACCTTAATTATGTATTCGTTGTCATTTAGTACTTTTAACCTAAATGCAATGGACTTGCAAACGTAAAGTAGTAATATTTACCTGCCTAAAAAGGATATATTTTGTCGTTTGGTAATTTTTTACCTGCCGTTTTTTTTACTGTTTTTGTTACTAAGATAACTATTTCTGAAATAAAATTTGTATAAAACTGAGCTTATCCCTTATGTTCGTATTTTGTTTTGTCGCTTATCCGCGCTGTAAAGCAAATTTTGAGTGGCTGTGGTAACATAATAATGATTTAGTCTTGTCGCATAGGCAACCTGCGTGCTTGCGCGTATCGCACATAGTGCATCGCGTAGCTTGGATTGTATACTCGGTAAGTGCATTATGAAGATTTTACTAATGTTAGCTTTTTGAATGCGCATTTTATATTGATTTAAATTTATTGTTTTAGGCACATAACGAATCGGAATAAGATAATAGATACCTAACATCATTTAGCTAGCTATGTCAAACGCTGGGGTGGTTAGCAGAGATTTGACTTTGGTAATGTAACTGCTTAGTTGAATAATTAAATCATTTATTCTCTCAATCGAAACGTATTTAATTTCTAGGGGTCAAGATATCGAGGATATACTCGTAAGACTGCTGAAAAAGGGTTTCTGAAACTTAATACTTGATGTGGTAGATTTAAATTTTGTTTCATTGGAAATAATAGGTACTATAAATGAGTAAGAATACCAGAAACCCGTTCCAGTTTTTAATTTATTGTAACCGTAGTTTTAGCCATTTTTTCTTCATAAAAAATGCATTTTACCTAATTAACTAGGTAGGCATACTAATTTTGAAATTTCTAATAAGAACTATGTATAAAAATAAAATGCCTTATTTATTTACTACGACAGTCCACGTTCTTTATAAGATCAGCTATCCACGCGAGAGATTTTTTGCACTTTGATCTTTAATTTTGTGTCTTGCCTTAATCCTATGACCCCCAAGTGGGGCAGAGGGCGTCCATAGTGAGCTTCCATCGCGATTTATCTGGAGCTTCACGTTTGATTTCGCTTCAAGATTTACCTATGGCTTTGACCTCCAACTCCACCGATCTTCGCCAAGTCTTGGGATGGCCACGCTTTCTCTTGCCCTGCGGGTTCCCGTCTAGAGCTTGCTTTGGGATGTGGTCGGGCACTCTGCGTAGCGTGTGGCCAATCCAGTTCCATTTGTGACGCTTTATCTGAGAATCCATGGGCGATTCATGGCACTTCTCTAACAGGTCGACGTTGGTCATTTTGCCCGGCCAAAAGATTCCAAAAATCTGTCGGAAGGCACCGGTTTATGAAAACCTGGATCTTACGCGTGATGTTTTTCGTTACTTTCCACGTCTCGCACCCATACAGCAGATTGGTTTTCACATTGAACTGGAATATCTTGAGCTTCACTCTTCTGGTCAGTTTCCGTGACTGCCATATCGAACACAACTGTACAAAGGCTCCTTTTTAGATTCTATAGATAGATAGATAGATAAAATATACTTTATTGCTCACCATCTTAGTACTAACACATTATAAAGGAAAAATAAAGCTAGGTATATAACAGTGGACAATGGGTGGTCTTATCGCTAAAGAGCGATCTCTTCCAGACAATCTTTGCATGGACTGGATACTGTTGGACAAATGAGGACGGTGGGAATAACGTTAATTGAGAACGAAAGCTTATTAAAAAGTATAATAGCAAAAAGTACCTATTACAAAACAGATTATTCAATATATTAAATTGAAAAATTAAGAAAAAGAAAAACTAATATGGCGGTATATACAAAAAAAACGAATATAAATAAAATAAAAATATAAATATCAGATAAATGAGTGATAAAAATTAACAATAAATCAAGAGCTGTGAAAAATATTTTATTATTTCGTAGGTGTGGCTAAATAATGCTCAACGACCAACCTTTTAAAAATTTGAAGGGACTTAGCATGTTGAATTGACACTAGCAGTGCATTCCATAGATTAGTAGCTTGGATCGTAAAAGAGCTGCCATAGAAATGCGGGGTATGAAGTGGGGTTTGAAGATTAAGAGCATACGGATCGAGAGTGGGACATTCAGAGATACTTAAACGTTCTTTGAGGTATGCAGGAGTGTCTATATCCTGTTCGGTACAACCAACTTCAGATACAATACTCCCAAGGTAGACAAATTGATGGACCTGCTCCATCTATTCCTGGCCAATCAAAGGCGTTGTGTCGCTTACGCCGGGTCTCATCTCCTTAGTTTTGCCTGTATTAATTTTAAGTCCTGTGGTTGCTGCTTCTTTCTTCTTCTGAGGTCATCTAGTTTGGCTTGCTTGTCTGCTCGTCTGAAAAGAACTGTGCCTGAAAAGACAAAGATCATCGGCATAGTCTAGGTTATCTATTCCGCGGCGTTTGTTCTTATTGACACGCTCCAGCACTCCATCCAATACCACAAGGAACAGCAAAGGTGAGAGGAGGCAGCCCTGGCGTACACCTGCCTGCACAATGATGTTGTCGGAGACCAGTCATAGCTCACTTTACAGGCATACTTTGCATACATAGCTTGGATCACCTTGATTATCTTTGGCGGTACTCCTAGAGTGTATAGACGCGCCCAGATACTATGCCATTGAAGAGTGTCAAAAGCTTTTCGAAATCTACTAGGTAAGATTGCTTTCTTTGCCATTCTGATGCCTGTTCTTGCAATGATGCGCAGTGTTTATCTGATCGGTGCAGGAGCGTGCTAACCGCTGGAACCATGCTTGTTCGTTGCGAAGTAGCGGGTCTATTACCTTGGAAAGTCGATCCAGTACTACCCGAAATAACAACCTTCGATGGTATAGAGAGAAGTGCGATGCCTCTCCAGTTACTGCACTGGCTTATGTCACCTTTTCTCGGTACAGTAAGTGACAAAAGCCCCATGTTCCAGTCATTGGGTATAGTTTCAGTATCCCAGACCTTGGCCAGTAATGGTATTAGACAGTTGACGGCTGTTGTAAGATCAGCTTGTAACATTTCTGAAGGGATCAGGTCGATTCCGGGGGCTTTACCTGCTTTTAGTGCAATAATGGCATTTGCGACTTCGTCTTTAGAAGGGGGATCACCAGTTATTTCTAGCGTCTTCGATAAGTGAGGCGGCATCGCTGGTATTGTTGGGTCTATTGGTACCTCACAAGATCCCTGGTTAAATACTTCCTGGAAAAGCTCGTGCCATCGATTCAATCGAGCTGAAGGAATAGCTAAAGGTTTACCTCCTTTATCACGGATGGGTACTTTTCTGAAGTTTATTTTTCCTGCCAGGGTATTTGTGGCCTTATTACATAAAGTTATAGTTATAAAGTAGTAGTTATAAAGCTCTTTCAGGTTTCCTGTATGTGCAGCAAGTTGAGCAAGTTCGGCGATATTGTTAATTTTGTGTAATAAAACCTAATTATTTTGTTACTTGTTCAAAAAAATCCTACACATACCTCATTTAATTTGTACTTCGGTTGAAATTGCTTGACAGAAAAGTTTTTTTTGTTTTTATTTAGATAATTTTACCTATGTGTCAAACATACTTTAGATCTGGATGTATCATTTTGCTTCAAACACAATTATTAACTACTAGGATTTAGTTAATTTTACATGTTTTATAAAAAAATATTGTTGTCGGTAAGTAGTTTTTACCTGTTTGTGATTTTGATAAATATTTTACTAACCGACACTATTTCTTAAAGTATTGAGAAAATGCATCATCTTTAAATGCCAGTTTATAAAGCGTTTTAACTACATTTAAAAATCGTTGGAATCAAGTGCCTACGACTAATAGGCGATTTATGACGAATTTTTTTCCAAAAAAAAAAACTTTAAAACGCTCTCCTGTAAAGTTGCCAATATGTCGCTTGGTAATTATTGCCTTTCAAGCGTCGATATATATAAATAATTAGGCTCTACATTTTTTTTTTTTTCAAAGAACCTAAGTTCTTTAGTTTTGGCTTCACATCAAAGGTATATAGCCAGTGTCAAGTAATTGGAGAGATTATTTTGTCATAAGTCTGAGTCGATAAGTCAAGTCATGCCCCTGTAAAGTAGTGGTGGTTGCGACTTTACTAGAGGCTTCTATGGAGTTTTGGAGGCAACACAAAAAGTCACGTTTTACAGCATTACACTATTCACCAACACTCATACACGATCACGAGCACTTAATGGATAAAAAACCACCATTTTTACACATAAATACTCAAAGATATACAAGTTTTGTTAATTAATTTAATGCCGCCAATGTGCCATTTTTCACGTTCCCGCATCACAACATAATAAAATGACGAATTTCAATTTTTGTTTTCTTAGTCATTTCATAGTACACTACACTTTTTATTGAACCTGTCTGTCAGATAGTCAGTCAGGTCTTGTATATCTGTGGTCAGGTCCAAGCCTTTTATAAATATGTATACAGGGTGAATACTTTCGACCACCTGAGAGCGAAATCTAAACGGCTAATCTAACGGCCAGTTATGAAATAATGTTGTTAGGAGCTCGGGCTCGATTTAAATGAAAATAAGAACTACAGTTAAAATTTTCAAAAAAGTCATGAATTTTCCAAATTTTTTTTTTCATATTTGGTTCCTCCTTATGATAACAAACAAATACGAACTGTAAAATAACAATCCCTGTAATGTTGTTGGAACACATAAAAATTATCATAAGCATTTTCAAATTAATGTAGACATCTTTGTCATAATTCTTGTCAGAAGAAGAATGCTCGCAAAATTTTAAGTACCTATTATATAAATGTAAAAGCTTGGGAATGTATATATGTCTGTGCAGCTGACTGTACATAGGTACACACGCTTTCTATTCTGGGTATACCTAGCTCCGTTTTAGTCAGTCTTGATCTAGCCTAAGGAAGAGCTTTCTCAATAACGAATTTACAAGCTAGAGAAAGTAAGGACTTTTACGCCCACATAAAAAAATCCAATAAGGTTCTTTTACATTAAAATTCTTAGATAGTTTGCGTTCTACACATTTTTAATTTATTTTCACACAGCTGCTCGCGGTTTAAGTGTGTTATCGAGGTGCCTAAATAAAAGTCTATGTCCTTTCCTATAAGTACTAGGTACTAGGCTTATTCCAGAAATCCCCTGCGATGGTCTCCTACATAGTATTTCTGGATTTTTGTCCAAGAAATCTCCATCCAGCTCTCAAAAGAGAAGCAAATGGGATTTCTGGCCAATAAACACATAAATCCCCTTAGCTATTTATTTACCTACATTATTCTTTTTTTTCACAGTAATATAAATATAAGATTTAATTATTTCCCAATTAAAATAGTTTTATCACTTAAAATACTCTTTTATATTCAGTACTTTTATACCGAAGTTTAGCTAATGGGTTCAGTAATTTTATCGTGATTGGGAAACAAATATCAATCTGTCCATGCACACTCACGAGTAGTAATATTTATTAAATTGATAGTAGGTATTTATTTACTTACAAGAGCTACATGATCTTTGTAGCTAGACAAGTTTTTCCAAATTTGATCGACGAACCTCGTATTTGGAATTTCAAAGTCCGGCAACGAAGACCGAATGACGAACTCATCTTTCTTCAAAACCACACTGACCGAAAATTTTCGTTCCAACTTCAAATTTTTTACTTCGCGTAAAATCAACTTGCGAGCTAAACTGTTCATTTTCGCGCGTCCGTTTTGGCGGCAGAATGGCAACTGGCGGGAAACGGCGCGCGCGGGTGGAATAAACTTTGAACTTGATAAATAAACTACGTAGGTAATTGGTAAACAAGCGCAAATTTTATTATAATTGGTACGATTTGGTAGAATGAGCAGTTTAGGGCACCTTATACGCGGGGCGGTTGTACTTAAGTAGGTACATTTTATTTATGTTTTAGAAAACCAATAGACGGAATTTTTCAGCCGTCCATTGTGCCTTTTCCAAATTGTAGAAGCTAAGTAACGTTATTTGGACACGAATGCCAAAACTGTGTCCTGTGATCATTTAGTCAGGTCATTTTTAGATCACTGATTGCTAATTCTAATATTACTACTATTTGTCCTAAAGTGACGTGAATTTTGAACAATTTTTGTTTTTGTGTGGTTTTGTCACTTTTCGTACCTACTATTTTTTTTTTGCGGAAGTATCATTATCATTACCTACGTATTATAGGATGATTGTCTGGCCTTGAGTAAAGCATCTCTACTCTACGATACAGAGTTTGTCATTATTATTATTGCCTTATTTATGTACAGTTTACTTACTCTGATAAAGGTACCTTTAGTAGGTTATTCAACCAGGAAGTATTGGGAAAAGGTCCAATTTTCTTAGATTTTATGGTATGAAATCAAAATAACAATCACCGAACCCCGATATTTAATAATTAATATTTAAAAAAACTAATATAAGGAATATAAAAAAAATATGTATATATTTTGGACATTTCACACAACGCCATCTGGCTCCAAACTAAGTAGAGCTTGTACTATGGGAACCAGATGGCTGATAGAATACTTAAATATTATTTTTTTGTAAATACATACATAGAAAATACTCAGACTCAGGACAAACACCGATGTTCATCACACAAATATTTGTCCTGAAGCAGGAATCGAACCCGCGACACTCGGCGTCTATCCGTGTCGTCACGTTTAAAATACGGGAAAACCACCAATTTCCTTAGTTGTTGAACAATCACCAAACCCTGATATCCCGTTATACTTCCTGTTCCTGGTCGCGATTTGTCTTTTTCCAATAACATAGTAATGGTAAAGCAAGTATCATTCAATCGCTCCTTTCGCTTGCTCCAAAATAGATAGAGGTAGAGTTCGGGGTCACTATTTGGATGGGTAGGTACCGATATGGTAAGTGGCATGACTAAGCTACCTATTATGTTAGGTGTATGTATACCTATCTAGTATCTATGCATACTATTTCAAACGCCGAGCTGTGGCGGGCATGCCACGAATACCCAATAGATCGGCAAATCTGTCAGCGAAATGTCAAATGGAGCTGGATAGGGCACACATTACGCAGAAACCCAGATCATATACCCAGAAAGGCTCTGGAGTGGAAACCACAAGGGAAACGTAAGCGTGGTCGACCAAAACAAACTTGGCGACGGACGCTCAGTTATTGCAGAAGCGCAAAACCTCAAGACTTGGAGCGGAGTGAAGAGGACGGCGCTAGACAGAACGACCTGGAGAATTTTTTTGTCTGCCCTTTGCCCCGACGACGACGCGGGGACATAGGATTCAATGATGATGATCTAATGCATCATTTTCGATTTTATTTGTTACACTTATAGGGCACTAGAACACAACTCAGGGTACGTAAAGTTAGTACATCATTTGCTTACGTAAAACATTGGCTATGTATGTACGTAAGACGTTGTTTAGATATAGGTACGTAATACATAACTGGTCTACAAAACCAGTATCCTTCAACGATGAAGAGCTAATTAGCGTTTTAGTAACGAAATAAGCGTTTTAATAACTAAGAATAACCGAAAGATAGATACATAGTCTGTGCTCATAGCAATATTATCTATTTTTTGTCCATAGCACCCTTATTGATCGTAGATCTCTGACTAGTTCGGAGGGAGATGTCCTCCCGATGCACTTAACAGTTGTTAAGTTAGTTTATAGTAAATAGGTTTTCTGGAAGAAATCTTATTTAAGGATAAGACCGCCTTTTGTAAAAACCCTAGTTGTACATTGTTACATGTGTTTACAATAAATAATTTATATTTATTATTATTTATTTATTGAGTGTTGACGGTACCTTTATCCTAACTGTCGATTTGGGGGTATTAAATTAAAACAAACATAAGTTTTATTTAACTTTGTAAAAATATAAAGATTTAATAGCACTAATCTTATCATTTAATTTTTTATATTCAGTTTGCACAAATATCATACATACATCATACCATTAAAAATGATATAACACCTAGCCTTATAATTTTATAACTAATTTTATGGTCCCTTGTTATTATTTCAGAATATTTATTTTGCTTAAAATTATACAGATAAAAATAGAATTAATTCTGAGTTTTAGAACCCTAATACATAAAATAAACGCGCACCTGAGGATTTTTTTAAAATTTTATATATAAAAAAAGATATATAAGTTTATCATGGCGGAGAAAAGGTACCTATTATTTTGGACTTTGTCCCACACTATGTGATTAGTTGCCAGTTAATTAAACAATAAAAAAAATGGGCATTTAAAAATAAATGCCGTAAGAATGACTAGTTTTCGCAACAAACAGAATAACTCAGGGTCAGATACATACCTACAACACATTAACAATATGAATGTGACGTCATTGCATTAGTAATTAAAAAAAAACACGTATGTTTGAAAATACTGTGGAATGTCAGTGACATAAGTAGCTGATAATATTCAAATGAACTTTACATTATGTGAGTACAGTCAAATATTAAATACCCGACAATTTCGATACATACTCGTATCTGTCCTTTAAAAAAAAAAACTTCACTGTAAATTGCACACCGTTACCTTGTAAAATATCAAAAAATCTAAAAACTACTAACATATCTACATAACAGGCCAATCTTCTACAAACTAAATACATAACTAAGTAACTAACTACCAACTAAGGGACTAATGCCTAATTGCACCAAACTGTCAAAGTTCCTAAGAAATTACTTTACTCGCTTGGTAGTTCCTAACAGTCCAAATTCTGACCATTAAAACTGCCAAGCGCGTAAAGTAATTTCTTAGGTATTTGAAAGTTTGGTGCAAGTCGGCATAAGCACACGAGCAACTAGTTGCGGCAATAGGCAACGCGCAGGCACTGTTAGGATGATTTTCATCTAAAAAGTTATGTTATAAAAATAAATGAGGCGTCGAATAGAGCAATAGAAGTAAATAGCTGTTTTTAGTTCAAAAATGATATGAAGTCAATGAACGAATTAATAAAAAAAAATTGCGGCAGCCGTATATAGCAACATTTTGGTGCTACAACTGGCGGAAACGTGTGTACAGTTGCGGCAACTAAAGTTGCTCCGTGTGCTGAGCCCGTAAGACTACATTTTAACTAAAGGCGGCCTTTCGATGTTGGCGACCGCGACACACGACTGAAAACGGGACCCGTTACGCGTATTAGTATACATTCATATGAAGTACCTACTGTCGGATGCAAGCGTGTTATGGGCAAGTGATGCGGAGGGATGAATGCTATGTCACTAGAAGAGTCCTAAATATGCAAGTTTATAGATACACGGATATACGAGGAAGACCAAAGAAAAGATGAAAGGACTGTGTGAAAGAGGATTATGAATAAAGTAGGTGTTAGTACAGAGATGACTGCTGATGTAATAGAAAAATACATGTTGTACCGACCCCACCTAAATGTGCGATAAGGGCAGGAAGATGATGACTGTCGGATTACGGCGACTTGCGACTTGCGCATACATATCACGGTCGCGCGGTCGTCGACTTCGGAATGCTACCTTAACAATACTTTTCTTTCAAAGCCTTCCTTAAAATCTTACCAGCTGGATTCTTAGGTATTTCATCGACCACTTGAACTTCTTTGATATTCTTAAAGACAGCAACTTTGCTGTTTACGTACTCCATGATTTCTTCGGGTTCTATTTCCTGGCCTTGTTGAAGTATTAGGAAAGCTTTTGGGACTTCGCCCGCGATGGGGTCAGGGATCCCTATGACAGCGCAGTCGAGGACTTTAGGGTGCGTTCGGAGGACGGTTTCCAATTCTGCTGGGGGTACTTGGAAGCCTTTCACCTGTGAAGGAAGCAATTTAAATTATCGAGATTGCTATTTTTTTGCTTTTACACCACAAGTTTTTAATTACCAGAAAAAAAATACGGCGTTTTCTTTCAAAATAAATATGGTAGAAATTGGACATGTCACTGTTACCGATTTTTTTTCTATGGCCTTGCGTCTACCGGTAATTGGCATCATTGATAAAATTATTAAGTTTCATTAATCTCGCTGCAGCTCGACTCAGGCGCCGCACTCTCCCCGCTGTCACTCTGTCATTATGTAGTAACCAAAAATTCTGACTGCACACATACAACGTAGTACCCCTTCTGCATTACATACCTCATCGAAATAGTACCCATTCATAGACCAGACCTACCTAACTGAAATAAACTTTACCTTGATGAGTTCCTTCAGTCTATCAGTGATGTAGAGGTATTTGTCCTGGTCGTATTTCCCGATGTCTCCCGTATTGAACCAGCCGTTATCTGTGAGCACTTACCGTGTGGGGACCTCGTCGTGATGGTACCCATTCATTAGACCAGACGTAACCGAGATAAACTTTACCTTGATGAGTTCCTTCAGTCTATCAGTGATGTAGAGGTATTTGTCCTGGTCGTATTTCCCGATGTCTCCCGTATTGAACCAACCGTTATCTGTGAGCACTTACCGTGTGGGGACCTCGTCGTGATGGTACCCATTCATTAGACCAGACGTAACCGAGATAAACTTTACCTTGATGAGCTCCTTCAGTCTGTCAGTAATGTAGAGGTATTTGTTGTGGTCGTATTTCCCAATGTCCCCCGTCTTGAACCAGCCGTCGTCCGTGAGCACTTCCCGTGTGGCTACCTCGTCAAGATAGTATCCATCCATTAAATGGGGCCCGCGAGCCCACACCTCCCCTTCCTGTGGAATTCACTGCATATAAAGTCTCTGTATCATCTGAATAGGGAGATGGTAAGTAATAATACTCATACTCATATTATTTATTTACCGTAGGAACAGATTACACATTTGGTAACGTCATAAAGCTATGTTTACAACATTTACATAGAACAGAGTGAAAAACGTAATGAAGTTGAAGTTAAAAATACTTTAAATACAAAATAACAAGGTTGTATAGCTGTAGAGAGGCTAAGTCATAACAAAAAAAAAATAACAAAGAATTAATTAGCTGCTGTAAAATGTAAATTAAAATAGCCTTTTATTTCTACATTCTATTGCTTTTTTACATTTCTGATAGTTGTTACATATGCTAGTTGTTAGTTGGTTAGTATCTTTAGGGTGCTTTTCCACCAGAGAGATGTGCTATGCTACGTTGCTATGGATGCGTTTGATATCCACCAATCATATTAATGCATATAGCTTAGAACTGGTGGAAACGGACTCAACTAAGCTATGTTTTTTATATGGAAGGATGCGTGCTATGGATGCCTGCTATGAGCCGTATATCTCCCCCCACCGCGCCGCCTCGAGCTGCGCATCTATCTCGCGCAGCTACTTTGCGGCGGCGCATCTTCATAGCGCATCTTCCTCGCACAGCTACATAGCTTAGCACTGGTGGAAACGGACTCAACTAAGCTATGTTTTTTATATGGAAGGATGCGTGCTATGGATGCCTGCTATGAGCCGTATATCTCCCCCCACCGCGCCGCCTCGAGCTGCGCATCTATCTCGCGCAGCTACTTTGCGGCGGCGCATCTTCATAGCGCATCTTCCTCGCACAGCTACATAGCTTAGAACTGGTGGAAACGGACTCAACTAAGCTATGTTTTTATATGGAAGGATGCGTGCTATGGATGCCTGCTATGAGCCGTATATCTCCCCCCACCGCGCCGCCTCGAGCTGCGCATCTATCTCGCGCAGCTACTTTGCGGCGGCGCATCTTCATAGCGCATCTTCCTCGCACAGCTACATAGCTTAGAACTGGTGGAAACGGACTCAACTAAGCTATGTTTTTATATGGAAGGATGCGTGCTATTGGTTGCCTGCTATGAGCCGTATATCTCCCCCCACCGCGCCGCCTCGAGCTGCGCATCTATCTCGCGCAGCTACTTTGCGGCGGCGCATCTTCATAGCGCATCTTCCTCGCACAGCTACATAGCTTAGCACTGGTGGAAACGGACTCAACTAAGCTATGTTTTTTATATGGAAGGATGCGTGCTATGGATTCCTGCTATGAGCCGTATATCTCCCCTCACCGCGCCGCCTTGAGCTGCGCATCTTTCTCGCGCAGCTACTTTGCGGCGGCGCATCTTCATAGCGCATCTTCCTCGTACAGCTACATAGCTTAGAACTGGTGGAAACGGACTCAACTAAGCTATGTTTTTATATGGAAGGATGCGTGCTATGGATGCCTGCTATGAGCCGTATATCTCCCCTCACCGCGCCGCCTCGAGCTGCGTATCTTTCTCGCGCAGCTACTTTGCGGTGGCGCATCTTCATAGCGCATCTTCCTCGCACAGCTACATAGCTTAGTAATGGTGGAAACGGTCACATATTTTTGTAGCGTAGATTTCACATCTTCGCAGCATAGCTGCATAGCACATCTCTAGTGGAAAGGCACCCTAATATTGGATATGGATCCCTCCTTGGGTTAAGCGATGTCCAGGTTTTGCCTGCTATTTGTGTTATGTCATCAGCCTACCTTCTATTTGGTTTTCCCACCTTGAGCCTGCTGGCCCTCTCCAAGTTTTGATAACGATAAAAAATTGATAACTTCCTCCTTTTATGAAGTCGGTTGAAAAGTGGTTGTCTCTTACCTGTCCAGCCCCTAAGGTCTCCTGAGTGTTGACATCCACAATTTTGACCTCCGAGCTACCCAGTATGTACCCGACCGCGGCGTGGTTGGTATCCGTGTTGTTGCCCACTGATATGGCTCCGTTGGTTTCTGTCAGACCGTAGCCTTGTCTAAACAAGATGTTAGCCTGGAATTATACAAGGAACATTAAAAAAAAAAATGTTTACATAAAAATCTTATTATTATTACCTAAGTATTGATGAATTTGTACCTAATGAAGCATTGTTCCTGATAATAAATTACCTAATCAGTGTTCAGTGATAAACTGATAATCAAATATTACAGGCTTTTTATAATTTCATTATTTAATTTGATAAAAAATATTTGGAATGAACTCAATAGATAAGTTTTGATCGATTATTTCAGTGGCACGAGACCAGTAATTTTGTTACTATCGAATAAAAAACCTATAACTTTAGCATTTTATTTTATTCGTGCTTGAGTAACAAACATCTATCTATCTATATATCCATCCATATCGTCGCATTTTCATAATCATAGTGAAATTTCCGAGCCAGGGCAATATAATTCTTATTTTCATAAGGCTAAGGATAATACAGGGTGAATGTTTCATCTGAGTTTGGATGGCAAAATCCTAATGTATACATGAATTTCGACTAATTTTAAAACACGTATAAAATCTAAATTAAAGTATGAAACCTTACTAATTTTTGTTCACACAATCGGAAAACATAGACGAAACGAATAGTGTGAAGAAATTACTATAATACGGCGTACTTTTTGAGTGTTTGTTCGAAACACTTTGTATGGAAATTTGCCTTGAGGATTACCCTTAAGCGTCTAATAAGTCATAGATACTTACATTTTTAGCAAGAACAGCAGCGGCGTCAGTTTCCGAAAGCGGCGCGGCCCCGCTGATAATGCCAGTAACGGATTGAAGGTGCTCTGGCTTAACAGCAGGATGCTTGCCCAAGAATACCACTGAAAAGTATGATGCAATTAAGGCCCAGAATCCCAAACTGTTTTTCAAAATCTCCTTCGCTTATGTTAAACATATCAAAAAATGTATGCTAAAACATTTCGTGAGATTACAATTTGAGTCAATTTATTAGGGGCGGATACGCC
This sequence comes from Lobophora halterata, assembly GCA_932526365.1. Taxonomy (NCBI): domain Eukaryota; kingdom Metazoa; phylum Arthropoda; class Insecta; order Lepidoptera; family Geometridae; genus Lobophora; species Lobophora halterata. Next base: position 2,796,536 of record OW052015.1, read on the forward strand.
ACTCGTGTTCTGTTTTTTTGCATCGCGCCTACATAATGCAAAGTAGTCGCCTTATGGTCAACAACTGCAGAAACTGCAAACCTTGTCCACACATAAGGTGACTTAGTAAGTCACTTTTCGTCCTAACGGCCTAATGCCTATAACGGCTTCAACTGGCTAATAATAAACCAGAAGATGCTGCATAGGTTGCAAGCTGGATGACAATGCCTTATTCAAATGTCAGGTTTGAATAAGGCATTGTTATCCAGCTTGCAACCCAGCGTCATCTGGTTGTTAGTAGCCTGTTGAAGCCGTTATAGGTATAATAATTAGGACGAAAAGTGACTTGCTAAGTCGCCTTATATGTGCCCAAGGTTTTCATAAATAGGTTAGGTTTGAAGTAAAGAGGAATAATAAACAGAACAGTAGTCTTACGGTTGGCCAAGGTTTGCCGAAACAGGCCAGGTTTGAAATAAGGACTTACTTACCCATCGGAGGAACAAGAAACAGCACAGTCGCCTTATAGGTGGCCAACATTTGTAGAAACAGGTCAGGTTTGAAGTAAGGCATGGTCACCAACTTGCAGCCCAGCGTCATCTGGTTCATGAGCAGCGAGTTGAAGCCGAAGATGTGGAAGAATGGTAGTATAGCTGGTAGGACGTCTTGGTGAGTCGCTGGAATAGAAAGAACGGATCACTTTTTTAGGATTTATTTAGCTCTAACAAGTATTCTAATTAAGTACCTAAATAAGATCAAGATAAATTGTAGGTACAGGGTGATTTCTTTACTGGGCGTGAATGGCCAAATTTCTTTAAAAGGAAGGGAATATCGAAAAACGTCCGAAGGAGTCTCGTGACTAATTTAATAAACTGCATACATACTCGTACTTAAACTAAAAAAAATAATCTAATCCAGCAATAGCCTACACCATCGCAATGTACATATTTTTAAGAAATGTTCAGTTTGAATGGCACTGTAGAAATTACAGGACTTTTGAGACTGACTGTATATCAAAATGTCTCCATGTGGCCAAACACTTTAGCAGTGTTGCACTGGCCTATGTCAATCAAAGTCCTGGTAACGAGCAGGCGTTATATCTTACCATCAGTAGATCGCTTTAGTACGTCTCGTCCCATGTTACAATAAAAAAAAAAAACAAAGTCAATTGCCACTTCTTCCATTCCATCGTTGGCTCTGACAATTAACTTATAGAGGCATTCAACCTGTATCCTAGGTACTTACCTGTGGTTTCCTTAACCACTATAATAGAAGGATCCGCTATCATTTCGTTCATAGCGACCACACTTCCATGTGTCAAAGCGACTGCTTTCGGGAAACCAGTAGTCCCACTAGAGAATGGCAAAATCGCCAAGTCCTTAGAACTTCTCTGAACTGACTTCAAGCAACTAACGTCTATGTTGAAGTCTTCAGCCAATTCCGCGAATTTGATGGTTCCTTCAGGTAACTCGTCATTGTCGATGAGAATTACAGGGATTTTTTGTTGGAGATTGTCCAGAGCTGCCTTGATGTTTTTGTATGAAAGTTTTGATGAGATGATCGCTTTGCAGTCTATCAGTTTCAGCTGTCTTTGTAGCTCGTCTATAAACAGACATTATTATTACATTTATTTTTTTAAAGTGGAAACATCTTTAGGGGCACTGAGCAATATATTTCGTGGGGTGTGAATTGGGCTGGGCTACTGGACTCCCAACGCTCGGATGTGACACTACTTCGTGTAAAGTCGGCTGGATTAAAATGTAATTCTAATCGATATTTAAAACTCTACGATTGAATTGTTATTGAGTTCGTGTAAAGTCGGCTGGATTAAAATGTAATTCTAATCGATATTTAAAACTCGATATTTAAAAAATATAGTTAGTGGGTGTATAGTAGTTTGGTAATAGTTATTCTACTAATGTTTTTTTTAGCAATACGTAAGTAGTTAGTTGTGCAAATTTTCCTCATAGTTATTCTTCTTAGATTTTAATGATGTTTCCTCTAATAATCTACAAACTAGCTGTAGGTACTTATTTTATTTCATTGTTTTGTAATATCAATTTGATAGGTTTTATATTCAATGATTAGGTAGCGTATAGGTATTAACTTTTCATAGAAATGTGTATGATGTACAATAACAACAAGTTGTCAACATACAACAATACCTAGTCAATGTTTTTAACAAAAACATACAACAACCGACTTCAATAGGCACTGTTCTAGTGAATAATACACAATTTAATTTACTCGGATGTCATATTTGTTGTTATTTTGATTTACTAAAACCAAAGAATTAGTAATATTATGTACCATACTAAAACGCTGACGTAAAACTTTACGAAAAATAAAACTATTAAGGGGAATCCTCAAATCCGAATTCCATACAAAATGTTTCGGACAAATACTCAAAAAGTACGCCGTATTATAGTAATTTCTTCACACTTCGTTTCGTCCATGTTTTTGGATTTAGTTAACAAATAAAGTGAAAGGTTTCATACTTTAATTTAGATTTTATACGTGTTTTAAAATTAACCCTACTAACATAAAAACACGTATAAAATCTAAATTATATTATGAAACCTTTCACTTTATTTGTTGACGAAATCAAAATACATGGACAAAACCAATCCGAAAGTACCTACCTGGTTGCAAACTGTGGTTGCAAATGACGACGATCAGAGGTAACAAACATAAAAAAAAAAAAAAAAATGCAACCTGATTGAGAACCTCTTCTATTTTTTGAGGTCGGTTGAAAAGTAAGTAGATATACACTAGGTACTTACGCGCAGTGTATACTGGATTCATCATACTAGCAACACACCCTGCCTGCAATACCCCGAGGATAGACACAGGATATTCCGGTACATTCGGTAAGACAATAGCCACTTTATCATCACTCCTTAGTTTCAACTTCTTGAGTAATGCAGCGGCAAACATTACAGACATACGGTGTGTTTGAGCATATGTGTAACCATGCCCCGTTATTGCGCATACCTGGTAACCAAACAACATCTATGAGCTATTGTAGACATGTAGCCAGAGCAAGAGATGGAAGATGGAGCGAAATAGTACTTCACTGGTTCCCGAGAAACTCTACTATACTCGCCCTTGAGTCTAGGGCGAGTAGTTTCTCGGGGTCGTCATTCCACCTCCGCCTTGGTCTTCCTCTAGGCCCTAGAGGACCTCATGGGAGTGTACTTGGGTTTCCTTAGATACCTAGGTTTTTAAAATAAATTACCTAAATGGTGGATTTTTGCCGCTAAATAGTAAATCGTTTATAATTTTTTGATAAACCTATGGAGTAGGGTATCAGAATGAAGGAAATTAAAAGGAGATTACAAAAATATATTATATAATCATATGTTTAAATTTAATTTGGAATAATGAATTGGAAATCAACGCATAATATTTTCGCAGATGGGTTACCGGTTATAAAAAAATTATAAACTACAAGCTTGTTATTCAAATGTATTTTGGTTGAGACAGGAAATTAAATTTCCTTATAAATTTGCTTTATTTTTATGTAATAAAGCGACAAGGCAAGTGCAATGTTTTTTTGGAGGTAAAAGATCATGCCAATAACTAAAACAGTGCTACATAAACACAAAAAACAATTAATGAAAAGCCTTTGAGGTAAATTGATAAGAAAGTTAAAGATAAAATATATTTTTATGCCAGCTGCACTAAAAGGCTACTTCCAAAAACATACTCACATATGACAGACGACACCGTGGCTTAGTTGGTAGTGACCCTGCCTACGAAGCTTGGTGTTCCGGGTTCGATCCCCGGCCGGGGCAAATATTTGTGACGAACACAAATGTTTGTTCTCGGGTCTTGGATGTTGTGATGTCTTGTATGTGTCCATGCCACCTGCGACACAGGGAATCCAAGTGCAGGGGTGTGAGTGTGTGAATGTTTGTTTTGTTGTTTGTTTATATCTTTGTATTTATAGTAAAGTGTGTACTAAGCTAGGACTTACCGTTGCTGTCTTATCAGGCCACCTGTCAAGATTTTGCCATACAAAATCATTGATAGTAAGGTGCTCCGTTTGGATATCTTTGTACACCGAAGTCAGTATTTTGCTGTCTGTACTCTTCAGTCGGAAACCAGGATATTTCTTTGATGCCTTCAAGAGACGTAACGTGTGCTTTAATGTTGACATTTTGATGCTAGAACGAAATGATGTATCATTAGGTATAAATTAATAATGATACTTATAATAAAATAACTCAAATCTACACTACCTACTTTAGTAATTTAAATAATTTCAAACATAATTTAAAACCCAAAACAACTATTATGAGAGCTTGTGATGTTTAACAGGTAGGTAGATATATTTTCATGAAAAAAAACATTTATAAAAAAACTTCATTATTTACAACGGAGCCTCTGTTTATGACGTACGGTCAGCATGAAAAGTTGATGACCACATTCAGATTTGCAAAATATACAACATATTATATTTTTGACAATGTGGTGTACAGCTTAGTTAATTTGAACTTTAATGATGTTCATTTAATACTAGCACTTGACATTTAAAGCAATGTAGAGCGATTTTGAAAGTCTGAATATGATCATTGACTTTTGATGCAGACTGTACAATATTAAAGGATAAGCCAAAACAAAACTAAACTTCTCCTAATATTTTTTTGTGGGTATTTTTATGGCTTAAATTATATAAATAATTTTATCGCAATGCCAATGCAGGCAATACGGCACAACATGGACTTTGTCCAAGGCACTTGTAAATGGCCTTGATGGTGCCAATTAAAATAAACAAATGGTGGTTAATATCCACCAGAATGTAATCAAATCTAATCATTTAATTATTTTCAGATAACTAAGATCCATCCTTCTACTAGCTAGATTTAATATTTATTATTTTTAATTTTAAGCAAAAGTCAACAGAATTTATGTAGGTATATTATAGAGATTGGTTATTTGATAATGGTCACATTGCTAAAATTCATGTAGTTAATCTTTAATTGGTAAGTAGGTAATTATTTTCCTTTGCATTATTTATTAATTATAAAAAACAAAACGCAAAATGGTACTCACCTGTAAACAGGTTCTTCCAGTTCAGTAACCAGCCAACAACTGATAGAATAAATACTCTATCAATGGACAGGAGTAGGTATTAGTTAGAAGGTATCTATAGATAGGTACCTGATCAAAATGTTTAATGAAGTTTGTAGCTGGTTCAATGTTCAGTTTACATACTTGCTGGAAAATCGAATTGAACTACACTGGTTGTAATATTCTTCTTTTTATCTGATTAAGTAGATAAGTAGTAGATTTATTTTAGTATCTAATTATTAATTTAGGTAGTAGAATGTTCTGTTTATACACACAATATATCAACAGCAAGACAAGAAATCGTAGCTGATTTACCTCAAGAATAGTATAATCTTGGACTTTGTACCACTTTCACTTTTTTGTGTTGTGTAATCATTGTATGTAAATTGAACTTTTGTAAGTAGGTAGGTACTGTAGTAAACAAGTATACATTTTATCGGCGCAGATAATCCTAGTGATTAAAATATAACAATAACAAAACAATAAATATGTTCCAAGGAAGTTGTGTAAAAATTATTTCAAAATTAATTTGAATTTCGAATACCTACGGAAAATAAAAACAAAACAAACAATAAAGACAAGTATGTGTTAAACCACGCTCTGTAGTAGGGTCCCAAATTCCCAATATACCAATAGGTAAATCTTAAACGATCTTGATTGTTTTTAGCTATCAACTTATAATTAGTCGATTTATCCTTAAAAATTAATTGATATTTTGAAACAGATGGATTGAACATTATACGTACAGTACCAAATTAGTGTTAAACAATTAAAGGGTTACTTACTTTGTGGACTAGGAACCCTAAAAAACTACCAACTATGATATGTCATCTTTCTATGAAATGTTATTGTCATGTTCGTATATTCAACTAGAAAGTGTGGCGAAGACAATGTTTAACTCCTTAGCCTAGCCTCTTGAATTTCAACACTTCCTGCGCTAATTTATTTAACGAGAGAGCGCTTTCATCGTCTCAAAATTAAATCTCAATTAATTTCTATAATGACAAAAACGTCATTATTTGGATCCTATTGCAAAATAAAACATGTTTATAGCTTTAATATTTTATTGTCATAAGAGTACAGAAAAATCTTATCAGAAGTTACTTCTGATAGTTAAAGGTTTGCAAATAGAAATCAACATTTAATTCGTGCTTACTTCATTCACATCTGTGACCGGCTATGGTGTCGGAGTTAACAGGCTTCATTAAGGCCTCCGATTCGCCTTAACGACTAATTAACATAAAAATAAGGAAGTGATATGCGCCAAGATTTTGTAATTGCAGAAAAAAAAATTACTCTGTTATTACTTGTGTCCAGCAAATTTATGGAACGAAGTTCCCTGAAAACTACTAGTACAGCACAATCAACTGAGGTAAATGTGTCAATAGTGCTATTTTATTGCGACTTTTTGAAATTACTAAACTATCAAATTAATTAAATTGGCAGACTTTGCTGTACTTTCGATTGTTTTTTAATAATTTCAATATGTCGCAATAGCCCCTTGGGCGAATTTACCTTAGTTGACCCTATATGATTATTATAGCCTGTTTACTGAACATACAATTTTTACTACAAAGAATTAAGAACTGACTAGTAAACCTACATTTGGCATTCTCGAAAAAAAAAAAAAAAAGTCAAACTAAACATTTCAAATAGTAGTTAACATAGATTAGGTATTAAAGAACAACTATAGTAGTAAAGTCGCTTGCACTAAATAACACCCCTCAATATTTCCTTACTTAAGAGGCTATGTGAAAATTTGGAGCCGCTGCGTTTCATTCTTACTCGGTAACGGTACAGTTTACAAACTTGATGTTAATACAGTGATTACTTGAGGATATAATCTAAATAAATCTTAAAATCTGATTTACATCCAACCTCCGAATTTAGAGAATATTTACGGTTTATTTTTATACTATTGAGTGAGTAATCACCGAACTTAGATAAATGTAAAAGGATTTTTTTATAAATTCAATACTTTTCGAGCAATACAATGTTTTATCATTTGTCGCTTACGTCCGTTACTTTTGAGCGACAAAAATCTATATCTAACCTCTTCCCTCGGGGTAAGGTGTCTAATTGCGCTATCACTGTCTTACAATTTGGCAGCTGTCATTTCTGACAGTTTCACATATCCTCTTAACATAATTCTAAGTTAAGTTCTATGAAAATTTGGCATGCAGGCGACTGCACTATGCATAATATTAACAAAGTACCTACCATAACCTACTTATTAAGTATACCTAGACGAAATGAAAATACAAAGCTGAGTACTCAATCAAAAAATAACGATTAAAAGATGTTATAAATACACAAAAAAATATGAATGAAAATGTCTTTAATGGTAAATATGGTAATGTACTACACCTAATTACATATCATTTACATAACATATCTGTTTAAAAAGATTAAATCGGTTAATATGCTAATTTTAGATCCCGCAGTCACATAAGAACTTACCTACCTATTTTCCAGTGAAGGTTGTCATGTATTTTTACCACGTTTTATTAAGTAACTTTCTTGTTTGTCTATCTGTCGTTCCCCGGAACATACAAAAAGCAAGCTTCCACCCGTGGAAGCTTGCAACTCGAATTTTGAGCACCCCGATTAGCTGTCCGGCTGAAACTTTCAGGGTATCTCACAACTCGATGCCAATGCATTCTAAATTAGTTTATTAGCATACAATACCGACGTAACCTAAAAAAACAAGTCAAGGAAGCGAGATAGAGCAAAAGTAAAAAAACACAGATCAAGATTTTAATGTATACGAAGCGACAGACAAGTTGTCCTCTGGCGAACCACGAGACAAAGATGCGCAGAACCAATTTGACTTCAGAATTGCGTTCTGCGCATCTTTCTCACGTGGTTCGCCAGAGGACAACTTGTTTGTCGCTTATTATACATAACTTGATGCGTTTAAAAATCTGTTATTTTTAAAGCGTCGATGACACACGGCTTTTTTAAACGCTACAAGCCAGCGTTTACGCTTATAGCGTGTAAAATCGCCCAGTGTCATCGGAGTTTTTACAATCTGCTTGTTGACGATCCTTCCTTCGAGCTAACACGCTCACACGCTAGCTTATAAAAACGCCAACAATCAGCTTGTAAAAAAGCCGTGTGTCACCGTACTATAACGTAAATAAATGATGAGACAATGCTAATGATGCTGCCCATAACCAAAGCAGTGCTACGCAGTTATTTCCTTTGTAGCAGAGCTTTGACTTACAAAGTTAGATCCAGTACTGCTTAAGCGTTCGTCCACTTTAGAGATTTGGTGGTAAATCTCGAAAGCATACTTATATATCTAGCTAAGCTACAGTGCCTTTAAATTTTGTTCACAAAAATGTATTATAAAAGTCAATAAACACCAATCTGCAAATGCTTTATTGCTGTTCGAATGTCTCTAGAATTACGGAGTAAAAGATAAAAAGTATCTTAATATAACTACATAAAGTTGGTTATCATTTGTTCGGCGCATTCGTTGCAAATATGTGCTTTAGTTATTTCGTTTACAAATACAAATTAAACATTCAATAACAATAAATATTGTTTGTAATTTCTTCACAGAACAATGTGTCAGGTGCACGAAAGGAGCCTCTTCGAGGCGCACTTAAAATCCTTTCACCACACTGGCTCGAAAGAACTAGTGACACGGTAAGAAGAAGAAGACAACAATACTCCGATTAAATGAATCTCCTAAACAACTTAAATGACTCTACATTCAGTCAAATCATATAAAGTACAGGTAACTTTGTTATTCAGTATTGAATAACAGACCCTACTTTTTAAGGCAATCCAAAGTCATTTTTACCATTTTTCAAACAGAACTCATATTTTGTTCTGTTTCCTTTTCATTTAGCGGTTGGAGATTAATCTTTCCTGTAAAAAAAAAAGTGATAAGTTAATTTAAAACTTGTAAAATAAACGTCCGGTTCATCTAGGCCGGCTAAAAGAAAAAAATATCGGATTGGTTATTTATTCTCCAGTCATAAGTTTTTATACGAAACCAAATTGCGAAAATTATTAGAGCACAATAAAAATACGATAAAACTGGAGCCTTAATGAAATATTATTTTTCTGTTTTTACCCGACTGCCAAGGAAGGGTTATGTTTTTCGCGCGTATCTTGTATGTATGTACTTTGCAACCTCGTATCTTTCAAACGGCTGGATGGATTTGGACAGTTAATGTTTCGTTAGATTCGCCTCAATAACCCGAGTGTCCTCAGAAGGGTTTTTAAAAAAAAATTATAAACAAAATGGCAGATTTTGGGCGCTACATAGTAGGTCATTAAATTTTTTTTATTGACCAAACCTATCGAGTGGGGTCAAAATTTATTAAGCCATTAAAAAAAGACGTACAACCCGTAACATACCCCCTAATATTGCAGTCGGGTAAAATATATGGATTGACTGTGACTATTACCATTTACTGCAGATTCCCGATGTCCTCCTCGAACAGTCTCTTCCCGCCTTTCAGGTTCTTTTCAGAATCGCTGCCGTATTTCTTGCCGAAAGTCTCCAAACGGATCAGCCACTGTAAATTCAACATTTTTTTTATCACTCAAAAAATATAACAAACTAGCTTGCACTTGTAAATTTGTTCGCATTGCGGATTAATAAAATCTCTTTCATAGTACGAACACGCCCAACAAGTTTGAAGTCTCTACTTTCAGCGATTTGACCTGTAAGTTGCCTGCTAGTCAGTCAGTCAGTCAGGTCCAAATCAGGACGAAGGATGTTTGTTGCTTAATTACTCCGAAAATATTGATCTGATTGAGGTGAAATTCAGTTTGGGTATAAGTGCGTCTTGTGCGTCGCGTTCAACTGCTTTAAGTTAGGACGGGAATGACTTTTCCATTTCTTTGTGATTAACTAAACTGTTTATTGGGCACAAGAAATTTGGCGGTTCATTAAACAATTAAGGTAGTTGATTAATTCAGGCGTTACTTTGCGGAAATCCATAAATATCAACAAATTATAAAAATATATCATCAAATTATATAAATATATTTAGTAATAAATCCGCCTAATTTCTAAACAAAGGTTTTAATTAACTTAACTTTAGTTCAACTAAACCACAGAGTCAACGAACAGAAAACCAAAGTTTGTGGACTCGCCGAAGTTCGAAACGAGACTTCGAACTTCGGCGAGTCCACACCTCCTGATGATGCCTCGTGTAGAGGCGAAACACGTGTCGTATCTTTAAACTTTGGTTTTCTGTTCGTTGACTCTTTGGTTTATAATATAGTAATATGTACTAAAGTTCTAAACTAAAGTTAAGTTAATTAAAACCTTTGTTTAGAAATCAAGCGGATTTATTACTAAATATATTTATATAATTTGTTGATAATTAAGGTAGGTTGGTTACTGAATGTAACGGCTACATAACAATGATGTCCATGACTTAACTGTGGCTAACGTTCCCGCATCTTGTCAGTCGACAACTCAACGGGTGATACACATGTGTGTGCCCAATGCTCCCTTAGCTTATCAGTCCACAGGTCCATCATCCTTAGACTGGTCAGTGAGTGATGAATAGGTTGGACGGGAATAACTGGCCATTTCAATGTTGTGAATGATTTACCTGTGCCCAATGTTCCCTCAGCTTGTCAGTCGACAGGTGATATACATCAGCCTTAGACCCGTCCGTGTAGGCGATGACTAAAAGTGCGTCGCGTACGTTCAGATGCTTGTAGTTGAGGTCATTGCACACCGCTCCAAAGTAAGCGGCCAGTTGGACAGGGTTGTCGTATGTGAGGGTTATCGACTTGCGGGGCTTGTCGGATTTCTTCCACTCAATCAGGGTTGGTTTATCTCTGAAATCATATGAAAATAATAATTTTTAGTACAATGGATTGGATTGCTTAAGATTGCCATGAATATGATGGAAAAGTGACCCCTAGACCTGCAGTGGTATTTTGTAACTTGAAGACGATTACAATTACAACCAGGAAAATCAACCAATAAAAGACAAGATCCATCACATATCTGAGGTCATTCGCGTTGCTCATTGGTCGAACTACCCCAGTGGTAATGTGCTTCAAATAAGGCGCTTTGACTACGTCTCACAATGTTCTAAGAATGCACGATTGGTAGAATAATGGCCTTTGATTGTACCAGAATTAGATTGCTGTAGAAATGATTACAACCAATTTTGTACCCACTAATCCCACTATGAATGACATAGGTCGTATGTCATAGATCTAGGAAATAGAATAAGGTAGGTGAAATGAAAGGAATAGTCAATTCGTCACGCAGACTTTTGCAGTCGAGAAGAAGCATAAATTCTATTTGAGAAATTATTTGCAAAGCAAGAGATTCGTTTCCCGAAATTAGAATAACCTTGAAGCTTTCCTTGACACTAGAAAAAAAAACCGATTGTGATGTCATTGACTTCTTTATCGGCAGAGGCGTGGGTGATAAATAAAAATGATAAGATATTTTTGTGTGACGTTTTCAGCTAATTTGTTCAATGGAATGTACTAAAGATAATTTTTAATTTTCACAGTTCTACGCAATATGAGGTATGAAGGTACGAAGGTACGAAGATAGTTCAGTGAAGAATGCCGCACTTAGTATATAGAGACAAATATTATGACAAGAGATAATAGTATAAATAACATTGATAATAATTGGTGTTAATGTTTTTAATGGTGAACCTTAAGTTGTCGTTTTACCAATCATAATGTCAACTAGCAAATTGATAATGCCCTTGCAGTATTACAACAAAATTAAACTTCAGTGTTTCAAACATAACAATAGAATAGATTGAATTGATAAAGAATGACACCGTTTTTTTTATATATATCAAAGTGCACAGGAGCGCACAGGGCAAGTTCTTAAAGAAAACGCGTGCAGCGCACAGGGCACTATTTACACGAAACGCTTCGAGCCATTTTGAGCCACTCCGTAACCCTAGTTCTTATTGAGATAAATTTGTGAAATTTAGTATATTTTTCCACTCTTTTTTATCTACTAGGTACTACTAGGTTAGTTACATCGTTGCTTAAGAACTTGCCAACCCTTCACAATTTATTGTTTTTGGTGGGTTACTTATACACTTTCAATTAAATATCAAGGCTAAATACTTCACTAAAAGCAACAGTTTCTGAATAAAATGTATATTAAGTACCTTACATACAAACATATATAAAAACATAGAACTTATATTATATGGTAATCTATATAATCCAACATGTGCAGTTAGCGACCGACAAAGCGAGCTTGCATTTAAATATAATTTCAACTACATCATTCTTATCCCAAGGCCTCACAACTCATGTCACACTGTATAACTCGGACAAATTAACATGACACCTGGCACAAATGGCTTTTGTGCAAAGTACAATGTGGCATTGGATAATGTTGGTAGAGAAGAGGATGTGGAATACTTGGTGATGACAATGCTTCACAATAGGAGGAAGAAGAAATACGGAGTACTGTGCGGGGCAGCGGGGAAAGCATCAAGTTCAGAGCCAGGTATCATGTTTATTCGCCTGAGTTATAAACTACAATTGAAGTTGTAAATGAAGGAAATAACTTACTCATAATCAGCAATAGCATCAAAAATGCCCCGATACTTCAGCATTGGATGTACAACATTGGACTCTATCGCCTTGGGTGAGGATATGTGTTTGAGTGTATCAGCCACAGAGGTCCAGACACCTTCAACATCCTTTTCAATGCGAAGTTTCGTCCTCGGTTGTGTGAAGTAGTCTTTCAAAGTGCTGTGGAATTTGGTCCCGACTGCCATTTGGGCTGTGAAATAAAAAAAGTGATTTTTGAGTATTTTATTGAAATCTTCTTACGAGGAAATCCCAATTCATAATGTCAAAAACAAATTACAAATTTAATAACATAAAAAAATAGAAGTTGGCCTTTGCGAATTAATTCTTCTCAGCAACTATAGGTTTGTGAGGATGAATATAGACATTTGTTGCTAATCCACCCAAAAATAATTTGATAAACTATTTTCACGCTCATTGCCAAACACAACTTTGTTTGCATTGCAAATCAACACAACTCCTTAGTATTGTGCTTGCTTACTGATATACTTTTTGACAAACATATCAGCATCAAGTCTACATTTGGTGGTTTGCCATGTGTACTATCTGTCAGTCAGCCAGTAAATCCATCTTATTTTCATTCTGGGTACAGCGGTCTGCACTGGCTTCATGTTGATTGCATTGTGCATTGCCAGTACAGCCATTTTTAAATTTTATGAAATCCTAGAGAATCTATAACTGTAATGAATGAATGAATGAATGAATGAATCTTTATTTGCGTAATACAGGTACATTGTGGTCTTACTTTAAATTAGAATCACTGCATCAACTTTTGTCGCGCAAATACTTAAAATTAGTGCTAAATAATTGTTAATAATTCTTAAATAAATTAAAGTAAGAGGGGATACGCTACTATTTATCCTGATATCATGCATGTAAAGCTAAAGGCCACAGCTAGTTTATAATAAATGGAGAGTGAAATATTTCTTTGAAACAAGCCCAATTAGTTTTAACTTAGCAGTTTTATAATAATAATAATAATAAAATAATTTATTTCAGATTAAAATCCATACAACACAATACAATTAAATGTCACACAAAAAAAATTATTAAAAAGTACACAAAATTCAAAAATCAACAAAAAAAAAAAAAAAAAATTTACATAAATAAAGGAGGCCTGGACTGCGCGTGCACGCTCGTCCAGTATCTCATGAAGGCACAGTCGGTATCCAGCCTCTCCGCTATGAGGTTCAGGATGGTGTTGGTGCTGTCGCGGACCCTGCCTATCAGGGACGCCGTGCGCTTACGCATTATCGCTTCAAAGCCATCTACTCGCGCCTCCGCGAACATCCCTGACGCGCTACAGAAGCGCGGCATCAGCATCCTGAATGCGTTATTATATTGGACGCGCAGGGTGTTCCACACCTTCTTCGTTTTGATAATAGACATTATTTTTATTTCCAAATACAAAACCTACCTAGGAGCATCAATGCCTAGGAGCGATGACAAAGTTACCTTACTTTTTATGACGATTTTACCTCAACCTGTAGAGTCATTACTATTAGGTATCATTTCAACTTTGATTCATCATAAAAATACCTTTCACAGACATATGTTTGATAAAAACTGAGCAAACAATAATGTATGTTGTGTTTATAATGCAGATAAACTCACAAGATCTTTGAACTAAAGACAAGACGAACATAAATAGATGTAAAATTTTAATTATAAATGTTTGATGCTAAATAAATATCACAAAGCTTGCATCATAATACATGTTAGTATATTTTTTTAAACTTCAAAATATGCATAAATAATAAATAAAATTAGATAAGTGCATGTTACACACTAGTCAAACAAGATTATGTACCTACCTTCATAAAATTTGTTGAATTCTTCCTGTCCCATTTCAGCTATTCTCTCCTGCTTCCATTTTTCCAAAGCTTTTGCCGACTCCTCCGTCATAGTTTTGTTCAGTATTAACGTCACCGAAGGGTACTGCTTCGCGAAGTCATTACGATGGGGCTTGATCTGGAGAATCTTATCCTCGCTGGCATACCCGGGCTGGGCTGGAGAGCTCCTAGTAGCGTTGTTTACTGCTGAACAGCTCAAAACTCTCACCGGGGTATGGTTTAGTAAACCTCCGACAATGGTCACACAGTTTGTTGTTTTCTGCCACATTTTGATCCCCAAATGTTCACCAGAGATTGATTTCAGATGTTTCAAAGAGGTACCAAATGCATTTCTCACAGCTGTGTATTTCGGTGACAGTTTGGAAGTCGCGTCGTTGTTTTGATGTGAACTATTTTTAGCTGAAAAATATAAGTGTAGATATTGGCTATGTATATCGCATGGCGCTTGTGAAATGTCATATGATTTTAATTGGCAAGACGTGACACGCGTTAGTCCGCGTCGGTCGAGAGCGAAAGTACAGCTGTAAACAAGTCGGTACGATAAGTACGTACTTACCCAAGTATTGCGTCTAAGCTGTGGTGAAATAGATAGATAGTTACACTTACTCTCGTCATAGGCAGTAGGTATGACATGTAGCTGATCGGATTACAGCGAACAATGAGGGTTTCATCATATAAACCAGTCACATTTTGAAAGTCAATGCAAACCAGTGCCAAGGCTGCAGAACCCATATAACTGCACTTACCCGCTTCCTGCAAGCGCTGTTTCTTTTCTTTGTTCGTCTCCAATAAGGGGCCGAACAGTTCCTTGTTCTCCTTGTTGTATAATTTTATTTTTTCTGCCGGTTTCAAGATCGACGCGGGACGAACCACTTTGTTCCGGACGAATTCTTTGGACTTCCTTTGAGTAGTGACTCTGAGGCCGATGGAACTTATCGGCCGATACATAACGAATTTATAAGGTTATTTTATAATGATTCCGCGTCAATGCTAACAATTTTAAGATTTTTTCACCAACCAAAATTGAGTTTGATTTTGAAAGTATCTGAAATGTCAATTTCAAAGAATGAATGACAACCACAGACTAACGAACGTAATGAATCTCAGAAGAATGAATTAAATATTTATTTTATTTAAATTATAGGTATATCCAAACTCTTTGTAATTAATGGTACACCCATAAAGTTAGAATGTAAAGAGGGGTAATGACAATTCAAATAGGATACAAGAAATGATAATAAGCATGTGCGAGTGATTGTCTATGTGTTGCTCAAAAATAGTGATGGACATTCAATAAGATGTTTTATCGACATCGATAACTGTGGTACCTACCCATTTTGCGTCACAAGTCTTAATTGAGAAAAAAATAGTGCCTACTACACAATCATGTTGTTGGTAGTTATATACAGGGTTAATGTGTGGATAATCCTTCAGCTGCGTGTGGGGGTCATCAGAAAATGAAAATATGTTCCCAGTAGAAATCCCACGGATTTAGAATTTTTACTGGGTACATATTTTCATTTTCTGATTAGTTCTGAAGTCCCCCACCCGCAGCTGAAAGATTATTCACTGATTACGTCACCACCTGTACATATGAAGATTTTAACCAAAGGAATGAGATGGGTTTGGTTATTATTTATTAGATATCTACTAAAGACTAAAGAGCCAAGTTTTGGCGTTATTCAGGAACAAAAACTTATCCATCCTCACAAACTTACATTCATAATACATAGTAGCAGGACTTACCAATATTTACCTACAACTTACTCACCAATCCAATTAGGCAGTAGTCTTCGAAATAAGATTGTAATAGCTAGAAAGTCGATTGTGTATAATATATCTGTTCTTTTTTTAAAGTTGGTTGATTATAATAAACAATAATGAAGCCCATGCAAATGTTTTATTGAATGACTAAAAAATACTTTATTTAGGAATATTAATTCTGAGTTTTGTCATTATATGTAGGCCCGATATGTAGGTATACCTGTCTGTCATAATATATGTAGCCTATTAGTTTCAGGTGGGTAAGGTAGGTACTATAAAATAGGGATCAAATTGCAATATGAAGTTGGATCTCGCTTTTTCTTGAGTTGAATCTGTAAAAGAGGTTGATTTATGATTTAAGTACCTATTTAATAATTTTATTACTTGACTAATGCCTACTTGCACCAAACTTCCAAAGTTCTAAACAATTACTTCACTCGCTTGACAGATCTTGATCGGTCTGAATCTGAGCCGTTAAAAACTGCCAAGCGAGATTGCTTAAGAGCTTTGACAACTTTGTACAAGTCGGCATAAGGTCACAAAATACATTTTTTACGCCTGAATTGAAACATTGTTCAACATGGTACTTACTGGAACATGTAACGTAGGCAGCGAACCTTTCTTCAAAACACGTTTATGTATTCTGAATAAAAAACAATCGTTTTTAAAATGATTGCTGCAAACTTTTACATTGTTTTGATGATCGCTCTGTTTCTGCAGAATATGTAACCATTTTTTTCTGTTTTGCGGATCCTTTGGTAAGCTGAAATTAAATAAGTAAAAACGATTAGTTATAATAATACTCGTATTTTAAGAAACAAAATAAAAATGACACAAGTGGTAAATTTATTTTAACTAGGTAAAAATACCCTAACGATAGAAAAGAAAAGAGTTTTGTACCACTTTGCATAACTACCTACTCATTAGGTACTATCGATATTTCATGACGTCATCATTTTATCAAGCCCTAGCGTAACGAAGCAATATTTGTTTTACATGAAAAATCTATTATTTCTCCATTTAGGTAAGAACCATTTGTACACACGGCAAGAGCAATCAAAACTCCACAAGGCACAACGATTTTATAACTAATTGTAGAAGAAAATTGTCCAAAAATTTTTCTACGAAAATAAAGATAAAGATAAAGATAAAAATGTTTTATTTCTAAAAAGGTCTTACATTATGGTACATAACATAATAATATATAACTAAGAAAATAAAAAAGAAATACAATAAATCATAAAATTATAGGCAAACAAAGAGAAGGAGTAATCTAGCTTTTATACTTGTAATAATTAATATAAATAAAAATATATAAATAAAAATATGCACGACCTGTACTTTATAGAACTTCGGGTTCCTTGGTCTAACGAAGTACCTGCTGGACTTGTGTGTAGATACAAGGGACCTCTGTTTCGGCTGGTACTGGGCTAGGTATTGAATTTCATAAATTTACATATAAACCAAATATTTTCTTTACTCACCTGTGAAATGAATGATTATCTGGGTTATTTCATTGCGTTGTGCCACACGTATTGATTGAGCAACTAACCATGCCCTTTAAAATAAATAAAATGGTTTCATTTTGTAGATAATTGTAAAAAGATAAAATAATTTACAAACAATAACTGACGGGTTCTCCTGGGTTTCAAAAGGTTTTGAGTGACGTGACTTAGTTCTATACTGCTCTCAATCATAACAAGCTATACTTGCATCTCTTTCATTAACCGATCTTTTGGGGGCGACAGCCGAAAGTATCCGAGATCTGTGGGTACACCACTAGGCATGGAAATGATTGCTACTTCTATTTCATTGTCACATGGTGATATGATTTCATTTTGTCACAATGAAATCACCTGCGATTTTGTCACCAATGATTTTTCATCGGTGGACTAAATGTGACTAATGAATTATTTAATAACATATGAATTATTCATTTTAGTTACTGCGTGGCAGGCGGTTATTCAATAACAGTAGTAATGCTTAGTGAAGTGGAAAGTGAAATTACTGGGCTTTCGAGACTGACCATCTTTTATCAAGGTGGACGAGCGCCACAGCAATGTTGCATCGGTATATGGGAATATAGTCCTGTGTAGAACTGTTATGATTATGGGCAGGCGTGATCTCTTACAATCGGGAGAGCGCCAAGCTACTCTTGCTACTTCGTCTTAAAAAAAATACATGGCAGAGCAGGTTAAGGCATTGTGAATCAATGTATTCTCACAGAGCAGAGACAATAAGTAGAAAAACTGCCTTTGGAAAACTGAAACTACAAAATATTATATATTTCAAAATACTATTATGAACAAAATACACAGCATTATAGTGGATTTACTAAGTTAACCCCTTAGTTACCTACCCAAAGAATAACCATTAAAGTTATCGATAAACACATTCATCATATCATTACGATTTGGGTCAACGACGAAACTCAACCTTAAAATATATGAGTCACAGTCAATTTTCGATTGACACCTACATTTTACGTTAAAAGGTCATATTTAGAAATAATAAGTAGGAACGTAGTCTCTTTAGCAGTTCATTTATTATGTACAGTGAATTTACATAATATGTATTTACAATATTATGTACAGCATTACAAGATAATTACAATTGGTAGGATTTTTTTTTTCATCATTATGATATTTACCTACAACATGCTTAAGCTTAAAATACCATTAAAAAATTCCAGCTCCACCCCGTTCGCTCTAAAATGTTAACTTTACAGAAACTTTATTATACATACATGAACTGTAAGTAACCTTCCTATATACTTATTTATAAAAATAATACAAATAGTGTTCAATTATTTACAATGAGCCTCATTACTTTTCAGAAATACTAGCTCTGCCGTTCGTTTTCTGCTGAGTCTTGCTCTTTTGTGAGTCACAATATTTCCTGCTCTGGAGAATACCCTCTCACATTCTACCGACGTAACCACAATGTGACAGTGCTCAAGAAATATTTCTGCCAAATTTGAATAAATGCCGGCATGGGATTTCCACCAAGCCAGAGGAGAAGACTCTCGATGAACCACCTATTCATTTAAAAATCTGTCTAATTCATTCTCGGCTTTGGTGGTAATATCGTCGACCGCTGGCGTGATTGCCGCAATATTCCGGTCAATATTCCCCCATACCGACAGACATTCCAAATTGTCCTCCTCAATTACGATGTTGCGTGATGTTACTGTCGGAACAATTGCAACAACAGGAACATTACTTGTTGCCCGCTTTTCCGTTAACTTTGTTTTCATGAGCTGCAAAACATGATGCCTGATAAAATCAACGCGTCTTAAGCACCGACAGGTCTCTTCGGAAGGCGCCCTTTCTACAGGTACTTGGTTCTGATCCAAAAAAGCGTGGATCTTATTAAATCGAGGATCCAAAAGCGTACATACTGCAAGAAACTTATTATCTTCAATTTCTTATCCAGGAAAGTAATGCTGTAATCCGTCTTCCAACTTTTGAAGAAAGTCCTTTGCTACGCCTAAGAAAGGCGTGTTTTTCAACAGTGAAATAACGTTTTTGAGACCATCCACAATCACGATGGCGAGACTTGCTGTTAAATAATGAGTTCCACTCATTATTCCTCAAATGGCTTCAATTTCAAGAATCTCTCCAGCATATGAAATACAGAGTTCCAACTCGTTGAAACGGACTGAATCAGCCGAAGTGCTTGAGGTTTTTTTCAAAATCGGTTTGATTTTTTATTAATGCTTCTGTCGCAAGATTGCTTTTTTTGAAATGACCAACGGTTCTTTTCACGTTTTCCAGAATAAAAGCAATCAGCTTTATGGTGTCATCAATAACTAGATCAAGTTTATGAAGAAAACAACCAAATACGGCCACCCGATTTTTTTTATGCAGCTGTAATGTTTGGTGCATTATCGGAAACTGTCAGAGTAATTTTGTCGCTAATTTTCCATTCTGACGCTATATTCTTCAAAGCTTCAGCTAATGCGTCGGAAGTGTGAGAGCCACTGAAATGCACTGTGACAGTGCAGCATAACTGTTTTTAAATCAAAATATATGAAGAAGTGAGCTGTCACGGCCATAAAAGAGTCCGTATACACAGAAGTCTAACTTCCGATTTGGCAACTCGTAACTTGGGTTTAGAGCCTCAACAATTTTTTTAAATCCTTTGTCTTCTACCACTGCAAATGGCTGATAGCATTGACTTATCATTTGAAGCAATTTTTCACTTTTCGCAGAGATCTCAAATTGAGCTCATTTTTAGTATGCAAGTAGCCCACTAAGTCCCTGCTTTGCAAAAGAAAGCGAAAAGTAATTCACGCGCGCGCGATGTGACGTAACTGCCAAAACACGGTTGAAAACGTAATAAATATATAACTGAAAGAAAAAAACTACTAAGCGAAAGGTGGCGCTTTGCTTTGCTTTCCTACAGATTTTCCATCGGAATACGGATTATTTATAAGGAATTGGATTAATAATTCAATGACTCTTTTTTTCGATCGCACATAAATCATATCATGTAACCTACTCAGCAACATAGGGCGTGCATTCGCCATATTTTTGTTATAGTCTCTAAGCACAAGACATACGTTTGATAATTCAATGGCTTTTACTTTTAGACTTATAGCTTGAGTAGCCAAATTTGAAGTTTATGAGAAACTCGACCTTAAAATTACTGTGACTCTTATCACAATTACTTTTCGATTGACACATTTTAGTTAATGGGTAAAAGGTCACTTTTAAAATGATAATAAGTAGGTACGTTATATACATATAAATACCAGTTCATTTATTTTTATAGGTATTTACAGTATTACACATTAAGTAAGTACCTACATTATTACAAAATTATTTAAGACTAAATGTTTTTTTGAAATTTGGTACCTATTCGATGACTTGTAGGAATAATTATTTTTACACAGAATGCACTTCGCTACAGTTTTGTCTGGCACTTTTTCAAAGGGATCCCAAATTGGTGCAAATATAACATAGTAGGTAATAAAATAGGCTATTAAGTACGAAGTTACCTAACCTACTTTGTGTGAGTATTTTAATTATTTTTATACACAGAACAAACTACAGCGAGAATTATCAAAAATCCTTCACGCACGACGCGACGTGACGCAAGTGTTCCCATCCCACTGTCAGACAGCAGTGCACACTACTGAACACGATTTCATTCGTATCACATCGTACAGGAACGATGTGATACGATTGAAATCGTGAATTGTGACAAAAATCATATGAAATGACTCAGTCTCTGTGACACCGCCGCGGCAGTGTGACGTACAAAATCACCAGCAACGCCGCCGCCGCTGGGTGGATATCACAGTTGATTTTGTAACAATCTTGGTCTCACAATGTAACAGGTGTTATATTTGATCAGTTTTTACTAGAGGCTTCTATGGAGTTTTGCAGGCAACACGAAGTCACTTATTACAGCATTACACTATTCACCAACACTCATACACGTTCACGAGCACTTAATGGATAAAAAACCACCGTACTTACACTTAAACACTCAAAGTTATACAAGTTTTTTCAATTAATTTAATGCCGCCAATGCGCCATTTTTTTTTTCTTTTGAAGAACCTAAGTTTTTCGGTTTTGGCTTCACATCAAAGGTATATAGCCAGTGTCAAGTAATAGAAGAGATTATTTTGTCATAAGTCAGAGTCGATAAGTCAAGTCATGCCCCTGTAAAGTAGTGGAGGTTACGACTTTACTAGAGGCTTCTATGGAGTTTTGGAGGCAACACGAAAAGTCACGTTTTACAGCATTACACTATTCACCAACACTCATACACGTTCACGAGCACATAAAGGATAAAAAACCACCGTTTTTACACTTAAACACTCAAAGTTATACAAGTTTTGTCAATTAATTTAATGCCGCCAATGCGCCATTTTTCATGTTCCCCGAAAGAATCGTTGATTGATTGAATCCAGTGTCAAAAAATAATAAAACTGTCAATGTCACCTGATTTTCAGCTCATTAAGGCAAATTAAGCAAGCTTGAGGCCCTAGCTTCAACCTAAAATACTGTAATTTTTAAAGCTAAAAAGGTTCGAGATATCTAGATTCTCGAAGTTAAAAAGTTGCTTCTCGAAGCGATAGATTGATCTGCCATCTATCGAACTATTATTATAACGGGTTGGTTTGGGTAAGCAAAACCATGACTTAATGGTATTAGCAGAGCAGTGTTCTGGCCTCTGGGATGGGCTGGGTGATACTAATAACCTAATTTTCACCACGAATACTATTTTCACAGTTCAATTTATTGTTGAACACAGGCAGCGACACCTATTTCATAATGGTATGGATCTTTTTCATTACCTAGGTACGCGTAGCTTATTAGTTCAGGCATGAGGAGAAAGGTAGCACTCTTTAGCTGATGTTATGTACACGAAGTAAAAAATTTTGCTTCGCCTTTTGCACAAAATACCTACTAAGTTTGTAGATACTAATATATAATTCTCCCAAATATTAGGGCCACAAAGATGCCACTTTTCGGTTTCGATATAACTCTCTTAGATAAATACATAGAACCATTCATTGCATTATAGAGTTTTGCTGGTTGTTGCCGATAAGGGCGCCCTAAAACTGTTAACATTTGGACACCACTTTAATATGCAGACCAAATTTTAGGGTAGGTACCTAACGTCATGTCACTAAACTGTCTATTTAGACATAGGACGGCAGAAGTAAATATACTACCACTAGAAGGTAATCTAGATAGGAACCTATTTGGTCACTATAACCAACTTCTATTAGATCTCTTCTAATAGCTCTAGGAACCTTACGTACTTAGGTACTTTACATACGTACCTATACTTATAAGGTACTTACCTAAAACTAGGTAGGTTGCATATTTCATTTAATGGGTTTCAAAAGTTGTTCTACCAAGTTATTATGGTCACCAAAGTTAGGTAGGTAGGTATAGAGTTTCACATAAAATTGGTTCCACTGAAGGCTTAATCGGGTTAGTCCCAAAATCGTCTTGATTTTTGAAACGCTGAGGTTCAAAATCCCCTTGATTCCAAAGAAAATAAGGCAAGGGGATTGTGGGACCCTCTCGATCTTGATCATGAACTTTCGCGTTAACGTTATCGTATCGTATCCGTCACCGAGCAGTCAACAGTTTGTATGATGGTTTAAAAAATTCCACACAACCTGTTTTCTCGGTGACGGATACGATACGATAAGTAACGTCGACCCTCTGAGTTCGATATACTTTGTTGATTCGTACTTTTCGATGTTGATTCCTATATTAATTTTGCGTCCAGTAGGTAAATATTCTGTGGCAGAAAAGAACGATGGAAAGAATTAATTTGAAAATGTCGCCCATTCTCATTCACAGCGGCCAGTGCGAGAGAATTTTTAATTAAAACGTCGTTGGTTCTGTAAAGTAATTTAGTTGAGCTATTTTTACACCGATCTATCTATTCTTATACTTAGGTACTTAAGCCAGTGGTTATGATCAATTTTATTCTTGTTAAAAATGCGAGGTTTGGGGGAAGTTTGATGAAATTTGTGAGATGATAAAGTTTGACCATCTAGTGAAGGCTTTAGGAGCGACCACGGGTTCTGTTGCCCTCCAATTCTGACGATAGTTAAGCTCTGTTATGGTAACAGCTTGTGAAAATACCTAGATAAGACAACTAGATTTTGACTCCTCACCCCAAAACAACTGATTCGATTGAGCTGA
Source organism: Lobophora halterata (assembly GCA_932526365.1). Classification (NCBI taxonomy): domain Eukaryota; kingdom Metazoa; phylum Arthropoda; class Insecta; order Lepidoptera; family Geometridae; genus Lobophora; species Lobophora halterata. The sequence continues at coordinate 2,820,453 of OW052015.1, forward strand.
AATTTAATAGTAAATAAATATTTTGGATATTTCATACAACGCCATCTAGCCCCAAACTAACGAGTGCTTGTACTATGGGAACCAGATAACTGTAACCGATATTCATCACACAAATGTTTGTCCTCAAGCGGGAACCGAACCCGTGACACCGGGGCATGGCAGTCCGGAACACTTGCCACTCGACCTATCGTGTCGTATTTAGTAGATATCTAGGTATTGTTTCAAATCTGAAAATATACAAAGACAACTTTTTATCTCGATTTTAAAGTCTCTAACGTCTAACACACGGCGAATTAACCGTAGATTTTCACGGTGAAAAACCGCGTGTGGATAGGTAGGCCTTACTTACCCCGTTTCCTCAAAGCAACTCAGCACTTTCTTCGACAATTTGAAGTGAAAGCCAATATCTAGTCGGAAATTGCGCCTTTTTCGCTATTACGGCTAATGGCTATTTACCATCCAAATTAGATGGTGGTGTATAAATTCCAACGTCCTATATTTCCCATAATGGATTGACCAAACCAAAAGCTTAATAGCCATAATTATATGGATAGATTACAAGAAACTTTATACGCATGGAAGTGGTAAACATACCACACATTCGCTTTATTATATTCTAGGGAGGTGTGTAGGTAGGTACCTACTAGATACTTTGACTTTACATAAAATATTTTTCATGTGAGTGACATTTTTATACAAAATAATGCAGCATTTTTATTTATAACCCATAAAATTAAAAACCACAGCAACAATTAAGATTATTTTTTTACTTATATTTTTCAGAAAAAAAGTAATCATCTTAAGTTTGTCATTTCACAGGGAATCCTAGTGCAGGGGTGTGAGTGTGTGAATGTTTGTGGTTTGTTTGTTTATTTATGTAATGTTTTTTGTATTGTCCACTAACCATAACATTAACCGGCTGAGCCACTACTAGGATAGTGAGCTTGAAAACTCCGACACCAAAGCCAGCCGCTGGCTTACATGAGAAGGAGACCAATGATTTGCATCCAATAGATTCTGGCTCTACCAATAAATATAAGCCCTTTCTAGATATTCTTATTCCACGAACGAAAGTTACAGACCACGGTTTTTGGCCACATTTGAGTAGGATGGGTATTCGGCAGGCGAGAAAGCAATCAGATATTGACCTATCTAGGTCTAGGGTATAAATTACCTTCCTAATTTAGGTCTACAGACTAGCTTATAGTAATAAGATTAGTAAGGTTTTTTTATGGTTTTCTGTTGAAAAGTCACTAGTTCGGATCTATGCCTGCTCATGATCAAAACTGTGCTGACTATAGAAAAGAAAAGAATAAAAGAATAAATAGTTTTAATTCATTAATTCAATCATCCTACAAAATACACATTTGCAAAGAGTCTCAATTTTTTAATTATTAATCTATTGTGATAATTTTCTTCACTGAGCGTTTTGTTGGAAAAGCTAGGTACTTATAACGTGGACATACGGCCCCACCCGTAATAAAGCCTGTTATTTTTACCCCTGTATAGTTCTGTTCCCGTTCTGCTTATGGCGGAAATGAGGTCATTAATGTAAACGAGCCTTATAATTTTACATAAACTCTCTTTGTGTTGCTTCAACTCGCAAAATAAAAGTAAAATGCAATGGTTTGTAGAAATCTCATGTAAAATTATTTCGTTTCAGTTTTTTGTTGGTTTTGGTAGAGCAAAAATATAATTGCTGCTCTATTTTACTTACTTAAATAACTTTACGCTCATGTTTTTTCTGGTTAAATTACAAGCTTAAAACGAACTTTGTAAGGTACATTACATACCTACTACTTATACGTACTTACGATTTAGTACTGTTCAGATGTTGTAGGTATCTAAGACCGTCGAAACTAATTTTCACGCAATCGAAGTGAAAAATCTTGTGTACCTGCGGTCCTGAAGCCCATTTTATACTCGACTTGGCTCTTGCCCTTCAGGCCCTTGGTGTACAAGTAACTTTTACTCATTGCTCTCCATGTTAACTTAAATAATTTAAATTCATGATGATGCTTGAAGCACACATTCTCGACTTACAAACTACCTACTTATTTCGATTTCCGTGGTATTGCACCACATGCTGACCCATAATGTTACGCCCTACTTTACTATACAAGCAAACGTTAACAAAGTTCCTTGTTTTACACTTCTACGGTAGGTACTTAATTTCAACTGTATCATGGATGGTTAAAATTACTAGAGCTTCCCTAGTGTTAAACAGATAATACCTACGTTGGTAAAAACAAAATGATAGGTACTTTAAAAACGCTCGTAGAAATTAAGTGTTCAACTGAGGTAAATGCGTCAATACCTCAAAAACTATCAAAAGTACAGCAAAGTCGCTGTAAATTTTAATTGAAATAACAGCACCAGATGCAAACTTTGCCATAATGAGCATTTTTAAAGTAAATTCACATAAAGATTTTATTATAATCTTTAATTGGTCATTTGAAATTATAAATATGTAAGGATCTCAATATTTTTGGACTTGCACTGACGACTGGCTCATAAACTGGGCTAAAGAAAAACTAGACCTAGAATTTTTCTAATAGTTAAATCTCAAATTTTGACCATGAACTACAGGAGGATTAGACCAAAGTAACACAGAAATCTCTACCATTTACTAAGCTCTGCACTGCGCGAGTTCTATGTTAGAAAGCTGAAGAAAGTTTAAGTTTAAATTCTATTTGTGTTTCCCATTTCACTTTAAACTTTAAAACTTGTTGTTGTACTCCAAAGTTTTATAGATTGAGTCATACGACAGCTCAAAGTTATCCAGAGCGATACCAATTGGTGCAATCAACGCGGTACATTCTTATCAAAGTCAATTGAGTCGCACGCGCAAGATAATAACAGAGACGATCCTCGCATGCAGATAAGGAAGAGACTAAAATGACATGGTTGTAATGCATTTTGTTCAAACAATCAACGGTCTGTACACACCATAGAGAAAATATAATATTAGGTCTGTTCCGTTGAGAACCTCACATAACTAGTGTTTTGATAATGAAGTCTTTGTAATTTTCAGAAACCATTAAATATGTTTTAGGCTGTATTGGAGTTGGTGAAACCATCGGTTTAAAGAGATCCGAGAAGTTTGCATGTGTGGAAGTGTTTGATTTAATCATAGAAACAAGTTCGAAAACATGTGTCAAGTGCATGAGAGGAGCCTCTTCGAGGCGCACTTGAAATCCTTTCACCACACTGGTTCGAAAGAACTAGTGACATGATAAGAAGAATAGAAACGATCGATCGTTAATCTTTTTGGTCAACATCAGCGTTCATTCTCTATCTGTGGGGATAGAAATATCGAGACAGCGATCGCATAGGATAAATAAGTCTACTTAGGTCACAAATTAGCTTCCTATGTTTATGAAAAATCAAATATCATTGATCCGTCCTTTCTACTTATACATCAATATACGAAGTATATAAAAGGATTAAAGGATTAAACCAATGAACGTAGAGACTTGGAACTTGGTATGTTCGTCTTCTCGACGTGTAGGCGCGAACTAAGGAAGATTTTTTTTAATTCACAACACAGAAGAAGTTGCCAACTAGTATACAATCAATACATGTCATAATAAAAATGAAGTATTTCTGCAATAAAAAATGCTTATGTTTTCATTAAAATTAACATTTCGGTCAGGCAGCGGTGTAAGGTGGCTACAATATGGCTTTGTAAACTTATCAACATCACACAAAAGCCTTTTGTTTGAAAGTGAACGCTCTAATTTCGTGGTAAACCGTCATACGAGTAAAATAGGTTGCTATATTAATTTTATACAAAGGGCAATGTGTTTAAAAAATATTCAAATGTCAATACTAACAAATTTCCAGTAAAGAAAAGTAACATATATTTAATTTTGTAACTCAAGATACAATAGGTATTAGGTATACAGGGTGAATTTTTCAACTTTGCTTATATGACCAAATCCTAAAGTACCTACGGGAAATATCGAAAAACGCTCAAAGGTTCGGGGCCGATTTCGATAAAAACTAAAACTACATACTCTAATTTTATAATAATCAATTAGCCTGGAATGGAACCGAAAAAAATTAACGGTTTAGTTGCAGGTATTTGTGTATATTTTAGTACTATGTGGTTGTATTATTGCGCTATCATAGAGTGTAGTGTAATTCGTTCAAATTCTGGGAAGTAATGTTTAATGAATAACATAGAGAAAGGCCTTATTTTTTAGAAAGTTAAAATCAACCGTCCATCTTCGCATTTGCTGGGACGCATGGCATCCCAACGCTGATCTTCTGTTGGAACTAGCCATCAAAAAGGTAGGTTGTGATTATCAACATCATCATCATCCACACATTTTTAGTCGTCCACTGCTGAAAATAAGGCTAATCAATCAATAATCAATAATCTATCAAACGCCACTGCGAGCGGTCTCAAGACGACCCCATCCACCGACTTCCTGTCCAAGGCATGTTATGTACAGACAGCGTCAGAGATAAGTATCCCCCTTGCATAAGACTCCCAGCTATAAATCCTTTCAAAAAATTGTAATACTTAAAATTAGTTTTAGTTTAACATACGGTTGTACAAATATAATCAATTTTTTAAAGGCAAAACTTCTCCATTCGTCGCGACGGTGATTTTAAAGGGATTTGAAGCTGGGTCTTATAATGCAAGGGGGATACTTATCTATGACGCTGTCAGTACATAGATGAATAACAGTGTTCCTATACATAGAACAAGATGGAGAGTACCACACCAAAATGTATGCGGACCGAAAGGACCGAAGATTACCAGACATCCTTTCAATATATATATATGATATATGAAATATCTCTATTTTCAAATAATGATTGTTACTTTTTACGTAGTTTTATTGACAATGAAAAAGCCTAGTAGTTTTAACACATAATAGTTATTTAACCTTATCACTTCTCTTTTTCAAAAATTAGGATCGGTTCAAAATGTACTAGAAAGTAGCCAAAGTGGCTTCCTTTTATTGGTCGCATTCTCAATGTACTATTTTGTGTTTCTGTACTTTAATACTCCTATGGTTATGTAGGTTATTTGATGAGGAAGTTATCCAAAGTTAAGTTTGTATTACACCTCATTGAAACATTTACACCTAGTTTAAAGCGTAGAATTAAAATTCTCTCTTGCAATAACGGAAGCGATTCCGTTACGTTTTGTTATTCCTCTACATTATCGAAAATAGATTATGCAGCAGAATAATCTAAACAAATTCACGGAGCGTATATAAATATTGACGTAACAAGACAACACGTGAAAACGGTTTGATGGGTCAGATAGCCGGAAATAATGCCGAGCTGCTAGATTTACCCAAATATTTTATTTTAGGCTTGTTTTCTGACTAAGCACCGTATTCTGAAAATGTTCCAGGAACACTCAATCAGAGTTCTAGTCTTACGTACAACGGTCTAGTACTTACATCTTCTTCTCTCAAAGAAGGTACCTACTTAGCCATTACCGGCTCTCACGAAAAACGACCACTCTAACTATAAAATCACATCGTCACTTGCCATCAGATGAGATGAGGTCAAACGAGACGCGAGCCTGTATTAAAAAATCACTCTTACTCTCTTTCTTACGATAGTCTTCAATATTTCAATTCGCGTATAGCACTTGGTCTTAGTTAAGCAATTCCTAACATCAAGCGAGCACCTTCCTTATCTTTTTCTATTGTAATTTTGCAAACAAAAGAATTTATAACCCGTATAAAATTATAGCAGTCATCCCTTACCCTGGCGACATTTCCACAAACATGGAAATAGCCCATAACTCTTGCATAATTTCGTCGTATGCCGCCGTAAATCTCAGACGGTATGGTACGACCATGGGGCAGCGAAAGCTCTAGTTTTAGAAATCCGATAGATGAGACGATTATGACCTAAATCTTAGACATTCTACAATAAATGAGCTCAGGTAGGACCATCGTTCACTCAAATTCCACAGAATTTGCGACGGTGGCAATACTAATAACTGTACATAATTAAAAAATGTGTGATAATCTCAAAAAAAATTCAAGGAAAAATTAACGACGGATTTGCGATAATCGGTAGGCGCACTTACGAGTCTAATCATTGATTGGCGTTCATCATAAAAGTACCTATTCTGCCAGCTCTAGCCGAGACTACCATACTCTGTGCTCGTATAAGAAAGAAAAGGGTTCTAAAACGGAGTAGGTTAAGTGGTCAGCTGGTGGATGATCCAACGAGGACTTGAAAGAACCCGAGGGAATAGAACAATAGTATATTTAGTACGAACTTATTTTTTTGAGTAAAATACTGAAGTATCAATTTCTGAGAAAACAAATATAAATGTTAAAAATACTAATTCAAAATCGTTCCGAAAAATATCTTACATAAATTTAACTCTAGTTATTAGATACTCTTACAATCTAACTGACCTCAATAAACCCATATAATAAATTGAATAGTATTTCGTCTAATTATAGGGCATTCTTCAGGCTATAACTGTTTCAGAGCATCTGATTTTCAGTGATCGTGGTGTTAATAAAACACATTTCTTATTGTTGACTCGCCGAATTCTAGTTAGGTTGTTCGAGTAGTTGGGACGTATCGCTCCAATGTCGCATCGAGCCGATAATACTGGGTAATAATGATTTGAGTATGTGGTACTGTTTTCCCATTTTGGACTTAGTACTTACTCGTAATATACAGCGTTAGCTGGAAGTAAAAGGGCCGTAGATTTGAATGAACGAACAGCTATTTAAGATCGTTTATATGTGTTGTATGGTCCGCCAATAAAAACGATAACGATGAACTCAATAGCCATAGAAATTAATTTGAACAAATATATTTTGGGTGGGCCTCTGATTGAGTCTTAACAGAGAAGTCTCTATATTACCTTCCTAAGTTATCGTTTAGATTCTTTATTTTTTTTATTTTTTTTTGAAAAACCTAAGTTCTTCGGTTTTGGCTTCACATCAAAGGTATATAGCCAGTGTCAAGTAATTGGAGAGATTATTTTGTCATAAGTCAGAGTCGATAAGTCAAGTCATGCCCCTGTAAAGTAGTGGTGGTTGCAACTTTACTAGAGGCTTCTATGGAGTTTTGGAGGCAACACGAAAAGTCACGTGTTACAGCATTACACTATTCACCAACACTCATACACGTTCACGAGCACTTAATGGATAAAAAACCACCGTTTATACACTTAAACACTCAAAGTTATACAAGTTTTGTCAATTAATTTAATGCCACCAATGCGCCATTTTTCATGTTCCCGCCAAAACTCCAGATTCTTTATTGTAAAGAAGTGACAAGTAACGATACGAGCTTGGCGCTTTCCTAACGGTGAAAGATGACAGCTGCCAAAAGCCTGCCTGCAAAAAGCCGTGTTGGCTAAGTTCGAACCCGATCTTATACCATTGGATTTTTCTCTTCAAAAAATCTATGTGTGCACCAGGTGCTTAACGGTGAAAAAAAACATCACGATGAAACCAGCATGTCATAAAACCTAAAAAGTTCGAAAAATATGTGTCGAGTGCATGAAAGGAGCCTCTTCGAGGTGAACTTGAAATCCTTTCACCGCACTGGTTCAAAAGAACTAGTAATACGTTAAGAAGAAGACACCTTTCTTACCAGAGCAGTGACACACAGGAATTTCTTTTCCTCACTACTAATGAAGGTATTATTCCACTGTTTCGAATTCCTTTCACCACACTGGTTCGAAAGAACTAGTAATACGATAAGAAGAAGACACCTGCCTTACCAGAGTAGTGACACAGGAATTTGTTTTCCTCACTACTAAATGCTACTATTGAAGGTATTATTCCACTGTTTCATGTGCCAATCTAGGAAACTCCTAACGACCTGATCCAGTGACCTGTTTCAGCGCCGTAAAGCTGGGCGGTGACCGGCTGATTGCGTCATAGTCGTTTACGACTCTTTTGTCGCCATATGGACTTGGCTATTCCATAAATTACCTAAAGCTTTAGTACTTAGCTAATGGTTTATGAAGCTCTTATTAATCTTCCGCGGTTATTTGGCTCTTTATTTTTTATTTATTATTTATCTGATTATTTAATTTTGTTCGTGTAAAAGAATCAATAAGCTAACTAAGCTAGTTATTTTAATTCTAAGGATTTTCTTTTGGATTATTTGACCCCTTGTATTCTACGATGATAGACAATCTCATCTTGCTCGTTTTCTCATCCAAAAGCTTTTAAACCAGCAGAAGGCTTCTGACTTGGCTTAGCGACTATATTATTGATTATTAATATTCACACTTCTTGTAATTATTAAACGAGATTGATCTCGTCAATAGGTTTATACACTTACTGGATTACTCTTAATTAGTGGGTTAGTACAGTGAGCTGCACAGACATGTATTTATTCACTCCCAAGCTTTTTTTATATATATTACTCCAAGTTTTGCGATTAAAAGTGCACGCATGCATTTTCTAATTAATGTATCTTTTTGTCAGAAGAAGAATGTCTTTGCAAAATTAAGAGTAGGTAAGTATAAATGTAAAAGCATGGGAGGCTTGCTGACTGTACATACGAGATGACGCGAAATTAACGAGATAGCGCTGATCAAAAGGATCTATTCATTGACATGATCTTGCGAGATCGAGTTCCTCTTAGGCATTCCTCTAACGATAACGACCGTTACACACTACCATGGACCAACAACAATAACTCACACAAACACAATTATCCCACTGCTAAACGATGTCACGGCCCAATTAAACACATTTGTTCTATTAGCTGCAAGGGTCGTTGGGACCTCGTTTGGGCCTTCGTTAGCCCTCCGCTAAATGGCGGTTAGTTAGAGTACATAAGTCAAACTGCTAAAAGGGTGTAATGGCTCTAAACAGAGAGAGGCAATTTGGTTGTAGGTACTTCGGCCAGACGTGCATAACTTCTCAAGTCTTTCAGAAACCAAGGATTTATCAAGACCAATAGTTTATAAGTTCTTTGATCGAGTCAAATAAATAGATAAACATTTTATTTATACCTAATTACAATTATTATTACAGTTTGTCATCAGTCAGTCAGTTGGTATCTGAATTGCTGAAAAGTCAATCATCAATCAATATATGTATATTGTGCTTGAATTTGACTGACTGACAGACAATGTAAAGGCCACACTGTAGAGATTTAAAACATGAAGGGTGTGTTTATAAATAGCTGAAAGTGTGTGTGTAATATGAAAGGAATTTTGTTAATTCGCAACGCAAACGAAGCTGCGGGCGTCAGCTAGTACACAATAATTGTCCATTTGATGAAGTTTTTTTTAAGAATAATCTAGTGAGTACAGCCCGCAGTATGATGGCAGAATGGCTCGCCCACACACGATGAACCGATAAGTAACATTTTATGTGGTCAGGAAGTCAGCCGTTATCAGACAGTAGATGTCTGAGGGCTGAAACCATTATTCCATGATGATAATGAGTTGGACCCCCCATGCGATGGACCAGCGATATTGGTGACGCGGGAAGTTGGTGGATGGAGGTGGGAGAGACCGCTCGTCATGGCGAATTATGGGGGAGACCTATGTCCAGCAGTGGACGTCTAGAGGCTGACATAATGAGTATGATGATAACAACGTACAGGTTAAACCGCTGAACGTTGAGACTTGAAACTTGGAGAGTGTATTTAAGAAGTGCAGGCATGTACTAAAAATATTATAAATTCGCAATGCATACAAAGTTGCGGGCGTCAGCTAGTTAAATAATAAGAAAGGTATGAGATTAGAAGCGAAATAGAGGACGACCATCATTTAGATGGAGCGACGACATAAAAGAAGTGGCCAGAAAGCTCTGGCCAAGGAGAGAAATAAATAGACGAGTCTGGAAAGAATTGGAAGAGGCTTTTACCGCAAGAGGCGGACCCTACAGTTAAGAAACAAAACTTTTAAAAATGGAAGGGAATAAAGCTTTTTTATTTAATTTTTATATATTATATTTTATATATGTAATAATAAAGTACTTATATTTATAACAGAGATTAATAATACATAACACAGAAATATAAAAAAAATAAAAATAATAAACTATAAATAACCTAGTCGGTCGTTGTCACCACCAGACGGCAACGTGCCCAGAACGCTGGCGGCATTGGCACGTTGAATGAAAATGCTTATACGCTGTGCAAAGTAGAAACCAGCATTCTGGTCACGTGTAGACTCTTTTAGCCTATCAGCCAGATCTTTGTAGATTTTGTGTGCCCCTGGTCCCCAAGGGCCTAATGTTTCTACCCCAAACGGCTCAAACATGTATCCATTATCTAGAAGTGCATATTTGCGCCGTTTGAGGGACTCCGCTGATCTTGCTGCAGAGCCGGCCTGCACGGATGTACTTATATGTAATAATAATGTTTATAACATATTTTTGCAGAGAAGCCGCGCCGAATTTAGTGATTAAATTGCATTTCCAAAACTCATCTAACAGCAAGTTCGAAAATCATACGATGACGTCTGCATTCCAAGTTTGGACGAACGAAATCTGTTATCTATGTTTCGTCACGTTCAAACACCAATCAAATCTATTCGAGGCGTAAAATAAACAAATGAAACCCTTTTAGCGCGTATTTGTTAGCTTACGCTAAAACAGTCGTGTTCCCACGCTGTAATAAGTATGTAGAAGCTATGTCCTTGGTAGGTTGATGTAACTTGCTTGTAAACTTGACTTATGCATTTAGGATCTATTCATTAGTACCTACCTACCTACACAAAACAGGGTAATTTATATGTATGGTCGAATTGAAAAACCTAATAAACAGCCGCAAAAATAATGAAAAAAAAAGTTTTCCACTAATCGATATAATGAAGATTTTTCATATAATTTATTCTTCGTGTCTTGTCTCATTTAGGAATATAATTTCGGAAGTGGTTTGGTCTTTGCGTCTGTCAGTTAGTCAGACTATCAGTTCCAAGCCTTATAAATTATATTGATAAGACTTAGAAGACTCTAATTATAATGGAAAATCATCATACAGTAGGTAAGTATGTCTATATTGAAATATCTATTTCAATTTAAAACTCTACTTTTTCAAAACTGCTCGCAATATTTCATTTATTGCCACCACAGCTCACTAAAGATTCTGTCATAACTAATGATCGTTAACATACATCACAGCGCATGCCCATAATGGATGACAACATCATCACCAATTTGGCTTTTATTGTTGCACCCACATACTTGAAATGCTTTCGGCGTGTTCTCGATATGGATCTGAATTAATGGTGCCATGATTATCAACTAGGATGGTATTTTTTTTAAATTCTTTACCATTAAATTTATTTAATTCTTTACCTATCTAAGTACTATCAACAAATTATATAAATATATTTAGTAATAAATCCGCTTGACCTCCAAACAAAGGTTTTAATTAACTTAACTTTAGTTCAACTCTCGTTTCGAACTTCGGCGAGTCCACACCTCCTGATGATGCCTCGTGTAGAGGCGAAACACGTGTCGTATCTTTAAACTTTGGTTTTCTGTTCGTTGACTCTTTGGTTTATAATATAGTAATATGTACTAAAGTTCTGAACTAAAGTTAAGTTAATTAAAACCTTTGTTTGGAGGTCAAGCGGATTTATTACTAAATATATTTATATAATTTGTTGATATTTATGGATTTCCGCAAAGTAACGCCTGAATCAATCAATTATCTAAGTACTAGTTAACTGAAAATTTGGTTTTGAAAAATTTGAATATAATTTAATAGTATAAGTATGCCTAACTGTTTAAAAAAAAAAAAAAATAACAAATGTTTGTACCTATAGTCTACTACATCTGATTAATTAAACTAGGTAGGTAGGTATTTCATTTTAGTTGTAAGTACCTATCTTATTGTATGTCTTATCAGGATAAACTGTTGTTTCCTACTAAAATATGTTAAGATCTTTGTACACAGTTTTATACAATAAATGTTTCTTGATTCTTGATTCTTAAGCATTGACGACACGGATGGTCTAGTGGCAAGTGTGGTAGACTGCCACACCAGTGTCGCAGGTTCAATTCCCGGTTCAGGACCAACATTTGTGAAATGAACATCGGTGTTTGTTCTGACTCTGGGTAAATGTAAATGGACTCCCTTTTCCGCACTTAGACTTATGTTTGTCCTTTATGCGTCGGACCTGACTCTGGGTGTTTTGTATGAATGTCCTGAAGCGGGAATCGAACCCGTGACACCGGCGTTACAGCCCAACATATTTGCCTCTCGATCATCCGTGTCATCAACCATTATAGAATTCACAGGCTATTTTATTGAAACTTTTCACTATAAAGATTCCAAATATTTTCTTAAAAAATCTTGAAACAATCTAGCAATTGTATTATCTTTCCATCATCAATTTATAAATAAAAGGCTTGGACCTGACTGACTGACTGACAGACAACGTACAGGTCAACCTGCTGAACGTAAAGACTTGAAACTTGGAGGGTGTGTTCGTCAAGAAGTGCAGGTGCGTACTAAGAAAGGATTTTTATTAATTCGCAATGCAAATTTGCGGGCTTCAGCTAGTCAGAAATAAAACACAAATAAGTTTTATAATCCAAACTGTTTGGTTTCAAAAATATCGTAAAAAAAACTTTCTCTAGTTATAAAAAGCGACTGAAATATAGCGATAGGTTTTTTTAATTCTTTTGATAGTGACTCACTAAGAAAGCTATTAAAATAGCTATCAACAAAACATCTGACTAAAATAAATACAATGGCTACAGACACAGAATATCCGTCCACGAAACAATAAAAATGCTGAGCTTTCGTAAATCAACCAATTAAAACGGCTGACTTGTCTCCCAAAATATAGGTCAGAAGAAATCTCGCAGTACAGAGGATATCTCGATATTAGGGCGCTTGGTAGAGCAATATAGAGACTGGACTAACGAAACAACTGCTTCACTGTTTAGCAAATCTAAAAAGGATTGGCGAAAATAGTAAAATGTCTGACTCGGCTCATTCTCTTAATTTACAAGCGAGCATTTTGTTACTTTGTCAGTTACCTCGAAAATTTAATTATTTATTTGTTGATAGACGATCAGCTTTATAAAAAAGTAAATTGTAATTATAATAATTATAATTTATATAAAAGGCTGACTGACTGATTGACTGACTGAGTGACTGACAGACAACGCACATGCCAAATCACTGAGCGTAGAGACTTGAAACTTGGAGAATGTTTTCGTCAAGAACTGAAAATGAGTGCAAGTAAGGAATTTTGTATTAGCCACTCACTATCCCTATTGATATTTTATCCCATTGTTGACTCCTTCTTGGTATTATTGTATGGTGTGGCAACGCAACTTGCTTCATGCAGGTTTAAAACATGATGTCAGTTATGCAGTTCTGCGAATTTTGTCTTTGAACGCAGCCGCATATCTTGGGGAGAGCTATTTTTGGCGGCGAGTTCACTGGTTGACAATGACACACAAAAGTAGCGGATGTGAAATTGAAAATGCATAACAAGTACACTGCGCATACTTTGCGCTTCGATAATTTTGTTTTTCATTCGCAAAGCTCATAATACAAACCTACGTAGGTTAAACTGTTTGGAAAGATAGACGGAATTTTTTAACTCTTGCACATCATTATTAATCAAGTAGTTCGAAAATTAGAAAATCAAGGTCTTACAGAAACATATAACAACCAACTTTATCAGACTGTTCTAGTGACCGTAAGCACCACTGAAAAGTCACAGGGAAGAGAATAACGAGAAGAAGAAAATAACGCAATTTGGTTAAATTCAACGACATTTTTTTTAGTTTTTTTTTATTTAAAAACTAAACTACTGAACCAATTTCGAAAATATTTTTTTTCAAATCGGTTTATAAACAACAAAGTTCTGAGGTAACAAACATAAAAAAGAGGACCTCCTCCTTTTTTGAAGTTGTGAAAATATAACTGGTAAAAGCTCGACCTTTTCATTACAACAAAAAGTAAGATCACTTTATTAATTGTGAAAAATAACTCTTATATTTCTCCTATAACTAGCTACTAGAACTGGTAGGTTTTTCCAATGTCTGAATCCTTATCAATCAAGTGAGAAAGCAGACCTTTATTTCGTAGATTCACACTAAATTGCTTTCTGTTTGATCCGCGTCAGTGGGTCCCGAGGAAGAACACTAAAACTGCCCCCAAGAGATTTGTACTTGACTCACATAAACAGGGTTCAGAGGTCAAACGATAGATTGAACTGTTTAGCGATATATAATAATCAAGGTTTTACAAAAAAGTACAACAACCGACTTCAATGTGACTGTTCTAGTGACCGTAAAAACCAATGAATAGTCACAGGGAAGCCAAATACGCAGTTTCATTATTTGAAAGAGGTAATTTTTTTCAGTTATTTTGTTATCAAAACTAAGTTGATTACTTACCGATAATAAGTAGGATGTAATTGAAATGACGTCGAAATAGTAATTGATAATAAAAATAAGTATTCACGAGTATACTTATTTTTATTAGTAGATAAAGGTTAAATAAGTCTTTAAATTAAGATATAATTTTCATAAGCACCGCCTATCCTACCTATTTTGTGTCGCTGCGCCCTAATAGGGCTGTAATAATAAATGTAATAACTATAATGATACTAGTTAAGATCTTTTTACATGATTGCGAAATAAATATTATCCAGAATTCAGTCCAGTTATTTTTGTAGACAGTCGGGTTGAAAGAGTCTATCGTTCGTTCCTCGGGATGTTGGAAAATTGCTGACCTTTTAGGGTTCGAGGTGAAGTAACAGAGACCGTGGCAGTCTTGGGAAAGATTTGCATAAGTTTTCGATGGACTAAATTATCTATTGTCAGCCTAAAGCAAAGTAGAGTCAATGTCTGGTTTAACATGTAACTTATAATGCCATCAATTTATGTACTGAAACCTTCGAGAATGTAGCCAAAGGAGATGTTAATTCAAAGTGTACCCCTCTGTTGGCCATATAACCTTCTTGGCAATTCACATTAAATAAAACTAAACGCTGTATTTGATAACTGTGTGCATATTTTAAGATGGTGTGCGAGATACTTATAGTGTGTGTTTACATGAATAAGATTTTGTTAGGCGCATGTGCAATGCGTGTTTACCTCGTCCCCCGTAAAAAAATGGTATGACGTCTCCTTTTGCTTGATTCTGCAACAGATGGCTCAATAATCAAAGCCTTTTTACATCTTTACGTATATATCATCGTGAGAAATTAATCTATAGTCATCTATCTATCTATCTATAGTAATATATAGGCTTCTAGCGAGAGATAGAACATCTTTGCTAAGAAGCAATATGTGCCCGATATAATGGTTTTGCGAAGTTTTAGCGAAGACAGAGCAAGAAAAATGAGCAATAGAGCCCAGAGTTAGGTTAGGTTAGTTAGTTAATTACGTCACGTCCCCGTGTCGAGAAAGCTGATCCAAAGTAAATTGGATCAAAGGAAAGACTGTAACGGTAATCTAGGATTTAGGAGTCTTTGGGATAGCGTGATTTGGTTTCGTCTAGTTTTGATCTGAGCTTAGTCAAATTTCGCTACCTCGAACGAGCTATATCTAGGTAAATTTAATAATCCTCACAATACATTTCTGATACAGGAAGGTTTCAGTAGAACTTAGTAGATTTTTTTTAGTTCTGAATTAAATAAATTTAAAAAGTAACTAAGAAGAAATTGCAACTTGGAATGTAGAGCCTTATTTCTCGGTGAGCGATATTGTCGACGGAAGCGGACTGACGCATATGGGAAGAGTATCTTCTGTGGAAGCGCAGACACGTCCCTCGTATTGGAAGAGGCTTGTGTGCGGTGTGGCTGTCGGCGTCCGTCCGCAAGATCACACACTATGTAAAGCTGAGCGGAATATTCGGGATTGGAGAAAAATTACCATAAAGTTTAATCTCCAGTATATATAGGAGGCACTATAAGATACAATAGAAAAATAACCCTAATTTTCTATTCCATCTCACGATTTCTGTAATAATTTGGTACGGAATATTAACAAAAGATGGCATGCATGAACAACACATTCACACTTGCACTTGTGTAGTAAATTTGTCAAAGTGTATTGAAATTGCATACTTTAACAGCGCCAGCTTTTGTTGAGCGACCTGTTAGGTGTACCCACATTCATAGACCAGTAAGTATAACAACCTATGAAAGCAAGAGCTGACCAAGGTCTACACACCCACTAGATCAACAGGCGTGCCAGTCCAACGACACTCAATAAACATCGACCCACCAATGACTCAATCTGTCTAAAAATTCTGTTTGTCCAACCTCCATATAGTTCAATGGTTTACCGACTCGGGTCGAGAGGCCGAGCATAGTAAATTTATAATCCAGTATTTCAACACTGTTTTATTTGTTAATGTTGGACTGCCACGCCCGGTGTCGCGGGTTCGATTCCCGCTTCTTGAGGCTAGGTCTTTTCTATGTATTCTTAGTATGTATTTTATTATTATTATTATTATTTGTTGATAGACGAGCAGCTTCCGCTGATGTGTCTATATCACACAGTGTTGGTTTTTTTTAATAGTTTTGTGTCACTTTTTTTAACATAGTCTTGTTGGTTCGTAACCAAGTGTCGAGTTTGTTCTTGAACGAGTTTGTGGATGCTGCAGAAACAACATCCTCTGGCAGTATATTCCAGTTGTGCATCACTCTGTTGCTAAGGAAGTGATGAGCCGTAAGGGTGTTGGTTAGATCACGATTTAATTGGAGTTGGTGCCCACGAGACGATTTTTGTGGTTTCTTTGTTGTGTATATGTCTTGAAGCTGCGGCAGGTTGTATTGATGGGTCAAAATTTTATAGGTTTCTATAAGGTCCCCCCGCAGACGTCTTTCTTCAAGAGTAGTGAGGCGCAAGGCGTTGAGTCGTTCTTCATAGGATTTGCGACGTAAGGCATGTGGTATCTTTGTAGCTCTTCTTTGAACACTTTCCAGTAAGTTGATGTCCTTGTGGAAGTACAGAGTACTTGTGGAGTATTTACAAAGAAATAGTATTTTAAATACTATTTCTTTGTACTTACAAAGTATTTGTAATTACAAAGTTTTTACAAAGTCTTTGTAAATAAATAAAAACCCAGATGGCTGATAGAATACTTAAAAATATCAGCCATCTGGTTCCCATAGTGCAAGCTCTGCTTAGTTTGGGGCTAGATGGTATTGTGTGAAATGTCCAAAATATTTATTATTATTATGTAAACAAGCTTAGACGCTTTTCGGAGGTTGAAAATTCTAGCCTTTCTATGACCAGGATTTGCTGCACATGACTTTCAGATAACTACTATACGCGCACAGTACACGGAGCAATTTTAGTTGCGCGCATTTGTCAACTTTAAACACGTTTTCTCCATTTGCATCAACAAAAACATGCTGTTTACGGTTGTCGCAACTTTTTATATAAAGTCGTCTGCGAGTTGCCTGTTGTCGCAACTAGTTGCTCTTAGCTCTTCGTTTAGTAAGTCCAATAGCGACCTTCAACAAAGATGGTCAGTATTAGAAAAAGGTTTAATTCCAGAAACATTATTTGACTACATGTCATCTGTATTTAATTGTGTGACGATGCTGATGTTCGACGATAAATGGACATAAGATGGGCGGCCTACTAAATAATTGTAGTTTTTATATCCCAAGTTAATACACTGTGCGATACTATGTCGGTACGTAGGTGTAGCTTTTACAGGAACTGATGAATCACCGGTTTGTGACGGATTTATTTTGAAGAATTCAGCTGAAAATCTATAGTAATTTCGGAAACAGGTGCACTTGATTTGCCGTCGAATTGTAACATGATAAATGTGATGATTAACCTATAACCCGGTCAATTTAGCTCTAAAAAGAGGGGTGAGGTTGCAATAATTCGGATAGAGCTGAAAATTGGTACGAATGTTGGGAACAGAATTATAAATGAACTGTGAATAGTTTTCATCGATTACAAATGTGCAAAAAAAGTACAAGTGTTAATAGTAGTTACATTTTTGATGACAAAATTAAAAAAAATAGTAAGTCAATGTATGTAAAGGTTTCATACTATAATTTAGATTTTATACGTGTTTTAAGTTAGAGTATGTGAATTCGCTATCAACACGAGCCCGAGGCTGCTATATCGTATGACGCCATATTGCAATAACGCGCCGAAAATAAATTTTTCACTGCGAAATTTAATCGACATTTCCTCTCGCTCGTTAAATGTATCGACGTTTCCTGAAAAATACCGATTAAATGAAATCAAAACAATTTCTGATAAATTTTATTTATTGGGCTTAACAATACACATTTCCTTTTTACTGAGCTTATGTTTATGCTTGATATGGTATGGTATAATTGAGTGTGGGTAGTGCCCAGAGGACTACTTTTTCTTATCGTGTCACTAGTTCTTTCGAACCAGTGTGGTGAAAGGATTTCAAGTGCGCCTCGAAGAGGCTCCTTTCTTGCATTTGAGACATATTTTCGAACTTTTTAGGTTCTATAACAAGCACGTGTTTTAAATTCACACATAGATTTTTTTTTGAACAGAAAATCCATTGGTGTACGACCGGGTTCGAACTCACGACCTTCGGATCGAAAGTCAAAGCTCCTCCCACTCGGCCAACACGGCATTTTCTTACTAAAACTGTGTGTGATATATTTTTAATCTGAACTTTACTCAAATTAATATAATAATTGTGCGTCAGACTTAATTATTTTTAAAAAGTGAGATATCCACTTCACTATAAAACGTACAGACGCTTCAAGAAATATAAAGATTTATGTTTCTACGCTTGAATAATAAAACAAATTACCTACTTTAGAAACTCCATTCTCCAGAAAACTATACACAACTTTTCATACCAAATCCAATAAAAGCATCATAAAACTTACATAAAATAAGTTTGCGTAACATACTTCAGAAGCATATAACAAAGTTTCTGAAGCTTTTTCTCTCCGTAAAATTTGTACAGAAAATATTCGTAACATTGTAAATTTTACTTAGAATTTGTAAGACAGCTTCTTAAACCTTTGAATGGCGAATAATAATAATGCCCTCTATAAAATATAACAAATTTTTATTTTATGCATGGTTAAGAAAATATTTCTTTAGGATTTAAGTGCGTTTCCACCGTTTACATAATGACGTCATCATTTGACGTGTATTCTCCATCATCATTTTTGCATTATTTATTATTTTTTTCAATAAATTAAATATATTAATAAATTTTGTTAATAAATTAATAGAAAACGGTGTCCGTTTTATAGACATTAGAGCTCTCCTAGCGGTAGAGACCTACATATGTTCAAAGTGACCAATCCGGATATGACCACTTCTAAATGTAACCACTTGTCAAAATTATCTTCAATATCACGGCCACTAGTCTATGACTAAAACAAACAGTGGAAACAGGCTCGTGTAAGCCTTGCAAGGTTTATTCGCTCATAGATCTCCTTACCCCAATAATTCAGCTCGGCTCTACTTACAAGAGCTATCGTATGTGGAAATGAAATCAAATAGTTCCGTGAAGCCGTACGTCTTTTAAAGTTAGACATGCGTTATTTAAGACGTCCAATATCGGAGAATCAAAGTCAAGAACGAATGGGAACAATCTAATCTCGATCCTTAGCACTTATCAATTTAGACAATATCCATTGTTTTTCTACAAATATATTACTAGGTACCTAATCATTATCCAACTGTAAAGAAGGAGATTATGTGTTTGCGTGTATGTATGTGGATAGGTTTGTTAATTTTCTTTTACCTGCAGGCTGAAGGACTCAACGGATCTTCACATGTTACATTACATATCAAGTTT
This sequence comes from Lobophora halterata, assembly GCA_932526365.1. Taxonomy (NCBI): domain Eukaryota; kingdom Metazoa; phylum Arthropoda; class Insecta; order Lepidoptera; family Geometridae; genus Lobophora; species Lobophora halterata. The sequence goes on from OW052015.1 coordinate 2,840,187, forward strand.
TCACCTACGTAGTCTACCTACAATTATTTTAATTTATAATTTGTTAGACTTTCCTACTTGTTGCTAATATTTTTGTAGTTTTGACTAAGTAACTGATTTTTGTCCGTAATTTGAACTAGAAAATTATATCTAGGGAGTTTTTCGTAAGCAGAACTTACTTCAATGTATATAAACTCCACCAATTTTCCAACAGTTTCTTCCTTATCTTTGAATTCATTACCATACTAAAATTGACTGGTTCTGCGTTTCCCACGAAGTTTATTCGTACGAATGGGGGAATCACTGAATGTCAAAATAAATATTATTTCCTTTCAGTGTTTCCCCCGAACCGAGTTACTAAGGCTGTTTTGCTTTTAATTTATGTTTTTGTACAGTTAGAGCCAAAAAAGGTCCTCTTGATGCTGGATAAACATTATAAATAACAGACTACCGCATGGACCTTTCGTGAGTTTAAAAATTCATCTCAGGTAATTTGAGAATCGAAAAATTTACCGAACCTATTGAATATTCAAAGGGTGAGCCTAATCTATAGACTATATATCTTAAGAACTTGAGAAAAGGGTTCAGTTTGTCACAGGGGTAGGTAGAAATGGGAATTAACGATCGAATTCAAACAAATCTTTCTTTGTGCGTTGTAATTCTTGAACTTTTAATGTCGGCAGTTTATTCCTGTTTTACATCAATGAGTTATAGGTATGATTTTGATCAAGCGAAGCAAGGTCTCAGATTCTAGATAATTTATAATTCATCTGTAGCACATACATACATACATAAACACAATACAGCTAACATTATATTTTTTACATATTGGCTTGCTTGAGCACATACTTGGAATTTCAGCACTTCAAGTGGTTATGCTTGTATCGTACATTCCAGGAACATTGCGATTTTCAGCGAAGACATTATACGATATAGATTAAGTATCTACGCAGGAAAATACTGAGAAAATCGTCGTTTGTGTATGCATGTACAGACAGCGTCAGAGATAAGTATCCCCCTTGCGCAAGACACCCAGCAATAAATCCTTTCAAAAAAATGTAATACTTAAAATTATTTTTAGGATTACATACTGTTATACAAATATAATCTATTTTTTAAAGACAAAACTTCTCCATTCGCCGCGGCGGTGATTTAAAAAGATTTGAAGCTGGGTATTATAATGCAAGGGGGATACCTATCTATGACGCTGTCTGTACATAATATATGTTTGTTGTCTAAACCCAAACGATTAAACCAATTTAGCTAAAAGTAGTGTTGGTATTGATTATGGGCTGAAAAAATATGAATGAATGAATGAATGAATGAAAACTCTTTATTATACCAGGAAACTTTAAAGATAAATACAAGATAATTAATCAGCATGTACAATGAAAAAATATTGTCGTAATGCTAAATTTTCTATCCCAAAACCACGTAAGCGAAGCAGCGAGCAACCGTAGTTTATTTATATTGTTATGAAATATCTATAATACGAGAATGTCTATTAATATAGCAGTCCGTGAAAGGTTTAAGTAGGATAATCTTGCAAAGGCAATCCTATTTTAATCCTGTGGACGAGCCACATCAAACAGAACTACCTCCAGGCGGTCTCGACTCTAGACAATGTTTGGCAACTAGCACAGAACTTCCTGGTACTTTGGTTACAAGTAGAGCGATTTAAATTAAAAGTGCCAAATCTAAGTAGTAACTGAATAATTCCAAATCTAGTAAAAACTAAAAAGCACAAGCATAGGATATTTTTTTCCTTTGTCTCTCTCCTTGACCAAATTCTAATCAAAGTCAAATAATGTACAACCGTCTTCAATTGGACTGTTTTAGTGACCGTAAACTCCACTGAAAAGTCAGAGAATAGCAAAATACACGATTTCGTTTACTTCAACGACATATTTTTTTTTCAGTTGTTTATAATAAAAAATAATTTACTCTGAAAGTATATCCTATCAAACAAAACGGTTGATAAAAGACTTAGTTCGATGTACTAAATATACATACAAAAAACTGCATTGAGAACATCCTCCTTTTCATGTATAGGTACTTGGGTCTAAGGAACACAAGTATCAGTAAAATACAGAAGTGTAAGTAATAGTAGATTATGCACTAAGGGGATAAAGCAGTCTTATGTCGCGGGTGGCATATTGAACCCTGAGCTAACGAGGGACTCAGTTAAATCCTGAGCGAAGCGAGGGAGTTATGTAGAGTTCTGAGTGACGCGAGGGGTTCAAGCTACCCAAGACGAAGACAGGCTTTGTCCCAGAAGAGCATACTCTTCTTTACATATCATACACACCTGCGATACAATAAATAACCAGGGCTTCAGCAGCAAACACCGTCTTTTGTTTCACAATCTTTGAAGTCGCGCCTTTTTTTTTTTTTTATGAGTTCTATTTATGGTAGCCAGTTCAATTTTCGAACAAACCTTTTTACAATGACGTTCTTTTACTTAGAGTTTTCCACGAGTTTCCACACGAATTTGATGTTCCAAATTCAAATCACATTACTATCCTTGGGAGTTTCATACAACTCTACCTCCCTTGGGAGGTAATGCTTTGCTTTACCAAGATGATAGCAAGATATGTAATTGGATATTGTCGAGCAGGTGGTGTGAAAAGTCTGTGAAAGAAATGAAAAATTGAGCATAATAATAATTAATTGTTAATTTGCGATCTTTGAGAATATTCCATTACCTACTTACCAACCGTGGCCAGACTGTATAAATTAAAACCAAGGACACAAATGACTCACAAATGCATTGAATTGGCTGGCTAATAATAATTTATTCGTGTAGGCAAACTTGTCTCGACGCAGACTTAGCGGCAGATTCTGCAATACCTTAAGGCTTAATTTAAATCGCTCTACTTGTAACCAAAGTACGAACTTCATACTCAACAATGCAAATACAATTTCCAGGAAGTTCTGTGCTAGTTGCCAAACATTGTCTGAGTTGAAACCGCCTGGAGGTAGTTCTGTTTGATGTGGCTCGTCCACCGCAGCACTGTTAAAATAGGATTGCCTTTGCAAGATTATCCCACTTAAACCTTTCATGGCCTTAAAGGCCCAGAATGACGCGCACCGTTTTCTTGCTCGCACATTTGTACATTTTTGACTACCTCTCTGAATCGGCGGGCGTGTGCCCGGCTGAGCCGCAGGTGGTTGCGGGTTCGAAACCGCAAATGTTTCTTTCGCGTCTGGATGTTTTTCTATTTATATTATGTATGTATTTACAAAAAAAAAGTATATAAGTATTATATCAACTGTCTGGTTCCCATAATACAAGCTATGCTTAGTTTGGGGCTAGATAGTGCTGTGTGAAATGTCCGACATTATTTATTTTATTTATCCGACATTATTTTTGAAGATATAAATTGTGAGTATAAATTTCAAAAAAATGTAGCGGTGAATTTGTGATTACAACCTCTCGTAATGTTTGTATATATTTTTTTAAAATCAGTACGCAGGAACAGTACCTTCGTGTATTCGAATACTTCTATCACAGAGTACCTACTAAGATATACACAACTATTATATACTAACTCAAAACTCTACCTAATAAATAGTTTTTATCTTAACTTAGTACGCTATATATATTACATATATTAGTACTCTATGGTATTAGTAACATTTTTTTTTTAATTTGAGACATTCTGATGATCATCCCAGTAATTAATTACACAGCTACAGCGCTCTTCAATTCAGAACACAGTAATGCTCACACATTACTACTTGGCGGCAGAATGTCTAGCAGTGTTACAACGGTAAAACTAGACATGACCTACTAACTTAGAGTTAGTTTAATCTATTTACCTAATCAAACACTGCTGAGTAATTTTTTCCTACAAACTATTAGATAGGTACATTATGAGATCATTGAAATCATCGGAGACGTGGACATTGAGTCTGAAGAAAAGGAGCAAAAATCGACGCACTGGAGATGTGGTGCTGGAGATGTCTATTGAAGATCCCATGGACATTCCTTCATTCATTCCTTTCTTAGTAGGTACGCACTTTCAGCTCTCGACGATCACACCCTCCAAATTTTAAGTATCTAGGTTCAGAGGTTTGTTTGGTTGTTGCGTTATCTGTCAGATAGTCAGCCAGTCAGGTCCAAAACATTTATTGATATTGATATTCATAATAAAAATAAAATGATCTGAGTTTCTATCTGTCGAAATATTTTTGATACTCGTTATTTTCGGTTTAAGTAAGTCAGTCGCAGAGTGATCTTTAAAGATTAAAGAATGAACATAAAACTGTTGGGTCTTATTTATTCCCTATTCTCAGAATAGGTTCGTTCCTTCAAATAGATGTATATTCGGAGGATGATGTCAGTGTGTAATTCTTGTATCTACTCTTGAACACTGCGGTTTACAGTTGTGTGTTTACCCTTCGGCTGAAAACCACAAAATTAAAAACATATATCTGACCGCTTGGTCATAATTATTGTTACCTTGTTTGATGTCTACTTTTCAAGCTAACGATTCTAAATGTAATAAAAAAAGTAAAATATAGTCTTTTATTTTATATTACCCAGAAAAAAAACTTAAAGACTATTGAGTTCAGCTTATTAACTTAACTAATTAATTAATTAATTGATATTAATATATCATGCAATGCATATTATTTGAGGCTTCCGTCGATTGGGACCATTAGGTTTAGGACCGCGGTCCCAATCGACGGAACGATTAAATTTAATTATTTTTCTTTCGTCGATTGGGACAACTCTCAAAATGAATGAAAAAATCTATTGTTCAACACAAATACAGTACAGTCAAAGGAAAAAGTATAAAGAACAAAACTCTTTGATTGAAAAAATATTAAAAAAATCATTCGCACATCGCCATAGTTTTGAGCCTAATATACCTATGATGTTTTTTATATTTTGTTTCTTTGTTTAATTTGTTTTTTTTGGGATGTCCATGAACAATGGTAATTAAGTATTTAAAAGAAAATTAAAAAAAATACAGTAGATATAGTTAGGTATTTGAATAAACTAAATAATATAGGTAGGTAAATTCCACACCACGCCTCTGATGCAATTGAGAACAACCCAAGTAACCTTTTCTCAATGCACTAGTTGTTCGAAAAAATTCAAAGTTCATAACATTGGGCTGGCTGGACTGAACATTCCAGTCTAAAACTGAGTTCAAACCTGAATATAGCATCATTAACAAACGCAAACCCACTCCACTCCGTACGTTCACTGAAATAATGAGCAGTAAATGCGTTATTACTCTGGAACCACGAAAATGTGGTAAAGTACCCTAGAGTAAGAATATAATGCTGACTATACATATATCATAGATGAATAACGGTGTTCCTGTAGAACAACAAGATAGACAGTATCAAACGAAAATGGAGTCCCAAAAACTTCAAAGACCCTGTCAATAAATATGAAATATCTCCATTAACAAATAATGTTTGTTACATTTTGCAATGTAGTTTTATTAACAATGAAAAAGTGTAGTAGTTTTAACATATAATATTTATCAAGCCCTATTACTTCTCTTTTTCAAAAATTAGCACCGGACATAAATGTTGTGTTAGCCAATGTGGCTTTTTTTTGTCGCATTTTCAATGTGATTCTATACTTTAATACTTCTGTGACATACATGTACCTACCTACAGTGTAATACTAACATAAACGCCGTCTCGTAACCCACCGAATGTTACTTTAACTGTACCTGCCTGTTTGTTTGTGCGAACTTTAGTCAAACACAACTGAAAGTATTATAATGAAAGACCGCGATATTTATAGGTCGTATGAAACATAATCAGTGACCCAATTTACGCTTAGATCTTGCCCGCTTCATTTTGATTTATCTTGGATCTTAGCCCAAGGAAATTAACACTCAACGAACTCAACCATGGTGTGACGTTATTATGACGAGATTAAGGTCTGGGTAGAGATCCTCAAATCATTGTGTCCGCACAGCGTTGACTTGACGTCGGAGTCGCGGCGACGTGACGCCAGCGCTGGCTGCCTGCCGAACGCCCGACCAGGCGCACGATAGTTGTATTCGATAGTACTTGTTCGCAAAAAAACGTTGCGCTGGCGCCGCGTAAGCCCGGGGCGTTCGGCAGACGGCCAGCGCTGGCGTCACGTCGGTCGCCGCGGCTTCGACGTCGCGTCGACGCTGTGCGGACGCTGGCACGACGACGACGCTCGAAAAACGCTAGTGTCTCTTACAAACGGGGGGGTCTCATACAAAGGACTCTTCGGATGATGTGTCGCCATCGGGATCTGTCTTTTGCGAAGTGGCGTCGCCCACGACGCATCGGGCTCCGACACCGGGGCCGTTTCCCTTCCACTTTGCCAGTCACAACAAGTTTTCTAGATTGTTGCCGCCTTTCCTGGCTATGTGACCGAAAAATTCTTGAATTGATGCTACTGACACTTGCTAGAAAAACCCAACAAAAACGCCGGTAGGTATACGCGCGATGGGAATTTTGAAGTTTCGCGAGTACCAATCCGTCCGTATACGCGCGACGAAAATACGCTAGTCTGGAACTGCACTATGACTTATGACCATATTTCTCACTTGTTCATAGCGTTCAGTCAGACAACTGCTACTTTTGAAATATCAGCTTATATAAAATGTAAAAATATATCTTCAGATTTTCAGGTATCAAAGTAATTTCGATATTTTTATCTTTTAGGCTACACTCGTGTTACACTCAATGATTATTTAATACAGATTTTTACCTTTTTATCGAGATCTTATTAGTCAAGATCCATTTAAAATATCTGACAAAGCTACTACTAGTAACTTTATGAATTACATATTTTACTAAGCGTTGATGACACACAGCTTTTTACACGCTTCAAGCCAGCGAGTTCGCTTATAGTGTGTAAACTCGCCCAGTGTCATCGTCTTTTACACAATCCTTCCCAAAAGTTACACGCTCACATGCTAGCTTTTAAACTCGTCAACAAGCTTTTAAAAAAGCCGTATGTCATCGACGCTTTAGAAACTGAAAGTAATTCTATTACACTACCGTAGGTATTGTGGCTAAAAAGTTTTTAACAAGGCTCATTTACTCGTAACACCCTTTAAAAATGTAGAGCTTACTTTGGAATTTTCTCTTAAGAGCCGCCTTGAGACAGCAACGTCCCCAAAGTTAGCTTAACAAAGTTAGCAATGAATTTTCAAACTCTTTAGTAGGTGTTTTAGTTCTTTGGGATACTTTAGTACTTAGTGTGATCCTATTAGAAAAAAACCTTAAAGTTTTTGAGCAAGTTCTTTTCAGTCGTTTCACTTTTGTTCTGTTAATTCTTTATAAAGCGTCGATGACACACAAGCTCTTTTACAAGCTGATTGTTGGCGTTTTTAAACGCTAGCGTGTGAGCGTGTAGCGTTTGTCGACACACATAACTTTCTACACGCTCAGAAACGAACTAGCCAGCGAGTGTGTCATACGCGAAGATACTCGCTACAAGCCAACAAGCCAACACGCCAGCGATGATAACACACGGCTTTTTTACACGCTACTCGCCAACATTCCAGCGTGTGGCGTGTAAATTAGCCTGGCTTTCTATTTTTTTACAGCTTTTTTACAAGCGGATTGTAAAAACGCCGATGACACTGGGCGACTGCGACTTGGCGTGTAGCGTGTAAAACCGTGTCCTGAAGCGGAAATCAAACCCGCGACACCGGCAGTCCAACACACTTGCCACTCGACCAATCGTGTCGTCAAAGTTATGACTTCATTATGATCAATTCAGTAGGTAGGTAATGTAGGTATCCTACGTAATGTTAGTGTTTAGCCTCACCACAACAGTCGGAGTTATGTCATGCCCAACCGAGTCATGTAGACTTATGAATATTTCGTGCGAATTTGTGTGCAGCTGAATAAATAATTGTGTACCTTGTACATATATATACTTTGTAGCCATTGTCTCTATAGAGATAAAAAAGTATCTTCGTCCATGCAAATTATATTATTGCGCTAAAATACACATACCTATTATTAACAAAAAATGTGATTGGTTCTATCGATGGATGTATTGCGTTGATTTCTGAATGGATACCTACCTTCATGTTTGTACGAAAGTGTAGGCAAGCTTGGGGCTCAATTGATGGAAAAATAATGATATTGAAACTTGAACTGAAAGATACTATGCATTTCGATAACCCTACTACCTAAGACTACAGAATAAATTAGAACCGTGGCTTGACACACGTTTATTTCGTCTGGTTTTTTCAGGGTTTCCAAGGCTGCCGGTACAAAAACGTAGTGTATGGCGCCCTCCGACCAGGTGGAGCGACAACCTTCGAAAGGCAGGTAAAAAGTGGATGCGGAGAGCCGAAGCCCAAGCTCAGTGGGGTGTTATGGGAGAGGCCTATGTCCAACAGTGGACTAAAGTGGGCTGATGATGAGTTCGTACATAATCAAGTGTTCTATATGTCGGCATGTCATAGAACCTAAAAAGTTCGAAAACATTGTGTCAAGTGCATGAAAGGATCCTCTTTGAGGCGCACTTAAAATCCTTTCAGCACACTGGTTCAAAAGAACAAGAAGAAGAAGTGTTCTATTACAATCTTGTTACAGTCGCTTGTGACCTTTTACATATGTCTTTCTGTAAAACGAAGGGAGATAATTGACCGCATTTATTTACGACTTCACCGTATATTCATTGGATTTTTATCGTCTCTCAGCTCGTCCTATTCTCTACACATGACTCATCGGCGCGTCCAGTTATCATCATTTGAATTGCATTCGGCTGTTCAAATAAAGTGCGTTTGATTCATAACAATGCTAACTATGCAGCGCACGATGTTTAATGCGTTTTGATGCAGACTAGACTTATTCCCGCAACTTCGTTCGCTCTTTTTTTAAAGAATATGTAGGTTAATGATTATAAGAAATCATAATAAACGATAAGACCACCTTTGTGAAACTTAATTTGTGCATTGTTACATGTGTTTTACAATAAAGAATTTTTATATATTTTTTCGTATTTACAAAGTGCACTACGGATAGAACTTCTATCCGTAGTGGACTTTGTGACTTCTATAGTAAAAAGTAATGACCTAAAAAGTTTGAATGAGTTGGGATTTAACATTTCATCTATGATGATTGATGACTAACGAATCGATTTATTGAGTTTAAAACTAAGTATCGTGTACGTGTTTTTTTCCAAGTTAACATGCTATTTTTTATAATCCTAGAAACGTTGTGTGATAAAATGACCAATCCTATGGCGTATTAATTTTTATTCGGGGCATAATACCGAATGAGTATAATCTTGTCCCGAGGAACATGTTGTAAACGTGTCACAAATTTCATTTATTAGACCGTCAAAAGTTCTTTGGCATTCATACAATAAGATAAGTATTGCTAGATTCTCTAAAACGGTGTTGGCGTCGATTACCAAATACATCATTTTCAAAAAAGGCGAGAAGTTGTAAGAGATTAATGGTACAAGAAAAGAGAATAAGAGCTCATCGCCTCTTACAAATCGGACAAAAAGATGTAATTAGGCTAAGTGTATGTTGGTGGAGGTTACGTCACTTTGGCACATAAAGATCTGGTACAGTCATCGTCAAAAGTTACGTTAAAATATGGTCTGTTCTAGATGCCTATGTAATTATTTCATTATTTTTAGACGTGTGTATGTAGATACATATAAGGGTATTTTATGTTTTTTGACCTATAATTACTTTTCATTACCAATAAAATAGGTACCTACTCCAATCGGACTGTTCTTATAACCACGTTGGCACCACTGAAAAGGCACCAAAAAAGTTAAAAACATAAAAATAACCGAATTGAGAACCTTCTCCTTCTTTGAAGTCAGTTGAAAACAATAAATAGGACACCAGCTCAACCGATGTATTATCTTGGACTTGCAGTCGATTTCTAATTTGAATTGCATGACATCACGCATTGAGTCAGACAGCTGGACGCGAAATGCTAATATCTTATGCAGGATGCTCGCACCAATAAAAATATTAGTGGGTTTCTCTAACCACTGCACGTAGCTCTAAGCCTCGATACACACGGGGCCAGACAAGCTAGCAAGACAGGAACTAAAGAAAATGTCATCCTTACGATGAGAAGTAGAAAGTATGAAGGTCCTAAGGGAAGGAGTATTTTTTAAACGTGTAAACAGTATGCAATGTTGAAAATATTGGTACACAAAATTGATAGGGAATAATATATTTTGGATTCGCCATTTCATCCGAATAGGGTGAAATTTAATGGCCGGGATGTCAAACAAATCGAAACTTACTACTTCAGTACCCAGAACCTACTGTTTTACAAAAAATCAAATTCAAATTAAATTCACTAATATTTTTGATTTCAGACGTTCACTACCAGTGCGCGAAATGTTAAAAAATAAATCATAAATAAAATATAAGAAAATGTAAGAGTAATAGACACTAGAGGTTTTGGGTCAAATTTGAAAGAACCCACATTGAGACAACTTCAGATACACAAAGTTTCATAGCGCATAGTACTGTCATTTGTATATGCTTGGTAATCCGCGCTATTACCCTTGACTTACTGGCCTCATGTCAAAAGGGCTTTAGTAAAATTTTATGTCGGGAACTGTTCAAAAGAACGTGTTCAGAAAACTATTCTGATTCAACGACATGATGTTTGAAATTAAACGCAGAACAAGACCCGATAAAGACACTAACTTTACCTACACCACAGGCGCCCGAGCCGAGCTTTTGCGAGCTGGCTCGAGCTAGGTACCCGAAACGAAACGGCTGCAGTGCACGGGAAGGCATGCACTGCATGCGGAGCGGGGTTCGCGCAAACCTTCCCTGGGATGGGCTTCACAGCAACGTGCGTGAGGGACACCGGTACGTGTTCTTCGGATACCCCGGGGTCCCTCTAATGCGCAGAGGTCGGCCACCATAGGGTTTTAGTCGGTATGAGTCCGACATACCCCTCCGCCCTCCCCCAAGGGCGGTGGGCATCCATGAGGATTTCCCCATGTAAAAAAAAGGTACCCGAAATGATGAACTAAACTTAAACTATTATCAATGATGGGTAAAAAAAAAAGAAAAAAAGATTGATAAATAAGATAAATGAACAATATACAAAACATTGCATAATATTTGGGAGATAGCTTCAATAATTTCTATTTCATTTTCGTATTTTATGTTATTAGAGTTATTTTTATATGAAAGTAGTACCTATAGAGTAATAAGTTGTCGCCACCATTAGGTACTTGGAGTTTCCATAATTAACTTTATACTCTACAATTAAATTCTTTGATTGATTGATTGAATGTTTGTTATGTTAATGAGTAAAATAACAAAGCGTTCGGCAAGGTGTTGAAAGAAGACGGTCGTAAAACGTTCCTATTTTACTTCTAACCATGGACCATAATATACACTAGGTATGTTATTCTGGGAAACTGTGTGATATACATATGTGAGTGAACAGAGGTGGTCAAAAGTGTTTGAAGTGTTGCTGTATAGAGATACATAACTACCTGTTGTGTTAGTATCCTCGTTAATGTGTTCTCTAAACGAATTAATTTTATATCATAAAAGTATTGCTGTTTGGAGTTGCATACCTGTTGTGTTTGTATCCTGCTAATACTTGCTATCAACGAGTGGCTCTTTACTGGCGGATGCTCTCATCTTAATTTTGGGCATGGCATGGCCTATCTACATTGAATAATAATATATTTTATGGGAGAGCCAAAAGAAGAAACTTCTTTATTACTACTGACTCTTCCTTTGTTTTGGCCAGTTAATATCGGAACTGGCCAACGATCATCCAATTTAAGTTTAGTTTCAGACTGGCTATTTTTCTGTCGCGCGTATACGCGCGTTTACTCGCAAAACTTTAAAAAACGAGTCACGCGTACACGCGCTGCAAAAAACAAAACACAAGCGGCGAAACCGCCAGATCTGCTAATCTGAGAACGCACTAGAAATGAACGAATTATTACTGAAAGAAATGTCAACAAAGTTATGACATCCTAAAAATATTGGAACTGTTAGGAATTCTTAGAATGCAACCAAGAGTAGGTAAAATACTGTATTTACGAGTATACCTATAACCAATTTCGAATTTCAAAAATAAACAGTCGCATTGGGAAAAAGTACATCTCGTTTTACAGGATATTTCTAGATTTTAGACTTTAGAATAAATATTAAATAACTTGTGAACCCTGATGGTTGAAATCGAAATTTTCAGAGCAAAATGGTAAATTAAGTAGAGTGCAAATTAGTCCGACCAATTAGGTTATCCTGTCATTAAACAAATTGGAGGGCTTTTGGGAAATTTCAGGCTTTATTGATAAAACGGGTAAATGTATAATAGAAGAAAACTGCGGCTCGCGGCTCGACTTACTCATCTATAGGTATACATAAAAGTGTAAGTCCTGACTGACTGACTGAAAGATAACGCATAGCCTAAACTACTGTATGCAAAAAAACCTGAAATTACGGGGGTGTGTTCGCCAAGAAATGTAAGCGCGTACCTGCCCTTATCCTTAGGTGGGTACACTTCCATTCGTCTCTATTAGCCGTCGTCTCTGTACTCACGCCTGCTTTGTTTATATCTCTTCCACACAATCCATCCATATTTTCTTTGGTCTTCCTCTTCTCGTAAATCCATCCCACATATCTCGTAAATCTCTAACTCTGAAGTCATGTCATATCAGTCTGAGGCAAAACTCAGCATACTCGTACAATCGTCCAAAGCTTGACATTAAAAATATATTATATGTCAAGCCCTTGAAAAGCTTACACAAATGTAATTCAAACTCATAAAGATTTGACTAAAGGAAATATAAAAACGATAATCACCAGAATGTTTATAAACACGTGGGAACCCGCTCATCACGTCCCCAGTGAATTATTTTATTATCATCAGTAGGACAGCGGCGACATTAAACTTGAGGTGCTGTCTAAATCTGTGGCAATGAGATCATCCGTCGATTCATCGTCGCTGGCGTCGTCACAAAACAAGTGTCGCGAAAGATATCACATCTATTCTATCTATCGACTACATGACAAGTCTCACGAAGGGATTCACGTTTACAACTCGGGCGAGTAAACATGACACCTGGCTTCCACGTGGCTCGGAACTTGATGCTTCCCCCGCTGACCCGTGCGACGCTCTCCGTGTTTCTTCTTCCTCTAATTGCGAAGCCTTATCACTACCAAGTATAACATGACCTTTTCTCTAAAGCTTCTCTATCAATATCAACAAATTATATAAATACGCTTCGCCTCTACACGAGGCATCATCAGACCTCCTGATGATGCCTCGTGTAGAGGCGAAACACGTGTCGTATCTTTGAACTTTGGTTTTCTATTCGTTGACTCTTTGGTTTATAATATAGTAATATGTACTAAAGTTCTAAACTAAAGTTAAGTTAATTAAAACCTTTGTTTAGAAATCGAGCGGATTTATTACTAAATATATTTATATAATTTGTTGATATTTATGGATTTCCGCAAAGTAACGCCTGAATCAATCAATTATCTTCTCTATCAAGATTATCCAATTCCAGGCTGTTTTTTGCACAAACGTCATTCGAGCCAGGTGTCATATTGTTTATTCGCCCGAGTAGTACCAACACAAAATACTCTTCTGCGGAAGACACTTGCGCAATTCCATTTGCGCAAAAAGACACTTGAGCGACCAGAAATTTGTGTGGGAAATATAGTTTTTGTATGGAAGTCATGTTTTTTGTTTGGTAGATTTTTTGAAGTTTTGAAAAATGGAACAATAACTTATCATTTTTCAAAAATCTTAAATCCTCTACGACTTATACTTGCTGATATATTCGCAGTCGCGCAAATGTCTAGACGTGCTAATGTTCTTTCACGCAAATGTCTTGTCGTCCAAGTGTCTTTTCGAAAAAATGAAGTGTCTTTCGCACAAATGACCCGACTTGTACATAAATGTAGTTAGCGTAGAGTTTCTGTACAGACACATACCGACATAATTTTGATAGTTTTCATGAGAGATTTAGCTTGTGACACGGGGATAAATCTTCGGTTTCAAACTAGCGTATTTTTGCCGCGCGTATTCGGGCGTATACTCGTAGAACTTCAAAGGCGTATACGCGCTGCAAAAAATAAAACACGAGCGGCGAATCCACTCGGTTAGTCAGTTAATCTGAAACTGCACTTACTTGCCGTATTTACTAAAAAAGCTGTATTAACTAAAACAATGATCTTGTTCACAGCAACTTAAACGAAATTATGGTTTCCTCTTACAACGAATAAAGTTGGTTTACGGAAGATAGTTTAACGTGACTACCAGCGTAATGGGACATTGAGCGTTACCGGACAATGACAGCGTTACCGGACAATGACGCCAACGTTTTCGTGCATGCAGCTGGCATTCATCGATTTATTAATCAATAAAGAGGAATTTAGTCAGTTAAACATTCGCTAATCTAATACAAAAAGTTTTAAAACTAAAGTTCTAAACTCCAAGTTGGCTTTAGAGCTTTACGCTCACGCTTACGCTTACGCTTACACTTACGCTCTAACGACGCGTAATCCAGGAAATGAGAAGGAGTACTCACCTAAAATTTCCGAAAAAGGTAATACCTTCAGTTTCTTTAGTTATTGAAACACCTATAACAATCTTTTCTATGATGTCACGCACAGAACGTTACTGATCTTTATGGCACAATCGTTTGCACACAACGGAACGTAACGGCACGTAACGGCATGGAAATAACAGCTTCTATTTCGATTGGGTCTACTTCAATGAAATGGGTTCCAATGAAGAAGAAAAGTACGTGTTCACACATTTGTGATAATTTATACAGTGAAATATTTACTTACCTACTTACTAATAAAGTAACTAGTAAGTAAGCTGTAAGTAATGGTTATTTTTCTATTGCAACAGACATTCACCGATCCCTATTGGATCAATACAATATACTTAGACAATAAAATAAAATAAGACACTATAATAATGACGACACGGATGGTCGAATGGCAAGTTAATTGAACTGCCACGCCTGGTGTCGCGGGTTCGATTCCTGCTTCTGGACAAACATTTTGTGTAATGAACATCGGTGTTTGTTCTGAGTCTGGGTGTTTTCTATCTATTAAATCTTTCTATGTAAGTATTTACAAAAAAAAAAGTATTTAAGTATTCTATCAGCCATCTGGTTCCCATAATACAAGCTCTGCTTAGTTTGGGGCTAGATGGCGTTCTTCTTCGACGCGTGTGGAAGTCCAAAATATTTATTTATTTATTATAATACAATATAGAGTAGGCTTAAATCACTAATTTATAGCATGGCATTTAAAATATGCAATATGCTTAACTTATGCATATAGGGTGCTGTAGTTCCTGATGTAAAACAGAATTGGCATCATAACAGAAGATACAAATTAATTTTCCTAGTCCTTCATATGCCCTAGTTATAATTACCGTTTTTTTTTCACTAGAAGTCAGAAAAACTTTGTAAGAACTTATCATAACATTCATAATGTTTAATAAAGAAGCAAATTATCTGAAATATGTTTTACCAATTTACTAACGTACCGGCCAAAGCGCACTTGTCGGCAACTAAAAATAATATAATATGTAGCCCCCTCTGCACTAGATAAGTGTGGATGAATGGTACTTACTTGTGGTAAATGCTCTTGCAGGGCCAATGAACTCATTATAAGGGCTTTTGTTCTATTTATCTTAATTTATTAATGCGTATCGCTTGCATACAAGTAGGCACAGTATTAATAGTCTACATTGTTGCACGCTCCTATAATAATGTATTCCTTCGCTTATTTGAAGTTAACCTACTTACAACTGTGTCGGAAAGGCTCTGAATTCTGTAATACAGTTATTAAAACTAAAACAGGAAACAGCGACTACACTATACCTACCACAATTTTGTTTCTATAATTTTTTTTTACGAAATAAACAATTTTGTATTTGTAACTAAGCTATTATAAAATACTTACCACATTTTAGAAGTTCTAAGAGATTTTTTTTCAGCAATGTTAGGGCGCCTTCAAATTAGAGGCGTGAGGAAGCGCCACTGTGACCCTTCTACTACTTTTCATGCAATATCTAGACGCGCAGGTGCAGTGCTACTATCGTAACATAGTGGCGCGTCTAGATATTGAATGAAAACTAGTAGAAGCGCCACAGTGACGCCACAATGGCGCTTCCTGACGCCTTTAATTTGAAGGCGCCCTTAGTCAAACAAGCCATTTCAGGTGAGTTTTATTACAACGAACTCTTTGCTAATGAATCCCTAAAATGTTGTGCTCAGTTTTTAGGGCGAAAAATGTTTGGTCAAACAAATTAATCATAATTAAAAGCTCTGGCATGAATCCTTGTTAGATTCGCAAATGAGGTTGTAGGCTACAGCTTTTAATCAGATTATTTTTTTGTTTTGTGTCTTTTGTAAAGGGTATGCGGTATGTCTAAAATACAAAATTAAATACAATTTCGAAGCTCGTTGTATTAATAACTTAAAATAATTGTGAGTGCCTCCAAATTCGTGAATTACTTACATATTTATTGGACTATACACACCGCAAATTTTTATCGCCAGAAAAAAAATATACACATAATCAGATGCCGTTAGATACTAAACACAGATACTTATGCAAAAAAACTTAAAACTAATTTTGGTTAAATTGGATAACGGTTACCGTTAGTTATTTTCCTTTGCGTCAGGCGGTACCCAACATTGATAATAATTTAAGTTTGATTCATCGTTTCGCAAACCTGGGCACCTAGCTCGAGCCGGCTCGCAAAAGCTCGACCCGGGCGCCGCACTCGCACCGCTGTTACTCCGTTATTTTGTAAAAATCCAAAATGTTGACTGCATAGAGATACAACGTAGTACCCCTTCTGCATTGCCCATTTTTTTTTTGGTAATTACAAATTGGTGGTGCATGAAAAAGTTTAATTTTTGGCTCTAACAGCAACGAGAGATAGATTTGCCGCTGTATTATTTTATTATCCTGACTTTTAGAAAAATATTGATGCGACGACGATACAGAAACAGTAGTTCTAGACACGAGCCTTGTTCCATCTTATTCTAAAAAAGAAAGAATAAAAACTTTTACGAATCCGTATCAAATATTAATTGAGTTTCTTGGACTCAAAGTTTAAAAGTCCTGGCAAAGATTTCGACGCATTCAGCTGGCCAAGATTTTTCCTAAACTTAATTTTCGTTCGTTAAAGCCTTAAAGCGCTTTCAGGTCAAGTCTTGTGTAACTCTGAATTTCGTTCCTCGAATATTCTGCAAACATTATTCATATTGTGACGGGTAAGTTCTTTCAGCGTAAACAGTGTGATGTATGAAAATAAAATTGTAAGTGAACGGCACCTACCGTAATGTTATGCATGAATTTCTTGTAGGCAGTAGAAATTGGTTTATATTGGGATTAGGTTGGGACTTGACAGGGTATGATGAAGTGTTTCTAGGGAGATAATACCTTTACTTGCTAGTTGCTGCCTCTCTTCATATTTTTAGTCGAGAATTCTTAACAGAGTGGTCTTGGTCATAATAGGGTTCCGATGAATGGCAGTTCCAGCTATCCTCCACCGGATAGCCTCCACCTGGCTCTGTTCGAGTCATTGTGGGAGCAGTTGGATGAAGTGACTCTAGGGAGAAAATACTCGTACCTTTACCTGCTAGTTACTGTAGTTACAGTAGCAGTAGCTACAGTAACTAGCAGGTAAAGGTACGAGTATTTTCTCCCTAGAGTCACTTCATCCGAGTTCCAGATATGTGCCTTCACTTGGCTCTGTTCGAGGCATTGTGGAAACAGTCGGATGAAGTGACTCTAGGGAGATAATACTGTACCTTTACTTGCTAGTTGCTACCTCTCTTCATATTTTTTAGTCGAGCATTCTTGACAGAGTGGTCTTGGTCATAATCCGGTTCCAATGAATGGCAGTTCTAGCTATGCGCCTCCACTTGGCTCTGTTTGAGGCATTGTGGGAGCAGTCGGATGAAGTGACTCTAGGGAGATAATACTCGTGCCTTTACTTGCTAGTTACTGTAGCTATTTCTCTTCATATTTTTAATCGAACATTCTTGACAGAGTGGTCTTGGTCATAATCCGGTTCCGATGAATGGCAGTTCCAGTTATGTGCCTCCACTGGGCTCTGTTTGAGGCATTGTGGGAGCAGTCAATCATGGTTGCGTTTGTAAGAGATTTGATGAGGTCTGACCATCTAGTTGGAGAGCAAACACGGGATCTCTTTCCCTCCATTCTGCTTTCTTCTTCTTCTACTACTAATTGAACCATTGCTCCATTGAGTTTGATAAGTTGCTACTAAATATTGCAAGAAGCTTACGATGACTGAATCAACTTTTACCGTTGGGAGGCGTCTCCTGCAGGATGCCGTCTGTCACAAAGCGGTAATGTGTTAGCATTACTGTGTTACGGTTGGAAGGATACTGTATCTAGTGACACCGGCCTATGGGAATCAAAGCCTTGTGTAGTTCTATTATGGCTATGGGCAGGCGTGATCTATTGCCATGAGAAAGTCTAGTGTCTCTTGTTTGCAAAAATTAGGCTAAAAATGTGTTATCGTACTAAATTATGTTCATAATTTTTCTGATAGATAAACATTTAGTAAATTAAAGTTCTAATTGAAACCATACCTTACCTTTCTTGAACATAATGGAAACATATTATTTTAACATGAAAATCAAACTCAAGAAACTTCTTTGAAATAGCGAGAAACTATTTCAAAGCAGCCTTCCACACCTCGACCACAAAACGAGAAGTCAAGTAAAAAGCTGTCGCGAGAAAACATAAAACATTCGCTGCTAGGTTTCTGGTTACAATTTAACTCTTAGCTTCACACCTTGAATAAAACCGGCTTCACACAATAACCAGAAGGTAACAAATGCTTTTTGCGAAGACTCCTTCGTTTGAAAAATAAAACACCATAAAAATGATTGATGATCTTTCCTGTATCCCTATACCTACTGATGTGACAGAACACAAGGACACAAAAAATAAATTGTAAGAGACATTTTGAAAAACGGAATTTCTGAGGTAAAGGTAGAGTAGGGCATTCTAAAATAGAGTAAAAATAAGTTTAAATACTTACATAAATCTTATGTCACTATTATGGTCATTTTGTAAAAAGATCGATCAAGATAAAAGTCTTTGGGTAAAAAAATCGGGATAATTTACATTTTACCATTGGGAGGCGAGGAAACAGTGCCGGATATACTGCCACAAAGCAGTAATGTGCAAGCATTACTGTGTTCCGGTTTGAAGGGCATTGTAGCCAGTGAAATTACCTACTGGGCTTTTGAGACTGATCATCAAAATCTTTCAAAGTGAAAGTGAAAGGAGGAGCCTTACTAGCAGTGTTGCAACGACCTATGTAAATCAAAGTTCAGTTTGGCACTGTTTTGGTCATGGGCAGGCGTGACTTCTTACCATCAGGAGAATGTCTAGCTCGTCTCGTCACTTCTTAGCTAAAAAATAGAGCAAAATGTGTTTTGCACTCTCGATGTCAAAATGTTCACACAGTGGACCGACAGAATTGTTGCGGTTGCAGAAAGCCAGTGAATGAAGACGATTTGAGACCGCTCCTCGTGGTTTACGGGGATATTTTGACCAGCAATGGGCAGTTCAAAGCCCAAATGATGATAATGTTCTAGATACATTACACATTTTCTCTAAGCCACATCTCTTTTCAACCGACTTCAAAAAAGGAGGATTTTATGAATTCGATTGAATGTTGTTATTTTTTAATGTTTGTAACCGACTTTATTGTTAATACACCGATTTGAAGAAATTTCATCTAAATCGGTTTAGATTTGAAATCAAAATAACTGAAATAAATATGGCGTCAAAGTAAACAAAATTGCGTATTTTGCTTCCCTGTGACTTGTCAGTGGTGCCTACGGTCATAGAACCGATCCGATTGAAGTCCGATTGAAGTAGGTTGTTGTACATATGTTTTTGTAAAACCTTGATTACCTATTTCCTTTACTATCTAGTCTGAGTCACGGAGGAAAAAAGTATCTGAGTGTAATTCTGGCTTTAGGTATACGTTGTAAAACAGCACGCAAAAACCGTTGGCACGGAGCAGAGCCGCAGGTGCGTTACGGTTTAGACTGTACTATGTCGTATGTAGCCGTTGTGGGATGTAATGTGTCGCACTGTACCATGACGCAGCGTGTACCGTGAAAATTTATGATCACGAGCTACCTATTGGATGAAAAGTGCTGTTTTTTCGACGATATTGTGTATTGAATTCAAACATTTTTGAGGTTTCCGGAAATTCAAATTTCTCATAAATGTAGGTACCTATGTACTTCAAATGACCTAGCTCATTTGGCTGAACCAATTATGAAATGACACAATATAATATACATTTTATTATTTTTACATAAACAATAATATTAATCATAATAAACAACTAACATTACAATAAAAAAAACTAGTCTACCTAAATAATAACTTGTATTCATATTTTATACACCTAAATTACACAAACTCAAAAATTTTATTACCTTCTTGAAATGTCTATGTAGTAAATAATTCTCTTAAAACTCTGTGGATAACGTAGTTGGCTGAAATATAATTAATATGCTTAAGATGTTATAACTGTTAAGTAAAATGTATATTGCAGCTGTTTGTTGTCCCAATAAATAAAATTAAAATTAAAAAGTCTATTTAATGCCCGAATTATTGATGAGGCTAGTTTTTAAGCCAGGATAGCAAGATAGTGATAGTAAGCTAGCAAGTTAGCAGCTTTAGCTTCGTATAAACTGTTCTGTTTACACGAAGCCAGAGCTGCTAGCTTGCTGACACTATCTTGCTATCCTGGCTTGTAAAACTAGCCTCGTGTATCTCAGACATGACTTTGGTGTTGTAATCTGTTGACGTACTCTAAGATGAGCGCACGCTATCGCCGGTAACTGCAGCGGTGTTTGAACAGGAAACAATGCAAGATGTCCCCAATTTCTCGCCTCTGATAGCACTCGTGATTTATAGTTTACATAGTATGTTTTCACAGACATAGTTAAGACATCAGTCAGTAACTGTATCTGTATGTATCTGTATGAGTATCTGTGATGTAGTGATAAAAATCCACTGGTTAGGTCTAACTCAGTTACCTAACTTTATCTATAAAACTATCTGGTACAAATTGTGTACTAAACTTAATTAAGAAGTTATAGATGACGGATTAAACTTTAAAACTCTGCTCTTCTTTTTTCATTACTAAGGATTCGTTTACATAAAAACGGCGTGTCCTTAACTACATGATATAACCGAAAACGTTATCAAGCAGGCTACTCGAGCCAACCCAAACGAGCGTTACATAATGGAGCGTTACGAACCCAGATGAGAACCCACAAAATATTTTGTTCAAGGCGCCTAAAGAAGTTTTCACTCCAACAAAATATTATAAAACGAATTGTTTACTCAATAAACTACTTATCTGAAAATAGTAAAGAATTTAATTTCGCAATGCTCATAGTTTGAGAATCTGTGATATTATTTCGAAGAGTGTTTCTAAATGTTTAGATAAGAGGAACACAGGAATTAGGACGTGCTCTGCTTAGCTTTGGCCACCTGACGTCGGCCATATTGCATTGCATACGTCACAAACCATCTGAACAATATCTTAGCTTTTGTTATACAAATAATGAGCAATATTTTACCATGTTAAGGGCTGTTACTAGTTACCTCAGTACGTTGCCATCTGGTGTTGATTTAGATTAGTTGAGCCATATTCTAACATTTTTTTAACTCGCTCCAAAAGTCTTCATCCAAAAGTTGTCTGGAATAAATTGCTTCTTAGCGATTTGACCGCCCATTGTAATGTTTAATTTCTATCTATGTAATTACGTAATTCTATCTTTTCTGTCTATGTTAGGACTACTAGGTTTCTATGTTGTTTATGTGGCGTCAGAGTTCATTGATGCAACAGAATGCTTCCAAAGACTCTCCTCCAAGTGTTTCTCTTCCGCTATTGTATTTGTTATTGAATATTTTAACAGCACCTGTGTTTACATTACACACTTGCTCTTTGAACGCATCTAACGGAGAACATTCAAATAGGTTATGGATTCTAAGCGCTATTTTGAGAACCGATCTAGTTTATAAGAATGATTCATTATTGCATTTTGCTGTCCAGTAGATTACTCTAGAAAACACCCAGAAGATAGAGAAACGTGTCTCATTCACTTACCTAAATAATGATGGACAAATTGTAACTGCCATTTCTGTACCTACATGTAAAGAGGTGTAGACTACCGAGAAATTTTATAAGTAGGTCTTGTCTTGATTCGTGTTAGCTAGTGGCTCTGGTGTCGGAAATTTCAAAAACCGCCCGTAGGCCTCCTTGTTAACTTGTGGACATATTACAATGTCGATTAGTGAATGTCATTATTATAAAAAATAATTATTTTAAGACTGCAGAAAAAATTGGGTCTATACACAAGGCGCTTATGAAACGCACGATCGCGATCGTTGCGTTGGTAAAGCGCGATTGTAGAGCAATTTTCAGCCGACTTCTAAAAAGTAGGAGGTTCTTTTCGGTTGAATGTTTTTTTTATGTTTGTTACCTCAGAACTATATACTATTTTGAGAAAATATTTCAGTACTTTGGTTTTGAAATCAAACTAACTGAATAAATGACGTCATCCAAGTAAACGAAATTGCGTATTTTGCTTTCCTGTGACATTTCAGTGGTGTTTACGGTCACTAAAAAGTCCAATCGAAGTCGGTTGTAGTAGGTTACATATGTTTTTGTAAAACCTTGATTATTTTATTTCGTTTTGTATGGCATTGGATTATCGCGCGACATTATTGTAACTATTTGCGACCGTTGTAGTAGCTCTTTGAGGTTAAAGTTCCCCGTTAAGATAGACTTCTTCAAAAAAAACTCCAGACCTTCATACTTGAAAAACGAAGTAGTATTTATCATCATTTTGGGAAAGTTTTTAATTGCTGTTCTTTCAGACGTACATAACTACGTAGTTCATTTCGTCTGAATGAGCTATCACAATGCGATGGCCTCCATCCATCATGCGAGAGGTAAGCTCGGTTTACGAGCTACTATCGAGAGCACCTAAAGACTCTAGATGACTACGGTGACCAACTCTTGCTAGTACTTTAGTACTTTGGAAAAAAAAATAGTCCCTAAAATTAGTCCTAGCCTAGAGCGAAATAAAATTTATAGTGTCGTATCAAACACTAGATAGATAAGATTATTCTTTGTTGCACCACATCACAAAAACAAACAAAAACATACAGAAACAAGAAAACAATGGTTAAAAAGAATGGACAACGGGTGGTCTTATTGCTAAAAGGCGATCTCTTCCAGACAACTTATAAATGGATAATACACAGTTGAATAAAACGTGGACGGCGGCATATTTAACTACAAAAAAATATTCTGTGACATCAAGGTTTTAATATGTAGAGTGACTCTAACACGATTCTAAGTCGATTTTTTTCACTCAAGTGAATACTTACATTTGAAATTCGACAGGTGACAGCCGAATATTTGGTAAAGCGGCGGCCATTTTACCACTCACGTAAGTATTCCCTTGAGTGAAAAAATCGACTTAGAATATGGGTGTAAGAGTCACGCTTTTTACGTAGTCATTTTAACACCAAGACTATCTTACATGCCTCTTTCTCTTTCCAAATATCTCATGTAAAAAATGTGTTGATTCCCTTATTTTCTGATATCCTATCGTAAACGTGTTGACACCCGCAACTTCGTTTGCATTTTCTTAGTGCGTGCCTAAACTTCTAGACGATCATACCCTCGTAATTTCAAGTCTCTTCGTACAGCGGCTTGGCCTGCTTGTTGTCTGTCAGTCAGTCAGGACTAGGCCATAATATTATAAAAAAATTGGTTGTCTGTAAAGTTGGTTTACGGACGATAGTTGACTACCAGCGTAACGGGACAATGATCTATACCGGACAATGACAGCATTACCGGACAATGACGTCAACGTTTTCGTGCATGCAGCCGGCGTTTATCGATTTATTAGACGTAGTTACGTCAAACAATATTGATATCTAACAGCATCTTTTAGATATGTATTTTTATGTAAATACTTTATTGTTCTTTCTTTTATAAGTAAATTAGATTTTTATATTTTAATATAATATTTTTGTTAAGCTCTTAATTGCTAAGGAAGGCGTCACTGCTCATAGGCCCGGGCTGAAAACCAGCGTTGTCCTGCCTTCTCTAGGTATCTAGATTGCTGGCATTTCAGGACGACAATATGCTGAGACCGGACTTATTGGTCTTCATGACTTAAGGCATACCTAGTTATTTATGTTATAATGTTTTATGTACCTGCTTACATTTGTAGCTATACCTTTTTAGAGGAGCCAATTAACAAATTTCTTTTCTTCTTTTTCTTTTCTTTTTCATCTTCGTTTATTGTCACCCTGGTATGCACTTGCGCCGACATCCCACCACGTAACCAGTTTAGTAGATAATAGGTGCTTTATCCAGCCCTCTTCTTATTGCATTTTCTATAGCCCTATACAGTTCACTTTTATGAGCTAACGTTTAAAAGGAAAACCGATCAAAAAGTATGGAATCGATGGGATCACATAGATCTACATTACAGTGGTCTGTAGTAGTGGTCTTAGATATTTTCGATTAGTTTTTTAGGTTTACTACTCATCAAAATGAATTAGGTGGGTTTAATTTTTCCGATCGGTAAAATGTACAATTTGTTATTTGATATTTTTTATACCTAGCCTTTAAGTAAATGAGTATATAACATATTTTTGTTGACCATTTAAGCATAAGTAAAAATACTTTTTACTGAATAAATTACAACAAAAATCTTATTTGAAATTAAATAAAAATGAAAACAGTGTTTATTTTGAGCTTGACACTTATATTATTTTAAATCATCATATTTTTTCTCCGACAGTAGACCCAAGACAAGAACCGATATAAGAACAGACTTGAATAACTTATTTTCATCTCTCAGATATGGAACTATATTGATGACAGTAATAAATAATCGTAATACAGAAGTAACTACCCGAACGATAGCTTATACAGCAGCCCTGATAACAAACAAGAATAACTATAGATAGGCTACTGTAATATACCCATTATCTTCTGTTCCAATAGTTATTTGTCACAACAAACGATGTCATATCATCCAGACGATATTTTTTCTGCAGTTTAGCCGGCATTCGACTGGCGCGGCGGCGGCGTTCCGCAGGGCTTGGGAGTTTAGTCCTCTTTCGTCTCGCGTCCCGATCAGACATACGGCGCCGAATTAAATTGTACGCAAGATTTTATGAACGAACAATAGTAGTGATGTACTTGAAGTGTTAGTGAATGGATTGATTGATTGAAGTTCTAGAGAGGATGTATTGAAGTTACTTCCGGAGTAGAAGCTTCGTGTTCACTGAAAGTAAGTTAAGGTTTAAGTTTGCTGTTTTTCATTTAAGTTTATAAGTTCAACTTTATAATTTTTATCCTCATGTTTTTTTTTCATCGAATTATTTTTACTGATAATAAACCCTTATTATGTTATCTCCAAAAAACCAAAAGATGTGTTTATTTTGGTTTTACAATGAATTTTATTTAAAAAAAACGCGGCTATCGGGTGCCAATTTGGACCAGTTGAGCTACCTATAGATCGGTCTTCTATAATTAGCATAATTGTTTTGTACACTTAACTCTACCTTACGAAGGACGCTTGTATCATAATTTTCAAGCTAATTATTGTTATAGCCGAGACAGACAAATTTACATTTTCATGAACAATATCTTTCAATTTCATTCACCGAAATAAGCGCATTGAATGTTCAAAGCAAATTTGTAACACCTTGCGTCCTAGGCAGCCTCTAGGTAAGCTACAGACGATCTAATAGTTAGTAGGTGAACTAGGTATATTTGAATAATGCATCGATATCTATGCATCTCTGACTAGTTAAGATAGGAAGTGGGTGGATAAATTTCCGATATTATGCACGAATAGGTATTTTAGGTACCTTTATGATATTATGCAGGTTCAAATGAACTTATGCTAAACCCCAGTTTAGTTGAAATACTTTGCTAGATGAAGCCTGAAGGTCTACCTTCCAGAGACATGAGAGTGATGGATAAGTTAAGAGGTAACAGGCTAGCTTGGTATGGGCATGTGATGCGAAGGGAAGAATGTCATGTGACTAGAAGAGTGCTGTGGACGTGGTGGCCGAGTGGATGAGGCCCTTACCTTGCGATCTGATGGTCGCGGGTTCGAATCCGGGTGGCAGTCATGCGTAAATGGGGTTTTTCGGTCGAAAAAATCTATGTATGCATCCCATGTTCTTGCAACCGTGAAGGAAACATCGTGAGGAAACCGGCATGTCGTTAACATGTGCCGAGTGCACGAAAGGAGCCTCTTCGAGGCGCACTTGAAATCCTTTCACCACACTGGTTCGAAAGAACTAGTGACACGAAGAAGAAGAAGAAGAAGTGCTGAATATGGAAGTGGATGGATATAAGAGTAGAGGAAGGCCAAAGAAAATATGGATGGACTGTGTGAAAGATGATATGAATAAAACAGGCGTAAGTACAGAGATGACGGCTGATAGAGAGGAATAGAAGAAGAAAACATGTTGTGCCGACCCCACGTAAGTGGGAAAAGGACCAGAAAATGATGACTTTGCCAGATGAAGACAAGATGATGTAAGATGGTAATAATGTAGGCACCTATTTATTATTTTAACTAGTCGTAAAGTCAAGTTGGCCTTGCGTTAGCATCTGCTCATTTTTCTGCAGAAAGTGCGAGACATACCAATCTACTTACTTATTTATTATTACCCTAAGCACCTGACTTTGTATTTGGTTTACTTACATATTAAAAAATACCTAAATGTACATACGACTGCAGAGAACTATGAAGAGATTCTACACAGGTTTACCAGAAGAGCCTACACAACATATAAGTAATTTATCTTAATTCTTGAAACAAAGATTTTTTATTTTGATTTTTTGAATTGGAGTCGGAGACCTTGGTTGGTTTAAAAACTCTCACACCAGATCTAGCCACTGGTTTAATGATACTAGTTTTCAGCCTGTAAATAAAATAAAATGAATAAATAAAATAGCCTTATTTCTACTAACATTAAAAATTATTTACATGAACTATTTTCCATAACCTACATTAATATTAGTAGTCCCTCATTGGCGTAGGCCTCAGCCAAACTCTTCCAGGTGTTTCTGTCCCTCGCTTTTACCTATAATTCTATTTTATAAATTTAATTTAAATTTTATACGTGTTTTAAAAATTACCCTACTAACTTAAAAACACGTATAAAATCTAAATTAAAGTATGAAACCTTTCACTTTTTTTGTTCACGAAATCAAAAAACATGGACGAAACGAATAGTGTGAAGAAATTACTATAATACGGCGTACTTTTTGAGTATTTGTCCGAATCATTTTGTATGGAATTCGGATTTGAGGATTGGCCTTAAAGAGTTTTACGAGGCCAAATTCACACCACGTGTGCTAAAAACGGTTAAATATACTACGTCTGTCCACGTACGAATCCAATTTTCAATCTTTGGAAAATAAACATTTAGAAAAACTTCGAGTTCGCGGTAATTCATGCAAACTCGAAACAATGTACCTTTAAGATTGCCACAGTTATGCCTTTACAAAGAGCTTTCTGTGTTTTTTCGATACCAAAAATCAAAACGGTTTGATGTATGAAAGTGGAGCCATTATAGTAAACACTAAAATGGTAGAAATATATCAATAGAAGGCTTTGTACTGACCTAAACGCAGGGACTTGAAACTTGAAATGAATTTTGCTAATTTGCAACTTAAATTGTGCGTGTCAGCTGGTTTTACTCATGTAGAGTTTTTTTTGAGAACAATACGTTATTGGGATTAAAACACAACTATGGTATTATATTATCAGACAGAGTTACATACCTACATATTATGTACAGTTGGCTCTATAATTGTCTTTACACCCAGCTTACGCCGGTTTTCTCCTGTGATTAAACCACTCACACAAACACATCATGTTTGTGTGTGAATAAACTACTGATGTGAATAAATCACTTAAGATATACCCCTAATATATACCGCAAGTAGTTTAATCACAAAAGAACATCGGCGTAAGCTGGGTGTAAATACAATTATAGAGCCGACTGTACCCATCAATAATTGTGTGGATTGTGGATCACGTCAAGCTGTTAGACAAGCGAATGTTATTAGTAGACACAGGGGAACCCTTACATTATAATTAAGTATGTAGGTATAGTGTCTGCATTTTGACTTGATATTGATAGATCAGTTCTGCATTATGTATTTCATTTCACAATGCATCACTGATAAGTATCGTATTATTTGTAACTAGGAAATATCACGCTATAACATCGTAAATACAACACTTAGCCTGATTATGATTGACTGGTTCATTGTCGCCGAGACCGCTGAAACTATAGAGACTTGAAATATTGTGTGGGCGTAGAGTCCTAAGATAAATAATATACAAATAGGTAGGTAATGAAAATGAAAATGAAATGGAATTTATTTGCCTAAACAAATACAATAATATAAAGGTACACTATTTAAATATATTTTTTTAACTTTCGAAATTGAAGGGGGAGAGGAGTCGATATATAAAGAGTTTAGTTCTGACTTACTGACTGACTGATAGATAACGCACAGGACAAACCACTGGACGAAGAGACTTAAAATTTCGAGTTTAGGTCGGAGGGTAGTTTACGTTCTTTTCAGGAAGCCTAGGCCCGTAATAGGAAAGAAATTTTCTTAATTCGCAACGCAAACGAAGTTTGCGGGTGGGTGTCAACTTAGTTTGATATAAATGTTTGTTATTTGATCTTGCTTGTAACGCTTTATACTTATTTTAAATTGATTCAGAGACTGTTCAAAAACTTGCGTAGGCAGATAAGCACTTTAAAATATCTATTAGTGTTTAATTTTTTTTACCAAGGTTTCTCTATTTGCATTGAAAATTGGATAACAATTTATAGTTTTATGCATTGTCGTAAATCAGTCTAAAAACCGTCCACCCACACAACGAGGTTTTGTAAACTTTAGCCAGTTCAATGGCGTGCCATAAAAGATTGTTTGCTGACATAAATAGGCCAAGTTACCAATTTCGGCATGACATCAATCAGGCTCAAGATTTAGAATGATGAACTGCCAGAACCATGCTGTACACACTTCCGTGTCACCACACGTGAGAGAACAGCAGTTTCTTAAGGCCTAGAATCCAGCGCAAAGGTTAGAAAAAAATACTATCTACTTAGATGTCGTACTGATAGGTACAGTCAAAATGGTAAGAATATAGTAAGTATTACGTAGCGTACCTATTGCAAATGTACCGTTTTAGGATTTACCTAAGATTTTAGGTTTTTACATGATTAGAGGCAATTCTGTAAAACTATACTGTATAGTTTACTAACTGACTTTGGTGTATATTTGGCATCAAAGGCCATAAAATTATCATTACTGTTTCTGATGTTGTACTGTTTTCCATGTATTATTTCTCGCACCGTCTGCTACAGCATCTAATATCTAAATAAAAACCTTCTATATTCGGGTCCTAACCAACAAGTTCAACAGATTGTTTTGTCATTTGGTCTACACCGGCCAAACTACATTTTGATGAAAATCATTTTTTTAGAACGTGGTGGCCGAGTGGATTACGCCCTTGGCTTGAGATCTGATGGTCGTGGGTTCGAATCCCGATGACAGTTATGCGCAAATGGGACACTCAACCGGACACTCAACTTATACTTTGCCTTAACAAATCTAAGTCTAAGTCTAAAAAGTTTTCACATCTATTCCCACCCCACGTGTTTGTTTAGTTCAATGGTTCCAGCGTTATATTTATCGTTATTCTTATCCACCCTTTATAACAAACTTTCGTGTTATGTATTAATGGAGATTTTAATGTTTTTTATGTTTTAATTAACTTAACTTTAGTTTAGAACTTTAGTACATATTACTATATTATAAACCAAAGAGTCAACGAACAGAAAACCAAAGTTTAAAGATACGACACGTGTTTCGCCTCTACACGAGGCATCATCAGGAGGTGTGGACTCGCCGAAGTTCGAAACGAGCGAGTCCACACCTCCTGATGATGCCTCGTGTAGAGGCGAAACACGTGTCGTATCTTTAAACTTTGGTTTTCTGTTCGTTGACTCTTTGGTTTATAATATAGTTTTTTTATGTCCCATGTCGAACAAGTTTGTTCTAATTATTTCATCATTTAGAAGCATCTTTATAAATGTTATCATCTTTTATGGATAAAATGTGACTTGTCCAAATCAGTATTCGATAAGGTTGGGCATGGGTGGGTCACACGAAATTTAATGTCTTCATTGTGATATGATCGGAATAATTTATTGTACATAATGAGACCAATTTGTAACAGGCATTGAAATTTAGTGGATATCACATCGGGTGTAGGCGTTTGTCATTAGACTTACCCGATTGCGAAGAAGGAGGGTTATAATTTTCGAGATTCTTTACATTATTTAAAAAAGAAACAGGGTTCTCCGTGCTTTTTTTTTATGTGAAATAGGCAAGCATTTGACTAAACCCTCACCTGATAGTAAGTGACGGTGAGGTCGAGGATGTAGCTTAGCTTGCCTAGTAAGAACTTATTCACTCTTGGTTTGAAGACTCCGAGATTATAAAGTGTCGGAAAAACAGACGCCGGCAGCGTCTTTTAAAGTTTAAGATTTGTTGAATAATTTTCATTGAAATATAAACCACAATTTTTGTCACTATTATTTCAATCAATCGATAATAGTACATTATGATATAAGTGCTGTAAGTTGAGAATTACAGCCGAGGCGATATTGCTAGCCCGAGCCGTAGGTGAGGGCTACAAGAAAGCAGAGGCTGTAATTATCAAAGCGCACGTATGTCATACGACGTTTGATAACACATTTGCGAGGAAATAAATAAAACTCGGACTTGACGACATTTTCAAATAAAAACAATACAGCGAAAAGAAACAGCGCGCGGAATATTTTTTACTGGTTGTCAAATTAGCGATGCGCGCGCATGCCAGTATTATAATGAAGTAAATTAATATTTTTGTGTTTTGTTACATTTAAATGGTTGTAATTTATGGTCATATTAATTAAGTTAAAGAATTAAATGTTTATTTATTATATTTTATCTCCCTAAGTTAATTTTATTCATAAAATGTTGACCACTCTTCTGACATAAAAACTCTTTGCTAAGATTTAAAAAAAGTATCGTTCGTTTTAAACGGAGAACATTGATAAACCTTCCTTTTTTAATTACATTACCGCACTAGTGCGTAATGAGATACAATACGATATTGAAATTGGTGCAATAATAGACCTTTTGCGAGCAAATGTGTTATAAATCTTTATTTCTTAACTACTACAAATGGTGTTGCCAGCTTACTTCTACCACAAAGGTATGCAACAATTATAATTTTTATTTTTTTACTTTTCGATTTGCTAAAAATTCTGCAATTGGAAGTTTTCCTATACACATAACTTTTGCCAACTTAATCACCCTGAATTGAATTTTATAAAATTACAAAAAGCAATCCGATTCCAAAGTTCGACGACGTTGGCACCTGGCACCAAGTAAATCCCTCGTGAAAAATAGCCCGAGCCGAGATTTGAAGTAGGAAAAAATTACGGTAAAAGTTAAGCCACCTGTCGTCCCAATTTGTCTCTTGGATAACTGTTATCTTGGCTATTTAGTGCACGTGTACTCAACAGATATTTCGTGATCTGTGGAGTGATGTTCATGTTTTTTTATTGATTGGTTTGACGTTTGATGACAGTACTACCCGTCTTTTGATTCAAAACTGACTTAGATTTCTGGGATTCGGAGTCTGAATTTCGGTATTCCCATCTATTCGTCCGTATGTCACAAGCAGAGACAACTTTTTTATGAATACATTTTAAACACGTTCTGTGATATTTATAACAGATAATTGTACTTACCCTTTAGGTACACACGTAATTTTTTCTTCGTTGAAAAACAGTTCTCAATTACTATGCTTGAAAAAAAAAGATAGATACTACTGATATTCTCGGTAGAATCACCAATTCAACACATAACACGGTTCGATGTTCTACTAACCTGTTACGATCAATCACTGAAAAGATCAACATTTCCAAATCTTTTTTCGGATCATGAGAGAAAATAATACAATGCGATTTCAGGATTGACATCAATCCTGTTTTTTCGATTTTTATAGAAGGTAAAAAGAAATAAATATTTATTTGATGCTCAATGTAGAAAACCTTATTAACACTATGTTCGTTTGACAGTTTAAGTAGAGCAAATACGTTATAATAGACGAAACCTTGAAAATGATCAAGTTTCGTAGAATAACAGAATATGCAAACATATTGTTGTTAAATATTTATAAAGATGAAGTCACTTGAATGCTTGTAAAGTCACTCTACCTACGGATATGAGTCACTGAGACACTAAAGTTAAACATATACTTACTTACCTACGTTCGTAAAAGCATTTACAATTGTGTGTCTGCACCTGCATAATTATTACCTACAGCTGTTATCATACTAAGAATGATATACAGCTTTATTAATTTAATATCAATGATTACCGTTGGGATCCGTCCCCTGCATGATGCTGTCTAGGTGGTTACCAACACAGTGTCAGTGTGTAAGCATTACTGTGTTCCAGTTGGAAGAGTACTGTAGCTAGTGAAAATACTGAGCTTTTGATACTGACCATCAAAATGTCTCAAAGTGAAGGTAGTACGGGCCAATGAGAATCAAAGCCCTCTATAGCACTGTTATGGTTAAGGGCACTGAGCAGGCGTGATATCTTACCATCAGGAGAGCGCATAGCTAGTCTCGCCACTTGTAAACATAAAAAAAGTTTGATGCCTAAAATAAACACTTGAAATAATAATTAAAAATTATTAAGTATCATATTTCAAAATTACTTAGTTCGACATTATTATGTTATGATTCTGGGGTCTGTGTTTCAAATATAACTGAGATAACCAACTCAATTATTTTTTCTTTTATTTCAGAAATCAGAAGATGGCTTTCTGGAAAGTGATAACCCTTGCGTGCACGGCTTCGATCCTCGCCGAGGCCAAGTGGATGAAGCATCAGAAACGCGACATTCCCTCTCACATCTGTGACCCACTTCACAACAACACGAACCTAGTACAATGTTACTGCACCCATGCCAAGGACCCGCAGATCATCAGAAACGCTGATTGCTATCTTACAAACTCGTCTGTAACACCTGAGCACATAGCGTGGAAAGCTTTTAAGAATCTCAAAAATGCTCATAAAATTACTTTCACAAACACAAAAGGAATACCGTTAAAGTACGTTCCCACCAACTCGATCATAGAAGCTGAAGCAATGCTGAAGTTTAAGATAAAACACGGGCTGATTGAAAGAATAGAGCCGTTCGCTTTTGCGAACGCTAGCTCCATCCAAGAAATAACGCTAAGAGATAACAAAATCACAATTCTGAGCCCACACGCATTTGCACATCATCAACATTTGAAAATAATAAGTTTAGATACGAATAGTTTGACGGAAATCAATAGAAATGTATTCGTGGATCTGCCAGCGCTTGAGAAATTGTATCTTACTGCCAACGAAATAAGCACCCTCCACGATAAAGCGTTCATTCATCTTGGTAATTTAAGAGAGTTGGAGATCGATCGAAACAAAGTTTTCAGTTTGAATTTTGCCACTTTTGAAGGGCTTAAGAATTTAGAAAATTTGGACCTGAGCAATAATGCATTAGAAGTGATCGGAGATAATACCTTTGAGGCTCTTAAAAATCTTAAATCTTTGAACTTAGCAGAAAATCAGATTCAGATGTTAGATGAAAAGGCTTTTAGTGGACTTGGGAAATTGATATCATTGTCGCTAGCTCAGAACAAACTGACAGCAATAGTCAGTGAAAAAATGTTCAATGGTTTGAACTCTTTGCTGTCTCTGAGTTTGAAAAGCAACCAAATCAAGGAGCTAAAGTCTGTTGCAATGACTCCTATTCTTACTAATTTCTACGGCAGCGCTAGTAGTTTGGATGTTGACGGTACGTGTATTTTACTGTATCCTTCGGGTTAAGTTAACGTATCCACACATTTCACGTATGCTTATATTTATTTAATATGTTATTTTAACATTTTATTTTTTATTTTTCAGATAACAACTTCCCTTGCAACTGCAGTTTAGACTGGTTCATCTCGTTAATGAACAAGACCCAGAACAAGCATCTCAAGAATTCAATTGAAAACTTCAAATGTGTGCCAGATGTAGCCCTCAGAGACGCGTGGACCAAGACTATCGAAGCAGAAAAGGCACAGCAAGTTTTTGAGGAAAATGAATCTCAAGGCGAAGATTACGAATACTACGATGAAACACAACTAAATGGCAAGCTCTTCTACCTAGATGTTAGGGATCTACTCAAATGTGACCCTTCTTTATTACCAAGAATATCAAAAGTGGAGACGACACCACAAACCAAAGAAGCTATTCCAACAACATTAAAGAGTACCACGTACAAAATGACGAGTGAAATTCTAGACTCATCTTTAATCGATACGACTACTACAGCTATTGAGAAATCTGACAAGAACAAAAGAGAGAAGCATGTTGAAGACTTCACTACAAATAGACTAGCGACAGTATCAGCTAAGCCAGAAGAAAACAGAATATACGAAGATATGGCTTCTGATGAAGGAAGACCTGATAAAATTAAAGCACATAGAAGTGTGCAGGAGGAAAGTAAAGAACCAACTAATAATGCAAACAAAAGCATTGGGTGTGTAACATTGCTTGGAATATTGATATTATTTAGATTAGATGTTTTAGAAATTAGTTTTTAATTTGTTTTATGTTAGTCTTAAAAATTACAGTCATTAAATTAAATTATATCGTAGTAATTTAAAATTAAACGTCCCGTCTAGATTCATTTTCTCCTTTATCGTTATATCCTCGATATCAATAATGTAGAAAAAACAAATTACAATATACAGCTAACGCAAGAACAAAAGCACTTCTAGTGAAAGCCTACAATAAATCTTCGTATCTTCTAAGTAAAATAATACAAGATTAGGATGCAGCCTAGATGAGGTTGCAGGTAAAATGCTTTTCTTGCTGTAAACTTATATTCAAGATTATAATCTAAACATTTGTAGATTTTTCCGCCTAAAGTTCTGATCAGCTAGCAAGTGTGAAATACAAGTCTTTCCAATCCGTATCTACCTTAACTATAAAGGGATAAACAGGGATGCTTCAGAAGGAAAAGTGCCCATTTTCCAAGTGCATAAAAAATACCGTGTGGTTTCATAAACAGCCTACTAGCGCCATCTGTACCCGTTTAGGTATAACATATTTTAATTGGAGAACCCCACTTTTACTCACCTGTAAAGTATTCGAACGAG
Source organism: Lobophora halterata (assembly GCA_932526365.1). Classification (NCBI taxonomy): domain Eukaryota; kingdom Metazoa; phylum Arthropoda; class Insecta; order Lepidoptera; family Geometridae; genus Lobophora; species Lobophora halterata. Next base: position 2,875,549 of record OW052015.1, read on the forward strand.
TTTTCCTTAATTTTCAGCAGGTGGCGCATAAACAAAAATTTGATGTTACGCCATCTCTTCTTTAAGATTGGAACCAATTTCATGAAAGAGCTCCTTGTAGGGTCTGGTGACTCTACCAAGCAGTTGAGGAGTAATTTTACTATGTTCAAACTACGTCGGTAGGTACGTTAAATATTTGAAAAACGGTATTTAATTTCAGACCGTTAGATGGCAGCAGCAATCTTTTCAGTTTTCAAATTTTAAAAAAAAAATAGGATTGGCAATTAAAAATAACTGAATAGATTTAAAAACGTATGATATTTAATTATTTCTGTACAAATATTACAATAATTAGTAGTTAAGGGGAATCCTCAAATCCGAATTCCATACAAAATGCTTCGGACAAATACTCAAAAAGTACGCCATTTTATAGTTATTTCTTCACTCTATTCGTTTTGTCCATGTTTTTTGATTTCGTTAACAATAAAAAAGAAAGGTTTCATACTTTAATTTAGATTTTATACGTGTTTTAAAATTAACCCTACTAACTTAAAAACACGTAAAAAATCTAAATCACTATAATACGGCGTACTTTTTGAGTATTTGTCCGAAACATTTTGTATGGAATTCGGATTTGAGGATTCCCTCTAAGTTTATGTTTGCTTGCACAATTATCTAGCATAACTAAGTACCTCCTAGCTGCTCCTAGGTATAAGCACAGATAATATAATTCTATACGTAAAGGTATGTGCCAAGACTAATTACTAAGTACGTACCAGTTGAATTGAGAACTTTATTATTCGTGTAATAAGTTGCTAATGCCGTTAGTACTCTATTAAAATTGTTTTTTTAAAACTTAGTTAATTTTATTTAGAGCAAAAGTGAAACCAAGCCGAAAATTGTCTGCAAATTGGATTTATTCAATTAAAAGCTAATTTTCGCAGGACTTTTTGACCATAAAACTAATTATACTGGTAAAACGTGCCCTTGGTTAATTAATTTATCTAGTCGTTTTACAGCAAATAAAAATAAATTATTGTTAGTTCAAAGTAGCTACTAAACTTCTGAAACAAGATTTTTTTTTTATTTAGAGGTATATTTTGTTCGATAAAAAAAAAACTGCTTCTCACTCTCCCAAAGCCTAGTAGGTAATTTCACACATTTTCCTTCAAACCGGAACATAGTAATTATTAACAATAACTGCAGAATATCTGGAACAGAGTTGTTACACAACTAGACGAAATCCTGCAGAGGTCTGAAAAATGGCATAAATATCGAAATTAGCTTCGTAATTAATCACCTAATTGCGGTTTCAGATCAGCGGATTAACAGGGCGGATTCACCGCTCGTGTTATGTTTTTTGCAGCGCGAATACGCGCGTAACCGTGCGACAAGCCGCGAGAGACATTTTTTCTCTAGAAAAAACCGAGCGTAAAGGCTTCGTCAAACAGGAAGCGTTCTTTTTTTTTAACTATTTTAGGCTTGCGTTTGACCACCATCTCACCTGATGGTAAGGGACGATGTGGTCGACGATGTAGCACGCGTACCTATCAATCCTAGAATAATCCTATTCACTCTTACCTTAAAGACACCCAAATTATAGTGATCCGGAAACACTGACGCCGGCAGAGCATTCCATTCCTTGGCGGTTTGCATAATGAAAGTACCGTTACGTTGAGCTATAACGCTGCATTGTGTTGTACAGATATATTGAGAGCCTGTCAAACAGTCCTGACGCCACGACAGAACGTTGCGCCAAAGAATAAATAATATTATTACATAGTAAAACACAGTTCGGCGCTATAGCGCGGCGACCACTTAGCGCCCTGACGCGGCGTAAGTACGCGTTCTGTTCGGCGAAGCCTTTAACGCCGCGCCGCGCGCTGGTAGCGTAATCGTGACACGATTTTGAAGTTCGCGAGTACCAATCCGCCCGTATGTATACGCGCGACAAAAATACGCTAGTCTGAAACCGCACTAAGGTGCTTACAAAATTACATCCGCTAGAAAACGCGCTGCGTAAAAATAAAATGCTGATTGTAAATTTTTTGTTATTCGACTACTATTTCAAGCAAAGTTCAACACATTAGTTGAATCGTACGTAGGTACTGTGAAACTTCTGCCTACAGGATGGTGTGGCAGTCAAAAATACATATTATATGAAATATAACAAGGCTTAATGTTGTAGTAAGAGATAACAATAATAATGATGAATTGAATTAGTTATCATATTTCTTCTTGTCGCAGCAACTTTGACACTATGTTTGAGTTCAAAGACCTTTTGAATAAGTATAAGCTATACCTACAGGATGATGCTCTTTTATTAATTGCAATCAAATAATTTAAAATGCAAGACAAGAAATTTAGTTAGGTATTAATCAAAACATATTTTACCTAGCTATTTTCATATTATTTTAGGAAACGATATTTTTATCATTCTGTTTAAATTAGTACTTTTAGAAAAACCGCGTTATTATGCTGTTGGTCTATCTCGCTTCTTTTACGAGATATTATTGTCTTAGAAAGTATTGTCATCGAATTGTGAGTTACCCTGAAAGTACAGCCGGATACGTAATCAGGAAGTGCTTAAAATTCGAAAACTACTAACGGAATCAGTTATCCAAATATTATCAAAATATTTATTTTATCAAAAAATCGACTTAATTTTTTCAAGTTTTTTTGCCATATCTGTGTTCAGTAACGGCAACTGATTATGCGTTATTTCTGGTTAATCACCAGAAAAAAAATACGCATAAACATTTACGGTTTAAAAACATCCTGTTTACTAGGTTCTTGCCCGACCATAGACAAACGACTTCAATAAATACCATATTTTCACGATTATAGCTACTCAGTAATGGATAATATGAACATTGCTTATCATATAGAAATTCGCACTTGGCACTATCAGTAGGGTTACAAGCGTCGCCATGAAGGGACACTTTTTCTGTTTTATCATAATTGGTAAGTCTTAGCACATTGTAGGTAGGTAAGTGTTAATTAAAAAATATCATCAAAAATTATATCAAATTAATATTAATTGATTGATATAGCACACAGCACCATCTGTCCTGAAATAAGCATAATTTTTCAGTACTTTTTTTATCATTTAAGGTTAAGTTTGTCCTGATTCAGGGATCGAACCTGCGGCACACGGCGTGGTAGTCCAACACACTTGCATTTAAACTGATTTACGCTTCTGCAATTTACCTTATATTACACACGCTTCTTCTTCTGAATAATTTCATTGAATAAGTCGTATTCTTATGAGGACCGGTTTGAAAAAATACTATTTTGTTTATATTTTTGCAAAATTATTCCAAATTTTCATTTGTTTAGCCTAACTAACAAACTAACTAATTAACTAATAAATATCTTGATTCCTATATTATTAATAAGGTTTTGGTGTGGTTATTTCCAGGAATGATGATACCCTTTGCGGTGTCAAAACATGTGCAGTTCTATAGAAAGGACTACACCTACAACGTGGATTATGATGCATTTTACAAGGTATTCTTGCAATAACAAATTATTATAAATATAATAACACTTGCGAAAATTAGGAAAAAAGATGATGGTTAAATTAAAAATTAATTACTAATAAAATATATTTTATTTTATACCTAGTTTGTATTCTAAAGCCCACTATTTTTTACCATTGTTTTTACTTTTTATTTTTATAAAGAATAATCAATCTATTGTAATATATAATAATATATTGTAATATATAATAATATATTGTAATATATAATAATATATTACAATGTAGCGATTGCTATAGTTTTATTATGTTTTAGCATTTAGTTAGTAGCTACCTAATAAAAAAAAATAACTTGAAAAAAATAAAAGTAAAACCGAAAAACATTGGTAAACTTATAAAATTATAACATAGCATTGCTTAATAATTTTCAACTGTTGCTTGTATTATTGTTTTTATTCAAGTTTTGGTAATTCCGGTTTATAAATTACAATGATATGATCTACATTAAAAAAATACTATATGATGTTGTGTATTAAATCGTTATTTTGTTATCAATAAAATATCATTATAATTATTTTGTATAATTAACTCTATAATATAACTAACTGTGTCATGATTTTGTACCATTTACTATCGATTAAACTTATCAAAATATTTTCTGTCAAGGTGCACTGGGATATAAACGGGATATCATGGAGTTCAGCGTTCAGGGTTTGCGATGATGAAGGAGCCAAGCTGTTCTATCCCGTTGGAGACGAGTGGACTATCATCAAGAATCTCACAGACGCAATGGCTGCACCGCCCAACTCCTCGGAAATATTTGTTGGCCTCCACAATGAGTTCAATCTTGGAGAATTTATTACTCTTGACGGTAAGCCTCTACATAAAAAACAAAATACATAAAAATAAGATAACATTGCTTCCACCATCAGGCTACAGAGGAAAAACTATGAATAATGATTATGTAGTGCATGGTACATTTAAATCCTAAAAAACAATATTATTCTAGTAAGTTCAATACAGGAGATTAAAGAGAGACATGTTTTTTTATATAATTTTATAAATTGGGTTGTTCATCCCCATTTATAAAATTCTCTCTGTAATATTTAATTTTCTATTCATATAATATATTTAACTCTTCAGAATAATATTGTTTTTTTAAGTTTTAAATGTACCAATTACATATTTTCTATAGTTTTCACACCAATATTTTATTTGAGAGTCTTACCAAAGAATAAGTAATATTATGTACCAGTCTTACTCAGTTGTTTGCAGCGCCCTTACAAGCTTATCTGATACCTTCCACTATATTGTTTATACACATGTTGGCCAATAAATAAACTACATGAAATTAAATGAAATCTCAAGTATATTTCTATTCATGTTTTTACAGGACACGCTACTGTTTCGCCTCTAAACGCAGAAGACCACGATGATTTACCTCTAAGTGATCGTTGTATTCTGATGGACTTTACTACTGGACATTTCACAGTAGATTCTTGTCTTAAAACTCCAGACAATCCCGCTCCCTTCGTGTGCAAAAAAGTTGACACAGAGTCATGCCCGACGATCGACCATGGTAAGTTTGAATCGATAAATTAAAGTTTAATTCTATTGAATATTTATAATTTATATTTGATTAATTTACATGATCTATGCTTGATTATTGTGTTCCGTTTATTGTTATTTATTTACAAACATATATATATATCAGGGAGCTGGCGAAGCGAACCAGCGACCGTCGCGTCGCGATGCTGTACCCTGAGCGAAGCGAAGGTTGACGATTCGCAGGGACCTAACTAGGTGTACCTTTACATATATGTATAGTATACAATATACATATTTGTAAAAAGGAACACCCGTGATCAATTCGTAAAAGACAGATTCACTCTTAAAAAAATATTTGAGTGACGATAATCTTTTTATTATAAATAGTTTTAGACAAAAACAGAAAGATTTATATTATCCACAGATAATTATTGTAGTTACTGATAATGCTGAAGTACCTAACCTTTACTTCAAACTCATAAAAGCAAGATGTTGGATGAAGGTTTGATCGTCTTCAAAACAAAAAAATATTTTGCGTGATAATCGCGAAAGTCTACGAAAACTATTATCTTTTTCAGAATACAAATACGTGAAGAGTGCCAAGAAATGCTACAAAGTGAACAGACGGGTGAAGACCTGGGAGGCTGCGATGCAGACCTGTTTCATGGAGGGAGGTTTGCTCGCCGTTTTAGGGGATACCGAGGATGTTCGCTACTTGCTTGCTCTGGACCAATACTATTTTGTAGGATTCAAACGAATGTTTAATTCATTTGACTTCTATACTGTTAAAGGTAAATATGCCCTGTCTCCTATGCCTAGATCACACGTACCGATTACTCGGTTGAGACAGTGCTCTCGGCCGAGTACTCGGTACGTATAAACATAGCGCCGAGTGCTCGACTGAGCGTGTGATGTAAGATTTCACTGTCTCGGCCGAGTAATATTTTACTGTCTCGGCCGACCTATTACTTATAAAACTAGATTTATTTCAATAAAGGATATTTTTATCATTCTGCTTCAAACACTATTAGAAATGTAGATAATAAATGATAAAAACAAGATATGTAGATTATTAATCTAAAAACCGCATTTTTATGCTTTTGCTCTAACTCCAAAAGCGTAGCAGCTATAAGCATACATTTGTACATGATCAAGATATTAAAACTTTAAATTCCTTTTTTAGGTCAAAAGTTTGAAAACGCCTACTTTCAAGTCTGGTTAAATGCAGATAAGCACGAGTTCAACTGCGGGATGATCAAATATGAATCTTACAACAGAAGAGATATGGTTGAAGCTACGTTCTGTAACACTGAGTTACCTTTTATTTGCGAAATGACGGCGAGGGCATAAATATTAAGATATGTCATGTAAGTGAGAAATGTAAGTACTCATGCGAAAATAAATAACAAATATTAATTGTCAAAGGTTCTAAAAATTACGTTTTATTTATAATCAAAATAAAATTGAATTATCTAATACCTACCATTCTTATTAATTCCCCAAAAAGTTACTACCTACCTGTGAGTTACCAGTACATTTCTGAAAACTTTTCTTGATCCCAACACTAAGGTTATCTGCGTCAGAGATGGCATTTGTAACGGTCCGTAATGCGCACGTTACGCACAAATATTAAATTCTTATAAATAGTGAATATTTTACAAATACTTTTGAATAGGTTTGAGAATACAATTAATTTATTAGGGAAAGTTTATTAATCTTTTGTGAATCAGCAAACTTTAAGATAAAAACTATTTTCTTGTTGATGAAATTTAAAACCAAACTAAACTATTTGCATATCATTTCAATTAAAACTAGGAATTTAATTTTAGAATTACTTTTGAATTTTGAAAGCTTTGAATTTCAATTGACAGGGTCTGAAGAATGACATAAAAGGCTTTGTAAACAAGGAATCGGGGTCTTGGTGTTTTAAAATCCTTAGAGAAAGGACGCTGCCCAAATTAATTTCGATAATAATCTAATTTTCTTTGTTTTGCTGTAAAAATCTTGCTGAAAAAGTGATAGTTTTACAGTTATTTTTCGGGTTGCTATGGCAAAGATGTGTCCCTCTGGGAGAAAACGATATATTATGGAAACCATACGGTGTCAACAATGAATATATCGTAGTAGGAGTCGGGCTACCTTTGAGACGGGTCCGAAGGTGCTTTTATCCTTGCAAGTGGAACGGCTAGTCTCCCATTCAGTTTGGTTTATCTATACGATGCGGGCGGGCCAGTTATTGTAGTACTCTCCTGTGGAGTGTACGCAGCAATAGCGAGATCCGGTGCTTCGGCACCCGTACTCTATTCTTAAATCATTCTGCTTTGGTCTATAAACTATCTATTTATTTATTACACTTAATTTCCCTGGCCAGCCATCTCTGGACCCCTCCCAGTCAAATCGAGTTTTACTCTGTCCAGAGATGGGTACAGTAGGGGGGCTATAGAATTAGAACAGAAGGAGTCACCAGCTCCGAACCTCTTTACGTTAGTTAGATGGGTTCCATTGCACCTCGGAATCCTTCATGCACGAAATTAATTGATAAATGTGAAGTTTGCTTCTAGTTTTGTGATTTTACACATTTAGACAGAATAGGTACTCATCTCGGTTCTTGTGTAGGGAATAGATAGGTAAATTGATAGGAAGGATAGTTTAAAGTAATTTTTAATCAACAAAATCTTCAACCTCTCTAACTTCTTCATCATCTTCAATTGTAATCTACTTGGTGTTGGATTATACTAGGACGGAAGAGCCTATAGAGTCACTGATCAGCCATTTATTTACTTCTTACCATTTACAATTGCCTATCTCCGAATGAGAGACTATTTTACTTTGTTTTACCATCTACAATTGCTTATCTCCGTATGTGAGACTAATCTACATGGTGTTGGATTATACTCGGACGAAAGAGCCTATAGAGTCACTGATCAGCCATTTACTAGCTTCTTTATCATTTTCTATTGCTTTTCTCCGAATGCGAGACTATTTTACATGGTGTTGGATTATACTCGGACGAAAGAGCCTATAGAGTCACTGATCAGCCATTCACTAACTTCTTTATCATTTTCTATTGCTTTTCTCCGAATGCGAGACTATTTTACATGGTGTTGGATTATACTCGGACGGAAGAGCCTATAGAGTCACTGATCAGCCATTTATTTACTTTTTTACCATCTACAAATGCCTATCTCCGTATGTGAGACTAATCTACATGGTGTTGGATTATACTCGGACGGAAGAGCCTATAGAGTCACTGATCAGCCTTTTATTTACTTCTTTACCATCTACAAATGCCTATCTCCGTATGTGAGACTAATCTATATTGTGTTGGATTATACTCGGACAGAAGCGCCTAAAGAGTCACTGATCAGCCATACTATCGACATTTATATTATCTTCAACTGTCTATTCTCCGAATGTGAGACTAATCTACATGGTGTTTGATTATACTCGGCCAGACGAGCCTATAGAGTCACTGATCAGCCATATCATCTACTACTTCATATTCTTCAACTGCTTATCACCGTATGTGAGACTATCTACTTGGTGAATGATTATACTCGGCTAGAAATGCCTAATGAGTCACTGATCTGCCAAGCTTCGTCAAAATTACCATCATTTACCAACTATATGAGAAGTGCCATTAGGAACTTTTTAAATACTAAATAAACAAGTATTTTTAAAGTTCCGCAAGTAACCTCCGAATTTAGCTTTTTCTTTGCAAGAACTATTTGGAAGACTGACGATCAGACATACTTCGAAGCAGTAATTCCCCTGTTGTGAAGCCAGCTTCATAACAATTCTTCAAATTGTCATGCAGCTGAAGTAAAGTTTGCAGTCCCTAGAGGGTGGTTTCAATGCTACCCCCACACTGGTGGTCTGTAGGAGGGCGGATCTCCCAGTCAGGATTGACGAATTCCGACTATTTGCAGCGGGGAGGGGCTGCGAATCTATGCCGATCAGATCACGCTGAACAGCTTTCACAATCAACTAAATCAAAGAGAGCTATTCAGAATTTAGAGTCATTTTCTTAGTTTTAACTAGGCTGAACTAGTAGGATCAAGGAATCCTACTGAATTCAGCCTTTCATATCAATACCTGAACCATTTGATTCAAGGAACTACTCATATGGATCTTTTGGGAACTTTATTCAATTCAACATCTTTCTAATCTTTTTAGTAGTTGAGATAAAACTTTAGATAATCAGAAAATCATCCTTACACCTTTAAAGACCCAGGGTTTATTGCGAGCACATCGTAGGATTCTACCACTAAGCTAGACGATCACAAGGCCAATATAATCATAATTCACAACAAACATCTTAATCTTTAGGTAGGTCTTCAAATAAGTCGTTCTGGTTAGTTTAGAGTAGGCTCTAGTTCTTTTTAATATACGGTAGAGTGGGGGATCGTTACACATTTACATATACCTACTGTCTACTTTTTTATTTAAATTACTTTTTATTCGGGCTATAAAATATTCGATTTATTAGCTTAGCTTATAAATTTAGATTTCAATTACAACGTTATAATTATAATTAATTTCCTTACTTATAGTTTATTATTATTATTTATGGAGTCAAAAAGAAACAAAATTCAAAAGAAAAACATTTATTTAGACACAGATAGATTACACGTTACAAATAAATGAAATGAAAATACCTACAGTATCTGTACTGGAACAAATAAAAAATAACATAAATAAGTAGCTTATGACTTTTATATCGAAATGGTTATTGTTATAACTATAAATATATTATATAGTGATAAATATATTGGTAAGTATAAGTTTATTATTATTAGCTTATTGACACAATAAATATAATAAATAGCCTGGTCAACCACAAACAAGCACATTTAATATCTAGGATGATAAGCGACTGCATTGCAAAATATTTAAAGCTACTTGACAAGTACTTTGTCGTCAGCCTGCTTCGACTTGCAAATATTATGATCTATCTATTGGATATTACAGGCAAGTATATAGGTAATGCAGGCATTGTGATAATACCTAGGCATTATATAGAATGCCTGGCTTGCTTAGGCAATGTATGAAATACTTAATTAATCTATTCTTTACCATAACCTACATTACCTTATTATTATTATTATATTACCAAGGTATTTTATGTGCTAGAGTATGAAATAAATGTTATTTTATACATTACCTGAATGTTTTAAGCACTCTATAGAAAGCGTGGTTATTCTATACAATGCCGATAATATACAGATTGCCGATAACAGATACACTGAAATAAATACGGCGAGATACGGGAAAAATCCACCTCAAAATAATAATATTTAGGCTTTCCACAATCAGTGATGTAGTCATTTTTCTTCACGATCCATAATTTTTCGCAACAAACCATAAAAAGTGTTTAAATAAACGACAAAAAATGGAAGTTAATGATATCATAAAAGCAATTTATTTTTCTTGTGGGCATTTCATTCCATCGAATGAATGTTATTACCTAGGTGTGTTTATAATAACTTCTTTTGCTATTACAATAAGGTTTGAAATCCTCAGAGATGTTGTTTTTCTTGTGGTAGGAATTCTGGAGTAATTTCTTTTGCCGTTATAGACTTGGTTTCCGTGTCTCTCAACGCCATTGTGTGGGGGATTTTGAGATTTGCGCAATGTTTAAGACCACTAAAAATCTTATACCATAAAAAAGCTTTTTGTTTATATGTTTTGAATAAATTAGCATTGAGGAAAATGAATAGAAAGCAAAAAAAGACAAATCTAAGGACAAGGGTTGTTCTGCACCAGACTGTATAGTGTATAGGTACAAAATCATAAGCAAGACTACTTATGATAGGTCTTTTTAGATCATGGGCAGGTGCTCTCTTACTAAATCCATCCAAAACTTCTTTAAGATAATAATGAATTCCATTTGAATACATTTTAATCTTTAAACTCACTTACATAAAAAAATGATTAAATTAACTTCATATTATTCAACTCTAGCTTAGAACAACGCCAAAAATACGCATAAAATAGTATGCGAAATAGCAGAGATAGAAACGGGCCGATGCATTCTGATTTAGTTGGCTGAATAATACACATTTCTGATTTAATCAGGACAGGAACCCCAAAAAACAACCCCGCCTTATTGAAACCAATGTTCAGTTTAGAAGGTAAGCAGTTCTTGGCTTATCACCGTAATTTTAAAGTCAAATTGTTAATCCATTGAGTATTCAGTGCGCGTCTGGCCGGACCCACTGTTTTGCGTTGCTAATGCACTGCTGGGTTAAGGTTTTACTTATATCGGTAGCAGGAAATGGTGGCCGTTTTGCTTTGTTGTGGTTTTTACTCCAAGCTACGTATCTTGTCTCTACCACTTGATCTACTTTACATACTGCACTGTATTTCAGCTTAGGTAAATAACATTCTAACTTCAAATGAAATCGGAAAAGTTCTGTCACATTATTTTATTTTCAGGGATTCTAAAGAGTTCTCAAACTTAAGGTTTCTGCCCACTAGACCGTGGCGTGGCAGCGGCAAAATATAAAATTGAATACGAAGGTCGATGACGAAATGGTGTAATGCGGTGTAGTAGGTATCATACATACTATTCAATACAAAGATTTTTTTTGTCTGACACGGTCCTAGGACGGTCATGGTATTATACGTGATAGTGTGCAGAAAGCTTTATTGAGCAAATATCTAACACCCGTATTATAATGCCCACTTGCACCAAACTGATCAAATTCCTAAGCAATTACTTTAATTGCTTGACAGATTCTAACGGACTGATGCCGACTTGCACCAAACTGTCAAAGTTCCTAAGCAATTACTTTACTCGCTTGGTAGTTCTTAACGGTCAGCATCTGGACTGATAAGAACTACCAGGTGAGTAAAGGAATTGCTTAGGAACTTTGACCCTTTAGTGCAGGCAGGCATGTCATTCCTCAAATTCAAACTCACCCTACAGTCCTACTAACTTATCTGTGAGGTGGCAAAAAATGGAACTACAGCCACTTGCAAACAAAACTTAATTCAACTGCCAGTTGCGTCGTGTACCGTTGCGATCACAGCAACGCTCTTCAATTCACAGATAAGTTGGTAGGACTGTACGTAACTAGATAGATGGCTGCCGCTTTACTAAAGGTTTCGGCTGTCACCTGTCAAATTTTACGTCTTAGAATACGGGTGTAAGCATACGGTAAGGTCCCAGCTCTTATGTGAGCGCCCCTTAGCTCTCTAATGATGCTTTCGGAAGTTAGCAGTTTGTCAGAAAATAAATCCCTTTTACAGTTAAAGCTGGCTAAGCGGATTGCGAGGCTTCAGTGGAACGATCATGGCTCGCTGACTTTAGGCGCTTAGGCCTGGCTAAATCTAAATTATGGTACGCACTCACTGTATCTAAATTATATTATGGTACGCTTTGTATCTCAACTGCGGCAAAACGTTAATATGGTCATCAACATTTTGGTATTCATGTTTAAAATAGAATAGAATAGAGAAGATTATTCCTTATTCTATCACCTTAACATAAATCAAAGTTATCGGGTAAAAAACAAGTAACACAAGTAGGTAAGTATTACAAGAGCGGTCTTATTGCTGAACATCAATCTCTTCCAAACAACTAACTATAGATGATATACTGTTGCGAGAAAAATTGTTAAACTGCGGAACTAACTGACGCCAGGAACTTTGCATTGCGAATTAATAAAATTCCTTTCTTACTCCCCTACACATCCTGACAAACATAAGTACCCTCCAAATTTCAAGTGTCTACGTTCAGAGGTTTGGCCTGTGCGTTGTCTGCCAGTCAGTCAGGCCTTTTATGTTAATTTAAAGGTAAGGTTTAGTTGTATATGTTATTGTAACTTATGATGTATAATAGGTAGGACAAAAGTTGCAGGCGAAGATTGATGCGGTAAGCCGAAGACAGGGCGCGATGGCGCACAGAGACCTCGATGTCCAGCATTGGACTGTGATAGCCTGATGATGATGAAGAGTTAAATTACACATGCATGAAAAACTTATAATTATTAAATGTTAGGAGAATAAGGGTTGAAACAAGGGTTTTATGTCCATCTTACGTATTGCCTTTTCAAGGATTTATGTTCCATCTTAAGCATCTGCTCTAGGACGTGGCAATGACCTTTCTCCGCCCTCGGGAGCTCCTTACTTGGCAATTCCTGCGCGCTGACCTCGCCGTATTAGACGCTTAGGCAACAAAATGGTTATGAGCCCAATGAATTTAAATTTAAGATGAAGATACGGCTGAGGGATTGCCCCAAGTCTACTGGTTTTAACGAAATTTCTTTAAATGAAGTTAATTTAAGGACTACGCTGTACATTCGGTGCGAAATTAAAATCAAGAAACTGAAAAACAAGAGATGAAAATTCAACTAAAGAATAGATAAATAAATATATGCTACAGTGACAGTTAAATTAGACAGTTAAATTAGTTAAATTAGGGTTAAATTATTTAATTATTATTAACATATTATTAGCACTAACTAAGCAGAGTTTTTATATTCATTCCTTCTAAGCAAACTTGTTACAGCATGATGATTGGTTATTATAAGAAAAATTAATTTATAAAAAACACGATCAAATCAGTTGTGATGTGGTTCCCATAATAAGTACAAGCTTAATTTTTTACATAAATTGTTTATAATTCTTATTTAAAATGTATACTTAATGTAAACCATGATATAAAAAAATCTTGATTACTATACAGCTAAAATGCCACGCCTATAAAATAAGTTAAAACTTTAATAAAATTAATCGAACTGAAGATAAAGGATCCCTTTATCTCAAGTGTCGGAGTTAAAATAATTAAAGAAAACACTATTCCCCGTTCCTGGAAAGTTAAATAAATTGCCCTTGAATATCGCAACTTCCAATCTATTAGAACCGTTAAACGGGTTGGGAAGTTCCGAAGCTGTAGTTAGCTTCGTGGGCCCATTCAATAGATTTCCGTAAGTGGCCCGTTTTTCCCACACCAATATCCGGTCTTAACTGCAAAAAACCGGATTAAAAAGGCTACATTAATGGGCGGATCCGTAAAAAGTGATGCAATTACGGCAAATTGATTCCTTCCCTTTGTTCCTGCGTTTGATATATTGCCGGTATCTCGGGTCGATCTCAAGAAGGGCCACCCTTTCTCGGTGGTTAATCTTTTGCTAGAAAATTATCGCTCCGCCCTTTCTTGTAAAAGACAATAACGAATAACCTTCAGGATGTTTAATATCTTTATCGAGGAAATGGTTTATCAAAGACTCTAAATAACTTTCAGTAGGTAGGTACCTATTAGGTTATGATTTTGTTGGCAATGTCAAATTTATTACCCCACCACTTCGAGAATCTAGCCAAAGGAGACGTTATACGTCAGAATCTGCAAACATACATTTCTGCCATTTTTTACGGGGGACGAGGTAAACACGCATTGCACACGCGCCTAACAAAAACATATTAATTTAAACGCACACTATAATAATCTAGCACACCAGCTTAAAATATGCACACAGTTATCAATACAGCGTATAGTTTTATTTAGCGAGAATGGCCAAGAAGGTTATAATATGGCCAACAGGGGTACGCCTTGCATTAACATCTCCTTTGGCTAGATTCTGGAAGCCTCACCATAACCAGATCAGATAAGTCATCGGAAACAAAAGTTGAAAAGAAATAGTAGGTACATGGAAGGTACAGCGAGCTCAAACCTCTCTTCATTCGGCATCGTTCCTTTCTAACACCGATTATATCTTAGTACTCTGTGGTTATAGTTACATAATATAATTTAGCATTTTTAAATGTATTTCTCGGGTTCGGTTTCCAACTTCGTCCCAGCTCTCTACTTTAGTGCTTCGCTCGGACATGTCATTCGAAGCACGTACTTTTCGTTCGAAACGTGAATATTACGCAAGTAGGTACTTATCTAATCAGAAGAACCGGGACTCGTGTTTGCATTGAGGTTTTTTTGAATTGGCAATGTGAGATAAAAAGAGGATTTTACTGTCTTTGTTCAATTCGTTTGCTTTTGTTTGTATATATTTTTTTATCGGCAAATAGGTATATTTCGATATTAGTGGTTTGAAAAATAGGTGAGGTAAATATCGTTCGGGTAAGACGAAGACGTTCACGCGGTTCGAAGATTTCGATACTAGAGCCAGCTCTGGGCTCACACAAAATAAGACGAAATATGAATAACTGAGAATAAATAAAAAACGTATTAAAGACGAAAAAATAAATTTATATCTTGTCTTTCTGTGGATTTGTTCTTTATTGAACCGTTACTTAAAAAAAAATACCTAAAAGTATATTACTTACAGTGACTAATATAACAGTGTAAGAATTATACTCAACGTTGATTGTAATTTAATGTAGAGCAAAATCTTGTTCATAGTTCAAAACAAAAAAAAAGGTCAGATCAAAAAATACTCCATGCTGGATATGAACCACCACCTAGTTGAACCAGCAAGCCACTAAGTTGGTTCAAACCCGTACCGTAATTCAAAGATGGCAGGTGTTTACTATTCCGAGCACACCCTCCGATATCTGTGGCTTTCTGTAAAGCAATGAGATAACTTATTTTAAGTCTTTCTTACGATTCGATGTATCGTGTTTCGGTACTATACCATAACTATGATCGAAAATCCGATGTGGGAATTATTCGACGAAGCAATATTCGATTAAACGATATTATTTTCATTTTAATGGTTTATTATCTCACTTAAGGGTCCGGTCTGCAAGCGTGGGAACTTTTGATTGAACACACACATAGATATTTTCTACTCATACAGACTCATCGCGCACTCATAGTATACCCCCCTGGAAAGAAACAAATATACTTTCGGTGCTACGCACAAGTTACATTTTCATAACACCTTTATCTTTGTAGGATGCTGAAGAATGTCATAAAAAACACGCAATGTATTGAGCCATTAGCTTGACATCGCGACGCCCGTTGGCCAGTAGTGAGTACTACTCATTAGCCAGCGGCAAAGGGTGGGGTCAGAGTGTACGATTTTTGGATATTATCTCAATCTATGAAACAAAGTCAACAAAGAGTTAGTTACACAATAATGACTCGAAAATGGTCCCCACGCGTACAAAGTCGCGGACGTTAAACTAGTCAAGTACAGTCGCGTGCAATAGTATGTACACATATCGACATTTTCAAAATTATGTTTTCATACTTAGTTACAATAATATGTACACACCAAAACACCCATATTATTATGTTGCCATCAACTTATGTCATAATATTGTCAACAAGTCGATGTCAGAAATAAGTAAACACTATTGACTACAGACTACAGACTGAATTACAAATATATGTAAACAAGTTGCAGTTGCATTAAAATGTAGTAATTCATTCCTTGGATCTTTATTAGTCCGAATTAAAATATTTTTCTTTTATACGTTAGTTTCGTTAGCTTTATATAATGAGAAAAATCTTTTTCAACATATATAAAAATGAATTACCACTCACTGATTGACTCATTGACATCATTGTTCTCCCAGATGCAGTTTTATTTTGAAAAATCTAATATGGGGAATTCAAAGAGGAAGACGGGTTGAGTTGGGGAAAACCTCGACTTTTCACTTTTTTTTTACGCCCTAGGGATTAAACATGGTATCTCGTAAAGTATAAGACTTGGTGTATTACAAGTTTTGGTCAAAGGTATTTATTTTTGTTCCAATTTTGAAATTTTGAAAAATCCAATATGGCCGCCATACAAAAAAAATGGATTTCAATACAAAAGTTGGATTCCCATACAAAATTTTTCAACTTGAGCGAAGCGAAAGTTGAAAAATTTTGCCGGGAGGTGGCGAGCGAAGCGAGCCACCGACCTTCAAGCCTCGAAGCGGCAACCTGAGCGAAGCGAAGGTCGAGGGGAGGTGGCGAGTGCAGCGAGCCACCGACCTTCGAACCGCGAATCGTCAACCTGAGTGAAGCGAAGGTTGACGGTTCGCACGTCCTCGGGGTTTTACATACAAAATTTTTAAACCTGAGCGAAGCGAAGGTTGAAAAATTTTGCAGGGAGGTGGCGAGCGCAGCGAGCCACCGACCTTCGAACCGCGAATCGTCAACCTGAGTGAAGCGAAGGTTGACGATTCGCACGTCCTCGGGGTTTTGCATACAAAATGTTTAAACCTGAGCAAAGCGAAGGTTGAAAAATTTTGCAGGGAGGTGGCGATCGAAGCGAGCCACCGACCTCCGCACCGCGAAGCGGCAACCAGAGCGTAGCGAAGGTTGACGATTCGCACGTCCACCTTGGCACCTACATGCTATCTCGAAAAGTATTAGTCGTAGAGTGTTGCAGTTTTCGCCAAAAGTATTTATTTTTGTTCCAATTTTGAAATTTTTAAATATCCAATATAGCCTCCATACAAAAAAACATAACTGCCATACAAAACATATGTTTTTTCCATACAAAACTTTAAACGCCGATATCTCAGCAACGGTAAGAGATAGAGGCATGGTTCATAGACTCGAAACTGTATGTATTTTGATGGCAAAAATTTCAACTTATTTTTTTTTTCGATTGGAAATACTTGGATGGATGGATATAGCGTGTTTAGACTCACTATTCGTTATAGAGGATGTTCCAAACTTTTTCTTAAGTGAGGGAGGGGGCGAGCGAAGCGAGCCACCGACCTTCGCATTGCGAAGCGGCAACCTGAGCGTAGCGAAGGTTGACGGTTCGCTGTTTGTGGGTCACATTGAGATGAGTTTAGGGAGGGGGCGAGCGAAGCGAGCTCCCGACCCGAGCGTAGCGAGGCAATTATCTGAGGGATAATAGTGTCGTTTTTAACTAATTCGGGGTTGAAAATTTAGATTTTGGTGTCAGAATTGAAATCCAAGATGGCGGAAATTTTTTTTTCAATCTTTTTTCATGGGTGTCGTTTTTGACTAATTAGGGGTTGAGGATAAAGAATTTTGTCTCGGATTTGAAATCCAAGATGGCGGACAATAAAAAAATTACAAAAAATTCTTCTTTGAAGGATAAAGATGTGGCGCTTAATAATATTGCCCCAATTATTTTTTGATATTCGGAAAATTAAAGAATACAACAATTTTTTTTTCTTTTCTAATTTCATAAAATATTAAAATAATAATAAATCACTCGCGAGCTGCTTGCAGCTCGCGCACCGCCCAAAAAACTAGTTATAAAATAAAGCTGCATTACCACTGACTGACTGATTTTTTTCCCAGATGCAGTCTGAATTTTAAAAATCTAACATAGGAAACGTATAGGAGTGTAGAGATGAGTTCAGGAAAAAAATGTATTTTCACCCTTCTTCACCCCCTTGGGGCGCAACATGGTATCTTGAAAAGTGTAAGTCGTACAGAGTTGAAACTTTCACCATAGGTATTGGTTTTTGTTCCAATTTCAAAATTTTGAAAACTCCAATACAGCCGCAATACAAAAATAAAATAAAATAAAATAAAATAAAATAAAATAAAATAAAATAAAATAAAATAAAATAAAATAAAATAAAATAAAATAAAATAAAATAAAATAAAATAAAATAAAATAAAATAAAATAAAATAAAATAAAATAAAATAAAATAAAATAAAATAAAATAAAATAAAATAAAATAAAATAAAATAAAATAAAATAAAATAAAATAAAATAAAATAAAATAAAATAAAATAAAATAAAATAAAATAAAATAAAATAAAATAAAATAAAATAAAATAAAATAAAATAAAATAAAATAAAATAAAATAAAATAAAATAAAATAAAATAAAATAAAATAAAATAAAATAAAATAAAATAAAATAAAATAAAATAAAATAAAATAAAATAAAATAAAATAAAATAAAATAAAATAAAATAAAATAAAATAAAATAAAATAAAATAAAATAAAATAAAATAAAATAAAATAAAATAAAATAAAATAAAATAAAATAAAATAAAATAAAATAAAATAAAATAAAAAAAAAATAAAATAAAATAAAATAAAATAAAATAAAATAAAATAAAATAAAATAAAATAAAATAAAATAAAATAAAATAAAATAAAATAAAATAAAATAAAATAAAATAAAATAAAATAAAATAAAATAAAATAAAATAAAATAAAATAAAATAAAATAAAATAAAATAAAATAAAATAAAATAAAATAAAATAAAATAAAATAAAATAAAATAAAATAAAATAAAATAAAATAAAATAAATAAAAAAATAACCAAATACCTATGGTGAAAGTTTCAACTCTGTACGACTTACACTTTTCTAGATACCATGTTGCACCCCGAGGGGGGGTGAACACTCAGGTTACTGCCTCGCTTCGTGGAAGTCGCTGGATTTGCAATAACGCACATCTTCCAATATAATAAGTACAAAAATCAGGCCTCTAGCTGCAACCGTTTACGAGATACAAGCGTTTAAAGTTTTTTATTATTTTTTTATTTTTTTTGTATGGCAGCCATATTGGATTTTTCAAAAATTTTAAATTAGAACAAATAATTTACCTGTGGGTAAAGTTTTAACTTTGTACGACTTACACTTTTTGAGATACCATGTTGCACCTCAAAGGTGGGTGAAAGGGGGTGAAAAGTCGAGGTTTTTCTGATCTCACCCCCATACGCCCTATACGTTCCCAATGTTAGATTTTTTAAATTCAGACTGCATCTGGGTGAACAATAATGTAATTTTTTGTGTGTGTAATTTCCCGTATGTTTTCCATATCTACCTGAAATGGGTAGAAAAAAATTAGTAACGCTTTTTAAGGTACGTAAAAAAATGATAACAAAGCTCATTTACCTAGATCGTCTACTTAGTCGAAGGGTACATATTAGCATTTGTGTCCGATACTCCTGACGTCGCGACGCACCCTTAGTGTCATCCCAACCACAGATAAGTCATAGTCTACGTTTGATCTCAACGGACGTGCAGTCACCTTGAATACTAAGGGGGTACTGAATTTTTTGCGGGCACGTTGTCTATTTTATAGCGAGTCAAGTTTTTCATACTAAAATGTATGGACGGCGGGGATCGAAAAATCAATGATGTTTAAGCCTGGATTATTGCTTTTTGGTTGGAATTTCTGAAAAAAAGGCGTGGTGTCGGAAATATTTATACTTTTGTCTTACGATAACACCAAAGAATTTTCAAATATTCTCAATGATATAGCTTAAATCGTTCAAATACAAAAGGTCGATTTCGATGTTTTTGATCAATATAAAGAATTTTTTTCTCGTAAATTAAGAATAATTTTAGAAATATCACGAGGTGTAAGGGAACACTCGTCTATTAGGCAGTTGAGATATTTTTGTAGTGTCATTAAATGCAGAGAGTTCTTCAATATTATTCAAACCAAAAGTGCCTATTCGCGAGTTTATTAGGGACAATCCTCTTAACGACACGAATTATTATTGACAAGTTGGACTATCAAGCCGGGGTCGCAGATTCGATCCGCGCTCAAGTAAAAACATTTGTGTAATGTACATAGGTAGTACCTACATTGATGTTTGACGACACGGATGGTCGAATGGCAAGTGTATTAGACTGCCACACCGATGTCGTGGGTTCATTTCCTGCTTCAGGAAAAACATTTGTGTGATTAACATTGGTGTTTGTCCTGAGTCTGGATGTTTTCTATTTATAAGTTATGTATCTGCAAAAAAAAAAAGTATTTAAGTACGAATCATCTGGTTCCCATAGTTCCTTCCTACAAGCTCTGCTTAGTTTTGGAAACGGACTAAATGGCGTTTTGTCAAAAAAAATATTATCATGGATGTATTTTTGGTAAATATTTATCTTATACTTACTTTTGTCATTAGTAAATTCTACAGCATTGCCGCGAAACATTCGCGATTCAAATCTATAAAGCAGAATTAACGAGATCTCTTAAGTACAAATTTGTGTTAGTGTGCACACATAGCAATACCGGATCGTTCGCCTTGAGTGGAAACGGGTTTTGGCGCCGGTCTGTCGCGAGTCGCAAGCCGGTATCGTCAGTCTACCGTGATCAGTCTCGCGCGAACCTACCCGCGCACGAAAGCGTGATTGATTTGATGGGTTAGGTGCATAAGATTATCAGATCTCCTAGATTATCAGCTCAGCTCAGTGTTTTAGGTTCAGCTCAGTGTTCTAGGTTCAGCTCAGTGTTTTAGGTTCAGCTAAGTGTTCTAGGTTCAGCTCAGTGTTCTAGGTTCAGTGCAGTGTTCTAGGTTCATCTCAGTGTTCTAGGTTCAGCTCAGTGTTCTCGGTTCAACTCAGTGATTCAGCTCGGGATATTTGGTAAGTGCTAGATAATAGTACCTATATATCAGTTTCTACAGGTATAACTTTCCTCATACGCCTGTTATTAATGCGGAATATTCTAGACTTCAACGTGTAAACGCTCAAACAACCAAGTCTTACTAAAGCATGAAGATATTCTCACTTTAGAGTTAAGGTCAAGAGAATAATTAAGGCGGATCAGACGGTAGTTAAGGCGGTTTTAGTTGTATGGTATGCGGTGTAGAACAAAGTACTTGCGATATATTTAGATAAGTACATTTAGATGTAAGTGCGGCAATGTATCAGTGTTTACGTTAAGTTGCGGCTTACTACATATAAGTTTAACAACATGTTCGGTAACGAGGGCGTCCATGAAGATCACTGTATTTATGTACCTATACCTAATGTGTAATATCTATGTGCGTTGTGTTCTATAGTATAAGTACGTACGTTTCTCGGATGTAATACGTGGCAATACTATTGGCATATTTTATACTCATATCCTAAGGTGAACTACCAGGTGATACTAAGCTATGCTACACTCAGTTGCGTCACCGGTCTAGTGTGTAACCGGTCTTATGTGACACTTTAGGTTTAAGGAGCGTCGGTAAATAGGGGCATTTATGTTATAAGTTGTGAGGTTGAGGGAATGACTGATGGGATGGACGAGGTCATTCGTGGGGTTTTAACCCCAAATCCGATTACTACGACGCCCGACCAGTCCCGATGATATTCTTAGTGTGTGATGATTTCTCAGTGAATGATGATATGGTCGTGTGTCCTTACTTTTAGGTACTCAGTTATTTACGTAAGTCATCACTCAGCATCATGCTGGACGATGCTGAGTGATGCGAGACGTCACGCACCGTGACATTGTGGTTATACTCATCGGTCTACCGTCATCTGACACCAAGGTAACATAATTTTCTATATATTTTCAAGCTACCCACTGATTTTGTTCTGTACTCATTAACTCAATACATCAGCAAATCGGTAAACATACATTTATCGAAATACTTATCTGTGTGTACATAGTATTGAATACCTACAGAGTAAATACTTTTAGCTTCGCGACCACTAGTAAGAAGGTGATCGTGACACGAATGAAACCGCAGGTTACCCCTAGTATTTCTAATAAAGTCAATGTTACGGCATAAAATATTTTATTTGTTTTGAAGCTCTGCGGCTGAAAGTTATAAAATTTTAATCATTCACCGTAATAGACGTAAAACATTTTCACCCAATAAAGTCTCTTTCACGGGCGACTTCTGACTGTTGATGGAATACATTGGAATAAGTAATTATTATATTCTGGGTTCTTTTATTCAGGAATATTTTTGAGATCTCAAATTGATAAATTTGGGGTTTTTTTTTAATGTAAAATCTGTAGGTCAATTCTCCTTATTTGCTTGAATATATTAATGCCTACCTATATAGATATTTTTAATGTAAACTGGTGGAGTGGCGAGCATAGTCCATTCCTGATAATAAGGCCACGCTTGCTCATGATCAAAATAATGCTACACAGTCCTTTTCAACAGAGTTCCAAAAATGAGGAGATTCTCAATTTTTTTTTGATACCTCAGAACTTTGCTGTTTATAAACCGATTTGAAAATTCTTTGAAAGGTTATACTTCCAGATTGATCCCATATAAATTTTATCTAAATCAGTTCGGTAGTTTAGTTTTGAAATCGAAATAACTGAAAAAAAGGCGTAAAAGTGAACAAAATTGCCTATTGTGCTTGCCTGTGACTTTTGAGTGGTATCTACGGTGACTAGAACAGTACGATTGAAGTCGGTTATTGTATGTTTTTGTAAAACCTTGATTATTTTATTAATTACAAAGACCGAAGCACTATAATATGGAATATGAAGTGCTATTATATGGATGTATTGTCTGAGAATAAATGAATTATCGCACAGCTGTTTGAACTGACACACTTGAAGATATTATTATAATATTCAGCCATATTACCCAACTGTAGCAAATTCTCTTGTTTTCCAAAACATTACCTATTAAAACGAAAAAAAAATTGAAAGCTGTAGATAATAATGAAAGTTAATTATCCTTAAGAACTTGAGCAGTTAACAGGCAGGTGCTATTAAGAATGTTAAGCTCATAAAGCAACATGCTAATGGATTACGTGCGATTTAACAAAAGGGATGAAGTCCGAAAGTTTTCTTAATACTTTTTCAGCTTTCAATATCCTGATTATCTCTTGGGTTATGAAAATACTTCTTCTTCTTCTTCGTGTCACTAGTTCTTTCGAACCAGTGTGGTGAAAGGATTTCAAGTGCGCCTCAAAGAGGCTCCTTTCGTGCACTCGACACATGTTTTCGAACTTTTAAGTTCTACGACATGCCGGTTTTCCTTCACCGTTGCGAGAACGTGGGATGCATACATAGATTTTTTCGACCGACAAAAACCCATTTACGCATGACTGTCTTCACTTATAATTGCAGTGGCACTTGGCCTGAGCTATGTATCATGTAACCAAAAAAATGTATTAGTGTATACTGTGTTGGTGATCAATAAATAAAATAAAATAAAATAAATAAAATGACTGCCACCGGGATTCGAACCCGCGACCATCAGATCGCAAGGTAAGGGCCTCATCCACTCGGCCACCACGTCCTCTATGAAAATACTGATAGGATCATAAAAGAGTTCTGAAAAATTATTGCTTGTAACAATACGTTTTGAAAAGGTTTCTATAATCTAAATAGCGGCATTTTTGTAGTAGTCTACTTAATACTGAGAAAACTCAAGTGCAAAGTAAGCATAGAAAATATTGCATTTGTCATGCATTGCGAATAACTTTTCACCTATCTCCCTTCAACTTATTACTCAATTGCATTTATCATGCAACGTGAATAACTTTTACTCATACATTTTTCTCTGCAACAAATAATTTGAAGTTTTTGGATGATTTTATGGTGTAGATATAAAATAAAATACTTTAAACTTCGAGCGCGTGCATTATCTCTGTCTTCCGCGCAATAAAATAACTTTTCACCATAAAACTGTATACCGTATCAAAGCGCGGCGTTAAAATTTAAAGCTTATTTATGTACAAATAAAATTCAAATTTAACACCCCAACTTCGCGGATAAAGGCCAGTAACTCACAAGCGAACAGTTTCAAAGATGCATTCAAGAATGAAGCGAGGTTACTGGAACTTGAACTTACCTCTACTAAATGTACGTAGTTCATTATATCTAGCTCCTCTCCGCGCCTTTGCTTGCATGTTTAAAATAATAAGTAAATAACAATATCTTGTTCTAGTCCATAAACTATGATCTTACTGAATTTCAACTCAATCGGTTCACTAATGTAGGCGTGATTGAGGTACAAATATCCTTTTGTTTTAGTAGTTTCCATGTTCTTACCAACTTTTGTATTTATATTATTAGTTGGAGACTCTTCCGATAAACTGGAACACGCTATCGATCAACCCAGAATCCAGCTCCGCGATTTTGAGGAGCTGAGCTGTCTGGGGTAAAGTTGGCCTAATAAGGGGTCAATGCACAATACACCCAACAGCGGGACGTCAGGGCAGACCTTTTCAACCCCTTTTTTTTTTTTTTTTTTTTTTTTTATCGATGGGAAAATGCGTTTACGCATCCCTCTGCCTGGGGAAGGGCTGTAGGGTATGTCGGACTCACTGCCAGAAGGCAGAATACCGACTAAAAACCCATCGTGTTCCCGTCACAATCGCCTTGGTACCAGGTCGCGGGAACCCGTTTGGAATCTTCCGCGGCCTGTTGGCGAGTGTTCGCTGTGGCGGACCTCCTCTAGTCCTCCGAGGAGGAGGAAGGATGTCCTGAAACAAAGGACATCCTTCATCTGAGGTAACCTGTGCAATGCAGGGACGAGTTACCTTTTCAACCCCTAACCCAATTAGGATTAGAAAATGTGCATAAGGAAATATAAATTTCAAAAGGCTTTTCAACAGGAGGATATGAACAAAGCAAGCGTGAGTACAGAGATGACGGCTGATAGAGAGTAATGGAAGAAGAAGACATGTCGTGCCGACCCCTCCTAAGTGTGGGGTAAGGGCAGGGCGATGATGATTTCAACGGGTTCCAACCGAATCTTTTGATTAATTCAGTCGCAATATAAGGTCATGGGTTGACGTATCTCACACCATCAAACAAACGCCGTGCTCCTTCTCAAAAGTACTCGATTAGACCGACGATAAACTAAGACCGAATTTCCTCCAGTACTCTAACGTCCTCCAGTGAGTTCCAGCTTTACTGTTCGATTTCTTTCCAGAGACTATTCCAATCTGCTTTACGAGCGACCTCGGGAAGGGGTTTGGAAGTAGGTACCAATGAAGCCAAATTGTTTATATGAATATCCGATGGGCGATTCGGTTCGCTTAGCCTATTTTTTCAATGAAGCGGATACGTGTTTAGCGGGCTTTTGGGAAAAGGGTTTATTTTGTTTGCTCCTTTTTAAGAGGGTCAATAGTCTGATGAATGCGAAAGTTGTCCAAGATATTCAGAGTTTCAAGTCTGAGATAGACTCAGTCAGATTGGTGAGTGTGGTCCCGGCGATGGCGAAGACAAAGAGGTATTTATCATAATGATCAGAGGTTATACAAAAACATACCACAACAGACTTCTTTAGTGATCAAAGTGTGAGTGATTGGACTGTTTTAGTGATCGTAAACACCATAAGAACCGTCAAAACAAACAAAGAATAGTCACAGGGAAACAAAATTCGTCAGTTTTTCAGTTATTTTGATTTCAAAACCAAAGATCCGATTTTCATGAAATTTCTATGGGATCATGTAAAAGTATATTATATACTTTAAAAAAAAAAAAAAACAAATCGGCAACAAAGTTCTGAGATAACAACATATAAAAAACAACTTAATTGAGAACTCCCTCTTTTTTTGATGTCGGTTGAAAAACCAATGAGTATATTGTAAAATTAACCGGTGTATAATAATAGATTATTTTTTTGATAAAGCTCTAAGCTGTATTCAGGCTCGCACAAATATACTTCTTTTACTGCTCCAGAAACTCTTTTTCCTGCTCACAATTCAACAATTTGCATTTTGTAGATACAAACAAATACGTAACATACCATTGAATATCTTATTACTAGTCTACATATTCTTAGTAAGTTTTTTTTTAAGATTTCAAAGATTTATTGACATTAGACTATAACATTACAGTAACTATTGCACCAAATCGTTATATCTATACGTAATAGAACAAAAAACACAACACAAAAAACAGAAATACGCACAAAATATAGTACAAATACAAGACAAGTTCAAAAAAATGGTACAAATAAAGAAAACAAACACAAAAACATATAACATAAAACAACAACGAAAATAATATAGAGACTATAAAATTATTAATATTAACTTAATATATAAAAATTACTTAGTATTTCATTTATCTAAACTAAAATAATCATTTATTTAAACTTAGTATTTTATTGGTATAGTTTATTTCCCAAGTTATTTGATTGAATTGAATGTTTTTATTGTAATCAACATCAGTTATTTT
The DNA here is from genome assembly GCA_932526365.1 of Lobophora halterata. Lineage (NCBI taxonomy): Eukaryota > Metazoa > Arthropoda > Insecta > Lepidoptera > Geometridae > Lobophora > Lobophora halterata. Next base: position 2,902,287 of record OW052015.1, read on the forward strand.
AGTAAAATCCCAAAAAATACTACAGCTATATTTACGATAGTCTATTTTATTGAATAAAATGATTGCAATAAAGTTGCGATTGCAAAATAGTGTGGACATTACGAAGGTCTAGATATGAGTGCAAACAAACTTTATGATTCGAAGCTTTATTTATCCGCGGATGAAATAAAACTCTTTGCCTGTATTTTGTATCATTGAACGTCTCATGGTTGTAAGTTTAGCTTATTTAGGTATTCTTTTTTTATTTCTTTGAAATATTGAAAATTTTCATACTTCGACTTCCAATGATCTTTTTCTATGTATCGTATATTAATATGTACCAAAAACCAACTTTTACACGTGTTTTAAAATTAACCCTACTAACTTAAAAACACGTATAAAATCTAAATTAAAGTAACCTTAAAAAAGTTTTTTTTGACGAAATCAAAAAACATGGACGAAACGAATAGTTTGAAGAAATTACTATAATACGGCGTACTTTTTGAGTATTTGTCCGAATCATTTTGTATGGAATTCGGATTTGAGGATTGGCCTCAACTACCTCTTACCATTTACCTATGAAAAGTTATGTAAAATATTAATCCCTGTTCAAACTGACCAATAATTAAACATTCTCAGAGAAGTATCTGATAAAACCAAAAGGTATTATGGGGTATTAATTAAGCCATTTTAATATCAGCATTTTTTCTTGTAAACAATGTACGTATGTACAGACAGCGTCATAGATAAGTATCCCCCTTGCACAAGACACCCAGCTTCATATCCCTTGAACAAATAGCATAAAATTATAATTAGACTGAAATGGTTATAAAAATATACTTATGTAATGTTTTTAGAAGCCTTAACTTTTTCCTACGTTGCGGGCGCAGCGTTTTGAAGGGATTTGAAGCTGGGTGTCTTGCTGGGTCTCTTGTGCAAGGAGGATACTTATCTATGACTCTGTCTGTACCTACATATAGACAGACACTGATGTTTTATGCAAGAATTTCACGCCTCTTGCCTGCATTTTAACTATGCAACAGAAATCTGCCCGTCGGCTGCTCAGATTGAGCAAATTGAGATATTTTTAGAGCGTTATTCGCGACATAACTGCCCAAGCTCAAGATAATAAAGAAAGTAACGGGTGTGTTTTATAATATTATTTTAAAACCTTATGAAATGATCTTCTACGCTAGATCGAGACTTGGCGGCTAAACCAGGACAGAGATCCAGCGTAGGTTTTATCATAAGATAGATTTAATATTACCAACATACATTCGTTTTTTGTTTTTTTTTTATTATTATTTAATTTATACACAAATGAGCTTACAGCCTAGGCCAAAGCGCCCAAGTGTTAAATTGCTAATTACATACACATTAATTATATTATTAAAGATTATAAGAGGCTTGGTAAGGTAATAATTTATAAAAAAATAAGATAATTATATAATGAGTACAAAATAATGCCGTAATAGTCAAATGGGATTTCTCGAAAATGAATTTATAAACAAAGTCGAAGAAGCTTTTTACGAATTACTTTGAAAAAGCATTTTATTTGCTATTTTTACGTCACCTCCAGTTTTTCTGCGATAAAGAATAAACAAATAATAAATAATGTTTGGATATTTTACACAATATAATAGTGCTCAAAAGGAGCCTCTTCGAGGTGCACTTGAAATCCTTTCACCACACTCGTTCGGAAGAATTAGTGACTTATCGACTTAAGAAGAAGAAGACACAATATATCATCTGCCCCCAAACTAAGCAAAGCTATTGGAACCAGATAACTTATAGAATACCTAAATACTTTTTTATAAATACATACATAGAATATAAAGAAAACACCTTGACTCCACCATATCCTAAATGCGTTCATGCGATTGAACCCTCAGGTACCTTAATCTTATAACTTGGAGTTCTGTTTTCGTTGCAAATAAATGAATCCTGTCATCATGAATAACAATCTAAAATTAGGCATACCCCGCACTCTTTCGGAATTCACTTTGTATATTTCTTTTCTGCAAATAAAGTTCCAAAAATTTTACCTGTAGAGCCCTATCACCAAACTTTGCGTATTCGTATTGGAACAATCACAGAAGAGCTTTTTTTTATTGGTAATCTTTCAATTTCCTGAAAAATTCAAAACATTGTGCGAGTCTAAATGATTGGGCATCTGTACCTACACTTTGCACTTTTTAATTGGAGTGAGTCAAATAATTATTCGCAAGCACGTCCGTTCGTCTCTTTGTAAACTGAAGAGGCGTGGAGAGGGTATAAGGTAAGTACACTCTTTATACACTGGTTTTTATTAACAATAATGAAGTAATATAATATAAGGGGAAATCAGTGAATATATGGAAAATACGAGCGTAAGTACTGAAACTAAATGGATCTCTAATTTGATTTTATTAAAGTGTCAAGAATTCATTACAAACATAATTTGGAAAAATTTCCAAAATATGTATTTATTTATTTTTATTTATCCTCATCAGCCTATTGCAATCAACAGCTGGACGTAAACCTCTCCCAATGTGCACCATCGCACCCTGTCTTCGGCTTGCTGTACTTGTTCGAAGAAAACTTTCTAACAACACTACATTATTGTCTACTTGCACCAAACTGTCAAAGTCCCTAAGCAATTACCTTAATCGCTTGATAGTTCCTACACGGAGAAAAAAAAAGGGGGTAGCGAGACGAAATAGTAACCGATAATATATTTTCTTGTATAAACCCTTTACAAATTTTTGTTAGCTAGTACTAGGTATTATATTGTGGGGGTAGTGCGGTCCATGGCACTCTACGGAGCGCCCGTCTGGTCCTCCAGACTGACGGGTGTTAGACGCTGTAGGACGCTCTTTGAGCGACTGCAGCGTACTATGGCCTTACGGATCGCACGAGGATATAGGACAATATCCTTTGAGGCGGCGACCATCCTGGCACGCTTTCCTCCTCTGGACATCCTAGCGGAGATGGACTGTCGGGTTTACGACCGTCTCCGCAGCGCCGAGGAGGAATTCGCGCCCGCTGAAGTGAGGGTGCAAGAACACCGGCGCGCGTTTGACAAGTGGCGCGAACGGCTCTTGGAGCCGCATCGTTTGCGCCAACGCGTTGTCGGTGCGATTGTGCCGCTCTTCAAGGAGTGGATGGAGAGGAAGGAATACGTCACCTACAGACTGACTCAGGTGCTCACCGGACATGGGTGCTTCGGTGCGTACCTGAATCGGATCGGCCGCGAACCGACCGCGGAGTGCCACCACTGTGGGAGGGACCAGGACTCTGCCCAGCACACGCTCGAGGAGTGCTCGGCGTGGAGCTCCGAACGGCGGGTCCTGATGGACCAAATCGGGCAAGACCTCGCCCTGCCTAGCGTTGTTGCGGCAATGCTGGCAGAGGCGACAGCGTGGAGGGCAGTAGCCTCTTTCTGTGAGACCGTCATGGTTCAGAAAGAGGCTGCTGAGCGGGATCGCGAGAGATCCGATCCCGCTCGGAGACGGCGGGGCCGGGGTGTCCAGGTGGGACATCCCGGGCCGTCCGCCCCATGAGGGGTGGCGGTGTCTCCTGCCAATGAGGGAGATCTTGCTGGGTTCGAGAGCGGTCGGAGTGGGGGCTCTGGCTGCATTATACTCGAATCCGGGACGGCTGCAGTGCACGGGTAGGCATGCACTGCAAGCGGAGCTCGGGGTCGGTGCAAGCCTTCCCTGGGATGGGCCTCACAGCAACGTGCGTGAGGGACACCGGTACGTGTTCTTCGGATATCCCGGGGTCCCTCTAATGCGCAGAGGTCGGCCACCATGGGGTTTTAGTCGGTATGAGTCCGACATACCCCTCCGCCCTCCCCCAAGGGCGGGGGACATCCATGAGGATTTCCCCATGTAAAAAAAAAAAAAAAGAAAGGTATTATATTGTAATCGTTACTAAATTTCGTTAGCAGGAACAATTATTATTGTAATAGTAACTAAATTATTCTCGCTGTCACAAATTCAACTAAAATTTTTGTAACTTTAACTAGATTTTTTTTCCATTTAACAGTCCAAATTTTGACTGTTAAGAACTGTCAAGCGAGTATAGTAATTGCTTAGGAACTTTGAAAAATCGGTGTAAGTTGGCATATGACTGTACTTATATAATATATTTTAATACAAATAATAATCTTTATTACATCATTGGCTAAGTACTAATTTAAAAATTCTTATTTTATTGTCACACAAACGCTTGCGTTGCAAATTACTAAAATTCCTTTCTTAGTAAGTACGCGCCTACAAGCAAACAAGTATCTCCATCGAGCAGTGTGGTCTGGGCGTTGTCTGTCAGACAGTCAGTCAGGACTTAGCCCTTTTTTATTCTTAAAATAATAATAATATTGATATTAGTAACAATGTGACTCGAGGTACAGGAAACTACACTACGTTTGCCGATACGCGGTCTCCACTCAAGAACCTGCCTGCTCCAGCGGTTGTCGGTTCTTCGGCATACATGGCCAGCCCACTGCCACTTCAGCTTGCTAATCCTGAGAGCTATGTCGATCACTTTGGTTCTTTGTCGGATAACCTCGTTCCGGATTTTATCCTTCAAAAAACTCCTAACATAGCTCTTTCCATAGCTCGCTGAGCGACCTTAAACTGGTGGACTAGCCCTACCGTGAGTGTCCACGTTTCGGCTCCGTATCGGCAAACGTAGTGTAGGGCGCCCTCCGGCCAGGTGGAGTGACGACTTACGAAAGGCGTGGACAGTGGATGCGGAGAGCCGTCGACCGAGCTCAGTGGCGCGTTATGGGAGAGGCCTACGTCCAGCAGTGGACTAAAGTGGGCTGATGATGATGTACAGGAACCTATAATATAATAAGTATATTTGCCATAAAAACTCAAAGAATCAACACTGAAAGTTTTTCCTCTCCCAAACTTTGCTCGTGCCCTGAACCGTTCAAAATTTTGACAGAACTTCACGATTAGATAAGAAACGGTGTTAAATCCGATTGCGAAGTTCGAACTCTTGAAAGATTAGGCGGCTGGTGCGCTGGATCTTCGAGTTATAAGTGATTTTATACTTTCCATTTTGTATTACCATTTATTATTTTAATGATAACAATAATTCATTTATTGTTTTTACATCAAACAGGATCAAATAACCCATTAGGGCATGGAAAGTATACCGAGTAACATGTTATTTATCATGGTATAATTCTGATCACACATAACACTTGTTACTTTCTGAGACCAATTCTGTTACAAAATCATTAATGATATCCGTCCGGCGCGCCCCGGCAGGCGATTTTGTACGCTGTGAAGTCACATAAGGCCACTGATAAAAAATAACAGTGTGTTAAATCACCGGTGATTTAGCTATTACAAAATGAAATAATATTACCATGTGACAATGAAATAGAAGTAGCAATCATTTCCATGCCTATACTTATAAGTGAGTGAAACAAGAAACTCCGGTCTCCAATATTCCGTTTGTGTGTACTAAGTCGAACTTTTGAAAGGTTTTTGTTAGTACGTGATTTGTTTATTTCCACCCTCGGACCTTCGAGACAGTTATTGATGGTTGAAGTATCGTCACAGTTTTTTTCAAAATTCAGAGATCCTTAATAAATTGAAAAAAAAAACTAATATTTATAAACTTAATTACTTTTATCGGTTGGTGCACACTAGTGCACACCAACTAATGTATCATAATTAAGTCGATACAATAAGCGTACAATAAGCCTAAAATACTTGTGTTGTAGGTACTGCTTATATATAACGGATAACGGTAACATTACGCCCTAATCTAAGGCGTTTAACGAGTGATTATTAATAGTGTAAATTAATTTCAGTAAATTAAATTACATTACATTACATTGGTATAGGTACCAAAAGTTTTTTGTAGGCAAGGTAAGTTAAATTTACCAATTTGTTGTATGTGAAATTCGCAGGTATTTTACACAATAATGTTATAATATGAATAAAGTTTATTAAAAACATCCCAAGCAACACTCGCTAACGTTACAATGGCTTATGACAATGGACCAGAAAAGTACTTCCAATATTTTTTTTCTGAAAGTTGCGGTACAAAAACGTTGATAGAAAAAAGTATTTTTCATCCATTTATTATCCGATGTACAATAACAGTCTTAGAGCTCTCGCAACTTTATTTCCAAAGTGTTTTTTTTTTATGCGAGAAATCTATTATCATATTTGAAACCCGAATCAATTTAGTCAGTTTCCTGTCGCTTTTTTTTTAAGTTCTAGCAGGGTTAGGTAACATACGTAACAACTAGTCGGACAGACACCGAAATGATTCAATATTTTTTATATTTCCCATTACAAGACGTAACTCCTATAATAATAATAATAATACAGCTCGCATTGTGAGACGATTCCTCTCTCTGAAGCCCTTAATCCACATTGGATTAGATTTTTACTAAATCTCCCAATGTGGGTTAATCGTCGATCTACATAATATGTCTGTATATTGTGTAGTTACTGTAAAATTTTATATGTGTTTTAAGTAATTATACAATATGTTTTTGTTTGAAAAGAAAATGAATAAAGACGAGATAGTAATAATTATAATGAAGATTTATTTCAGGCAACTTAATATTACAGAAAAGCAATAGACCCATAGAAATATAACCGGTAAAATTTTAATCACCATAAAAAAAAATACGCATAGTCAGTTGCCGTTACTGAACACATATACGGCAAAAAAAACTTGAAAAACTTAAGTCGAAATTTCGTCAAAATAAATTTGATTAAAATTGGATAACTGTTACCGTTAGTCGTTTTCCTATGAATTTGCGTCAGGCGGTACCTTTAATTGATAACAATTTAAGTTTTATTCATCGTTTGGCAAACCCGGGTACCTAGCTCGAGCCAGCCCGCAAAACCTCGGCTCGGGCGCCGCACTCGCTCCGCTGTTACAGTGTCATTTTGTAAAAATCAAAAATTCTGACTGCACATATGCAACGTAGTACCCCGCCTGCATTGCCCATTTAATTTTTTTTTTGGTAATTAAAAATTGGTGGATACTTTACAGACTAACATTCTTCGTTGACGCCATACTGTAGCGATTAAACACGAACCCGGCAGGCCAGAAAAAGTCAGGAGCGAGGAACGTCCTTAACTTAGCTGGTACCTCCACCATGAAGGACTTGAAGTTCGTGTCCGGGTAGAGTCCAGCTTTTTAAACAATACTCGGATATGTTCTTGGATATGATATAACAAATATTATGATTCACTGGTAAAATCTGGGATTACTCTTAAGTTTCCGCTTAACCATAACCGCGTTTCTTTTTATTTCCCGCGTACATTTAAAGTCGCAACAACATTCATTTCAGTATAAAACACGTTAAATAAAGCAGGGTACCGCAACCGACACTCGAAACCACTCAAACAAAAACTGTAAAGCCTAAAATAGAGTTCGCAGCACGAACTGCAAAAGTAGAGCGCATCGTTTTTAGAGTTTCGAAATGTAGAGTTTGAAAATTGTGCCGTTAACAAAGTAGCGGGTTTGTGGCAAAATAGTTTATCTGTTGACGTTACCTATCCTATCATAGGCTTTGGGGATTACATTTTACTAGGGAGGCACAATATCAATGTTTTACTGAAATCTTCTTATCATGTCACTAGTCATTTCAAACCAGTGTAGTGAAAGGATTTCAAGTACGCCTCGGAGCCTCTTCTTTCGTGCACTTGACACATGTTTTTCGAAGTTTTTAGGTTCTATGACATGCCGGATTCCTCGCGATGTGCACAGAAAAATCCATTGGTGTACGACCGCGTTCGAACCCACGACCTTCGGATCGAAAGTCGAGATACCTCCCACTCGGGCAACACGGCTTTTAGACACTATAGTACGATGACACAAGCGTTTTTACAAGCTAATTGTTGGCGTTTTTAAACGCTAGCGTGTGAGCGTCTTAGCTTTCGGGAAGGATTGTCAACAAGCAGATTGTAAAAACACCGATGACACAGGGCGACTTTACACGCTACAAGCGATTTGAAATGCAAACGAATTTGCGGGACTTAGCTAGATATTATAAATGGTGTTCCTTATAACACACCTGATACACAGATCCAAAGGAAAGTAGTGTCGAAAAACACGTAAACAAGGAATAAGATACACTGACAATAAAAAATAAATACATTTCTAACTACACTTCTTTACTTTTTACGATTTTTAGGGTCGATTTTCTGATTGTAGGTCACTCATTAATTATTTATTTCAAGGCCATTTTCTATTTAGTTATCTATAAAAACCACAATAAATTTACCTGAATAAAAAAATCTTCAAAAGTAATCTCACGTTTCAGAATATCTAATATAAGTAAAGTAGTTGTAACATCAAGGAGCTTTTGTTATTTGACGAAATAATACATTGAGAATTTCTATTCTCAATGTATTTATTTCGTAAGGCTTTCTAGCCTTTTACAGACACTTGGTAGCTTAAGTACTTTTGTAAAAGATTTAATAAAAATCTTATTTTTTTTAAACGAGAGTCTTCTTCACCCACGTCTTTGTGGCTTTAGATTCGCAAGTCGCAAGGTTTTTATGAAATTTTAACTGCATTTTTGGAACAATATAAGTATTTTTACCTTAAACTAATCAAGTACAAAGAGCCTAAATAAACTAATTAATAAGTACCTAACATAAATCATAATGTTTACTAAAACTTCTATTTAGGGTATTTGTCAAATCAAAAATTTTCATTAGTGAAATGCGAAATGAAAATCCGCGTAAACAATAGTACATTATTGCAAAGGCAGCGAAATAGGCAATTGCAGGTCGAGTATGAGTTTGAAGGCCGAGCCGCAGGCGAGGATTTCAATAATACGAGGCAGGCAATAGCCATTTCGGCCGAGGCATATATAGTGCTTTTCTTAAAAAAATGCAAGGAAATAAAAAAGGGCCTTTTAAATAATGTTCAATTAACGAAGAAAAAAAAAAAAGAAACTTGAAGAATGTGATCGCCGAGAGCTGAAAGTGAGTACTGGCATGTAGGTAGGTAGGTAAGTAAGTAAGTAGGCAAGTAAGTAGGCAAGTAAGTAGGCAAGTATGTAGGCAAGTAAGTAGGCAAGTCAGTAAACAAGTAGGTAAGTAAGTAGGTAATTAGGTAAGTAGGTAGGCATGTAAGTAGGCAAGTAAGTAGACACTTGTCTTATTTACTTAAGTACTTACTTAAATAGTACTTAAGTAAGTAAGTTAAGTTAGTTAATAACTTACTTAAGTAGGCAAATAAGTGGGCACTTGTCTTACTTACTTAAGTAAGTAAGTTAAGTAAGGTACTTACTTAAGGAAGCAGGTTTTCCATCGCTAATTTAGCTTCCGATCTTAAATCTGGTGGAGTGCAATCATCCATGTCCATTTAATTTTCACTTTCAGAATCATCGGAACTCATTTTATTTTATTTTTAATAACAAAATAACAATAAACTCCGCTTTACCGCCAATTTTTTATTTTTATTTTACAGTATGTGCCGAAAAAGGTTAAACGCATCTGTAGCTATACGGCTATACAGCCACGAGAACGCAATGTGTACGATAGATGAAAGAGTTCTAAATTCAAACAGCACACTGTTTCATACAACATTGCCGGCGCGCTTTTCGTTCCAAATTCAAACAGCACACCGTTTCATACAACATTGGCGGCGCGCTCTTCGTTCCAAATTCAAAGAACACACAGTCTACGTAAATATGATACTTCGCGTGTTCTTTATATAAAAGTAATGACAATATTTCCGCGCATGTTTAAGAAAAATATTTTATGCATTATAATACTTTAATGGTCAGTATTGTAAGCTGAATGTTGAAGATAGATTCCTACTTATAGATATGTGAGAAAACTGAAAGTTTGTAATGAGGCTGAATGGATAGATATATGTTTAATCCTCAATTTTGATGGTCAATCTCGACAGACCAGTAATTTTTAATAAACTGATAAAGATGAAATTTGGAATGGGTATTGATTAAAAAGAGTTATTCCGAAATAAATTCCGAATATTCCGAAATCCCCACTGGCCATCTTCTGGATTTCTAGGTTTTTCCCGAACCTTTATGAAAAATGAATATATTTCAGCAGGTACACATTTTCACAGTTTGGATATTTTTATTATTTAGTAAGGATTTCGGGAATAAGCCACTAAAAGCTGGGACTGGGACGTGGTGGCCGAGTGGATGAGGCCCTTGCCTTGCGATCTGATGGTTGCGGGTTCGAATCCCGGTGGCAGTCATGCATAAATGGGTATTTTCGGTCGAAAAAATCTATGTTTGCATCCCATGTTCTCACAACGGTGAAAGAAAACATCGTGAGGAAACCGGCATATCGTTGAACCTAAAGTTCGAAAACATGTGTCGAGTGCACGAAAGGAGCCTCTTCGAGGCGCACTTGAAATCCTTTCACCACACTGGTTCGAAAGGACTAGTGACACGATAAGAAGAAGTAGCTGGAAAAACACATAGGCTACATTTTAGCCACGATGCCTCGTTAGTGCATCTTCAAACAGCTGCTATTACTACGTAATGGTATAGGTAGAGGTCCATATGAATCAAGGTTTCTCCATATCAGCCGGTTCCCTGCAGGGGTCAGCAGTTTGGTGTGAGGTGAGGTATACCTTGTGAAATTTTGGACATAAACTATCCCTCAGTTTTGTGACGTTGTCGGGCTCCTTTGTTGGGTTCACTGGGACAATGGCAGGGTTTATGTTATAAACTGAAGCGGTAGCGGTTTTATCAATTGACATACGTCTCAATTATTTTATACTCTATGGCTTTTTTAGAAACAATCTAAAAAAGCCATAGAGTATAGAATATATTTACGGTTTTAAATAACTCGTGTGTTGTACTCATATTTATACTCTTATTGAGCAAAAGTTAAACTTATGAAATACCCATTATAGATGATTCCCTACTCATAATTATTGAGTGATAATTATAAATACTTTTGAAAAGCCAGCTGTGGTTTTCTTGTTTCATGGAGATCTAATGTCGACGTTTTTAAACTACCCGGTGGTTTACTGACTTGGATAAGCATTCTGAAAGTTAAATATCATCCCTCTTCTAGCGATTCATATCTTTTTCATAAAAATGCAGATTCAATTTCAAATTGTAGGGAAGGCAGGCAGAAAATGCGTGTTTATAATATTGTGGAATATGATATATTTTAAGCAATAAGCAATATGAAAAATCTTGATTTTCACTTATTGAGTTTAAAGTACTGTCTAGTGTGCTAACTTCTAAGTTCTAGTCGATCTGTTTTTAATGTTAAATGATGTACCTAAGTACCAATGATAGAACTTTTTAAATCCATAAATCTTCATTCAATTAAACAAATAAATGTATCTCATGTCGCTTCAGTCGTCGCTTATCACTTATCCCACACGACATCAGCCCCCCGCGACATTTTCCGACAATGGCCGCGTTTTAGGAAATATTTTATCTTTCTTCATAAAGGGCCCCACAGTGGTGGAGTGATGTATTTAGGAAATAAATGTCAACCCATCACTCAATGGTGATGTACAGCGGATTTTGCTAATAGGAACGCCAGTGTTTAGTGAAAGGTTGACGAATCTGGACTGGATTGTGATGAGTTTCTGCTGAAAGGTTTAGGTAATTTATTACTGAAAAGTTTTTTGGAGATTACACGCTTAGAAAAAATCCGTTTCAGAGTGAAGAGGCAGTTCTACACCACCAATTTGTAATAACCAAAAAAAATTAAATGGGCAATGCAGACGGGGTACTATACGCTGAATCAGTGCAGTCAGAATTTTGGATTTCTATAAAATGGCAGAGTGACAGCTGAGCGACTGCGGCGCCCGAGCCGAGCTTTTGCGAGCTGGCTCGAGATAGGTATCCGTGTTTGCCAAACGATGAATAAAACTTAAATTATTATCAATAAAGAGTACTGACCGCATGACGCAAATCCATAGGAAAACGACTAATGGTGACAGTTATCCAATTTTAAAAAATTAAGTCGATTATTTTAAAGATTTATTGCCATATCAGTGTTCAGTAACGGCAACTGACTAGGCGTATTTTTTTTTCTGGTGAATAAAAATTGACGTTCTATATTACAGGAGAAGTAACGTTGTGGAAGAAGGTTTACTATAAGAATTTACTATAAGACGAAGGGAAGATTCACTAGCAAGAAAAGAGTAGTTATCACAAAAAATAATATATCGCATAAAAAAGAAAACAAAAAATCCACCATGCGGACCCAATATGGATAGTTGGGTATCAAACCGTTAAACATTTTTTGAAAATATCTGTGCTGGTTTTGTACACATAGTTAGTATGTGTAAGTGGATGGATACCATACATTATAGAAAACCATACGAAACAAACCCACGCAAATAAATAAAACCACGGTCCGTAGCAGTAAGTATAGTATCCTAATCCCAAAGCAAACGAACTAATTACACGGTCTTAAAAAAAGTCCTATAAAACCGCGGTTTTCGTCAGTGTTTGTCTCCAAAATGAGGACCTTTCCAAAATAAATAGAAGACATTATTCCCCGCCGAAAACTCTGTGGTATCAGATAAACAAACATCCAACGCATAGCTCAACGTAAATAAAACCTCTTTGAGCAAACTAAAGACAAATTCCACGATTCATGTGTTCATGAGTGGAATTGAGGTGTTTTTGATACGCAAATTTATATGTAGAAATATATTTTAGAAGAAAAAAAATATTTTCAACCGACTTCAGAAAAGGAGGTTCTCAATAAGGTTGTTTTTTTATGTTTGGTATCTCAGAACTTTGTTGTTTATAAAACAATTTAAATTTTTTTTTTTGTTCTAAATATAAATTTTCAAATTGGTCCCAAAAAAATGTATCAAAATCGGATCAGTAGTTTAGTTTTTAAATCAAAATACCTGTAAAAAAGTGGCACTTCGACAGTGAACAAAATTGCGTGTTTTGATTTTCTGTGACTTTTCAGATGTGCTCACGGTCACTAGAACAGTACAAATCAAGTCGGTTTTCGTATGTTTTTGTAAAACATTGATTATAACCAAATGATTAAGTATTTGGTTTCTGTTTACGTAAATAAGTGACGATATGGGCGAGGTATGAATATTGGAAAATGAGCAGGTCGGTCCATGGCACACGCTTTGTATCGAAAGTAATTTTTAAACCAAAGCGTTTTTCACTGAATATTACATACGTAGGCAAAGAGGTCTAAGTTTTCTAAATGGCATCAAAATAATAGACCTACAAAGAACATACTGAAATGTCCTGGAGCGTTTGGTTGTAAGCAAACTCAACCAAATTTCTTAAGCAAAATAATAATTTCTTTGTCCTTATTCAGAACTCTGTTCTATTGTTTAAATGTTGTGTTTGCTCTATACAATATTCTATTCAAACTTTCGTGGTTGCTGTTTGTGGCCCAAAGCACCGCGGGGCATAGATGTAGGTAAATTTAAACCTTCTTGAGAACGCAGGGAGACTTTATCAAATAAATATTATGTTCAATTGAAATGTAACATAATTTTACGCTTTGTATCGAAACGTACTCAAAGGATGTTCAGTTTTTAGAAAATATTTTTGAATTTGTAGAATAGAAGCAAAATGCTTTCAAGTATCTAGTCCAGTCGTTTCAAATCACATCTATTAAAGTAGATATTCCCAACTTTTATCATAAAAGCCGTGTTGGCTGAGTGGGAGGTGCCTCGACTTTCGATCCGAAGGTCGTGGGTTCGAACCCATTGGGAAACCCAAAAATCCATTGTAATATTTCTTTTAATTCTATGTGTGCATAAAAATACGTGCCTAACGGTGAATGAAATCATCGTGAGGAAACCGGCATGTCATAGAACCTAAAAAGTTCTAAAACATGTGTCAAGTGCACGAAATGAGCCTCTTTGAGGCGCACTAGAAATTCTTTCACCACACTGGTTCGAAAGAATTAGTGACACGACAAGAAGAAGAAGAAGAGTCATATTATCTTATATTATTCAGAGTTTTATTTATTCATTTTACACAAACAGTAACTCACAGACTATGGGTCCAAGGCGTTATAGAGTGGAGCTAAGGTAGGCAAGTGCCGTAGCGCTAACCTTGCCTACCTTATCTTGGAAGACATCCAGTTCTAACTGTTGAGCGAGCAAACCGTTTATCATCTTACCACCTAGCTGTCCGCAGTTTCATTCACGACCTTTAATCACACCAAATAAGTAGGCAGTAGGTATGTACAGACAGCGTCATAGATAAGTATCTCCCTTGCATTATAATACCCAGCTTCAAATCCCTTTAAATCACAGTCGCGGCGAATGGAGAAATTTGCCTTAAAAAATTGATTATATTTGTATAACCATATGTAAGCCTAAAAATAAGTTTAAGTATTACAATTTTTTGAAAGGATTTATAGCTGGGTGTCTTGTGCAAGGGGGATACTTATCTCTGACGCTGTCTGTACCTACTCATAGACCAAAATAAATTATAGTCCATAGATGAATAACGGTTTTCCTATAGTACACCAAGATGGACAGTATCAAATCAAAATGGAATAGAACGATGATAAGACAGGACCAAAAAGTTTCGGACACCCTGTCAATAAATATGAAATATCTCCGTTTTCAAATAATGTTTTTTACTTTTTACGATGTAGTTTTATTAACATTGAAAAAACCTAGTAGTTTTGAAATATAATATTTATCTAGCGCTGTTACTTCTCTTCTTGGAAAATTAGCATCGAACCAAATAAAAAAGCCGTGTTGGCCGAGTAGGAGGTGCCTCGACTTTCGATCCGAAGGTCATGAGTTCGAACCCGGTCGTACATCAATGGATTTTTCTGTTCAAAAAATCTATGTTAGCATTAAAACACGTGCTTAACGGCGAAGGAAAACATCGTGAGGAAACCAGCATGTCATAAAACCTAAAAATATCGAAAAACATGTGTCAAGTGTACGAAAGGTGCCTCTTCGAGACGCACTTGAAATCCTTTCACCACACTGGTTCAAAAGAACAGTGACACGATAAGAAAAAGAAGCATCGGACCTAAATGTACTTGAAGTTAGCCATTGTGTTTCTATACTTTAATAGGTACTTCTGAGTATAACATCACCTTTGAGTTGCAGTTAACTAAAATTCTCGGACAGAACAACATACAAACAAACAAACATTCACACACTCACACCCCTGCACTAGGATTCCCTGTGTCGCAGGTGGCATGGACACATACAACACATCACAACATCCAAGACCCGAGAACAAACATTTGTGTTCGTCACTAATATTTGCCCCGGCCGGGGATCGAACCCGGAACACCAAGCTTCGTAGGCAGGGTCACTACCAACTAAGCCACGGTGTCGTCGACAAACACCGTTCGACGCTAATTCGGAATAAACATTTATATATATATACATAAACGTGTTCTGAAGTCATTTACTTCATTAACTCTTGGTTTATTTATGATTAAAGCTCATTGTTCAGGAAAGACAAACAATTAAACGACAAAAGCCTTTTAATTGTTCAATTTAGATACGACCAAAACCAGCGGCTTTGTTGTTTGTTCCAACTGTAGATAATCACCAGTACAGTCAGCCCTATCATTACACTTTTTGACAAGCGTACTCGTATCGAATCCGTCACAGAGAAGTCAACAGTTTGTATGACGTTTCGAAAAAGAACATAAAAACTGATAAACCTTCTGTGAAGGCTTCAATACGAATACGTATGTTAAAAGGTTTGGTGATAGGACGTTGTAGCCAGATCTTGTGATAAGAGATAACGAATGATAATTACCTATAGCTTTATCTTCAACAGCTTTCAAATTCATGATCTTTTGTCTTTCTAAAGCTTTGAATTTTTACAATAATAAGTCCGTTTAGTTTTATAAAATATGTATTCGGTTTCAAAAACAATGAAAAACTCACAGTGGCCTATCATTAGTTATAATTTGAATGATGCTTTTAGTTTGATTTTTTAGTCTATAAAGTTAAGTCTGAAATGTGTAATAGTGAAAAAAGTAGAGACGCACGTCACCACCAAGGTGTTTTTCTCAGAAGTATTTTTTACCAAGTTTTGACGCGACAACGTCTAATAAATCGATGAACGCCGGCTGCATGCACGAAAACGTTGACGTCATTGTCCCGTTACGCTGATGACGTTATCACGTTAAACTAACGTCTGTAAACCAACTTTACAGACAACCAATTTTTTTTTATTTAGTCTCTGTAGCTTCTTTACGAATACGCTTGTCAAAAATCTTCATGATACGGCTACTGAAACGTTACGAAAAATAATAAAATCGAAGCTGGAGGCCCAGACACGGCAACCTTAAAATTATGATAATGAGAAAAGTAAGAAGTATGGACGTGCCTTAAGTTAAGACATAATTTATTAATATTCTACAAGTCAAGTCGATTCCACACGAAATGTATCGTAGGCTCACGTTCAGACGCCTCGAACTTTGTTGTTGCGAATGTACTCAATATATTTATTGACATCACATGGTACCTATATGAAGGTAATTTTTTTTTGGTAGGAGCACATGTGAAGTCCTAGGGGGCATTACAAAATAGGTGGGCTGACCAAGGTTTTACTAAGAAGGCTTTTTCACTGATAATAAAAAGTTGCAAATAATACATATTTCAAAATGGAGACACTGGCTACTTCACTGTTTTGGAATTCAGCATAGGAACGAAATATACTGGAAGATATATTGACAAACTTTTCTTGACGCGTTTTCAATTTACTACGGTATGATTCTATACTTTAATACTTCTATATATTATGTATGTACGTGCACATCTTTTTACATTACTTTTATTTGGGTATTTTTCTCGTTGCAATTATATTGTTTGGCTTTTTCACAAAATTGCATTGCACTCTTAAAATTAAGTTTGCTCATAAATCAGGAGTCAGTTAAGTTACCCAGCGTTCGTTTTCACCACGTTTCGTTCGTCAGTCGTGGTTTGTATTAAAAAAACGAAAATTTCATTGTTAGCTTGCGGCACTGCGAATAGGGTTGTCGGCTTTTCGAGAAAGGAAAACCTTTATTCAAAACTTTAGTGGCAGCCCCTTTTGTGTTGACGTAGCGTTACTTCATTTAATAGTAACGCTTGTTATGAAACTTGTAAATCGCGTGAAATGAAAGATTGTTGCTAAAGGAATAAGCTAATATTATTTCCTCCGACTTAAAAGAGATATACAAATATAATATGAAGTAATCTATATACATATATTTAAGGTTTCACATACTTCACATATTTGGTTTGTGAACAAAGCTATGTTTTATATAATACTGATGTTAGTTTTTATATTAAATAACAAGGTATTATTTTGGTAAGTAGGCATTATCCATTTACAATTAAAATTAATGTTTGTCAACATGTTTCACCATTATTATATTGCATTTTCTCTAATTTTATGTAGGTAACATACGCCGGTCTCTTCAGTTAATTCTTCGGTGTATCATTTTGGTTCACGATACAGGCCGAGAGCCTAGTGTGGGCCACCGATAACAGACTTATGTAAAATGTTTTGTGTTAATAAATGAATAAAATTGACTTGATTATTATATATTCGTTTAGGTATATTTCCATAGCAGGCCATATTAAATATTTGTTATATATTTAAGTTAAATTAAATACTTATTGTACTGTTCTCGGTGGTGGATTACACGAAAAGGAAACATACTTTTTGAAACTTTTTGATTTATTTTCGGGACACACATGGATGTACAATTCAGATGAAAAAATATCTTGACATTAAACTATCGATCATTAAGATGAAAAATCAAACAATAATGTATAATACTTGTTTATTAATAGTTGTTATATTATGTGGTAATAAAATTTGGGTAGGATTGTATTGTAGTTAAGTATTCTGCAAATGTAAACCTTGCAAAACAAACAGTAATAGGTTCTGATTACATCTGATTATAAACTTGAAAAAACAGTTCTTCATAAGTTCGAGTTATTTTATTCTGTAGGTACTACTGTACAACACCCGCGTGCTTCTTCGTCACCCATTGAAGATTTTTATTATCGGTGTTGTTTGTTCTACCCGCTGAAGAAATGTCACAGAATAGCAAAGTGTCAGTATTAAGCAAGTTAATCAATACTTATACTCCTATATCTACCAGAGATCTAGCGTAATATTATAATTATAGCCTATGTTCTTTTCAGGCTTATTAGCTATGATTTAATAAAGTTTCAGTTAAATCCATTCAGTAATTTTTAAGTGATTGGGCGCAGACGCAAACAATCAAAGTCTTCTTATCACACGTTTCTGAAAAAAACATGTATGTACAGAAATTCGGGGTCTACTGCTTTATTATAACTACATATGTATAGATATTTTTATTTTACTACCAATAATGCTTCAAAAGTCTTTTGCTTTGAGTAAGTTACGCTTTTTTTCAGTTTTGCCAGCCCTAGTAATGATTTACTACTGTGATGGTATTTAGAAAATATATTGGAAGCCAATATTCAAAGGACAATGGCATAACAAAGGAAATCGTCCAACTAAAGTTTAGCTTTGATCATTAAATAGACAATTATCCTTTGACGAAAGTTAATTTACTAAAAGAACCCTCTTCCAGAATATATTCACATTGAAATATTTTGATATCTTGGTTCGAGCTACCACCGATATTAAAATATTGTACATACATATACAAATATATATTCAGATACAAATTAATAATAAAATGAATTGAAATTAGACACACAAAGCGGCTCAAACTAAACTTTTGCTTAATTTTATAATTACAAATTATTTTAGTTTTTATTTAAACACAGCAATAAAACTTACCCAACTTAAAGTAAATTACAAAATAACATAACTAACTTAATGCTAAAAACAATAAAACTAAAAAAAGAGTCATGTGACGCAGTAACAGCCATCTGCGGCTAACTGTACTTATTAAAAATATTCCGAAAAAATAACAAGACTAAAATTACTTATCTAGCAACAAAAATACAAATTACAATCAATAAAAAATTTGATACACCTAAGTTGCAAGCAGGCAATATGTATAAAAATGGTTGGAATTCAAACTTATCAAAAAACTAACTACACTCGAAAATATCTCCACTAGGCCACCATCATTATAAAAAATACTTCTTTTATGAAATAAGTGGAACTAATTAGGCAAATAGTTAGGTATGAACAAGGCCACAGAGTTAAAATGGCAACATCACAAACCGGCTGAACATAAACTCGGAAAATCAACTTTGTGGATTTAAAAATATCTGGAAAGGCCTTCCGTGAAAACAATTACTAGTAACTAGGAATATTGAGTACAGAAAAGAAGCAAAGCAGCGTTTGCCTCATTTACTAATTTATATTTAGACTACACAGATGGTCGAGTGGTAAGTGCGTTGGAGTGCTACGCCGATTGTCGCGGTTTCGATTCCCGCTTCAGGACAAACATTTGTGCATGTTTCATAGGTGTTTGACTAGGTGTCTTCTATGTATATAGGTATTTATAAAAAAGTATATAAGTATTCTGTCAGTTATCTGGTTCCAATGGTACAAGCTTGCTTAGATTGGGGCTAGATGGCGTTGTGTGAAATGTCCAAACATTATTATTATTATTATAGTGTTTCCTTTTAGGTCTCTCGCATAACGAGGAGTTACGTCATTTCGCGGGCTTTTGGCCAAACGAAAAATCGATGATGTTATGTAGGCAGTGATAAAAACTTTCGTACAATACGGCAGGTGTTAAGAATAACAGCTTTTTGGAGTTGAATGTATGTGAGTTTGTGAATATCTAAAATTTTAAGGCTGGTGTGTAAGCTGTGTGGAATAACGCCTGTAGATGAGATAATGATTGGAATGGTTTTGACTGTATTTACTTTCCACTGGGTTTTTAATTCTATTGCTAAATCTGTGTACTTTGCGAGTTTTTCAGTGTGTGTTTTTGACAGGTTATGAGTGTTAGGGATCGCGATATCTATTAAATAAACTGTATTGTTAAGTTTGTCGTGAAGAGTGATATCAGGTCTATTGTAATGAATAGTTTTGTCTGTAATTATTGTCCTGTCCCAGTAGAGTTTGTAATTGTGATTATTATTATTATTATTTAGGTCAGAGCGTTTTGCTCAGAAATATAAATGGTGAATTACTCGTTAATTTAGGTAGATTGTGTATCATATTTTATGGTAGTATGGTATGGTAGGTATAAAGGAAAGCAATTCAATGGACCTTCACACCTTTCCACCACATTCAACCCCACTAATTCACATCTTTCTACTATCGAAAGGGACCCAATAAAGCCTGTCAAACGCAATAAAGGACCGAATCGACATAAATCGAGATGTCCGAGCCACATCCAGTTATCCACTTCCTATTTAGATCTTTTGTGATATATTTTTTACCCGCAGCGCTTTTTTAATTGTATCCAATTAACTTTATTTCCGCCCTTCGCTGAGGAGCCAATTACATTAGGTTGGGGCCGGAAAAAATGAAGAAAATATAAAAACAATTAAATTTATTTTCGCTAGATTTTAGAAGCTATTAGAAGGAAATTGATGAAAATTGCCTCAAGAAATGACAACATTGTCTTGCGGAAAAGTGCTGACTCTGTTTATTATTTAATTGAGAAAGCTTTTAAGTAGGTTTTCTCTTTTGTAATTTTAAAACGGAACAAAGTATTTTGAAAAGGAAGCATCCTATTTCTTGGTACTTACTCAATAGGGACTTATTGAGGTAAGTATCCTATCTTTGAATATAAAGTAGTTCCTTCTCAGAAACGCGATGTTCTCGATACAAATTATATTTCAAAAAGTTAACAAAAGCATTTATCCGAAAAAGTAAATTCTGATTATAGAAAATATATAACTCTATAGTTTACACGTATTATTTTTGTTCTACTGTCTTTCAATTCAGACGAACTCGAAGAGATGAAACAAGCCTTCAGTAGGTACGTGAATCGGATTTAATTTTTAATTGAATCTTACCTGCAAGCGTATTTTAATTAACTCATAAATTGAAACCAAAAGTGTCTTGTAATATATCCGCTTTGAAGAATTTAATTCGTATGCGTACAAAGCCCCAAAAAATTTACCTTTAATGAAGCATTGTTGGGACTAGTCGTGTCTTTGTCTGCAAAAGATAGATTTGTAGAAAATTCTTCATTGTTATTGCTAGGCGAATTTAATGCTAAATATAATTATCTTCTGGCTTAACTCCGTGTGTTGTGAGTAATTAATGTGTAATTACCAACTTATGCCATCCTATAACCTACTGAACCCAATAACTCAGTAGAAGATGCGGGCTGGTAACACAGTGTCATGGTTATAGTGCACGAAAGGAGCCTCATCGAGGCGCACTTGAAGTCCTTTCAACACTTTTTCGAACACTGGTTCGAAAGAACAAGTGACACGATAAGAATACATGGTGTTACTTGTTGGGAAAAAACCTAAGCGATCAATACACAAACATAATATAATAATAATAGAGTCAAAATTTCCTTGATAATTTTCATTTTTAGTAGCTATTGCTAGCGGTCTTACTCACACCACACCACGATGAAAGTAGTATATAGCCTTAAAGTTTTAAAACTACGGCTACTCATATTTCTCTTACTTGTTCGTGAACAGGAATTACATTCGATCCCTTCCCTACTTAACTACTTGTACAAACTTTTGAGTCCTAACGGTTCAATGATCTCGCCGTGATTGAAGAATAAACAAACATCCAAACTCTAAAACTGTAAATGTAATTTGCGTTTACTGTTAAAATTTTAAGGGCTCGTTTAACTTGTATCACTTATGAATAGTTCCATTAATGAGTTCTGAGATTAAATCCCTCAAACAATTATTGAAACTAACCGAAATCGCCGTCCGTGGACCTTTACGTATTGAGCTCCAAACTTGGTTCATCAGTGTACCTTGAGTAGAGGTATCAAACCGATGTATGAATTATTAGCCACAGATTATATACTAGCTAATCTTTATACAGCTGTTCCACTGTAAAGAGGTTAAAGGATATCTCGAAAGAAGAACGATTGGAGGTTTATGTTGTTTAAGACATTTGAATGACTTTACGTTTTTGTTTTCTATACGCTCTTAAATTATTCTTCTTATCGTATCAGTAGTTCTTTCTATATTTTATATTAAAATCTATGTAGGTATGCATCCCACGTTCTCGCAACGGTGAAGGAAAACATCGTGAGGAAACCGGCATGTCGTAGAACCTAAAAAGTTCGAAAACACATTGTATCGAGTGCACGAAAGGAGCCTCTTCGAGGCGCTCTTGAAATCCTTTCACCACACTGGTTCGAAGGAACTAGTGGAACGATAAGAAACAAAGACAAGTTCTTTCGAACAGTGTTGCGAGAGGATTTCAAGTGCGGCTCCTTTCGCACTTGACACATGTTTTTGAACTTTTTCGTTCTAAATACGACATGCCGGTTTCCTCACGTAATTCATTTTTAACAGAAATCCATTGGTATACGACTTGGTTCCAACCCACGACCTTCGGATCGAAAGTCGTGGCACCTCCAACTCGGCCAACAAGGCTCTAATTATGGTAAGGGAAAGGGTTTAATGGATACGCCTTATCGTGTCCAAAACAGTGCTATCTAGGGCATTGTATTGTACCGTTAAATCAGTAGCAGTACCTAATACTGCTCTAAACACTTAGTAGTTTCGAGATGCATTGATGTTTTTACTGAGAAAATTATGGGGTTCGTCGGAAATAAATACCAATTCAGTTCATATTTGATACTTTGGAAAACAGACCGTTTTAATTATAAACTGTGAGTTAATCATTATTTGAAAAGCAATCTGGTATTCAGGAATATGACCTCACCGGCTTTATGAGACAATCCCGGGTTTCAAACGAGATAGATGTCCTTGGAGAGCTGTTACCCTAATTATAGAGTTTTAAAGCAAAATACCGAAAATAACATACTCAGATAAACCTTTTGATGTCAGATAAACGTGGCTTGAAACGGAGTACGCTAATATAAAAATTACTGAAGGAAAATGTTATTCTCTGAGGTCGAATATTTTACTCAAATCGGTAGAGTGGAGTATAAGTAAGGCAGGTGCTTCTGTTTTCTCGTTAATTATTCATGATAAGTGACTTTATACATTTTTACGAGTTTTTTATGCGAACGGAAAAGGATTACATGTGATTCCCAGCGGATGATGATAACGGCTTTTGACATTAGAATGTTATGAAGAACAAATTTCTGTTTTAGATATTTTCTTTCGAAAAAGAACCTGGTTTAAGTTTATAAAACTAGACTGTTAAACTTTTTTTGAGTATTCACAAATTAATTAAACTATATATAAAAAAAAAATTAAACTAATCAAAATACATATAATTTTAATTATGTTATTTTAATTATATATTACGAAACTTTCAAGATCAAGGCGAATCCATTGATACCTTGTTTATCAAAACCTATCAAATTTTGATATATTACTGTAGCATTTCAAATGCATTATGTTTGACTACTTGCAATTGCTTTATTGAATTCTTATCATTTAAGGTACCTATACTACTCAAAAAACATCACTCTCCTTAACAAAAAAAGGACACGATAAATATAAGAACTTTCTATTTAAAAACCGAATACTTAAGTTTTGTCGTCTTTAAGTCCAACAAATCTCGAGGCACTCGCAGAATTGAATTTATTTTGGGATAAGCTGAATTCTTTAATACAGGCTTTACATAGCTGATTTATTGGACTGGCGCGTTTTGAATCGTTTGATTAATTCTGTTTGTACTACAGCTGCTGGATTTAGATAAACTTTTCTAAACTTCAGATTCTTCTAAATCACTAACGCATATAACGTTTAATATATTGGACTTAAAAGTTCGTGTGAATTATGAAGTTCATATAAACTTTTATGCTTTATATTTTTTATTTCAAACTAGTCTAGTTTGCGTTGCGAATATTCAAAATTCCTTTCTTAGTAGGCACTTTTAGATCTTGACAAAACTCCCTCCAAATTTCAGGTCTCTATGTTCAGTGCTTCGGCCTCGTTGTTGTTCTTGTCGTTGGCGTTGTCTGTCAGTCAATCCTTTTATACATATGTCTAATAATACAGGCAGAATTGCTGCTGGGTTTCAGTTTATACCCACTCGCTCAAACTGAAAGCCCATCTGCAGAAATACTGCCCAAATAAATATATTAGACTGTTTCGAGGCTGAAAAACAGCGTAGCTGAGCCCTCGATTCATTCACAACAGCACTAACTAGATAGTGTTTTTGTGAATGAGTCGAGGGCTACACCTACCCAACTTCGTGTTATGTGCTAGAATATTAGAACTACTTTGTGTATTAGGCGACTGCTTATGCAAATATGCCTATTTTCACCGACTTCAAAAACGAGGAGGTTACTATTCGGTTGAATGTTTTTTTTTTAATGTTTGTTACCTCAGAACTTGGTTGTTTATAAACCGATTTCAAAAATTCTAATAATACTTTCAATTTGGTACCATAGAAATTTAATCAAAATCGGTTCAGTAATTTAGGTTTCATATCAAAATAATTGAAAAAAAGGCCTTGAAGTTAACGAAATTGCGTATTTTGCTTCCCTGTGACTTTTCAGTGGTGTTTACGGTCACTAAAACAGTCGAATTGAAGTCAGTTTTACTATGTTTTTGTATTTTATTTTATTTTAAATCGGCAAAATATTTTTTAGAAAATATTACAATCGACATAACGTCTTCATAGCATCCCAATAAATCCTAATTCACGTAATTATGAGTTTAAGCGTCTGTAAGAGAAGGGTAAGATTCGGACAGATCTCGCCTTTGGGGAAATCAAGTGATCTCAGCGACCGTGGCGGTTCATTGAGCGAGCCTAATGCCCTCCATTGTTAGGTATTACGTCGATGTTCAACGTAATAGCGTAATTTAAGTTCTGTTGTACTGTCGGGGCATTTCAGGCAATTTCTCTGAAATCACCACATTAACCAAAAATGAAGAGCTCATCGTTTTTGTTTCATTCTGTAAAATATAACGAAACAGGTTTTAAATACAATGAAAATGATCTTTAGAATGTTCTGTGTCGAAAATATGTATAAACTTTAAATCTACATCAAATGAAACTATCGCATTAGAATCTCGTGCGAATTTCAAATGGTTTCTCACTTATTCACTTCTTATTAAAAAAGTAATTAACATAGTTTGGTGCGGAGTTCAGGAGAAACCCATTTGACTTCACGTCAGTGCTAGTAGAATACTTGAACTTTTCTACGGAAAGTGAAAAACTGGCACTATATTTTGTTCTTAGAATGATTAATTTGCGAATCGAATGAAATTTCTTTATTGACAACATTCATCTCAAAAACTTTCTTTATTTATACTTATACGTTAGTTCCGTCCCGTTTAGCATTCCTGTAGACCAAAATTTGTGAATATTTATACTTATACTCACGTGTTTAAATTTGTATTTATTAGCATCTGGGAGCACGGTAGTGCTCCCACCAAGCCGAGCAAAAAAGTGGCACGGACGTACTATCCTTTTCTCGAAACAGTTCAGGCCATTTTCGACCCCTTATAGCTTCGTTATGGATAAAACTAGAAGCCTGAATTTTCAGTAACTAAGCAGGCATTGTATAAACACGGTATATTTGATTCCATTTGTATTATTCCATGAGTAATTCCATTCAATTTGAACCAGTAGTTTAAGAATAATAACTAGTCAAAATTCTTAATTTTGTCACTGACTGACTGGCTGACCGATCATCAAAAGTCTAAGGCACTTCTAGCAGACATAGCAGCTTCAAATTTAGAATGCAATTAGTGTGTAGTGTATACATCAAGGGAAAACTAAAATATTTGGTAATATCCGTCCAGTTTTCTAGATACACCAACTGCATAAATTACTTTGTAATCCCATGTAAATGTATGGGATTACATAGTACATTTACAGTTAATGAATCAGCTTATCCTACAAAAAGAAATGAGATGTCATCAAAAACAACTTTGTAAAAAGAACCAAGTCTCGCTTTCTACCGTAAAAAGTTACGAGATCCATGTAACACCAAGTCGGTTACTTTATTAAGTCCCTACTTAAGGGACCTATGCCTACTTGCACCAGTCTTAACAGTCCAGATTCTAACCATTTAGAACTGCCAAGCGAGTAAAGTTATTGCTTAGGAACTTTGAAAGTTTGGTGCAAGTAGGCATAGGTCCCTTAAGTAGGGACTTAATAAAGTAACCGACTTAGTGTTACATGGATCTCGTAACTTTTTACGGTAGAAAGCGAGACTTGGTTCTTTTTACAAAGTTGTTTTTGATGGCATAGCTTTTTCCCCGACTGTACATCTGTACAACACGAGCCTATCCGAAATTATCCAATGTAATGACAGTGTCCAATCTGATGTGGGTCTAAACCGAAGCCAATCTAAGAGGAATTTCAGTTAATATGTGGCCCTCATGCCAAATAGCGAGTTCTAATCTTAAACCTTCTTTTAACAATATTTGGCTCGAGATCAACTTCTTGAACGAGCTCCCTTGCTGGCGAAGTACCAAAAACTTTAAGCGATTTATGAATAAAACCAGTAATGATAGTTGAGTTTAGCCATTCAGCTACAGTAGCCATTCAGCTATACAAGTCAATTAAAATATTTCTTTATGAGTCTTTTGCAAGGCACCGACCAGGATAAAGAAATATACAACTGTACAATATTCTCTATGCTTCAAGGCATTCGGATTTTTTGTTTGATAACTCCGACCTCAAAACCAGCGACTCATAGAAGTATTAATTAGTATGGGATGGTAATAAAATTGAAAGATTGAGTGCATTAAAAATGCTCCAAAAAAGTTGGCTTAGATTGCTAATAAAGCTCCTTCGTAAAATATAACAATAAAAATTGGAAATGAGATTATTTACTTTTTATTAACGAGGCGTCTGAAAATTTTTTGGCCAGATTTACGACTCTATCTTGATTTGATACTGTCTTTCTTGGTGTTCTATAAGAACACCGTTTTTTATCTATGCAGCCACTAATTACTCTTCACTCGTCAAGGTGGAAACCATAAGCAAGTTATGAAGTTCATTTAAGAAAAATAATCAAAAGTAAAATTTAACTTTACCAATTATTATCCCAACTATGTAGTCTGTTACTAAAAACATAATAAAAAAACTTAATACGAATGCAACGCTATGAAAAAAAAACTGAAAACTTTTTTGTAAAAACTGTGGTTGGTAGAAAAAGTTTGGCAACTGCAGTTAATTTTACGAAAACCAAAAGTTTTGTGCTAACTTTTTTATAAATTTTGGACAATGTTTATCGAAACTCTACTTTTACAAAATAGAATCTATATTTTGATACTCGTATAATGAAACATCACGCTCTAAAAGGTAACAAGAAACAAGAAAATAATTCTCCTCTGAAATTGTTATGTGCCATAAGTTCGTAGGGCGTGTGCTACTTTGCCCTAAAGCTTATTTATTTTCAAACTTTATTTTCAGACATCGAGGTCCATAGAAAAAACATATATCAGACAATAGAACTTAAAACTAAACACAGACATAAAATCATAAAAATCAAATTATCACTAGGTTTACCCAATGTAGAAGAATGGGACAGTCAAATTTTTGGGATACAGCATGCAGTATGCTATTGGTACTGCATCGCACTCTCTTCATGCTTGATGCCGTTCTCTTTCTTAGTATTGCCGCAAAACCGTCAGTGCGCTCCCTCGCAAACATCTCAGAGGTACTACAGTATCGCGGCAATCCTAATAGCATACGGAAGATGTTGTTATATTGGACCCTTATAGCACTTAGAGACTTTTGTGTATGTTTAACCCATAGATAGCTCAGAGAATTAGCAAGCTGAAGTGGCAGTGGGCTGGTCATATCTGCCGAAGAACCGATAACCGCTGGGGTAAACGAGTTCTTGAGTGGAGACCGCGAATCGGCAAACGTAGTGTAGGACGCCCTCCGGCCAGGTGGGGTGACGATCTGCGGAAGGTTGCAGGCAGAAGATGGATGCGGCAAGCCGAAGACAGGGCGCGATGGCGCTCATTGGGAGAGGCCTATGTCCAGCAGTGGACTGCGATAGGCTGATGATGATGATGATGAACCCATAGACTGCTTGTGTAAAGACATTGACAGTATGCTTTGAAAAGTGTCACCTTTACCGGGATGGAACAACGCGCAAATCTACGGGCAACCATATTGCCTCTGACAGCCAAGGTCCTACGTTCTCGTTCAATATCTAAATCGTCTTTTAGGTCGCTTTTGTTGTTGTGTTACTACCCTAGTAGGCGGCATACGACCACCCTCCTTTTGGTTCGACGAAGTCGGGATAAAACACGGAAACTGCAATTTGTTTTTCATACTTATTAAATACTGAATTTATGTACGGTCAACTGCACAGATATGTATACACTCCCAAGCTTTTCCATTTTATATTATACTCTAAATTTGGCAAAGACACTCTTCTTCTGACAAGTAAAATAACTAGTTACATTAATTTGAAAATGCTTGCATGCACTTTTCTTTGCAAATTTAAGAGTCATATAAATATGAAAGCTTGGGAGTGTATACATGTCTGTTCAGCTGACTGTACATCACAACTCAGACTTGTACGGTTTTTAATTATACTTCGCATGTTGTGTTGCTTGGTTAATAAGTTCTCTCCGCAAACAGACAGACAGACAAAGGTGCTGTAAACAATAGCGACGGAACCCTCACAAAGCATGTCACAGGCACTGCTGCCTCCGCTCTACAGTATAGCCTCAGCAGTTTCTATTACCCCTAATTTCAAAACCATAAGAGTCATTTTTGTGCTTTACAAGGTGGAATCTTGATTTGGTTTTTTTAAACATTTTATCATATCCAATTAATTTGACACTCTGTTTTTAATTTTATGAGCGTACGTATAATTATCTGAATTTCGATCTGAAACGTATTCGTACACTTCTTGTCGAATATACCCTCCGAATTTCACGTCTCCACGTTCAGTGGTTTGTTGTTTAGCGTTATTAGCCTTAGCGTTGTTTGTTTGTCAGTCAGTCATTCACAGTCATCACAGTTCATAGCCATTGATGCGAGTATTTTTAAAATAAAACCCAATACCAACCTACCACGTTATCCTAATTAACTGGCGTATAGTCAATATTTATTAATAATAGCCCATCTTGAGTTTTTAAAACCACCAAAAGTAATAATCATTTTTGTTTTTTTTTATTAAAAAATACGAAATAGTTTACTTCTAGGGAACTGCCTTTAGTTCTATTTGGATTAAGGGTTACAACGGTTTGCACTGACGACGTCCGGCTATGGGGTAATTAATTGTGCATTGACCCCTTATTATTAACAAACTTTACACAAGTCAGCTATGCTCCCCAAAATTGGGAAGTAGGACCCTAGGTTGATGGATGGCGTGTTCCAGTTTCCTAAATAAGTCTTCTGTTTCAAGACCCTAATCCAGGATTTCTCTCAATCCAGGGAAATGCCTCATTGTAATCCAGTCGAAGTAGACACCTAGCGTAAGCATAATGCCTATAATGTTCCCACTGCTGGGACTCAGGCCTACTCTTGGCTAAGAGAACGAATGGGTCTTAATCCACCACGCGGACCCAATGCGGATTGGCGGATGTCAAATGACATAGAACATTTTTTTTTCTGTCCTTTGACATGCCGGTTTCCTCATGATATTTTCCTTCACCGTTGCGAGAACGTGGGATGCATACATAGATTTTTTCGACCGAAAAAGCCCATTTACAGATGACTGCCTCTCATAGAGGAAATCCTGTTTTGTCAAGATGCATCTTGGCACAGCTAAAAACTTGAATTCTTGAAAAGAATTACGTAAAAAAAATATCTAAAATACACTTTTTACCCCGATACCACGCGAGCAAATGGTGAATTCGATACGAATACATCAAACAGTTTGCTCATAAGGCAGCCGTGGCTGTTTTTAAGCTATAGGTACCTACTTAAGTATTTCTGTTGTAGTGACTAGTTGCGGGAGTGGTAGCCTCCCTTTTCGAAAATTAAACAATGTTGGTTGGGACAAAGCAAGTGGAGTGGTCCTCAGGGTCGCCTTTGTTCCGCGGCTTGCCGGTGATGCTTCTTTCGGGTCTGGTGTAAGTTATAAAAGGAACTTAAGTAAACCTGGCTTAAAAGGTAGTAATTAAATCTGGTTTACACTCGGTTAAGAGCGGGTACACATTGGGCCTTTTGAAACGCCCGCTTTGCTAACGCGCGTTGTGAAAACCCCGC
Organism: Lobophora halterata; assembly: GCA_932526365.1. NCBI lineage: Eukaryota > Metazoa > Arthropoda > Insecta > Lepidoptera > Geometridae > Lobophora > Lobophora halterata. The sequence goes on from OW052015.1 coordinate 2,932,393, forward strand.
TATCTATTGAAGCGAGAGTCGAACGCGCGTTTACATTTTTTCGCTCGGACGCGCGTTGCTCGGACGCGCTAGCTGATGCGTGAGCTGTCATATTGTTGTACTTACATTTGATCGCGTGCTTTTGTGTAGGGTGGACGCACGTTACGAAAAAGGAGATCGAGAATTTTGATACTGATACATTTTGATACGCCCTACTAACGCACGTCGAATGCCGTGCTACGCGCGGTGTGTGTACGCGACAAACGCGCGCTCGACGCAACGCCGAGGGTCCAGTATGTGCCAGCGCTAAAACTCGGTTTTATTTACACTTGGTGTTTTGGCTGATGTCCGTCCGGTGACGTCATACCTCTGTGGTCTGTGCGGAATGGCTCTACGGCCATTAAAAACATATATCTTATAATCCAGCAAGGGTTTCTATTATAAAAGATAAACTTCAAAGTCCAAACATATACACAGTATTGTTAAATCAGCAAGTTTGATTAAATAATTGCTATAATTTGTTCATGACCAATAGTATATATGGTAATCAATGACATCGGGTATCGAGTTGGAGCAGTTGAACTACCTATAGATCGTTTGCAACAGTCTATGGATGGCCCAATTGTTTCCTTTTATAATTTTTGGATAATTTATAATATACATTGTACCTAGTAGTTAACTTATGCTGTTTTTTTAATATAAAATTTTAAAATAGTTGTGCGCCATTACTTATGAATCACGGCAGATATTAAAAGCAGACCGGAAGTACCGAGTCTTGCAAACCAGCCACACAAGATAGCTTTTGTAGCGATGACAAGCCCTGTGTCACTCGAAATTACCCTTCCAGGACATTCTACGCTCAACGAACCTTGAAAGTCCTTGAGTATGCACGCCTGCTAAAAAAAACTACGTTACTTAGCCACTGTTTAAAGTTGGCTCTAGTTTCTTATTTACGAGATTGAGTCGAGGTTGTTAATTTAATATTATTATCACAAATGCATTTAATCAACTAAACTAATTGATCGTATACTGAAGTGCACGAAAGGAGGATCGTCAAGACGCACTTTCCTACTTAAAAAAAAAGCACGGTTTGAGCCATCCAACAAACTGTGACTGGACTGAAGAAATATATCAATATATATTTTTAAAGTTCAGATGCACCGAAAAATCATTTTTCAAATTACACACAAAGACAAATTACAAAATATTGGGTTTATTCATTTTTGTTTCATGTTTATAAATTTACGTATATGTATACAATTTTACAAAAAACCTTAACGCTAGATGCTTGTACATAATTAATTGAAGCGGTCGAAGATATTTTTGTGTGAGGATAAAAATCTAATTGCAGGTAAAAAAACGGATACAAACCATTATTCCCCATTTACTCACCGTACTCATCTGGGTCAAAGCCGGAAAAAAAAAATATTGCCTGAACAATTTATGCACGGACCGTATCACTTGGATGAAAACCTTCAGTGCATAAAATCTAAGTTATACGATTATGTATACCTATTTAGATTGGGTAAAAAAAAAATTGATTGCCTGTAATGTTGGTTTACGGACGATAGCTTAATGTCACATTACCAGCGTAACGGGACAATGCGCGTTACCGGACAATGACGTCAACGTATTCGTCCATGCAGCCGGCGCGGCGGTGTTCATCGATTTATTAGACGTAGTCACGTCAAAAAAAATTTATGCACTATCCCACATAAGGAAAAAAATATTATTTAAAAAGCTGGAAGAATGATTTTGGCCACTTCTACTCAATCCCGACACAAGCGGGTGAAGTTGAGTAGAAACTAGTTCAAAATATTTATTCCTACAAAAAAGATTCCTCAACCCAAGGGTACAAATATTCCGTAGAAGGCACGTAAGGAATTTGAGTTTAGGCACTAAATAAATAAGAGCTAATGACTGTGTCTGATTACCTCAAACACAACCTAAGGTAATAGGATTTGTACAGGCCTTTGAAACATGAGAACTAATTATCATACTACTGAAAATAGTTACCATGTAGTTCACCTACAAATTACTAACGGTAGGTACAAACCGAATCACACGCTTGAAACCAACCACTCAATTTGGGAACTAATTTTGGAAACAGGAGATAGGTCTTTGTGCAAATTAGGTTTTGCATTGTAGGAAACTACCTTCATCATCATCATCATAATCAACCTATAGCAGTCCACTGCTGGACGTAGGTCTCTCCCAAGGCGCGCCACTGAGCCCGATCTTCAGCTCTCCTCATCCACCTTCTGCCAGCTATAGCGCGCAAATCATCGCTCCATCTGGCCAAAGGTCGTCCTACACTGCGCTTGCCTAGACGAGGTCTCCGGTAAAGCGTCGATGATACAGGGCTAGTTTACAAGCTACAAGCCGGCGAGTTTAAAAGTTGGCGAGTGAGCGAGTTAGCTTTCGGGAAGGATTGTCAACTAGCAGATTGTAAAAAAAGCCGATGACACGGGGCAAGTTCGCAAGCTACAAGCGAACTCGCTGGCATATAGCTTGCAAACTAGCCCTGTGTCTTCGACGCTTAAGGGTATGTCCAGAACGAAACAACACAGAAAACACTTACGAAGGCTCAATCCAGTATTACCATACGTAACGACCAGCCGGACCTTGTTAAACCGATCGGGGGCCCGCACTACCATCTGATTACCTCATTTCCAGAGGCTTGGTTACATTACTATGCTAATATGGAACAATATACAAACACCGGACAACTTCAGCTTTAGTAGTGCTAATAAAATTTAATTTTGGAGGCATTTTTACTCGATTACGGCGAAGTAAAATAAAGTGTATGATTTTTTTTTCATTTTTTCATTTTCATCACAGTCTTCGACCTTGAATACCTTTTTGAATAAATCCTGGAGAAGGCTTACAAGGCTGCAGATAAATCAAGGTTTTTCAAAAACGTACTACAACTGACTTCAATTGGACTATTTTAGTGACCGTAAACACCACTGAATAGTCACAGGGGAGCAAAATACGCAATTTCGTTTACTTCGATGGTATTTAATTTTTAGTAATTTCGCTTTCATAACCAAATTAAAATTTCATGAAATTTCCGTGGGACCAATCTGGAAGTAGGTATATAATAATGTTTGTTAAATTAACAATTTACCATATTTATTTTCAAGGTATTACACAAAGAGTGGGTACTTGCTTCTTGACGAAAATCGAAGGTAATTTTGAAAGTCTTACATTGAGGCCAAAAGTCAAACTTTCCCCTGAAAATAAATGTTAGTGATACAATTATTACCTTACCAAGTTGTTCTCAATTGCTTCCGAAAAGTTGGTTTGTTATCGTTGGCGAGGTAACGAAACCCGGCTTAACTTGGTTAATTAAGTTAACTCTTACTTACGTAGACAAAATTAAAAACGATGTACAAAGTTTTCCGTTTCCTTTTGTACGTGATCGCAGTTTATATTGCTGAAAATGTGATAAAGTTTATTGAATTTTGTTAAAAATCTAAAATTAATAAATTTATTTACACAACAATTTACTAACTTAATGCTTAAACATAATAAAAGTAGAATGTCTTTACTAGGTAAAACAATAAAGAATTAGCCTATTTAAAATTATAAATAAAACACAGAATTTAGGTAACTTAATTTATATTGCAGTTACATGTGGGGTGACATGAACCCTGTTTTTTTTTAATTTTGGAATACAAACAGCATTTGAAAATAAAGTGCATCTGTACCCTACCATTTGAATTATATTTCATAGCAAACATTTTAAAATTGCAAGCCAATTTGCCCTTTGAAAAGATACATATTAAATATATATTTCTACGACTTCAATGGTATTAATCATGAGACCTTTTATCGAAGATAAATTTAATGGCACTACTTAACATAATTGATAGAATGATGGAATTTAAATCTGTCAAGTACTGAATATTAAAAACTACAGAATTCATTTTATGTGGATTTATGATTGGAAAATTACATTTTATTTAATATTTACATCAGTTCTTTAATATCTACCATAATCGTGTTAAAAATATCTGTAAATCAATATGTATAAAAGGTTTTAACCTGGCTGACTGACTGACCTGTTCATAAAGAGCTGAAAGTGAGTACTAAGAAAGGAATTTTGAAAATTCGCAACGCAAACAGTGTTGCGTATATGTATAATAGTCCGCTATTACTTAACAAAATAAGACAGGTTTATATTCCCGAATATTGGAAAAACGGAGGTACAATCGTAGAGCCTCTACAGAGCTTTATTAAAATACCAAAACGTACTCGCTCACCCGAGAATTTCATCAAACAAAAATTTAACTACCAGCCTCAAGTTTCAGGGAAAATTATCTTCAGGCTGATGTATTGCGAACGAACGTACAGCAAAAATAATTACTCTGTGTGTTCAACGAGTTGATGACAGAAAATCCTCCGGGATTTTTGCTCTTTTCTTTCTATGATTTCTAAAGTTATGTGAAAATGGTAGACTCTCCAGGGATCAACTTACGTGTAATAGACGGTTTAGGGTATATGTATGAATGTTGGTAGAGACCTAACTCTACCTACTCTACTTCTTCAAGAGACCAAACCTCAGAAAATTTTCGTAGGAAGGTGAAAGTTAGAAATATTATACCTATATATATATTTTTTTTTACGTAAATCTTCTTTAAAATTACTTCGAAATATACGGGTACCATGTCAGAAAAAAAGACGTAACGTAACGAACGTAACGAATTGGTCTATTTAGTTTTACCATAGTAACTAAAAAACTATTTTCCGTAGAAAAAACATGACTTAAGAGCTTAGATAGTCAGCTTTTAGTTTGCGTCGGGATCGAGCGGAATGGTGTGGGTGAATCACCGAAACCAGTGAAACTAACGACTAGCTGACGACTCGTTTCACGTTAAACCAACAGCTATGTGCCCCGACACAGCTCAACCCATTTTTTTTCTTTTGCCTGAAGTGGCATTATCTTGAAATTCTTACGCGGCCTAGAATAATGATAGTGGAAATTGGTGAAGTGTGAACACTACATTTTGTAGATTATCATCTCATTGTTATTGTAGTTTGGAATTACCCACTTTTGGGTTTAATAGGCCTCTTTACTTTTGAAGAACAGGAACTAATTAATCGTGGGTTTACTAAAAAAAATATTTTGTAGGACGAAAGCAATTCATCATAGTCTTTGGACGTCCACATCTAGAAATAAGGCCTTCCCAAAAAGGCCACGACCCAGTTATGTCAAAGGTTATAAAAAATACTAAAACACTGGACATTTTAATGTTCTCATCAAACAAAAGCTTTTCACCTACTGTTGTGTTCATAGGGTTTATTTTTGTGTCCAAAATACACAAAGGTTTAGCTGGAAGATAATGCTACGTAGCATTAATTTCTCGTTTTTACTTACACTTTAATTATGTGCTTGATTGTTATTTTTACACCAAAGACCTAAACCTGAAGCAAGCTTAACTCTATGACTTAACTCGACTTGAATATCCATCCGCACTCGCATTCGGCTCGGGCTGATAAAAGTCTCGTATAAAATGGGCTTTAGAAACGAGGTATACACAAGATTTTTCACTTTAATTGCGAGGAAAAAAAAAAATCAAACTAAATAAACGCCCATTTCGTTAAGTATCCAAAAAAGTTCTCATTTTTCGGCATGAAACCTATTACAAACTGAACTTCTTAACAGATTTTATAAGCAATTACTTTTTTGCCTTTGGTCCTAATAAGCTGTTTTACTCCCCCTGTCTAGGTAGTTACATAAAATTACACTTTACGAGCATAAGATTTTTTTTTTTTATTTATCCATCTTCTTTTGCGGTTAAAATATTTATAATTTTGGCGTGTGCTTGTCATAACTTCTCCAGGTTAATTTTCCACCGTAAAGTGTGGCAGGTTGTTCTGAGCAGCCAAGGAGTCTGGAGTCAGGTAGTTGGTTAATTAAAACTAAGATAAAATGCTTGCACGCTCGCGCTGGGCAGGTGAGTGACGTGGCTTCTTTCGCCTTTTTGCTAGCATTCTTTCTGCTAGCATTATTGTTGCTAGCATGCTTGGAGTTTGTGATTTACGAGCGAATTCCATGGCATTCCATGGTCTTGCTTTTACCCGACTACGGCGAAGTAAAAGGAGGGTTATGATTTTTATTATTTTAACAGGTATCGAGATGAGCTAGGCGCTCTCCATGGAAAGAGATTACGCTCTTGTAACAGTAAAAATGGGCTTAGGTATTTCACTTCCAAGACACAAGTTGTTCTTAGCTTAGTTTGGTAGGGAGAGCTTTGTTTTAAGTGTAATGTACTCTAATTGAAATATGTAAATAATTTTTTTTTTACTTTTTTACTTATTATTGTTTTAATGGTACTTATTCCATGCTCTACAAACTCCTTGCACGAATATAATTCTGATACAAACCCACGCCTTACAAATCAGAAGTTATGCTTCCATTCGGCAAGTTCGACTAATTTTATCTATTGTTATTGGGCAGCGAAGAAAATTAGAAACATCCTATTCAAAACCCGAGCTAATCAAAACCAGTTTGGCCTCAAGTTATAAATTGCTAGGTTTAACGGAAAAAGTTTTGTTATCGGCCTACCCGACTCGTATATAGAGTTGAAAGGTGAGGAAAAAAGGTCGGACACTCAATTGACTGAAAAGCCGGAGAAATTTGGCAGGATAACACAGTGTACGAATTTGACGTGCATTTAGCTAGTACCTATTTATATTTTTTTGTTTGACTTATGTATTTACACTTTAATATTTACTCTAAGTTTTAAGCTCGCATTTATTTCTATTCTTGCTATAAAGCGAGGAAAAAATAATTAAAAACACGCTGCTGGATTTTTTATTTATTTTCATTTCTTTTATTTTTTTATTATTTGTTTGGAAATCCGCCAAGAATAGGTACTTTGTACAATTTTACAACCTAATATATTAATTAAAATAATTGCTTTAATGTTGAGATGGGCATTCCATAGATAGACAGTATGGATTTTGATGAATGAATATAACTGAAACTAAAACAGATTGACTGACTGACTAAAAATAGCATGTTCGTTCACGCGTCTTGCGTATGTATGTACGTCTTCTACGTAATGTTACATACTGTGTACGCAGTGCGCCCTAAAAAGATGATTTATTTTAATTTTTAATTCATCTTATCGCCGCGCCAGAGTGCAGACTAAAACTATCGTACATAATATTACCTATTCTTTGCTAAAACTTTGGAAGAAACTTAACTGTTAGTGTTACGCTAGAGTATGCAAGAGTTTCGGAAGCCCTAGTCATGAATCGTGAATACCTCTCTTCAGATAACGAGTTCTCTAATACTTTGACAACGGAACCACAGAATACGTAATATGTACTTGGACCGGGCGTAGTTGACTCCGGTAATAAAAATAATGCTTTTGTTCAGATCATTTGCATAAGGTCCGTTTGATTAAATGTACTGAGTGGGCTGAATTTCTACTGTAGTAGCTTTGGAGATAAAATGTTAAAAAAAATACTGAATGGCTAAGATCTATGAGTAAAAGCAATATTAATAACTAGTTAAGAACCTTATAAGACGTCAAAGTTTTTGTCAGACATTCATTATGTCCATTGTCCATCTATTCAGCCATGTATCTATTTATTCTTCCTCACAAACAAATTTCAAGGCTCTACTTCCACTAGTTGTACCCATACGCTGTGAAAGTCAGGCCTTTCATGGATATTGATTGATGCACCGAGGTACCACAAAATTTTGATATTATTGGCAGTGTTTGGCACAACTTCCCACAATGAACTCTGATTAGTGTAAAACCGCGTTGCCGTACCGCCCGTAACAAATATCTGACGTGGGTGTGACACATGATGTTAACTTGGCTTGGTTGGTTATAAAAAGGAAAGAAAATTTCACGAAGTTATTTTTACATAGTCCGGTGACGCAGTAACAGTCATCTGCGGCTAACTGCATTAAACATCCATCCGAAAAAATAACGAAGTTATTTTATTAAGAAAAAAGTCGTCATTGGCAACAGTTAGTTTTTGCCTGTAGGTATGGGCCTCAGGTCCCTCAGGCCTCAGGCCCTTTGCCCTGACTTCAACTTTCAGAGACAGACGTCGGGTCATTGACTCGTTTACCACAAAGGAGTCTTTTCGCTCCCTATTCAAGTAGGGTCGCCAAATTGATTTCAAAGACTGTCCCAACATAAAACGTGTATAATTAACCCATTCATTGGAAAATACTAAGCTAAATTAATTATCGCTAGTTTTAAAAAAACATTATTTGAAGATTTTTTTTTAAATGAAGACTAAGTAAATAATATTAATTTAGTTAAGCCAGTCCTTATAAGCAGAGATATCGCTTACCATCAATCCATCGGTTTGATCTTGGCCACCACTCGGTCAAAGGTTTGCTCCATCTGCCGTCACCGCATCTGGCCAGGTGTCCTGCCCAAATGCACTTGAGTTTTTTTCGCTCAGGCCAGGCAGGCGTGGCCAATCGTAAGCCTATTCAAAATGAAAAAAATATATACACCACCAATTTTTAATTACCAAAAAAAATTAAATGGGCAATGCAGACGGGGTAGTACGTTGTAACTGAGCAGTCAGAATTTTGAATTTCTACAAAATGACAGAGTGACAGCGGTGCGAGTGCGGCGTCCGAGCCCAGCTTTTGCAGGCTGGCTCGAGATAGGTACCCGGGTTTTGCAAACGACGAACTTAAATTATTATCAATGATAGGCGTTACCCCCTGATGCAAATCCATAAGAAAACGACTAACGCTAACAGTAATCCGTTTTTAATAATAAAAAAAACGACTTAATTTTTTCAAGATTTTTGCCATAATCTGTGTTCAGTAACGGCAACTGACTATGTGTATTTTTTTTCTGGTGATTAAAAATTGACCGTGTATTTTTAAAATCATTGAGCTATACGTTAACACAGTAAAATAGATTTAATTACATAATTAATTAATCATATCCCACAAATACATAAATAATAGGACTCTTGTAAACGTTATAGAGATAGCAGAGAGCAAAGCTCATTTCAAAATCATTAATTAGTTAATTATCAAACAGCTCTTTGGCGTTTATTGTGAGTGATTTCAACACATTGGCTTTGATTCACTCATAGAATTAATGATTTAACGCGTCGTAACTCTAATAAAAGTTAATTAATTAATTAAATGTAATTCAAGATTTTTGTCGCTTCCGTGTTAGATAAGATCATAAAGTGCTATTCAAAATGTTTTTAATTAGCTTGCATTAAAAAGGGATTTTGGTTTTAATTTAAATCTAAAGTTAAAATATACGATATAAGATAGCACAGTTATCCAGAAATACTTTAGAAAAAAAAATTAAGAAAATTCTAAGATTTGTAATCTTGGCAGCAAAAACAATGGACAAAGGTAAAAAAAAATGGAAGTTTCGAAAACGTCCAGTAACTCGAAATCGGTGGGTTTTTACTGGGTACATAATTTCATTTTCTGATCAGTCCTGAAGTCCCCCATTCGCACCTGAAGGATTATCCACTCATTACGACACACCCTGTATATCTAAGTACGCAGTGGTAGTAATAATAAATGTCAAAAATGGCGATGAACTGGACATAATAATGATAAGATGAAAAGACACAAAAATACCTACGAATATGTGAAGATGATCTGCCCCAAGTGTGGCGCAGAACCTGTATGGACCGAACCACCTGGCACAATCTGGAGGAGGCCTATGTCAAAGGACAACCTGATTTTAACTAAAATTTAACTACAAAATAACTACTCTGTACATTTAGGATTCAGTGAATAAAGGCTTATTTAATTTATTTTTACTAATTAATGTAACCTAACCTCAATCAAAAACTTAGGTAAGTACTTACAATCCCGAAAGTTGCTTAAAGGCTCAAGTACAAACTATTTCCAAACCTAGCCTGAAGCCTGAAAACTCAACTTGAAAATACACGTTATATCGCTCAGACATGAACAAAACTTACATTGAACCCTTTTAAGTATTATACATTTTGATAAAGCCAATCAATATATAAAAAAGGCTAAGTTGTCAGAACTAAAGGCTAAGTTCACAGACAGGGGCTTAATTCACTAAGCCTGACAGCAATTCTCGTTATCGAATGGTACGTCAAATTTCACAGAAAATGACGGAACTCTCGAAGCCGGTAACGACAGAAATCCTCTGGTGACGTCATTTTTTTTCCCTTTTGACCATTTTAATCCGATAACGAGAACTAATGACAGCTTAATGAATAAGGGCCCTGACTGGCAGGCAACGCACACGCCAGACCACTGGACGTAGAAGCTTGAAATTTCAAGGGTATCTTCGTCAAGAAGTGTAGGCGCGTACTATTAGTACGATGACACACGGCTTTATTACACACTACACGCTAGCGACTTTTCTGGTAGAGTGTATTGTATAGTCGCCCAGTGTCATCGACGTTTTTAGAATCTGCTGTTGACAATCATTCTCAAAAGCTAACACGCTCATACCCTAGCTTTTAAAAACGCCAACAATCAGCTTGTAAAATAGCCGTGTGTCATCGACTGTTATGAAAGGAATTTTGATAATTTTCACAACGCAAACTAAGTTGTCAACTGGTTATACATATAAATGTCATGAGTGAAATGGCTGTAATGGTGGGACAAAGGAAACTCTGTATTTTCTGGACCGACCCCTATGTAATAAATTGTTACGATTTTTCTTTAACGCCCCTAGAATGTTGCTTTGGTCCGTGGTGCATGTCATAAGCGCAGAGTTTATTCTTTAAATTGTATTTTTTATGTGTAACATCTTTGCTCACGCTTTCTGTCAATTTGTGGCAGTGATTTCGTGAAATGCAACGGAAGTGTGTAACTCAATCTCAGAAAAATGAAGTCTGTCTGAGATGTAAGATGTTACACATCATATGCGACTACCGTAACTACCGCAAGGCTCGCTTGTTTTTTTTTTAATTGCCTTGGATTGGAATTTGTCGTATGCTAGTGAGTTTTCGATTGATGATATAAAGATCTTCTTGGTGAAATGAAAACGCTGGGAAATGGGGGTCTTTGCCCAGTGATTAGTGAGTGCTTTTGCCGATTTACGATAGCCACACTGTGTAGCACTGGTAATGTGCCGGCGTGATTTTTGCCATAAGTATTACATAAAATAAATATGTTATGTATGTATTGGCACAGAGTACTAAGATAGGTATTGGTAAGCATAAAAAAGTAATTTTATACATTTCCTGAACAAACTCGGCATTGATTGATTCAGATTGATTATAATAATGCCTAGGTATTCTATAAGATGTCAACATGAATAACAGTCCTACCAACTTAGGAGCGTCGCGCGTCGCTATGATCGCAACGGTACACGACGCAACTGACAGTTGAATTAAGTTTTTACGCAAGTGGTTCTTTTTTCTGCCACTTCACAGATAAATAAAAATTAAATGAAAAAAAAACATATCCGCCATTTAATGATTATTGGACCACCATGTGGATTTTCGCACTAGTTTTTGCTGGCGTATTAACTTGCTTTGAATGTTTGGCGCGACATAATTCTGAACTTGCAATCCAATACAAGAGTTGGGAGGTTTCTTGTGAATCTAAGTAAATTGTCTGTCTAGTTTATTTTCCAGACATACTCATCTCAGCATAATAATCATGCCTCTACCGTTTTTGTACAAACACATTTTTACAAACGCGGTACCTATTTAAATTAAACACCTGTTTGAAAAGGGTTGGCTTATAATAAACAATATATCACCATTATAAAACATTACCTTCAACAGTTATAAAAACCTCTAATGTTATAGGTATTCATTACTCAATAATTTATGAAGGTAATTAATAAGGCTAGATCACGCAAGTACAACTGAACCGATTGGCTGAAATTTAGTTTTGTTGGAGCCTATTTTATTTTATGATTACCACGGTCTCTTCATATTTTTCTGTCTGTCTGTCATTCCAGGTGGAATCTTGCAACTTAAATTTCGAGCACTTCCCAATTAACTATCAGACTGAAACTTTCAGGGTAGCTCACAACTCGAAAACAATGCATAGATAAAAAGCAAACGTGGTTTTAAGATTTGAATCTACATTTTTTGTTTATTTCCACGCCAACGAATAAGACACGAACTACAGCTTGTTTACCTATATAAATGGTAGCCACAAACTTAGAGCCCCCAACTAAAGCTGGTCCTCTCTTCATTCCATTCCCGTCCTTGTAATCCCCTGGGCGATGTCCAGTAAACAAAAACTAAGATCCGAGCTAAGAGGATTACTAAGACTCCATTATTCTGTATCTACTCTATGGATTGTCGTATTCCAACGGTTTTGTTTGTACATTGAGCAATTTGTGCTTGAATAGGCTTTTAGGGTCTATAAAAACGGTGGGACTTCTAAAAGGCTGTTAGTACATATCTGTTCAAATAAATTAAATGAATTACTAAAAAGTTTGATTTTGTTGACTATGTATTTAACAAGACTGATGCCTACTTGCACCAAACTGTCAAAGTCCCTAAGCAAAAGCGAGTAAAGAAATTGCTTAGGAACTTTGAAAGTTAGGCGTACATACGGTTATACAAATATAATCCTATTTTTAAAGGTAAAACTTCTACATACGCCGCGGGGCGGTGATTTGAAGGGATTTGAAGCTGGGTATTATAATGCAAGGGGGATACTTATCAATGATGCTGTCTGTACATTATCAAAAACATAAAATATGGGTTAAAAGTTAAAGTATAATAGCTATTTTTAGGTACTCGTATGCTTTTCCGCAACAAAATGCTCAAGCAGCTTTCATTTTTTATCATTGTTGACTACTTAGCAGTGTGGTATCGAAATAAAAAGTACCCTATGTCCTTTCGTTGCTTTTAAACTATGGGTACTCATGCTGAATTTGATCCGAACTAGTTCAGTATTTTCGGCATAATTAGCAACAAACTGCTATCTATCCATTGGATCCATTCTCAAAAACTTTCGCGTTTTTATCAGCGAGACTTTAAGTTTGATTCATTGAGTTCTATTATTTGAACATTTACGTTTTCCGTGCGTGCGTTTTCTTATATTTTTATTAATTGAAGATAATAATCTCAATAACTAACTACTGTGAACTTATCACATTTCTAGATCCAGGTCAAGAAAGTTCCCTCTACCACTAATTTGGTCTAACAAAAACACGAATTTTTTACTATCGCTGCCTTCGTCCATCATCATTTAGGACTCGTCTACGAGGCTTAAGAAAAATATTGCTAAGCTTCGTAAGTTTTCTGCTCGCTAACCCGATTTGCGTCGTGACGTGAGGTTCTTGTATTCGGCACGACTTGGGAAAATGAAAATATGCTACCGAAATATTAAAAGGTTTTCAGCGTAATCCACGATTTTCGATGATTTTAGTTCATCTTTTTCCAACAGGTATGCTTCAATTTCAGAACCTTTATTACTTTTGTAGAATTTTCCGAACCATGAAATATTTTTTTCATTAAACTTGATTACATTTCAATATATGTAGACCAAATGTAGACTAATATAGAATAACAAATTTGTATTTCCTCTGTAGTCGCCGATTTTTCACACAACTTTCTTAACAAAACCAACTCAAATAACATCGTAGATTTCACAGAAAAATCTGAGAACTTAAAACAGCAAGTTTTCATAACAAGAAAAGTTAGAGCGCTTTGGATACCTATGAAAGCCTAAGTCGGTCTCTCAAACACCGATTTTAATGCTGAGTAGGCGTTCGTAGAGCTAACATATCATTCTCGCGTTAAAGTGGTGTTACTATAGTAACGCTTAACTCCCGCATACAACCAAAAGTTCAATACAAAATACCTAACCAAAAGAAATACTATAGTATAGAATCTCAATGTAGTATATTGCAAATACGCCAAAAAAAGGGAGCCACATTGGCTAACTTCTTTCATTCATCATCATCCGATCATTTTGATCCGAGGCAAATTTCAAAGAAATATAAATAACAGTGCTGGATAAATATTATAATGTTAAAACAACTTTTTCATTGTTAATAAAATTTAATCGTAAAAAGTAACAAAAATTATTTGAAAATATTATATATAATTTTTTTTGACAGGGTGTCTGAAAATTTTCTGTCCTGTATCCGCATTCATTTGCATACTGTCTATCCTGGTGTTTTATAGGAATACCATTATTAATCTATGACCTAACCTTATTGTTATTCTGGGTTATACGGTTCAACGCCTTTAATCTAGCACAACCACAGGTCTCGAATACTTTCGGCTATACATCCTAACTTTTATGAGTTCAACAGATCTCGGATGCTTCTGGCTACGCCCCCGCACAATGGCTCTTGAAAGTCAAAAATGAAAATAACGTATTTTTTATTAAGGAGCGTGTGCTTTCTTAGTTATTTTTACATCAAAACATATTTTATATGCTATCACTTTTTGCCCTAGGGCCTAAAATGCAGCTTTATTCCCCCTGTACTTAGCATAAAGTTGAACTTTACGAGCATGATATGTGAAAATGCCATTTCCATCACAGTAATTTCAATCTATAGGAACTGTATCCCTACCTACTCGTAGCACTCGTACAGTCGCCTGCAAAAGTCTACGTCCTAAGTTTTCAAAATGATCTTTCAGTGCTTAATTTCAATAGGATGAACACAGAAAAATCTCGAAAATAGTATTACCAACAACTTGTGCCATAATAATAATTTTAGTAGGTATACATCTGTGGAAAACCCTTTATAATGTATAGGTCAAGACAAAGTGATTAGAGCGGGCATTATGAATAACGACCAGCTACATTGGGCAAAGTGATTAATTATTATCAAAACTACATTATTTATCACATTGCTCGGTCACTATGAATATTGCTACGTGATGGTCGCGCAATGTGATAAATGATTATATTAGATGGTTAGTGCTGAATGCCTTGCTTTGCTACGGTTTTCCATGATATCAAAGGTTTAGAGCAGGCGACTGTACATTCAGTTCACAATATATGATGTTACATTACTGCCTGTTTGCATGCAAATTCACGTTATCGGTTTACATTCACAAGCATTCTCGTTCACCTGCACACGTTTTCCAAAACACTTTTCACCCAACAAATAGGTAGGTAGGTACCTCTTCGATTAATAAAACCATGGTCTCTTCTACGAAATAAATCTTTTCTCCAATTTTTTCTCAGAAACAATCATGCGATTGATTAAACAGTGCACTGAAACCTTCAGTATTTTTTATGGACATATCACACAACCCCCCAAACTAAGCAAGCTTGTACTTTGGGAACCAGAAATCTGAATCAATACTTATAATATACGTTTTTTTTGTAAATACATACATAGTATAAATAGCAAACACCCAGACTTAGGACAAACAACAATGTTCATCACACAAATATTTGTCATGAGCGGGAATCGAACCCGCGACACCGGTCGTGGCAGTCTAACACACTTGCCACTCGACTAAGTCTTTTCATGTAGTATGAATATTTAGTCCATCAGTCGACACAGATGGTCGAGTGGCAAGTGCATGGGACTGCTACGCCGAGTGTCGCGGGCTCGATTCCCGCTTCAGGACAAACATTTTTGTGATAACCACCGGTGTTTCTCCTGAGTCTGGGTGTTTTCTATGTATTC
This sequence comes from Lobophora halterata, assembly GCA_932526365.1. Lineage (NCBI taxonomy): Eukaryota > Metazoa > Arthropoda > Insecta > Lepidoptera > Geometridae > Lobophora > Lobophora halterata. Next base: position 2,947,950 of record OW052015.1, read on the forward strand.
TATGTATGTATTTACAAAAAAAAGTAGTTATTTGATTATAACTGGTTTTTTTTTTTGGGCAGTTGCAATACAGTCAAAACCACGGGACACAAAAACATACGAGGTGAGCGCGATAAATACCCGTTATAATCAAATAACTATGTGTGATAATCGCGAAAGTCTACGTAAAAAAAGTAGGTATATAAGTATTGTATCAGTTACCTGGTTCCCATAATACAAGCTTGTTTAGTTTGGGGCTAGATGGCGTTGTGTGAAATGTCCAAACATTATTATTATTATTATTTCAGAACGATTTTATTTCAGCCTAGTTGACGGCAAATAGTATCTAGAAGATCGCACTCGCTTTAAGTACATCTATGTAGAGTGTCTCTGTTTATATTATAGTTGAGAATACCAGTTAGAGCTCACTTTAATTAATTAAACTAGCCGAGACGCTGCGGTACTATCACAGAATTAATATAGTTTAATTTAAATACCCAATTCTAACAAAAAAATAACAAAGTAAATTCAAATATGTTGAGTGTCTGAAGTAAATTCATAAAGAAAAGCCGTAATTGGGTTTCTTTTGGATTGTCCTCAATGTAAAGCTGACAAATAAAATTTATCTATGTCTGAGCCTCAATTCCGTCCGACTTGAAGGTCCCTTTTGAAACCGGAGAAATCCTTAATATTCCAAGCAATTAGTACAAAAATGCCTTATTTTAAAAAAGGTTTCAAATTAAGTGCGCTGAAATTAATTTAAATAATTATTAGTCTGATTTTTTTTTATTTCGCACTGGGTACGCGTTGTTATTTAGGACTAATTCGCTTTCCTAAAGCATAAACTGGCTATATGGTCTACACTGCCGGAACTCTGGCCTACTCTCGCTAGAATTCCGGCAGTGGAAACCATATACCCTGTTTATGCTTACGCAATTTATCTGATAAAGGTTGTTTTGTAGTCTTCTTCTTCTTTTTTTTGTGTCACTAGTTCTTTGAACCAGTATGGTGAAAGGATTTCAAGTGCGCTTCGAAGAGGCTCCTTTCGTGCACTTGACACACGTTTTCGAACTTTTTCGGTTCTATGACATGCCGGTTTACTCACGATGTTTTTCTTAACCGTCAAGCACGTGTTAATGCACACATTGAGCAGAAAAATCCATTGGTGTACTACCGATTTCGAACCCACGATCATTGGATCGAAAGTCGAGGCACCTCCCACTCGGCCAACACGGCTTTTTGGTTTTGTAGTATAATAGTGTTACTTCCACTTTTTTCCATTTTTTCTGTGTCATATTACTAGAAGGTCTATTTAAGTCAAAGACAGGGGCTTTTCAAATCAATTAAATTTATTAAAGTCTTTTGACGTAGCTTGGAGCAGTTGGTGCATATCTTGAGGTCTCGGGCAAAATCAGGAGAAGCGGAAACAACTTCTCATTTTGTGAAAATATTTAGCTCTACCTTTAACAACGTGAATGCCAAAGATTCCTTTGAAAAGATCAGAAACAATTTCCAAAAGGACTGTAGGTACGTAAAAAAGATTAAAATACCTACATAATGAATGTATGTACCTACACCTTCTCTTATTTATTTGTAAATAATGTTGTTTGATTAGGTTCTTTGTCTTTCGAAGGTTCAACAGACTTCATGTTTTCAAATCCTGAATGAATAATTAGCTGTTTGTTTATCTTCATCGATGCAGTCGCACCAGCTCTCTTCTTCGGCCTCTCACGCCGTTTTTCCTTTTTCCTACACCGAGGTTGGTTTGGTTATTATGCGGTCCGGTATTATCCTTTGTTGCAGTCTTTGTAACCAGGTGTTTTTAACCATATTGGGTGCTTAGCCCTACGACGAACCCTCCTCTTTCACCCGGCCTTGGGAACGGTAGTGCAGAAAATTCCCCCCCATGCGTCCCGATTGGCAATCGCGCGATCGCGCGACGCGACGCGATGCCAATTGGGACGCCTATTTGACGTTAGTACGTTTGATCGCGATTTATTTCATAAAGGTCTTAGTATAAAGGTAGGTACAAGTTTAAGTAAACGTAGTATAAAATGAAGAAAGAAATGAATGAAGGCTAAAATTACAAAATGAAACTATAAAATTTAAGACTATTTTAACTAAGTGGGTATATAATTAATACACTCATAAAACTCATGTAATAAATGTGTTTTAGGTATCTTATTTATTTAATTTTCTTGTTTTAGTAAATTAGTTTGTTAGAACATGAATTTTGTTTACAAAACACTAATTTACCAAGTAAATTTTTACCGAAATTTTTATACGAAAAAACGACCTTTTCCCATCTTAACAGGAATCTTCTCGGAATTGGTGGAGCTGGAAACACCAAGTGCTATACCATTTCGGAAAGCCAATGAAGTAGGCAAGTTTTTCACAAATTGGTCACTAGGGTCACCATACATTTTTTTTGCACCACAGGGGATCAAACTTTTGGAAAAAAATGATCAAAACACATTTTCTTTGCTAAATGATGCTGTACCAAAAAAACTGTACCTGTGGCACATAAACAAGAAATACCATTCGATAGTACAGTTATCCAGGAATACTCTAGCAAAAAAAAATTAAGAGAATTCCAAGATTTGAAATCTTGGCAGCAAAAACAATGGGCAAAGGAAAAAAAAATGGAAGTTTCGAAAACGTCCAGTAACTCGAAATCCGTGGGATTTTTACTGGGTACATAATTTCATTTTCTGATCAGTCCTGAAGTCTCCCACCCGCACCTGAAGGATTATCCACTCATTACGACACACCCTGTACATAAAATATAAAGGTAAAATAAATCAAAACTTAGGACACGGGAGTAGGTATAAATCTTATCTAAAGAGTACCTAGATTGTGATGTGCCTATAATTTTTATTGCCTTTTATGTGTTTGTGTGTGTGTATGTGGTGTGAGTGAACATGTGTGTGGGCCGTGTGTGTAAAATGAAGTTGTATAATGTGTGTATGTTCGTACCAAGCTCTGTTAGGAAATATAAACTAAGTAAAATTAGGCAATTACAGTAAAGTAAGTAAGTTCTCTACCTACCTTCGTTCTAGAATTTATTTATTGTGTAGGTAGGTAAATTTTGGATACATAGGTATGTGTAGAATATAACCTTAACTCTTACTTCATTGGGATAAACGTACCACGAACGGCCTCGTGTTTTTGACGTTTTAAACTCCTGGGTCATTTTTGCGAAATGTTAAACAAACGGCTGTGGTCAGATTAACCGAAGGGTTGGGATGGAAGTCATTGACCCTAGGTAAACCAGCTATTCGCCAAATTTTCAGCCCTTTTAAAATTTTTTTAGGCCTTCGTACCTACTTGAATTTTAATTGGGTAATTTTTCGGCTCTATTATACTGTTTCTGTGGCATTATTTCACGCACAACAACGTTGCGGGTTAAATTGTATTCAAACCGTCAAGTCACGATACCTAGCGTCATTTCCGGGGCAGGCCTGAAACATTAAAATAAGATCAATGACCCGGAAACTTTTCGCCATTTGAGTCTAATTTCCGCTGGTTAATAACTTCGCCTTGACAAAACGCTTTGTCGCCGCGCCCCATTTAAATTTCTTGCAAATCCGGGCTCTGTTGGATATTAGTTAAGATTTTCATGTTACTATTACAGAAGCCTTAATAAACCCGCACCATACCTTCGTTATTTTTGTCCCGCCCCATGTTTAAATATTTAAATTTAAAATATTGCTAGGGCATTTCCATCTAGCCTTGTTATTTAATAAGACCAAGTTTTGTAACGTCTAGTTAATTATTTTTGAGTTTAAATAGGTATTATGGAAAACCTCATAACTGATAAAATACATAAAAATGTACACCGCAAGTTAAAAAAAAATGTAGTGTTTATTTTTAAGTACTTACATAGAAACAATGAATACCCACACTTTTCCAATAAAATCGAATAAAAATGTCTTTCAGAAGTCGATTTCTTTCAGATTTTAAATCCCATCAATCTTTGGTTTGGAATGGTTGGTTTGAATAGGAATATATAATTGATTTTTTCATAATTGAAAATTAAACCATAATATCTAATTGAATGTACAATACTCTTCTCAAAATCGTTAAAAAATAACGGACATTTTGCGCAGCATACTTAGACCAAAGAAGAACTCGAGTTTATTTTAAATATTTATTTGACGCGGTCCAGATTTTTCCACTCACAAACACTCTGAAAACTCCTGAATTATGCTACGTTCTATTGCCTTAATCTACCCACCTAACTCCGAATCATGCTCACTAAAGCTGTATTAACCTGATTCGAACTAGAAAAATAAGTAAATAAGCAATCACGTTAACATTGCTATAGGTACCTTTCCAATTTGCACCTTTATGTTTACGGATTATGGTAATAAAGGTTTAAACCAAATCAATCAAAGCAAATTTGTTATTTCGGTTCATTCAATAACACCATATTTTGTTAGTACATAAGGCTTATTCTAAGGTTGGTTACATATTAAAAATTACACATAACCAGTCATATAGATTAATCTATATAAATTGTATAAAGTTTACAGGCATTTTTTGAAAACAATTAGATCGCGTTTGTATCGAACATAGCACGCCACTGAGTCCAGTCTTCTGCTCTTATCATACAGTATCTGCAAACTACAGTCCGCTAGTCGGTTCTCTTAAATAAGAATTAAAAGTTCCCACAAGTTCCCAAACATTTCCAAATAAAACCTACAACTTAAAAACTTCGCCAATTGTTTAAATGTTTCTAAGAGCTATTTTTGTAATGGAATTCTTAATTTGAACTTGGGTTTTATAATTAAAACAGCACCAAATAAATAAGTCGTGGAACATCCCACGAGATAGCCGACCCGGCAAGATATAGTGGTTCCGCAGACACTTAAGGCCGGCTTCCACCAAAGCTAAGCGGAGCGAGGGTGAAACTTTACTTTTAAAGTAAAAAAGTAAAAGATAATTTATTTGTGACAACTAGATAAGTTACACTATGCTATGTAATAATACTATACTAATCTTACAACTTAATACAAATTTATACAAAATATTTATTTAATTATCTTAGCACGTAGTCTAAGTTGGCACAAACTGGCGTCGAACTCAACATTTATTGTGTAAAATAAAAATTTCAAATAAAAAAGTGTGTGTGTGTTCGTGTGTGTGTGTATGTGTGTGTCATCTCCGACACACGACTAAAGTTAACTCCCGTCATCTTAGTAACTATTATAGCAACGGATAATCAAACATGGTTGTTTAAAAGTACTAGGTGCGCAAATAGCGTTGCGCAAAAAACGTAACGCTTTTGAGGAACATGCTTTTGATTAATATAAAATAAAATTTCATAAAATGAAATAGAATTTCCGTACCGGAAAACTCCAATAAGTGGCTTCGCAAGCGTGGTATCCAGATAAAAGTCACCAATAGTGGCGATGAGCTGGCAAATACTTATTTTAGATGTATTTTCCAGCTCATAATATACCTGGGTAAGTAGTTTTTGTAGTGAAAACTTCTCTAGGCGCGCTGAGAAACACTTGAGTCAATTTTGCTGAAACTTAGTAACCCATACGGAGTTTCAGCAAAATTGACTCGAGTTTTGCTTTAGTTTTGCGTAGAGCTTTTTCACTTCAAAAACTTGGTCAGCCACACTGATAACGTTAAGTTTCATCCTCGCTTCGCTCTCTTTGGTGGAAACTGCCCCTAATGCGTGTCCCGCGGTATATCACTACACCGTTTAAAACTTGGCCTTCCCTCCATTTGTGGTGGCGGAATGCGAATGTCCTTGCTGGATGCTAGGTTAATGATGCGGAATAAGTACGGGTTGTTTTGACGAAATCCTAACGACATGAAAATCTTGTTTTCACTTCTCATGCTCGTAATGTTCAGGGGGAGTAAAACTGCATTTTAGGCCCTAGGGCAAAAAAGTAATTACTTATCAATATTTTCAAAGAGGTTCAGTTTGTAATAGGTTTCATGCCGGAAGTTGAGAACTTTGTTTCTTCACAATACCCATAGATTAGGTTATTATGAGAGACCTAAACAAAACTATTTACGAATATCAATTATCGTGGTAACATTGAATGGCTGTCTTTGTTTTTGAATAACGAAATGGACGCTCATTTCAGTTACTTTTTTCTTATTTCCTCGCAATTAAAGTGAAAATTCTTGTGTATACCTCGATCTGAAGCCCATTTTATACTCCACTCGACTTAAATATCCGCCCTCGCCTTTGTTAATCAAAGCTGATAAAAGTCTCGTATAAAATGGCTTACTTCAGACCCTTGGTGTACAAATAACTATTTCTAACCCGTCTGCAAAGAAGGGTTATGAGTTTTATTTAAGTGCATCCTCCATCCTCCATCTGTGGTCACGGAATGCGTCTGTCCTTGCTGGCTGCTAGGTTAATGATGCGGAATAAGTACGGGTTGTTTTGACAAATCCTTAGCTAACGACATGAAAAATCTAGTTTATTTAGCCGTCTGCAAAGAAAGAGAGTAATATGTTTTAACGAAAATTCGAACATGTGTTCAACAAGAATTAAAAATGCGTACTTAGAAAGTTACTTTACTAGTTTTTTACGTCTTAGTTGTGTCTGCCAGGTAGTCTGCAAAAATTAAAACTAATCCTTCACAATTTTATGTTTTGTTAAAACTTCGTACTAATTCCGTAAAGGGGAGGGAGGGTAGAAGGTGGAGGGGGCGTGTTAATGTGGCAAGATTAAAATAAGCAGGCTACGAATGGATCCGCGTTTTGCCCTTGAATATATAGAGCAAAATATCAGAGCGATTTTAATATACATACATATGTAGGTATATAACTAGTATTGAAATATAATGTACTTACTTAGATTTCTTCTTTCTGTGACAAACACGAATAGGAAAAAATAAGATATAACAAAAATAGGGTAGGTACTGTTTTTTCATTATTTCTAACGATTTGCATTTTATTGTAATATTTTAAGGTATAGGTAGCGATTTTAATATACATACATATGTAGGTATATAACTAGTATTGAAATATAATGTACTTACTTAGATTTCTTCTTTCTGTGACAAACACGAATAGGAAAAAATAAGATATAACAAAAATAGGGTAGGTACTGTTTTTTCATTATTTCTAACGATTTGCATTTTATTGTAATATTTTAAGGTATGAATAAAACAAATTTGGCGTAGTTGTATGTTTCTTAGATTGAATTACTTATTATTTATTTACGTAGTTTGTTCTATCTGGGTAAAATGTTGAGACTGGGAAATTATTTATTTAAGGTTTGGCTCGTAATTGGTTTCGTTAACTTATGTACCAACTTATGGAATTTAACGAATACAGTGTAAAATAAGTTGGTCCAACTTTTCCGAAAATTATTAACAGCCAAACCAGACATAAACATCTTAAATACAACCAATTTAAGAGCCATTCTGTTTGGTCGAATCTCATTCGGTGGCAAGCTCGGTTCAATACCGCTAAGTTACGTAAACTTTGTATCTTATTTACCATGTAGAGTAAACTACTGAAATGTATTACTGGTGCTTAAATAGTCTTTAGAACTTGTGTCAAGAACATTAACTACACGAAGTTTGAATAAAGTGATAATTTTCCAGACCACTATAATCTTAGACCCATACCATACTAGCCAAGAGTACTCCATCTTTGACCACACCTACACTTACCATCAGATGAGGTAGTGGTCAAACGCTTGTCTATTCATTTTATATACAGCGTGTCCCTAAATTCAGCGATAAGTGGGTAGCGGATGGTGGGCCTGGTCGTGACTACTCGAGAAAAAATAAGAAAAAAATGAAATCTTTTTTTATTACAGTACTATTTATGAAGTCCTTCGAAAATTGACACCCCTTATGATACTTTTAACTACCACGATCCCATTTCTTCAAATAATACTGAATTGTTTTTTGTATCTGCAACCTAAATAGTACTGTTATTCACCACAAACCTCAAAAATACCAAAACGCCAGAGGTTTTTATAATGTAATACAAAAAAGTTTTCTTTTTTTTCTAATTCTTTCTCAAGTAGTCACGACCAGGCCCACCGTCCGCTAGTCGCTTATCGTTGAATTTAGAAACACCCTGTATAAAAAATGTTGTGCGAGAAATAGGCAGGTATGAAAACTAGTATAAGCGCCACACGCCTTAATAGAGGTCATCTGTGATGAGCATTCAATAGGGATCCTCAAACTTCTAAAAAGTAAAAAAAAACTTTAAGATTGTTATTTTTGTATCTCCAAATACCCTTTTATTATTGAAGACTTTCCCAAACGCAAATGTAAATATTCTTAACAGCTTTTCCACAGGTCAATTGTCCGCCATATTTGTGTGTCTTGTCCTCTGTCAGATGTCAAACGGAAATGTCAAAATTGACATCGCCTTTTCGACTTTACTTTACCCATGTCACTGGGGAGGGCACCTTGTGTGTTTACTTTCAAAAATGGATATATTTATTGCTCTTTTATCGATGTTGTTATATTCGATGATTTATTCATAAATTGATATAAAATATAGACCTTATTACAATAGTTTAAGATTAATACAAAATGCAATATGAAAGGTGCTATTATTGCCGAAAATTTTCTTTTTCGGGCAATATTGTTTCAATCTTAATTCAATTTTCAGTGATAACCACTTTGTACGAATACATTGGTTACAAATTGTTTTTGTAACCGCCTATTATTTTTACTTAATATTACGTCTCTATAATTAAAAAAAACCTTAATAATGTATACGTTTAACTATTCCTTAATTATATTTTTATTACAACATAAGCTAATACACTACAAAAAAGGGCGATTAGGACAATACTTCGCATACCGCAAACTGAATCATGTAAAGAGCATATCTTGAAATTAGGTATACTTACTGTTCCATGCCTTTATATCCTCGTACTCCTGACAAGTCTTATCAAGAATATCCACAAATTTGAAACAGTTGAGGAGAGATCTGTGAGAGTAAATACGAGAAGGATGGGCATAAAACGTACCTACATACTATATTCCAAAACTACGTATTGCAAAACACTCTGCGCGATATCAAGCAATCTACCTTTTTAATAATCTACCAACTAGACTTAAATCATTCGAAAGTACATTTAATTTCAAGAGTAATTACTTAGGGAGTTCTTATCAAAGAAGTGCTACTACTCTATAGACGAATTTTGTAATGACAAATCAGGCATATAAAACATAAACATAAACATTCACACACTCACACCCCTGCACTAGGATTCCCTGTGTCGCAGGTGGCATGGACACATACAACACATCACAACATCCAAGACCCGAGAACAAACATTTGTGTTCGTCACACAAATATTCGCCCTGGCCGGGAATCGAACCCGGAACACCAAGCTTCGTAGGCAGGGTCACTACCAACTAAGCCACGGTGTCGTCTATGATGACATACTAGAAACAATACTGTAATAACTATAACTAGTGACATTTTTACTTTTATTTTTAAATTAGAATTAAATTGTTTTGACATTCCTTGTAAATCTATACCCGCTGACATAAGTCTAAATTTTCTTAATTTGACTATATTTTAATTTTTTGGTAGTAACTTTTCTTATATGACCTGGTAACACTATACTATTCACAATTAATGTTTTTGTTTGTATTCCTTTTTCATGTTTCTAGGTTTAATTTGATCTCTTGTTTAAAAAGTTACTTGTTATAATATGTGACCTTGCGTTGTTTAGTGTATGTACCTATATTTCCGACACAATGTAAAAATTGTTTGAGAATAAATGAAATGAAATAACTAAAATCCAAATCACAAGTTGTACAAAATAAACAATTGAGCCACCCATAGACCGTTGCAAACGATCTATATGTAGCTATTGTGACTACCCTTTCCATAAGCCCAAATTAATATATTAAAAATAATTCTAAGTTCCACTTGTTAACGTTAGAGTTGGAGTTTATTACAAAATGCAATTTCTAAGACAAGAGGGTTTCTACGAAGAATAACTAGAAAAAAACCCTCTTGTGATGATTAACAGATGTGGGAAGCATCTCGTCGGTCGATCGAGGTCCCTAGGAAGGCATTCGAGTTTTAGCGTCGGGACAGGGTGGTTAAGTTTAAATAAAATATTTAATTATTGATTAGAGTCAGTTTTGCAATTCAGAAATTAATGGTGTTAGAGATAGAGGCAGTGGTTCCGGATAAGGCAGCGGGGGGTTTTGGGTAAGAGCAAGGGAGAGAAAACTACATTATCAACTGGTGAGTTCTATCAATTGTTAAGACTTGGTGATTAGAACTAATTATTGTCTCTTTCATGAAAAGTTGTAGTATCGTATCAGATACTAATTCACACCATTTAAATATTTATATTTCCGTTGGCACGGTAAACCTTGTAAAAAAGGTAACTATAAAAGTAACAACCGATCTTGCTTCACTGGATGCTAATCTTGTTAGCTAATCATACCGATGTCTTTGAGGAGCCATAAAGGATCATCCGAGTAATATACACTTGTATTATGTAGAGACACTTCTATGTTGGAAGTACTAAGGAGGCGACCTGATATAGAAACTTAGTGCTTGAATCTTCATGGCCAATATACTTCAGCACTTGCCAATCTGGCATAGGTAGGGCCCTTCAGCCGTAGCACTTGCTGTTGGGGAACTATTGGGGGACCTCTGAGGTACTTTCCAATCACGTGGAGACAATGTGAGCTATTGCACTTCACGGGCTGCTTTCGTTACAGCATCGATTTATATTTCTGGTGGTGCTTATCACGTTAAACTGTAAGCTCCAGCCCCCGAGTTAGGGCCCAGCAGCCCAGGTTTCCTGGAATCTGTCTTGGGGAATCTGCTGATAACGGGGTATGCCTAGGATCAATAACCGTTTATCTGTTGAACCCACCGATTACAGTTTTATACAACATTATTAATCTATTGGACCATACATTACCTGCCACATTAACTAAATTATCACTATTATTACCTGGAACAGTATTACGTGTTCTCTTTTGGGGAAACATTCCCGTTTCATGTGTGGATTCGATGGTGACAACGCTATTTATCCTTGATTAGGAGAATCACTCGCCTCGTAGCGAGTTTGCTTGCACTTTTACTTGTAGGTATCTCGGGATGCCTGGTGATCTAAATGAACCCTAAACACATCGGATGATGGTGAACGAGCTTAGCCTCTTTTTATGAATAAACTGTTTAAACAATAACGAGTAATAATGATTATATCATCAATCAATAATTACGCCTTATTTCCGGTGTTATTTACTGTTTGATTGTACACCTTATAATCTTCTTTTGACGATATTACGAATATAAACTACTAGAGTACTTTTCATAATCTCTTTTTATATCAGTTATAGGTGGTGACTGGGCGAGCTCTAGATTTAGGTTTTGTTTTGATTATTTGAATAACGAACAACCCGAAGTGCCTCTCACTTCATTTGTAGTACAAAAGACACACGGACTTGACTTACCCTAGCCTCAGTTTTAAACCCAATAACATTAGTGAGGTCGAGTCATATTTTGTACCACATGTGTAGAGTCACGCGCCGGGCTGTTTTGCGTCCTCTTCGCTAGGTAATGAATTAAATGAACGTGATATTTATGCGTCATAAAACATATCTATCCTTAGCACGTTCTTGGTCCCTAGCATGGAGAGAAAGGATTGTAATTGGTTGCCTTTCATCCGGGAGCCGCGGGCGGGGGCGGCACCTTTCCGCCTTCGGGCAAAAATACCGATATATAATTTATTATAATAATTAATTAATCGACAGACACCTAATTCTTCCAATTAGAATTTATTTTTAGACTGGGGTCTCTGAGGAACAGTCACACTATTATATAGGTGGCTAGTTATATTTGTATACTTACAACACGCCATGTAAGGTATGATTTGGCTGCTGGCATTATGAAAATTAATATCCGCTGTTTTCATATTGACACAGTAAATATACGCCAAATATAAACGTTTTTACTGTCGGCCGATATTGGGAACTCTTATTAATTTTATCAACAAAAATATTTTTCAAATAACTCATAATTACTAAAGGTAGATAGAACTTTAAAACTTTTTTATAAATTTAAAAAGCAGGGGTAAATATAAGTGGATACTTCTTACATTCTTCTTACTACGATTCAAAACATAACTATTATCATATTATCAAATTAGCCTTTGTCTAAAAAGTTTGTCTCGAATGTGACGTATACAATTTGCAAACAAAGAAGTATCCATTTCAAAAAGTAGGATGAGTACTAAAATGTATTATGTTACTTAATCTCTTACATTCTTTTTCGAAATTTAGCATGGGACTAAAATGTACTAGAAATTAGCCAACTTTTTTGTCGCGTTTTCAATGTACTATGTACCTTACTTACGGTATGATTCTTAACAATAGCACTTCTATTGTTAGCGACATATCAAGTAAGGCTAAGGACCTTGACACACTGGATGGGGCTCTAGGAGCTTTACCATGTTTTATTTTATAGATGGCTTTCCTGGCCTCCCGCAAACGCGGTTTATCTTGGTGAGGTGTTGAATTTTATCTTGAAAATGGAAGAAAGTAGGTACCTATGCGAATATGCTACTTTACTTCTGTAAAAGGTACGCTTTGACATTTTTACCGCAGAAATATTTTAATACCTACATCGAAAGCCCTTCGATGGCAAGGTGGTTCTACAAATTAACACTAATATTATAATGGCAAAAGTTTGTGTTGATGGATGGATGTTTGTACCTCAATCACGACAAACCTGGAAACCAAATAGGGTAATTTAAAAATTAACCCCCAAAGTCAAAGCCAAAAGCGGCAGCAAGTAAACGTAAAGCGTTTTTTTGAATAATAAATACACAAAATATTTATTTAATGACGACACAAATGGTTTAGTGGACGTGTGTTGGACTGCCACATCGGTGCCGCGGTTTCGATTCCCGCTTCAGGACAAACATTTGTGTTATGAACATCTGAGTCATCCTGAGTCTGGGTGTTTTCTATGTACTCTATATAGGTATTTACAAAAAAAAAGTATATTATATATTTTGTGTATCAGTTATCTGGTTCCCTTAGTATAAAGATTTGCTTGGTTTAGTTTAGTTTTGCGTTATGTGAAATGTCCAAAATATTTATTTAATTTCAAAAAAGTTACATACATAAGTGTGAATAAGACCAGAATTCTAGATTATTTCCATCCAGTGACAAAGCCTCTACAGATTCGTCCTAAATCCGGATTTGTACCGGCCCGATTCGTGAGTGGAACAAATATCTACACATTTATCGATACGGACTTAGACACGAACACGGAAGTAGCCAACTTTCTACAACTGTAGTTTTGAAGCTCGTAGATAAATAATAGCAGTTTATAACTCGACTAGACGGGTACTAACGAGTGCTTTAAAGGTTAAGTCTGTTTAATGTTCACGGGAAACGCAATGGGGAAGGTATGGCCATTTGCTAAAGATTGGCCAAAATTGGCTTACAACTTTCGATTAATCACGCCACGTATTATGGAAAGCGATGTCATGGCATATTCGAACGCTTTAACGAAGACGATGTAGAAGAACTCGTTCTTTAAAAACACCAAAGGTACAAGAAGAGCCAAATTAAAAACCAAATAATCAAGGTTTTACAAAAACATACACTCGACCAAGCTAAGTGTGCACCTCGCACCTCCAAAGCCCAGCATTCCAGCGAGGCGCAAACTTAGCTTGGTGGAGTTGTACTGTACAGTACAACCGACTTCAATTGGACTGTTCTAGTGATCGTAAACACCATTGAAAAGTTACGGGAAGCAAAATACGTATTTTGATTTTAAAACTAAACTACTGAAATTTCTATGGAACCAATGTGAAACAATGTCCTATTTAAAAAAAAGAATTCAACCGAAATGAGAACCTCTTACTTTTTTGAAGTTGGATGAAAAATGAAAAGATTTCGTTGCCTTCAGTTTAATTATCTAGCTAAGATCTGACTAAGAATTTAATAATTTATTAAAATAGGTACTCTGAATTCCTATTATTTTTTTTTATACATAGGTAATCTAAATGTGAAGTCCGTCTCCGTTTCGAATCCTTTACTTGTAAAACCCCTCATTTACCGCGGCTACCGTAGATATTCACTTGGAGTTAGAGACGGTAAGTTATAAACTGGCAAACGGAAAGCACGCTACAAGTTAGTTCTCAAGAAAAGCAAAACTAAAAGATCAAGCATGATATTGAATTAAGAAATAAAGTTGAGAATTAACTATTATTCTAGTGGTGTTCTTGTATACTTCGCAAGCACAGAAGTATTTAAGTACAGAATCAAACATTGAAAATGCAACCAAGAAAAGGGAGCCACATTGGCTAAATTCTAGTACTACATATTGGTCCAATGCTTCGAAAAAGAGAAGTAACAGGGCTAGATAACTATTAGGTATATGTTAAAACTACTAGGCTTTTTAATTGTTAATAAAACTACATCGTAAGAAGTAACAAACATTAATTGAAAATGGAGATATTTCATTTTTACTGACAAGGTGTCTGAAATTTTTTGGTCCTGTCTTACGATTTCATTTTAATTTGATACTGACTATATTGGTGTTCTATAGGAACACCGTTATTCATCTATGTTCGCAAGATACTAATCTAACGCTTGCTAAATTTAGCATAAATATAGCACAATCAGCCTTTATTGATCCCACTGCTGAGACTCACACCTAGATTACTGGGTCTGTAATATTGGTTTGTAAATTATTTGGGTAGTATTTCGTAGACTTTAGGGATCTCTAAACTTAGGATTATCTTGAGGATCATCATCACACATGTGTAATTAACATTATTTTGAATTTAACGCCGACAATGTACAATAGTTGTTTAACTTAATTACTAACTTTTCATAGTATTAAATGCTATAAAAACTGAATTACGAAATGAGTGGTTTGAATGAAAAAATGCTTTATCGTACACCATTAGACAAAAAAAACAATAACAAAGAAGAAAACATTACAAAAAAATAGTACAACAATTGCTTTTACGCGATCTCTTCCAGACAACCATTGTGAAGATGCTTTTGAGAATACAAAATGGTCGGGCACAAAATACGTACATTCAGATGAACAGAGATGTATATACGCGTATAATTTTTTATTGGAATGTATTATTTATAGATATCATTCTTTAATTACCGTTATTATAATTATTATTTAATTAAAGTTAATAAATAAAACGTGACTACCAGCGTAACGGGACGATGAGCGTTACCGAACAATGACGTCAACGTTTTCGTGCATGCAGCCGGCGCGGCGGCGTTCATCAATTTATTAGACGTAGTCACGTCAAAAAAAAAACAAATTAACTGCTCAACATACTTACAAACAGTGGAAAACACCAGCTCAACTTGTTACACTGAAGTGGCATTTAATGACATCATCCAAAAGACTCAGGTGTCACAGGCAAAGTTTGCACACTTGTATGCTAATGCTTTGGTGTATGTCACAGTTGCTACACAATTTTGCATATTGTTGTTGTGTAACTATGGTGTCTTTCAGGCTAGACTATTCAAAAGTACGTTATACTCGTAAATCTCAAAATACCAATACAATATTTGGGAAAGTTTTTCACCTAAGCACTCTTACCGAAGTATCGACTCGAAACTAAACTAAATACTTAGTACGAACATCGCGTACAGTACCTACTGAAATAATAATGGGTAAAAAATATAAGTAAACTTATAGACGTAGAGTCATGTCAAACATTTATTTACGACACTCATAAGTAGCACATCATGATTTCCACCGAGACTTTTTAGTAACGAATAAGCCCGTTTTAAAGTTACTTGTTATAATCAACTTTTTGTTATACACACAAAACTTGAAAATATAAACGTAAGAACATGGAAAGTAAAGGTCAATGGACTAAAACTAGATCAACAAAAATATACAAGCAGCGAAAACTTTAAAATTTTGAAAAATATATACGTAATAAAGATCCTGCAATAAAAATAAATAACTACCCATACATAATAATAAAGGTAATAATCGAAACTACGCGAAAACCGGCAGCTTAGCTGATCGAACACGACTTATGGCAGCTTGTAGAAGATACTGGCTACATTACCTACCTACCACTACCACTTTGTATCGCTCATTTTTATGGTCAGTGAGGATTTTGCATACAAGTAGGTAAGTAATGATATCGTTTCAGATATTACCTGCCGATACCAATGTTAATATTACAAACAAGGATAATCTGAATATTAACATAATCGATTCGTGATGTAAGCCGGACCTTGATTTGGAAGCTATGGGATTAAAATTATGTATGAATTTACAGAGACACTTTATTAAACTTAATATTTTACCTATGGGTAAAGTATTAAGTTAAGTATATATAGTCTAAAACTTGGAACTTAATAAAATGTAAAAAAATAAATATCAGGTAAGTTGACTGGAGAAAAAGAAGTGCTAGTCTACAGGAACTACAATAACCCTAAATTTCTAGCTCTAAATCATTAAAATCATTGATTTGTGTTATTATATTATGGCCAATCCTCAAATCCGAATTCCATACAAAATGATTCGGACAAATACTCAAAAAGAACGCCGTATTATAGTAATTTCTTCACACTATTCGTTTCGTCCATGTTTCTTTGATTTCGTCAACAAAAAAAGTGAAAGGTTTTATACTTTAATTTAGATTTTATACATGTTTTAAAATTAACCCTACTAACTTAAAAACACGTATAAAATCTAAATAGTATGGAACCTTTCACTTTTTTTGTTGACGAAATCAAAAAACATGGACGAAACGAATAGTGTGAAGAAATTACTATAATACGGCGTACTTTTTGAGTATCTATCCGAAACATTTTGTATGGAATTCGGATTTGAGGATTCCCCTTAAACACATTTTTAACGTATCTATAAGAATCACGACACGAACAGTCAGCTGCACAGACATGTATACACTCCCAAACTTTCACATTTATATTATTCTCTTAATATTGCAAAGAAATTCTTCTCCTGACAACAATTCTGACAAGTAAGATGACATTAGTTTTTCGTAGACTTTCTCAATTATCACACAAAGTTATTAGATTGTAACGGGTATTTATCGCGCTCACCTCATCTATTTTTGTGTCCCGATGTTTCGACTGTATTGTAACAGCCGTGGTCACGGGTTGACTGGCGTATTGGATTTACCGTCGCAAATACCCGTTACAATCTAATAACTATGACTGCATAAATTTGAAAATGCTTGCGTGCTCTTTTCTTTGCAAAATTAAGAGTAATATAAATGTGAAAGCTTAGGAGTGCTGTGCAGCTGACTGTACCGAAAGCAGATTCCATAATATCTTTAGATAAAGTCATAAATTATTTCTTGCTTTGGAAAAAGTATTTATATCTGCGATATTGTTGAAATGTTTGCTTTTTGATTCGAAAGTTGCATCCGTCCATCACATTCCAGTTTCCGCCTTCAAAGCGGAACTTCGTAATGAGCAACCTTGTATTCCCGCTGAAACTTTGGACAGAAGATTTTGGGATCATTTGGTACACAAAGATTTTATTCAAATTATTTTGGATGTTACTGTGCAACGAAATCTCGACACACGACAGTGTGTCAAGCCACGGTCACGCCCAGCGAACTGGCGAGTAGCACTGTGTGTAAGTTTACAGGAACCATTTGGAGCCACTTTTGACCTTGTCATAGCTAAAAAACTAATCAATATAAACACACCAAATTTGGTTTATGTATTGAAAGCCCGGAGTTAATGAAGTACCTCAAATTTCATAAACACAGCTTATACGGTTATTTAGATATTAACGTTCAAAAATTCATTTTTATCACTGATTGACTGACATATAGACGTAAAACCTAACCCACTTCCAGATGACCTAGAAAGTTCAAATTTGGCATCCAGCTAGGTAATTGTGTGCATACATAGGAAAAAATCAGACAACAGTAAATTTATAAGATTTGATTTTTTTTCAAATTATTCGATTTTATGAGGAAAATTTAGCGCCTTGCAAATTATGAGGGCAATTGCCTTGCAAACTTTTGCAGGATATTTCCATAAATTTATTTACAAAAAGCATTGATATCTGAACAAAACCACATATAATATGTGAAAATGGAGGAGCCACGGTTCGATGGACCGGATTGTGATGTCGTTTTCCCTGAAAAAAGACTGAGATCTACATATATGGCTAGCCAAGGTCTACTTTATAAATAAAGTAATACGTTTTTATAAATAAATTTACGAATTTCTATAGTAGACCTTGGTAAACCATATATGTAGATCTCAGTCTTTTTTCAGGGAAAACGACATCACAATCCGGTCCATCGAACCGTGGCTCCTCCATTTTCACATATTATATGTGGTTTTGTTCAGTTCTATTTTACCTGAGATCAGTAGGTATAATGAAAAATGCAACTCCTTTTATTCGTTTAGTAAAGAGAATTTACCTAGCTAGGGAGGCCGCAAAAGACCGCGACAAGTAGAAGGATTTGCGGGAGAACTTTGCCCAACAATGGGACACAGAAGCAGGTTAAATGAAAAAAAAAGAGAATTTTTATACCTAGCTGGGTTTCGTTGGATTTTTCTGGTAAGCGTAATATAATAACTAAAGCTTCAAAAAATATATAAGATAACCTTTAACCTTTATAATACATTTTTATAAATTGTATTCTCAAAAAACGAACAGCTATCTCCAGACAGATTAAAATCGCCCTTGTACTCATATACTTCAATAATCCTTCTAAATTCCAACCTCTCAGCATTATTATATTAATATTCTGAGAACTGGTATCAAATCCAGACAACAGGTTCTAACCACGGAATAGATGCTGAACAGTAGGACAAGAATCTAGCATGGTTGTAGGTATTTAAATTTAAATAAATTAAGGAACAACTACGTAAGTATTATGAACTATTAAAAACCTTCGAGTATCTAGGAAATGTTAATGCAAGGCGTTACCCCTCTGTTGGCCATATAACCCTCTTAGTCATTCAAGTTAAATAAAACTATAAGCTGTATTTGATAACTGTGTGCATATTTTAAGATGGTGTGCGAGATTGTTATAGCGTGCGTTTACATGAATAAGATTTTTTCAGGCGCGTGTGCAATGCGCTTTTACCTCGTCCCCCGTATAAAATGGCAGAAATTTATGTTTGCAGATTCTAACGTTTAACGTCTCCTCTTAATAGATTCTCGAAGATTAAAAACACATAAACATGCACAAAAAATTCAGCCAATTTAACTAAAATATCGAAACAGGATGTAACAGCGCTTGTAACCGTCGCTCGTTCGCCGTAGCCAAAATCAGTTTAGTAGACTGTCTATAGTACGTAGGTTTAAGGGTTTTACACCTTAGAACCTTACACTTTACACCTTATTTTGAGCACCTTCTCGTAAATAGGTATTTAGCTGACCCGTGTGTGACTTTATCTACACGGATGTAGACTCACAAAGATAAGTGTGAGTACACCACAAGGAAATACAAATCCAACCCTCCTTTTGAACCATAACCTTTATACCTATACCTTATACAGTTACGGATCTTAAATCTCTGAAGTGTTTTGAACAATTCAGGCCAAATTATTATTATAGGTACCTACTTTAAGAATAAGCAATACATAGAGGCAACGCAGCCAGTATCCTCGGCACGCTGCCATAGGGTATCCAGTTGGAGCAGTTGAGCTACCTATAGATCGTTTGCAACGGTCTATAGGTGGCCCAATAGTTTCCTATTGTAAATTTTGTAATATAGATTGTAGTACTCGTAGTTTGCTTATGCTATAATAAGGTGATTTTTCTAGTAATGTTTTAGGGCGCTTTCAAATTTCCAAATAAGAGGCGTGAGGCAGCGCCATTGAAGCGCCACAGTGGCGCTTCCTCATGCCTCTAATTTGAAGGCACCCAATACGGGAAAGCGTTCCCACAAACAAATGCGGAGATCCTAAGCCAAAGTGTTTTCACTGCTTATACAACCTTTCTGTGGTTTGTAAGATATGTCACAGGCCAGTGATAGGCCACAAATAGGCCAGGATAGGCCACTACAGCCCAGATAATACCGCTTTGTCTCGTACAATACAAGCTCGCATAACTAGCACTGTCGTCTGTTTCAATCATTGTATTGTTGTTGGCTTCAACGTGACATCAAGGGGCTTTATATTAATTGAAGCGATGACCTCTTCGCTGTAACAATACTAAGTACACTCACAGTCGTAATACAATCATGAAACGTAAGAGCATTTTCATACCAGCTGCTCGACAATGTCAAATTACATATCATGCTATCTCAAGGTAAAGCAAAGCATTACCTCCCAAGGGAGGTAAAGTTGTATGAAACTCCCAAGGGTTGTAATGTGATTTGAATTTGGAACGTCAAATTCGTGTGGAAAGTCGTGGAAAACTCTAAGTTAAAGAACGCCCATATGGCATTGTAAAAAGGTTTGTTCGAAAATCGGACTGACCACCATAAGCAGACCTCATAAAAAAAAGAAAAAAGGCGCGACTTCAAAGATTGTGAAACAAAAGACGGTGTTCGCTGCTGGAGCCCTGGCTTCTTATTGCCTCGCAGAAGGTGTGAAAAGTAGAATATGCTCCTCTGGGATAAAGCCTGTCTTCGTCTTGGGTAGCATGAACCCCTCGCGTCACTCAGGACTCTACATAACTCCGTTAGCTCAGGGTTCAATATGCCACCCGCGACATAAGATCCTTTATCCCCTTAGTGCATATCTACTATTCAATTGGTCTATGCGAAGAACAGACAACCGTTGGGGTAAACGTGTTCTTGAGTAGAGACTTCGTCGAGGCAAGCGTAGAGTAGGACGACTCCAGCTAAAATGAGCGAAGATCTGTGCTTTAGATACAGCTGGTAGAAGGTGGATGAGATGAGGCGAAGATCGGACTCAGGGTGCGCTTTCGGAGAGACCTATATCCAGTCTTCTTCTTCTTAGCGTGTCACTAGTTCTTTGGAACCAGTGTGGTGAAAGGATTTCAAGTTCGCGTCGAAGATGCTCCTTTCGTGCAATTGGCACATGTTTTTCGAACTTTTTAGGTTCTATTTGACATGCCAGTTTCCAGACGATGTTTTCCTTCATCGTTAAGCAGGTGTTTTTAATGCACACATAATTTTTTCGAATAGAAAAATCCATTAGTGTACCACCGGGTTTGAACCCACGACCTTCGGATCGAAAGTCGAGGCAACTCCAACTCGGTCAAAACGGCTTTTTATCCAGTGGTAGTCTACTGATTTGTATTTGTATTTGTATTTGTATTTGTATTTGTTAAATTAAAACGGATTATCCAATTACATTAATTTAAAAATTGCTTACATCATAGTTTGGTCCAAATAGTATCAATAATCATAGTAGGTTGATGATGCATTAGTTAGAAGGGTGTTCAACAATCGTGAACCATCTGTTTCAACAAATGTTTATATGACTAATCCCCGTAACTTAAGTTTTCTTCGACTTCGTTTTTCCCATGGCTGACTTTGTAAAAGCTTTAATTTAAATAAATATATGAAAATCCTCATACAACCCGTATATAATTAATTTGAGGAGTTCACTCCTAAATTTTGAAGTTGCAAGTTTGTATAAACCATAAGCGACAGCCGAAAGTATCCGAGATCTGTGGTATAAACAGTATCGGAATGAAGCATCAATGTCAAAATTTTGACCCACAATTAAAACCGCTTTGGATTCGATTGAATTTTCAACCGACTTCAGTAAGGAGGAGGTTATCAATTCAGTTAAATGTTTTTTTTATCATCCCTCCATATCTGTCAAGTTTTAAGTTGGACTATTTTGGATAAGCCAGTATTTCTGAGATTTTTAGTTAAAAATTTAGTTTGAAATTCTATGGGTATTATTAAGGTCTCGTTTCAAAAATAGTAGAAAAGTTTTCTCTTGTCGTCCACCACACAACTTTCTACAAAGCGGATAAAAAGTTTATTTGGAATGAAAAGTTACGCTCAAAGCTTATTTTTCTCTCTCAAAACTTTAAAGCTTTTTATTTACCTAATATGAATTTTGTACGATTAATTAAAAAGAAGGTTACCATCATCATCATCAACCTATAGCAGTCCCTTCCTGGACGTAGGTCTCTCCCAAGGCGCGCCACTAAGCCCGATCTTCGGCTCTTCTCCACTGCCAGCTATAGCGCACAGAACTTCGCTCCATCTGGCCAAAGGTCGTCCTAACTTGAGCTTGCCTAGACGTGGTCTCCACTCAAAACACTAAAAAAAGGTTAAATGATTTTTATTCGAAACAGTAGGTTTTTTGGCCATGTATTATGTGCTCCTCGATTCAGCCTTTTCAGGCATAGCAAAAGTGGACCAAGAAGACTTATGGCTACTTGCACCAACCTTAAAAAAATCCTAAACAATGATTTTACTCGCTAGGGAGATCTTTACGATCCAAATTCATTGCACCAACTAATAAGTATTCATCTAACGCCTAAAGAATTCCTTAACTTTGGGAGCCCGTTGCTCGACCTCATAGCACTTAGAAATTCCCTATCCCAATGAGCCGTTATGTCATTTCTGTCAGAATACATATGTGTCTCTTTCACTCTTATTGAGCTTACCTACTATATCAGTACTACTCTAAACCAGCAATGCCAGTAAGTACTCAAATGTTATAATTACGTACCTTTTAACTCCTATTATAATTAAATTAAGTATCTTTCAGTCAAATAACGTACCTTTTAGAGCAGTTTTTTGTAGGTACATTTTTAAGCTCTCATACTGGCAGCACTGTATCTACTTACCTACCTATATAAAATTAAAATACGATTATCTAGAATTCCTAGATGATCTAGCTAGACAACGACGGATCCCAACTCTTCACATACCTATATAGCCCTTCATATTAACCGTATAAAACACATTGATAAGCCAAAAATATATAATTTTATAAACAAACACCGGTTACGTATAGTCATTACCATACCGCTAGAATTAAGATCCTGGTATTATTATTCTTCACAGCTTTTTTGGTTCTTGAATCTTCAAACGTTTTTTACACAATATTCTTGCGTTTTCTTGTTGTAGGAACTCATTATAATTTATTTTCTTCGGAGAAATTCGCCGACCGTTTTACGTTGATTCGGTCTCTCACCGTCTCGTTTCCCAAAATATCTGAGCCCTTTTTGTATGATTGTTTGACTGCTTGTCTTAGTTTATAATGGAGAAATACATTTAACATCGCTAAACACACAAATCCCGGAAAATATCATAAAATTATTTTTTGCTATCCAGTTTTTGTTTACTTTTATTGTGACAAAGTTATGTCAAGTATTCAAAAAACCATAAACTAGATAACATAAAATTCGTTCTCTCATTCACCTATTTAAAAATAAACAGACTTGGGAGTTACATAGCGTGTTCTGTTTGGTGAAATGAAAATTGATCTGAGTAAAGTTTTAGGCAGTACTTATATTAAAAAAATCCTATCAAAGTATTCGATTTTTCGACTTTGGTGCAAGTGGCAATTAATGTACTTACTTAATTAGGCCTAAATTAAACGATGCGAACAATAAACGCCGAAAGAGCATCAGCAATCTTACCCAACGACATCAGACTCTATAAATCCGGACAATCCGATAGTAACTTACTGTAAAACGGATGAATAAAAAAAATCTGGACGGGGGTTCCAGACGTGAATTGACCAAAGCAACTAACGAGCCACTTACGAAGATTTATAGAGATGGGCGAGAGTGTGCAAAAAACGGTATGGTCCCGTCTGCTCGCGCCGAAATAATAGGGGTTCAGTAATACGTCGTCGAAAAACATGAGTGTTTAGATCGGTGCAGTTTGCGTAGTCCGTTTGTAGTGGGTTGCCATTATTCAGAAAATGGACCGGGCGATTTGTTGCCGGTAAATAGTGGGGTTAATGAAGCGGGATGTACCAAGCTGCCTCTGAACTGAGGACGTGGTGGGCGGATAAATGACGGTGGGTAATTAATTCCAGTAATGTAGATCATAAATTATAACACAAAAAGATTTTGGACACTTCACATAACGCCATCTAGCCCCAAATTAAGCAGAACTTGTACTATGGGAACCAAATAACTGATAAAATACTTCAATACTTTTTGATGTATAACATGTTTCCTCTCGCTTTCCAAAAATATTTGGTAGTGATTACATGAAATGCAACGGAAGTGTCTAACAGAAAGCTAGCTATCAGATGTTACCAACCTCAGAAAAATAATGTAAATAGAATCCTTCTAAATTTAAATGAGATATTAGATCATAATTTTGCAAACAACTACATAGAAAACACCCAGACTCAGGTAAAACACCGATGTTCACATCACACGAATGTTTGTCTTGAAGCGGGAATCGAACCTGCAACACCGGGGCGTGGCAGTCCAACCACTGCCACTCAACCAATCGTGTCATCATAGATATTTGTGAAAAATTACTGGATACCAGGATTGTCAGACCTTGATGGAAATTTCAGGCTGACCTGACAGCGCGGACCAAGATCGGAGTCTAGGTAGAATTTCAAATAATAAACCATATTTTTTTTCGGGTTGTTCCTTTTGAACTCTTTAGTCCCAAGTAGAGGTAAACAGGAATATATTGCAACCAGGGTGATAGTCAGGTAACACAAAAATGAAGTCTAGACAAGATCTAGATAAAGGAGGTTGCGTGTCAAGTCAAGATTGACGTTCCAGACTATCGAGACAAATAGCTAATCACGAAGAAGTCTGATGCACAAGCTTTTTGAACGCTTGGGTCCGAATTATGTATGTCCAAAACAAGCCGATAGAATAGAATAGAATATGCTTTATTGTATCACCTTAAAAAAAATAAAAACAAGAAATACAAACTACAATTTTACAAGGGCGGTATTATTGCTAGATCTTATTGCCGATCATAGTTCTCAATATTTTACGACTTATCACGTTTTCGTCTCGCCTGTCAAACTACTTATTCCATACGGTACGGACAGCGACGCTCTCTTCTTCTTCTTATCGTGTCCTTTCACCACACTGGTTTCGAACCAGGAGGAGGAGAACTGGTTGCGTCTCGAAGATTCTTATTTCGTGCACTACATCGACGGTCTAGGGGTTAAGTATAAAAAGTTAGATAAGTAAGTAGTAAGTACCTACTAGAATGTTCTTAATGTAAGGTGAATGTGTTAGTAATAGTATGTTCTAAAACATAATTATATGATTTTGAACATCTGTCGTCTTGTGACCTCAGATAATCCGACCGTACTTTTACCTACCTATAGTAAATTTCGTATTATTTTTGGCAGATAAGTTATATAATTTATTCTATTTTTATGTTTATTTGTGAGATATCACATTGTATCTTTTTTCCCAGATAAACAGGATTAAAAAAGAAAGATGATGTTGCCGGCTATTTTCATCTTTGAAAATCGTACAATTGAGGAAAGAGCTCGGCTTTTAGGAGATAAGGCTCGTCAAGATTTCCTCTTTAAGTACTCATCTCGATAGGGAAGAACGAGTATAATTGATCCTTTTTATAATTATCTAGAAATATTATTTTTTGAAAATAATAATATAATTAATTTTTGTCTCCATCTTTATGGCTACATCTTCTTCTTATCGTGGCACTAGTTCTTTCGAACCAGTGTGGTGAAATGATTTCTAGTGCGCCTCGAAGAGGCTTCTTTCGTGCACTAATGGCTACATTATATCGCTGGATCTCAAATATTGTTATTTTTTGTTGTAACAGGAAATTGAAATGACGGAAATTAATGATAAGGAAGTGAAACATTCAAAGTCTTATTAGTTACTCATACCTAGCAACGGATCAGAATTAAATTGATGTGTATATTTTCGGCGAAATCAGAGATGGTGTCTATTAACGCACCTAATTGGGCCGAAGGTTGCTGTGACTTCGCTTCAACAAGAGTTATCTGCCTACGCATTTCAGAATGTATAATGTGTGTATGTATATACTATACAGTGTATGTCAAAATGGAAAATTGTAGAAACCGATAATTTACATTTTAACGGTTCAAAAACCTATAAAGTATATACCTTAAAAAAATTGTAAACGCAAGTAGGTAAGTAGTACACGGCGTAGTCGCCCTCAGATTGGTAAGTTAGATTTAAGTTTATTTTTGCCATCTCGGTATCGGTGATCATTTACAAATTAAGGCTTTTAAACCGTAAATTTGTGAATGGTCCTTTGATTAGTGGATTACACAGACTTTTGTAGTGTTAATTTTTTTTTGATTATTTGTAATTTAACGTGAATGAAACCCGTTACATTGTAAATTTACGGTGACGTGTACATAACATAATATCCTCCAAACTGGGTAATACCTGGAAGTTGTAGACAAATAATTAATGAAGATCCAATTGAAAATTCAACCCTATTCTCGACATATTTGTCTCTGAAGTATCCGTGGTACGTGAGACACGAAAGGAATCTATGATGGAACCCACCGCAAGGGAATGACTAATGAAATTCTCCACAAACGACGCCCATTCTCCTAATGCGTTCAGTTGAGCTGCGAACACACTGGCTGGAAAAAACAACAAATTACCAACGCTACATTCGCGCGTGATGGCCGCGGAATGACGTCACGTGACCTGTGAGCCTGTGACGTAATATCTGCTCTCAATGCCGTGCCATCTCGCAGATGTGGCTCACCTAAGCAAATATTTGCTGGCTTTTATTTTTTCGCGCGTGGGACGAATTATTCATGGAAACACAAAGTTGACGAAAAATAAAATGCTAAACATACGACATACATATTTCTAACACTCGTATTCTAAAGACGATCTTAACACTCAAGGACTCAATACTTCATTGAAATTTGACAGGTGACAGATGGAACCATATGTAAAGCGGTGGCCATTTTACTACTTAAGGTGAGTTTGAGAATAAGGACTGACTTAGAATACGGGTGTAAAGACAGCTTGAAAAAAAAAATGAAATAGAGCTGTACCTTCAATTCTTACTGATTTAATTGAGCCATCAGTTTCAGATAAAGCAATTAAATATGTCAAACTTAATCTGAATAAAGATCCGTATTTTAATCTTAATCCAGTTTAATCTGGTATACGATCTAGAATAGCTAAGCTAAATTATTTAGCCCGTATAACACGCATTTGTATAAGTACCCTGTTTATAAAATACCTAGGTATTACTTTACAAAGGTCTAAGAAGCCTCAGAGCAAATTAATTAAATCTTCCAGTGTTTGCGTGCGCCTAGCTTTACTCTGTAGCTATGTATTTGAATACGCTATTGCGTATTACACAATTTGCTGTAATATTGCGTTTTATGTGCTTACAATTACAGTGTAATTAGGTACCAAAGAAATGTTTATCTAGAACTAAAGTATCACATATTTTAGCAATAATATTTTTGGACGCTTATGATCATTTGGGTTGTTTTAAAGTTTAGAATAGGTTCAGTTTATCAAATGACCAGTATTTATAGGTTTCAGCTTGACCGAAGCTACTGGTAGATGCTAGTCAATTAAATAGTCAAAGAATAACAATATAACTGTGAATCTTATATTAAAAAACACAATAAAGTATTATCAGAAATCAAATTAGCAATTGTCTTAGAAGTTTGTCCCGAATGTCACGTCCAACTATTTTTTTGAATTATCCAACTTTAAACACAGAAGTATTCACTTCAAAATCGAATCACTGTGCTCTCATCCTTATTGGAGGGTCGGCCCTGTATCGTAACAGTAGTGTCGTGAATGATGTGTCCCTGTAATTTCGTTTATCGACCAAATAAATTGAATCGTCTGATTCATACTGCATAATAAAGATATTTTATTTTACCGCTTATTTTATCCTAAAAGCAATCAAAAGTTTTATTTTTTGTAAATTTATCAAAAAAGTATTATACAAAATACTTTGTTAAACAGATTCCCGTATTTTATATTTAACTTTATTCGGTCAAAATATCATTTTCATAAACGATTTTGTATTTACTTTGGCACGGATGAGTTCAATATTAATATACTTTATGACCAAAATCAAATGAAAGTTCATCGTTAAATAATTATTCAATGGTAAATGTTTATTGTAACGTATGATACTGAAAGTCCTACAATTTAATTTACCACAGCATCCAGTAAAT
Organism: Lobophora halterata; assembly: GCA_932526365.1. Lineage (NCBI taxonomy): Eukaryota > Metazoa > Arthropoda > Insecta > Lepidoptera > Geometridae > Lobophora > Lobophora halterata. The sequence goes on from OW052015.1 coordinate 2,975,966, forward strand.
TTGACTGATATTCAGTATGATAATGTTTGACATGTTTATTACTGTCGTTTACATAAGCCCATGAATTTCAGGTAATACCTAGTTGAATGTATGTCAGTGGGCGTGTTGTCTACGATAGTACAACGCATTATCATCCATCACATACCTATAAAAAAACCATGTTGGCCGAGTGGGAGGTGTCTTGACTTTCGATCCGCAGGTCGTTGGTTCGAACCCGGTCGTATAATAGATTTTTCAATTCAAAAAATATATGTGTGCATTTAAACACGTGTTATAGAACCGAAAACGTTCAAACACATGTGTCAAGGTCACAAAAGGAGCCTCTTCGAGGCGCACTTGAAATCCTTTCAACACACTGGTTCGAAAGAACTAGTGACACGATAAGAAGAAGACATACCTTTATACCTAGAAGAGATAGTTAGATATGCTGTTGGTTTCGATTTAGTTCAAAGACTTTGGTCGATTTTAAAAATAATGTTTCAATTTAAAACTTTAGTCTAAATTGAGAATCAACCAGAGACTTTTGATAGCAGACTGACATTAAAATTGGCCAAAAATTTTAGATTACACACGCTTTACGCGAAATTCGAGACTGACTGTTATTTTTCTTCAAGCAAAAATGCAGCATGGATAAAACGGAGTTAAGAAAAATCAAGTCAATGTCATTATTTTATCATCCAAACTATCATCATTAAATTTCAATATTATTTTATCGGTTCAGTTATCGAAATACGCTCATGAAAATTTATTGGGGCAGAATAAATACTTTTGTTTACCGATGTGTGGAACGTTCCCGGTATTTCACAACGTAAATTTAATTCAACTTAAAGATACGAAAAGCACATCTCATTCCCGCTGGGATTCGCTGTGCAATTATTTGCAGAGATTACGACCATCGCCGCAACTAACATTAAATGCAGTAAATTGTGCTAATCTGCTATCATAATTATATGATATTTAGTAGCAGAGTACGGTTCTTATGCAACTAATTCAAATATGCACTAGCTGAAATCCACTACTTCGTTTGCGTTGCCAATTACCAAAATTATATGTGAATACCTACACGCTTTACTTCTTCATCATCTCCCTACCCTTATCCCACACTTAGGTGGGGTTGGCACAACATGTCTTCTTCTTCTATTCGTCTCTATCAGCCGTTGTATCTGTTCACACTACACGCTTTACTTCTTATCGAACAAAATTTCCTAAATTTTAAGTATCTCTGATTAGTAGTTTAGCCTGTGCGTTGTCTGTCAGCCAATCAGTCTGTCACAACCAAGCCTATCATTTATTTATGTATAATTAGTATAGTATTAAATCCAACACTTATCTAATCGAAATAAGATAAACATCTCAATGTTGATCATCTGATGCTCGAACATTGAAATATAAATACCTTACTTCGATTATATTGATATGTACGCAGGCCAGCTTTCGAGTAATACAGTATACAATAACAAACAAAAATAGATAAATAATGTTTGAAAATTACACACAACGCCATCCAGCCCCAACTGAAAACCAGCGCTGGGTAGGTGGGTAACCCCATCTATCCAGCATAACGCTGAGTTGAGTCCTTTTTTGCCATATAAATACATACACTTCATATACGAGTAGGTTAGAATAAGTCTTTTAAGTTAGAATTATTTAGATAAGTAGTTATAAGTTTCTCTATTTGACTGTCATTGTATTGTATAGGCAAATAAATACCATTTCATTTCATTTCAAGTGAGTTTGTTCTACTTATACATAACTAATGAAATATTTATACACTTTTTTTTGTAAAGAAATACAGTCTACGTATTCTATAATACATAGAAATCGTCTACAAAACACAGATGTTGTTCATCACACAAAATATGTTATGTTCTAAAGCAGGAATCGAACATATATCCATCCATTAGCTTAGTATGTGTAGGAAGAATAAAATGGCCGCCCCTTTATTCTAATATAAATATCTATACCTTCTTATTGCTTTACTCGACTAAAAGGCCCGCTCGATTTTCCTAAAAATCTACGCTTGTGTACTTTTGAAGTACTACTCGGGCGAGTAAACATGACACCTGGCTGCCACGTGGCTCGGAACTTGATGCTTCCCCCGCTGCCCCGCGCGGTGCCCTCCGTGTTTCTTCTTCCTTTAATTGCAAAATCTTATCATTACCAAGTTTAACAGGACCTCTTCTCTAAAGCTTCTCTATTAAGATTATCCAATTCCACGCACGTTTATTTCACAAACGTCATTCGAGCCAGGTGTCTTGTTTATTCGCCCGAGTAGTAGGTAAGTTGATAGTAATACCCGAGCGTGTGAAAGTGAAAAAAGGTACTTTTGAACTCGTAAAACTAACGTACCAGAAAGTTTCTGCGACATTTATAATTCGTACTTACTCTACATTGTAGGTAGAGACATGTCGAATGGTAGACTTTGTTGCTGCAAGAAACTTTAGATGGTAATAAAGTACCTGGCTCATAAACTACGATTGTCATGAAGATTTCTGAGCAGATCTAAAAGTGTCGTTGGAAAATATTATCACCTAGCCCGCAACTTTACTTGCGTTGCGAAATTTCAAAATTATTTTAAGTTAGTAATTACCGTGTTGGTCGAGAGGGAGATGCCTTGACTTTCGATCCGTGGTTTGTGAGTTTGAACCCGGTCGAACACCAATGGATTTTTCTGTTCAAAAAATCTATGTGTGCATTAAAAACAGGTGCTTAGCGGTAAAAGAAAATATTATGAGGAAACCGGCATGTCATAGAACCTAAAAAGCTTAAAAACATGAATCAAGTGCACGAAAGGAGCCTCTTCGAGGTGCACTTGAAATCCTTTCACTACACTGGTTTAGAAGAACAAGTGACACGATAAGAAGCAGAAAAAATATATTGTTAGTACTCGCTTTCAACTCTTGACAAACACACCACCAAGTCTCTATTTCTGCGTCAGTACTCGACATGAAGTTAAAAATACCGAGCAAGCTACGTTTTCGAAGACGTAATTTTCTCATTACAAGATTCGAGCACCATATTTTTTATTTAAAACTAAACATTTGGTAAAGTTCGATAAAGACTGCCTGACTACCTGACTATTACCTACTTTACCTTATGCCAAGACAGTGCTCTCGGCCGAGTACTCGGTACGTGTGATCTAGGCATTACTCTTGATGAAAAGTACTTGAATTTGGTACTCGTAGTCCATGTTCATAATAGGTCGGGGAAAAAGTCTTTTCGTATTTTGTATGTACGAAGTTGTTGCAAAATCTCTTCGGTTGTACTGTTTGAATTTAGCTGGTTTTGATACCATTAAAAATATAACATTTTAGTAAAGGAATAAAAAAATAAAAATCAATTTTCCGATTTTTTAATGGTTTTTTTGACCGGTAAAATGAGTGAATCTAACGACAAAATTCGATAAACTTTGAATTTTTATTTCTAAAAAGGGAAATTAGGGACAAAACCTGCGAATAAAATTTGTGACGTTAATGGACCTAATGTTGTGTCTGCAAGAGTAGCACAATGTTGGTTCAAGCGTTTTCAGTCCAGGAATTTTGATGTGAAAGATGCAGCTCGCTCTAGTCGCTCTGTTACAGATAAAGTCAATGCCATTTCTGAAAAGGTGGAGCAAGATCGGCATATTAGTAGTTACGACGTAGCTAAAGAACTAGGGATCGACCACAGAATAGTTTTGACCCACTTGAAAAAGTCTGGGTATACAAAAAACTCGCTATTTGGGTGCCACACGAGCTCACTGAAAGAAACCAAATGAATCGTGTACTCATTTGCAATTCTCTATTGAAACGTAACGAAACCGAACCATTTTTTAAAATATTGATCACTGGTGATGAAAAGTGGATCACTTGCGACAAGAACGTGCGCGAACGATCATGGTCATTACAACCGTAAAGGACCACAGACTAGCGAAACCCGGATTAAGACGTAATAAGGTGATGTTGTGTGTATGGTGGGATTGGAAGGGATTGGAAGGGATTGATTCATTATGAGCTTTAACCGCCGCTTAAAACCATGGATTCGGATCTCTACTTCCAGCAGTTGATAAGACTTAAGCAAGAAATTGAGAAAAAACGGACGGAATTGATCAACAGAGAGGGTGTGGTCTTTCATCATGATAACGCCAGACCACACACATCTTTGGTCACTCAGCAAAGATTGAGAGAGCTTGGTTGGGAAGTGTTAATGCATCTACCTTCAAGCCCTGACCTTGCACCCTCAGATTTTCACCTGTTTCGGTCTCTTCAGAATTCTTTAGGTAGTGTTAGGTTAACATCAAGAGAGGACTGTCAAAACTACTTGTCGCATTTTTTTGATCAGAAGTCCAAAAATTTCTACTACAACGGGATTATGGCACTACCTACAAATTGGCAACAAGTTATCGAACGAAATGGCATACATATATTATAATTAAATGTAATAAAAAATTGAAAAAAATGTCTTGAATTTGTGTACTAAATGCGAAGGAACTTTTTCCCCGACCTTATATATTAATAATACGGAGAAAAACTCAATATACAATATATAATATATGATTACTGATCAATTATTTAAAAATGTATTCTATGTGTTAATATTTGGAATTCGAAATTCTGGTGCTAGAATTCAATTACCAGAACCTACCAGTTTTCCATAGAATCAACCTTGCGGACTTAGAAAAGTTAACTCGAGTATGCTTTGACAGTTTCGAACGACGACATTTCAATGTGCTTACTAAGGGGAAAAGTTAGGAGTGCACGTGAAATTGAAAGTCCCAATTCAGGTAGTGCTGTGAAGTTTCTATTGGTAAAAAAGTTCATATACTACGATGGCGAATGGGAGTGCGTTCACTGCTTCAGTCAATTTTCTAATGGATGTGTTTATTTAAGGGCAGTTTTTTTTTTTAAATTCAACTTTTTCAGAAACAAGTTAACAAAAGAATAAAAGCTAGATTCTTGAAGGATTATATACATAAATGCTTTTTTTTTGTAAATACTTAGATAGAATACCATTCGATCAATCGTGTCGTCATATAAATATACAGGGTGGAAACTTTCAGCGGGGCAGTAAGGGGAAATACCTTATCCGTTGCAGAAAATTAATACGCCTTCTTTTTGATTTGTGTAAAATTCTACGTGATCATTTGTCTTTTATTTTATTTTTTGTATTTCAGTTACACAAATTCTTTACAAAACGTAAGGGAAAAGTTTTCTGCAATTTGTGACTTTTTGAGTACTCCAACGATGGTTGGTCCCATAGAAGTTTTTGATCAGTATTAGAAACAGGATCGATTGGCATCAAAAAATGTTTTTGTGTAATATGTATTTTTTTTTTTGAATTTTTTTGAAAATGGAGATCAAAATTCCATAAAAAATTATGAATAGTCTCCTAAGACCATTTTCGTGTAGCTACAACGGATAAGGTACTTCCCCTTACTGCCCGCTGAAAGTTTCCACCCTGTATACAATACATTGTGTGTCCCGATATGTCAGGACCAATCTTAAATAACTTCCGGTTGGTCCTTGAGCACCGATTTTTCCTCCTTCTACCTGTCACTATCCTGGGATTCCCCTGAGAAACGTTAAGCGGAGTCTGTCTTAAAAACAAGGAAGACTTTTCAGTAATTCACTTTAAGGTGAAGAAACTCATTTGTAACGTGAAAAATCTTTTTAATTTATGCACTTTTCCAGAGTTCTTGTATTGCGATATTTAAGTCTTAATACGTAAACAGACAGAAACTTGTTTTAGGCTTAGGATGAAACATAACCAGTATAAAATATAAAAACCAAAAATATATACAATTTTATAGTGATAAAATCGTGATAAAATAAAATCAGGAAAATAACATTTTCGGAATGAATTTTAAAGAAATGTTATTAAAGAATGCTATTCCGAGCTGCAATATTTTATGAATTATTCATTTAGAGACATATAGTTGAAAAAATATTGGCCGTCTTTATTAGTTGATAACCCCTATATCTACGGGTAATATTATAATATAAATAAATAATAAACTACAATAATACCTATAGATCGTTTGCAACGGTCTATGGGTGGCCCAATTGATTCCTTTTGTAAATTTTGTAATATAGATTGTACTAGTTAGCTTATGCTGTAATAAATATATTATAAACTACTGAATACTCTATAGTTTGGGTACTAGAGTAGTTGGGTCTCTATTGCATTACGTAAATGCATTATTCGTTAAAATTTTGTCATGTAAAATATTCATCATAAGTCAGTACCTACATTTAAAAAAAAATTAAGTATGTTAATTTTTTTTTTATTCAACCTGCTGTGTCCCATTGTTGGGCAAAGGTCTCCCCCAAATTCTTCCACTTGTCTATCAGCGATCTTTTGCGGCCTCTCACCATTCCCTCTCGAATCCGTCCAGATTTCATGTTCCGACAAATCTGTAAGTGTAACATCACTTTAATTCCATCCAGCAAGCGACCGACTTGGTATTCGTAATGAAATACCCCGGGCGAAAAGGAATGTCAAATGAGAATAAACCAAAGGGCCGGGACATTCAAATATTAATGTTTGTACTACTAAATAAACATCCTACTATCTGGGTTTATGTAAACCGAAAACCGCTGAGTTTATTATAATTTGGTTTCGGTAATTACACGACTTGATGGAAATGTAACATTATCCGATGGGTTTCATTAAAATCACGATATTATTGGATTTCTAGTTATATCAGCTTTGTTTATGGCTTTTGATTGGATTGTTATTTTGAAATGGAAAAACAATATTCAGATTTCATGAAAACCAATAAAACAAGTCTGTATCAGCGGTTCAGGTTGCTCGTATTATGAGATTTTCCCTAAACAAAAAGCTTTTCGAAAAACAAACTCATATCAACAACGATATCAAATTACCAACAGATTTTTCAAATACATAACAATAATAATTCTATTTCCGAATCTTATTTATTGAATGTCTTGAAAGAAGGTTTGTATTTGGTTTCCAAGCAAAATCAGATAAGTAATTTAATAAAAGGATTTGTCTTTGATGCGGTAGAGATGTGTCGTAAAATTGCCTACACGCGGAAAACATGTGTTTTTTTTTTAAATTGATTATTCATAAGAAAACTATTTTCTTTTACACTTTCCTTAAATAACTATTTTTATTATTTAAGAAGAGAAAGAAAGAAAGAAAAATATTTATTTTGACTTAAAAAACTGTACAAGCACACAATGACATTAAACAAAATATAGGTAAGTAGGTACTCGGATTAAAAGTATGTGCATGTACAGTGCAGTCAAAAAAGGTCCATGCTCGGCATGTGTTGCTAATGCAACAATAATAATAATAATAATAATAGTCTAATGACTGCAACCATATAATAATATATATGTAATAATATTATTTATTCTTTGCTGCAACGCTGATTTTCAGCATGGACCCTCGGTTGACACACGGACAAAGCACGAACGTTTATAGTAGAAAAATAATATTTTATACATTTTTAATGAGTAAATTAATATTTAAACAGTAATTTTTAATTTTTAAAAGTAACAGTAACAGAAAAAAAGGTAAAATTGCTAAGGACATTTTAATCTAATTAATTTCCAAAGTAGGTCATAAATCAAGCGAGTTGTTGCAACTTAACACAATGTGCCACAATGTGTGTATTATTTTTAAGCCACTATCGTCCTACCGTAGGACAAAAGCCCTCTCCCTCTTCTTCTTCCGCTCCTTGCGGCTCAAGGTATATTCCTTAAATTATTTTCCTAAAATAAAACTACCTGACGCTCTAAACTTCTTTTGCGTTGCGAATTAACAAAATTCCTCTTTTTAGTTTTCAGCATGTGACACACCTTTCAAATTTCAAAACTCTACGTTCAGTGGTTCGGCGTGTGCGTTATCTGTCAGTCAGGTTGCAACTTATTATACATACCTATAGATAGAAGAAAATATTATAAGAGCCTTGTTTGCCACATTTTTAAACGTTTAGACTAAGCTTTTTACTTTTAATTAAGAAAATGTGTAGGCAACGCCAGAAAAGCAGTAGGATTATTCTGACGACACGGATGATCGAGTGTGTGAGACTGCCGAGCAAGTCACGGTTTCGATTCCCGCTCAGGACAAATATTTGTGCAATGAACAGATGAAAGTGTTTGTCCTGAGTCTGGGTGTTTTCTGTGTATTCTATGTATTTTTTTACAAAAAATAGTTTAAAAGTATTGTATCAGTTCTCTGTTTTCCTTATTACAAGCTTGTTTAGTTTGGAGCTAGATGGCGTTGTGTGAAACGTCCAAAGATTATTATTATATTATTATTTTAAGAGGTAAGTTATCCAAGAGATGAAATATGCATGGACTATAATATGGAATGTGACCATATGGACTATATGGAATGTTTGTTAAAATATGCTTGTGGAGTTATTCGTCGCCACATGACATGCTTTGAGACTTACATAATGTCGAACCAATGATTTAAGAATATTCTTTGTACAGTCAGATTCAAAGCTTATGTAAATTTTGTTTTATAAATTTTAGTTAGCTTCAACTATAATAAAAATTCCCAAGATAAACAAATTCCTATTTCAGTTCGTAGAACGCTACGACTGATTGGACACGTAGAACATGCAAGTCATTCCAATAAAATCTTGGAACATTTAAACTCAGGTTTACTGCAACCGTAAAAGTCTAGATCCAGGAGTGCATTCCGGGATCCGGGAATCGTCAAGTCGGTGTTCCGGTAAATTGGTACAGCTATCGGATCATGTAACATGGAGTGAACGAAGACTCAATCATCCATAATAGTTGTGTGTGTAGTTGTATGGCAGAGGTTAAAGTATATTATAATGTCACCGTAATTTTGTAAGAATCGTTTATTTACAATGTTACGGTTATCATACACGTTAAATTACAAATTGTCGAAAAATTTTAAACACTACAAAAGTCGCTAGCAAGGTATGAAATAGACTAATCAAAGGAAAATAAATTTACACTTTTAAAAGCGTAAATGATCTCCGAATAGGAAGTTTGCAGAAATAATTGTAAATTATGGGTTTTTACAATTTTACATTGGCATACAGAAACCAAGACATGGTTCTGATATCATCAATATCTATAAAAAATTGGTCCTGATTGTCTGACAGGTAACGCACAGGCCGAACCACTGAATGTAGAGACTTGAAATTTCGAGGGTATATTCGACATGAAGTGTAAGCGCTAGTACGCGTAGAAAGAATTTAGGGATTTCACAACGCAATGTAAGTTGTGAGTGTCAGCTAGTGTTATTCATGTGAGTATTTATAAGAATGGATGTCGAGAGCTACTCAATTTAGTCAAACAACTGAACGGGGGATTGATTTTGGTATATTTGCAGTTTACTATCTTCTGTCTGTGGCTTTGTCCGCGGGAATAATTAAATCAAGATATAAAAACCTATGTCCTTTTAAGAATAACAAATATGGCAATTTTTTGCCATAATTGGTCAGAAGTTTTGGCCAACGCCAAATCCAAAGCTTTCTATCCGTTCATCCTTACAAACTTTTGCCTTCATAATAGTTATTAGCAGCTATCTCGGCCAAAGAATAAGGCTTGCAATACAAAGAGGCAATGCAGCCACTATCCTCGGCTCGCTGCCATCGGGTATCGAGTTGGAGTAGTTGAGCTACCTATAGATCGTTTGCCTATGGGTGGCCCAATTGTTTCCTTTTGTAAATTTTGTAATATAGATTGTAGTAGTTAGCAGGGTGTAGGTTAATATTAAATTACATTATTAAGTTTTATTCGAACTACGTAAGTAAACCCGTAGCTAGAAGCTATTATACCATAACAATGAATAAATAATACATAAAGAATACCAACAATTCATTTTAGCTCGTATTTGAGTGTTTGTCCTCGCCTCCGCTCTCCTATTTATTTCGTACAAACAAAATATATAAATAGGGATTGTATACGTGTAAGTAAAATACCATCCATTCTCTAATTTTTAAAGGTTATAGTTGCACAAATGGCTTTTAGACTTTCGAGGAGCAGCTGCGTTCAAGATAAACAAGTGTTTAAGTTTCATTGTTTTCAGTCGTTCCTGAAAAGAAAGCAATAGAATGAAAAGCTATTTCAGTGCGATTGTTCTGTTCTATTCAATGAATGGTGTCTTTGGTAGACAAGTAATGATAGAAGTCTGACTGGCAATTTACTATGAAAGGCCGCGAATCAAAAAGGTATTAGAGTAAGGCCTAAACGAAAATGGGGAATAACTTCTAAGGACCCTAGAATACAGTCGAATGGTTGATTTTGAAAAGCAGGTCTTTGGTTCAATATTTTATACAAGTTAGTAAGTTTTTGTGTTCACTGGCTAACATAATAATTAGTTGCATTTGTTGCCATTTTAGAAATCGATGCATAGGTAAATAATTTATTTATAAGTACAGAACACAGAAAAAAGATTGGTAATGGTCATACCATTATTTATCTTTTATTAAGGTAATTATTTAATTAAATTTTATTCACAAAACAAGTGTATGATAAAAACGAACAATTACTCAGTATAAAATTCCATCAATGAACGCGATACGGAAGCAATACACTTATTTTCGAATCAAATTAATTCCGTATTAATTCGTACAGCAATAACATTGAAGCTAGCTCTACATTATTAATAATAGATTTTCCTATAACAAGGACACGGTATGAATACCAATAAGGACAAACAGTAAGGAATATTTGTTATGTTTATAAGATATCTACGAGTATTTGTAGATATTAACAATTGTTATTGAAATATACCGATTTTATTGGGTGATCTTGTCTAGTAGCTAGTTATGTAAGTATTATTATCAGTACTGCCGCCCTTAGATTCCCATATAAGCGTCACAAATGGAATTAAATCAGCCACACGCAACGTAGAGCGCCCGACCACATCCCAAAGCAAGCTCTAGACTGGAACCTGCAGGACAATTGGAGGAGGCTTTTATTGCAAGAGGCGGACCCTACACTTAAAAAACAAATTACTACATAAATATTACATATTTAAATGGAAGAGAATAGAGCTTTTTTATTATTTTATTTATTTATTAAGTTAAGTCATCAATACTGCAAATAAAACTGTAATGCCTACTTGCACCAAACTGTCAAAGTCCCTAAGCAATTACTTTACTCGCTTGGTAGTTCTTAGCAGTCCAGATTCTGACCGTTAAGAACTGGCAAGCGAGTTAAGTAATTGCTTAGGAATTATGAAAGTTTGGTGCAAGTCGGCATAAATATCTCTTGTTAGGCTATTGGGTGAAATCATCCTTAAAAACTAATTTATTATTTACTTATGTACTTGTCTTGACTTAATATCCTATGACCTCCAAATGGGGCAGAGAGCGAGCTTCCATCGCGATCCGTCTTGAACTTCACATTTGACTTCGCTCCAGGATTTGCCAATGGCTTGACCTCCGAATCCACCCCTCTTCGCCAAGTCTACTTGAGCCGGGCACGTAAAACTGTTTTTCCCAATCACCTTCACCTATGTTAAATATTGAATCAAAAAATATTCTAAAACATTTCGTCAGGATTTAGTAACAAATTTACTTTTTTGAAACGTATACTCAATCAATTTATATCTTTAAAAATGTACAAAAGTGCAAACAAGATACTAGCGTGCGGGGTTCTAGGCTATAACACTATATTTTGGTCCAAATGGTGGTTATTGAATTAATGAATGAATGAATGAAAACTCTTTATTGTACCAGGAAACTTAAAAATACATATACAAGTAAATTAGCATGTACAATGGGCGGCCTTATCGCTAAGCAGTGATCTCTTCCAGGCAACCTTGGGATGGAGAGTGCAACAAAAATATATTTTTCTTATACATACGCTAAGCTAGTTTGATGTGGTTACTGTTCAAAATTATTTCATACTGCAACAAGAATGTATAAAACTGTTAATTTATCAACGTCCGGCCGATTCATACAGTCTTCACGAACCAATATTCCTGTGTATAATTAATAGGGGGTTTGATTTATTATAAAAATGAATGTATCGGGATAAACACCGTATTGGAGACGTGCCTTTCATTGTGCTCTGTTATTTATTACCTTTATATATTATACCACAGAAGTATTAATGTATAGAATCACAATGTAGTACATTGAAAATGTGACAGAAAAATGGGAGCCACATTAGCTAACATCTAGTAAATTTTGGTCCAATGCTAATTTTCGAAAAAGATAAGTAACAGGGCTAGATAAATATTATATTTTAAAACTTCTAGGCTTTTTCATTGTTAATAAAACTACATCGTAAAAAGTAACAAACATAATTTGAAAATATAGATAGTATTTAATTTTTATTGTCTGAATTTTTTTGTCTTTTATTCCGCATTACTTTGTCTTTGATACTGTTTATCTTGGTGTTCTATAGGAACACCCGTTATTCATCTATGTTTATTACTGGGCTGTGTTTGTGTTTCGTATGAGGCGCGAATATGTATTGCCTATTAGCTCAGCGCCCCCTATGGCCTATTTACAAAACCACGGGTGCGCAAACTTGCACCAATGGTCTGGGCTTTATTACCCGTCTTAAGAAGTTTAATTTATTTTTAGTGTATGTGGTTCTGTTTCTTTAGGGGGCCCTGTCTATAGGCTTAACGATAGTATCGATTTTGTCAAAAAAAAAGTCGACCACACCGTTTAATTCCATCAGGTAACGGGGCGGTTAATGAAAAAAAAATACAATAATTAAAAGTGCCGAAAGATGAAAACCAATGTAGCAGTGATTTCTGAAAGTGTACCTTTTCCAATTTCAAAGCTTGTTGCAGATTATATTATTGTATCAGGGTACTTGCTCAAAACGTGTCAGAACTGAAATGAATAGAAAACGAAATTATTAATACTAGAACGACAACTGCGTCAAACAAAACTATTAAAATATTGGGCTAGAATTTGGCTTTGATAAGATTGTTACGATCCAGAGAAGAAGGCTATTTTTAAGCCCAAAACCACGGGCTTCAGCTAGTTAGTTGTACCTACGTACCTAGTAAATAAATTTCAGTGTCAATCAATTTCTATAATATTCCCAGAGGCACAAATGACTCGTAATATAATATACACTGTGTTATGTTATTTAACGTGACACTTTCTTGTTCTGTTCCTATTCTGTATGAGAAGGCGCGAATATATTGCTTATGCTTACTGGCAAATTCGTTTTGGGTACAGTCTGTCGCAAAAGTTATGGGAGAGGTAAACTGTTTCCTGCGTCATTTGTTTTAATAATATAATAAGGGAATAATATTTTTCGTAACGTATGTAAGTAGTAAAAAAAGGAATGCGTAGAGCTCTTTTTTATTTATAAAGTTTCTGAATTTAGAATACAGTCTGTGCTTGATAAAATACGCATAGATTGCGTCAACGTAGAGTACTGTGTTTGGGTAGCAATTAAGTTGTGTGGTACACGTACAGCAAAAAAATTAGCATATTATACATAAATAGCAAGCAAAGTCTTCGGACAAGAACCTTTAACTTAATTGTAGCTGCGAATAGCAGTCATATCAAAGCACTGTAGCTGCGTAAGGCCGTAGCTGCAAAGGAACATAGCTGTGTAGTATTAAAGCCATAGCTGCGTAAAGCCATAGCACTGTTGCAGTGTCAAGTCGTAGCGCTGCAGCGTATTACCGTAGCACCCACGTCATAGCGTAGCACCAAAAAACCGTAGCATTGTAGCTACGTGAAAGAGTTGAACCGTAGCTGCGTATTACAGTAGAACCGTAGAACCGTAGCAGCGTAGCACCGTAGAACCGTAGAATCGTAGAATTGAAGCAGCGTAGCGCAGTAAAACCGTAGAAACGTAGCAGCGTAGCACAGTAAAACCGTAGAACCGTAGCAGCGTAGCACTGTAGAACTGTAGCACCGCAGAAACGTAGCAGGGTAGCACAGTGAACCGTAGCAGCGTAGCACCGTAGAACCGAAGAATCGTAGAATTGAAGCAGCGTAGCGCAGTAAAACCGTAGAAACGTAGCAGCGTAGCACAGTAAAACCGTAGAACCGTAGCAGCGTAGCACTGTAGAACTGTAGCACCGCAGAAACGTAGCAGGGCAGCACAGTGAACCGTAGCAGCGTAGCAGCGTAGACCCGTAGCTGCGTAGCATAGTAGAACCGTAGAACCGTAGCAGCGTAGCACAGTAAAACAATATCTGCGTAGGTAGAGCCAAAGCTATCTAACAACGTAATATCGTATTTTTGCATTGAGAACTCGAACATCGATTTCAAAACTCAAAATGCATTCCATCTGGCAACTACAACTCCTACAGGATATATTGATCAAAACCGACATCGTTTCAACAAGTATTTTTAATTGGATTTTCACAAGCGCTTTATTCGTTAGAGCTAAATAAATTAAGGTGTGTTTTTGACGCGGCTTTAATATTAACATGACGAAGTTTCCTTTCAATATGACGTTACTCGTATGTATTTTAGCTAACGATTTTCGGCTATAAGAGGGATCTTATCAATTTCCAATGTTTTATTTTACGTCCCTTAAAGGTCAGGCTCAACAAGAGGTATATATTGTTTTAAATCAAAATTCAACAAAAACATACTGCAATCTACTTTAATTGGACTGTTTTAGTGATCGTAAACACCACGAAGAGTCACAAGGAAGCAATATACGTAATTTCGTTTACTTGGATGACGTCATTTTTTCAGTTATTATGATTTATAAAACAAAGTACCGATTTTCATGTTTTTTTTTTGAGGGACAATCTGGAAGTATAATCTTTCATATAAAAAAGAAATTTTAAAATCGCTTAAGTAACAACAGAGATTATTAATAGTAACAAAAAAATCAACCGAATTGAGAACCTCAAACCTAAAAATTGGTTTTAACCATAAACTGAAAATATGTAGGCCTACTATGATAATTTCAAATCTATGACAAGTGACACCTTATTTTGTTATTAATGACAAAATGGAAATCTATTTATTATCACGAGTATGATTCCCATTTTGTCACTATAGTCATCTATAGTTAAACAAGTAACAATGGTCGTCAAAGTATCATTTCTAACTGACGGGTATTATGATTTTCGTATTAGAATAACAAGAGGGAGCCACAAGGATATTGGTTTATCTGATACTATTTACTGCCTTGGGCTTTGCTTGGCTGCTAAAAATGTATCTGATATTATGAATATAATAAGAATAGAATAAGAATATTATTATTGGAAAACTGGTACAAAAGATGGTCATATTTTTAAACGTTAGGAGCAAACAGTTTTGTCCGTTTCGGACGTACAATATTTTTACATTGGCACATTACCTATCTAAGTAGGTATCTACACCAAAACATATTTAATAAAGAAGTTTTTTTTTACATACCAAAATAAACAAAAAACTCTAACATTTTTTTTTATTTCCCTTCTATTTTACTAAGTATACTAAGTATACTCCATATACTTATGTATACTTATGTATACGTATGTATACTTATTACTAGTTACTTTTATATCCTTGGCATGCTGCCATCGGGTATCGAGTTGGAGCAGTTGTTTTAAATAATATTGCTATGTACCTATAACAATATTATTTAAAACAACTGCTCCAACTCGATACCCGATGGCAGCATGCCGAGGATATAAAAGTAACTAGTAATAAGTATACATACGTATACATAAGTATACATAAGTATATGGAGTATACTTAGTATACTTAGTAAAATAGAAGGGAAATTTATTATTTTTCTAAATATAATTTTATCAACGTAATATTTGTTTTGTTTGATCCATGGTTTTATTTAATCAGAGTATCCTCCAGTTTCCTTGTTAGAATGTCGGGCTATAATTTGATGAAACAATCTATATTTGTTCCTATATTTACAAACTCTGTGCAAAGAATGTGGGTCAACAAGCGCCCTGAAGGGTCGTGTATACGTACTAACTCAATGTTTGCTTGAAACTTTAAACATCCAATGCTCAGACAATAACATCTTTTGTTTCATTGAACAATTCCTTTATATTAAATCACCTATTATATGAATTTCTTCATATAATCAGTGATTTCATTCCTTTTTAGTGCGGGTGGATTGGTATTCGCGAAACTTCAAAAGCCCAACGCCCGTTTACGCTCGGTTTTTCCTAGCGAGTGTCAGTAGCATGAGGCGTCTGTCGCAGTTTAAATGTACGTGCGAAAAAAAACAAAACACTAAAAGAGAATTCCGCTAAACTGAAACCGCACTTATTATTTCACTCGTGATCTTACTCACTAATTACTTTAAAAAAACTTATTAGGACAAAAGTTAACGAGGGTTAATGGATAAGTAGTTACCATGGATAGAGGATATTTATGTTATTGCATATTATTAAATCATTTATTTCAGATAAAAATCCATAATTCAAATAATTAACTACGCCAAAACTACTAAGCTGGCTGAGCAGAAAATTGATACAGACATATTTTATGAGCTTGAAAAACATACATTACATTACTGTTGCGTAATATTATACGGAGATTCAAGTAATGGCAAACTCAAAGCCAATATTTTTGATACATAAAAAAACACAGCTGAGTGTACACTAACAGCTGAAATACGTGTAGCATACAAAACCTATTCCACGAGTCAGAGTACGCGACCTGACAAATTGACGCGCGACGCTCTTCCGTTGTGTTATGCGACAAACTATTTCATTTGTCCGGTTTATAGCATGTTAAGTTACGTAATAGTGGTTACAGTGTAGGGTAAGACAGAGGATCTAATTGTTCAGTCAAAAATGAACAAGATGTTTGCCTGTCTATTCGTAAAATTTTATTTGAACTGAAAATTATGTTTTTTTGAACTGAAAAAGCAATTATAATTGTTTACATATTTCAATATGCAGGTAAGTACTTGTAGTTTGGCGGTGTCAGTGACAAATTTTCTTTTAATGACCATACAACGAACTTTGTATATTTTTATTAAAAAAAATAACTGGTTAATTTTTATTAATTCGAGCATTAGGTTATAGTTTTCCATTTGTATCTTTGTTACAATTACAATAGTGTTATAGCATTTATTAACCTAGTTTTTTCAAAAGATCGTCTGAATTGTGTAATACTATATTCCAGTTACAAACGACGACGTGCCTGCCTGCGTCCGCGGTAATATATCGTTTATTTTCCAGCAGTTATTAGGTTCCTATCGCGTATTGATGGGTGAGTTGCGGTACTGTCGCGCGGGGAATTGTCTTTGTGGTGTGCATTCGTCATTTAACTGTAGGTAGTTGATAGTCGGGCTGCGTCATGGATTAGTGCACCTGCAAACGGGTCGCCGACTGCAGCTACCTGTGGCTGGCGTCCGTCAGTTTTTATACATTTTGTTGTTGTAGCGCGTGGCTGCTACTGGCGCGACACGTGTAGCGGCCGCGCACGATTACTACAAATTGTATGAAAACTCAAGTCAAGTCAAGTCTTCTTTTCGCCCATCCCTCAATCCCTGAAGACCAAAGTATTTAACCAGTGTGTCATAACCAAAGAGTTTGGATATACCTATAATAGAGATAATCATAGGAAACTTCAAAGAAAGTCCCACAATTGTTATGTGGGACATAATTATCCAACCAAGTGTATTGTTAAATGGTTCTGTCGCTTTCCATCTACATTGACTATCTTTCAAATTTAATCTCATAAAATGTCATTGTTTTTGTTTATTTTTCAACGGGGTTTTGGATGTTTTATATTGTTTAAAACGTACTGAACTATTGTAAATAGTGAAATAAATATGTGAAATGTCGAATTGTGTCCTCGTATTATGCCAGGCCTCCGCAAGTATCATGAAAAATCAAGAGAACCTGAATTTTCACCGGTAAGTATCTATTTGTGTATGTACTCATTAATAACCCATACTAAACACATAATTATTGCGTAGATACATTGAATAACGTCCAATAAGTATAGAAATATGAAGAATCGGCGTTTTTCATGCTAAAATCATGAATAAATCGAGGCTATGATATACTAACTAGGGATGTCATAAAACGTAAAAAGATTTGTCGATAAGGCTATGCAGACACGACGAGTATACCTTGTAACATTTTCAGAATAAAGTGAGCCATTGAGGGATCCCGTAGCTGACCCATCTCACTTAAACACACTCACACTCTTTGTATTTTGTTCGATTCATATTTTATTTATTAATATTATATATTTGCCGTCCTGCCTACTGTATCATGGTTAAACAGAATATCTATGTGTTCAACCATGATAGTGTAATATACAAAAAAAGAGAGCTTCAAAATAATCACGGAAAATATTACGTTTACACTATTAATATTTCAGGGTGTCTCTTTGGCGTCCAATAACGATCGGCAAGAGGTAAAATGTTCTTCCGGCTATTCTTCAACTTGAACCAAATGCAATGCTCGTGAAGCTAACGGTCAGTACAGTACTGTACTTAAAATTGCGTGTTATAGGTATATTATAATTACATGAACTATAAATTAAAAATATAATGTGTTTCAGGATATCCCTTTCATCAACGTACCTAAGCCAGGACCTTCGGATACTACAGAAATAAGTTCATCAGTGTTTTCAGACGTACCACCGAAGAACACTAGCGTAGAATGTACAGAATGTGCAGTGTGAGATGGTCGATAAAAATCTAGCCTACTCCAGTTTGCTAAAAATTAACTGTTTCAGACAGCGTACGAAAAGCCTTGAAAAAAAAGTACTGATAAAGTATACCAAGAAAATATAATAATTATAAATAAAGTTAAGGAAAATAAATTAATAGAAATATATGTAGCAAAAGAGTCTTCGCCACATGCGTATAGCATTGAGTTAAAAATATTTGATAAATTAACACTTACACCATCAATATGTGATCGTCAACGTTATGCTTATCACAATGACGGGAAAAGTACTCAATACTCAATAAATTTATTGTCTTCACATAGTAAAACACTTACAAAAAACCAACAAAGTGGTAGAATCGCATGTAAGCCCTTTCGGGGGACTAATCTATAGGTAGGGGGCAGGCAGAACAAGGTTTAGCTGAAAAAAGTATTAAGCTCAAGTGTTAACTTTTGTTAAGTATAAATTTTGTAATGTACTCATTTTTCTGTGTATGTTGTATATTATTTTATCAAATAAAAAAATGTCATCTTAATTCGTGGTTTTTACAAAGTTCAAGGTTCCTTTAATCCAGAGTGAATCTAGATAACGTTATCATAGTCACGAACTTTAAGTTGTTAGGATTGATATATCGATATCGGTATCGGATCATCGAACTCTTAATATCGATATCGATATTTTATGACTTGGACATCTCTGTGGCTCAACGTGTGACAGATGCCCCCTATATTATGACGTACGACAAATGCATGTTTTGTCTCGTTTTATCTAGTGCATAAAGTGGTATGCGCAAAGAAGATAGCGAATTTGTCAAATTTAGGAGGGATTCTATTTACTTCGTTCTTCTGAGGTCATAACTGTCATAACCGGTAGTAACCGGTTATGACCTATGCTGCTGAAACGTTGACACTAACGGTAGGGCTGGTCCAAAAATTGAAGGTCGCTCAGTGAGTTTTGCAGAGATCTATGTTCGGGGTTTCTCTTAAGGATAGAATCCGAAATAGGGTCACCCGACAGAGAACTAAGGTGGTCGATATAGCTCAGAGGATCAGCAAGCCGAAGTGGCAGTGGGCCGGCCATATCTGCCGAAGAACCGACAACCGTGGGGGTAAATGTGTCCTTGAGTGGAGACCGCGTCTAGGCAAGCGTAATGTAGGACGAACTTTGGATAGATGGAGCGATGATCTGCGCGCTATAGCTGGCAGAAGGTGGATGAGAAGAGCCAAAGATTGGGCTCAGTACTACGCCTTGGGAGAAACCTACGTCTAGCAGTGGATAGGTTGATGATGATGATGTATGTATGAAAACTGACGGACGCCGACCAAAGTTTGCGAGTGCACTTAACTGTAAGTAGAGTATAGTCGGGCTGCGTGATGGATTAGTTGGCTAGGCAGCTGTAGGCTTTTTACACATCAGGTTTTAGAAACTAATGATTCTGATAGACTACTTTTGGATTTGTAGAGCATTATTTTATCTCATGGAGATAGGCAGACCTAATTCATTATTCTTTTAATAATTATTATTATTAATTCATTTATTCTCAGACAATACATCCATATTATAGCACACGTAAAATAATTTAAAAAGAAATGTCATACAAAAAAGATCTTAATAACTAAAAATAAATGTTAAAATGAAATAAATTATGAATAAATAAGAATTGAATAATAATTAAATATTTGAATTTAAAAATAATTATTGTATGTCATTAATTTAATTTAATTTAATTTGATGAATTATAATAAATACCTACTTATTTGTTCAAAATTGGACTGCACCAAGCAAAACTTGCATCCATCTATTTTGGATGGGGCAGTCTAGGCGCGACATAATCATCTCTAGGATGCTGTTGGTGCTGGCTCGCGCACGCTGGAGTAGGGATGCGGCTCTCTTGCGCGTAATCGCTTGAAAGCCGTCCGTGCGCGCCTTTGCGAACATTCCCGATGCGCTGCAAAAGCGAGGCAGCCGCATCAGCATCCTAAAAGTTGTTATATTGGACGCGCAGTGCGCTGGCCGCCCGGCGGGTGTGGTTGAGCCAGAGGCTACTCGAGTAGAAGGACTGGCAGTAAGCCCTAAACAGAGTGATTTTCACTTCTCTCGAGCAGCGAGCAAACCTTCGACAGATCATATTTCCTCGGACCGCCAGCGCCCTGCGCTCCCTCTCAATATCATCATCCTCATTCAAACTATCATTGACAATGTGTCCAAGGTATTTAAAGCTATTAACCACTTGTAGAGCCGCACCATTTAACATAATAGGCGGAACATGGATTGGTCTTACTCTACCACTCTTGAAAATAAGAACTTCACTCTTTTTAGAGTTATACATCAGTCCATGTTCCGCCGCGTATGTTTCGCAAATCCCTACAAGCTTCCGAATTGACCCCACTGAAGGGCCCAACAGCACCATATCATCAGCGTAACTGATGTTATTAACGCATACACCATCCATAAAGCAGCCGGTATGAGTACTGCTGAGCTCTTCAATGAGATCATTGACATACAAGTTAAATAACAAAGAAGAACTTATTCCGCCCTGCCGGACACCACATTCCATGCTGTAAGCTTCGGATAGCGCCCCCGCCCACCTCACCTGATTTCGCTGGCATCGATACCAATAGCTCACTATAGAGATGACTTCCGCCGGTACACCCGTTGCCCTTAACTTGCTCCAAAGCCTATCATACATTATAGTATCAAAGGCTTTAGATAGGTCCAGGAAACAGGCGTATACTGGCGTCTTTCTATCTGTATAATACCTGACAGCTTGCTTAAGACACAAGATAGCATTTTCTGTAGAGAGCCCAGCCCTGAAACCGAACTGGGCATCGTGCAATTTGTATGATAATAATAATGAGTAGGTAATTATCGTTCATATCGCAGTCTTACATTATCATTATCAATATATATAAAACGGCTTGGTTCCGCTGACTGACTGACAGACAGCGCATAGGCCAAACCACTATAAAGGATGTGTTTGTCAAAAGTTGAAAGTGAATACTACGAGTAAGAAAGGAATTTTGAAAAAACACAACGTAAACGAAGTTGCGGGAGTTAGCTAGTGAATGAATCATGTTTTAAAGGGTCGATGACACACGGCTTTTTTATAAGCCAGCGAGTTCGCTTGTAGCTTGTAAACTCGCCCAGTGACATCGGCTTTTTTACAATCTGCTTGTTGACAATCCTTCCCGAAAGCTAACTCGCTCACTTGCTAGTTTTTAAACTCGCCGGCTTGTAGCGTGTTATTTAGCTGTGTGTCATCGACTCTTTAGACATTTCACACCACGTTATCTAGCCCCCAACTAAGTATCTTACAAGAACTAGCATTATCGGTCACTTGGCAGTCTTGGCTGTGGTCTCGCCCCATTTGTATGCTTCCTGCGCCCGCCTTGAGGTTACACCCCTATTAGCGTTACGTACCGGACATTGTCGACATGGCCTCGGATATGTTGTCTACGATAAAATGGTTTACCAGTTTTATTGCTGTTTTACAAGAAAGACACGTTCTTTTGAAGGTCAATATTGACGATGTGATTTTATGATTGACTATCTGACGCTTGAAACTTCGTTTGTGTTGCGAATTAACTAAATTAATTTCCTAGTACGCGCCTAAACTTCTTGAAGAGTAAACCCTCGAAATTTAGAGTCTCTACGTTCAGCAGTGTAGCCTGTACGTTGTCTGTCAGTCAGTCAGTCGGTCAGTCAGGTCTAAGCCTCTTATATACATGATAATGATTGATCAGATCATTGGTGGATTGTGGAGAAAGTTAATATGTATTTTGAAAGGCTAAGCGACAAAGCTCTCTTTTTGATGAGGTTGATAGTGAAAAGTGATTGAATAGTTTATTATATTTAGTTTCATACACACAAAACTATAATTAGAAAAAAGAAAAAAAGAAAAACAAAAGGGTTATATTTTTAAAATTTATTTCATAATTAATGTTATGTTGTTATGTAAAAAATGCAGTGTTAGAAGACACGTGAAAAATTCAAGTCAAAATGTATTCAGGTACTATCATATTTGTAGCCCCCAAAGCGTACAAATAGGCACATTCACAAAGCGAAATCTATGTAAAAATATTCATTTTATACATTCACCTACATAAATACATGCACATACCAAACCTCTAGCTTTCTAGTTTCCTATTTTTTCAGTGTTGCGTATTTGTGATAGCAAAGCAAAGTTCACACGCTCGCAATTCGATCTAAAAAAAGTAAAAACTAGTGTGTAAAAATTGAATGACGGTGCCGTATATTGTGTCCCGCTCGGCAATAAAAAATATTGATTACTGCAACATATTTTTTAACCTTGTGAAGATACGTGTACCGTATCTGTGTAGTCAGAGTTTTGGATTTCTACAAAATGTGTGAGTGACAGCGGCGCGAGTGCGGCGCCCGAACCGAGCTTATGCGAGCTGGCTCGAGTTAGGTACCCGAGTTCGCAAAACGATGAATAAAACTTAAATTATTATATTAATGTTGGGTACCGTCTGACGCAATTCCATAGAAAAACGACCAACGGTAACCGTTATCCAATTTTGATCAAATATATTTTGACAAAAATTCGACCTACTTTTTTCACGTTTTTTTGCCATATCTGTGTTCAGTAACGGCAACTGATTTATGTGTTTTTTTTTCGATAGTTAAAATTTTACGGTGTATAAGTATTTCTAAGTAGTCTATTGTCCTTTTTAAAGTTCGAAAAGAAGTATTATTTGGACGAATTATAAACAGAAAATTAAAAACTCAATAGAAACCGCGAGTTATTGAAAAGTCTTGCGAAGTTATTAAACTGTCAATTTCAAACGCAATGAAACATGTTCCATGGAAGGAACTCAGTCTAGAGCCAGTTAGTTTACAACACAGTTTATAGGTACCTATTATTTACCGAGCAATGTCAACAGCACACATTAAACTGAGAAATGTAGATTATAAAATCTGAAACCAAGCTCTTATGCTTTTGCTCTATCTCGCGTTCTAAGATCTCTTAGCGTTGTTATGGTTTTAAAATGCATTGCCATCGAGTTGAGAGCTATCCTTGAAGTTTCAGTTGCGATTTTCAAAATTCACGCGCTTAGAAATTGACTTAATTACGCCTGTGCCTTGTCGTTAATCCGTCAGGTCAAAGCTTTTATTACTATTATTTTTACATTATATTGATAAATACAGCTATTGCGGCAGCAATAATTAAAAACATCCCTCTAGTTGAGTTCACTGCAGAAAAAAACCGAGCGAGCCTTACAAAGTCGCAATAATAAGATGTGTAAAATTTGACATCTCACCTTGCTAATAAGCATCATTTAAATTTGAAATGATAAATTTACTTAATTTTATTGAGGTACCATCTGACGGCCATCTTCCTGTAACACACTTCCGTCCCATTTTCACAAAATTACACCCACAAATTGACAGAAAGCAAGAGGAAAGATGTTACACATCAAAAACACTGTACAGACAAAAAATATCCGTAATTCTAATAGCACCGTTACATTGCCCCTTTCAAACGAATGACACAACATTTTCACTGTCGCCCCATTTTTCAGTAGCTCATCAGTCAACCAACAAACTATTTGACTTCACAAAGAGACAACGCGGACGCTGATCGGCAAGTCGTTAGTACGTCAGCATCGACGCTGACGGCGCATTAATCACTATTGCTGTCAGCTCACTGCTGTGCTGGTGTTTATTCTGCGCTACCTCCATGTTTAGAACGTAATTAATATAGGATAGGACAAGTTTTCAATCAACATCGCTGGAGATGGCTTTCGGTCGACTAGGATTAGGGCAAATATATAGTTACCTAAAGATGAAGATTAATATTGGTGTTAGTAAGACAGGTGAGTAAAGATATGTTACCTTATAAATTATGAAAAGTAAAGTCAACTGAAAAATGGATATTTTATAACAGAAAAACAATGCACTTTATATTATTTTTGCTAAAATTTATTTATTAATCATCAAATATATATCATGTAAAAGGCTTTATCCTGAATGAATGACAGACAGACATACAATCCACAGGCGAAACCACTGAATGTAGAGACTTGAAATTTCGAAGTTTAAGCACTAATACGTAAGTAATCTTGATAATTCGCAAATGAAATTATAGGTGTCAACTCGTTTTTTATAGAAACATCTAGAATATAATTTTCTGGTAGATAATAAATCCTCTTTGGTAATAAAAAATAAAAAAATAAAAAATATTTTGGACCTTTCACACAAGCAAGCTCTGCTACGGCAATCAGATAACTAATACAATACTTATTATACTTTTTTTTAATACATACACAGAATACATAGAAGATAAAGAAGAAGTATCATTGTAAATAATGTGGTAAATACCTATACCTACCTAGAAAATATTTTTGTACAGTACAGATATGCTACAGATATTCCATCTCACGATGAAGGTTTGGCCTTGTTTGTAGTAGTGACATGTACAGATGCATTCGCCTCATTCGATGCCGCGTTGCGATCGTGACTGAATGCCGAGGTTACGCACACTAACTCGATGTGCATGTACCTACACGGCTAACAACAACCAAGATGAAAATGAAAATGAAACAGTTTATTTGCGACACAAAATAGAAAATATAAAAAACATAATATAAAAGCAAACGATAAAAAGTGTGTGACGCAAACAGGGTTCCGACTCAGCATTATTTTGGCTGATAAGACAACCAACGCTGGTCTTTCGTCGGAGCCAATTTGTTGATGCCACGGACAGTCAGACATAACTTTATAGATTTATAAATGAACACCACAAAAAATAAATAATTAGGTATGACACAGTTATCAAAATTGTAAGTATTTACCGATCACACAGGCATGGTAGTTGGAGCTATAACATTTTACACAAAGATCAAACCTTCATCGTGAAATAGAGTAACTATACCGAGATTTGAAACCAAGATCGCAAGCCGAAAGCTAAATCCGCTGTGTCGCATTCATTCGTTCTAAATTACACAACACCCTTCTCCGCTACTGCAAAATACTGTGTACCGTACACTGCACATTAATTACTGAGTGCTGATTGGTAGGCGGGACTCGTTTCGATGTCATACTGTAAAATCAAGAGCGTGTGTTTTATTCAGGCTTTTTTACATGCTTCAGTGAAATTAAAAAGCTCAATGTGTAATCTATTTCCGCAGTTTAATCCGCATTCTACTTTATTAGGATAGGATTACATTTATTGCATTTCAGTTTGTTGAGAGTCTATGGTCCGTCGAGTTACGTAGTGTAACGGTACGCACAGATATACGTGACAAGCTTAACACAAGCAAACACTCTAGTAAAGTAATTAGTGACGTAAAGGTTACTAACAGCGTCGATGATACAGGGCTCGTTTACAAGCTACAAGTCAGCGAGTTTAAAAGCTAGCGAGTGAGCAAGCGGTCCGGAAGGATTGTCAACTAGCAGATTGTAAAAAAGCCGATGACACGGAGCGAGTCTACAAGATACTAGCGAACTCGCTGGCTTGTTTAAAAAGTAGCCCTGTGTCATCGACATAAATACAGGTATTCTTTAATCCGATGACGTTTGTATCCAACCCTGTATGACTGTAGTGTTGACATAAGGGGCCGATAGGGTGGCAGTAACGACGATCATACAGACGCCGTCATACATACAAAACACCCTTGTCAACAAAACCATGGTAGCTCTGTCCGCTACGCTACGTCTCGGCCACGCTACGTTGTCGTTAATGTAAAGTTAACTAATCCTGCGCATTATCACAGTGCACAATAATCATGAAAACAGTCCCATTATCTAAACATTTATTTCCAAACATTGCAAGCAATAACAATTTACTGACATATTGTTCAGACGCCGCGTAAATACGAGCGCGGCTGAAATTACAGATATTACTGTAAACGCAGACTGAAATAATGAAAACTAATCCAAATACATTCCACAATAACGTTTACTGACTCATAAAGAGTACAATAGTTCTAGTGAAATTCAGCGAAGTATTGTGTAGTCTCGAAGAATTAATACAAAACCGGCGCCTGGCTCTGCGCTAGCGTATTTTTCTCGCGCGTATACGGGCGAATTGGTACTCGCGAAACTTCAATAGCGTATCGCGCGTATACACGCGTATACCAGCGGTTTACGCTCGGCATTTTCTACCGAGTGGCAGTAGTATCAGGGGTCTCTCACGGCTTATCGCGCGTACACGCGCTGCAAAAAACAAAACACAAGCGGCAAATCCGTCGGGTTAATCCGCTAATCTGAAACCGCACTAACAATTATAATAATAAAAACTCATACAAGTATTTTACGTTTACTATGAAGTAAACTATTTACTGTTTTGATTATTACATTTATGCAAAACTTCGTCGCTTAGTTACATCCGTGCATACTGTTAAATACGTGTGCAAACAAAATACATTTCTCTACCATTTCTATTTAATTAATATTATTTATTAATAATTCGAAAATGTATCTTAACAATCATATTTGATCAAATAACTATTACTTATCAACAAATTATATAAATATATTTAGTAATAAATCCGCTTAATTTCTAAACAAAGGTTTTAATTAACCCAACTTTAGTTCAACTAAACCAAAGAGTCAACGAACATCATACATCATACAACAAGCGACTCATCTCCACAACGGGTATAAATACGGGCCGGGCAACGTTGTTTATTCACTCTCGTTTCGAACTTCAGCGAGTCCTAGAGTCCGGTGACGCAGTAACAGCCATCTGCGGCTAACTGCATTAAACTTCCATCCGAAAAAAAAAAAAAAAAAAACTTAGGCGAGTCCACACCACCTGATGATGCCTCGTGTAGAGGCGAAACACGTGTCGTATCTTTAAACTTTGGTTTTCTGTTCGTTGACTCTTTGGTTAAGTTGAACTAAAGTTGGGTTAATTAAAACCTTTGTTTAGAAATTAAGCGGATTTATTACTAAATATATTTTTATAATTTGTTGATATTTATGGATTTCCGCAAAGTAACGCCTGAATCAATCAATTAACTATTACTTATACTCATAATCAATTCCATTACTTTCGAAAACCATTTATATCGTCAATATACTATTTATTGTTTTGTTTAGTATATTTTATATACACAAGTATTCCGATTTTCAGTGGTTTTATTTTATTGGGTTAGGATATGTATATTTGTGTCACCTACCCAATCTAAATTTAAGACTTCTTTTATAATTTCAAATTATTTGATATCCTCAATGTCACAAAGTCCCGCGTCTTTTCCGGGGTTAGTCCCAAAACCCCCTTAGATTCATTTAGATTTATTTTTATTTATGTAGATTTTCATACTCTGTGATCCGAACCCCCTTTGATTTCAAATTTTTGTATCGAAATTTTTGAAATCAAGACGATTTGAAAATTGACATGTATTAAAATTAGGGGGGCATTCAAGGGGATTTTTGGGACCAACCCCTCTTCCGGGCGAACGTAAAAAGGGGAAGGCCAAATGGTGACTACCAAGTGATTAGGCTGACTGGTTTAATATAGAATTTAATGAAAATCCCCGAGAACTCGTAAATTACGGACATTGATCCTTTAGATTATTAGCCCGAGTCGCAGGTTCTATTCACATAAACATTTTCAAACTATTAGTAGAACTTATTGAATCGGCCGCCCTTTGCTTTCAATTAAAGTTGGAGGCACAACACGCTTTTTCACTTATTACGTTCTCTGTATAATTAGCTGGCTTTGTTCGCTGATGCTATTTTCGATGAACGAAAATTGACTTTACCTACCTACTTTTTAGTTGGTAGTAGTTAGAGCTGTTATACCCTATTCACACAACGCCATCTAGCCCCAAACTAAGCAGAGCTTGTACTATGGGAACCAGGTGGCTGATACTTTTTTTTATAAAGACATACATAGAATATATAGAACACAACCAGACTCAGAATGAATGAATGTACATCACACAAATATTTGTGCTGAAGCGGGAATCAAAACCCGCGACACCGGGCGTAGCAGTCCAATATTATACACTTGCCATTCGACCATACGTGTCGTCAATTAATAATTTTAGATAGGCTAATTCTTTAATTTTATACCTAGTTGAGTTTAGTTTAATTATGTTTTAGCATTCAATGAGCAATAATTTGTGTTAGTTAAATTTCTAATAATGACATACATTAAGTAATTAAAACACTAATAAACAGTTGTATTTCAGTTCCTAATGAGCCACCATTTGTATAATAATATGTGACTATTAGTGGTAATTACAACAGAGCGCTTCCCTGCTTTGGACGATACGTTATATTGTTGGGCTCGGCTAAAACAATAGATTTGCAGCTGTGCAGTAACAAGCCTTCAAGGGTTTCAAAAACTCACACCCAGTTATGACAAGTAGATAACGAGATAATTGGGCTCAGCAGTGTGTCTGCTTTAGGTCGGTTTTGTTACTTCCAAAACAGTGCTAAAATATCATTTATTCTCGTACCTTCACAAATTTTTAATTAACAAAAAAAGTTAAATGGGCAATGCACGTTGTACATAATGTGCAGTCAGAATTTTGGGTTTCTACAAAATGACAGAGTGCCAGCGGGGCGAATGCGGCGCCTGAGTCGAGCTTTTGTGAACTGGCTCGAGCTGGGAACCAGGGATAGCCAAACGAAATCCATAGGAAAACAACTAACGGTAACAGTTTTTTTCAAAATATATATAATTTATTTGTCCAATATTTATCAAATTTATTTTGACAAAAATTAGACTAAATTTTTTGAAGTTTTTTTGCCATATCTGTGTTCAGTAACGGCAACTGATTTTGCGTATTTATTTCTGGTAATTTAAAATTTACGTTGTATATCTAAACGCACCTAAAAATATTTTACCCGAAAAGGTGTAGAAATTCAGTCGCATAAATAATACCAATTTATTTATTATTGAGAAGGTTTCCCTCGGCGACTAATTAGCCAATTAAGTCACGGGCACAATTAGTGATGCTGATGTAAAATTTATTATATTAATTAGTGTTACTTATGAGTTAGGTATACTTATTTATTAACATATTTCATTACGTAGCGTTAGCATAAAACATATTAAAATACCTTTTCAATGGCCAGATATCACGTATGCCTATTGCGTAAAGTGTTTTGGTCATGGGCAAATGATGCCAACACAGGGCTTTATATAATACATGGGTTTTTGTTTTGCAGCTCTGGTAATATCACTCGCGTCAACGTTGAGATTCTGTCTCGAAATTACTTAGCAATTTCGTCAGATACAGTGTCTTTCGAAATAGTAATGCTCACTAATTTGTTTCCCATGTATTTTATTTAATTTTATAAAATGCGTGCTTCAACTACCCATAATATTTTACATTCAAATATTAACAGTTCAAATCTAAAAACGGACGCAACGGATTCCAAGGGTGGAATTCAACAACGGACGCCTCTCAACGGTGCACTTGTTGGAATAGTACCTTTAATAATGCTGGGTTCCTATTTGTTATTGTGTGAAGAGTGTTATTCTCTCATTGTGTTTCCACCTTTACGCCAAAGTGAGCTTAAGGTCACTGGAACCCAATCACACAGGTCACCACCCCCGATTGTACAAGTTTAATCGAACGCCCTGTGAACTTTCCGACGCCTCTATAAAAATATCAGATTAAAGGTCTGTCGGTTCGTGTTACAAGGGACTGACAATGCCCGATGCGGCTAAGGTAAAAATAGGCTTTAGTAAACTGAGCAAGGGATGTTATAGAAAAATGGCTGACTATGTATTGTTACAACTGACGAAGTGAAAACTGGCGAAGCGCGAATTTCTGTATCTACCAACCAATAACTTTAATAAATAAATAAATAAAAATATTGGGCATTTGACACGACGCCATCAAGCCCCAAACTAATAATATTACTTATTCTTTGCCCAAACTAAGCAGAGCTTGTACCTACTATGGGAATCAGATAACTGATACAATACTTAAATACTTTATTACAATTACATTCTCACCTAAAATACGTATATGGAAAATACCCAGACTCAGGACAAACACCGATGTTAATCACACAAGTGCTTGACCTGAAGCGGGAATCAAACCCGACACCGGCGTGGGGGTTCAACATACTTGGCACTCGACCAATCGTGTCATCGTAGTATATCGTGAGTAATACGAGTAATATTTTAATTTAAAGTAAAATCTATTGCATGTGTACGGAGTTTATTTCACAAATATTTGTCGAATTTCGAGGCGATTTTATATTTTCTATTTTCATTACAAGCGGTGAAATAAAATTTTACTCACGCACATATCATAATCGAAACGGGACGCCATCAAATCAGAGTGAACCTAAATATATTGAAGTCTACGAAGTTCAATAACTATTTGTTGGTTTTTTGGACGATAAAAAATCACTTATTGTATGTGTTTTGCGACGGTCAATTCATTTTATTGATGTAAAATGAATATCCAATATCAAAATGCGCAGGAGCGCACCGACCGCGGCGTATGGAGACGTTTTGCCTGTAAAAAATAGATTATATTTGTATAACCGTATGTAAACCTAAAAATAATTTCAAGTATGACAATTTTTGAAAGGATTTATAGCTGGGTGTCTTGTGCAAGGGGGATACTTATCTCTGACGCTGTCTGTACATATGCGTACCAAATTCTCCAGTCCGTTACAGCCACGCATATCCTATACCTTAACATACCCCGCGTATATGCTTCGCTAATATTAGCAAAGCAAATTAGCACCACGTATTAATTATAATGTTTTAGCGGAAATAGGTCACACAACGCTAATAACCCGCCGATCAATACTAATGCGTATCAGGTTTTATACTGACGCCTATTTACGAAATTACATATTGACTATCAATATATAGGTACATCCTACTTCCTACTATCCTACTAATATTATAAACGCGAAAGTTTGTAAGGATGGATGGATGGATGGATGGATGGATGGATGGATGGATGGATGGATGTTTGTTCCTCTTTCACGTAAAAACTACTGAATGGATTTTAATGAAACTTTACAATAATATAGTTTATACATCAGAATAACACATAGGCTACAATTTATGAAGATACCTGCGCAGACGAAGTCGCGGGCACCAGCTAGTATCCTATATATCATTATAGGTAAATATATAGGATACTAAATACTACTAAAACTACTAAATACTAAATGGCTGACATACAACGCACATGACATACTATATACTAGCTACTGGACATAGAGACTTGACATTTTGAGGCAAAGTTCATCAAGAAGAGTTAAGCGTCGATGACACACGGCTAGTTTACACGCTACAATTTAGCGAGTTAAAAAGCTAGCGAGTGAGCGAGTGCACTAAGCGCGTATTACGAAATGATTTTTATCAATTCGCAAAGCAGATGAAGTTGCGGGTGTCAGCTAGTCATAAAATATACGCGTACTAAATACATAGTAGCATAGTAATTAAGGCTGCTACCTCATTCTATGGGTTAGAAATTTAAATCCCGGTTTACCAAGTACTCGTATTTCAAAAAACTACGTGCCTTTATCTAACAAGGCTAATCATCACGTCCCAAAAAAGTTCCTGAGCATGTTACATTGAATTTAAAAATGTGTACGAGGTACTTTTGATATTTACTGTAGAGATTAAACACAATAACTTGGCACAATATTTCATCCAGTACAATCCAGCTTGCTCCAGTTGGCTACTCATGATCAGTCAAAGATTAAACATAAATCGTTGTAGAAACTTGTAGGATCTAGGCATATGCGTATAAGCGTATATGTATAGAGATCCTACAAGTTTCTACAACGATTTATGTAGACGTATACAGGGTGTAGCGTAATGAGTAGATAATCCTTTAGCTAAGGGTGGGGGACTTCAGGACTGATCAGCAAATGAAAATATGTACCCAGTAAAAATCCCACGGATTTCGATTTACTGGACGTTTTCGAAATTTCCAATTTATTTTTACCTTTGTCCATTGTTTTTTGCTGCCAAGATTACAAATCTAGGATTTTTTTTGCCGTGCTATCGAATGGCGTTTGCTGTTTTTGTGCCACAGGTACAGTTTTTTTTCACAGCATTATTATTGCATAACTTAACGGATATGGAATAAAAATTCAAAACGGATGGAGTCTGTCTTGTGAAATTTGCTCTACACCTTGTGGCGTACATACTAGTTTCTTGATATACTTCTAGTTATTCTAATTTCAAATTTTTTTTTCAACGACGTGGAGGAAGCGGAACCCCAGAGATGCAAATAAGCGCAGTGCAGATAAGGATCCATAAATAAAAAACAAAATGGTATATCAACTTTACGCAGATCTTTACCAAAATTAATATTCTGATCGTTTTTCCCAAAACACATGTTTCGCGTCTATTTAGGGAAATAAATTTTATATTGAAATTCTCGGAACGGCGCAACACGATTATTTTGTTCCTTAATACCAGCCACTTCAAAGGCAGTATGTTGTTTTCGTGTATTGAATATTAACAAGAGCGAAATAAGCCAAGTAATCAGATACAAATATTACAGCGCTAGGCATTAAATAATACACATCGAACCCTTGAATAAGACGAATGATCTTTGATTTTATTGAGCTTTGTCTTTTACATTCATCCTTGTGTGAAATCTTTATCGATTTCCTGTCGGTTTTAATAAAATAGCAGAAGATAAATAAATTCGTCTTACACAAGTTTATTGCTTCTTAAATCCTTCGCAATTCCAAACAAAAATACGAAGCACATTTATATTTTTTTCTTATAAGTACTTATAGTATCTTATGGAAATGGATGTGTAATATTATGGTCTCCAACTGTATCTTTTCGTACATTGTGTTAGTTGGAAATAAGAGTACATGAAGATAGACTTTTTGAAAGCTGAACTCCGAGGAGGCCATCATATTTCATAGAATCTTATCAAAGTGAGAGTTTATCTCTAGGGCTTTCACGTTATCATTTATTTATCAGCTTCAGTTGTCTAGTGATCTCATCTTTGAGAAAATTAATAATTTACTAGCTGATGCCCGCCACTTTGATTGCATTGTAAATAAACAAAACCCCTTTGTAACACGCGCTTACACTATTTGATGAAAATCAAGATCGCTCGAAGCAAGCTCGAAATATCAAAATGCTGCTCGTTTCGGCTTCGGATGCACTACAGTAACTCCAGATAACAAATCTCTACGTTCAGGGGTTTGACCTGTGCGCTGTCTGTCAGTCAGCGAGTGAGTCTGGCACATTTTATTATATAACTCTTTTTACCTACTTAGACGCTATTTTTCCATAATTGATTGATTCAGGCGTTACTTTGCGGAAATCCATAATCTCTCATAATATCTCTCGTTTCGAACTTCGGCGAGTCCACACCTCCTGATGATGCCTCGTGTAGAGGCGAAACACGTGTCGTATCTTTGAACTTTGGTTTTCTGTTCGTTGACTCTTTGGTTTATAATATAGTAATATGTACTAAAGTTCTAAACTAAAGTTAAGTTAATTAAAACCTTTGTTTAGAAATCAAGCGGATTTATTACTAAATATATTTATATAATTTGTTGCTATTTTTCCATTTTTTCTCTTTATAAGGATCTTTCCGAACTTCAATGAATATTTAGGGGAAATCCTTTCACCACACTGGTTCGAAAGAATAGAATATTTAACGAAATTGGTCCAGCGATTCTCGAGTTTTAAACTTAGTATAACACATTAAGCGATTCATTTTTATTTATAGATATAGCTAAAAGACTGTAAGGTAGAAACAGCAGATCCTAGATCCTAGAACTGAATGAGGTACTAAAGCCTTCTTGCACCGAACTGTCAAAGCTCCTAAGCAATTACTTTTCTTGCTTGCCAGTTCTCAACGGTCCAAATTCAGACTGTTAAGAACTGTCAAGTGAGCAAAGTAATTGCTTAGGCACTTCGAAACGTTGGTGCAAGTTGGCATAAGCCCACTTAGGTAGAACCTTTTACTTACCTGTAAACGTACCTATCGTACGTAGATTTTTTTTTACGTGTTATTAAAATGGAAAAAAGCCATCAAAAATGTCACTTGACTAGTCCCAATGCAGAAGTTATAATTATATTTCATGTCAAACAAATTATCGAAGCAAACTTTGAAGAAAAACATGAGTAGCATAATAAAAATTCAGTTAAAATTAATGAAAACCTCCTTTATATTTTACCTACTATATTATAGAACCAAAACCAAGGAGCCAAACCCAACTATTGTTTTAAACGAGTCAGGACGGTTATAAAAACTAATCTTTAGATAAAATTATGATATCTAAGGTTATAATGGTGTAATGAAATTACAAAAAATATATTTATAACGTATTTTGATAGATACAGTTCTAGGTGTAAGACTTACACTTGACCAATTGATTTTTGGTCCTCATTGACAATTTTCTTGTTGTCCTGTAACGGTTTCAGCGTCTAGACAGTTATTGTCTAAATAGAACTCTACTATTAATTTAAAGTACAGTGCCGTTCATAATAGGATTCATATAGGTATTTTCAAGATGATCGAAAGTTAAATCATGTAATTAATTATTGTCTAATTGAATAAAAGGGTACTAATGTAAGTTTTTTTTTTCTATTAGTGTGAATTTATTATTCGTAAACTATCAAGGGTAATAGGAAAAAAAACTTTTTTTTTTAATATAATAAAATTAATTTTTGGTAACCGATTCATCAACATAATCATTAGTATGTCTCTATTCAAACTCAGTGTACTTCTGAACTATCAAACCTTATGCTTCTACTTACTTCTTACTTCGGCTCTCTACAAGAAGTGGCAGGCGAAGTAAGTACGTGGAAAGTAATTCTACTCACAGCCTTTAGCAGATCTTTACAGAGTACAAATTGTGTCTATGTTCGCAATACAGAAAACATTTTACAATATTTATTGCAAAATGTATTAAATTAATTATGTTGTTTCCATTAATAAACAAAACCCGCTATAATGCATAGTGTGAATTACACACACATATTGTTTTAAATATTAAAAATATTAGAAAATTATTATAAGTAAAAATTAGCATGTCGACTACCGGCGAAGTATATGATACTATATTAATATAAGACCTTGTAATGACCATACTTAAGGCAAATAAATATTTCATTTCTTTTAATTTCATAACCTATATGCCCCTACGACATCAATTATGAACACGAATATACTTCTGTACATGTTTGACTGATTTTACATGCTTGACTAGTTTATATGTGTGGATTTTCAATTCGAAATGGTCAATTTCGAACCTAGGAGTACAACTCCAATTCTGATCGCGACTGTATTTGTACACCCTGAGGAATTTATGTGACAAGCGCAGAAACGGGTGGCGTCACAAATTAATAACCGCTTTCTGAGTTGTGGTTAATTAAATAGGTGGTGTAATACTAACGAAACTCTAGGACTTGCGATTTATGGCATGATTTCCTCCAGGCTTTGTGAATATTTGAAGCCGCGGGCTTGTGGCTCCTCAACCCGAGTTTGCAGTCTTGAATTACTCCAAAGTTTTGAGTTTAAATTGTTAATGAAAATGATACTTTTTACTTAACTTTACTGAAGTGTAGTCATCGTCTCTGCACATAACGACCCTTATATTTGGAAAACGGGGCTCACGTTCCGTATTGGAGATTAATTATTCGACTTGTTTTGAATTTGAATCGATATTCATAATCAACATGGACGCAAGACATGCCGCAGGCGTTGCCGTCGGCTCGGCGTCGCTTCGCATTGACAAATAATCCAAACTTTCGAATCACACCATATAACCACGTTTTCAGAGTACCCTTACAAAACACTACGTTCTTTCGTTCGAGGTTCGTAGATAATACGTAGAGGATCATAAACATTGCGTAGATATCTGTAGTTACCACTTACATGCTCATATTAGTTTGCTAAAAATACTTTACCGTTAACATACGGTGCGTTATTGCATACCAAATGGATCATACCAAAATGCGAGAAGAAAATTCCAATCGTTATGAATTTTTTTAATAACAATTGATTGCAAATACATCGTTGAAGAATATTCCATTTGAAGAACCCGTTTAGATGGGAAAACCCAAAGAAATCGCACAAATACCATAAAAATATTTTCATCCTATGGCGATGATCGTAGATACATGGCTAGAAATTGATAAGAGTTGAAGATCAGTCTAAGTGGAACACTTTAGAAGAAATTTTATCAATAATACCTAAATATATATTTTTTTAGTTCATAGTTACCTACTCAATACGGAATACTCAATATAGGTATTTATTGTCAGAAATTCAAGTTCAAATATTCATCAGCCAATTTTGGACTACGACACAACAATTTCCGATGAGAATATTTTCTGTATCATGCTTTTAGAGCGTGATTTTTCAGTAGTCGGGTTTTAGTTTTTGAACTCAATTTTTATTTCTCTCTTTGAATTACGAGGATGACGCCGTGAAAAGTATTTCCATAAATTAAATTCTACAACACCATGCCTTGTTACTCCAAGTTTTGGTTAACCTTGAGTTAACCTACTAAAGCCGCGAAACAATGTGTCGTCTTGTTATCCATCAACCACCCTTATTACAATAGCAAAAAGCTCACATTTGCTCATCAAGTCAACCCGGAAGGTGTATTGTTGAAGTTGATGCGACAGTTGGAGGCAGTTATGTTACAAAGTCGAAATTAGAATGTTGCTTACCACGACTTACGTTTTACTTTTAGGAAGGAGTCATTATATTTTACGAAACAAAATTGCTTTTGAGGTAGAAAGATCGTTTAGTTTAATAATAAAGGTTTTACAAAAACTTACAACCACCGACTTCAACTGGACCGTTCTAGTGACTTTTCGGTGGTGTTAACCACCAAAAAGTTTCAACCTGAAAACTGAAACTGAAAACCTGAAACTATGACGACATATTTATAATTGTATGGGACCAACCTGAAATGATATCCTTCTAAAACAAAAAAAATATTTTAAAAATATTTTCACCAAAATAAGGTAACAAACATTTAAAAAAAATATCAACAAATTATATAAATATATTAAGTAATAAATCCGCTTAATTTCTAAACAAAGGTTTTAATTAACTTAACTTTAGTTAAACTAAACCAAAGAGTCAACGAACAGAAAACCAAAGTTTAAAGATACGACACGTGTTTCGCCTCTACACGAGGCATCATCAGGAGGTGTGGACTCGTTGAAGTTTGAAACGAGAGTGAATAAACATTTTTTTTTTTTTTTTTTTTTTTCGGATAGACGTTTAATGCAGTTAGCCGCAGATGGCTGTTACTGCGTCACCGGACTCTCGGCGAGCGCTGATGGCGCTCTACCTTAAAGGCGTGAGTGAATAAACAACGTTGCCCGGCCCGTATTTATACCCGTTGTGGAGATGAGTCGCTTGTCGTATGATCCGACGTCACAAAAATCCTCAACAAAGGAGACCTTGGAATATTCGTATTTAAATCATTCAACAGCGTAATATTTGATGTATTGTGTTTTAAAATTTCTAAACACTCCAAAATATTTAACCTAAAACCTTTTTCACATGTATGTAATATATTAAAAGTATTGTTATCGTTTAAAGAATGACCAGTGTCTATTAAGTGCTTTGCAAAATGTGATTTTTCTGGACAGTTATTTCTATACGCTGAAACATGTTCTTTGTATCTTGTCTGAAAACTACGACCCGTTTGACCTACATGATATTTATGGATTTCCGCAAAGTAACGCCTGAATCAATCAATTATTTAAAAAAAATATTCAACCGAATTGATAATCTCCTCCATTTTGAAGTCGGTTGAAAATGCACACCCCACATGCGTGATAGTAAAGAAGCGTGCATTTTTAGACTGAAAGATCTCCTCTGATGTTTTGGGTCACTTTACATTTTTGCCATTTTATCAGTAAAATGAGGACAGAGTACCTAACACGCACTCGTAAAAACTAAAATTTCGAATAGTACCTAAGGTAATAAACTATTAAATCAGTCAGAGTGAACACAAAAATACCTATTTATACGAGTAATCAGTGTCAGAACATAAGTAACCATATTTATTACAGGTCGTAAAATATGCCTCGAAATGGAATATTCATGTATCTATCATATCACTTCGTAATGGCTCACGAACTTTGTTTTGAATACAACAACCAAGAAACTTGGATTCGGTAATGTAAATGGCTTTTAACAAGATAAGAAGAATATTTCATTTGGAAACAAGACTTTCTAATTTCATTTCATTTGAAAACTGAATGAACTTTTCACCTCTATCGGCGTAGGTTTTTCAATTCGAAATTTGTTTTTCGCGTGTAAATTTAAAACTGATTGATTTTGTTGAGCTGACAAAAATATACGGATATTCAATTGATAGATAATTGAGAGCCATTCATTTTTTTTATTTTCGTCAGTATATTAATTAGATGAATCGAATAAGCAAAATAACTGGCGATACAGTGATGTTAAATCATTTTTTTAATGTGGCGAGATTAGCAAGGCGCTCTCCTGATGGTAAGAGATCACGCCTATGCCGATGACTAGAACAGTGCTACAAAGGGCTGTGTTTTAACAAGACTGGAACAAAACCATTATAGAGCTCATCGCATAAACAAATCCTTTATTAATTTCATAACAAATAGATTGAGTAGGTATAGTTATGGATATTTATAATCTTGGCAGTTCCTAGACTTATATTTGATTTAAGACGTACCTACTTACTGGAGCTCTATTACCCTACACTAGGTCTCCTTAAGAGCCTGTATTGTAGGATTACATTGATTCGGTTCGGACTCTACATTAAAATAGCGATTTGAATGCTCCTACATTCCCAATCAACAATAATAAAAAAAAAACAAATCACAAAAAAAAACCGGTAAAATGGCCGTAAGGAAAGAGTAAACTGCATTTTCACATTGTTAAAAAAAGGTAACCCCCGTACAATTTTATCCTACCCTTAGAAGCAACACATCCATATTTGTATAATATGAACCATGTTATGAAAATGTAGATGTTGCTTCACTAACATCTCTTACATGAAAGTGCGAGAGTGAGGCCGGTACTTCTGGGGGTGATAAAAATTTTGCGAGGTCTATAAGTAGTGAGCTCCAATGGGGATTGGAGGGTTCTGTCAGAGATCCGCTTGAGTTTTATGACTTACTATTACCTACTAGTCCGTGGCTTTGTATCGAAACGGAAACTTGAAAACTACAGGGTTTCCCATGGCCTTGGGACATGGAGAGCAAGTAAATACTTTTAATAATGAACTTAGACAGCTTTAAGGGTAATCCTGAAGCTAAATTTCCATTCTTCACACTATTCGTTTCGTCTGTGTTATCCGATTGTGTCAACAAAAATTAGTAAGGTTTCATAGTTTAATTTAGATTATACGTGTTTTTAAATTAGTAGTGTTATTTTTAAAACACGTATATTTTGAGTATTTGTCCGAAACATTTTGTATGGAAATTTACCTTGACGATTACCCTTAATGAAGCGACGATGACAGCGAGTTCGCTTGTAGCTTTTAAACTTGCCCTGTATCATCGGCGTTTTTACAATCTGTTGGCAATCCTGCCGCAATCCTTTTTCTCTGTATGGCATTGAAAGAGTCGACCCGAGCCTCGGCGTACATTTCTGAAGCACTACAAAAGCGCTTCAGGCCCATCAGATGCCTGAAAGTATTAAATTCAATAAAGTTCACTTGATTCCTATAGATAGGTACCTACTACCTACCGGCCTTGAAAATAAATAAAATATAAATAAATGGGGCTTATAAAAAAAATAATAAAAATAATGGGGTGGAGGTACTTAACCGGGTACAAGGTATTCCCCTGTATACAACGTGTAGTGTTATGTCCCTACAAGCCCTGAGGGGGCGAATTCAGACTAAGAGTGTGAATACTATCACGTGTGCAAAGATTGAATACATCGTATCAGAAATTTTCTTACAATAATTATTTAAGACAACCCTATTTGCTATTTACTTCTCCATCTGTACACACCCTCCACATCACACATAGACACACGTAAGGAACATGTGCTCATGCCTATGATCTAGGTAAGTTGAGTAGGTTTATGAAAACACAAAATTTAGTTAGACTATTTCAAACTATTGAGAGATTAAGAGAAAATACATACAAATGTTCGTTTTATTTTTATTTATCAATTTCTTACTGAGGACTTTTCTCTTAGTTCCTGGAGTAGGTAGGTACTTGTAGTCTGCAGTTTTCACAGTTGCATTGCACCCGCACGATGGATGCGGCAAGAGAGGACGCAATGGTGCACATTGGGAAAGGCCTATGTCCTGCAGAGGACTGCGAAAGCCTGATGATGATCCGACGAATGCACAAACATAACACATTTTTGAGTTATTTTTCACTTTACGCAAACAACTTTATGTAAAGCCGAAGTTTGAGTCAATTTGTCTTCTCGCAGCTCATAACACAGCACTTATGCCATGTTTTATTGAATTTATGAAGAAATTAATTTAACAATTTAAAAATAATTCAGTCCATAACCATAGTTGACACAAACAAACAAAATGTCAAATGACTAAAATGTTGTACCAAAGAGATTTATTAGATCCATCTAATATCGAGGGAGTATCGAGTAGCTGAAACCTCTTTAGCTATGAAATGAAGAATATGAAAGACAGAGTGGTCAAAAAAA
Source organism: Lobophora halterata (assembly GCA_932526365.1). NCBI lineage: Eukaryota > Metazoa > Arthropoda > Insecta > Lepidoptera > Geometridae > Lobophora > Lobophora halterata. The sequence goes on from OW052015.1 coordinate 3,017,075, forward strand.
AATTAACAATAAAAATACCTTGAAAAATCTTGTTTCTGTCCTCGATCCAAAGTACTCTGACACAATTGATGTTCATGTTCCCACTACCTAGACTGGGTCAAACTCTTCACTAGCGTGATCGTTGTTTCTCCAACACATAGACCAAAATGCGGATTTATGGAGTGCCTACTTAGTGGCGCAAAATGCAACTTCCTCACGATGTTTTGTAGGTACACCATTACGTATGGCATTTAAGTTAAACAACAAAACCTAGCACAAAAAAAAACCATTTGCCTCTCAGATGCTGTTAAGTTTTCTGTCAGATAAGCCTTAATCTGTCTCATCACTAACATTACTGAGGTCAAGGTCAGAGGTCTTGGAAAGTTCACCAAACAGCTGATTTTAGGGTAATCACCATGTTAAAAATCAGCTGCACTGTGGTGCATAGTTCTTCAATGAAAATCATGTAAAATCAAAAAGTCGTAGAACATTTGTTGTTCCCGCGGGGGGGCAGAACACCCCCTTTTCGGCATTGTACGGATATTAACAAACAGATTGTATTAATCTGCCGCGCTTTAGTAAATCCCGAAATCCCCTCTTGGGCTCCCCTACTATTATTACTATACTTTAAATGCTTACGATAATATCGCGTAGTGTGAACGCCATACTATACAGTATAGCATGACGTCCTTCCTATCTATAATATATCGCTCAATAGTATAGCGTAGTCTGAAGGCAGCTAAACTCGCTTACACGCTAGATTTTAAGCTCGCTAACAAGCAGCGAGTTAAAAGCCGTGTTGTTGTCGTTGTGGTTTTAGATGTGCAGATACGAACTCAATATTTCTAAACGATAGGTACTTTGTTTATTGTTATAACTCTGAAGTTTACGATTAGCCTAATTAAAAACGATCTAAGGGCTCCAATTAATCTTCGTGATTTTTCTTACTAATTGGAAGGAAGTGGGAGAAATTCGAACTTCGAACTACTTTTGAACAATATTAATAATATAAGCTCTTATAAGCGTGTGAGTTTTTTTTCAAGCGTTGATGACACACGGCTTTTTACACCCTACTTGTTGGCGAGTTTAAAAGCTAGCTTGTGAGCGTGTTAGCTTTCGGGAAGGATTAATAACAACCATATTGTAAAAAAGCCGCGACACCGGTGTAGCACTTACACTCTTACCACTCGAACATCACAAATGAGTGAGTGAGTGAGTACCTATTTCTTAATTGTGCACCCCAACCAAGTCTTTTTAATTCGCTCTACATCCAGAGGTTTTCTGGAAGAAAACTAAGCGATAAGACTAATAGATATTACATCGTATGTGTTATGTTTCTTGTCATATTTTTGTGTACAATAAATAATTTATATCTATTTATGTAAGTAATAATAAATTAGGCTGCGGATCCACGATTCGACAACAAAAGAAAATTGGGCATCGTAACAAAGGACTTGTCATTATAAAGATGAAAGAATCTGTGTCATAAACGGAGATCAAGGCTGAATAAAGACTTGGAAAATTATTTTCTTTGAATATAAACTTTTTGTATCAAAGTCAGCACAATAATGTTGAAAAATAACGTTTTCTTACCATTATTATATTACTAGGTGATCCGCGTGCGACTTCGTCAGCCGTTGAAGAAATTTTCGTCACAGAATAGCAAAGTAAGCAAGTCGTGAATGAATAGGTACGCGTAATATTATATAAGTTGCCTATGTATGTCCTTTTCAGGCTTTGTAGCGATGATATCGTAAAGTTTTCAGTAGCTTTTAGGTGATCAACGCATACATATAAACAAACCAAGTCTTCCATGAAAAAAAATTTTTTGGGCATGGTATTTATTGGTACTCGTCTGAACACGTTTCAGTAAAAAAACATGTGTACAGGAATTCGGGGCTACTGCTTTATTAATGTATACAATGTGTTCGGTCTTGAGTTACCGATATTTAAAGGGGTTGTTTTTCAAGTTTTTTTTTATTGGTAAATCCTAGGTACCGGTAATATTAGGCGAAATTCATCAGTCAAGTCGTCAGGTTCCCTTCCAAAATTGACTGGAACTGATGAAAACAACGTTGGAAGGTATTACCATAATTCAAAACCGATTCACGTAAAATGATTATGGATCAAGAAAGTTAGAAAATTCGATACTAACTTATCACTTTGCGTCGTATCGGCGCCATCTTCCATACATGCTCGATTATGGGGGCTACAAACTGTGGAGCAATTTATAAAATTGGATACCTTTGCCGGAGTCACGAGCCCCGGTCGGATAAGGTCCGTAAAAACGGATTTACGCTCAAGAAACTGCCTATTGTTGTAAATTTTCGCCCTCCCGGCCATCATCTGTTCACGGTTAATCGAACATCAAAATTCGGAAATGCGTAAAATCGCCGGATTTTATGACCTGCTTGCAGCGTTTTTAGACGTGATGAAAGGGAACTCGGGGGATTTCGCGCTGATCCTGTGATTTGACACGTCATCTGTGTAAATAATTAGAGATCAAAGTGCTCGTTGTGTACGCCTGTGTGGGCTAGAAGAATTAAAGTATGGAACCACACCTTAGTATATAAAATGCACTTAACTAAAGATGGTCGATTCAGCCAACTTTAGTACTTACGGTCGGATGCAACATTTTAAAACAAAACAGAAAAGCAACAGTGAAATTATGCTTTAAAATGTCCAGACTCTTTCGTTGTTATTAAAACTCCATCGTAAAAAGTAACGGAAAATATTTTAAATTTTATCAAAAATACTAACATTTTATAAGCCTGATATTTTTGAAGTTTCCACAAGGATCATTTTTCTTATACACATGACCCCCGGTATGGAAATTGTATGAGGTGTGAAATTTACAGGTGTTACCTCAAACGCGTTATATTTTTTCTGTGCAACTTTAAAATAGCTTTAAAATAGTGACAGCTGTTTTCTAAGAGTGCTCCCCCTAGAGTAAACTCCAGTCATGCGTCGAAACTGACACACACTTTTTTGTTTTGTTTTACGATACCATTATTCTTAGATGCTGTTTATCTGGGTGTTCTAAGGACCATTATTATTCTATGTCTGTGGGGAATGTACAGAGGTGATCGGTCCAAGGGCGAATTATTCTAATTCAATGGTTAAAGGGCTCGGGTGTTGTGACATCCTTGAGACTTTGGAATCCTATTACGAATTCATGGCGGAATGGACAGGTAGAATGGAAATTGTAAGAATTTTCTGATACCCGTCGGTCTAACCACAAATCCGTGTAGATCTATACATATAATAAAGCAGAAGACCCCGAATTTCTGTACATATGTTTTTTGACGGAAACGCGTTCAGACGATATTAATAAACATGCCCAAAAAAATTTATTTTTGATTGGATGACTATGTTTGTTTTTTTGTGGGTTTGTGTGTTCGTCCATCACGTAAAAACTACCGAACGGATTTAACTGAAACTTTACAATATCATAGCTACAAAGCCTGAAATGGTTATAGGCTATATAATATTACGCTAAATCTCGTCAGAGGGTAGATATAGAAGTTTAAAGTTTGTATGGAAACAGTTTTTTTTTTAGTGTATTTATCTCATACTTTGGAATTATGTTCTTCAAAACAAATAATTAGATACGGGTTTCATCGATTTTCAAATTCATAGTTAAAAAATGTGAAAGTACGGAATGAAGGAGTTATTGTACCTAAAGTTGAATGAGCCTGTCTCCTCAAGTATACACAATATCTCATTAAAAGTTGCATTTTTATGATTATCAAAGATAAGTACCGCCATGTTTTTCAGTTATCTACTAAATTCAATGTTTGAGTGGGTAAAAAGAGGGATTGAAAATGTGCAAGTATTGATTGACTTGCTTAGTACTGACACTTTGCTATTCCGTGACATTTATTCCGCGGGTGAAAGAAATAAAATCGACAAAATAAACAACTCTTCCACGGGTGACGAAGTCGCACGCGGGTACAGCTAGTACACAATAAAATCGTTGCCTAAATTTTTCCAGGGCAATAAGTTTTATTTTTAATTTATGTTCTATTGGTTTAATAAATAAAATAATATCAATAGAAAGAAGTCATGTTAGTTACACTATTAATAACTCAAGAACGGCTGAACCGATTTGGCTGAAAATTGGTGGGGAGGTAGCTTAGAACTAGGAGACCAGGAGTCGGACGTAGGATACTTTTTATCCCAATGTTGAAAATTCCCAACGCAAAAAAGTTGCTGTTTTTTTATAAAATGCTTTGTCATGTCTCACTGACAGACAACGCACAAGCTAAAACACTGAACGTAGAGTCTTAAAAGGTGTGTTCGATATGAAGTGTAAACGCGTTCTAAGAAAGGAATAAAATTATATCCTCAAGTAATCACCGTCACATCAAGTTTGTAACCTGTACCGTTACTGAGTAAGAATGTAACGCAGCGACTCCCAATTTAAGCATTTTTCAGCTAGTTATAAATACCCAACCTAAGTTTACAATAATGTATATTTTTAATATATAAAGTTTAATGAAACTTATTTGTGAAATAGTAATATTTTCATCTTAAACTTTTTTAAACTTAAGAACCAATAGCCTTCAGGCTGCTCGTATCATAAGTTCGTCTGCAAATATGATATTTATTCAATTTTCTCACAAAGTTTTACTCTAGTTTTTTAATCTAAGCGATGGGATGCGAGTTATCGCAAAAGTTTATCTACCTCTTAAAACTAGGTCACAGGTATAGTACTGTAGAGATGAAATTTCAAAAAAATATATTCTCAAGTCCATTTAACTAGTTAGTAGCTGCAGTGCTAACCAAAAAGTTCCAACCGGAACACAGTAATTATAGACATTATTGCTTCGCGGCAGAACTTCAGGTACTATGTTATGACTCATCTAGGCGTAATCCTGCAGGGTAAGCCTCCCAATTGTGGAACGATGGTTTGGTAGAACGCTCTAAACATGAAGCAGTGGGACATACATAACATCTCTGGCAAATAACACAATCTGATTAAATTACAGAACAAGTAGCTGTATCACCAGAAATTTTAACCACCTATTCGTATCGAATCCGTCACAGAGAAGTCAAGAGTTTTTGAATTCCATCCAAAATGATAGGTAACTTTTTTTCATTAATTCGTTGTGATGTATGTATGCCTTAGTGTTGGGGTGGCTGGTTTGTATTTGAATGAGCGATTTTAGTCAGTCTTGGGCCTGGAACTACGTTTTTAATCTTTCTGTTTATGTTTCGATACAAATACTTACTTACTTTACTTTCTTCGGCGCTACAACCCTTTATCCTAGGTCCTGGCCACTTCTACAATGGACTGCCACGCGCTGCGAACTTTGGCTTTCCTTCTCCAGGTGGTATCGATACAAATACGCAATTTAAAAAGTTTATTGATAGGGCTACAGATATTTGAGCCACAACTCGTTTTAAGCGACGTGAATCTTTTGTAAGCGCGAAATTTTGCTTCTAAGAATTCTGTATTATGTTGCTTAAGCCTCCCATTGTCTCGATCTGTACGAAGATTAATTCGGGAAGCTCAGTAAATTCGCGTACAATGATGTAGAGTTTGAATGGAAACTCCTTTGAAACTGAAGTGTGTAATCAAGGAAGGAAATGTTAAGAAATTTTAAGCATTCATAATTTTGAGTTTTGAAATATTGAAACAAAGTGACAACGTATAACACAAACTAAAATAAATGTTATACCCAATCTTCAAACATATGATAATTTTTTTTCAGGATAAAAATATCATCAGGATTTTTTTAAGTTTTCGAAACGAATATTTGATATAGCGTTCCATACTTTTCAGTTTCTACTAATTTCGATGAATTTATCAATGTTTTTTGGTTGTAGAATATACCTAGAACTAGAAAAATACCTAATTGTCAGGTTTTGTTTTACATATTTTTCCTAAAGATAGCGAATTGAATAGCACTGTTAGTTTCATTCAAATTGACTTCGACCTAGCTTTAAACTCATGGGAAATTCATCTTGCGGCTTCTGTTTGGTTATGATTATACAGAAAAATTGAAATGGAGGTACAATACGAGAAGTATTGTGAAAAAAAAATTGTTGAAAATTGACTGTGAGAAAATAATAAATGCTTACCAATGATGACGTACTCGTAAAAGAATGAACTTCATGTTTCAAATGTGACGCGATATTCTTCATCGGAATTAGAGCAAAGCCACACCACTCCGTTGCATTGCGTTGCGTTGCGTTGCGTGGCAGTGCTAGATTTAGACACATTCAGTGTCAACGTGACGTGTTGTGAACTTCGATGTAAATCGTATCGATGGTTGTGGAGTGAGTGCGACGCAACGCAACGCAACGGATCAGTGTATCTTCGCTCATAATGCGAAACGCGCTACGACGCACGTTATTATAATTTTCAATCATTAGACGTCTGAAGTAAGTAAATCTATCTATCTATCTATACATTATAATAAATCAGAAGACCCCGAATTTCTGTACATATGTTTTTTTTGACAGAATCGTGTTCGGACGAGATTAATAAACATGTCCAAAAAAAAAACAGTTTTTTTATGAGTTTTTATCAAAAACTTTCGAATTATATTTAGCAAAACAAAATATTAAAAACTGGTTTCACCGATATTCAAAATTAATGTAAAAAGATGTAAAAGTACGGATTGAAGGTTTTATTAGACCAAAAGTTTAATAAAGCTGTCTCCTCAGATATATACAATATCTGATTGAAAGTGGGATTTTTATAATGTCCGCAGATAAGTACCGCCATGTTTTTCAGTTTTCTACTAAATTCAATGTTTGAGTGGGTATAAAGAGGGACTGAAAATGTGCAAGTATCGATTTTTGACTTGCTTAGCATTGACATTTTGCTATTCTGTTACACACTACACTGTTACATTTCTTCCGCGGGTGGAACAAACAACATCGACAATAAACAATTCTTCCACGGGTGACGAAGTCGCACGCGAGTACAGCTAGTTGTTAATATTTTTATAGAAAATACATACACCTACATATTTTCATTGAATAGGTTCTTTCACTGTTCTTCTTTTTATTGTCTCAGTACTTACTTATCCTTCGCCTGAATGGAGACTACAAAAACACTCTGCTGCCTTAATGAAGTCCATTCCAAGATCTCTCCATCCGCGTAGGAACCTATCAATCTCCAACGTCAAATGCACGTCTCGACGATTTTCAAACAATTATGCTTACACAAGTACATGGTAAGTCGGCCGCAAGTATGAGAACTCGGCTTTCGCGAATATCTGCCTAATAGGCCGCTTTTGTTGAGGTAATGCTGGTGTAATTTTGCGAGAAGAATATTTATTATGTTGTGAGAGGTTGTTTGAGTCATGAGAGAGGATGTGACAGGCTTATACTCAGACTACTTTAAGTATACTAAATGATATAGTAATGTAACTCATACTTACATATTTAGCCAACCAATCGCATAAACAAATTCCAATCATATTATAAACTAATTTTATTGAAACCTTCGTTTGCGTTGCGAATTATCGATTCCTTTTATTCGTACACGCCTACACTTATTAACGAACTTATCCTCGAAACTTCAAGTCTTTCGTCCGGAACGTAACGTCCAAAAGATGCGCCTGAGCGTTGTCTGTCAACTATAGGACAGCACAATAATACAGTGTGATTTTTTTCTCATTTAGTGGGTTCAAGTCCTAGCGTGGGCAAGCAATTCTTGAAAATATTTGAATGCAGTACTGCTCAATTTCTAAAATCAAGTTAAGGTTATGCAAAACCTTCTTACTTTACTATTTAAGTACTTGCCCTCCATGTCACATGGTCGTGGGAAAAACTGCAATATTGTACCTACTCAGTTATCTGCTTTCTAACAAGCTCTACTTAGTTAGTGGCTAGAAATGAGCCTCTTGGAAGCGCACTTGAAATCCATTCACCACACTGGTTCAAAAGAGCTTGTGAGAGAAGGGACTAGATGGAGTTGAATAAAATGTCTAAAATATTAATTTATTTTATACAACTTTAGAGAAGAGAAGAAGTACTAAGCCGTAGCTGCTACGAAGCTACGGCGTAGCACTTCTTCTCTGAGCTTCATAGCGATTACGTCCACGTGAACGTAATTGCTACGAAGCTAACGTAAGTAGAACGTTGCCAAGGTTGGTTTTTGCTGCGCGGCGGCAATTAGCAATTTGGTCGCTTGTCAGTAGATTGTACCTAGATAGAATCTATCACCATTACAAATCTTTCGTTGGATTTGTTACGGTCGAGTAAAAAAATATAGATTGGCTGATTAGTATTATTTTTCTTTTGTTTAGATTTCATTATTTATTTATTTTGTCAACATGTCTCAAAGTGTAATTTTAATTGAATTTATTCCACAGATTTATAAAGAAATTTTACTTATGAAGACAACTAGAGAATCGGTAGTGTATGACTGCTATTTTCAACCGACTTGAAAAAGTAGGAGGTTATTAATTTGGTAGAATGTTTTTTTTTATGTTTGTTACGTTAGACCTTTTTTGTTTCAAGACCGATTTGAACCCCTAAAAATTTCATCAAAATCAGTTCAGTAGTTAATTTTTAATTTTATTTTATATATTTTTATTTTATTTTATTTTATATTTATAGGAATACAAACAGCTTCTTACAGATTAAGTACAAAAGGATGGTGGATACACTGAGCCTAGCAGTATTCACTTGTGGTACAATAAATTACACAGAAAATGTTTATGTTTGTTAACAAAATTATCATTAATATTACCATAGGCCAATATACCACAAGTGGTATATATATATATTTGTCTATGATATTGCCAAGAACCCTGAATGTAATACAGCTATACGTACACGCAGAGTAAGAATGTGACAAAAGAAGGAATGAACATGGTATGAACATTCTTATAGATTTAGTACAACAGGATGATGGATACATTGAGCCTAGCAGTATTTCACTTGTGGTACAATAAATTACACAGAAAATGATTATGTTCGTTTACAAAATTGTTATTCAATATTACTCACATATACCATTTTTATGGTATATTGGTCTATGATATTACTAAGAACCCTGTACCCTGACTGAAAAAAATATGTCGTCGAAGTAAACAAAATTGCGTATTTTGCTTCCCTGTGAATTTTCAGTGGTGTTTACGGTCACTAAAACAGTCTAATTGAAGTCGCTTGTCTATGTTTTTGTAAAACCTTGATTATAATATTATGTCTACTCGAATGTAAGTCAGAGTTCTTTGTAGCACTTTTCTGAACATGGTCAGATTTAATCTCATACTATCAGGAGAGCAAGAGTATAAATAGGGTTTGAAAAACTACGAGCCTTGTTAAACTTCAAACAGTCAGCAAACTTCTTTATTAAACAAATAATGGCTCGATCTTATAAAATACACTTAACTCGTACCTAATAATATCATTAGTCGGTTTGTGTACTCGAGTGCACCTACTCAGACGACTTAAATTAGTTCAGATGCACATTCATGTTAAGTAGATACTTTTAGTGGCTTTAAATAATAGTTACAGCTAGGTCACTTCACAATTTGATTGATGGATAAATCTTTTATGTACTTTTTTTTAGAAAAAATTGGAGCTATTACACAAAATTAAATATAGTAGTGTAGGACACCCTCTGGCCAGGTGAGGTGACGATAAGCGCAAGGCTGCAGGAAGAAGATGAATGCGATTGTGAGAGGCCTATAATAAAATAAATAAAAGTTAATAAGTTAAAGTTAAACCTATGTATGTCTAGCAGGGGACTGAGATAAGCTGATAGATAATATAATGATGAATAGAGTTGGCACTCACAACACAAATACATAGACACCACGGAACCACTGAATAAATATGAAAGGAAGATAAAAAAAATGTCACCATTTGGGTCTCGAAATATAAGATGGAGAATTATGAGGATATCATAAAATTTTCCTATTATAATTTAGTAGGTGGCCTTAGCCATAAATTTATCTACTAGTATTGAGGACTAAAACTTTCCTTTATGTATTTATCCAGTTATTTCAAAGATTCTCTATCTCGATCTCTCTATATCTAACAACATGAAAACATCAGATCGGAATTTCATAGATTTCTAGATCTCTGTAAATAGATATTGATTGATATTGCAAGTGAGCTAGCTGAATCACACCAGCTCGCATGTGAAGTTGCGAGTAGAGACTCACTCGGAAACAGGGAAGACTTGCAACCTCAAACAGAACTTAGTTAAATGTTAAATTATCTTTTAGTTAACAATAAATGAGAAATTGAGCATTTTTGTCATTCTATAAATTACTGATACACATGCTCATCACCCTGAAAGAGTCTTATTGAGCAATTAGCTGCTACCCGCAACTTTGTCCGACTTTTCATTTTTCAATATACAGAATCAACAAAAATGAAATATGTCCATTGTCCATTTTGAAATATTTTTTGGAACTTTTACTATGAAGTGTTATTAACAATGAAAAAACCTGGTAATTTTAACTATAATAATATTATGCTTTAGCGCTGATACTTCTCTGTTTCAAAATTTAGCAACGCACCAAAAATGTACCTAGAAGTTAGCTTATTTAGATCCCTTTTTTGGCACGTTTTCAATGTACTCTGTGATTCTATACTTCAATACATCTATGGCTGGAAATAAGTAAAAGCAATCAAATAAATTGTAATTTGTAACCATTTCAAACAAGCTATAATTTACAGAACAATATGAAACTGATTTCGTTGTGTTTTGGTAATCATTTATTCAGCACTTAATTTGTGAACAAAATGTTTGAATTGTTATGGTGGTGTTAGTGTGTTAGTTGTATATGGCACATTTTAATGACACATATGTATATTAAGTAATTAATGTAATGATACGTTTACTCTATATTTCGAGTAAGAGCTGTTTTATACTCTAATCATAGTTATGAATTCTGATAGCGGACTCGATCCAGAATAAGATTATTTATAAAATAATATAATAGAATAGAAAATGCCTTATTGCACAAAGTAAAATACAAGTACATAGCGAACTTAATGCTAGTTAGCATTCTCTTCCAGCTAACCTCTGCATATTATGGAGATGTGGTAGTGCTAGATGAATAATTTGTTAAGTAAAGGTAAGTAAACCCCAAAAGCCGCACCATAGTGTAAAATTCATAGGTTTTTTCACTCGATTTCGCGTCTGCCTCTTCCGCTTCAGCTTCAGCACTGAGGTATAGCTATATTATAAATAAAGTAATTTAGAACTTATGAATCATAGGTATATATAGGCAGACTGACTAACTGACAGACAACGTACACGCTAAACCACTGAATGTGAGACTTGGATCTTGGAGGATGTGCTAGTCTAGAGCTGAAAGTGAGTATAAGAAAGGAATTTTGCAAATACGCAACGCAAACGAAGATATGGGCGTCAGCAAGTAATTTATATTATAGCTTGGAAAACATTTGGTGCTAGGTTTAATCGCTTTTTAACAATCACACTGAAACCTAAATAAGTCTACAATTTATAGACCTTTTTCGTCAAACTAATAACAACACAAAGTAACCTAACTGGAGTTAATGAAATAATATCCAGGGACTACTTTCACAGAACTTCGAAAGGAAATTACGGTGGAAACGATATTTACGTTCAATCATGTTTCTTTGAAACTAAGTAAGTAGGTACCTGCCTTATTTTGCGTTCCTTTTCGTGCCAAGGTACTGATTACAAGTTCCTTTAAAGGTTTACACGTAGTCAAGTTGTCAGTCAACTTGCCAACTTGCCAAATTATAAGGTGTAAGGATTGTTATTTAAATGGATCAGACAGCCAAGTTGATTGTAATAACATACAAAACGTTACTGTTTTTTTTTTAAATTGACTGTCCGCCGACCACTGTTAATAGGTCGCTTTGGCGGCTAAAGACGATGTGAAATTCGGTCAAATGTGGGGTGAGTTCTAAAAGTATCTTTTTTTATAAATGATCAAATCATTTAAAATACAGTATACTTAATTGATTGAAAAAAACGCATAGGTATATTTTATGAATAATTAAAAAAGAATGGTCACACTTAAATTGTTAAGAAGAATATAATGCACACGATCCATTCAAGTTTAAGAAATGCGCAGAAAAATAATCAGAATATATGCGTTTCTCAAAATCAAAACTCAAAAATAGTTTGATGAAAAAACCTAAAAATTAAATTAACTATTGATTGGATAATTTTGTACTCAATTTATTACCAGAGCAATCATCTAGCTATAGACAATTGTTATATTTCATATGTTTGTAACAAATTAACTTACTTGGTCTAAATTACACATTTTTATTCAATGTCAAGAATATTAATGTTAACTTACATAACACTAAATAACACAGACTATAAAAAAAAATTAAAAAATTAAACTATAAATAACCTAGTCGGTCGTTGTCACCACCAGACGGCAACGTGCCCAGAACGCTGGCGGCATTGCCACGTTGGATGGCAATGCTTATACGCTGTGCAAAGTAGAAACCAGCATTCTGGTCACGTGTAGACTCTTTTAGCCTACCAGCCAGATCTTTGTAGATATTGTGTGCCCCTGGTCCCCAAGGGCCTAATGTTTCTACCCCAAACGGCTCAAACATGTATCCATTATCTAGAAGTGCATATTTGCGCCGTTTGAGGGACTCCGCTGATCTTGCTGCAGAGCCGGCCTGCACGGATGTAGCGGGAAGATGGGACGGTGCCAGTGTATCAACGCAAGTTGCATCCCAAACTAGCGGCCGTCCCAGCTTACTTGGTTGAATTAGGATAAAAGTTAAAACTTCGAAAAACCCTTGTAATTTCGCATGTAAATAAAAAAAACTTATTCACTTCAAAACTGCCGTACTTCGGGTAATATTTTCAATCATGTTCCCGAAGTAAATTTATTAAGGTTGCAATAACATTTTGTATTTAGATTTCGCTTTTAGATTTGTTGAATGTTTATTTATATTACGTTCTTGGCATCCGGTGGGTAAAGTTACTGTTGTGCGCACAAGTGCGTGGCAATTTTGAGCTAAACCGAACATAAAATTGAACTTTACCGGATACTGTGAGCAATAAAACGTTTCAGTGGATTTCTCTTTGTTTAATCCTTCCGCACTCGTACTTTTATATGCGTACATGACGTCATAAGCCACATTCATATTTTATTAGAGTACCTTCCAACCAAATCGTAATTGTGAAAACAATATGGACGCCGCAAATAGACTTTTCGATCCAAAAAAAAAATAAAAAGTTGAATCGTTGTCTAAATAATCAAGGTTTTACAAAAATATACAACAATCGACTTGAATCGGACTGTTGTAGTGACCGTAGGCACCACTGAATAGTCACAGGGAAACAAAATACGCAATTTTGTTCACTATGACGAATTTTTTTTAGTTATTTTGATTTAATTATTTTATTTTTTGTGTTTTTTGGCAATAAAAATTATTCTATTCTATTTTAAAATCTAAACTACTGAACCGTATTTGATAAAAATTCTGTGGGAGCAATCTGAAAGTATCTCTCAAACAAAAAATCGGTTTATAAACAACAAAGTTCTGAGATAAAAATCATAAAAAACAACCGAATTGAGAACCTCCTCCTTTTTTAAGTCTGTTGGATTAATAAAAATGTAATTGAAGCCTTTCTTATTGAATTAATTGACACAATATATTTCTTTCTTTTATTCCAGTTGCGAGAAACGAGGTGTCGTGTAACGGAATTTCCAATGCGATTAACAAGAGTGCTATTGTGCGTCCCTAGCGCCAACCGCGCCGTATCCATTCTACTTCCGACGACGTAAAAAGCCTCAACTTTTTGCATCAACGTCTTCTGCGGTAACGAAGTAATAAGTTTTTTTATGTAAATACCTAATCTCACTCCCGAGGCTTTATCGCTGAAATCTTGGATGAGCTCTGGCGACATGCCAGTCGGATTTTGAGTGGGTGAATTTTAACCTCCTGTAAATTGAGAAAGTACACTTATGCGTATTAAAGTTTCTTGTGGGCGTTTAAAATGAGAGATTATATTAAATTTCAACAAGAAATTTAAGCTTAAGAAGAAAAATTAACCCTACTAACTTAAAAACACATATAAAATCTAAATTAAAGTATGAAACATTTCACTATTATAATACGGCGTACTTTTTGAGTATTTGTCCGAAACATTTTGTATGGAATTCGGATTTGAGGATTCCCCTTAATACATTCATATTATATATTAAAAACCCCGGTTTAGATTTCTGTAATTCTTTAATTCTTTACAAACACATTAGAATATAAATCATAAAAAAAGCTTAACCCTATATATACTTATATATATGTTTGATAGTGGCGCATAAAATCATGCATATATAAATAAGCTATTTCGCTCCCAAATCGAGTAGCCGATAAATTTTCCATTCGGTCGTATTTTACTCGGGTTGTGTTCACATTATTTTGGAATTTCCACGCTTTGCTTTCACTAACTTGTTCGTTGGTTAAATTTACTACTTATTAATGTTGGCGTGCACCTGCTCGCGAGTGTTCACCATAAAACAATGATCCCGCCAATTCACAATGTCAGATTAATGTTAAGTACCAGTTTGATTTTGGAAACGGTCCAGCTTGGCAGCACAGTCGGCAATTTGGATACAGCTTTTCGCAATGTTCTTTTTATCAAAACATCAGTGAGATTGAACTCTAGATCCAGCTGGTTTATGCATTGCTTGCACTGTTCGAGGATTCCGAAAAAGCTGGACGCAGTTTGCGTTCGGAAAATGGTTCTGATATTTGAGTTGTTTGCACCAAACAAGTATCGTGGGTATTCCTCGCGAGAGTATAATTTTATTTCGATGCATTTCATAAAATTACACTTTGTATGCAGAGTTTATGAACGTAGCTAACGAAAATGTATTGTCCATTGTTTCGTTTAAAACCAGACTATGTTTTGGAGATTTATCAGTAACTGATTAGATTGGGATTTACTTATCCATTACTTATCCTATTGACATTCTTATTTTATTGGATAAACCTTTTATAAGAGTGATGTTTAAATACGATCAGATAAGAAATTATTTGAATTTGGAAGGTCCTCTGGGTTTTCAATCAGCTCTTAGGATTATTGCTTACCTCAATTCTACCTCATAACTAAAGGTACCTACTACCTACCAGTAGTTTCAGTAAAACCCTGTAACAAAATAATAAAAATGAAGATATTATGATTCATAGGCAAGTACCTACTAACATTATTTATTACGTTACATACTTCGAATTTACTATGACAGATTATGCTCAACTATAAAATATTTTAAATGGAGTTCAAAATAACTATTGGAGAAGGTCCAGTAGTAATTTGATATTTTAAATTTCCTTTTAAATTGTTTTTTGGAATTATTTGATTCAAATTATTAGGAGAGTTCTATTAATTGTTCTTCTTTATTTCATTGGATAAAAGCGTTGTGTTACAGAATCCTTTATTCGAAATCTTCATGAAAAACATCGTCTCACGATATAGTGATACATTTCCTTTTCTGCAAATTCATGTACAAAAGCCAACGAGCCATTGCACAAATCCATCCATCACGCAGGTAGGTCGCCAGCCCCTTCATTACTGTACACCAAAATTGGCAACAAGCTGCAGCTTGAACTCGTTATTCAAGCGCATGTCTCGCCAGTGACAGCTACAAGCAAGCTATGCGACAAAATTTTCAATAAATGTCAGCTCTATGCCAGCGTAGAGCTCGTGCGGGCACAATGACATTTCTGCGGCGTAGCGTGACCGTACAATATCTAGGGACGCGAATGGCGCAAAATCTTTGTGGCGCAGACTTAAGCCATTAGTTCCTAAATTACTCTTAACTTATAAGGTTTATTATCACAACGAAAGTAGAAATAAAACGAGTTATTTCTAATTTTATACAAGATAACCTGAAAGTACCCTCTTCAGCTTTCCTACGCACATTTTTTAGATGTTTACCCACTTGATTTGACTTGAAAATTTCATTCTTATTCTAGAGTATTACTGTTAAAAATAACCCCACGTTTAGCCAATTGTTTGGAATTTAGCAGTGAAGAAATTCCGCCTTATTTCTCGCGCAATTTCGTCGGACAGTGATAGCGCTTGTCACAAGCGCCGACTCCTGCTCTATAATTAAAGTGGCTGGGGCAGCTACAAGTTCTAATTAAAAACAAATAATGAATAAGAAAAGACCTTTTAGCCTTTGTAATTTTTACCAAAATTACTCAATTTATGAAACGCCAAATGCAATACTTGCTGTTACAACATCTCGTCATACCCAAAATCGTCTAATTATACTATTAGGCATTAATAACTGCAATCTTCTTCTTATCGTGTCACTAGTTCCTTTGAACAAGTGTGGTGAAAGGATTTCAAGTGCGCCTCGAAGAGGCTCCTTTCGTGCACTCGACACATGTTTTCGAAATTTAGGTTCTACGACATGCCGGTTTCCTCACGATGTTTTCCTTCACCGTTGCGAGAACGTGGATGCATAGGCCATACATAGATTTTTTCAACCGAAAAAACCCATCTACTGCAATCAATAGCACTGTGAATCGATAGGAACAAAATACTAGAAGAAGTGTGATTCAATGGGAGTATATCTAACTAGCAATTACGCAATTACGTTTGAGTCGCGTATTTTAAGCTTACTTTCAGCTCTTGACGAATACATCCTTCGAGTTTCAAGTATATGTTCAGTGGTTTGATCTATACGTTGTCTGTCAGTCAATCAGTCAGTCAGGACCAAGCCTTTTATATATATCGATTACTCGTTGAACAGAACTGTGACGCTGAATGTTACTCAATTAGGAATTAAGAGTTGCAATCAGTAGCCCTGTGAATTATTATGAATTAAGCATCCTCAAATCCGAATTCCATACAAAATGTTTCGGACAATTACTCAAAAAGTACGCCGTATTACAGTAATTTCTTCACACTATTCGTTTCGTCCATGTTTTTTGATTTCGTCAGTAGTTGTTTTAAGTTAGTAGGGTTAATTTTAAAACACGTATAAAATCTAAATAAAAGTATGAAACCTTTCACTTTTTTTGTTGACGAAATCAAAAAACATGGACTAAACGAATAGTGTGAAAAAATTACTATAATACTGCGTACTTTTTGAGTATTTGTCCGAAACATTTTGTATGGACTTCGGATTTGAGGATTCCCCTTAAATAATAGAGAGTGTGATTCAATGGTATTATATCTCTAATTCACATTTACTGCGTGTCCAACATATCCAGGGGGTGGGGGTGTAGCTGCAGCAGTCGGTGGATAGAGAAGACTCGAAACCACTCGTTGTTGCGAATTATGTGGCAAGATCCAGTTTTTTGACAAATAAATCGATTTTGATTTTGGTTTTGTAGTCTGCTTCTTATCGTGTCACTAGTTCCTTCGAACCAGTGTGGTGAAAGGATTTCAAGAAATGATAATAAAAATTATACTAAACACTGTTCAGCTCACTTATAGTAAAAGTTTAAGTCCATTCAGTGACAGTCCATACACTACAAAACCACGCGCGAAATGCTCCTTTCGTCTCCTTCCTCCTCCTGTCTAACTATAAGTGAGCTGAACAGTGTTTATAAATAAAATTTTTATTATGAGTTAAATAAATAACTTTTAAAATCATAAACAATGTCCAGCAGTGAACGTCTTAAGGCCGACATAATAATACTAGGTGTAATCTGTTCGTGTGGTCACCATCAATATATATACGAGTACTCGTACCTACTTAACTTACCTATCCGTTCTGGTAAGCATATAGTAACAGAAATTATGGCTTGTTAGAACCCTTTTCGTGGACACGTTTGATTGAGGATATGTGAATAATTTAATCATCTCGTATTGATTTTCCATTATTCGTATTGGAGGTGAAGCCTCTTCGAAATGCCGAACTTGGTTGCCAACAACGGTCCAAATTACAAACTATAAGTTAGTACTGAATACATTACAGGCTTTGATCTGTTGAGAGCAATGAAAGGCCATACGAGTAAGGTCAGATTAGGTACTCCCGATCCCTCCCTAGTCTTATCAATGAGGCAATCGACCTATTGGGTTGATTGCCATTAGAATAGAGAATGAGGTTTCTAAGAGTCTTCTACAAGCTGGGAAATTTAAGTTATGGTATAGGTTTGAGACGTTCAACATGTTTTTACACCACAAGTTTTTAATTACTAAAAAAAATACGCTTTAACAGTTGCCGTTATTAAAAACCGAAATGGCAAAAACCTATAAAAAATTAAGTCGATTTTTCATTTTCAATTTAGTTATGTTAAAAAAATGGTCATGACAGTATGTCCGTTTGTCGTTTTTCTATAGCTCGAGCCAGCTCGCAAAAGCTCAGCTCGGGCCATTCACTCGCCCCGCTGTCACTCTGTCATTCTATAGTAACCAAAAATTCTGACTGCACAGATACAACGTAGTACCCATTCTGCATTGCCCATTTAAGTTGTTTTTGGTAATTTTGGTAAATAAAAACTTATGTATAGATGGTTAGAGTATAACATAGTTGAAGTCTATTGATTGATTGATGATCAATTACCTTACTCAGTTTCATAAAAAAACAGTACGTGTAGAAATATTTATTTAATACAACAGAATTAAAGACACAACCTAATAATTTAAAATTACATGTAATCGTAATTATACTGTACAATGAATAGTCAATGACGATAATTAATGAATTTATCATGAACAGGCTCTTCGCACACCAAGAGGTATTAATTTTTTGAGAATTTTTGAAATAATCATTAACGTTGCTGAAAGGACAACTGTTTAGTTCTCGACGATCATTTCTTTAAAATAAAAAAACTAAGGTGTTACACCATAGTTTTTTATTCAAAAATATTTTAAATTTCACATTTCACATCGGAAGTTTATACTAAATACTCGTAGGTGAAGAAGTTCTAATTGGATAACAATTGGCAAATGTACGATTGGCCCCCACCATTCGTTTCAGAGGCTTTCCGATTCGCAGCTACGTAACGTAGTTTTGTGTTTGCGAAACGCAAATAGTGCAGTTTATTTCATGCACTTCAGATTCTGTTCGAAGGTGTATCAAAACTTATCAGAATGTGGGTTGTAAAGTTGTCCTGCACCATATGGCAGCGTAAAATTGCAATAATCGTAAGTTTACAATTTTACGGTTTGAAAACTGTTTGAAAATTGTAAACTTACGATTTTTACAAAATTAATGTGGCATTATTTAGAGTTTGTGATAACTCAAGCTACAGGGCTATTTTCTAAGCCGTCATTAGTTCTCGTTATCGAATTCGATGGTCAAGAGGGGGAAAAAAATGACGTCACCATAGGATTTCTGTCGCTATCGGCTTCGAGAGGTCGGCCATTTTCTGTCAAATTTGACGTACCATTCGATAACGAGAACTAATGACAGCTTAGCAAATAGCCCTGCGGTTATTGCTAGGATCAAAATATTTAAACCGACCTTAAAAAGCTCATTTATATCTTTCATCTGTTCTTCAATTCCATTCGGTTTCATTTGTATAACCTTGAATCATGAAATTATCACTAATTGGTTATTACTATTCACTTTTATTGTAAAAAAACAACATCAATCTAAATCTGAGCGTAATAAAAAGCTAAAAATAAATAAAAATAAGTCTTCTTGAAGACTCCTGATCCTATTGCTTATTATTCCGATCTAAAATCTAATACTTTACTTAGTTTACGAAGGCCATAAAAACATTTGTTTAATTTGGAAGCCAAAAAGTATAGAAACAATAATATACGAGTAAGTATGTTAGGTACATTAATATGTAAACTTTTGCCAAATATTCTCATCAAATGTATCAAATAACGTAGTCAGTAATATATGAACAACAAGAAAGTAAATATAAAAGATGGTCGCTGTTACCGGCGTGTGAACTTGTTTTGATTGACTTTCCAAGTTCACACCAAAACTTTATACAATCTCATTTGTTATTACGATGCCAAGTTATACACAAAACGAGATAAAAGAAATAAGAATATTTCAGGTTCCTATTCGTATTTTTGTTTCCCAAGTGAGTCGTTTTAACAACTTCGTATTCACTGTATTCCGGTAACAAGGTAATTCGATGCCATTTCTTTGTGTTATGTGTTTCCCACATAATGCTACTTTACGTTTCATCGTTATTACCCCTGTGTGAATTTAATGCCCCAATAACGTGTTTATTTAACCGTGCACGGAATTTTATTTCGCTATTTTACGCCTCAAAACATTATTATGATGTGATCTACGGGTCGGGCGATGACCTTCCCAATATTTACCTAGCCTAAACTCTGAACTTGCTAGATAATATACAGATACAGATATGATGCCATTATAGTTATAGATTCAACATAAAAAGCCGTTTCGAACTACTAGAATGCATAAAATTTATACAAAAAGAACAACATTTATACTCTAGATAAAACTACACCAAGAACTCGAATAACAAACCTGTACAGATAAGACTATTTTAACTCTAATATCACAAACATCATTGTTTTATATTCTTCCGTATAGATTTTAAAATAGCAACGATAACATTAAAACTAGAGTAAAACTGGGGCAGGTTTTAGTGACTTTGGAAAAAGCTTTTAGTCGGATTTCGTTCTGAACCGGGTGGCCGTAGGATTCTTCTATAGTCTCCATTAGCTCTTTAGGGCAGGGCAGCATTTCTAAAGGAATATCTGTGAGCTTTTTAGCTTTGTTGAGCTGCTGTTTGAGCCTCTCGGCGTACTCCTCCTTGTAGTCATAGTCGTAGGTATCATCAGCTAGTATGTTCTCGTTGGCTGGTTCCCTCTTCTCCTCATCTGGCTCGTCCAAACGTCGCTCGAGAGCCGCGTCCACAACACACGATACTTTTTCGAGAGCTCCTTTCAAGGTGTTGTCTTTTGTCTCGTTGCGAAGCGCGTAGACCCACGATAAGCGGCAATCACACTCGAGAGGGTTACCTGAAACGAACGCTTGTTTTAGAAACTAATATGCCCACTTTACCGACATTCGAGGCTTTTGTAACATAAACTTTAACGAGTTGAGAGAATGCTAAAATTTTATCTTCGCCAAAATCAACTCAATTAGCTGGCTGTGATGCTAGTTTGCAAAGTAATATAGGCTTTATTATGACAGAAATTGTATTGTTGTCGCTATCAGAGAGCTTACAAGACGCAATATCTCGAGTTTGGGTTTCGTTTTACGTCTTTATTCGGTCGTAAGGTTGGTGTCTTTGTGGGATATGTTCCAATATCGTTTTATCTGCATTCGAGTGGTGTGCTGGGTAAGAAAGTAGCATAGTCGGCAACCTGGCCCGGACAGATAGTTGGAGCCACGCGTGAACTAAGAAAAATGGCGATTTCCAAGCAGGCACGTTCACGGCTTTACTTTGCAAGCATTTCACGTTTTTCACGTACCTACGTTTACATAGGTCTAAATTTTTCTTTAGATGAGAAACAAACCATAAATATATTATACATGATGACTCAACTTAAAAACAATTTACGTAACTGAAATTGAAATCATTTAGTCTCTTTTCATCGTATGGATCTGGTGGTAGAGTTTTGAAAATTTTCGTATTATTAGACTACTACAATTATACCTTTATAGCTGGTTCCGATAATTAAAAGTAAAAACCTTTTACGCTTGTGTTTATTAAAAGCCGTTCACATGAAGATACGTAGGTATAAAAGTCACATTACTATAATGTTACCTAAAAGTATCAAATTTCTTTAATTATAATAATAATAATAACACATTATTTAAAAAACAAGCTTAAATGATTGGTAATCAGATATTATTTCGGGATTTATGCTTGTGCGGTGTGCAGTGCTTACACTATGTAGTAGACTTGTGTTGTAATTTAAAGTGAAAATAGCCTAATAAAGTTTAATCTCTTTTCATTAATCTACTAAGCTCAAACAATTTTGTGGACCTACCAAGAAAGTTCCTAGGTGTGTAGGCTATTTTCAAATTCGAGACAGCTTTATTTATTAACTTTCAGATTATCAAAGTTTCAGCGACAGTGGCTCTGAAGAGAGAATTCAATAATGCCGAAACGAATTTCAATTGTCTTCGGGATTCGTGATTTACAATATTCTAGGTTCTGTTCTTAGCCCGATCACGAATATTTCTGACAATCTCATCATCAGCCCACATTAGTCCACTGCTGGATGTAGGCCTCTCCCATTTCGCGCCACTGAACCCGGTCTTCGGCTCTCCGCATCTACTTTTTACCGGCTGCCTTACGTAGGTCGTCTCTCCATCTGGCTGGAGGGCGCCCTACACTACGTTTGCCGTAGTTTGCTGTGCTTTGTGAGTTGCTAATCTCAATCGTATCGAATTCGTCAAAGGAGAGTTATCAGTTTGTATGTTTTTTTTTCTTCAAAACGTCATACAAACTGTTGACTTCTCTGTGATGCGATACGATCGCGATTGTCAGAATTATTCGTGATCAAGCGTCTGTTCTCAATCGGTCCTACAATCCGGAACAAGTAGGTATTTCCGGTGAATCGCCGAACCGGGCGCTTTGCAATTATCCTTCTATTTCTAGTTAGGTAAGAAATGTCCGAGTTCTAATTCACGAAATTTAATTTTGAGGAATTGGCAGGATTATTCCAAACTTCCATCGTTTCAGGGTGAGTTTAGAATTGTGTTTGGAATGGAGAACACGGACGCAATTAGCGAAGTTATCGTGAAAATTCACTTGAGACAAATAGGTAGGTAAAGTCCCTTCTATTATTAGATATATTTTTATCTGGGTACAATAAACAAATCTGATAAAGTTCTATGGTACCTACTACTAATTAAACAACGATATTAAGTAACTTCTTTGAGAATATATAAATACAATACAAAAAAAAATCTTTAGTTTCAATCAACGTCACAATATTATAAATGCAATTTTAAGTACAAGGTAATTTTTTGTTACATAATAACGCCAAAATTATCGAACGGATGTGCCTGAAACTTGGCATAAATTTACAATGATTTCAACCGTATATCACTAATAATTATCTGTTTATCCATCCACCACGTAACGAAACCGCTAGCGGAAGTAACTAAACGATAAAGTGCTATTAGGTTCAGCTGCTATGCAGAAAAAATCTCTTAGAAAAAAATAACCGAGCTAAGCTATTTCTTTATAAACGGGTTTTTATTCTAATTAAAGTTAATGTCGTGCTCCGTTAAATGAAAATTTAAATAGCTTGGCTTTATTCTTATACAAATTGGTGTATATTATGTATATGCAACGGCAAAGAAAAACATACAGAATATAGCATGACGTATGTTTTTCTTTCCGAGTTTTGTAGACAAATCACAAGAAAAGAGTAAGTACAAAATAAATAAAGCAAAATTCGTTTGTAACACAAATATTAGCTCACGTGTGAATAATGAAAATTGCGTACGAAAAGGTAATAAACAAACAAGACCGAATAAAAAGCTGTTTTCTCGATGGTTACAGGGGAAATTTATCGGTATCTTCTGAAATATATGGCTGCAATGCTGGCACGCGTACGGACTGATTTATAGCGCGATGTCTATGAAACGTAAGGTGTAAAAGGATTAAAGCATACAATATTCGCAAACTAGGTATTTTATGATACCAAATACGAATTAGATTCAAAACTAAAACTAAACTACTGAAAAATCACGCTCTATAAAAGTATGAAACAAGAAAATATTCTCATCTGAAATGTTATGTGCCGTAGTCCATGATCGTATGCCACCTACCCGAATAAACCAATAATTTACTTTAAAAAAAATATTGCAAATGCGATGCTGAGGTTTGAGTTACAGTGAGAAGTTTTAAAAACTTCAAACTATCTAAATCCAAACGGAACCCATTCCAAATCGCGCCTATTAAAACTTTCCTGCATATTATAAAATTAACATATTTTCATTAACCCGCTATCACAGTGCGACCCACCTGAAGCGGAGAAAGAGCCACTTATATCCTTGAAACTTTAATACCTTAAGAATGCTGTGGCTGCTATGACGTCAGCAGAAATGGGTGGATCACTCTGATTTGTCCCGCGCACCCCGCACGCGCACGACGACTAACAGAAACAGACATCGCGCGGCTTTGCCATTGCGTAAGGTCACATTCAGACAATTATTTGAGTAGTAAGAAACGTTTCGTAAGTAGGTACATATTTTATTATAAAATAAATTTAGGATATTTATTGAATGCCGACTTACTGTTGCGGGCTAAAAAATATTATCGTTCAACTTCTTACCTACCGACATTTAAACAAGATAAAATCAGAAAAAAATGCAACAGTATTTACCTACATAGTTTATTCAAAGATAAGTAGGTACCTCCTACCTAATAATATCACCTAATATTAACAAATAGTACAGAACAGATTATTTTTTTACTAATCGGTCCGCGCTCAGTCAGGTCCATACCTACCTACCTACTAAAAATTCGCTAAATGGTTTGTTACTCAATCAAGCCAAAACTACTGAACCAAAATTTGGTAGGTATGCGAATTGTTTGAAAATCATATACCTAGGCTACATTATATCATTATTTTGAGTTTTCGAGTGGTCGAGTGGCATGTATGTTGGGGACTGGGGCGGGTTCGATTCCCGCTTCAGGAGAAATATTTGTGAGATGAACATTGGTGTTTGTCCTAAGTTTTGGTGTTTTATATGTACACTATGTATGTATTAAAAATAAAAGTAGGTATGTATTGTATCAGTTATCTGGTTCCCATAGTACAAGCTCTGCTTAGTTAAGTCACTTACTCACTTTCTCGAATCTTTAACTCTAACTCTAACCCGAACCCGGACCGGATCGAGTCCGGGTCCGGGTCCGGGTTCGCACCGCGAAGCGGCAATCGTCGCTTCGCTCAGGTTGACGATTCGCACGTCCATCTCGTAACCTGTCTCGAAAAGGTACTTACTTAAGTAGTACTTAAGTGCCTACAACAAGTGCCTACTTACTTGTCTACTTAAGTAAGTAACTAACTTAACTAACATACTTAAGTACTACTTAAGTATGTACTCATGTAAGTAAGACAAGTGCCTACTTACTTGCCTACATACTTGCCTACTTAATCGCCTATTACTCGCCTACTTACTCGCCTACTTACTTGCCTACTTAAGTAAGTACCTAACTTAACTTACTTACTTAAGTACTACTTAAGAAAGTACTTAAGTAAGTAAGACAAGTGCCTTCTGACTTGCCTACTTAAGTAAATACCTAACTTACTTAAGTACTACTTAAATAAGTACTTAAGTAAGTAAGACAAGTATCTATTCACTTGCCTACTTACTTGTCTACTTTAGTAAGTACCTTACTTACTTAAGTACTACTTAAGAAAGTAAGTACTACTTAAGTAAGTACTTAAGTAAGTAAGACAAGAGCCTACTTACTTACTTAAGTAAGAACTTAAGTAAACTTAACTTAAGTAACTTAAGTAAAACTTAAGTAAGTACTTAAGTAAGTAAGACTAACTAACTAAACTTACTTAATTGAGTACTACTTAAGAAAGTACTTAAGTATGTAAGTAGGCAAGTAAGTAGACACTTGTCTTACTTACTTAAGTACTTGCCTACCTACCTACTTACTTGCCTAAGTAAGTAAGACAAGTGCCTACTTACTTGCCTACTTAAGTAAGTACCTAACTTAACTTACTTACATAAGTACTACTTAAAAAAGTACTTAAGTAAGTAACGTACCTACTTACT
This sequence comes from Lobophora halterata, assembly GCA_932526365.1. Classification (NCBI taxonomy): domain Eukaryota; kingdom Metazoa; phylum Arthropoda; class Insecta; order Lepidoptera; family Geometridae; genus Lobophora; species Lobophora halterata. Next base: position 3,042,661 of record OW052015.1, read on the forward strand.
TGCCTACTTAAGTAAGTACCTAACTGAACTAACTTACACAAGAACTACTTAAGAAAGTACTTAAGTAAGTTACGTACCTACTTTCTTGCCTACTTAAGTAAGTACCTAACTGAACTAACTTACAGAAGTATTACTTAAGAAAGTACTTGAGTAAGTGAGATAAGTGCCTACTTACTTGCTTACTCAAGTAAGTACCTAACTTAACTTTTTTACTTAAGTAAGTAAGACAAGTGTCTACTTACTAAGTTATTAAGTGGCAAGTAAGTAGGCACTTGTCTTACTTACTTAAGTACTTTCGTAAGAAGTACTTACTTAAGTCAAATTTAAGTACTTACTTAAGTAGTACTTAACTCTTACTTTTCGAGATTGCATGTAGGTCCCGAGGTGAACAAAAGTTGAAGTTTTACCGAGGTCAACCCACCCCTCCCCAACCCTTTACATTCCCATAGTTAGATTTTTCATTTTTCGTATTTTTAGTACTATTTAAGTATGTTCTTAAGTAACTTTTTACCTAAGTACTACCTAAGTAAGTTTTTAACTACTACTTAAGTAAGGACTTAGCTACTACTTAAGTAAGTATTTAACTACTACTTAAATAAGTACTTAACTACCACTTAAGTAAGTTCTTAAGCAACTACTTACTTAAGTACTACTGAAGTAAGTACTTAACTACTACTTAAGTAAGTTCTTAAGCAACTACTTACTTAGGTACTACTTAAGTAAGTACTTAAGGAAGTAAGACAAGTGCCTACTTACTTACTTACCTACCTACCTGCATACCTACTACCTACTGCATAGCTATTAGCTACCATACCTACCTGCCTACTTAAGTAAGTACCTAACTGAACTAACTTACACAAGTACTACTTAAGTAAGTAAGACAAGTGCCTGCTGACTTGCTTACTTAAGTAAGTACCTTAATTAACTTTCTTACTTAAGTACTACTTAAGTAAGTAAGACAAGTGTCTACTTAATAAGTTATTAAGTGGCAAGTAAGTAGGCGAGTTAGTAGGCGAGTAATAGGCGAGTAAGTAGGCGAGTAAGTAGGCAAGTGAGTAGGCAAGTAAATAGGCAAGAAAGTAGGCACTTGTCTTACTTTCATAAGTACTTACTTAAATAGTACTTTAGTAAGTAGTTGCTTAAGAACTTACTTAAGTAGTAGTTAAGTACTTACTTAAGTAGTAGTTAAGTACTTACTTAAGTAGTATTTAAGTACTTACTTAAGTAGTAGTTAAGTACTTACTTAAGTAGTAGTTAAGTACTTACTTAAGTAGTAGTTAAGTACTTACTTAAGTAGTAGTTAAGTACTTACTTAAGTAGTACTTAAGTAAGTTAGTTAAGTTAGGTACTTAGGGCGTAGGATAAGACTTGTACTTTTCGAGATAGCATGTAGGTCCCGAGGTGGACGTGCGAATCGTCAAAAGTTGAAGTTTTTCCGAGGTCACCCCCTTCCCAACCCTATACATTCCCATAGTTAGATTTTTTGTATTTTTAGTACTACTTAAGTAAGTTATTAAGTAACTTCTTACTTAAGTACTACTTAAGCAAGTTCTTAACTACTACTTAAGTAAGGACTTAACTACTACTTAAGTAAGTGCTTAACTACTACTTAAATAAGTACTAACTACTATTTAAGTAAGTTCTTAAGCAACTACTTACTTAAGTACTACTGAAGTAAGTACTTAACTACTACTGAAAAACCACTTAGCCGAAAAATAAATAGCCAAAAACAATTTGGTCGAAAAAACTTGGCCGAAAAACAACTTGACCGAAAAAAACTTGGCCGAAAACGACTTGAAAAACAACTTCACTTTTCGAGATAGCAAGTAGATCCCAAGGTGGACGTGCGAATCGTTAACCTGAGCGAAGCGAAGGAAAAAAAAATGGGGCAAGAAAACTTGTCCTACCTACCGAATTACCTACCTACCTATATACCTACTTACTTACCTACCTACCTACCTACCTACCTACTACCTACCAACCTTCCTAACTACTTCCCTAACTCAAACTTACTAACCCACCTACTCGCCCACCTACTCGACCACCAACTCGCCCACCTACTCGCCCACCTACTCGACCACCAACTCGCCCACCTACTCTACCTTCAACTCGCCCACTAACTCACCCACCTACTCGCCCACCAACTCGCCCACCAACTCGCCCACCAAAACGCCCACCTACTCGCCCACCAACTCGCCCACCTACTCGCCTACCAACTCGCCCACCTACTCACCCACCAACTCGCCCACCTACTCGCCCACCAACTCGCCCACCTACTCGCCCACCAACTCGCCCACCTACTCGCCCACCAACTCGCCCACCTACTCACCCACCAACTCACCCACCAACTCACCCACCAACTCACCCACCAACTCGCCCACCAACTCGCCCACCTACTCGCCCACCAAGTTGCCCACCTACTCGCCCACCTACTTGCCCAATAACTCATCCACCAACTCGCCCACCTACTCGCCTACCAACTCGCCCACCAACTCGCCCACCTACTCGCCCACCAACTCGCCCACCTACTCGCCCACGTACTCGCCCACCTATTTGCCCACCAATTCGCCCACGTACTCGCCCACCAACTCGCTCACCAACTCACCCACCAACTCACCCACCTATTCGCCCACCAACTCGCCCACCTACTCGCCACTTACTCGCCCACCAATTCGCTCACCAACTCGCCCCCCTACTCGCCCACCAACTCGCCCACCAACTCGCCCACCTACTCGCCCACCTACTCGCCCACCAACTCGCCCACCTACTCGCCCACTAACTCGCCCACCAACTCGCCCACCAACTCGCCAACCAACTCACCCACCAACTCGCCCACCTACTCGCCCACGTACTCGCCCACCAACTCGCCCACCTACTCGCCCACTACTCACTCACCTACTTACATGCCAGTACTCACTTTCAGCTCTCGACGATCACATTCTTCAAGTTTCATGTATCTACGTTCAGCGGTTTGGCCTGTAAATTGTCTGTCAGTCAGTCAAATCCGAGCCTCTTATAAATGTTGTTTCATGCGCGTATTGACAATAAAGCCAATAGCCATCTCATTTGCATACATAAATAAATTTATCTATAACGGACGTACTATTCAACAGTATTATGGTGTGAATATTACTTTATTCAGTCATGTTTCGTAAAATCGTTTCGCGAGGCGGTGCGCGCCAGAGCGACGCGGCCTCCCCGTCCCGTAGTCAGATGGGTACTGAGGTCCAGAGCGGTGCACGCCTACTTTTATTGCAAAATTACGTATATTAATTCCTTGTCGCAAGAATTATTAGCGTATCATAAAAATCTTAGTTTATTTTTTTTAACTTTTTTTCACCTTGCTAATGGTATAAAAATATATAATATATATAATGCCGTTTAGGAGAAGAATCAAAAAAACCATTCAAAAACAGCTTTATTTTGGTTTTTTTTTTTTCATATTAAATAAGCGAATAAAATAAATGTTTCTTAATGGTTTTCAAGATAAAAGACCAAATAACATTATAATATATTTTTTTTTTTTTATTAACACCCCTTGACGCTGTTTAAACCTTAGTATTTTGGCCTCAATTCCAGATTACAATGTAGCGACTGCCATAGTTAAGCCTTAATAGAGGATTCTCATAACCATACGTAAGGACACATCCCGAAGTTTCCCATATTTTCGACTAACAATCTGCCTACGGAGCAACCCGACCCTTGCCGAATTAAATTGATACTTCCACGAAGGGATAATATATGATCCTAGGCTGAGGCAAGGTAAAATCTTATGCCACCGTTATATACGTAATCCTGTCTTTGACGCGGGTTATCAAACGCTACATCGCGTTAGATTTGGTGACGCCTCGACTGGAACAAGGGTCTGAGAATTGTTTTAAGCAACTGGCTTTGTTTAAATCTTTATGATAAGAAGTGAGACCTTTGATCGCTTGAATTTCAATTGCGTAGAATCCTTTTTATAGGTACTTACGCGTTTTACATCTACGTGTTCGTAAGTATTAATTATGTAGAAATCATGAAAATTTAAAAATCTAATTAGGTATACATAAAATGTACTTATTTAACTCTATCTTACTTATTTTCAATTCTTCATTACTTCATTGGAACTGGCTAAGAATTGTTTCTAAGGGTTGACCGGGACGACAGTCATTTGCAACACGTAAGACTTTAAACGATTCATTCGAAGAAATTGAGGATATGAAAGTACCGTTATTATAGCATCAAGTGGAAACAAAAAATTACGAACATAATAATATTCAGGATCGCCAGGTACTTATTTATTGCAGTCCTCCGGCCATATAATGATTTATCCGCACTGCCATGTTGCCCATTTCCACTCCCATATATCCACCCGACCCCTCTGCGATAACTCACAAGAATACGTTCTGATTTACCTACTAATATTTTTGTGTATGCAAAAGTGGGTTTTCTGTAATACTGAAACGTTGAGAGACGAGAATGTTTTTCAAAATTAGCTTCCTATTTATTTCTCCTGTACGATTGTGGAAATTTTGTATAAATAGTTTATAGTATAAATTAAGATAATTTATATTATTATTTGAGTACGATTTTGCGATAATAATTATTTGAATTGAAGTTGTTTTTTGAATTGTGACATGAATAATTGAAATCAGTTTTTATGGTTACTAAAGCGTCGATGACACATAAGATTTTGTACAAGCTGATTGTAGGCGTTTTTAAACGCTATCTAGTGTGTGAGCGTGTTAGCTTTTGGGAAGGATTGTCAACAAGCAGATTGTAAAAACGCCGATGACACTGGCCGACTTTACACGTTACAAGCGAAGTCGCTGGCGTGTAGCGTGTAAAAAAGCCGTAATATAAATATTTATTATAAGAACAAAAAAATATCTTGGTGTCATATTAATAAGTAAATAAAATCTTTGAATACTTGAACAAGCACCTGAATCTCTGTAAGTAAATTTTTTTGTCGTATTTGGGATGAAAAAACACCCAATCTTTTCCGCCCTGATTCAGCGCTTTAGGTAAATTGGAGGGCTAAACGAAGGTATTGTAGACACAAGGTTATTTTCGTTCTGCGAGCCCGACCTAAAATAACAGTAAGGTAAATACTCTTTAGCGGTTCAGGTATCCGTTAGCAATACCCGGTAAGGGCCTCGTTACTTTTAACTATTTGCCGGAGCCAAATGTAAATGAGAAAGAATCTATCTGTACTTACTATGTCTCCTGAACTATACAAAAACTAGCTGGTGCCCATGTGTTATTCTGATGTATAAGCTATATTATTGTTAAGTTTCATTAAAATTCATTCAGTGGTTTTTACGTGAAAGAGTAACAAACATCCATCCATCCATCCATCCATCCTTACAAACTTTCGCGTTTATAATATTAGTAGGAGTAGGATAAATATACCTCAAAAACTAGTTTTTTAGTTACGACGGTATTCTCAGGGATTATCTTTAGGTATTTTTGAAGAAAAAAAGGTCTAACAATCGAGACTTGGAAAACAAGAGTACAGAGGTACTTTTTTTTCATTTATTATGAATGTAAACAACTACAATAATATTGTTTGCACTTAAAACCACTAAGGTTTGAGCAATCGGTAATAACTAGAAATAACATTACGAGCGATAAGAAGCGGCGATATACTTCTCATTGAGGTTCATTTATTTCATCACACCCTGTATTATGAAAATTTCTTTCTTCTATGTAGGTAAGGGCTCTTTACAATAAGTACCTAAGTCATCTGCAATCTCGTTTGGGTCACTAATGAGTCGCTTATATGAAAAGCCTCGCACAAAGACACACCACGCTTTTGAAAAATATAGAAGAAAATTGCTTGTGCGTCGTGAAAATAAATTCTGCTCTTGCGAGGTAAAAGTCTCACAAAGGTAAGTGTGTTTAGGAGGCATTATTAAAGTCATAAATAACATGAGAAAAGTTAGAACTCACCCTCCAAGTAAACTGCAGCTGAAATAGATTTATCATTCTCAACGAATGGTCGGATCGTTTCGTAGGAAACCGTCGACAGAAGATTGTCTCTCAAGTCTAACTCGAGTAAACCCGTGATGTGCTCTAGAATATCTTCATAAAATGTTGCAATTCGATTACCCGATAAAGTAAGCTTTTTTAGCTGAGCCAGACCACTGAACGCTCTTTCTGACACAAACTCTATCGCATTGCTATCAAGCATCAGCTCTTTCAGCTCCCATAGGTCTGTGAAGGCGAGATTGCCGATCATCGACAACTTATTATTCCTCAAATTCAATCTAGACAGGTTCTCTAACCCTTCCCACATCTCTCTCGTCACCACTGATATGAAATTATAATCCAACTTCAACTCAATCAAATTATTCAGGTGCTTGAAACAACCCTCGTGGATCAAACTCAAGTTGTTGTTCGATAAATGCAGGATATGCAAATTCGGTAAGTTGAAAAACACATCTCGTTTCAGCTCCGATATTTGGTTGTCGTCCAAGCTTAGATTCGAGAGCATCATCATCTGCGAAAACGAATGCTTATCGAGACTGGAGATCTTATTCGATTTCAAAACTATCTGCCGTATTGTCGAAGAATTCGTGAAAGCATAAGGAGCGATCCTTTTTATAGTTCCAAACTGAATGGTCAAGTGTTTGAGTTTGTCCAATCTTACGATTGCTTTAGCCGGCACGAAAGTTAGTGCATCGTCTGATCTGACGTTGAACGTGAGATGTTCTATTTCAGTTTGGGATGAAAAGTTTGGCCAAATGGGATCCTCTTCGCTTATTCCGCCAGCGAACACCCAACAATCTGCTCTAGCGGCTAATTTTGGCTTGTTGCTGTCACAGTAGCAGTGAACTTTGGATCTCCTGTCTTCGATGTCGCACACGTTAATGAACGTGGGAACGAAGTCATATCGTATGTGACTCGTCACGGCTTCATACTTGCTTTCTGTGAAGGTGAGCTCCACACTCATCAACGACATAATGATGACCAAATACTTAGCGATTTGTTCCATATTGCTTATCTACCTGTAACAAGAGATAAATACATTAGTAAGCAGTTTAACTATCTTAAATCTGGATCTGAGGCAGTTAGTTTCACGCCATTGAGCCCCGCCGGATAAGCTATCGAAGAGATAATGGCGCGCCTCTGGCGAAAAATGATATTTTGAAAGTCGTCATATTTCTTAGTTTTATTACTCTTTTTAAAGATTGTGAAACGTTCAATGCTGCGGGCACTATTTGAAATAAAGTAGGTTAAGCTTTAGCTCTTTTGAAGTTTTATGTATTTTCCTATAACACTGTCATTGAAAGATGCTCTCATCCTGCTGAAGATCGCGGACCGTGACGCATTGCTCTCATAAATTTTTGAGGTAAAGGATTTTCACGCGATCTTTAGTCGCGACACAAAAATAACAACAGATATAAAAATCGCTTGGACCTGACTGACTGACTGACAACAGACAGGCTAAACCACTGAACGTAGAGACTTGGATGGTGTGTTCGTCAAGAAGGGCAAGCGCGTAATAAGAAAGAAATTTTATAAATTTGCAATGCAAGCGAGTGTCAGCTAGTTTCATAAAAGTATCTCTTTTATTTAGTCTAAATAAAATGTTCGTTTCCCCCCTAGTGTTCACTATCCGACTGTCGGCTTTGGGATTCTAGAACTAAAAAGTTACTCTCGGTGTGGAAGTTAGCGAGTGGATTAAAGTAGAGTCTGCGATCCTCTGTTTTAACTGAATTTTTAAGCTTGGAAATTTTAATCACCACAAAAATGAGGTTTGTTTTTAAAATTTTATTCGCGATAAAGACAATAAAACTGCCATTTTATTTACCCTAAGTCTAGAGTGGGTTAAATTGTTCAACATATTGAAAAATCTTGAATTCAACCCTCACCATAGATCAACTTCATCACTTCATGTCATATACTTAGTCAGGATATTATAATGATGCTTGAATTTCTACTAAATTCACTGAACAATTTCAAAATCCCCTGATAATATTATATGTATTTATCCACCCCCAAACCCTTTCGCATGCAAGACCCAAATACTTTACGAAATTCATTCGTTTATAATAAGGTTGGCTGGCACGACCACTAAATTACAGTACACCCATATCCCAATACCCAAGTTATCTTCAATCTTAGGCAACCCTCGGCTTCGTCCAAATTATTCATTACACAGGCCTCTTTGTGTCAGATAGGCCCCACAAATTCCACAAAGGACCGACCACCGGCAGAGCTGTATAAAACATAAGCCTCAAAGTGAGTTTGCTGTTGGGAAGCACTGTTTCAGGATTCTGTATATTATAAATGGATACCAATTACAAACTAGCCAGCTGCCACTCTCCACTACTCATGTAATTACTGTGTAGTGTAGTTTTGAGAGTGACAACCCAAGAATTCAAAACTTCTACAGTTCTGCAATGAAGACTTGCGTAACTCTATATTTTGGTAATATATAGACGTGATCTCTTACCATTAGAGAGTGCCTTGTTCATGTCCATAGTAAAGTTTAGATATGATATTGTAATTGATTGATTCAGGCGTTACTTTGCGGAAATCCATAAATATTAATAATTAGTATAAATATATCTAGTAATAAATCCGCTTGATTACTAAACAAAGGTCCCAATTAACTTAACTCTAGTTTATAATTTAATTTAGGGTTTTCTGTTTTCGGCGCTTTGGTTTAAATTCTAAACTAGAGTTAAGTTAATTGCGACCTTTGTTTAGAAATTAAGCGGATTTATTACTAGATATATTCATACTATTTATTAATGATACTGTATTTTGTATTACAATTATCCTTATTTGTATCATGCGGGTGAAACTTCAGGCAAAAGAAAGTCCAATTTTAATACATGAAATGCCGCCTTATTCTGTCCGTCTGTTGAAACCCCTGATTTATTCAAAACTAAATATTATGAATGACTTTTTACGATCGTAAAACTTTTCTGCTGAATTTATGGTAAGTCTGCCCTTGAAGCTTAGAGATTTTGTACGATATTTCGTCCTTCGCATAAGATTCAATCACATCCAATATAACGGTTTGCCATTAAGTGAATGAGCAGAGTAAAGGCCAATTCACGTTATGAACGTATTTTCTATAGAAATATGTACGAATTGTCGGAAATCGTGTGACTTTCACATAAACAAAGGACGATCAGATAGAATAATCCTTGCCACATATTAACGGCCTTTAAGTCCTCATATTCAGATAAATATCGTGTTGAGGTCTATCTGTTTGGACAGTAAGATATTTTTTCAAAAGGTCGCTGTTTTCGCCCGTACAAAGCAAATTGGATTGCGTTAAAACATCCCATTTAAAATTTTCAGAATAATTTTAATACCGGAGGGGCTAGTCTGGCCAGGTCCCTAATGTCCTAATGACCTGTCGCCTCGAATAGTTACGGTCAACACGCTCTTCATACCCGTGTCAACTCTACTGGTCTGGACCTATCAAATCAAATCCCATAGATGTATAGTTATTTATGTAAAATACCAATTAATTACAACAAAAGCTGGCTTATTCCCAGGAGCTCCACAAGTCCATTGTTCTAAAGAAAATAGGTTCATACTTTGATTACCAACGGCTCCACGACTTTTAATAGTAGATTATGCACTAACGGGATAAAGCAGTGTCTTATGTCGCGGGTGGCATATTGAACCCTGAGCTAACGAGGGACTCAGTTAAGTCCTGAGCGAAGCGAGGGAGTAATTTAAAGTCCTGAGTGACGCGAGGGGTTCAAGCTGCCCAAGACGAAGACAGAATTTATCCCAGAGGAGCATACTCTACTTTTCACACCTTCTGCGAGGCAATAATAAGCCAGGGCTCCGAACTCAGCAGCCAACACCGTCTTTTGTTTCACAATCTTTGAAGTCGCGCCTTTTTCCTTTTTTTATGAGTGGCCAGTTCAATTTTAGAACAAACCTTTTACAATGCCATATGGGCGTTCTTTAACTTAGAGTTTTCCACGAGTTTCCACACGAATTTGACGTTTTAAATTCAAATCATATTACTACCCTAGGGAGTTTCATACAACATTACCACCCTTGGTAGGTAATGCTTTGCTTTACCTTGATGATAGCATGATAAGTAATTGAATATTGTCGAGCAGGTGGTGTGAAAAATAAATTAATATTCCTTTACCAACTGCTCTATGGCATTGTTTGGTACAGTTAGCAATAAAAAGGCCCAATTGGGTGATCTTGCGTATATAGGTAATGTTGCCAGTATGACAAAAGTTGTATAGTATAATTAAGTCTCTTAAAAAATGTTTTTTGTCTGATTTTAGTAGTTTTAGTTTTAGTTTTTTGGATAGATTTAATACTACCGTGTCGTCGCCACTGGGGTCTAGCAGAACACCAGCGCTGCAGCGTGCTGCCAGTACGCTGCAGCATTATAGCTGAGCTAGGCCCCCATTGTATGGAGGACTCTTTTTTGCTGTAATTTAACCTTTCTTGTTCATTTATTTTTCCATGACAATACAATTATTTCTTTTCTTTATTTCTTTAAAAAGCAATATAGGATAGGACAAATATTTGTTTCTTCATGAAATAAAAGACAATGAATAGATAAATCAGAACTCTTTCTATTACTACTACAATCTTTGATACAAAATTTACAAAATAAAACAATTGGGCTAGCAATTAGACTGTTACAAACGAATTATAGGTATCTCAACTGCTCCAACTCCGATCCGACTCATACCCGATGGCAGCTGTGCGCGTACTAGTAGCGAGGGTACTGGCTACATTACCTCCTTGTATTGGCAAGGCTTATTCTATGTTTTATATAGTTATAATATGAATACTTAGAGGATATACCTAGTAATAATCTAAAGAATAAAGTTTCGCTAGGCGAGAATGAAAAACGTCTAAAAAATTAAGATTTACAATTTCTGGCGACCAACATTATTTTGATCTACGAAAATTTCGACGAATTTCCTTCATGAAACTGCGTAAGAACTACGTAAGTGTTTTAATTTGTTTGATATAAATGGCAGAAAATTACTTTTTAAGTATTTTAATACCCATAATTTCCCAATGAAAGTGTATCAGTATTCAGCTCGGCACATAAATAAATTGGCGCTTGACAATAATTGGCAGCCAATAAATTAACTTTAATTGGAACGGCCGCCATTATTAATGGACTGCTTCATTATAAGTAATCCTCAACGTATTTATTTTACTTGGTTGCCGGGCTTGTATGTTCCTAAAACCCATATACCTAATTTAATGTAGGTATTGATCAATTGCCCAATTTATCAAGAATAAATAATAGAATAATGCCTACTTGCACCAAACTGTCAAAGTTTCTAAGCAATTACTTTACTCGATTGGCAGTTCTTAACGGTCAGAATCTGGAATTTTAAGAACTACCAGGCGAGTAAAGTAATTGCTTAGGACCTTTGATAGTTTGGTCAAAGTTTGGTGCAAGTAGGCATAAGAATAGTAAAGGCAAATCCTCTTAATCAGGTTTGTTCCCGTACGGGGGGGTACCACCCGTACTTAGTTAACATCCCTATTGCTCGAACCAGGCGTTTTGCGTCAACATTTATATTGAGCACAAGCAAAGAGTGGAACTCGCTACCGGCGTCTGTATTTCCGGACCACTACAATCTTGGAGTCTTTAAGACTAGAGTGAATAAGTTCATACTAGCCAATTGTGCTCCATCTTCGACCACACCATCACTTACCACCAGGTGAGATAGTGGTAAAACGCTTGTCTATTCTTAATAAAAAAATAAAAAAAAACAGGTGTAAGTTGCTTATTTCTTTAAGATTCTAGTCTAGACAACTATAGAATATGATCCCTGTCTATGTCAATTGTCGCAAAAGAATTACATCTTGTTGTTACTCCTTTCTTATCCTACAAAACATTTTTTAACCAAAAAAGTTGTACAAAAACCTTATCATGATATTAAACGCTTTAGCCTCTTAAGCTCGACGTGTATGCAAATATGCGATGCAATATTCCACTCTTTGCAAGCTTTAGGAGCCCCTACTGGTGAAGGCTTAGATTTCCCGAGCTAAATCCAGAAGATTTTTACACATTATCGCAGCAATCATTCGATAATTCACAAGCAAAACTTTCCGCAAATTGGTGGAGGGGCAAAAAAAAATCTCCAAAGCAGCTGTTCCCAAGCAAATTGTGAAATAATTCACTAAATTTATACTGGTTGTGAATCGCTCAGGGCGACCTAATTTCGTAATGGCACAGCAACCCGCGAGTACCATTTGATTTACTGCAAAACTTTCACTTGATCCAACGTTTTGTTTATTGAACATTGCAAAAAGATGATGTGACGCATTTAAGGCTATTTTTCGTAAATTATAAAAGTTGAATGAGTTTTGTAATTTGTTTGAAAGTGCGGCCAAAGGCGGTATCAATTCTCATTAAGGTAAAAATCTTTCCGATCGAAAGGTCTGATAAAAACTCAGAAAACTTTTGGGTTCTCGAAGAATACTCAAACCTCATAAACTCGTTCCTAGACTTTTTTGAAAAAGTGTTGCCCGTAAAAGGGAGCAGAGAGAAACAATACATTTTAGGCATCGCATTTGACAGCTATAAATATCTTACTTACCTACCTTCTCATATTCTACACATTCCTTTAAGTTCTGTTCAAATAAATTATGAAACTGCCATTTTGACTTGTAAACAGAAGAAGACTTCTAAAGCATTTTGTAGATGTTTCTCCCCTGCAAGCCTGCACCCAATGCTTCAGATTAATACATCGTGTTACTCTCGGCTGAATTTCCCCACAAATAATGCAACAAAGGCGAGATGCAAGAAATGCTATCAAATAATGGCAACATCACTGCGCGCCATCTGTGCGGATAGAATGAAGTTTTATAAAGCCCGGAAGCAATCGTGTGTTTAAAGAAACTGCATCAAAAGATACACTGTCTGTTTAGCTTCGGATTTTCTATCAATTTTCGCATTGTAGTTTTTCAAACTCATACTTGTCGGCAATACTAGGGTACAAATTAATAAATAAATAAAAAAATAGGATTTTTCAGATAATGTCATCCAGCCCCAAACTAAGCAGAGCTTACACTATGGGAACCAGATGACTGATATACTTACTTTTTTGTTGTAAATACAAACGTAGAATACATAGAAAAGACTCCGGACAAACATCGATATTGCATCATACAATCTAACAGAATAAAAACTATTTTTCCTCTACACTTTTTCACGAGACAAAAACGTTTTTCATTCATAGCAACAATACTGATTGGCAGAGACAGCGAAATCCGTGAAAAACTGAAAAAGTGTAAAGCCATTGTGCCGCGATATAACGGCCGTAATAGTCGTTATTATGCTGGTACAAGCTGCATTGCAGTTAACAAGTTGCTGGCAGTCACTTAACGATAAACTTGTACATACGGTACCTACATACCTACCATTAAGAGTAAAAAGCAATATTAGCGCAAAGAGAAACACGGCAAACGTGAACTTCAAACATTATTTCTTTTTTTTATAGTTTTTGTGAGCATTTATTTATCTACATAGTCAACGTTGTCCCGACCGCATAGCGTTTTGCAAAATAATGAGGTTAATCCTCTCCGTTGCATTAGTTCGCAACCCTGCAGAATTCCGTGTAGATAAGTACCAAATATTCTACTTCAAAGCAGTAAAGGTAAGCATTACTGTGCTTCGGTTTGAAGGGCACTGTAGCTAGTGAAATTACTAGGTTTTCGAGTGAAACCATCAAACATTCTCAGTGGGCAACAGTGTTGTACCAGCCGGGCCTTATAAATCACAGTCCTGTGTAGCAGTGTTCTGGTCATGAGCAGACAGACGTAATCTCTTACGATCAGGAAAGTGCGTCACTTGGTTGCATTAAAAAATCTATGGTTGAGGGCTGGACCCAGTAAAATCACCAATTAGTTAATAGCTTTACGTAATTATTTGCTTGAAAATGTATCAGAACTCTGCCAAACTTTAGTGAAATTCGAAAACTTAGGTAATGTTGGAAGTAGTGTACGTAGGTAGGTACACCGAACGCCACCACTGAAACTAAGTACCGTCAGCTTTATAATTGTCTAAAGACAATGTAACAAATGGTGTAAACACCCAGCTTACGCCGGTGTTCTCCTATGATTAAACCACTGACGGTTTATATTATGGGTATGTCGTATCGTAAGTGGTTTAACAACATCAGTTGGTACATTACTCACACACATACATGATGCGTTTGTATGAATGGTTGAATCACAGGAGAACACCGGCATAAGCTGGGTGTAAATACCATTACAGAGCCGACTGAACATACATGAATAAGTACCTAGAGTATACTTGAGGCTTCTGTTGAGTACTTGAATTGCTCGGTAGTATTTATTCTCCCCTAGCGCTCAATATACAGGGTTACAAACACGTTACGTGACGCCGTGTTCAACCTTTTACGAGTATTTTCTAGTTGTATTTTCTATCATACTGATCTCTCCAATAAAGTTCACAGTACCTACTAAATATTGTATGTTTTTATAAATATTTATGTTAGTCTCTAAGGTATATCATATGGGCCCTAGTTAAGCTACATTGTACTTTTCTTGTGTCTGAAATAAAATTATTATTATTATTAAAATGATTGGATATTGAGCTTTACTATCAAAATGTCTCAAAGTGAATGAGCATTATAACAGTCTTGCACTTGGCTGTGATTCAATGTAGATATGTACTTCTACTATCAAGAAAGAGCAAGAAAGAGCTTATCTCATTACTAGTTCAATCATAAAAAAAGTTCTGACCACTCGACAGAAGTGAAAACTTCTTCAAAGCTGAGGTTTATAATACGAAATACAACTATTTGTTCTCATTTGCATACAGATGGAATACAACTTAGGTGTAAGTAGCTAGTACACAATGCACATGAACCCTGTCAGGGCGCAACAACTTTGAGTTCATTTTTATATTTAGTAGGTACTTTACTTACATAATATTAGATTGTAGGCTCGTTAGTGCACCTATTACATACGGAACGTTTTCTAATTTAAAATATTTGCATTTGTCACAGTTTGACAGTACATTGACATGCGCTACCATTATTTGATATCGTTACGGTAAAAGAATAGACAGTTAGTAGACGCATTACCATCTTTACTTAGTAATATTATACCAGCCGACTTTCCCCGAAGTACTGTTACATCCGAGCGTTTGGAGCCCAGTAGCCCAGTAGTCCAATTTACTCCCTACGAAACATTTCGCTCAGTCCTAAATAAGTTTTCACTTCAAAAACATTTCTTACGATGACCTACATTTACAACGAGACACCCTGAACGGCCGTTAAAGACAAAAAAATGTAATAACGACCTATATTACAACGAGTTTTTGAATTCGTTTCTGTATTTTTTTTTTCATAAAACTTAACTATCCAATATTACAAGAAAGGCAAAGGCAGTTCACAGTTAAGTAGGGTCCTTATTCCTCGTAGCATAGCGGATGACTGCGGCGATGTACCGTGCATCTCAACGCTTTGTCCAGTCCCGCGGGAGGCTGCGACAAAGCGGACCGACCGCAAGATATCTGCTAAGGTTATTTGAATCGAACAGATTGCGTTGGAATACTGTAAACTTAGTGCGGTTTTTATGATTTCCTTTTTTCACAGTCCTTTGTTTTATTGCCTCTGGTCTCGACTATTTCAAAAGAGACAAGATTTTAATCAAATATCTTTTACAAATTTATTTATGTAAAGCGTGAGATAAAGTTGGTTTTAAAAAAAACAAAAGGTTGGCTTACGTTTGACCACAAGATAGGAAGCCTGCCAGTAAACAAAATAGTGTACTTCACAAATAGCCCACTTTGAAAGTATTTTATCATTACTCTGTTTCAAAATTTTGAATCAGACCAAATAAAAATCCGTATAGGCTGGCTCTGCAGCTACATTAGTAGAGTTCCATAAACGGCGTAAATATGTACTATTAAATAATGGATATTATGCATTTGAAAAAAAAATCATCGCTATATATTTGGTGCTGTACTAAATGGTTATATCTGGCGAATAAGATGCAACCACGAGCTTTACAACCTATATAAAGAGCTGAACGCTGTAAAGCACGTTATGTTTGATCGTCTGCGATGGGCTGGCCATGTGGAAAGGATGGATGAGGCGAGAGCCGAAGCGGATCCTACACGGGAAGCTTGAAGGCTGGAGACCTCGAGGTATACCTAAACTTCGATGGCTAGATAGCATTGAAAAAAACTTCAAAGCACTCGGAGTCCGCGGCGGGAAGGAGAAAGCCAAAGATCAGCTTGGCCAGGCCAAGGCCCACCCGGGGCTGTAGCACCAAGGATGATGATGATTTGAAAATTAGTCTTTATTTAAAAAAGTGACTCCGGATGTGATGTTCTAAATTTGAGCTGCAGGTCTATAAAATCTTGCAAACAAAGAAGTATACCCACTTTAATACTTTATCGTGTAAAGCGACCTTTTCCAATATGTTATTCAGGCACATCCCCGTCTTGTCTTTGCTGTGGGGGGAAATCTAGTTAGTGCGCGCATGGTATGTAATACGACGTTAGGTTCCAACTAAAAGGTTTTCCACAAGATCGTCTATAATAACCTCTTACGTAATTAATAAGCGTAACGTAAACTTTCAGCAACTTTATTATTAATAGTAGATTATGCACTAAGGGGATAAAGCAGTGTCTTATGTCGCGGGTGGCATATTGAACCCTGAGCTTACGAGGGACTCATTCGCTCAGGAGTTATGTAGAGTCCTGAGTGACGCGAGGGGTTCAAGCTGCCCAAGACGAAGACAGGCTTTATCCCAGAGGAGCATACTCTACTTTTCACACCTTCTGCGAGGCAATAAAAAGCAAGGGCTCCGAACTCAGCAGCCAACACCGTCTTTTGTTTCACAATGTTTGAAGTCGCGCCTTTTTTTTTTTTTTTATGAGTGGCTAGTTCGATTTTAGAACAAACCTTTTTCAATGCCATTATGGGCGTTCTTTTACTTAGAGTTTTCCACAAGTTTCCACACGAATTTGACGTTCCAAATTCAAATTACATTACTACCCTTGGGAGTTTCATACAACATTACATCCCTAGGTAGGTAATGCTTTGCTTTACCTTGATGATAGCATGATATGTAATGTGATATTGTCGAGCAGGTGGTGTGAAAAGGAATATACCCTCCCAATTTCATCTTTTTAGGGTTATAGTTTAAGCTGTCCATAATTTCCTTCGTCTTTTTTTAGTAGTTATTAAAAAAATTACTTATAAAATTCATTAAAAATCTCTATTTATGTACACGACTAATTACTAACTTAATGATAAAACAAAATTGAACTAAGATGTTATTTAATTAGACGGTGATTTTAAATTTGGATAAATAAGGATTATTTATAATTTGACAACAACAAATGTAATACAATAATTTGATAACATACAAAAATTGAAACCACAAAATATAGGTGTAAGATGTTATGCGGCGGTCAAGTTTTGTGTTAAAAAGAACCCCACTGAAGATTCCGGCCTCGTTTCGTACTAACTCGATCACACGGCCAAGGCTATTTTACAGACCACGATGATGCTTGCGTAATCTAACTAGATCTTTATTATCGGTCGTGTGGAAGTCTTGTTTCTAGTATGAATTGGGCTCTAACGGATATTGACGGCAACTTTGATATTATGGTACTCTTGTCTTAGTGCTCAAAGTAAGAACTTATCGAGTGATTAAGTTGGTAGGTACTTCTGAAATGTTCATAAGCTGAGTAGATAACTAAGTAGAAGGACCTAGGACACATTTATGTAATACTAGCTGGCGCCCGCAATTTCGTTTTCGTTGCGTAAGCTTCAATATTATTATTTTTTTGCCAAAAAGCAATGCTTTATTAACACACAAAATTCCTTTTTATCAATTTTTTTCAAACTAACAAAAGTTACTTCACTAAAAATGTAACTCTTCTAACTCACAAACTAACTGTACGAAAGCTGTCAAATTTATACACGTATCATTTGAAGAATAGGACTAACTGAAAATCATATGGATTTAATACTAGTGCAGCCTCTATGTGTCAGCCTACGAACTTTTCAGCCCATCTAATATTTTCAATATTTCTTTCTTAGTCCTTACTCCCTTTCAGCTCTTGACGAATACATCCTCCAAGTTTTAAGTCTCTACCTAAGTTCATTGATTTGGCTTCAGTTCAGTCAGGTCCAAGCCTTTTATGTATTGATTGATAGATAAATGGAAGGTAAATAGCGTTAGCCAACTAACTTGTTTTATTAGCTTTATTTGTAAACCTTATATGTGTTTATTGAGGAATATTTACCTTAGATAAATTTTTATTACGTTGATCATTTTTTCCTATTATTACCTACAGAATATTCATTTATATTGTCGTGATGCTAAATAAACAACCATTTTTTTGACCTTTATTGGTCTATATATAGGTACTGCTAAATTAATTGTTTGACGACTTTAGTTTAAGGATGTGATGGCATAATCGAAGATGATTATCAAATATTGGAACCAGCCTTTACACGTTTAAACAATAAGCCAATATTATGTGGCACAGACGTAACTACTTTTCTTGCTATCTTCTTCTTCTCAATGCGGTGCAAATTCAAAAATGCGGTGTATATGTATATATATATATATATATATACACCGCATTTTTTTAATCACAATAAAAAAATGCGCATAATCATTTGCCGTTATTACACACAGACATAGCAAAAAACTTGAAAAGAATAAGTCGTTTTTTTTTGTAATTTGTGGTGTTAGAGAGATTTATATCCCTACACATCGTATAAAATATTATAATAACCACCGAAAAGTGCGATGACGTTAACAAGAAGATAGGTAAGTACTAGGTTACTAGGCAAGTAACCCCGCTATAATGCTATAACCTGTGTTTTTTTTATATTTCGCTGAACATCCAAGAGCTAATATTGTCTTACCAATAACCTTTGAGAAGGATTTGGGAAACTTCAAAAATACCTACGACCGAGTAAGCGGGGTCGAATCTCTCAAAGTTTTAATAAAGAGCGTAATCAATCATACATTTTGGACCAACTCTAAACATAGGTTTATATGTTTTAATGGATTGCCTTACTTGTTGTTTAATAAAACAGTTAAGTTTATTTTTATACAATTCCTAATATAAAATATATATTTGTATTAGTCGTGAACGAGTTAAAGTCGGATTAAAATATCTATGCATTGATATTCTTATGATTTGTTTGTTTAAACATCTAACTACGCTACAAAATATGGAGATTGTGTTGTAAAAAGAAACAATCTAAAATTCCCTGTAGGTATTACCTACGTTAATTTTCAGTCTGGCGTTTGACTTTCATAATTGAGGCAGCTCATATTTTACGAGAATAGAGTTGACGTATCATTACGAACTCTGCTCTTGTTCGATGTTTAACATTGATGTGATGAAATAGAACAGTTAAATTAAATGACAGACATATAGTAAACAAAGCTCTTTTGGTGAGGAAGGTTTCATGAATTTCCGTATGAATATTTACAGAGAGTCACTCCTCAAACATTTTCACGTTGAAAACCTTGTAAATACAGAGAGGTGCAGAGCAGTTAAGGTTTAGAGAAACTCGGGTTGGCTTTCAACTAAATATTCCACGTTGGTACTTATTTCATAATTTCTCGTAAAATGCAAAGAGACAGCACAAAGTCTCGAGAGCTCGTGAGGAAATGCTACATTTCACAGTTTGTTACATAACTAGGCAGATAATGTAATTAGTGCACGTACTTTGTTAATACTAAAGTAAACTAAAAATTAAAAGAGCTAGTACAAACAGCCGGTTATTTCCGTATTAATCGCATGTTCCGCTAATTGCTTCGTCGCATTAAAAATCGGCCGTTTTAATATGCGTAGCAAATTACCTTAATGATGCAACCCTAACCAACATTTCATATTTTATACTCTCCATTCTAAGTTTGCCTGAAGGAAATCGCTGGTTAGCGATATGGTAGAGTTGACGAAACCTCCTAAAAATCCCAACTATCACTAGTATCCCAGTAGAATCTCACTAGTATTTTATATACAAAAATTGTGAAGATGTTTGTTGCTCAATCATATCTAAACTACAGAACAAATAGAGCTGAAATTTGGCATGAGAATAGTTTTTAATCGAATACCACGCAGACAAAGCTGGGCAGTGGTTAGTGTAAAATACAGAAGGATAAAGCAGCAAGCAATACTCGTTCTATTTGACGGTTATCTGTGGGGGCGTGACTCAGTGTGATACCACGCTTCAGGCTGTAGCTCTCAGGCACAGTTTGTGCTAGCACAGCGACTGAACTCTTATCACAATAGAGACGGATCACTTTTAAATCCTATTTAAAATACTGGCGCTTTTTAGAAAACTTTAAAACATAAGGGTTTAGCTTTGCCTGGAATAATAAACCGATTGTGACCTTTTTAATTCTTGTGAAAACTGCGGTCCACTTTATTACCAAAAGCACATATATAAATAATAAACGACCACTAATGGAGACCTTTTCCCGCAAGTAGCTTGTAAAATATAGTAAATTCATTTCAACAAGATTAAAAAAATAAGGATATAATAGTACATTATGATATAAGTGCGGTAAGTTGATAATTACAGCCGAGGCGATATTGCTAGCCCGAGCCGTAGGTGAGGGCTACAAGAAAGCAGAGGCTGTAATTATCAAAGCGCACGTATGTCATATGACGTTTGATAACACATTTGCGAGGAAATAAATTTAACTCGGACTTGACGATATTTTCAAATAAAAACAATACAGCGAAAAGAAACAGCGCGTGCAATAATTTTTACTTGTATAAAGCTATGCGCTTTTTTTTTAAGGCAAAGGCACAAAAACAGCCAGTATTACTAATAAAGTATATTAATATTTTTGCGTTTTGTTATATTTAAATGGTTGTAATTTATGGTCAATATTAATTAAATTAAAGAATTAAATGTTTATTTATTATATTTTATCTCCCAAAGTTAATTTTATTCATAAAATGTTGACCACTTTTCTGACATAAAAACTCTTTGCTTAGATTTAAAAAAGTACCGTTCATTTTAAACGGAGAACCTGGATAAACCTTCCTTTTTTAAATACATAACCGCACTAGTGCGTTTTACATTACATTATCGCACTAGTGCGCAATGAGGTACAATACGATATTGATATTGGTGAAATAATAGACTCTTTACGAGCAAATGTGTAATAAAGATATTTACAACATTGTTTCTACTTAGGAATTCCTACATTTTCACAATACACAACGAAAAGATTACTACAAAAGCCAACTTATTTAATTAATTTCTTTCGACGCAATTGTAATTGTTTTAAACATTTTCCGCTTCATAAAAAGATACCTACTTTCACAAAATTAAAGTGTCACATTTCTAGGGCAGTGATAAAACTTTGTGGTCTAAATGATATTTTGTGGAACGCCGACGAAAAAACAGACATCTTAAAGAAGATAAGGTTGAAATGGACCTCGCTTTAGACTGTAGTTTAGATCCAAGATGTGGAATAAATTCGGTTTAAATTCGAGATAGAAACTAAACGATTTATAGTAGGGACCGTAAATGCAAACTAATGTTCCGTGGCTAGATTTATACATTCCCGTTTGTTTAAATTTAATCTACATAAAGCCTTAACATAATCTTAATTTAAAATATTATTTCATAGATTATAAAGCTGTCATTTCATGTATTATTGCGGGTATTTATAGGGTAGTCCAAGGTTTCGACTGTATTGATATAGCCGGGGTAGTAGTCGTGGGTAGTAACTAGTAAAGGTGAAATCTATAATAGTCGTCAACAACGCCATATTTTTTTTTATTTTTTTTATTTAAAAACATTTTAACTAAATGATAAACAAAATCTAAACAAATATAAAATAGGAATTCAAATGTCATTATTTTTTTGCTCTATAAAATAGCTTCATTTTTCTATGATGCAAGGGCATTCATTATATATCAATAAAATAAGGTAATTATATAACATATTTTTTATCAATACACACAAAATAGATAAAGTTGTCTGGTATATAATGCTTTAGCATAAAGCCAACCCCTTGTACATTTTATTTTGTATCTTGTACAATAAAGAAAGTAAAATAATTTAACCTTAAGTTCAACATATTTTTTAAAATAAAATAAGGCAGCGAAGGTTTTGAACCCCCAAATCCTGACGTCCGAGCAAAAAGGCTATTCGGCACTTTATCTCAGAACCAGCACTCACCAGATGCCTGTCTAGCTGCCGCTGTCGGGATGCTGCGCAATACACTAACTTTCAGGGAAATTAATTCAGTAACAAAACCGTGATAAGATTATTTTGTCATCCTGTCTAGGAAGTATTTTTTTAAGTTGAATAAAGCTGAGGCCAAACGAGCGTAAATTTTGAGTTGTCAGCCGTGTAATTTCTGCTGCATTTGTTTTCATAGAAAAGTCCTGTTTGATTCACGCGGCGACGCAAAATTAGTTTTGCTGCTGGGCAAAATTTACGCGACCGAAAATACGCGACTCACTATTCAAAAAATTACGCCCGTTTGTCATCAGTCTTAAAGTTATCTTACACCAACTTGAGTAAGTCATTTCATTTTGCTCATAATGAAGACTTTAGTGATGTAAAATTACCTTTGTGAATCGTAGATAATAGTAGACCTTTAATGGAAACATGCATCTGTGATCGATAACAATGTTTAAAGTATTGCTCCGCCTATTTTATCTAGAACTCCATTCATGTTTTACTTTTATTCAGACAGGGTTCAGAAAACACCAAAAACATGATCCTTTCTGCTTTAGAAACTTTCACGACTGAAACGTATACTTAAAATAACAATGCCTCGGCACTTTCAAAACCCTAATTCCTTTCACAGGGGCTTTATGGATTCATGTATTATCGTAAAACGCGATGGTTATCTCGTAAATTGAGGAAATGGCTACTTCATACGCGAAATCGCTTTTGCTCGTAATTCGCACCCGCTGACCAGGCAGCAGTTGCATTATTCACCCGGCAATGGCTCTAAACACGTTACTGGCACGCGTCATCGAGAACACCGTTCAGTTGGCCGTGTAGCTATTCCGTTGCATTGTCCGGTTTCTGTAGACCGTTCTTCGATCGAATAAGGCTAAAACAAAAGCATTCTGAAGCGCATTCTGAAGCCAGACAAATGTCTCTGGCCAGAAATGACTTCAGAATATATTTACATAGAATCTTTTCGTGCATTATGTAATGTAATTACATAGTGCATGATAGGAGCCTCTTTAAGGCACACTGGAAATCCTTTCACTACACTGGGTCGAAAGTACTAGTCACACGATAAGAAAATGTACATAAATGTGAATATCTAAGAATTTACAATTAGATACATAGGAACTAAATACAATTTACTTTTTTATAGGTAAACAAGTGACGAGATCGGACGCTCTCCTGATGGATATATATCAAGCCTTAATACCCATGACCAGAACATGATACACAGTACTTTGAAAGCAGTCAGCCTCGAAAGCCCAGTAATTTCATTAATTACCTAAAAGTTTCAGAACCTAGAAAATAAATAGTAAAAATATATTTTTTTATCTTGTTATTAACCTATCTGAAGCGTCCATGCGACAGTGATAATTTAGCCACTCGTAAATAATAAAATAACATAAAAACTGACTAGATTGCGGCAAACCCTTCTGACTAAAACTCGAGAGGGATTGAGCGAAAACATTTTTACAGATTCCAAAGTACGCTAGTCCATTAAGTTTTATTAAATTTAGCCCGGGCCCGCTAGTTTTGCTCATGTGATGCTTCGCTAAGTGCCGGTCTTGTAGTTCCAAACTTAGTTTTTAGCTAAATTGAAATTGTTCGCCTTGTTTGAGAAGTTGATCAGACTTCTTATTATTATAGAGGTAGTTATCGTGTTTAAAGTGTTTACGTGTCCCTAGAAAAGTAGTTAGGTACCAAGATATATTCTGAGAATAAAAAGTTTATTTATCATGAGGAGTCTAAAGGTTAAATTTATGAAAATTAAACCAAAATATTTAATGAAACTCGAAATAATAAGGCGCTCTCGGCAAATCCATATTATGAAAAGAAAAGCAAAAGATAACAAAATCCGCATCTTCCTCGCCATAAAAATTAAAATTATCTGAAAACAGAAAGAAATTAGAATGTTTTCACAGAAAAACCGTTATGAATGTCGTGGCATAAATGACTCCGGGCTACCGTTGCCTAATAAAATTTCATATTTCGGGGGAAGTAAAAATAAAAGTTGAATGTGTTGGTAGATAAACGTTGAGTTTGGTGGTATACAGACTCCAAACCAATTTTCTGGCTAGACTTAGAAATAGTAGAACTGCATTTCATAGTTTGTTATCTAAGTTTTATAATTTTAAAATTAGTAATTAGGTATTCAAAAAAAATCTAAGAGTTAAGAGAGATTTTTTACAGGTGCTGTTCTCATAGACACTGTAGATAGAAAAAGTAGAACTGCATTTCTACTTTTTCGTATTTTGTAATCTAAGAAAATTTTGTAATTTTAAAATTAATATAAAAAAAATCTAATGCCGACTTGCACCAAACTTTCAAAGTTCCTAAACTATTACTTTACTCGCTTGGCAGTTCTTGGCGATTAGAATCTGGATTGTTAAGAACTACCAAGTGAGTAAAGTAATTGCTTAGCGACTTTACCAGTTTGGTGCAAGTAGGCATTAGAGTCTAGTTTTTTAAAGGTGCTGTTCTCATAGTTACTGTAGATACTGAAGAAGAAGAAAAATAGAAAGGTACTGTCTCCATTTTTTACTTCCACAGCTAAAATTATCTTCAAAACGCCCCAGAAATATCTCACTCTGTATGCACCCTTAGTAGGTAATCGTATTCAAACTAGGCGTGGCGTTGGCAAATTTCGTTTGTTTACGAGTTTCATTATATTGTTACTAAAGAGCTTAATTAAAATAAGGGATGGAGAGGGTAAAGCGGGCTCTAAACAGTTTGTTGTACTCCTACTATTCCTGACAGCTTTGAGGACGGCAACAGCAGCGTAAAACGATTAAACGTTTGTGCATTCTTGACGGCAAGCTGGAAAGAATTTAGGTCACTGTCCACGGGCAAAGTACCCAAAAGGCTGGCGACGACGTTACCTCGTAAACGTACTAAAACTACGTACGTACTAAACTAATTCTTTGACGGAGGTGACCGAGGTAAGCTCAAGCCCTTATGATAAAGTTTTGTTACATGCAATTCTACCACTTTATTGTGTACCTATTTGTTAGAATTTTACCCATGTGAAGACAATCAATGTATTGAGTAATATGTATGATGAGAACAGTGCTACACAGGTGTTTGTTTTGATTTGTCGTTTAGATGAAAACTTAAATATTTTTTTTCTTTTGTCCTGAAGTCCGCAATCAAACGAGTATGGTATAAAATAAAATAATTTGATATTATCCATGCTTGCAACTGCTCGTTATTTACGAGACAGGATATTTTTGTGTTCAAAATGTGTAAATTCAAGTCAGTTTGAAATAAAATATAGCGCTCATTTTGCAAAGCGATAGCCTATAACAGAGGCTTATTTTTCCTGCATAAAAGGAGCTTTTTTCTTCACAGGATTAAATATTAAAGCAATAAGGTCCTCCAGACATGGCGAAACATTACTTTTTTATATCCGTTGAGGTTTTATTGAGTGCATATTTTGTCGAGTAACGCGGTCCCTGTTTGTCGGAACTCTTTTAAATTTTTAATAATGGAAAAAATATAGGAAAAAATTAGTTACAAGATAGAAAATGATATTTATAAATAAGGATATTTTTGTATAGTTATGTTATATTTTTGTATTAATACTATGATTACATAGTGACACCTAAATTTCCAATCCATCCAAAGCCATCTGAAAGAGATTATAATATGACCGCCCATTATGCTTAACTTTTCATGTTCCTTGTGTTTTGCATATTTTTATTGTATTTTGGTGAGCATATAGAGTTATCTATATCCTGCCTATTCTAAGAAATGTAGGTACTTACAAGAGTATGCGAAAACTTAGTTGTTCTGATACCCAAACCGCATTTACCACAAGCCATATTGTCGTGTGTCGCGGGAGTGGTCTCCCAGTCTTGGCATTGTTTCAAAAGCGAAATACTGAATGCCTTAATACTTACACAAAGTAGAGTTTCCCTAGGCTGCTTAGGTTTATTATTTCATGTTAGTTTCGTTAGGCATGTTAAGGCTCAACGCCATTTGAACTAAGTTAGGCTTAGAAAGTTTTCTTATTGAAAATCGTTCTGAATTTCACTCTTACAGATTTGCGCTTCTAGGTTCGATATCTGTTCAGTGAATATTTATTTTACTTTGCAGGAACATTGAGCTACATGTGTTAACGTCTGACACACGGCTTTTTTACACGCTACAAGCCAGCGACTTTGCTCGTAGCGTGTAAACTCGCCCAGTGTCATCGCCTTTTTCACAATCTGCTTGTTGACAATCCTTAATCCTTCCAAAAAGCTAACACGCTCACACGCTAGTTTTTAGACTCGCCAACAATCGGCTTGTAAAAAAAGCCGTGTGTCATCGAAGCTTTAAGAAATATTTAGTGCGGTTTCAGACTAGCGCATTTATGTCGCGCGTATATGGACGGATTGTACTCGCAAAACTCTCTCGGGGCTTGCCGTGCGCACACGCACTACAAAAAAACAAATCATGCAAATCCATCCTGTTAATCCGCTAATCTGAGGCGACAGACATTTCAAACAAAATATGAGGTTTTCAAGTCCTTGTATCCGCTAAGGTAAACGTGTGACTCAGATAGCTGGTGAAAGGTACGTTATTCTAAGTTCATAATCAATATATAAACTATAGAAACCAGCACGGGAAAGAAAACTGTCTATTTATAGAACAATGCCTCAGATGCAGCTAAGAACGACCCGTCTTATGATCCTCACAGAGGTATGTTTGCAAGGCGACGTAACGTCAAACGTCGACCTATAAGGCTATTAATAGCATAAGAGTCTAGTGTTGCCAGTAGATATTGATTTCTAAAAATGGATTCTTGAGAGCTGTAGGTATAATATTTTAGTATGTACTAGCAACGCTGATAGAGTCATCGTTTGAAGTGCCATTTACAAAATAGCTTTGCGTTTAGCACCTCGGCTAGGGGTCAAGTTGGCATAAGCTTCAAACAAAGTCATACCCAATCTCCAATCCATATGCTTCGAATCGACAGCTGACATTTCCACAACTTCCTTCATAAACCTCGCTTCGGCTCGGCATTACTTAATTACGTCCCAGTTGGAATTAATCCGTTTAATTTATTGTTTGTTCACAGCTCGTAAAGTTTAAGACTGAGTTTGTTCATTGTAACAGATTGTTCAGTGTTTGGTCCTACCTTACCTATATCAGAAGGGACGTTTATTAAAATTTGACAATATTAACAATCAAAGGTGGATTCGTAAGCTTAAACTGAAATAACAAAGGCAGCCACGCTGCTCCGTTGCACTGCATTGCGTCGTTTATTTTTACTGGCATTTTTTTAAAATTATGTCCAAATCTAGCGCTGCGCTGCAAATATGACAACTGAATGCAAGGGGCATTTGGCTTTGCCTGTGTGACTCTATCAATATTTATGTAATAAATTTTATACACTATAGTAATAGGTACTAGTACCTACTATGATGCGGCCCAGCCATATGTATAGTGCAGCCAATATACAGGGTGTGGCTCTTTAAAAAATAAAAAATACCAGTAATCCCACGGTTGTCGCGTTATTGGAAATTTTCAAAATGTCCAGTTAGGTTGTCCACTCTTTGATGCCAAAACTCCCACTCGCAGATAAAGGATTATCCATTATTTACGCAACAACCTGTATATTACTTAGGCAAAAAAAATATCATGGGAAACCTAACTCCGGATTAATAGATTTTAAAGGTAGGTTTTAAAGGTATCTTAACCAAAATAGGTGATGGATGGTTTTTTTAGGAATTTACTTCAAAAGTTACAAGTTTAAGTACGATACGTAGGTATCTGTAAAATACTTTGTTAATATACATAGTTAATTATGTTAAATACATGCTACAATATTGATTTTATAACAATTAATGATACCAGATAGATGAAACAACCAATGCCATGCTTTTTAGGAAATCGTATGCAAAATAGATTCCGCGACATAGAAATACCAAATCTACATAAAGTATAAAGTATGTAAGTATGTATAAAGGAAACGGCGTATTTACACTACCTGCGAAAACCCTACGTCGTATCTTTATGTTTTCTGATTGAAGAACCTTATTGGTATACATCTTACCATTTATCTTACTCTTGTATGCTACAAATTAAACTAATCTTCTTACATTTCGTTTGTTTGTATAGAACGCGCAAAATCCGCGCAAACTTTCTAAAGCAAATCTCATCGTTCACGCCAACTTTAAATTATTTGTATCCAAACAAAGCTAGCGAGGGAAGGTTCAAGTGTTTGCTTGCACTTGATTTATTACACCCGAGTAAGAACCAGGAATTAGACACAATTGTTTAAGATTAATGGGCCCACAACGAATTTTATGCTTCGGATCCTCGAGCCTGAGATTAGGTCCGCGGCCTCGAATGAAAATCGTGGTTTGCTTTGGACATGGTCCCTCCCTAATTTATTTATTGTACCTCTAAAGGACTTTTTTTATGTAAACAAATGATGAGATGAACCCGAAAAGTGTTACACAGGACTTTTAGGGCTAGATACAGAAAGCCCAGTGTTACACTGTTATAGCCTCCACTTTTACTAAGACTCTGATTGATAAAATATTTTAAAGACTCGCCGAACCTTGTGGCCTCAATCTGCCCTAATTTCTCTTTCTTCATAATTATCGAAAATTAACGGTTTTTCTTTTCGATTTATTGTAACAATCAAAAAATTTCGAGCCCTAATGAGGCTATTAATCGTTTCTCTCTCGTGCTCAATCTATCATTTTAATTACTTACCTGGGTAGCATTAGGTACGTAAAAAACTTTGAAATAAACGTTGGACGAAGACATTTCTTGATTTATTTTAATTTCTATTGACCTGTTGACAAACCAAGGTTGGACTTTGTTAAAAAAGAGGTTGTGATAGTTTAGCCACAAAATAATTAAAGCACCTATATGAAACTTCGAATACATTACAAAAATAGCTTTTGTAATGAGACCAAAGGAAACAAGAGTCTAAATTAAAAACCTCCAAAGTCTCGTTCTCTTAAAATGATCAAAAAGATGTTTCTTCTAACAAAAACGTAGCAAGCAAATGATATGTTTGAATCTTTCAAATGTTACTAAATCCGGGGTGTTTCTAAAATGTTCCGGGGTGTTTCTTGTTCCACTGCGGTACAATCAGTTCTTTTTTTTTAAAAATCTGTTGTCCCGCACTAACCCATAGGGACTAGAGGGATTAGAGAGACTAGAGGGAGTATGGTAAACTTTTCTAAGCCTAAGTTTGGACATACAAGTGCGTAAGCCTCTGGAAAATCCGTAATGCAAATATAAGTAAATGAATAGATGATAAAAAAAAAATCTCATACTCATATTATTTTTTTACCGTAGAAACTGATTGCACACAAAGTGGTTTCTTACAACGTGAGGGCAGGGGGGGGAGGCACCTTAAGTTCGGTTTCAGATGTTTTGTTTTTTTTACAGCGCGTGTACGCGCGTTAATACTCGTTGTAGCGGCGAGAGATGCATCATGCTACTGACGCTCGCTAGAAAAAACCGAGCATAAACGCCGGTATACGCGCGTTCGCCTTTTGAAGTTTTGCGAGCACCAATCCGCCCGTATACGCGCGATAAAAATACGCTAGTCTGAAAACACACTAATAAGGTTAGAGCATACCATGATGTATTCCGTTTACCTACCTAATTATTATTGATTTAGTAATAAGTAGTCATTGAATATTGATACAATCCTATTGACACGCTAGCTCGTGCTTCTATAATTGGATTATCGAAGTGAGTCGGGTTGACTAAATTAATGATTACCTAATAACCTAATAACACGTTAAATTTATCAGGTAAAATTACGCTTTAATCTAGAATTACACAAAATTTAATTATTGTGGTTTTAGTTGCTGAAATGTTTAAATTATATCTACAGTATACGTAATATTATATGACTCTACTTATAAACACTTTATCAAAACAATATATAATTTAATACGACAAGGGTAACGATAAATTCCCTTACTATATTTGGGGAAACTAACGGCACCTCTAAAATAAATAAGATAGTAATAGGTTTCAAGACTCCAATAAGGTTACCATTTGGCATAAAAAAAACGTTTCAAAAATGAGGGTTTTTTTATTTTGTATTTATTGAAATCTTCTTACAACTATTATTACAGGATATTCCTACTGCAATAGGATAGTATCCACAATGTAAAAAACATGTATTACAAAATTAATAACAGAAAATAATTATAATGTTATGACTTCTAACACAACTCCATCTAGCCTCAAAATAAGCGAGCTTATCATATTTTCTCATAGTTGTCTCATAGTAAGAACGAGATGACTGATAGAATACTAACTATATTCCTTTTTTTTTAAATAATATACCTACAAAGATAAATAAATATGAAGATTAATGACAACAGAATATTGCAATAGTTGGTACACCATATTATTACTTAGAATTAGATTAAGATGCTAAATTTTTGATAAAAGACGTATTCAAACTCTATTAAAATACCTTACCGATTTGTATTATAATCTCACAAAAATCAAATTACTTCCTAAAAGCACCTTTTTCCTCCTGTCACACACAAGCACATGTTCGAGATTTCTCTAATGATATTGGTGAGTTCGAGTGAGGGCATAATGTCGCTCTACTTACAATACTGTCTTGAACAGACGTTCAGACTCATTTTTATAAGACGGTTTTATTATTTGCGAAGCCGGGATGAATGAGGCAACCATTCATCCACATAAAAATATATTTGTTACTAGACTAATTCCCGCAACCTTTAATGTGTGGAATTTGTATTTCCCGTGGCTATTATGTCTATATCTGCTTCTTACTAATTTTTTTTTTAGTTTTTTATTAATGGATTTACATACCTACCCATTTTTATGTTCTTACAGTCAACAGCTTGTTGCGTTTTGATCCGAAAGAAAAACTATTATTGGGAATATGAAAGAGTTACGAAATGATAAAATTTAAAGCTATCAGTTTATCCAACAAATAAATTACTGTAAATTACAAAAAAAATACCTAAATTAATTTAAGATTAGTTAGTAGATACTAACTAATCTAAAATTAGTTTTTAGAGTTACCTCTACCTCTAATAATGGCTGTATTATGATATTATTCGTCATACCATGATATAATTAGTCACCATTACATGACAGCGCGCAGCGCGGGCAAATTCTAAAAAAAAAGCTTGTATTATATTATCTTCTACAGGTCCTTATTAAGCCTGCGAAATTTTAAAAACGTAGCTTGCATAGAGATATCTGGAGAAATTTCGCACTGATTCACAGATTTTCTCATCTCCTGACAGATCATCAAAACTTCTACAACGGGCGCTTTTGAACTTGCATTTAACTTTTAATGTCAACTATTTTTGACATAAGAACTTGCCAATGTTTCACATGTGATGTGTTTTGTGATGTCATACCTACCTACAGCTCATAACTACATCGAATTTGGGCTCTATCGGGAATATGTCACAAATTAATTTGCATATGTTCACCGCGCAAAATGGAGCTGCAATTTTACTACCAGAGAGCCGAAGAGAGACTATTTTCACTAATACGTTACGTTACGCGTTAAAAATCCGTTCAAACAGAACCAATGCATTTTGCGCGTAATAAATCCGCTGACGTGCGAGCGAACAGCTTCTCAGAAATGCATATTTTCTGTTTGAACGGATTTTTAAGGTAAATCTCTTGTGCGAATGAGCTCTAATTATACTTAAACGATAGCCGAAAGTATCGGAGCTCTGTGGTTAGCAGTTAGTTATAATCTCAATTTAGCTTTCCGCATGTTATAGTTATCAGATGAACCTCGTAATAATCTGATTCGAGCTGAATACGTAATCAGTCTACTGACATTGTGTGTCACTCATCTCATTAGGCAATTTAATTTTAAATGTGCTCTAATTTCACTTGCATAATTTACTTTTAACGAAGTGTTAACGGAAGATAAAGCTGAATAATTAATTTCACTAAAGTGCCGATGACACACAAGCTTTTTTACAAGTTCATTGTTGGCGAGTTTAAAAGCTAGCTTGTGAGCGTGTTAGCGTTTGTCGATGACACACAAAATTTTTTACTCAGAAGCTAATTGTAAAAACGGATGGTAAAAACGGCGATGACACTGGGCGACTTTACACGCTACAAGCGTAAAAGCTGACTTGTAACGTTTAAAAAGCCGTGTGTCATCGACGCTTAACAAAAAAAAATACATATTTATTTTATGTAAACATATGAGGAGACGAGCTAAGCGCTTCCAGATGATAAGAAATCAGGCCTGCTCATGGCCATTGCTCGTCCACATTGAGTCTCGAAAGCTCAGTAATTTCACTAGCTACAGTGCCCTTCAAACCGGAACACAGTAATGTTTACACATTACTACTGTGCGGAAGAATATCTGACACTGTGCTTTGTTGGTCTAGCTAGACGGCATCCTGCAATGAACGCCTCCCACACGATATAACATTTCCAAGCATTTTGGATATTTCAACATGTCATTGAAAAAAAAAACTTATAAATTTAAATTACGTACGAAGACCTTACGTCCAGTAGAAATTTTATATCTTATTTTTAATAATATTTATAAGATACACAATCTTATTAAATTATTAATGCCTTATTACGTAATACCCAACATACATACATTCCTATTTTTTCCCCAAGTACCTTCTTCCCTGCTGTAATAAAATCGAAATTACGGCACTTTAAAAACAGAAAGGCGCCAAAAACTTTTACAGAAATTAATTATTCCCATAAATTTCCCCAGTCTTCAAAATAACAAACTTATTCTATTAAAACTTTTATCTCAAACAACTTACCGGGGATAAAGTCCGTAAACAAAACTGCCACCATGAAAAAAACTCAAAAGTTCCTTTTTCAACGCGGCGTGTGTAACTTGGGATCGTTTCGAGGCTTCTTTGCACGTCCGATCTCCACGAAAGCTCAGAGCCTACTGAATTCAGGACCCTCCGGAAAATTATCTGTTGCACTAAGTTCTATACATGCGCAAAGCTTCCAACGTAATACCGCCGTGCCTGTAAACCATTGCTAGCTCTCTTACAACGCTGCTAATATATTTAGTGGCGAGTTTCCAGTGTATTACGTACAATGGTTTGGTATGGCAGCATTTTATACCTAGGGGAATTATTTGTCGCTTTGTTTAGCAATATACTTACGTATTACTTGAATTTATGGATAGCGTAACGCTGTTTATGCTCTTTTGACACCTATTGTTCTTTTATGGCGATGATACAGGTCGTGACTTTTTTTTTAAAGAG
Source organism: Lobophora halterata (assembly GCA_932526365.1). Classification (NCBI taxonomy): domain Eukaryota; kingdom Metazoa; phylum Arthropoda; class Insecta; order Lepidoptera; family Geometridae; genus Lobophora; species Lobophora halterata. The sequence goes on from OW052015.1 coordinate 3,076,067, forward strand.
CTTTATATTTATGGCTCTTTGTGGCTGAAAGGTCATCCGGCTGAAACTCTTTTCCACAAAGTTATAAATTATAGTTTTACTCGAACAAAAAAAACATAATTAGATTTATTATATTTACTTTTTCTACCCTAATTAGTGTTCCGTTTCTATCCATTTTTAAAATAATGTTATTTTTGAACCAATTTCATTCATAAACTATTCATTTGCAAGTTGCAAATCTTTGATATGTATTAATATTCTAAGAGTGCACTCAACCGTGGTATTAGAAAATGCATTATAACAGAAAATCACAGTAGAAGCAACGTAGAAGTATAAGATTAATAATAAATCACTATTCGTAGAGCCTCTACGAGTTCCAAAGTGTTTAATAAAGTTTATTCGCTCTTTAGAAATAAAATATTCGCTAATTAGAGGCATATTTAGTCAATGCAAGTTTTTTGCCTGTTGCATACAATTAAATTGGATGTTTTTGTCGTACTTAGTACATTTTGTTTCTTTTTTTTCATCCGTCCTCTACGTGAGGACGTGGTGGCCGAGTTTAGGACGTGGTGGCCGAGTTGAGGACGTGGTGGCCGAGTTGAGGATGTGGTGGCCGAGTTGAGGACGTGGTGGCCGAGTTAAGGACGTGGTGGCCGAGTTGAGGACGTGGTGGCCGAGTGGATGAGGCCCTTACCTTGCGATCTGATGGTCGAGGGTTCAAATCCCGGTAGCAGTCATGCGTAAATGGGTTTTTCGGTCTTAAAAATCTATGTATGCATCCCACGTTCTCGCAACGTCGAAGGAAAACATCGTGAGGAAACCGGCATGTCGTAGAACCTAAAGTTCGAAAACATGTGTCGAGTGCACGAAAGGAGCATCGTCGAGGCGCACTTGAAATCCTTTCACCACACTGGTTCGAAGGAACTAGTGATACGATATGCAGAAGATTCGTCCTCTGTTCTTAGATTGTATCTTATGAATGCTTGTCTTCAGCAGTACGAACATAATACGCTTATTAAGCCATACGCTAAGGTAATGAGTAATTACAAATTAAAATAACTCTTTATTTATTGAGTTGTTATTCAGAACATAATTTGGAGTCACATTTTAATTACAGAATGATTTATTATTTTTTCCACGTACCCTTACAAAAACCAGAATTAATTCTATGTTAATGTTTTAATAACTGGAATTACCCTCGCACGAAAAGCAAAATGTACACTTTTTAAACCTATCTGGTATAATTAAGGTGAAGCCTAAAATGTCATTAAACATAATATACATAAAATTATGTACGAGTATAAAAGTATGAATAAGACATTTAAAACTATTTACTTTTTAAACATAAAATGCAACTTAAGTAAGCACATCGATATGATTAAAACTAAAAACTAAAGTAACCTTATGCTACTTACCTACACCTAAGTTATAGGTAGGTAGTCCTGTCCTGTATTCAAATGAAACAATAAACTATGAATATGCACAATGAGTGAAATCTAAGTTGGTAATTTTGAAAACTAGCTAGGTAACTAGGACGCCTCATTGCATTTTAGCCACTGATTATAAAGACGTAATTCACAACAGATACAGGTCAAAGGTTTTCTGAAAATTTGTTAGAAAAACAAAACAAATTAGTCACGTGTGGTTTCTCCTTAACATTAAGGGTGTGGGTTGATCCCTGAATACGTATTTTGGAAGTCGAAGCGAGTGGGGCTAACTGTTTAATTATGTTTATTCTAATTTAATTTCCGACACTCCCTAGACAAAGAATTAGTGAACATTAGATCTTTGGTAATGGAAGGGAATTTATTTATTTTACCCGACTGCGAAGAAGGAGGGTTATGTATTTAGAGTGTATGTATATTTGTCTGACTCTATGCTCCCCATCCAATGGATTTTGATACATGAGGTGTCGTTGGATTAGTCTGGGTCACACAAGTGTCCTACCTACCTAAAATGTCAATAAATCCAAGATGGCGGCTGTAAAACACCGAAATGTGTGAAAAATTAACGAAAAACAACGTGAGCGAAGTCGCAGAAAGCAGCTAATATCTATAAAATAAAATATTTTTAGATAGTAAGCGTATTTTCAATACTATTTTCTGTACGTAGTAGGTACCTACAATAAAAATCTATCAGTGTTTATGCCAAGTTCTGATTTGTTTGCCTAGAGCAATTGGCAAACGTATGAAATGGAGCAAACAAGCGTCAAAGGATTTATGGGTAGAGTACGAGATGTTTGGCTATCTCGCTAAATTGCTACCGATGGAGGTAAGCTCTAAACTTGATCGTATCGTAAAGTACTAGTATACCTCTAGTATAGACTTTGTTTTATAGAGGAGGTAGGTACTGCTTGAACAGCAGGTACATATTATTATAATATAAACCCACATCCACCCACTGTTGGGTATAGGTCTCCTCCCTAGCTCGCCACTCTTTCCAATCTAGTGCATAATGAATCTAGCTAAATCCAACTGCCCAATGATGCAGCACCAATGAGCAGGCACCGACATAAGTGGATAAAAAATATATAATCATTCTGAACTCTAGGTAGAGTCTGTTGAAAGTAAGAAGAAACAATGATTATAATGCTAACTGTATTTTTGTAATTTGATAATAAATACCTCGAATCGCTCAACCCCAAAAAATACTCATTTATCAATAAGTAAAACACACATTACAGTAATCATTTAAGTAATGTCTCTAATAATAATCTATTTTAATAAGATAGTATTTAATTTACGAGATTACAATTATTAGACATGCACTGTAAGTAGTGGGTATGTTGTGGGCAGAAGCTAGTTATAAATACCAACTTATTTTTAAATTTGTATTAATTATTTATTTGTATCCGTACAAACGATATTTTCTATCGTTAATGATGTCTTTTCTTGCAGCAAAAAGATTTACCTCTTTGTACAATTTTAAGGGTACACAGCACGGTCAAAAAATTAAAAAATAGACGTTTTTTGTGCGCACGTTATTTTCGCTGTAGTCTTTTAAAGTGAAAAAATAATTAAGTACAAATTAGCACAAGATCCCGTAAGGCAGCTGTTTGCTAAAAGCGTTTTTAAAATGTAAATTAAATTAGTAAAATGTAACACCATTTTTTGGCAGCTTACAGATAAGAAATACTTAAACCAAGTGTTGTTTACCTCGAAGTTTTTAGTACTTACAAACTGTTAAACATTTGTATTAATTTGGAGTTCATAGGTTATAGATTTTCCTACATTTTAATATTCATCCTATTATCATCGTCCTACTATCGTCCCCACTCTACCCTATCATATGTTATGGTGATTGACAAAACACTGAAATTTTACGGGACTCAATACAAAATTGCACACTTAGCATTTTATTAGGGTGGTGAGTAACAAGTAAACTAAGGTGTTGTACGCATTAAAAGTTGTGGCACATAACATTATTATGACGTCGGCAAATCGGCTTTAGAGGTATCTAGGCCGACATATATTTGCCTAAAGTTAAACTAAACATTTAAGTTGGTAAGTAGGTGTAGGTACTTGCGATTGGCGAGAATCCAAACTGCAACCGCAACAATGGGTGGAGCAGGGGGATCTTGTTGTATAAACACGTGTTCCCACCGAGACTTGCGTGTTTAGGTACAACTAAGTTAAGGTACAACTAAAGAAAACTAGGTACTTTTCGTACATATAAGGTATACTTAGGCAAAATTTTAATTAAAATTGAGTAATTTGGACGAGCTCTTGAGCAGTGTTGCACTGGTCTATGTGAATCAAAGTCCCATGTAGCACTGTTCTGGTCATGAGTATCCGTGATCTCTTACCATGAGGAAAGCGCTTAGTTGTCTCGTTCCATGTTTATATAAAAAAGTACTTAGATAAATTTTACATGAGTAAAACTTTATTTAAAAATTACGTTTTTTAAATCATTAACATCTAAGCGGACAAGTCCGAGAAATAAATTTATACATACAAAGTTACAACCAATTAATAATTGGTCGTAACGTTACAATCAATTAATAAATGGTTGTAACGTTGTAATAGGCAAGTTCGATAAAAAATAAATAATTAAGTAAAAATAATTGGCAATTAAAAGGGCAGGACTCCTTCCCTCAATAATGACAACACGAGACAAAGTAACGAAAGGTTTCTTTATACATTTAGCTAACATAATCCTAAAAACATCTGTGACGGACGGACGCACAGACACTGAGGTTATTTAATTGTGTAAATGTGTTCCGTTTTTACGATTTTGGTATGAAACACTAAAAACCTTATTTTTACTTTATTTTATTTTAATAAACTGCTCACGTTTAAAATGATAATTGTGATAAAATAAAAATGTGATAAAATTAAAATCTTCACACAAAATTTCATCCAAACTTTGAAAGATTGCGGACAAAGTTGTTAGCAACACTGCAGTCTGCATCTACTTACAAGAAAGAGGTTACTAGTGAAGTAGTGCTGCTTGGTAAAACACTAGTGTTTAAGTCAAGGCAAGTTGGCAAGTTCGTAGACAGGACCTAATTTGAATATTTTGAACTAACAATAAATTTTAACTTGGACTTAAAATCAACTTGAACTCAAAGTTTAACAATAACAGCAATTTATTATCAATTGTTTATTAACCTACTTTCCGTGTATTTGTGTGGACTATGAAGGAAGCCCCTGAATACAGAATTTTATTTAACTCAAATTTTACCACGAAATCACGACACGGTTTTGAATACAGCGCGAATTTTGTTTACTGTCACATGTTATTTGCGTCTACAAATGAGGTCATTTATTTTTTTATGTTCATCACGAATGTACAAAGAAAGCGATTGTGTATTTTCAAAATGTAAAAAGAGATTTGACTATTTCTTAAAAAAATATTTAAGTAATATATTTTATTACTGAAGTATGAGTTAAATTTCAGGCATATTTCAGGTTAGATTCATTATAGAACGAAATGATTTTATTTCTAAGTCTATGAAATTTAGAATTAAAAGAAAACAAAGGTTGAAAAAACATTGCAAAGCAATTGTGAGATAAAAAGGTTAAAATTGAATAATTCTGATGGTGCTTGCTTTGTTGTTGAATATTCAAATGGGTGCGTTATTAAATCCCACGGATCGGCATTTAATTTGGTCAATTATAAATGTTTTGGGAGGTTTTTCCTTTGCTTTATTTAATAACAAATCGGGAGGGTCAGTTATTTTCCGTTTTCCGGCTTCATTATACCTAAATAGCCACTGGGGACATTGGGTTTAATAAATTATTAATTTTATTTTTTTGTCTTTTTATGGCACATGAATTTTCATACTCGTATAGCGTAGTATTCTTTGTATTTTACCACGTTTTTAACTGACTTCAAAAAAGGAGGTTCTCAATTCGATGCGTATGTTTTTTTTTGGTTATGAAGTATTTTATTTGTTTGTCTGTCTTCTTATCGTTCCGGGTCGAAACTCGCAACTAGAATGTCTGAAACTTCCAGGATATCTCACTCAATGATAATGATAAAACCGCTGATCTCGTAAAAGAAGCGAAATATAAAAAGTATAAAAACGTGTTTTTTTAGATTTTTCATTGACATTTGTTGTTATCCTATACCTCTTATTAAATGCGATTTTCGTAAAGATAGATGGATGTTTAATCCCACATTCCGCCAAGATTTCTGAAGCGGTTCTGCTAAAACTTGATTTTTACAGACATAGGTTACAACTTAGGTTAGTACCTGGAACAGGAAATTAGCTACTTTCTATTCAGCTATCACAGGTCGTAATCACGGGTAGCAGGAGTCTTAACTATATATATTTTTTTTACTCACATAAAAGCCTTTTTGCTTTAATAATTCACATTACTACTAGTACTATACTTGTAAGTATATACTTGGTTACTTGTATGTATTATTTGACATAATATAACAACCCGGTTATGGATAAGAATATTGCACAATCCCCCGAAGCATGTTATACATTATCCAAAGAAAGCTCGCGCAACAAAATGAACAACAAACAAAAAATTAATATCTAAGGAACTATGCGAGTTGAATAGGGGTCGGGTACATAGCACCCATGCTGCATATTTATGGCTTAATCAAGGCAAGCAGCTGTTGCCTACATGGCGCATTACCGCTGTCTGTCTTCAAACTCTTGAAACAGCCTAGAATTTAATATCCCACTGGATTTATATGAGCATACGCCCAGTCAGCCGAGCTTACGTTACCACATAGCTGTTTTAGCTTGGATGACTTTACTTTGACAGAAGTTCAGAGCAAACACATTTTGTGAGAAACACTGATTAAAAGTGCACGAAAGGAGCCTCTTCCGAGGTGCACTTGAAATCCTTTCTCCACACTGGTTCGAAAGAACTAGTGACACGATAAGAAGAAGAAGCAGACTGATTTTAATTGTCATAATAAAGAAAAAAGGAACATTATAAATCTAGATCAGGCTTATTCTAGAATGTCTAAAATGACGAGCGATATTTGTCCTAATACTTCAGCTAAGCAAAGGAGTACATTAGTTTCATAGTCGGCTTAAAAATAGGTTGTATTGGAGTTATTGGAAAATATGTAGGATAAAAGCTTTTTGGGAAAAGTTAGATACTGATTATTATAGTTTGTTGATAAGCCCATAGACCGGCTCTGAACTGAGTAGTCTTGAGTACAAAACATAATCCATACGCTTTTCAGCTAATCTCCATCACAAAATAAAAGTAGTAAGGAACGGTAGGTATTATAAATAACTTACTAATACAGATTTTAAGGCCTTTTCTTCTCGATGTTTACTATTCTTGAAACGTAAGAAGATACGTTATACTTTTAGATTATTCTGATCCTTCGCGTTTTAAATTATTTTAACGAAAAAATGTTATGTAACATAAGATAAGCATAATCAATATTATAATTAATAAACCTATAATATTGTTCCCACAGCTGGGACCCAAGCTCACTCTCAGCTAGGATTCGTATAGCAGTGGGCGTGGAAATCATATAATCAGGAGAGCGCCTATAGATCGTTTTGTTAAAAGTTTATTTCCAAAAAAAATTTTTATCTTCTGACGGGAATAGCTAAGCGCTCTCCTTGTGGTAAGATATCACACCTGCTCATGACCAGAACAGTCATACACAAGACTTTGATTTACATAGGCCGGTGCAACACTGCTAAAGCGCTCGTCCACATTGAGACATTTTGATGGTCAGTCTCGAAAGCCCAGTAATTTAATTACCTACAGTGCCCTTCAAATCGGAACACAGTAATGCCTACACATTTCTGCTTTGCGGCAGAATACACTGTGTTGGTTGGTACCCATCTAGACAGCATCCTGCAGGGGACGCTTTCCAACGGTATTTCTTTAAACGACTTTCTCATCATAAACGTAAAAGAGATAGCGAATAGTAGATTAATGTAACCCGTTTCATTATAGTTCCCTCAAGCAAAATAAAGCCGCCTTTTCATTCGTAATATTTTGAAACTAATTTTCCTGTGAAACCATTAAAAATGAATGCGGTTTCGCTGGAGTTATACTAATCCGAATGGTGTTATAAAAGCTAGACTGGCTTTGGTTTAACATTACTTTATTTTCCACTGCTATATCATGATAATAAGGAACGCGATTTTACCGCTATTTTATATAACAATACATAAAAGTTACGATTACCTACTCCGAATAGAGATCAATTATTCTATGCCATTGTTGGTAGCTCGGAATAATAGCTCGTATAAAAAAGTATAAGTACAAAGATTTATTTTTAGTAAGCCGTAGGAGTATCGTTAGGTGTGTAAAAAGCATGGGAGCTGATATTATTTTATTTATTTTTATTTTAAAATTCATCTATAAAGGTTGTTTTTTTGAGAAGGGCACTGATGGCCAAGTCCGAAACCACGAGAGTTAGAAAAAAGTCGTGAAAGGAGTCATGCCCTTAATTTATAAGAACACAATAACTGCATATTTAGTTTTTTTTTTATCTTTTACTTATGACGATGAGATCGACCCGAATGATTAAAAAAAACATCCTGTATTATTGAACCAATGGATTCTGTTGCTGACAAGGAACATTCTATGCAAAAAATTTATTAATAATTATTAAAAGAAATAGCCATGCCAAGAAATATGTATGATTATGCTCAAAAAGCCAATAATAGGTAAAAAAATAATGACAATATTTTAATATTGTATTTATTGTTTCTTATAAAATATTTAGAAAGCTATTCAATATGTATAGAAAGCTTAGTCCTAACTGACTGACTGAATGAAGGCTTTCAGGTTAAACTAATGAACGTAGAGGCTTGAAACTTGGAGAATGTGTTCGTTAAGAATTGAAAGTGAGTACTAAGAAATATTTTTTTGAAATTCGAAACTTAAACGAACGCCACTAAGAGATACAAAAATATCAAACACAAAAAAAAATGCTACTCACAAGTATGGTTTGCTAAAATATTCACAAGCAGGTTAAAGTTTGTTTCAAAAATAATTCTGAATATTGAAGTAAATAATGTGAAAAACCTCTGACTCCTGAACTACAACTTTTAAAAAGCATTCACGGTAGTAAATCGTACTTTATTATCCTGGAGTTGTTATTGGTAGCGTGTTCGCGAAAAGACGTTTCTAGACTTCTGTACAAACAACAACTAGTACCTAATAAATTCAACTTAGATTTTCTAACATAACTTTTGTACTACAGAGCGTGAAAATAGTAAAGTTTTTATATACAGATAGTAGGTATATGTGTTTCAAAACTGTTTATTTCAGCAACATATTTAGTTTACCTGTGATTTCTAACCATTGTTTAAAAAAAGGAAGTTTTTGTATTTCTCATCTGTCTGTGGGCATCGTAACTACGACTGCCAAATCTGCCCAAGAGAATATAGTTAAAGCACAGACTAAGGTATAAACAATATAGCCGATTGTTTTTTTAGCTATATTTAGATTATTAGCTCCTTTTCTTGTCCTCTCGGAAGTGTTATAAATTTGAACTAAGGTAAGTAATGCGACTCATAATAGTAAATTTTGATGGCAAATATTAATTTTAATATTTATGTTCCGGTGAAATAAGAATTAAGACAAATCCTCATTTTATAGAATTTTCGCGCTGGTTCTCTATTCAGAAATACTTTGTTCGTTATAGGTACTCTTATTTACTATTTGTAAGCCTATTATAATACTGGGAACCGGAATTACTTGAAGTGGATTACCCATAGCCTTTCCGGAGCCACTGGCAATGGGGAGGGTACTTAAGGGTCGCTTCCTGTTGTTTCAGGGGTATTATTAATTCTTTTAGAATAACAGCTACACTTACAAACTAATGCCTCGAAAAAAGTATTTTGTGGTCAAACATTTTTCATCAATATCATCATCAGCCTATGGTAGTTCACAGCTGGACAGCTGAATTTAATATTTTATAAGTACCAACAAATAATAACGAACAGAAAATTTTAGTTTAGGAAAGAACAAATTTTAATAGACGATAATATTCCAACAAATCTTTATATCCAAAGCTACATAATGTTTTAATACAAAAAAAATACCAATCTGATGTACTTGCACAATGCAGCTTTTGAAGGAAATTTATGAATCATACAGAATCATGCATCTTCGTAGCACCTCGTAGCAGTTTATAGAGAGTTGTAGCACTTTATAGCACATTGTAGCGGGTTAAATTAAATCGTAGCAGTTCTAGCAAATCGTAGCAGTTTGTCGTATTTCGTACCTGTAGCACTTCGTAGCGCATCGTAGCACTTTGTAGCAAACCGTAGCACTTGTAACGAGTGGTAGGAAATCGTAGCTTTTTGTAGCAAAGCGTAGCAGTTCGTAGCCTACGCGTAGAGCTAACCACACGCTTCGAGCTACGACCTCGTCGTTACCATAACCCATCTGGCCGCGCTGTCGACTTGCAGATAGGCTCCAGCCACATCACTAACTAACTCATAAATAACTAAATAGTTACGTAATCGTAAGATACAAAGCCTCTTGGCTTTAAAAGCCGAGCTCTTTTGTAAAGCCCTCGGATAGAGACTGACTGTCCGGTTTTTTTATTTATTAAAAATAAAGTAATTAGGTTACTGAACGTTTTACACGCTACATGTGAATGGTGTTAACATTATATTACTGGCTCACTTACTAACATGGCATTATGCTTAATGCCTAACCTAGTAACATGCTCTATTTATCACTTATTTTTAAGTTTGTGTGATATTTGATCTTGGATTGTACATAATCCGCATTGCGACATTAATAAGTTTAAAAATAAATTAAAACTATCGAGAAGACCTAACTAGGTACTTCTTTATTTTTAGTATAAGCCAGTGGCTGGCTCTGGAATCAGATTTTTAGGTCATTGGTAAAGATAAACAAATTATTAAATTTAATTAGGATACATTCGTCTTTTTTACGTCAAATTCTTCCGGCTTTTTGAACATCTTCAACTCGAACCACAACGGGTCTCAAGGCGAGGATGAATACAAATCATGGTGCTTTGGGATAAATAAAATAAATTATCATAGTTTATTGTTTTGACATGGAAATTAGACCTATGTAAATAATTCAGGCGAAGCGGAAAATGGATTTATGTTCCCCGTGCCGAGACGTTTGGTATGTAAGTAGGGTACCTAGCTTCAAGGTAGCATAGAAATATCTATGAATAATTTTGTGGCTCACTTGCTTAGAAAGGTGCGTGTTGCTAGATTTTTTGCCGCAACTGACCTAGTAAGTACAGTCAGTTGCACAGACGTATACACTACCAAGCTTTTACATTTATAATTATAATACTCTTAATTTTGCAAAGACATTAATTTTCTGTCAAGAATTCTGACAAGTAAAATGACTACATTAATACAAAAACGAGACAAAGACACTTTTGCCAAATTAAGAGTAATATACTCATAATATAGTTATATTAATCTTAATTTTGAGTGGAATCAAAACTAGGTTCTGGCTTAGAATGGCTTGGAATAACCAGTATTTTTATGCATTTAAGTCTGAAATAACTCAATAAAATCACAATATTACCTTACATTCTTCTTCTTCTTCTTATCGTGTCACTAGTTCTTTCGAACCAGTGTGGTAAAAGGATTTCAAGTGCGCAAGAAGAGGCTCCTCTCGTGAACTTAACACATGTTTTTCGAACTTTTAGGTTCTATGAAATGCCGGTTTCCTCACGATGATTTCCTTCACGTTTAGGCACGTGTTATTTTTTTAAATGCTTATTACTTATATCTTTTTAATTACTTACTCAAAAGTAGGTACTTACCTACGTAAATAAGTGCCACACTGCACGGGCTGTTTACCCGCCGCGGGTATCCGCTACTGAACCGCACTAGACACAATTAACATGGAAGTGAACCGCGATAGGAAACAGCGCAGTGTAGTATGCAGCATACAACTTCCATTTTAATAATTGTGTCTGCAAAGTGCAAGTGCGGTTCAGAAGCGGATTCCCGCGGCGGGAGAACCGCTCGTGTAATATGGCACTAAAAGAGCCATGGCTTTAAATCTTCGAATAGGTACAGTTAGTTGGACCAACTGACTGCGTGATCAAATTCGACAGCTTATGAGTTTTATGACAAATGGTTGTGTTCACGCGTAAATAATAATTTTCGAATGAACAAGATAATGGTCTTGCCTGACGGTACCCTATAAAGTTAGGGATTACGTGTAAGATGTGGGACATTGTGGTAACTAGGGTCGTTTGATAAATAAGCAACAATAAAGAGATTATTTTCTAAGACGGGGAATAAAGGTCAACAAAAGATTTACAGGGAACAAAATATTAATAATCCAAATGGGAAAAAAAATTGAGGAGTAGGATTAAATGGGCTTTAGAATGATCATTAAAATGTGTCAAAGTGGATGAGAGCTAGCTCATGATTCAAAGTCCGGTGTAGCACTGTTCTGGTCATGGGCAGGCATGATCTCTAAGCGTCAAGAGAGCGCAGCTCTTCACGTAAATAAAAAATACCTCCATCACTTTAGCAAACCGTTTTAATTTACCTACCTATCTGTAATAAGTTAGACTTGTTATAAAGACAAAAACTTACGCTTTTAAGAAATAGCCATCGTTAATTGCGGTTTCGCAAAAATATAATTGGATTCAGCTCATTCCGAACTTAAAAGAGAGACTTTCAGCAGAACAAAAACCAGTAGAATAATGGACTCCAAAGTGCCATGCTAATAGAGACAGATTTAGTCCACTAAGTTTATGGCACAGAATAGAAGATTAAAGCATGTATAGAATCATAGCTTCGTACTTTGGAAAATTGACTAAATAATTGGTCAATTTGCCAACTAAGTAGTAGTACATTTTTGGTCCGATGCTAAATTTTGAAACAGAAAAATTACAACGCTACTGAATATAAGTTCAAATAACTAAGATTTTTTTATTATTCATAATAATTTATCCCACTTTTTACTTTACTTTTACTAAAAGTACCTATAGGTACATACATAACTACTATAGTTATTTTTCGTATACCATAATGTAGGTAGGTGTACGAAAAGTATTTAAAAATGGAAATATGTAGGTATAATTGTATACCTACTTATTTCATTTTTATTGACTAAGTGTCTGAAAATTGCCCTCCATTTTGTTTTAAAACTGTTTATCTTAGTGCTCCACAAACACCATTATAATCAAGGTTTATGGTAATTACATTGGACAAATAAATTAGGTCCGAGTAATTACCATACGTGATAAATCACGAAATGTGACGGAATTGCGACATATCCGAGGGTCTGCGTCAAGATTAGCTGCTACGGATACCAGCGACCTACCTAAAGATATTACATTCCCTGACATCTCATTTTGAAGGAGTAATTTATTACACCACAGAGTCAAGTGTGTTTAGAAATTTCTGAAAACCAAATAGGTAATCATGGTTTTACAAAAACATACGACTTCAATAGGACTGTTCTAGTGACCGTTAACACCACTAAATAGTCACAGGGAAGCAAAGTACGCAATTTCGTTTACTTGTATGACGTCATTTTTTTCATCTATTTTGATTTCAAAACTAAATAACTGCACCGATTTTCATGAAATTTCTATAGGACCAAGCTGGAAGTCAAGCAGACCGGATCCGTCATATCCTCCAAAAAAGTTTTTTTCTGAGGTAACAAACAATAAAAATAAAAATAAAATATCAAATGAAATGATAACCTCGTCCTTTTTTGAAATCGGTTGAATTATAATAATAAAAAGTCCTACTTTTATAAAAACATAACCCTCCTTGGGTCGGTAATAGTCGGGTAAAAATGCGAAAGTTTATGTGAATGGATTTGATGTTCTGTGCTTGCTTTTCATTAACTGTATAGTGGCGGATTGGCTTATAATTCTCCCCAAGATGGCAACACACCCAAATAAGACTCATGAAAGCCTGTAATGTGGGATTAGAACAACTTAGTTCGGACTCTACCTTCAAAGTAAACTTGGGACTTCACTCAGTGTGATCGAAACAGCAATCTGAGTTATTGAGTCTGTTCAAAAAGAGAAAAGATATAAATGTACCTAACCTATGTTGCAAAACGGTGTTCCTAGTACCAGACTAAGATGGAGTCGTAATACAAGGGGGGAAAAAATCAGAAACATCAATAAAAAAGAAATAGGTATCTTAATTTTCAAACACTTTTTTTGTACTTACTTAATACGATGGAGTTTTATTAACAATTAAAAAGCTTAGTAATATAAACTTATAATATTCCTGAAGCCCTGCGTTACTTTTCTTTTTCGAAATTTAGTACGTACTGGACCAAAATGTTATAGAAATTGGTAGCCAACTGTTTTTGGCGCGTTTTCAATGTATTGTCATTATGATTAGGTATATATTTTAATTCTTTTACTTAAACTACCCTACTGTTTGTACCGCTATTGGCAGTGACATGCTCCAGATAGAAATATTCCCATATGTCACCATGCTCTGTCCCCCTAGGGTGACAGATGGGACAAAATATTCTATCGGTCCCCCATTGCTAAAAAGGGGACAGGTGCGCGGTCAGACCTCTCCAATCTCCATACACAGTTAATCAGAAAAGTTTATTCGAACTCATCCAACGAAAATAACCAAAGTCGGAAGGTTCCCACGATTTACGTGAAGTTTCGCGGAGAACCAACTTGCTTGTGACTTCAGAATGCGGAATGTCTCCTTAAGCTCTACTTAGCCCCAAAGGGGTCTTCAGAATAAGTATTTCTAAGAAGTCGACTTAGCACTACTTATTCGTCTTTGTTGAACCTAAGTATTTCTGTTTGTTATGTAACTACGAGTATGTAACTACATTACGAACATAAGGAGAACGCGACCACGCGATCGTCGCGCGAGTAAGCGATGCGACCGTCGCGCGATCGCGCGATGGTCGCGTCATCGCGTTCTATTAGGACACTGCCTAATGTGTTTGGTGTAACTCAGGGTTTCAATTTGGACATAAGTAGATGAAATAATCGAGATGCGACTTATGTAGGTATGTATGTGCGATTTCAGCTTAGCGAATTAACGGCAAAAGTGCACGCAAGCATTTTCCAATTAATTTAGTCATCTTTAACAGAATAATAATTCTTGTCAGAATTCAGTCTCTTCTCAGTTGTTCAAAGAGAAAGAATGTCTTTGCAAAATTAAGAGTAGGTATAGGTAAATGTACCTAAAAGCTTTGGAGTTTATACCATGTCTGTGCAACTGACTTTACCTACTTGTTAAATTTTTATTTCAAAATATTATCATTTGGTTTGTCCTTATAATAAAGCTATTTCAGTTAAGTTCGTTTTTGTTGTTCATTAAATAATATCTACCTATCTTATCTTTCAATTGTATAACTTGGCTACACGGGAGGTCAAGAAGTTTCTCAAGTGATCAAACTGTGGTATCGATCGTTCGTTTTCATTACCGACCGATACTTGTACCAGTTGAATGAGTGCTAACAAAGCAATGAATCGTGGAAAAACAAATTATTTCTATAGGACCAGTTCAATTGGTGAAGTGGTTACGTGTTGCGACTAAGTTACCGAAATAAGAAGCTATAAAGAAGTAAAGAAAGTGAGAAATACAAGTTGGTACCCAATTATAAATAGGGTAAAATGGTGTAATATCCGCGGTATACACTATTTTTACGTCTGAATAAAAATGCAGTTCACAAATATAGTTTTTAACCCAACTACTAAATAATGATTATTTTAATAAAGAAAATATTCTCATCTGGAATTATTATTATCGTGGTTCGTGGTCAGGTCATAAGCCACTTTGCCTTTGCATTATGATCGTTTACTTCTGTTAAAAAATTATAACCCTTCATTTTTCTTCGCTGTAGTCGGGTATAAATGTGCCTACACCAACGTAGGTATTTTGGCTAAAATCCGGAATAATTTGGCTAATATAGTAGTCGCATATCATGTGTAACATCTGACACCTCACCTTGGTAATATGCAACATTTTTTGGAATAATTCTGTAAGAATTTATTCGGAAAATTTTCGAATACTCTATTTGCTTTTTTATACCGTTCTAGGTTTTGGTACCTGTTATCCTGGATCAAGTTAATACAACTATTAAAATAATATCCAAGATTTAGCAAGAAAAGGTTTTGGTTGTGGCTATTTTGATGTCCTACCCACGTTTATTCTGTGAATTCATCAAGCAACAAGGACTCGGCTAATGGAAATTAGCTGCCGAGCTAATTGCTATGAATACGGTTGGCATAAATCAACGCCGTCATAAAAAAACATGATATCTAGTATATCTGTATCGAATATAAGGTATTTTATAAATAAAAAAATACGGTTAACCGTTATATAATAAAAATATTCTGTTCTCGATTTGATCTGATTTTTTTCTATGTACTTTTTCGTATAACTTTTTAAAGAGTTATCCCATATTTTACATCGTATAGCTTTTTCAATAGGTAGGTACAAAATAATCAGCAAGAAATCGCTATAAACTGAGAACACTTATTTTATTTTGTCGCTTAAAATACCTACCAATGTGCAAGTAGGGTACGTAAATAAATAGTTCCTTTAGTTATGTGAGTTTCAAAAGTTGTTTATTTTCACTGGTTTCATACAAAAAGATACTGTATAAAAGCGTAAATTACAGTTTTCAGTCTTATAAGCGAGTAATCTTATCTAATGCATTGTTAAAAGCTGGCAACACAATGGCACTTCATGTCACTTTGTTAGATCTAACGTTTAAAAAAAGTCCGTCTCAATGGGTACTTCAACGATTCCATCCATTATTTTTAGACGGTTTTAGACTAGCGTATTTTTGTCGCGCGTATACGGGCGGTACTTCAAAAGCATGTCGCGCGTGCATGCGCGTATACCTACCGGCGATGACGCTCTGTTTTTTCAAGCGAGTGTAGCATATTATGAGGCGTCACTCGAGGCTTGTCGCACGTATACGTGCTATAAGGAGCGTTGTCGCACGTATACGCGCTGCGAAAAACAAATCCCGATCGGTTAATCCGCTAATCTAAAATAGCCGAGTTCACCAACAGATGGTTAAGTTTTAAACAGTTGTTTTGACGTTTTTGACACGAATTTTCATAGATTAAATGTCAAAGTTAACGGCGAAGAGGCCTAATCTTCGGATTATCATTGGTGAACACAGACCTAAGAAAAGCAGAATAAAGGCTCATTTATTTATTTACTGTAGGTTCAGAGTAGCAGCGGTGTATTCTAACCAAGACAACAAGCAAGGCAAGAGCAGTGCCAAGTTCTTCCTGCAGCGCGGCGGCACCCTCCTAAGAAGAGGCCTAATCCTCCGATTATCTATTGGTGAACACAGACCTTAGACATGCCATTTTATTGTCAGCTGGATTGAAATAATAAGATTTAAGGACAATTTTAAGTTTTAAGTAAATTTAGGTACCTACTTATATTAAAAAAAGTTCATTCAACTAATGGATAAGTATCTATTTGTTTAAATTAAGCAGATTTAAGTAGTATTTCTATTGTTTAAATGCATGCATCACATCACAACCTTAAAAAACATAAAATAAAATTAAACCATTTTCAATAGTAATAGTTATTTCTTTATGATGCCTATATACATTTTGTAAGCATATTATTTAAGTACATTGCCTCTGATATTTGCAAGATTACTGGCAACACTTGAGATTCGTGCAATACAGTAAAAATATTGTAAGAACGCACACATTTGTGTCAGATCTGTAGTAATTTCTTACATAAATACAAATAAATAAAACTTAATGTATACTTAATACTAAGTAAATTCTACCTAAACAAGTCTTATTAAATTCTAAATCCAATTTATGAGCGTTTTTAGGGTTTCGTAAATACAATAAATTTCCAATGCCTATTTTCTTATCAACTTCAACGAACTATGTTCCAATATGTTGAAAAATTAAACTACGTTTATTTATACAAGTTTGTACTGTCATTTCGTACGCAATTTATGGCAAATCATCCAATTTTCAGTCATACATAACACACAATTCCCGCTACTGTCCAATTTGAATCAGCGTATTTCAGTTCATTTTCGTATTCAATTATGAACCGTATTCACAATGTAATAAAGTCTAATTTTTATTTACACGTATTGTCTCGCAGGCCCGTTTTTCCTAGAATGTGGTAGAGTGTCGTCGTCATTGCCCGTGTTGTTGTTCGTGTGTAAAAACGATGACATTTCTACACTTCCGTCCCCACTCTACAAATATAACAAAAACATAAATAAATATCGTTCGTAACTTTAGTAGTGAATTTTGATGTGTAACATCTTTCTCACGCTTTCTGACAATTTGTGGCAGTGATTTCGTGAAATGCAACGGAAGTGTGTAACAGGAAGTTAGCCGTCAGATGTTAACAACCTCAGAAAAAATAAGTAAATAAAATCCTTCCAAATTTAAATGAGATTTCAGATGTTACACATCATTACTGCTAGGCTCGGTCGTTTTTTTTTATTTTCAAGTCATCATCATCAACCTATATCAGTGCACTCCTGGACGTAGGTGTCTCCCGCGGCGCGCCACTGAGCCCGATCTTCGTTTCTTCTCATCCACCATCTGCCAGCTATAGCGCGCAGATCATCGCTCCATTTAGCCAAAGGTCGTCCTTCACTACGCTTGCCAAGACGCGGTCTGCACTCAATTCAAATCCAAATATTTATTTTAAAGTGTTATTCCATTTTTCAACGAACACAGGGTTTGGACCTGCGTCTTGGCTGTCATATACTAAGGTGTTTAACATTTTCGTCAACTATGTACAGTATAAGCCAGGTTAGAGCGTGGCCCGGATGTGTTGTACTTTATGTATTTAGTTTTCTTACCTCAGAATGCATGGGGTTAGCCGTAATTGTAATCGGCACTTTGGAATTAGCAGGAATGTAGCCATTGTTGCCGCCCGTCTCGGGTGCCGAACCTTTTTCCTCTGAAAAAAGAAAATGACAATCGAATTTTACATTCGTTCGTAGACATACATAATAGTACTTCTTATTGCAAAGTATCGTAGGAGTACATTAGATTTATTTCCGTTATCCATACGACTGCGCCAATCTAAATTGGCGCAGCCTGTAGGGATTTTCTGTAATTCTTGATTGTACACAAACACGTTATAGTATAAAACATAAAAGTAAATACGTTTACAAAGGCGAGCCTTACAAGAGCTTTCTTCCAACAAACCTTTGAGACTAGAGAGAGGCTCCTTACATGAAAACTTAATGATAATTTTCATGTAAGAAGCCATGCAAATCCCCACAGGCTGCGCTACTTCCAGCATTAAGACTGGCGCATTCGCATGGACTCCGCTAATTTAGAAGGCAGTACCTCACTCTTGCTTGACTAGTTATAAGCTACTCACTATCAGCAGGTACTCGCTTGGCTCTCCGGCACAGGAGCAGTGTCACTGCCAGTATGAGCAGCAGCGCGGCCGCTCCGATGGCGCCGCCGGCCGTCACCAGAGCGTCAGGTTGGCGAGACTCTGCCACGTCTGACGGCGGTGCCTCACTCGTGCTTGACGACCCGCTTGGGGAGCGGAGGGTTTTTGACACCTGATGAAAGATATACATAGAGTCAAGTGTTGTATAAGCTGTAATTGGCTTCTTTAAAGGCTTCGTCAATGTGCAGTGTTATATAGTAAAGTGTTGAAAAGTTGTTTATGATATACATTAAGTTATTGAGAAGTAGATTAGGAACGAAAACCAACGGAAGCACATCAAAAACTGTCTAGAACATGACAGGATTAATAGTACTTTTCTAAATTTAATTGTACAGGGATTGCACTATATTTTTGTCATGTTCACAATAAATAACAATAAATAATTTTCATTTAGGTATTTATTCATTTACCTTCAGCTCAATTTTTTGGGGATAGTATAAGTTGATAGTGAGAAGAAAGGAAAAAAAACACATGTTGTATGTTTGGATAAGGAAAGGTAGATGATGATTATAAATTTAGATTTTTTGATAAGTTGAGAAATAAAAAGTACTTACCAATATCGAGCTGAACTCGGAAGGTGCCTGCTGCGTATAAGCCTGCATTTTGACCTCATATCCGGTATCCGGCATTAAATGGTCAAGTGCGAGTGAGCGCGCTTCCGCCCTCGCCACCACCTTCTCATACTCGCCGGCGGAGCTGACGCTGCGGTAGTACACGTAGAAACCCCCCACTGATATGTTGTGGGGACCACTTAACCACTGGAAAAAAATAATTTAGAAGGATATCTCACAAAACAAATAAAAAAAAGGTTTTACAAGTCTTGAACCGATTGCTGGCATCATCACAAAATCATCGACTAAATCGAAGTTTTCGGATAAATTCAAAACATCGTCACCAGAAAGTAGCTTAGAGTTTTCCACGAGTTTCCACACGAATTTGACGTTCCAAATTCAAATCACATTACAAGGGAGGTTCATACAACATTACCTCCCTTGAGAGGTAATGCTTTGCTTATTAACCTTGATGATAGCATGATATGTAATTGGACATTGTAGAGCAGGTGATGTGAAAAGTAACTTAAATATTTCAAACAATGAATTACTACTTCCACTACACTCACAGTCCACTCCAACTGCAGGCTGTGCGGTGAGATGGCGGCGATCTTCTTAAGGGTGGGAGGCTGCGGCCTTTGGAAGGTGCCGCCGCGCTGCAGGAAGAACTTGGCACTGCTCTTTCCTTGCTTGTTGTCTTGGTTAGAATACACCGCTGCTACTCTGAACCTACAGTAAATAAATAAATGAGCTAATTGATTGATTCAGGCGTTACTTTGCGGAAATCCATAAATATCAACAAATTATATAAATATATTTAGTAATAAATCCGCTTGATTTCTAAAAAAAGGTTTAATTAACTTAACTTTAGTTTAGAACTTTAGTACCTACATATTACTATATTATAAACCAAAGAGTCAAGGAACAGAAAACCAAATTTTGTGGTGTGGACTCGCCGAAGTCCGAAACGAGAGTCTCTCGTTTCGGACTTCGGCACGGACGGAGTCCACACCTCCTGATGATGCCTCGTGTAGAGGCGAAACACGTGTCGTATCTTTAAACTTTGGTTTTCTGTTCGTTGACTCTTTGGTTTATAATATAGTAATATGTACTAAAGTTCTAAACTAAATTTAAGTTAATTAAAACCTTTGTTTAGAAATCAAGCGGATTTATTACTAAATATATTTACATAATTTGTTTAAATAAATGAGCCTTTATTCTGCTTTACTTAGGTCTGTATTCACCAATGATCATTGGAAGATTATGCCTCTTCGTCCGTTATCTTTCACGTTTAATCTATGAAAAACTTAACCACAACTGTTTGAAACTTAACCATCTGTTGGTCAACTTTGGTCTTAGTATAGAAAAATATATTCTTGACAACACGATTGGTCGAGTGGCAAGTGTGTTGGACTGCTACGCTGGTGTCGCGGATTCGATTCTCGCTTCAGGACAAACATTTGTGTGATGAACATCGATGTTTGTCCTGAGTCTGGGTGTTTTCTATGTATTATATGTATGACGTATGTATATACAAAAAACTTCTGAACAGATTTTGATACATTTCAATGAGACCAATCTGAAAGTATAACCTCTCACACAGAATTTTTTTTTTTCAAATCGGATTATAATGCAAAAAAGTTCTGAGATAACAAACAAACAACCGAATTGCGAACCTCCTCGTTTGAAAGTCGGTTGAAAAATGTAAATAAAACATTAAGTAAGTATCATACTTGTAGTATTTATCAGGGGCCAGCCCATCGATGGCCAAGGAATGTATGTGTGGAGGCACGTCATGAGTCGCAGTGTTCCATTGCGCGTTGCTGGAGTTAGACACTTCTCTATATTGGACCTGCAACAAATTTCCTCATTATGGTGGCTTCACACTGCCAGTGCAAACACGCGCCGCGCCGCGTCGCGCTAAAGTCATCTGTACGCGTCGCTGTACGAGTCCGGATCAGCCTTTCTCATGGACTGTATTAACACGGGCCTGTGTTAACCGACAATACGCGCCCGCCCAGGCAGCCTCGGGCCGCGCTCGCTTCACACCTTTAGCACGGGCCGTGTGAAGGCACCATAGGAATATAGAAAAAAATTGTTAAAAGTAAAAACTGAAAACCCGACTACGAAAAAAATATTGGTACTTATATTAGATTTTCAAAACTTTTTTCTTATTTTCTGACACTCCCATGACCAAAACGAATCTAAACATACCTCATTCATACGTATTTTTATCACACATTTTGGAGTTTACAGCCGCCATATTGAATGTTTACCTGATTGGCAAGGAAGCGATAAGTTTTTGATATTTAAAGAAACCTATGACACTTGTGTGACCTACATACACGACACCTCATTTATCAAAATCCTTTCAATCGTTTAGAA
The DNA here is from genome assembly GCA_932526365.1 of Lobophora halterata. Lineage (NCBI taxonomy): Eukaryota > Metazoa > Arthropoda > Insecta > Lepidoptera > Geometridae > Lobophora > Lobophora halterata. The sequence goes on from OW052015.1 coordinate 3,097,814, forward strand.
TGCAGGGCGGCGCATAGAGTCAGACAAACACCAGTCAACGTAAAATTGTAAAAACCAATATTTTACAGCGAGTCGACTGTCTATATTTATACAAGTTTCTACTTTAGGTCATAGTAATACGGTCCTATTTCAATGGAGTCAATAAATTGCTCGAGCATTTTTCCATTCTAAACTGATTGTATCTTACCTTGTAGAACAGAATAGGCAAGCCATGGTTGGGTGCTTTAGACCAAGAGACCATCACACTGTCATCGGTCAGGCGCGTGATGTTTGGCCGAGATGGCGGGATCAAGATCGCTGCAAGACAATAAATATAGAATATAGCAATACAATACACCTCAATCAATACAATATAAACATTAAACAAAACATTCAAAGATTCACACACTCACACCCCTGCACTAGGATTCCCTGTGTCGCAGGTGGCATGGACACATACAAGACATCACAACATCCAAGACCCGAGAACAAACATTTGTGTTCGTCACAAAAATTTGCCCCGGCCGGGGATCGAACCCGGAACACCAAGCTTTGTAGGCAGGGTCACTACCAACTGAGCCACGGTGTCGTCGATATGTATTAGTTTTACAAAAATATACAACAACCGGCTTCAATCGGACGGTTCTAGCGACCGTAGGCACCACTGAAAAGTCACGGGGAAGCAAAATACGCAATTTTGTTTACTTCGACGCCATAACTACTGAATCAATTTTGATGAAATTTCTGTGGAACCAATCTATATATCCTATGTATAATCTGTCAAAAAAAATCGGTTTATATACAACAAAGTTCTGAAATAACATACATAAAGAAAAATTGGTTGTCTGTAAAGTTGGTTTACGGACGATAGTTTAACATGACTACCAGCTTAACGGGACAATGAGTGTTACCGGACAATGACAGCGTTACCGGACAATAACGTCAAAGTGCATGCAGCCGGCGTTCATCGATTTATTAGACGTATTCACTTAAAAAAAAAACATCAACCGACAACCTCCTCCATTTTGAAGTTGGTTGAAAAGGCTTAGTTCTGACTGACTGACAGACAACGCACAGGCCAAACCACTAACTAGGCGTAGAGACTTTCAAGATTCACGATTCAAGATTTTTTATTCGCCAGAACATGGTATACATAGTATGTTGTTAAAAAATAGTATTAGTTGTGTATATATTAGCACTATTTGTATTAGTGCCTTATGTTCTACCATTTATGGTGTGCGAGTTACAGTGAATGAATATGAGACTGGAAATTTGTTGAGTAGGTATGTCCGTTTTTGATGAAATTTGTAGGTATACCAAACTGAAAGTATTTTCTTTCAAGCAAATAAATATTTTTTGAAATCTGTCAAAATATGACGACCATAAAACATAAAAAAAACGAATGGAGAACCTCATTCATTTTTGAAGTCGTTTGAAAATTCCTTTCTTAATACGCGCCTACTCAACTTTTTTTTTTCAGTGGTTTGTCCTATGCGATGTCTTTTATGACCAAGTCCTATAAACATATTGATGGAAAACAAACAGCAGTTTTCATGTCGATCGATACGTGGAATGCTCGCCGCTACAAGATACATCGGCATTATCAACTGCCAGATTACAGCCTGAAAGAAATGCGACACACACGAAATTCAGGCTTTGAAAAATGACCCGTGTACACATTGAACGCTACGCCGCCGTAAAGCACCAATTAGCAGTAAAAACGGAACACAGTTGAAGATATATCGCTAAATAGAACCTAGTACCTAGGTACAGCATAAATAGCAGAACATTTTCGTAATAGGGTTTGTTACAAAACAAATTTTGAAGTTTTATGAAATTAAATGTATAAAATTAAAAAAAAAAAACTAAAAAATAGAGTGCTATAATTTGAAGCAATCATTCGTCACAATTGCTGGACGAGCAATACTTTTCTCCAAGAAATTCCCCAATTCCCCAAAACAAAAACATAACGCTTAAACGAAATTAACATTTCCCAATGGTAATGAGATGAGACTCCCAATGGTAAAATCAAGATTTTTTTTCCATCGTCGATAAAATAAAATTTGAGTGTTCTATGTGAATACTGTCATCAGGACAATACTGCAAACTGCAATACATATAAAACAGTACCTACAGTAACTATATTATAGCTATAGTACCGTCATCAGAGGAGCAAAACCATTTCATTGAAGCTCGGAATTATTCAATCTTCCTCGCGAAATATTAGTCTTGGTTCAGTGCAACACAATTCAAAGGGTCCATCTAGAAAGCTATTTCCATACAATCAACACGTGGAGAAGATTTGGTATAATGGCTTTTCTCATTTAAAACATCATAATGATTCTAAGAAAACTTTTTTCCTGCTACATATTTATTGTGTTGATATTTTTTTTAAATATTCGTATACTATACACCATTTAACTAATAAAATATTTTAATTTAGGTATTGACCTTGGACTTATCAATATTTGTTTTGCTGTTAGCTGGTGTCATTCCCATTTTTATTTAGTGCTTTATCTTAGTGCTACGTAGCTAAACTAAATTATATTCCGCCCTGTTTAGCCACAATAGTTTCTGTGGTATTCAGCAGAAACATACTGCCAATAGAATCTTTAAGTTGTGTCATACTGCTACTTAGAGCTATAAAAACTTTTTGGTGGATACTTACGTTTATGCTTTCTGGAGTTATTCTTCCTGTTATGCCTCTTCGGTGGTGTTGGGGACTCTTTTATCTTCGTATCTTCACCAGAATAATCCTGCGATATATTAAAAATTTAAGAGGACACTAACCCACAGGGTGCTTTAATATAATAAAGCATACGTTTATGGTTTAATCTAGAACAATATCCAACTTCATTTGCTATTATCTAGAAAGTTTATTAGTGGTTTAAGCTGAAGGCCTGCTGTGGCCTGCAGAATTAAACTAACATGTTACCGGAAACGGTATTTATGGTGCTGTTCCTTGAATTTTCAAGCACCCAGTTACAAAACTTCGATTACAAATTCGGTTTAATCCAGAAATCCGAAGGGAATTTTTGGACTTTTTGACCAGAAATCCCCTTTTGGTTCTCAAAGGGGAAGCAAAGAGGAATTCTGGACAAAAGTTCCACAAATCCCCTTATCCATTAATTAACTTTGGTATATTTTACAGATTGCGTTGTAAAACAACTATTTTCATAATTTTCTGGTCCTTTTCCCACTTACGTGGGTTCGGCACAACATGTATTCTTCTTCCATTCGTCTCTATCACCCGTCATCTCTGTACTTACTCCTGTTTTATTCATAATATATCATCAATCGTTGTAAAACTAGCCATAAAAATTTAATACATTCAGTCATTAAAATATTATGATAAGTGAAACTAGGCTGTTAATAATATCGCGCAGTGAGAACTTCGTCAAACTTCGTCATACACAGGTTACCTACTTAAATTTAATTACTAATTACTAATTATCTACCCAGACTTACCTACCTATAATTCTCTTATATATTTACAGTAAACAAAATGTAGACTCAATTTGGTTTAAGAATAGTATATATTTCATAGCTTATATAAGAAAAAAATGTAACTGTGAGTCTAATGTTAAATAAATAAAATAAATAAGTAAATAAAAAATTAAACATTTTCCAAGTAATGCTTGTTTACCTGGTCAGATATCTGGAGCGGCACCACAGTGAGTAGAGAAGCGTCGTACGCGCAGCCCAGCGCGTTGCAAGCGAAGCACTGGATGATGCCCGCGTGACGCTTCTCCAGGCGATCGATGTACAGGTCCGTGTCTAAGAGATACATCGGGAAGTTAATCAGGTTGTAGGTTTTGAAGATACGCGGGTAAAAGACGTATCTAAAGGCCCAGAATCCCACGCGCCGCTATCTATATAAGATATAAATTGACTAAAAGATATAGCCGTCTTATAGTTCACGCCATCCTACGCAAGAGAGCCGCCTCACTGCTGAGCCGTGTCCGCGGCAGCACCAACGCCATCCTTCGCGTCGTGGCAGACCGGGTTGATTGTCCCATACTTGGTCATTTAGTCAGGCTTCATGTTGCATAATGTGTGTTTTATTTTTATTTTTATATATATATTTTAATTTTCATTTAAATATTATGTTTTTTATTTATTTATTTATTTTTTGTGTTTATGTGTGTTCTCTGATTGTTTTTTTTTTGTACCTAATTTTTCTAAATTTTTATGGACATTGTCTGAAATAAATTATTTGATTTGATTTGATATAGTGTGTAGTATAGTATGTATATATAAGCCGTGTTGGCCGAGTGGGAGGTGCCTCGACTTTCGATCCCAAGGTCGTGAGTTCGTTAGAACCCGGTCGTACACCAATGGATTTTTCTGTTCAAAAAAGATTTATGTGTGCATTTAAAACACGTGTTTAACGGTGAAGGAAAACATCGTGACGAAACCGGCATGTCGTAGAACATAAAGTTCGAAAACATGTGTCAAGAGCACGAAAGGAGCCTCTTCGAGGCGCACTTGAAATCCTTTTACCACACTGATTCGAAAGAATTGGTGACACTATTCTTATAGTGTCACCAATTCTTTCTTCTTCTTAGAAGACTAAGTATACATAGAAAAAAAGCGAATTGGTGGTTAAGTACTACATACTTAACAAAATTACCAATTCGCTTTTTTCGCCTCACAAAATGTGATGAAACGGAAAAGCAGTTTTGCCCAATTTCCTTCGCTTATGTTAAACATAAAAAAAATATATAAACATTTAAAACTTAGTATTATAATATCATAAAATGTATATATCATAAAATAAAAAAAAAATCACAGGGCTCAAGTTTTCAACCGAACTTGAGCCCTGTGATTTATGAATCTCAGATAACAATACCAGTCCACTAAAACTGTCTCCGTAATTATTCAACACGACAAATGGAATTAGTTTGAAATAAGCAAAACTTTTCAGTTCAGACGAGACAATTCTATTAGTTTTGTCTGGCGCGGCTTTTAAAAAATTACATCAATAATTAAATAAATTCTCAACCATATTTTCTATAGGTATTACCACAGAGTACTAAGATACTAGATACTATTACCTTGCTTCGCCTACTAGGTTAACGTTTAGGAGGTTCTCGTTAGAGTTCGGATCGAATTTCTGCTCATATGGTTCAGTAAGTTTGGGGTGATCGAAAAAAAACAATCACCTATTATAGTGCAAACCTAAACTAGGTATCGGTCAGGATTATTTTTTTGTCAAAGAGGCAACGTAAGAATTATCCACTTATAATTTACGGTTGTTTCTTCTAAACAACTTCGTTTTCATTACGAGTCGGACATGCTCTCCGAATTTCAAGTCTCTAAGTTCAGAAGTTTGGTCTGTGCGTTGTCTGTCATTCAGTCAGGTCCAAACCTTTTATATATATTGATCAACATAGTATATCACATCAAAATATATATCGGGTGCACGTTCTTTCCCGAACTGTTCCCAATAGAGCAACGAATCTTCGATAGGTATATAGATAGGTAAGTAGGTACATATATCGTAATTCTACCTTCCCAACCCATGCCCGGAATATTCCCAGGGCAGTAACTGTAACTCATGTTCAAGTGAGCTACAAATACGAGTACCTTTATCATTTTGGCAAGTCTACCGCTGCCCTATATAGCTTTAACGATATACAAATACACGAATATCGGAAAACCGGGATGTGGCAAAAACTGCAAAATTATATTTCATGTGAATCTTTTTCATTGTAACAAAGCTGTTAGAAATGGAACTAGAAAACGGTTTTAAAGAGTTTTTTGTTCTGATATACATATTTAAATTTGGTATGATAAACTGTTTTGTGACAATAGGTAGAGTTTTGCTAAGTGTCTGAATATTCAGATAACGCTTGAAACCAAAACAAAAATCTTAATTGCCTACTAAAAGGTTCAAGAATAAAAATAAGTGGGTGCTGAAGTGCACCAAATAGCACCAGTTATAGCTCCAAATATTCATCTGAATAGCACCAATACTGTATCACTTCAGCATCCACTATTTTTTCTTGAACCCCTTTTTCTACCTTAAATACCTACCTCTGTCTTCAATCTGGAACTGGATGTTATAATAAAGAAATACGTTCTTACTTGTAACTCTAACTCCTTTCCCATTCTTCAGAAGCTGGGCGTTCAGGACCCAGTAGACTTCCGGCGGCGGCTGTCCGCGAGGAGTTCCACATTCAAGGTGCACGTGCCCGTTCTCAAAAGCTGTGAGATTCCGCATAATACCGTCCCAACTCGGAGGCTGCAGGGCAATGACCTTCCAAGAGCGGCGTTGGTGGTTCACTGAGCAGGAGTAGATACCCTGCAATGAAGGAGGAATGAGGATATGTACTCTGTAGCTGTCGGAAATTGGATGTGACTAATTGAGGCTACAGTAGCGCGTCTTGAAAAAGTTTCTGTTTAAGTCTAAAAGTAACCCAAATCGATGATGCGATGATGATGAAAATGAAAAATACTGGTCTAAATATACATTGTGAATAGGGAATATTTCGTAAGCTCTTCCTGATGTTTTCAGAAGCTTCAGAGCTTGGTACAGCTTTTGCTTACTCTTTTTCTTATCGTGTCACTAATTCTTACGAACCAGTGTGGTGAAAGAATTTCAAGTGCGCCTCGATGAGGCTCCTTTGGTGAACTTAATTTTTTTTTTGAACCTTTTATCGATAAGGCCGCCCATTGTTCCACTTTTTCTTCAGTATTGTTTCTTCATGTATTTTTATTTTAAGGTGTGCAATAAAGATTACATCTATCTATCTATCTATCTTTTTGTTAACTATAACAATCTGGTACTCACCTCGTCATCGATAGTAAACTGGGTGACTACAAGCATGTTGTCATGTCTCGGCTTCATCGGCACTCTTCCCTCACGGCTCCAAGTAACTCTACGGGCCGAAGTGCCGACCGCCCCGCACCAGAGACGAATATTTTGGTTCAACCCTATCTCACTCTAACAATCGGCTACTCACCTCATCATCGATAGTAAACTGAGTGACTACAAGCATGTTATCATGTCTCGGCTTCATCGGCACCCTTCCCTCGCGGCTCCACGTCACTCTAGGGGGCGGAGTGCCCACCGCCCCGCACCAGAGACGAAGAACTTCATTTAACTTCACTGGGACTGTTATGACTCCTTCGTTATCAAGTGTACCGACGAAGTCCTCTGTTTCTAGAAACCTAAAAATACAAACATATTTCAATAAAGCGTCGATGACACACGGCTTTTTTACACACTGCTTGCTGGCGAGTTTAAAAGCTAGCGTGTGAGCGAGTTAGCTTTCGGGAAGGATTGTCAACAAGCTGATTGTAAAAACGCCGATAGCACAAGGCGACTTTACAAGCGAACTCGCTGGCTTATAGCGTGTAAAAACCGTGTATCATCGACGCTTAAGGAACCCCATTGTTTGTTTTTGAATCTTTAATTCAGAATTTGGTTTTCATATGCCGGTGCAACACTGCTATAGCCCTCGTTAAACTTGAGACATTTTGATGGTCATTCTCGAAAGCCCAGTAATTTCACTAGCTACATACAATATCCTTCCAACGGGAACACGTAACGCTAACACATAATGCTTTGCGAGAGAATATCTGGCACAGGTGTTCTAGCTTGCGTAGGTATATCATAAAATTCTGTCTCTACATTTTAATAGTTCTCATGGACATATTACGCAATCCGTTGAGATATGAAACATCAGAGAGTAGGAAGAAACGTCTTAGTACAAGGAGAAAAGACCTTGAAGTCCCAAGGTGTCCGAGGCTAAATGTAGCAATGCATGGCTGTCAATATCAGGCTGTTAACCTCTTTAATGCTCTCCCTACTGAGTTTAAAGCTATCTAAAGTCCAAATGTATTCAAAAGTAAATTGAAAAAGTTTTTATTAGCCGGTTGTTATTACTCTGTCGATGAATACAAGCTGCATAAATTAACGAAATAGTAAAATTTTATCATGTTCTCTGATTTTTAGTATTATGTAGTATTAGGTAATTGATTATAATTTAATGTAGGTGTAATATAATAATATTAAGCATAATTTTAAGTTAAATGTTCAAATACGATTGATAAATTGTTTATGAATAAATGATATGATATGATATGATAATTTACAGAATGAAGACTGTTACTTGGCTAAGTGCTCAAAGTACTAACTGCAGAGTAAGTTAAGTACCTATCAGAGCTGGGTATACGACAGACATAACGTAGTCAGCCAGTGATAAGAATCATCATAAAATCGAAGGAACATAAAAGCTTATGAATAACGAATGTTTAGATAGATACCCAGAACCATACATCCTTGTTAATTTTGCTTTAATAACTTTTACGGTAACGCAGATCGATAGACGTAAAATGTTTCCTGTCCTTTTATAGGATTACTATAAGAAGGCTTTTACCGGCTTCCAATTATTATCGAGCCAAAAGGGATCATAAAACCATTGATTGGGAGTTTTAAAGGCTTCCCATTACGGAAACCTATCCTTCAACGACTTTTAGTCAATTTCCATTTTAGGAGCAATATCAAATACCTATTTGGCAACTGAGGTTGTTCACGAAGACTGCGAAGAACCCAAAAAACTTATGTGCCTTTAGGCGAGTTAGGCTGGCTAGATGCTAGGCAGGATATCCGACTAACAAAAGACCAACAACCCTAGCTAATCTGGTCATGTTTTAAATAAAGAGGTACCTGATTTCACCACGGCCTTCATTCTGCACCTTCAAGTAGATCTTCTCTGGCAGGTCCACCGTCTGAGCACTGAGGTCGTTGGTCGCTCTGCAACCGTAAGTCCCGCTGTCCTCGCTCGTAGCGTTCTGGATTACCAGCACTCCGTATGGTGTATCTAGTTGTTTCTTTGACCCCTGGATAAATATTGGTGTTAAAAACATGTTTTTTTTTTAATTCAATAGGTGGTTTTAAGCTCTTGAGTTCTTTGTTCAAGAACCGTAGTGCAGATAACAAAGTGCGGTAGCGTTTTTGTAACGTTATTTTGTTAGTGTGAAAATTTATTTTCAACCGACTTCAAAAAAGGAAGAGGTTCTTTATAGGTACTATTTATAACCTCAAAACTTTGTTGTTTATAAACCCATTTGATTTTTTTTGTGAGGATATAATTTTAGATTCGTCTCATAGAAATTTCATACAAATCGGTTCAGTACTTTGGTTTTGAAATCAAAATAATTGAAAAAAATACATCATCCAAATAAACGAAATTGCGTATTTTGCTTCCCTGTGACTATTTAGTGGTGTTTATGGCACTAAAACAGTCCAAACCCCTTAAAAACAAAAAACAAGCGTAGCGTATACTTAGTTTATTTTAGTATGTAATTTAACATTATTCAAAAACATGCTTCATTTTCGGAAGGGCTCATCCAGTTTGAAAATTATCTCTAGATGGGTTGGACGCGAAATGTAAATGCTGAATGAGAGTTTTTGAATCTTTCGATGCCTTTAAACTGAGCTAACGATTAGGCAGAGCAAATGGTGCTGTTAAAAGTTGTAATAAACTGCTTAGTTTAACCTTACAAAAGGTAAGATTCTTCAAGTTTCGGTTATATTAAATTAGTTATTAAAAGTTTTGTACTAGAACGCCATTATACTAAAGTTTGAGATTTTCTCTTAGTTAGTTTCGCACTAATATTAAACATCTCTATAAGCTAGCAGATATTTCATAATAATATTAAGTCCAGTAGATAAGAGCAGTCTTCAGATTAGCTCTTATTACACGTTGAAGAGGTGTAGGAGGACACTTAAGAGGGTCTTAATTACCTTTACTACTCAACTTGATTGAGGGGATGTAGGTATAATGTTACACCTCAATTTCCTTTCTTAGATAGTTTCTTGTTTTTAAAAGGATGAACGAACTTTAGTACGTAGTTTGTAATATAAATTGCGGTATATAAAGCTTTCATCATGAAATACCTAACCCTATTTGTTTGCTTATAACTTGAAATTACTAACCTGAATAGAGTCCATTTATACTCAAGTCTGAAGCCATTATTGAAATTTCTCAATTTATTTCTTTGCTTTCTTATTAGAGATTTGAAGATTAGCTCCTAGCATATACATTATTTTTTTTTTTTTTAGAAAATATGGCACGGGTTGGCGCTATCTGCGGATACCGATAACCAGCAATCGTTGGGAGAATCGTAAAGAGAAGACCATTTTGCCAAGTACAGTGTAGAACCACCCTTGGTCTAGATGCAACTAAAGGTCTGTAGAGTAGACCAGAAGAGCTATAGAGAAGAGATATCGAGTTCAAGAGTACTCCTACATATCATACATACATATCTTTGGATTTAGGTCGCGGCCTTTTTTTTTTGTTATTTAGCCAAAATTTTGTTATTTTGTTTTATTCCTCCCGCGGACTCCGAGTGCCAACATATCTTAATCTTGTTCAAATTATTTGATTTTACCATTTACCTTGCTAGTCTCCTTCCACCAGGTGAGAACAGCTGGCGGGTCCGAAATAGGCTCCTTACAATGCAGCACAACAGCGCTGTTTGCGGGCGCTGTCACCACGCGCTTTTGCGCTGAGTTGTGGCTTGTATCTATCCGTGCTATGCTCAGCCGAGCTGGTACCGATACCAGGACTATAGAGCTGAAGGACACTACGCACTGAAAAAAGAATAAGTCAATAATAACAATACTATTCAACGTACTTCTTATAGGGTTTGCTCTTGACCAAGCGTGATAAAAACTGGGTGAAGAACCGTTATCATCTCTATACCAAAAAGTAATATCGGTTAATTGCTTTAAAAGGGCTAACAATAGTAATACTTCTATTCTGACGTGATCCACCCGTAATACATTTATTGCCAGTTAGAATCAGAAACTCTACTATTCTACACGAATGCACTAGTAAAACCGCTGTCAGAGATGAATGGCGCAGGATTGTGAAGCGTGTCAAAACTCCCATCATGACAACCGCTAACACTCTGCCAATAGTGTAACGACCAAGAAGAAGAAAGCAATAATACACTTTCAGAACAAACCTGATACTCAGCCGGTCGCGTATCTTCTTTAATATGGATCACCAGCCCGGTTAACGTGCTAGTAGCGTGTATGTCCACATCACTGCTTTTCACCACCTCACTCCACTTCACGTTGGGATCGTCTCCGGAGCGCCAGCGCCAGGCCAGCCATTCAGCAGGCACGTTGACCTCACACTCGAAGGTCACTTTGTCACCCACGGGAGCTGTTACTGACTCTGGATCCTTCAGGAACTGCATGTCCAGTTCTAGAAGAGAATGAAATTAAATAAGTGCCTCTCCCTCTAGGCCAGAAGTATGGTCGTTACAAGGGCTTATATTAGTACGTATAGTATCACATACTTCGTCGGTAGTTGACATGCAAAAAACATTTACAAATTTTCGAAAGAGTGGCACATCCGCACGTGAACGGCCAGACGTAAAGCGTCGTTGACACAGGGCTAGTTTAAAGCAACAAGTCGGCGAGTTAAGAAACTAGCACTCGCTAGTTCACTCGCTCACTCTCGCTCGCGAGTTAGCTTTCGGGAAGAATTATCACGCGTCTGTGTGCCAAGTTTCAAGTCTCTACGTTCAGCGGTTTGGTCTGTACGCTGTTTGTCATTCAGTCAGTCAGGTCCACCTTTTATAAAGATATAGACAGATAACAGAATTTCTCTAGAAATGCGGGTTGTGGGCTTGAGATGTGACGCCATGTCAACTACCGTATTACCCGAATAAAAGTTGTATGGTCAGTACCTGTATTGAGCATTCAAAAGCCAAGACAAGACAGGGCTCTACTTACGACCTTCCCGGAAGAACTTCTTCGCGGAACTGGATGAATAGAATAGACACGAGCCGAAGACAGCTTGCATCAGTAGCTAATTTGTTCTCCGAAATTCAAAAATAAACAACATTTGAGTAGTAGGTCATTCTCTCTCCAACCCCGTTTAAAATCGAGATCTTAATCGACATTTTATTTTTGAAACTTGACCAGTGAATTCTATCGGCTTATATCATTAAAAGATTATAAAAATGCTTTGAAATGTCGGATACTTACAAAAACTTAAAATTATGGGAGGTATTACGTTTATTGACAATAATTTAGTCAAGTTTTAGTACATAATAGAGGTTAATTCGGATTTGCTACTATAGGAATTCGCCACCGTAAAAAAAGTTGTAGGGATTTTCAACCACTCAAAATATTCTAATATTTTTGGTAGGAATTCGCCACCGATCTAGCACTACAGTACATTCAGCAGCACTATAAAAGTTCCTAGTGATTAAGTTAAATAAAATTTTAGAATAAATAATAAGTGTTTGGACATTTCAAACATAAATATGTGTATATAATGTACCCTACCTACGAGTATTCCATCGGCATTTAGATTTGGTACTAGCAATAATAAAATGTTTTGACAAGCTGAGCTGATGCTCTATGTAGAGCTCATCGTTACAAATTAAAGCAAAAATAAAAATAAAACCGCTCTCAAAATCAGGTCATCAAAGAAAATCCGAAAACCGCCAATTAAACGAACCTCCGGGTCCACCAAAGAACAATAACAAAGAACGGACTGATACAACAACGATCATCAAAACCGAGCTCAATTATACCACTTTTTATTTGCATACCAAAGCCCAGACCGAAAAAGAAGAAATCCCGATGTCCTTGATACCTTGTTACCCACACATCTCGTGACGCATGCCCCACAACAAATGGTCTTAAAAAACCTAGACTGCATTTGAATAAAAGCTTTATTTACAGACCGTAAAAGTTCGTTTCATTTCACACCCACTAATTGAGGTGTTGCGTTTTATTTCATTCTTATTGTTAGGCTATAATTTTTATGTGATTCAGTCCGGCAGGCAATGACCTAGAGGTTATGAAATTCTTTAATTTTTGTTCGGTTTCCGATTAGTCAGCGAAATTTTTAAACTGAGTTAAAAGAGACAAATAGCTGATTGTGTTATGCAAATAAAGTTTGCATTCAATCATTAATTCATTCAAAATATAAATATAATTTTTGTTACGTTTTTAGCAAGAATAAATTATATTTTACCGTCCACAATCATAAAAAAAAATCGACTAGTCCTCGTATAAGATATAAAAACTGATGTTGGAATTCTCTAACAGCCCGAAGCCCTTCAAATAATTACCTTGATTACTATACCTAACCATATTGTTGTAGCCGGGACCGACAATTTGCCTAATTTTATAGATTCGATTAGAATGGAGACAATTCATAATATATGTAGTTTTACTATAGTATACTCGTATTTGTTATACTTACTTATATTATACTTATCTACATTATTTAAATGTTAAAAAACAATGCAATAAAGATAATTCGGACAATTATCATACTTTTCTTTGAACACTGTCAAATGTTATCAGATTCTTACTGAACTTTGACTTAGAAGTGTGACAAATACATAAATAACAGGATACAAAAAATTACCTTTGACAAAATGTCTTATCAACAAAGTTATGTGGAGGGGATCACACTAGGTAATCATGTTTCAGTAATGTTATTTTTTTATCAGAAAAACACGGGATGAGGTGACAGATTCCTCCAAAACGCCAAGACGTTATAATACCTACTTAAACTTAATGGTAATGATAACTAAACATAATCATGCATTTACAAATTACAATAGTTAATAATAATTATTGTTAATTATTAAACGAATTTATTTGTGATTTAGTCAAAATTAAGGATTTATACATAGACATAATCATAAGAATTATTAGAGAAATATACCTATTAGATAAAATTATAACAAAATAATATGTTTATTAAGAAAATCATGAAGAGTCTAAAAATATTAAGGTAAAACCATAGACAAAAAAAGCGATGTGCTTTCTAACTTCTGTGAAAAAAACTCTACCAATGACTCTACAAGGTATTTTAAGATGATATTTATTTAGAACGGTATGAAGAGTCCAGAAAAACCAAGATGAAACATGAACTCAGTAGGACATCTACCAATAACTCGACCACGGGATTTTAAGATAATATTTATTTAAAAAATAATGAAGAGTCCAGAAAAAAACCAAGAACAACTCAAAATTTGTAGAAAAAAACCTCTACCAAATGACTCTACCTAGGGATTTTAAGAAATAAATCCAAAATGAAAAAGTTTTGATAAGTAACAAATTATTATCTTTCAAAAGAAATCCATTGAAAAGGTAGTCCGCTGTATCTATAGAAAGAAATCTACCGATCTCAATTTGACTTGGATTTTGGATCCCAATCTTGACGGATGCAGAAAAAAACTTAAAACGAGAAGGCAGTTACTAATGACTTAACACAAACACTTGGACAACATAATGACGAGTTAGCGTTAAATTTCTGTAAATATATACACGCACACATACACAAATAATGCATTTTAGGGTTCAACGCTAAAATTAAAACCCTTGTTACTGTGACATCACCTGCTTATGTTTGACAGAACCTGTTGCACTTTGATGAGTTGCAGTGTAGGTGACATTGTGCAGATATAAGTGGTAAGTGCAGTTGCTAGCCACTAGCTGTCAAAACAAGCACGTATCTGATCCTGCTCATGTCTCCTGCACTGTAACTAATCAAAGTGCAATCTCCTTCATAAGTTACCCAAGTAAATTAATTAGAAACTTAATATCAAAAAGAAAAATTATTGTGTTTGAGTAATCTTTTAATGAAGTTAGTTTACAGTAAATAACTAATTTTGATTAAAAACTTATAAAGCTTCTTTGTTTAAAGTTTTATACTGGCCGCGCTGTCTGCTATTCATAGTTTAGTCTCTTTAAAAAGTAAACATTATTTTTGATTTTATTATTGTGTAACTTTCCACTTCAATAACGTACTTTGTCTATAAAGTAACCCGCTTCAGGCGTATTATTAATGCTCAAATTTCAATGCAAAAGTTTTATAAGGTTGCGAAACTTTTAATTCGACTCTCAACTTTAATACGTCTAAAGAATTTGAAAATAAGTATTTAAATATACCTAGAAGTAAATAAGTATTAATCAATGTATATAAAAGACTGACTGACAGACAGATACTTGAAGTTTTTAGGGTATGTTCGTCGAGAAGTGTAAGCGTAAGTGCGGTTACAGACGAGCGTATACCTACCGAGTGGATTCGCCGCTCGTGATTTTGTTTATTGAAGCGAGTGTACGCACGTAGCTCGTCTTTTTTATTTATCATTATAAATTATAATACATTAGTTGCTTATGTTAACACTAATAAACTACTAAGGTTTGTGCAAGTGCTATGAGTTGACATTTCGAGCATTATCTCGATAAGTAGGTACCTAACTAAGTTCATGAGCAGTATAGGTAGGCACACTGGAGCAATGGTAAGTACACTACACATGTATTAGCAAACTCGTACGAGCGTTGTCGCGCATATGCCTTGATCACACGTACCGAGCAAACGGCTGAGACAGTGCTCTGCCGAGTACTCGGTACGTATAAACATAGCGCCGAGTGCTCGGCTGAGCGATGTAAGCTGCTTGCATCGCTGTCTCGGCCGAGAAACATTTTACTGTCTCGCTCGATACGTGTGATCTAGGCATTACGCGCTCGAGTGCTCGCCTCACTACGACACTTGCTAACAAAAAAAGTAAGCGGAAACAAAACAAGAGCTGCGTATCCGCTTGGTTTAATACGCTAGCCTAAGGCATTGTCCTAATAGAACGCGATCATGCGAGTACGCGACCATCGCAAGTTCGCACGATTGGCAGTCGCGCGAGCATCGCGCGAATGCCAATCAGGACGCCTATTTGACGTTAGTATGTTTGATCGCGGATTCGCGCGACTGAAGTTCGCGCAAACTTGCGATGGTCGCGTGATCGCGTTCTATTAGGACAATGCCTTAAACCGAAAGGAGGAGTGAACCTGATATTATGTTAGTTCGCAACACAAACGAAGTTGTGAATGTGTGTCAATCAGCTAGTAAAGTAGTAAATAAGTAATTGTGTACAGAACCCGAGCTCTATTAAAGTGTATCTATTTGCTATAATAGTTGGGTGTGAATGTGTGAGTGGCTACCTGTGTATCCGGCGGCGTACCCGTCACGGCTGTTACAAATCCAAAATAGAAGAAAAAAAAATTGGTACCAATTTACACGTGCATTGCTGGTCAATTGGAACTACATTCTGATACGGCTTCACTCGCCGAGGCTTGGTTAACGAGCTTTGTGAACGATCGTCTAAAGCTTTCAATGAAAGGGACAAGTCCAATTTGTTAGGAATTATAAACGCTTGCCTGTACCGACAATTAATTTCAATGATTAAACGTAATCAGGCTTTTAACTTTAAATTGCTACTATAATTATTTCTTGATAATAGGCATGGAAAGTATACCGAGTAACATGTTATTTATTATGGTATAAAACTGATCACAGATAACACTTGTTACTTTCTGAGACCAAGTCTGTTACAAAATCACCGATGATACCACCCGGCGTGTATGGCAGGCGATTTTGTACGCTGCACAGTGTGCAATATGCCCATAGAATCGGACATTCTGATTGAAGCTCAGCATTCGATGCGTATTATTATTCTATAAGCTAGAGTAGAACTCCCAGAAGCCAATTCTGTATAGTTATTGAGGAATAATTTTTCAAAGTGTAGCTACTTTGGAGGTATAAAAAGTACAAAAACCCTATTTTCTCGAAAATTAAATATTTAACTGTGAATTTCAAAACGTAATATAATTGATCATGCAAAACAGTATTTTTCCAGCTTTACCGCATTTCTAAAAGACAATTAGAACGCAAGTAATTTCATAAAAACATTCAAATGCTTTTGATTATTTTTCTAGATTTAGAAAAATCGGGTTTTTGTACTTTTTATACCTCCAAAGTAGCTACACTTTGAAAATTTATGCCGCAATAACTACACAGAACTGGCTTCTAGGAGTTCTACTCTAGCATATAGAATAATAAGACGCATCGAATGCTGATCTTCAATCAGAATGTCCGATTCTATGGGCATATTGCACACTGTGCGCTGTTGTGATGTCATGATACTTGTCACCATTCACAATTTTATTCGTATCGTAAATAAACATAAAACACAGTCAGTAGTCTGCTGACTGTGAGAGGAAGTGATCTAAGAATTATTTTAACAAAATGTGACATTATCACATAATGCCACTGATGAAAAATCACTGGTAATTCCACTGTTATAAAATGAAGTCATTGTCCATTGTCATCACCAATGAAATAGAAGTAGCAATCATTTCCATGCCTACTTGGTATGGTTAGATGTTGCAACTGATGCGGCGGATTCTCACGGGCTCGATGTAAATGTGTGCTCTATACAACCGGTCCCTTAGTCAAATTCCTCTAGTAAACTAGCGTGCTGAATCCCTTGCTTGATTGCGTACAAAATTGTCGAATAATATTAATTTTATTGCAGTCGATCACGTTTCCGCATTTCTTTTGGAAGATTATTTATACTTGATTGCAAATTTATTTTAAGGTACCGTATAGAACGTGATAATTAAAGACCAATCATACTAATCACACTAAAATTACCGATGATGTATGTATAGATGGATGGATGTTTGTTGCTCAATCACGTCAAAACTATTTAACTGATTGGGTTGAAAATGAATTATTGGTTTAGCTTTAGAGATGCAGGAAATAAACTACTTTTAGGCGGCAGCTTGTATACTCATATTATAGTTGAGGGCGTACAGTCAGCTGCACAGACATGTATACACTCCCAACCTTCCACATTTATATTAATCTTAATTTTGCAAAAAATATTAATTAATGTAGTCATCTTACTTGTCAGAAGAAGAATATATTTGCAAAATTAGGAGTATTATATAAACAAAGCTTGGGTGTGAATACATGTCTGTGCAGCTGACTGTACATCTATTTGTTGTTAACTCAAGCAAAGCGAAAAATATTGCTCTGAAATTTGTTACAGTAACTTACATAAGACAAACCTTATTTTTATCCTGATACCCCAACCGAAGCCACAAACAGCACTAACATAGTACTTCTAAACTCTCTTATCTTGCACTTACCAGCGGCGTGCACCGCGGCTGAAACAGTCGCCAGCAACAGAGGTATTACAGCAGCGCCCATAGTTCCTGCAACAAACCAATTGGAACTTATAGCATTGCGTTGTTATACCATTTGGTTCTCACGCGTATAAATAGTCGCGAGCAGTAGATTAAATAGGCATATTTATAGAGTTTACAAATGAATTTGAAATACGTGTAATATAAATTGTTGTAATACCTTTTAAGCAACATTTGATTCAGACGTAAGTTTTCATGTAAGTATCAATTCTTCTTATTCTTGTTATCGTGTCACTAGTCCTTTCGAACCAGTCTGGGGAAAGGATTTCAAGTGCGCCTCGAAGACGCTCCTAAGTATCAATGATGGGTTGAATAAAATCAAATATTGACTTTTATAAAAAAAAAACTTTTTCCAATAAAACTATGATTAAGATAATTTATTAAAAAAATAACTTATCTAATGAAATGGTCCAGTGGCGAATCACAACAATCCTTTTCTTTGCCTCCTCATTGTTACGTTTTATAATTTAGACTTTTCTGTCTGAAATAAGAAGTACGTTATAATTATGCAGTAAATGAATTATTTGCTGCTGATTTTTTTTTTATTTCAGTAAGTATTTATTCAAAGCTTTAAGTAGTCTAAGTTACCACCAATTTTAGTATAGAATCATAAATCTTTCAGTTGCTAAACAAACAGGGTATTATGAATTTCAGTTAAAAACACCTTTGAGGTCTTGCTCGTATTTGTAACCTCTTCAAAGAAAGGCTTAACTTAATAGACGAATCAGACGATACGGAGTAAATCCGAGATCAATACTTGGGATGAATTCACCTCGCAACTCTACTTTAAAAATTCATAGACATATTTGAACGATAAAAATTCTTTCGAAATAACGTGGGATAATAATAAAGAATTCAAGCCAAGCGTTCGCTGACACTGGCATCAAACACGATCAATAAAATAAAACCTCTGAATGGTAAATACTCGAACTCTTAACAAGTTTTCCGACGCCCAAGGGGCCAAATATGAATCCAATTGCGGAAATAGGGGTTTCTCTAACCAAGAACCAATAGTAGATTATGCACTAAGGGGATAAAGCAGTGTCTTATGTCGCGGGTGGCATATTGAACGAGGGAATCAATTAACTCCTAAGCGAAGCGAAGGAGTTATGTAGAGTCCTGAGTGACGCGAGGGGTTCAAGCTACCCAAGACGAAGAAATGCTTTATCCCAGAGGAGCATACTCTACTTTTCACACCTTCTGCGAGGCAATAAAAAGCCAGGGCTCCGAACTCAGCAGCCAACACCGTCTTTTGTTTCACAATCTTTGAAGTGGCGCCTTTTTTCTTTTTTTTTTATGAGTGGCCAGTTTGATTTTAGAACAAACCTTTTTACAATGCCATATAGGCGTTCTTTTACTTTAGTTTTCCACGATTTTCCACACGAATTTGACGTTCCAAATTCAAATCACATTACTACCCTTGGGAGTTTCATACAACATTACCTCCCTTGGTAGGTAATGCTTTGCTTTACCTTGATGATAGCATGATATGTAATTGGATATTGTCGAGCAGGTGGTGTGAAACTTTTTTTAATGGGATAATGGGCAGTTTTCGCATCGCCTCCGATGTAGGACCGTAGTGGAATGTCGAGCTCACCACCAGGTTACTAGCAGAGTGCTAGAAACTGGTAACATGTTGACTAAAAAACTTATTGAAATTGCTTCAATCATCTTAGTGCAACGTCAAACCACTCGTGACCAGACGAGAGGTTCGACGGCGCATCATCAATTGATAGGATCACGGGGTTCCGGTCAGATTCGACTGCGGCCCTGTTGGTGATCAGGGAATGTCCCGGAATGTTAAGGACATCTCCTGGCGAGGTCTGGCAATGACGCAATAATGCTAAGAATCTAACCCTTTTTTTTTTTAAACGATGGCAAAATGTTTTTACGCATCCCTCCTACTGGGGAAGGCCGGAGGGTATGTCGGACTCACCGCCAAAAGGCAGAATACCGACTAAAAACCCATCGTGTTCCCGTCACAATCGCCTATTAGTAACAGGTCGCGGGAACCTGTTTGGAATCTTCCGCGGCCTGTCGTCGAGCGTCCGCTGTGGCGGACTTCCTCTCGTCCTCCAAGGAGGAGGGAAGGATGCCCTGGAGCAAAGGACATCCTTCGTCTGAGGTGATCTGTGCAATACAAGAATGCGTTAAGAATTTAACCCTACTTCAACTACAAGATAACTTAGCGAGTCGATGTTACCATTAAATGATCTTAGAAAGATGAGAGGCTCATCTGCGTTGACTGAACTAATTTAAGACTAAAAGCCTAAGATGACATAAATCAAATAATTTACTATGAAATTTCCTTCCAAAAGGAACAAGATCATTGACATAGCTCATGGTAGAGTCCTATATTACTTCATAATTAGATAAACTGTACTTACTGTCTACTGTTACTTTTTGTAGAGATAAAAGTTCTAAGCAGTCTGCCACACTATGTATTATCAACTTATTTCGGACTTTGGTTCGTATTGATCCTATTGGTGTTACTTTAAAATTATGCATTAAATTGAATCGGTTCCACTCGTAAAACCTCACTACAGGCTCTAAATCAGTTTAGTGGTGAAAAATCATAACACAGTTTTAAAATAGAATATTTGTTGAAATGTGAAACTTTACGTGCCTACAACCCAAAACAATCCGTTGACCGTTTATTTATTTGTAAACAGAAATGCAACTTCTCTAGAGTTAAAAACGTACGTTAGTTTTAATTTCGAGCTGGCATCATTTTTAATTAAAATGTTTTTATATAAACGCTTGTAACAGAAGAAGATGTTTTGTTTGTTTTAATCTGCTGCTCTTGAGTTTCTCAGTAAGCCCTAAGTTAGTACAGTCGGCTCTGTAATGATCTTTACACCCAGCTTACGCCGGTGTTCTCCTGTGATGAAACAACTCACACAAACACATCATGTGTGCGTGGAAGTAAACTAATTATGTGATTAAACCACTTAAGATATACCCATAATATAAACCACCAGTGGTTTAATAACAGGAGAACACCGGCGTAAGCTGGGTATAAAGACAATTACAGAGCCAACCCTACACAGGTACAGAACTATTGAAAAACAGCTTAGTTTGATATTTACCTACACTACCAGGTGTAAATATCACTGCAACCCTGTACCTATAGGATTCATATTATTTATTTATTGTTATCATAATGATAGACTTAGAACCCAATAGAACCTAATATTGCAATAAACTACCGAAACTGAAACCTTTAAAGTAGTGTTAGCAAAAATAAACAATCATAATCTTGGCTTTATTCTGCAAAAAAATAAATTTACTCGTATGTGTAGAAGTTATCGAACTTGTAAAGTTCTTTCGTTTGTCTGGTCACATATTTTATCTAGTCTGAGCTTATCCTTTATGTTATCCATAGGTAAAAATCAAATGAAAATATATATGTACGATTTTTTTATATCACAGAATGAACAGCACTCCATAATGTATATACATATAGGTATAACTTATCTAAACTTATCCCATTACCAGTAACATATATTTGCTTGCAAACTTTTCTTCTTTCTGAACTTTCTCATGCCCTTAATAATTAACTTGTACATAAACTAAGCATTACATTTCACCGTTAATTAAATAGCTTTTATCTTTACTTTGATGATAACATACAAGCCATTAGGGTTAGAGTAATGCAGTAAACGATGAAGAAGCCGTTATACTTAGCTGATGTAACGATCTATTAATAACGTTAATAACGATAATCTCTTAGAAATTTGCATCATAGTAAATTGCAAGTTACTCGTATAGCGCCTTTACGGTAAAAGTTGAAACAGGTCATACATTGAGATTCTCATACCATGCTACTACTTATTATTATTTGGTAAAAATTATAGGTACTTAAAATGAAATGAAAATCATACTCTACAATCTATCCATCCGAACTTCAATTTAAAAGACCCTTGAGCGAATCAATACCATATTTATGACCGATAAAAATGATATTTCTTTTCATTTTATTGCGCAGAAAGGACGTAAAAGGATCTAAGAAATCACCTACCGACTATTTATTTCCAGCTCTGTAACATATAAAATTTCGAAACCAATATCATTAAAATTTCATAACTTGTAACTCAGTTTTTGTTCCACATAACTTGGGATCGTATCTAGAAGACAAGTTCTCATTCAATAAATCTTGCGTTCTGGTATTTCCTTCGGCGATGTTGTCGGGTTACATTGCTGGTAGCAACTTAGAAGACAAGTTTTTACGCGGTCTCCAACCATTCAAGATTACCTCGAACCTGCTTCTTGGCTCAGTTGGTTGCCAGGGCTGGCAAGACCTTACTCTACCTATTTTTTATTATCGATGGGAAAATACATTTACGCATCCCTCTGCCTGGGGAGGGCTGGAGGGTATGCCCGACTCACCGCCAGAAGGCAGAATACCGACTAAAACCCCCTTGGTGTTCCCGTCACAATCGCCTTAGTGACAGGTCGCGGGAACCCGTTTGGAATCCTCCACGGAGACCTTACTCTACATCAAACTCTTTGCTCTACATATACGTCAACTGAGGTTAAGTTACCTTTTTATAAACAAAAGGGTTTTTCATCTCTCCCCAAATTAAGTAGAGCTTAAAGCTCTACGTCACCAAATGTACAAAAAGTATTATATTTATGCCATGTTTTGAAACTAAGTAGCATCCCTACATGAAATCTAGCTTTGTATCGATAAAAAATCTACAAGCGTTCATAAACGACCAACAACACAATACCAGTCGTAGAGTTTCTAGAATATTCGAAATGAAAAGTGTAAATGAAACCTGACACGCCGAGAAGGTATCCCAGTCACGAACCAACGCTGAAGATATCGTTTCTGGGAAAAACCTCTCCTTATCTAACTTATACGATAACTTTTGACATCAGTTGAAGCAAGCTGAAGCAAGCTGAAGCTTACGGTGTAGTTTAAAGTTCATGTAATCAAGGTTTTCCAAAAACATACCTACTACAACTAACTTCAATTGGACTGTTCTAGTGACCGTAAACCACTGAGTAGTCACATGGAAGCAAAATACGCAATTTCGTTCACTTGGATGACGTCATTATTTCAGTTATTTTGATTTCAAAACTAAAGTTCTGAACCGATCGATTTTCACAAAATTTCTATGGGACCAATCTGAAAGTATATCTGTCCTTTCAAATAAAACATGATTTTTTTCAAATCGGTTTATAAATAACAAAGTTCTGAGGTAACAAACAATAAAAAAAACCGAATTGAGACACTCCTCCTTTTTTGAAGTCTGTAGAAAATACAGCAGAATAGAATAAAATCTTGACAGGTACCAATTAATTGATCACTAAAAGTTAAATCACATTAACAATTTCAATGTCACTGATATATGTATAGGATTAACTGTTTGAAAAATTTCTATCTAATTTAGTCACCAGAATCGATTTCAATGACCACTGAAGCATATAACAATTAAGAAAAACTAAAATAGACGAATAGTTTTAAGGAAAAATCATTGTTTAAACCATCAGGGTGTTTTTTGTGTTTTTTTTTTTTTTTTAATTCTATGCTCCATTTTTTTTCGTTTTACGTCTACCAACTACCAATATCGAAACGACCCTGATCTATAATCCGAAAAGTAATTCAACCCGGATCAAAAATAAGTCCTTCCTAGATATCAAAATTCAATATTCTAACCACACAACAGTGAGTCATACACTGAAGTTAAGTTTTTTGTGCAGCCAATATTTATTTTTTTGTGGCTAGTGGCTGTTCTGTTAGCCTGGTATGTTGACACTATGACCTAAACCATGAGTTTCAGGTTCAGACCAACTCTACCTGTTCTTAGAATAGAAATAATACAATATATTTCTATAAGGCAAAGTAGGATAGGTAGGTATTTATTACAGTATCATTTCATTAAAGAAACATGAATAATTTGATGTTTTAAGTTGCGCAGTGAATTGAAAGCAATGATCGATTTAATTAATTTATCGTCTGCAAAACATCCATAACTCTTCGGTTTTCTTATTATTATAATGAGCCCACACTGTCCCACTCTTGGGCAAATGCCACCCACCATTCTCTCCATTTTCCTCTGTCTTGGGCCAGTTCAGTCCAGCCTGGACTGAACACGATAAGCTCATCCCGCCAACATTATTCATATTTTAAATTTCCTTGGCTTTCTAATAGGTTTTATCATTTGAAAGCGCCATATGCTCTTCCCTAGATTTTTACAACTCTTCACCGGTTAAAAAGCTAGAATTCCGGCGCCTCTTCATTACAACCATATCATACAACCATATCACACAAACATTACCATACATATGTCATCGCATTGACAAGTTGTTACAGTTAGTAGGGCATTAGAATTCTGGTCAGCGTCGAGGACATCATTTACGTAGCGTGTTGACGTTTCCTTCGACGTTTTCGTTCGAAGACAGAAGATATTGTGGCGTCCTTCCGCGAAGATTAGGGTATCAACTGTTGGATGATTGACACTACCGGATTGAATGTTCATCGAACGTTAGGTTAGGTAGGTATGGGTAAGATGGGTTACCGGAACACGTCAGTCGTTTGGAATACGTACGTTCTGTGTTAAGCGACTGGTACGTACGCGACTCGTGCGCTGATGCCAAAACACCGCAGAGTTTGAATCGCAAAATCCGTTGTAGCACCGCAATTAGCACTAGATGACGATGAAGATGATGAACGGTAACCTAATAGATAAAAATGGCTAAGCGTAAGATATGGTACTATTAAGACTCATTTAGGTACATGCAATAAATTTTAAGTATTTATTCCATGATCGAAGTCTCAATTTCTCAAACATCGAGTGTTGCAAGATGCAACTAAATAATAAGGTAGGTACATATTACCTTTGTAAGTAAATATCAATAATACGAGTACATAAGTTTAGTTGGTATGTATGGTACTGTAACAGATGGTGGGCACATGAGAGAAACCAAAGTCAACGAATTCAGTGAACGAATATGCGTATTTTGCGTATTTTTTTTACAGACCCCAAAATCAAGAACCGAACGTGGCGGACTTATTGATCAAAAAAAAATATAAATCTCATGATGATAAGAGGTACCGATATGTATTAGATTTATTTAGAATACAGTAGAAATACAGACAAAGTAAAATCAGATTACAGATAGAACGAAGAAACTGAAAAAAAACTGTGTAGCATTCTCAACGCTCACCTTCTTAACAAATTACCTACAGTTCTATCAAAATGAAAATAGAAAGACTACAATCTAAAACAAACTGTTGCTTTGGTTACTTACATAAGCTAGTTCATTAATTATTTCAGTGTGCGACTCCAAGTCCAAATGTAAACTCGTTTGTCAGCGCGATTGCGAATGCTAAACCTAAAGTGTGAACAGCGCTTAGCCGCTGCATTTCCTGTGTCCAACAGGTGTGCTCAGAGAAGGTACCTTAGTAATACTATGTAATAATATTACTTATTCTTATATCCCTTATGCAAAAATTATGTAGATGTAGTACCTACTGGATACTCATATAACAGGCTGATCCTAGCTGCAGTATAGTGGAGGCTCTACAATCCTACTTTAGTTTTCAATTATTTTTATTGTAAGAATGGTTGGAAAATTGGACAGATGAATGTTTGTTCCTAAATCCCGTTACACCACTGAACCGATTACGATTTTGCTGTAATAGCTGGCAACTAAAAGCACATAAGGGGGCAAAAAAATAATTTCGATACCTAGTAAGAACTTAGTAGTTCAGTAGAGTGGTAGCGCAACAATATTTAAAACACAAAAATCCCGTAAAAATTATAATTCATAGCTCTGCGTAACGTTCATAAATTTGACTTTGACTTTGCGCTGTTTTGGTCATGGGCAGGCGTAATCTTTTACCTCTGATGGTAAAAGATTACGCCTGCCCATTCTGTTCGTTTCATGACTTTATTTAAAAAAAATGGTTTTCGGGCAAACTTTACGTAGCTTGTAGCTTAGAAATTTAAAATTCTTCCCTAACTAATTTAAATGTTCCATCTTTGATGAGGTACTTTAAAAATAAATTAAAGACCCATTTAATTTTCAAGTCTTTTCACAATAAGCCCGCATGCCACACAGCACGTGGGACAAATAAAATAGTTTTTAAAAGTCTAAGAAAGGGCTTGGCATTCGAACCTTTGAAGGTTGCAGTGTAAAGGAGTGAATGCCCTCCGTTAAACGCTTCTATTTGAAGCAAGATTGTTGGTACTTAGTACGAAAATTGATGAATGCTTTGCTATGCTTCGAATATTTTGAAGGGTACCTTTGAGGTCTGAATTAATTGCAATGTGAGCCGTATTAAATGTTTTCCAATAACAAGTTGGATTATCTACCTATTTGTAGTATTCGAGTAGATGATTATGCTTTACACATTCGTTTATGTCATAGATTAAAAACAGTCTTTTTAGAACACCAAGATTTACTGTATTAAATCAAAATGGAGGCGGAAAATAGGATAAAACAATTTTCAGAAACCCGGTCCTATTAAACCGATTTGGCTTCAATTCGTTACGGGTATTATAGTCCAAATCTGGAAAAGGCCATCTAGGCTATTTTTACCTCGATACCATACAAGGCAATGCTGTGAGCTGCAGAGAGGCTACGTACACGATAACTATTCCTGAAATTTGTTGAACAAGCCAAGTAGTCATTTCAATTTAAGCCCAAACGAACTAGCTGTGGGCTATTAGATAAAACGTGTCTGTCAGCCTGATCGTTATCCAGAGAAGTAGACCAAAGCCCGGTAGGTATGAACTGGAAACCATGCGTGTGGTCCGAGCCCCACAGTCACTAATATCGATGACACACCACGCCGGCGATCCAATTTCAAAACAAACACTTTCGGTCATATTGATTCGGGAAGCGTTGACTTTATGTTTATGGAGAATGATAGTAAATACCATAAAGTACGTATAGTTGTGGTCAGAGAATATTACACATCGGACCTTAGATTCAGATTTGTTTGCTTCGGCTTTGTATGTAGAGCATTATGTTACTAATTTGCTTGCATTGTTGCTGACTCGACAGTCGTTCAACAAATGCACTGACGATGTAATCTTTAATATGTTTCTGTAGTACAGAAACCGGCAATCTAAATGTGCTGTTCTGACATGACTGAATAAACATTAAGAAAATTGTTTTGTTATTAATTTATTAAGAGTTTCAGCTTTTCTACAGCTGAAACTTGTAGTACGTTTATAGAGTTTATTTTCTAGAGACGATATGTTCTGTCTATGATCCTACTAATAATATAAACGCGAAAGTTTGTAAGAATGGATGGATGAATGTTTGTTACTCTTTCACGTAAAAACTACTGAATGGATTTTAATGAAACTTTACAATAATATAGCTTATACATCAGAATAACACATAGGCTACAATTTATAAAGATATTGTGTGAATTGTCCGCTAGTCGAAATACTAATCCTGCGCAGACGAAGTCGCGGGCACCAGCTAGTATGTACATAATAGTTATGGTTAAAAATACCAAAGAGCAGGTCTTTTATAGATATAATAATTAAGTATAAATACGAGTCGAATTTGTGTTTCAAGAATATCTATTTCTTCAATATTAATTATCTCGCTGTTTTACAATAAAATCTTATAATTTATAGAAATAATTTTAGTCATTTAGCCAAGCATTTAGTAGAGTAGGAATCATTTACAACATTTTTTTCTAAGGAAGGTGGGTTACAAACTAAAATACTTTTAAAATTCTTGCAATAGGGCGCGTTCCAAAGTATAATGGAAGAAATCCAAAGGTCGAAATCACTGTCCGAGTGATATATCTCCGAACCCCTGTCTCGGTGAGCGCATTCCGCTGGAACATTCAGAACGGAGTAGGTATCGGTCGGAATCTCAATTTTGATACTCTCCGCCTTTGTTTTGATTTGATTTCAAAGTTTCAAATTTTTCCTTTTTTGTTTAATATAATATATCTAAGAATTTTTGCGATTGATGCCATGTTTTGTTTTATTGTGGATGAAATCATCAAGATAACTAGTAAAATTAAATAAAAATAAATGTATTGGACATTTATAACAACGCCTTCTAGCCCCAAGCTAAAACAGAGTTTGTACTATGGGAATCAGATAACTGATAGAATACTCAAATACCTCCTTGTTTTATAAATACATAAGTACATAGAAAACACCCACACGCAGGGCAAACACCAATGTTCATCACACAAGTGTTTGTCCTGAAGCGGGAATCAAACCTACGGCTAGCGTGGCAGTCCCAACACACCTGGACAACCAGTCGTGGCGTCAGTCACTGCGTTGTCCAGTTCGTGATCGCCATTCGAGAAATTTTATTCCCCAACTCGGTTCGTCTACTCGCATAAATAAGATAATTATGGAGTACCAGAAGATACACCATCTGGTGGTAAACAACTTTTCAACCAACCCCTCAGGCTGTGCAGGTAATGCAGTCAAAGCTCACCGCCGCGCCGCCGCGTCCCTATAATTCTACCGAGAAGCCTGCGCTTCATAATACCGTTTTTAAATTCATAAAACTGAACAACGAACAGAGCCAAGCGTAAAGCCAAACATCGCTACGAACATTTTCGCGGTCATTATATGAAAGCTTTAGAATCTAGAGCATCTAGGGCGTTTGTTAGTACGATCGCGAAAATGCTCATCAAAAAATGTTTTTTGGCGTAACAATGACAATATTGCACGGCTCGGCAAAAGTTCCAAGCAAATTAAGGTACTTTCATAGCATTAGAATGCTAACTAGAACGCTCGCCGGAATGCTCGCTATTTTGTGAACTTTTACCTGTAATGTAACATTCGCTAGAAAGCTCAGTACAAGTGTATATATTAGTACTCTGTGTGGTACAAATGAATGCTAAGCCAATCCAAGTCTAGGCCAATAAAGTTCATCATAAGAAGGTATGGTAGGTTCGTACTGGCTATAAGTCCGACAGTAAACATTGGACGAGACTTCTGACCATTATAACTGTATTGCAGTTCATCAAGTACAGTTGCATTGCGGGATTTCATTGCACCCATTAAAAGGAGTATCTTTGAGGATTGGAGACCATTGAAGACATGGCCCCCTGTAACATGAAATAAGAAACATTTATTGTTTAAAACTGTGTACATAAAGATCTTAGGTAATATTAATAGTTAATAACTTTATTATAAGGAGTATCTTTGAGGATTGGAGACCATTGAAGACATGGCCTCCTGTAACATGAAATAAGAAATAAGAAACATTTATTGTTTAAAACTTTGTAAATAAAGATCTTAGGTAATATTAAGTAGGAATCAACAGTTTATCCTGAATCCTGCTAGGACATACAAAAGGATAAGTATAGTACTAATTACAACTAAAATTTTAATGATAGTTTTATACATGAGAATTATGCCGTGATTCCCATAGATGTACGAAGTCCTTTATTTCTTTGCGTCTGAGCTTATAGTGCCTATTATAGGTACAAAACTAAAGTTCACATAGGATTTTTTTATTTTGGCTGTAGCTGTCTAGTTGCCTTTAGGTAAATTTTTGGATCTTTTGTCCATGATCCTTATATCGTTAGGTTTGTAGCCAGCTTTAAAGTTGGAGTCAGGCATAAAAGCTGTTTGTCAGTTTAAAAATTTATCAGCAAAAGTTCAGTAAATTCAGAGTTCCTTTGCCTATCATGATCCTTTAGTTGATAAGGTAGAGGCCACTTTTGAAGGCAATTTCATATAAAAGTTACTTTTTAAGTTTACCAGCTCCTGCAAAATATGTATAAAAAGAACAAAGCTTAAGTGAAATCTGATTGTCTGAGTAAAGTAGGCAGCTTGTTACAATCAAGTAAAAAAGCTTCACCAGGCTATAATAATTAAAGAGTTATCCACTTACCGACCGCACAAGGAGGTAAGCCCCATTAAAGCAACTACATCAATGCAGATAATAAATTAAACACCTTTCACCGAAGCGACCAGTAATAACCACCTTGGAAGGAAGCTGCAGGCTCTACGAGCTTTTGATTTTATGTTGTAGCTTGTTGTTGTAGGCATTAAATTCTGATTTGTACAATGACATTAAAACCCTTAGTCGTTGTCCGTGATATGAAACAGGTAAAAAAAATACATACATAAGTAAATACTTTCTAGACTTGATCACGAGAACGGCTACAAACGAGCTGAGAATGTTACTAAATGATAATATAATAAAAAAAGGCTTGGACCTGACTGACTGAATGACTGACAGATATCGTACAGGCCAAATCACTGAACATAGAGAAACATGAATTGGCTCGTACTAAGAATGGAAGTTTAAGTTTAGTTGAAATATAAATAAATAAATATTTTGGACATTTCACACAACTCCATCTAAATAATAAATAAATCTAAACTAAGCAGAGCTAAGGGAACCAGATAACTGATAGAATACTTTGCAATGTTCGAAAGTTGACGAATGCCATCGCAGTACACATTTGTGAATTGAATCAAAGTGGACGAGCGATGTAGCAGTGTTATAATGGTGAGAAATAGTGAGTTCATCTCCCAACTGTGCCCTTCAAACCGGAACGTAGTAAAGCTGTTCCGTGCCAAATGGTAAAGGCAATGTTTTCAAATGATCTCAAGCGCACTTTCTATAAACTTAAATATCACTTGATCAAAAGGCAGATAATAGGACCGACCACCCGTGATGTAGGAAGTGTGCCAGGAAAGGGTAGCAGATTCGATGGCAATCTCGTCCTATTGTTAGTTGAGCTCGTGTAGAGTAGCCACGTGCTCAATGAGGTAATATAAACGAGGGAAAGAGTTAGAAATACCTACGTAATAGAACAGAGCACACAGCGACTAGTAATTGATCACAAACGAGCTAAAGTCGCAAGCTCTGACGCGCGATTTTCTGCCAAACAACTTTTTATCGAACTTTTGATAACGAATATCCTTGATCAAAAATTGCTAGACAATATAGGACCACCGTGGAGTTAAAACCCTAGTGTGCCAGGAAAAGGGAGCAGATTCGATGGTATTCATCCTATTGTTGACTGAGCTCGTGTGGAGAGCTGCCACGTGCTCAATGAGGTAATGAGAGGAAGGGGTAAGAAGAAGTGAGCCTATTTACACGGCAACCTAAATCGATCTACAAACGAATGACCGTTTTTGAAATAATGTCACAGTGCTCTATATAGAAGTAGATATAATACGGCAAGCAGATATAGGCCAGCTTGAAGTTAAGCGACGATACTACCTATAGAGCGACACGAACACCAACGTAGAGCAACACTTTGTAGAGCTCCAAATGGTGGTCAAATGCAACTAAGTATCTAAGATCCTACAGATGCAGATGCAACTAAGACCATCCAAATGCATCTCTAGGTACCATTTGTGATGGCGATGTGATGGTCGCAAATCTACTTCTGCCGTTCCTTTGTACTTCCTACTCTACCTCCAGACTTTTCTACCTAAGCCACCGCAAAACCCAGAATGAACCGCACGTACAATGCAGGCACATGTTGATAGTGATGCCAATCTCCCGATATTGGTCCATCGGCTGCATATCTTCTCAGGTTTCATAATACAACCGGTTCGTTGTACGAAACCGACGTCAGACTGCCCGCTTGGTTATGAGACGATGGAACGATGCGAGGATATATTTTGATAGGAATGTCCATCGTACTTTTTTTTTATTTACCTATGTTGTCCAATTGTTGGGAAAAGGCCTCCCCCAAATCGGTTTGCCTTTTTCGATCCTTGGCATTCACTTTATATTATTTTCATATATTTTCTTCACTTGCATACTCGTTAAGTTCAACTTCATGCTCTGTGCACGGGGACTACATTTTAGACACTCAAGTAGGTAAACATAAAAGTAATTGCTTATAAATGTTTAGGAAGAGGTACCTGCTCCAGAAATCTTTTTTGTTTTGAATTGCACCTACACATTCCACAACTTTAATTTTAACGACCACACGAGGCCAACCACATTTTACCGTAGAAAACACGAAACTCTGCCTACAAAAAGTTTTATCTAGTGCCTAGATACTAAGTTGTTTTACGTAGTTTTTATGCTCCTTTTCTCTTATTTACACGTAATTTAAATATTCTCTTAATTCACACAATTTATTTACTCTACTGTCTGAAAGTAGAGTCCGTCTGGGTTCTCTACAAAAAGACGTGCTGTGTATAAGCACGTACACATTGTCTTATCAATCGTCTTTAATTACTTTGGCTTCTACATTATAACCTATATTACGTATCTACGTCATAATTACTTATGTACTGTCATAATTTACAATACACTATATCTTATTATTATCACTTACAATAGGTATGTACCTTCCTTACCTCCCTATTAATATAATAAATTAGGATGTAGGTAAAGTACGTAATATAAATTGAGGCAATAACAGTGAGATAAATCTTTCTTCATCATCATCTCTGTCTTTTGACATAGGCCTCTTTTGTAAGGGTGCGTTTCGGTGGAGTAGAGAGGAGTAGACCGTAAATTGGCTAATCAAATCACATCACGATCAGATCGGCCAATTCACGGGCCACTCCTCTCCACTCCGCCTAGCTCCGCGTCAGTTGAAACGCACCCTAAGACGTCATCACATCACGAGCGGTCTCGAGCCTCCACCACAGGTTTCTCCCGACTGCAGAAATATCATCGGCCCATCGTGTGGAAAGCTGTCGAAGACGTCCTACACAGGTCTTTTCGAAGTGAAAACTTATTTAGGTTCGCTGAGCAATTTATTTTGTGGCTATTAAATGAG
Source organism: Lobophora halterata (assembly GCA_932526365.1). Lineage (NCBI taxonomy): Eukaryota > Metazoa > Arthropoda > Insecta > Lepidoptera > Geometridae > Lobophora > Lobophora halterata. Next base: position 3,130,549 of record OW052015.1, read on the forward strand.
ACTGAGCCAATAGGCTCGGTAGTGTGTAACGCTCGTATAGGGGTAAAGAGCGAAACCACACTGCTGCGTTGCGTTGCGTTGCGTCACAGTTTTGTACTAGCATTTGTCACTGAATGTAATACATTCCTGTATGTATTAGGAGAACCAGCTTACATCTAGGACAAACCATTCATGGCTATTTAGATGTTTTGTTTTATCGTTATGTACTTACTGTTATACAATAAATAAATAAATAAATGCGTCCAAATCTAGCGCTGCGACGCAAATGCCAGTTTAAAACAGCGACGCACCGCAACGCAACGGAGCAGTATGGCTTCGCTCTACCACTGCTCTACGAGCAGGGTGGTGAAGTTTTCACCTCTGTCGTGTGGTCTTAAGCACACATAGTTTTTTTTTTCAATTGCTCTTTGTAGTAGACCAAATCCAAACTCTAACTCTAGCGAAGGCGCTACGCTACGTTCGGGTAGAGTCAACTCTAGCAACCTTTCGTTGCGCTTGGAATTTTGAAATAGCACCCGTGCCTTTTAATAACACCCTTCTTGCATAATCTACTAATAAATTAGGTAGATGGGTAGGTACACTTTACATCAAGTCATTACGCAAGAACAGTTTAATACAATAGCGTTTATTCTGCTCAGTGTGTCGCCTGCACGCATGAGGAATTAGCTCGACCCAAAAGGAGCTTGCACTTACAAAAACATGAATTGATTATCAGTCTGAATAATAAGTATGAATTAAAATAATTCTTGTACCGTTACAAGGATTACGTCAGGAAGCCATGGCTACTTGAGTACCTAGACCTAGACCTACATAAGAGTTTGTTATAGATAGAGCTTAGTTAAAAGTACCTATAGAAGTGAGCAGGATTAATTTCAGTCCATCTTATAATCCTATAAAATGCGAGTTTGTGAGGAATGGATATTTGTTGTCAATCACATCGATCGAAAATACTGAACATGATTGGGCTGAAATTCGCTAATTATAGGTTGGTGTTGGTAGGGAGGGACTAGAAAAGGAGGTACCTAAGTCATCGATGACGTAAGTACCTAGGTAATTTTCTTTTTACACAATACCTAAGTACCTAATTCAACTATTAGTTTGTTGATACTCCATTTCTCATGCAAGTAGGTGTAGGTACCTACCTACTTTTCTATAGTTAAATTGGCCGTTAAGCCCAACTAACCCTAAATAAGTCACGGAGTCAGACGCCCACACTATAACACGAAGTAGGTAGGTACTTACAAAGGTTTATTTACCAGCAATGTTTTGATTCACAAAATTGTTGAGACGAAGGCATTGTCTTCCCAATTAGGTAGGTAATAACGAAACTTTGATGTTAGCAACAGAAACTCGTGTTAAATAATATGTAAGCAACGTAGTAAGTGGGTAAAGAAACAAGTTGCATGGACGGTTTATAAGAGGGAACAGAAAATTCGATAAAAGAATACGTAAGGTGCGCCTGGGCCGACAAGGTGGACGCATTCCTGCAAGAGGGAGGCAAGATCGAACGGGCTGCATTCTTAGTTATTCTTACCTCTTCGCTCCCAAATATCCCGAAAATCATACAACAAACACCGCACTATCTCAATTAACACATACTTTGGCACACACTCAGTCAGAAATGTGCGGTAAATCACACAAAAATGCAAGATTATTGTTTACATCACTGCCGAAAATATGAACTCGACCGACACGACCGGAATACCGGCGTATTACAAGCAAACTGGATTGGATTCATTTGGCTTGTCTGTGTGACGCGTTATGCTATTCTTCTGGCTCTTTCTCACAAGTAGTGAGGTTATCTATATGTCTCGTTTACTCAGAGAAAGGCGCCAGTGCACGGGCGCGGGCGCCGCAGTTCCTTCGGGAATAAAAAAAAAACAAGCTCTTTTTGAAACAAGTTACTGGTAATGGGGTTTTAGGTGCCTGTCAAGATATTGTATGATTTAAAACGCATTTGAGATGGCAGCCAACATGCGACATGCGAGATAAAGCTAGCGTTTTTGCTGCGGAATGTAGCAGGCCTGGAATTGAGATCTCGATCGCCCTTGGAATTCTCGTGCATTTATTCATCAGTCTTTCAATATTATAGTTATGATTTATTTATTAGATGGTGGTTTTAGTTAGGTGTCTGTCCGCCTCGCCCAGTAATAGGAACTTTTTTGTGTAAAAAGTCCCGCGATAATCTGATACTTAACATTGAAGGTCGATAAACAAAATGAAGAATTAAGTATAAATGATCCCTCAAGCGTCCAATTAAAATTTTATACGGCTCTCATTACTTTTATTTTTATCTTTTGCACATTGCGCTTCTACTTTTTACTCTACCCTTATTTTAATTACTTTCCGTCACTAAACTTAATTTTTACGAGATTTTGAATTAAGTTCTTATTTAACGTTTTATTTTTAATTAAGTGTGAAACGACCTCGATGTCTGTCCGTCCGTACATAAAGAAGTGAAATAAATACTACGATACACTACGAACAAATTCGTCCTTCTGTCCAAGTAACGCATTTTCAACCGACTTAAAAAAACAAGTGTTACCTTAAAACTTCAACATTTAGGTATCAACCGATAGATATTTTTTTTTTAAATCGAAGTCGGTAGTAGACAACTTTTTTTGTTAAAACATTGATTATTCGTTACTCTGAGCTTAGTCGTAAAGCTTGTGGGACGACAGTGTGGGCTCAGCAAAAGACTTGGTAGCGAGAGACTAAGGGTGGTTCTCCACCAAAGCCAAAGCTATGAAGTGAAATAAAGAATTACATTATTTTACCCAGCTTTACACAAAGATTGGTGGGAATGGGAAGCCACACAAAAAATCTGTATTACTTATTAGTTTATAAGTGTAAATTAAGGTGAGTAAATACACCTGTTTAAACATTTTCGTTCATCATCATTCAATATACATACCTATACAATAATCAAGGTTTGACAAAATTATACAACAACCGACTTCAATCGGACTGTTCTAGTGACCGTTGGGACCACTACTAGCCACAGTGAAGAACAATAGGCAATTTGTTCACTTCAGCACTTTTTTCTTTCAGTTATTTTTTTTTAAATAAGCTAATGAACCGATTTTGATCAAATTTCAATGGGACCAATCTGAAAGTATTACCTCTCAAAAAAAAATCGGTTTTTAAACAACAAAGTTCTGAGGTAACAAACATGTGAATACTTACTAAGGAAGGACTTTTGAAAATACGCAACGCAAACGAAGTTGCAGGCATCAGCTAGTTTTAATATAATAACTATTAAAGCGTAGGTAATGACTTCACAACTTTTTGTGCCACGCTATTTATAAGAACGTAACTCGCAAGGGGTTAAAAACTAAAGCGTCGATGACACAGGGCTAGTTTACAAGCTACAAGCCGGCGAGTTTAAAAAGCGAGTGAGCGAACTCGCTCTTTGAAGCTTTCGGGAAGGATTGTCAACTAGCAGATTGTAAAAAAAACCGATGACACGGGGCGAGTTTACAAGCGAACTCCTTGGCTTGTAGCTTGTAAACTAGCCATGTGTCATCGAAGCTTATCGATTAAAAAAACATTTTAGTCATCATTGAATTTATTTCATTTGCGACTGGATATTGAACAAATCTCACTTAAATGTGGTTATAATATTTGACATCGAAGCTGTTTTCTGCTATAACTCGAGACTACTAAAAAAAATGCGCTGTAAATATTTTGTGACACAGGAAATCAACAATTATTTTATTCAATTTAAATCTGCACATCAGTTATTAGAATGGGAAATTGAAATATCTCGTGTCCATAGCAGAATGAAGCCGCTATGCCACAGCAGCGCACGCTAGCCTACGAATACGATAAATAATAACACAACTGTTATGCATGTATGTCCCTAGCGGGTACGTACGTATTTACCAATAAAAAAACCATTATATTGGGTTTGGTTGTCAATGTGCTTGAATTTGGAATGACTTGTTGAATTCAGTATCTATTTAGATGAAGAATATTATAGTGAAAAGCTTACGTGCGTTTGCGATAATGCACTTTTTAAATCATACTTTTGGAGAACGAATGTAGCGTGCGCCGCCGTAGGATAGCCGCTTAACAGCATAATACTCTCACAAACTTATATCCTTTAATATATCACATAAAATTAACATTAATAAATACATCTCACATCCATGCTGGGGCAATCACATCAATGAAGAAAAGCCGCATTTATAAAAAAAAAACATAAAAGTAGGGTCGGCACTGTAATTGTCTTTACGCCCAGCTTACGCCGGTGCTCTCCTTTGATGAAACCATTTGTTTTATATTCTGGGTATATCTTAAGTGGTTTAATGGCATCAGTCGTTTACTCACACACACACACACACATGAGGTGTTTGTGAGTGATTTAGTCACAGTAGAACACCGGCGTATGTTGGGTGTAAAGATCATTACAGAGCCGACTGAGTGTACATAACCAAACCACAGACAATAAATAAGGAGTTTTATATTTTTGGAATAGAAAGACGCAATTTTATGAGATTGTTTCATGACTTGTTCACTTTTCACACTTTCATCACGCAATTTGAACTCTACAAACATTAAGATAAAGTCTAAAATTGTGAATATACTTCAATCGAAAGAAAAAAACGTTTCAAGTTATGCCTAGATCACACGTACTGACTCCTCGGCCGAAACAATGCTCTCGGCCGAGTACTCGATACGTATAAACATAGCGCCGAGTGCTCGGCTGAGCGAGTGATGTAAGCTTTCACTGTCTCGGCCGAGTACTCGGTACGTGTGATCTTGGCATTAGGTAAATGAAAAAACATCTTTACTATTATTTAAATGCGATTGATATTTAGAAACTTATATTGGACTTAAATTATTAAGTAGGAATTAGAAAAGTATTAGTACTTAACTAGCAGAAGTAGTATGAAATGCGAACAAGCCACACCGACTTTCGTAGTAAATTTGAAAATAAATTAGGTCTAAATTATAACAAAATCTCATTATAACTCGGAATGTTCATCTCCCCCATTGCCCAATTGCAATATTTCTTCTTGTTCTGTATCTTCTTTCTCTTTCTCCCCAGTTGGAGATGTACTGGTTGGTTCATCTTCCGTCTCTATCACTGGGATCTCCCGTGTCTCCGATTCTTTATCATCTGTAGGTTCTATGACAACCTCTTCAGTTTTATTATCTGTCTCGATTTTAACTGGTTTCTTAGGTCTCCAAATCTTCAATTTATTTAATAAGTATTTAACTTCACGGTCCAAATTCGACATCTTTTCCCGGATGCTTTCAACTGTAAGCTTTATATCTTCATTATTTTTCAATTCGTCTTGTTCTTTGATCGAATTGTTCAACCATCCTTCAGTTTCAGCGATTTTCTTCTCGAGTACGGATATTTCTACGTCGGTGTAAACGTCTTTGTCTGGGTTCAGTTCTTTAGTGAAGTTCTTGGCCATTTTGAGGAATTCATTCGAATGGTTTAGCATGTTTCGAATAGCGGCGATTGCGTCTGGTCGTTCGGTATGTTCCCAGTGTTTGTAGAAGATTGGATCAGTTTTAGCTTTGAGCGCCGCTAATTTTTCTTCAAAGAGTTCTGTTGCTGATTCGTAACCATCATCATACAACCATTCGGAGGTTTCACTGCAGATTTTCTTGATCTCCTCAATCTGTTCTTGGGTTCCGCATACTGCGTATTCCTCCATATCAACTTTCATTTGCGCGTCTACGACGAAAGCTTCCAAATTATTCAGAGCGGTTTCACGTTCTGTCCTCTTTCTATCAATAGCGAGAAGATCGGCTATCTTCTTCTTAGATTTCTTCAACTCATCTTGGTTGAGCGGTTTCAAGTTCAATATTTCCTCTTCGGCTTTGATCGTTTCCTTCAGAACGACAACCTTAGGCTTGGGTTTAGTTTCGGGTTCCGTAGCGTTCTGTTTTTCAGTAGTGGTCTCATTAGCGTTTTCTGTTTTATTCTGAGCATCGTCTTGGGGTTTTTCATCTGGTTTCTGTTCAGCTTTGTCACCTTCGGCTTCAGAACCAAACAGCTTGCTAATAGTGCTGCCTATTTTGGCCATAGTGCCTTCATCCGGATCTTCGATAACGGTTTTTTCGGCTACGAATTCTACATTCACTAAGTTTAGAATACCAGAGTCATCTAAGTTGAAATGTGCTTTGATTCCTTTGTGCTCGACATTTTCCCCGGTATGCTTATTCAATGCGTCACCGACTCCGGTTAAGACAACTTGTGTAAGATTCAAAGCACCGATGTATTGCAATTCGTTAGAAGGTATGTGGTCTAATTCGGCGTAGTTTACGGTGAAAGTGAAATCGTCTGTGTGTTTGTTGAATGTGATTACCTTCTTCTGTGGGTAGGGATTCATTGGGCTGAAGAGCGTTCTCTTAATCTGAAACAAATAATTTACGTAAGTACATGTTTAAGGGAAATAGTACCCCTGATTAGCTCTCTCGCTCGCGCGTACGGTTAGCATCAAAAGTCAATGACCGTATTCAGATTTTCAAAATCGCTATACACCATTATTATATTTTGACAATGTGGTGTATAGATAATTTTGAACTTTAATGATGTTCATTCAATACTAGCGCTTGTCATGTTGAACGATTTAGGTATAATAAATAGTGTAAAGTGTTTTTGAAGATTTTGAAGATTGAGTTTTCTTTGGGCAAGGTGTTACACATGCAAACTTGTTTGGATTGAATTGGAATTTTTCTGCACGTTTGTAATGTTATTTTCTAGATCATGTAGGTAATTTTTTTCGTAATTCCATGTTTAATTCGTAATTCCAAGTAGTAATTTTCAAATCTTCAAAACTGTAGGTAAGCGCGAGCGAGAGGGCGAATCAAGAATACTATACGCCTTAAAGACAAATAATTAAAAAAAAACACACTTTAAACATTACAAAACTGATCATCTTAGACTTACGACTATGGTCCACAAGTAACAAACATATGAAGTGTATAAGAACTCAGCTTTCAGGCTGAGTTTTTTTTCTTTGCTGTCTTATACAACAAAGCAAAATCATAGAAGTTAGAAAGCAACAAAAAAAAATATTAATTGAAATAAGAAGGATATTAATAGAGTAACTAGTTTATTACAGAAGATTTCATTTACCATTTCCTGAAAATAAAAAGAAATATTTCATCAGAATAAGACCAAAAATGTAAATCTACATCTATAAAATGAAATCTCCAAATATATTTTTTTTCCTGAGATCTGGATGTCTGGTTTCCTGGACAATCTTACTATTTTTTTCCATATCATAATCAATCATAATCGAATCATATTGTCTATCATATTATATATTAGAATAGAATCATATTGTATATTAGAACGATATCTATTTTATTATCATAGATAGATAGTTATATAATTCTTTATTGTATCGCCTTAAATAAATCATAATCATATCATAATCAAATCATAATCATATCATAATCATATAATATCACTTTGCGAAACTCACTAATTTATCGTTTCCATCGGCATGTCTGGTGAAGACCACTTGCACCGGCAGCAGCACAGCGTCGCGCACGTTCAGAGGAGCCACCTTGTACCCGGTCGCCAGGGACGCCGCCCTGTGGACGGACAATGAATAACGTCAATTACATTTTGAATGATAAATCTTACAGTCAATATTTACGTAATTTAAATCACAACAGTAAAAAAAAAAAGAAAATTTATCATTTATCAAGGTTTTACAAAAACATACTACAAACGGCTTCGATTGGGCTGTATTAGTGACCGTAAACGCCACTGAATAGTCAGGGAGAAGCAAAATACGCAATTTCGTTTACTAGGCTAACGTCTTAACTTTCAACTTAACTTTGTTTAGAAATTAAGCGGATTTATTACTTTTATATTTTTTCAGTTATTTTGATTTCAAAGCCGAACCGAAAAGTACTGAACCTATTTTTATGACATTTCTATGGGACTAATCTGGAAATCTGGAATCCTTTCATATAAAAAAAAGATTCTCTAAATAAACAACAAAGTTTTGATGTAACAAACTTAAAAAAGAAAAGATTAATTTAATCATATGTGTGCAAGTGAGAGGGGTACTACTCTCCCTTCACTCCCTTTGGCCACAAATATAAAGCACCAGTCAGGAGTCAAGCTTACCTATGTAAATCGACTCCCTTTTCCGCACTTGGTCTCCTGTATATCCCTGTATTTCCTGACTAATAGTTAAGCCAGCCTAACTCCGCCCAGAAACACAAAAGTTTCCTGGGTTCTTCGCAGGCTTCGCGGAGTGACCTCGGGTTTTAGAGGATTTCTTCTCTTACTCTTAAGCCAGTCTGGCGCCCCTATAGCTTAAAAATACACGGCACCTCTCTAGCGTACCTATACACGGCGCCCCTCTAGCTTACCAATACACGGCACCTCTCTAGCTTACCTATACACGGCGCCTCTCTAGCTTACCAATACACGGCACCTCTAGCTTACCTATACACGGCGCCTCTCTAGCTTACCAATACACGGCACCTCTAGCTTACCTATACACGGCGCCTCTCTAGCTTACCAATACACGGCACCTCTAGCTTACCTATACACGGCGCCTCTCTAGCTTACCAATACACGGCACCTCTAGCTTACCTATACACGGCGCCTCTCTAGCTTACCAATACATGGCACCTCTAGCTTACCTATACACGGCGCCTCTCTAGCTTACCAATACACGGCACCTCTAGCTTACCTATACACGGCGCCTCTCTAGCTTACCAATACACGGCACCTCTAGCTTACCAATACACGGCACCTCTAGCTTACCTATACACGGCGCCTCTCTAGCTTACCAATACACGGCACCTCTAGCTTACCTATACACGGCGCCCATAGTAGCAGCCTCATCGGCGTTGATAGAGCGCGCCGGCTCGTGTCCCACAGCGGCCCGCAGCGCCGCATTCACAGCTGGAGCTCGCGAGGCGCCCCCTGCCAGCACCAGCCTGGCGCCCCCACCGGCGCCCCCAGCCGCAGCGACGGCCCTTTGGACCACCCCGGCTACGCGCGCCCATAGGTCGGAGCATAGTTCTTCGAACTCTGCGCGGGTTACCTAAAGCAATGACATTTAGCTATAGTGCAAAATCAGGGCGCCTACGATCCTCTAGTTCCGTAATTTATCCAACAGGGCCTATGATAAGACTGACCGTAGAAGTAGGTAACCTCCTAATATTATCCACCTTAATAAATGGACGATTAATGGCCTGCGCAAATTGGGCAGATGGTACGGCGAAGGATTTTTTATCAATTGAATTGAATACTTATACAATGGGAAAAGGTATATTTCAATGCTCGCGTGCTATGCTCCGAGCGAGACGCTGTGAGGTCCATCACCGAGCATTGAAATAAATTTATTTCGATTGGAGGAGTGTTATATTCAATTGATAAATTTAGTTCGAAAATCGTGTTTAATTTACTTACAATATGACCTAAATCAAGAATCAAGTCACAGCTTTTAAGAGTATAATCTACATAATTCAAACAATAATCTTAATTTTCTGAATTTCAGTGCCAATTAACACATTATTGATATGCAAAAAGCTTTTATGTAAACTTACCAAAACTTTGAAATCCTTGTCATCCAACAAGCTTTCGATCTGGGCGTAGTGTTCCGTGTTAGCTGACAGTACAATTTTCAGCCTCTCCGCTTCTCTGAGTAGTTTGGACATGGCGCGGGGCGAAGCTCTAACATCGCCTCCGCCGTTGGCCTCCCAAGCCTTAATCAGGTGTTCGCGGAGACGGAGCGTCATCTCGTGGCCTCCCAATGTTCTGAATTAAGGAAATCGTGAATAGAAGAATTAATACTAGGTTCAGATTCTAATGTTCTGAATTCATGAAATAAGGAAGTAATGCTAGGTTCAAAGATATTTATTCTCGAACATCATCAGTTGAAGGAAAGATTGCACAACACAAAAGAAAGGTTGAAAGAAAGAGCACAAAACTAGGGAAGAGATATCTGAGAGATACGAGTATGGAGGTGAATTCTAAATTAGTGTCATGTGTTGATTATGAATGAATGAATAAATGAATCACTTTTATTTACTTTTATTGTACAGATTGCCAAGAAGCAGGATAGAAAAAAGAACTTATTGTACTGGTCTTTGGAAAATAGCATTGACAATAAAAAATAATAATAAAAACTCAAAAGATACAATTGAAGAACGAGGTATTAAATCATATAGTATAATGTTTATTCAGGTTCTTAACTAATTTCATGCCTTTCATGCCCACATTTAAGTTGTTTTGACGTGATAAAGTTATAAGAATTGTCACATATGTGATATGATGCACAAGGATCAACAAGAGTCCAGTGATTATTGTAAAGGTGTGTACATCTCACCTGTCGAATCCAACTCCCAAAACCTGCAGTTGAGGCACTGTCTCAACATATCCCTTGTCCTTTATCTTGACATTCTTGTATTCAACGAGGGCGGCCTTTGTGGAGGCCGCTCCCATATCGAAGAACAGTGCGTGCCAAGCAGTTTCATTGATCTCCTGTTAAATTGATCGAAAGAAAATTTAGTATTTGCAAGGGGTGAGGCAAAAGGTTACATCTCCTAGGAGAGTAGGGTTAGGAAAGGCTTGCGTAGGCTTCGGGACGGCTGCAGTGCACGGGGAGGCATGCACTGCAAGCAGAGCTCGGGGTTGGCACAAGCCTTCCCTGGGGTGGGCCTCACAGCAACATGCGTGAGATACATCAGTACATGTTCTTCGGATATCCCAGGGTCTCTCTAATGCGCAGAGGTCGGCCACCATGGAGTTTTAGTCGGTTAAAGTCCGACATAACCCCTCCGCCCTCCACCTTTTTGATTGGGTAGGCGTCTAGACTCCTCTCCAGGAAATGTGTCAGCCAGTGACAACCTAGCACTATTCAAGTAAAGTTACTTGAACAGTGCTGGGTTCTTGTCAACAACTCAGAATCCTGCTCCGTTATTTCAAGGAGTTGGGATGGCTGGGACAGGGTTAACCGTTTTTCGAGGGGCAATTCACAATGCGCCTTTAACATGAAGCCAGTCCAGACCGCTGTATAACCTACACAGAATAAGAATAAGAAAAAAAAAATTGTACCTTCCGCCTGAATATTCCATAGTTAATAGCGACATAAGAATAAGAAAAAAAAAGTATCATACCTTCCGCCTGAATATTCCATAGTTGATAGCAATAGCGGTGTAATCATTGATGAGCTGTAGCACATTGAGGCCTGCCAATGCACCAGCCTCCTGCAACGCACGCCTCTCTGCTTGGTTGAAGTACCCAGGTACCGTAATCACACAGTCACTGATTGGTTGACCTGTACGAACAATAAGATATAATAGCGGAATAGTCCCCATTTCCTGTTGTTTTTACCTGACTGCAAAGGAGGGTTGTGATGTAAAACTGATAATCAATAACAAAAATAAAAAATCAAGGTTTTACAAAAACATAGAACAACCGACTTCAATTGGACCATTTTAGTGTTCATAAACACTACTGAACTTTCAGTTATTTTGATTTAAAACTTAAACTACTGAACAGATTTTGATGAATGTCTATGGGACCAAATTAAGGCTAATCCTCAAATCCGAATTCCATACAAAATGTTTCGGACAAATACTCAAAAAGTACGCCGTATTATAGTAATTTCTTCACACTATTCGTTTCGTCTATGTTTTTTGATTTCGTCAACAAAAAAAGTGAAAGGTTTCTTCACACTTTAATTTAGATTTTATAAGTGTTTTAAAATTAACCCTACTAACTTAAAAACAGCAATTAGCCTTAAAGCCCTGATATTTAAAAGTAAGCTTTTTAGTCAATTTATTGACCTGTGATTTTTGTCTAGAGGATATACTTCTTTTAGTTCTTTCAGTTATTTGTAGTTTTAGTTTGTTTTAAAATTAGATGTAAAGCCAGTTATTAAATGTTTCGAGAGGACCAACAGTAACCATCTTCTTGTAGAACTAGCTGACTCCCGCAATTTCATTTGTCGTGAGAATAAACAAAATTTCTTTCTCAGTATTGTAAGCACATACTTCATGACAACCATACCTGCAAATTTCAAATCTCTACATTCAGTGATTTCAACATACCCTGACTGATTTCTGCGAACTCCTTTGCTTTTCCGAGAAGCTGAGCAACTAACTCTTCAGGTGTGAACCGTGTGTTTTCATCATGCACAAACTCTGGAGTGCCACGGTCTGTTTCCACTATCTCATAGTATGGAAACCGCTCCCTGGAAATCAAAAACTTTAAATAATTAAACACAATAACAAATAATTACTTGGGAGTATTTACTAAAATATTATTATTATTCCATTTATTTTTCATTTTTTTCTCATAAAAATATATTTTTTACAACAATATTATAAAAAAAATAAACTATTTAAATAAACATTATTATTATTATTTTGATCCTTATCAACTCGGCTGATGAGCCGGAAAATTGAGGTACACGGGCCTAAGCCAAGTGTACTTCAGAAGAGTTGGTTGACGCGGCAGGAGTTATATCAATTTGCAGGAATTTCTGGATGTTCCTACAAGTATTTAAGATCACCGCTTATTATTATCAGCCTGAGCTGTCCCATTGTAGGGCAAAAACCTCCCCCCATTTTCACCAAAGGTCTCGGTACTAAAATAATCAAATGTAAAATAATATGTAAGTGCAACTTTCTCAGATGTGTTTTGTATATTGTAAATCCAAGTATTTTTTATTTATTTTATTCTACCTTTGATGATGCACTCTTATAAGATGTAAAAGTCTGCTCTTGATAAAACTTAAATAGCTAAAATAGGTTTTGATTCAAAATAACTAACCATGTTGCAATTGACAGTTTTAAATTGATTTGCTTTGGTCTATGCAAATATAGAAAAATTATATTCCTAGAATTGTGTTGCAATTATATAGAAAATCGCAACAAGTTTAATTGGTTAACACCTGCCCACATGGAGGTCATTGAACCCATGATCTTTTGGTTTAGACAGAACACTTGAGCTGAATATTGGAATTTATACAAAGTTGCATCCCAATATAGAATTGGATTTTTAAACAGAAATGATTGTATATTCATGCTAGTTATTAGCACTGTGTAGGTATAATACTGACCTGTATGCTTGCACCATCGGGTGATTGAATGGCTTTCCGAGCAGATCCAACAGATATTTGTAAGCATTCTTGGGAAACCTGACGCCGACTGTGACGGCGTCTTCTCCGAATGTTCTTACATCATCCCTGAACGCCACAACAGCTGGCGTTTTCCTCTTAGATTCCTTATTCAATACAATCTCCATCGGAACTCCTGGAGACACGATGCCGATTTTCATCCATTCTGACCCCAAATCAACAGATATCACGGCCGCCGCTTCAGTGTGTTGGGAAAGTAATAAAGATAACACCACCACACTCAAAATTCCATACATTTTCTGTGAAGAAAAAGACGAAAATCCAAGTTATATCTCTGGATCTGAAATAATGTTCGGAAAATAGGTTGCGCGCAATGCGGTTTATCTAATAAAGTATGCACTTACAGTGTTCAAAACCATTTTATTTTATGTCGCTAACATGTATGCTATTGATTTTATGTATTTTCTTTCACTAATTCGCAAGATTAACTATTTCTTTTCCATTAATTTCTCTTCAAAATAACTCAACCAGCGATGTTAGTCCACGTCAATTTTAACGTGTTTGCTTCTTTTTGGTTAACGTCATTGTTGCCATTTTCCTGATTGATTGAAATATTTTTTGAACGCTGCTTTATTGGAATGAAGGAGAGAGATAGAACGAATGATTTTGAGAGATTTTACTCTCGAATTCATTCGATAGTCGATCATTGGAAGTGGTCACAACTCTAGGCGGAAGCGGATAAGCTACCAAAGATTACAGATCATATGTTTATTTATATAGGTTACTCTGTAGTCTATGGTATGATTGGGTGTCGCGAGGAAGGTGTTTGGTTTTGTTGAGTGTTGATTTGATTGCAAATTACAAGTGCGGAGGTTGCGGAATGCTGTTTATTTATTGTGCTAACCATTAGTAATCAGTGCGTCTATCATCAAAATTTACAATTACAAGGTAAGCGTGCTAAAAAGGTTCATGTCTCAGATTTCCGATGCTCATCTTTACTGTGTGTATCCTGGAATAATTTCAATATTAGTTATAAGCGTAATTTACTACGCAATTTGGATTTTGAACTTTGATTGACACGCTTGTAAGGTAGTGTGACGCGTTCAGGTAAAATTACAGCGGGAGGTGATATTGGTGTCGTTTACATGTGGATCTAAAAATGTGGCTAGACGCATGAGTTACATCGGAACGCATTCGGGGGCGCTCCTTCTAAATATGGCACGGGTGTTGGTGTTGGTCGGTGGCGTCCATAGCGTGGAGTCGGGGCCCGTCGCTGGCATTATGTAATGGTGAAGAAATGCGCGTGTGCACGTGCTCATTGCACGCGAAGTTCCACGTCGCGCGATGCACGACGCAGCCTGCGACGTAGCGCGCACGCGGCTCTTCACCTCCACGCTGCTACCAGTTTCCTAGCAACACGTTGTTGATACCACCACTGACCCAATGAACACAGAAACACATGGTACCTAGCAATTGGTGGCGATTACATCACACTCGCGTGCATCGCGTTTTGCGCTGCCTACGTTGCTAGGGCGCCTGTTAGCCATAACATCATTACCTATTAATGTAAGGATAACTGGACTTTGTTCTTGTTATTAAGTAAAGAAACCTGCTTGACCTTGTCTGTAATAGCTGTAAAAAACACAGGCAGGTAAAAATTTGATAGCAGAACATACTGCACATCAGTGTCTATTTATAGCATCTAGACCTTTGCATGACCTAAATTTCATTTCACGCTTCCTGTAGGATGTCTATTTATAATTTGTCACCCGGAGACAATGCTCTAATTACAGTGTGTGTTAGTACCTGGTGGATAAATTTAATTTATTTTCATTTCAACAGAACTTGTTTAAGAAGTGAGTATCAATATTTAATTATAACATACATAAGCAATAAAACTACCTATACTACAAACCTACTTAACAACGCTAATAAAAAAAACATACTTATGTAATATTAAAGTAGAAAGATTTTTGTATTGATACCAAGGCTATGTAATCTTTGCCCAAATGATAAGTTAAGTAGCCAACTGAGATATCTTGGCGTAATTTACATGTTACAGAGAGATAAAAATTGTATATTAGCTCATTCAATACAAACAGTTTATAGTGCCAGCTTATAAGTATGTTTTTTTTTATTAAAAATTTACCTTCACTGAATTGCAAGCTTTAATATTGTTTATATTAAAGTCTTCTAAAATAAAAGGGCATTATACATTCAACCAATATCATTTCCTTACAAGCTTGAATATTTAGTTGAACACAAACAACCATGCTTAGTCGTTATTTCTGCATGTTTCCTCATTATTAAAACTGATTGATAAAATTAAATATTATAACTATTGTTTTTCAGTAACCATGCACAGAATAAATATAACATTATTTCATTTTCTAATTCATTCATACCTTGCTTGCTTTTTGGGCTAAATCAGGATAGCCACCTAAAATATAAAATTACTCACTCAAAGTATTGTTTTTATGGATTTTTGATGCAATATCTTATTTAGAATTACCAATAGTATCCAATCCACTCAATGAGTATGATGTGGATTTACTACTTAGTTACCTTATTACCTATATTGAATGAATGCGAATCTATAATATGAAATTCATATCATATTATTTATCATGCATACTGAAAGTGAGATCTTTTTCACCCACCCAGAGGTTGATGGTGCCTTTTTACACAGTGTGATGAAGTGAGATTCGAATATTTTATAAATATGTATTTTACTTGGCCAACAATCCAATGAAATTCGACCGAAAAGGTCAAGTTAAATAGTATATTTATAGTCCAATTGAGACACCAGCAATCAGTGCCTGTCCGAAACAGGACAACAGCAATGCGAAAACGTAAAGTAAAATATCAGTTAAAAGGTACAGTCATGCACAAAACAATTACGAAATTCGTATTTGTTTGAATATTGATGTCTATTTATGAACATTTAAATCTGAAATCATAGCCACAAAATACCTATTTGCGAAGGATACAGTTAGATAATCGTTTTCGTCGGCTGCCCGCGTGTTGTTCGCAGAGACGCTGCTGCCACGCCGATGAACGACGCCACGCACGCTTTACATACATTTAGCAGTCACTATGCCAAGGTCGCTCAATATTATGTGATCACTACATCTCTGCCACTACGTCTTACGATAAATTATCGAAAATAAAAAATACTTTGGTATATAACTTTTCGCACACCTACGCGCGCTGTTCAGTTAGTTAGACAATAACATTTTCTCGAATTCTTGCCTATATTGTACTATGCTGATACTTCGTTTCGAACTTCGTTACATTGCGAATTTATTAATTCCGTTCTTAGTACGCGCCTGCACTTCTTGACGACAACAGCCTCCAAGTTTCAAGTCTCTACGGCCAGCAGTTTGGCCTGTACGTTGTCTGTCAGGTCCAAGCCTTTTAATGCATAAAGTAAACTACAACAGGTTTAAAGCCTACGTCATGCAGGTGATATAGGCTAACACGTGGGTAGCAGACTATTGCGTCATTTTAGTATTCACACCATTAAAAATTACGCAGGAGCTGTGATTACTTAGTGTCTATAAACAAACAGCTCGTCTTCGCTCGTAAAATTATTTTCGTTTAGTTCTCGATTCCGCTGCTCGAATTAGAATGAAGCACCACTTAGCTTATTCTAATCATCTTAAAGTGTTTTCGATCTCTAGTGGTTGAAACATTAAAATCTTGACAATGAACTGATTTCGCAAGTTAATTGATTGTAAAATAACTGTAAACCTTGAACCTCTGTTATTCCGACATACCCAAGGCCTTGTTTACGAAGAACGAAACCATACTGATTATTATTCTTACTTCCTCATGATTCGTACCTTTTATGATACATTTTGCAGAATATAATACAACTGGAAATATTGACTGATTTGACTTGATTTTAGTCGACATCAATTATTCACACTTCTCTAATTTAAACTACCATGATTGAAAATCATATAAGTTATTCTTCATACTCCATAAAACTGACTACATGAATGGCTCGGAAGCCTACCACACTATAGTTTAATACGACTTTACTTGTAGCGTATAAAGTCGCCTAGTGTCATCGGCTTTTTTTACTATGCTTGTTGACAAACCTTCCCAAAAGCTAACACGCTCACACGCTAGATTTTAAAGTCGCCTACAATCAGCTTGCAAAAAAGCCGTGTGTCATCGGCGCTTAAGCTAGGCCAACATGCTTTACGTCACGTGATTGATGCGCGTCAGGTTTTATAATATACAACCGTTTCAGATAGTAACAAACCCAACATACTATCTCCACAGCCAGCGTTTCACACAATCTCTTAGATTTTGATTGGTACATTGAGGTGTTTTGTTATCAGATGGCGCCGATGCGCGGTGAGCGCGGCGGGTCCCCGGCCCGCGGCGTGCGCGCTACGTTACCCTTGCCACGGCGTCTGATCAGACAGATTGCAAGGCACGTGGCGTCCAGTGGACGGTCCCTAAGACGCCTCGAGGTCTCCGGTCGAGTCATAGACAACTTTGACGACATAGAAGGCGTTTCTGACGAATCTGACATGGAAATGGCACAGCCGGCGTAAGTACTTTTCATATTTAAGGTTTTTGCAAGGAATATGTGGAGCGTGCTTTTCGACATTGAAATCAACTGGATTATTGCAGAATTTTGTTAGTACGCGTGCATTATGAATTAGGTATTATGTTTTGTTTACTTATTTGTTAGTCAGACACTGCACGATCATAATAAACCTACGTTACTCATGAGTATATGTAATGAGATGCATGCATATAAATGCATATAGGAATGATGGCATTGTGTAAGTCATGTGACTGACGTCATTGAAGCTATACTTGTATTGGAACTTATACTTTGTGTCATGGAAAAGCCACGGCCAGCGTAACTTTCTTTTTTGATTCATTCCTCAGAATTCTTGACTGAGAAATTGTAACGATAAATGGTGGAGGTCATTCTAATTTGAGTCAGAAAACAGACTGTTTCAAATGCCTTTTCAAGAAAGAAAGAAAAACATAGTTTGCCAAAAAGATTTCCCTTTAAATAGAAGTCAAAAGGTGATTCCATCAACATTACATCAAAATTCCCCATAAAATGTCCATTTGGTTACCTCGCCCCATTAGCTTCTTTGCATCGCTGGGGAGGGTGCATTATTACTCCATTTCTGGTAGCGTGACCTCTTGGAAATGTCAGAGGGCGGGCTAAATAGTTTGAGAGTACGAGCTTATGCGTTGGACGACCGTCGATTGAGCTTTACCGACGGAATGTAGGTTACTAGGCTACAATTTATGCTCATATAGGACGCGTACTTGTTTTGAGAGACTCTTGTAAACGGAATGCATGGGAATGTAGTCAAACTGAGGTTGGTTCATTCAACTTTCAAAAACTTTGTAATGTTAATCTGGGACAAGTAGTGTTACACGTCTCGCTAGAAATTCTGGGAGGATTGAAAAGGAAAGCAAAAAATAAGTTTTTTTTTTACGTAATGATTCGTACTTGCTTTGAACAACACAGCTCGAGATGTTTACTCCACTCTTTTCGCTTCCTACTATATTTATCATACATTACTATTGTTGACCACATTCATAGTTTGCATACGGTTTCTGTCCGCATTCCCGATAACCCTTTAAGTTCAGCAGTGTGACACTTCTGGCGTAAAGCCAAGACGACTTTATCTACTAGGTTAGCGGCTAATGATCTGACTGTGTAATTCTAGCATAGCGATAATAACGGTACAAAGTTTCGAAAAACCAAAAGTTTCAAAGTAAAATTCTTCCGAATTGTTTAAAACTTTCTTGCTCGACTGTACTACTAGTAGGTAGGTTAGGTACAGACAGCGTCATAGATAAGTATCCCCCTTGCATTACAATACCCAGCTTCAAATCCCTTTAAATCACCGTCGCGAACAATGGAGAAGTTTTGCCTTTAAAAAATAGATTATATTTGTTTAACTGTATGTAAGCCTAAAAATAATTTAAAGTATTACAATTTTTTGAAAGGATTTATAGCTGGAGGTCTTGTGCAAGGGGGATACTTATCTCTGACGCGGTCTGTACTTTGTCCGAACCGTTTGACGTAGGTTCAAAGTTCAGCGATTGTTTCTTCAATAAATTTTATCCATCAAACCTAAAACCTATAAAGTTAGGGAAACGAAACTTTTTGTGTGATAATTTGTTGGATTCAAGGTGATTTGAACCAGACTTGGTATTTTTCGTGGTAGGTTGTATCAGAACCGCGGTTTTTTGTATTCGCTCATCAATCAATGCCAGTTGATAAAATGGCTAGGTTAGTGGGTAAGACAAGCCATTTGATAATACGCCACTCTGATAAAGATGATTATGAAATAGCGATGTATTCACGCGTTCTTGAGTTATAAATTATAAGTGAGGCGCCTTTAGATAAAACAGATTTTCGCTGAGTTGATGCACCTACAAGAAATTATCTTGCCGCAATCGAGTTTAAGAATCAACCATAGATTTATAAACTTGAGGGGCAAGTATGAATGACGAGCATCTGCTTGCGGTTTTTCCCCATGGACTGTGTTCACAAAGGTAGAGTTGATTAATACTGGGGTATTATTCAACTCTACCTTTCATATTTATAAAAAAATAATTAATATTATATATTTCAAGATTCGCTCTCTCGCTCGCGCGTTCCTACATTGAAAATTTAAAAATTACTACTTGTAATTACATAACAAACGGACCTCCACGATCTTGACAATAACATTACAAACGTAAAAAACCCAATTCAATCCAAACAAGTTTCATGTGTAAAACCTTGACCGTGATGATTAGTGATATATGTACTTACATAATTATAGTAAAGTTCCTTATGTTCCCCCAGGGCGGCGTGCGGTGGGCACGCAGGGAACTTGCCCCCGGCTGAACACGACGACGACCTCACCAGCCTCAGCTGGCTACAAGACAGGAACTTACTCAGAGGTGAGTGAAAAGAGATTAGCTAGTAACAGTGTTACCAATGCTAGGGACTTGTAAGGCTAAATAGTAGTGTGTAGGCAGGTTAAGCCCAGCGCACACCTGCGGAGGCAAGGCGAAAAGACTTATAAGATGACAATATAAACTAAAACTCTGCCAAATTAACATGACACCTGGCTCGAATGACGTTTGTGAAAAGTACAGACGGCTCTGTAATTGTCTTTACACCCAGCTTATTCTGGTGACCACCTGTGATTAAACCAGTTGTAGTTTATGTTATGGGTATATCTTAAGTGGTTTAATCACATCAGTAGTTTACTCACGGTAACACATGATGTGTATGTATGTATGTAGTTGACTTCGTTTTCCGCAATTGGACCCGTCAATCGGTCCTTTTTGCGTGAGCAAGTTACCTGCTGGCTACTGGCTACGGATGTAGCCAGCCTAACTCCGTCCAGAAGCGCAGAAGATTCCTGGGCTCTTCGCAGGCTTCGCGGAGTGACCTCGGTTGCCCGAGGATTTCGTGTCGTTGTGCTGTCACTCCCACGCATTCCAGGACTACGTGGGCAGCTGATTCTTCTTCTGTTAAGCAGCCTCTGCAGAGTGGGCTGTCAGTGTTACCAGTGTTGTGGAGGTGTTTGTTCAGTAGACAGTGTCCAGTGATTGTACCCACAATCACACGTAGATCCTGTCTCTTCAGGTTTATGAGACGCTTTGTCAGTCTCGGTGTTAACTGTGGCAGGGCCATTCTTGATTGTCGGCAGTCCGTGGCATTAGTCCAGCGGTCGTTATGTTGGCTATGAGTATGTTCACGTATCCACGTACGCATCTGTGAAAGTGGCAGGGGCAGGAAGGGAAGAGGTCCCGCTTTGGTGGCCTCAGATCCCATTCTAGCAAGCTCGTCTGCGGCGTCAAACACATGATGTGTCTGTGTGAGTGGTTTAATCACAGGAGAACACCGGCGTAAGCTGGGTGTAAAGACAAATACAAAGCCGACTACATTGTGGAATTTGATAATCTTGGTAGAGAAGAGGACGTAGAATACTTGGTGATGATAAGGCTTCGCAATAAGAGGAAGAAGAAACATGGAGAGCGCGGGGCATCGGGGGAAGCATCGAGTTCCGATCCAGGTGTCATCTTAATTCGTCCGAGTAATACACATTAATTTCTATGATATATGGTTGAAAATGTGAGGCAAGTCGCGTTGTTGACTGGAGGAGCAGTCTCGCGACGCACGCCGGCTCGTGGCCGCTACCGTATGCCGTATGTCATAGGAATTAAGGTTTAGTTTCAATTGTTGATTTGTCAAAGTCTCTTCGCCGCGCCTCCGCAGGTGGGCGCTGGGCCTTAGTCCCAAAACCCTTTTAAAATATCTCCTCATTTTTAGATATATTAGGTTATTTTAGGTTTTTTTAATTATATATTGAAGTACCTCGGCAAGCCAAAAATAACAAATTATCCGTTTGGTTTCACCTTTCAAGTTTGAAATGTTATTGTTTTCGAATTCGTTTGAGCTTGTTAATACATACATTTTAATAAGTATACCTAATGAAGATTTTTGCAATTGCCGCGTCGAGTTGACCTGCATTTGAATGAAATGAATTGTATCTTTTCAGGTATAAATCTAACGAAAAATGACATTGAGGAGACGAAGCACCCGACACAAATGATTGGCAGTCAAGTTATTGTAAAGGTTAGTTATGGAAGCCATGGAAAATACACCATACTGTTTTGCATATTTATTACTATACATTTACCGTTTATATGGATACTAACAATTGTCAGATATTTTGTTGCAAAGCAGTAATGTGTAAGCATTACTGATGTCCAGTTTGAAGGGCACTGTAACTAGTGACATTACTGGGCTTGTGAATGAAAGTTCTGTGTAGCACTGTGCGGTCGGTCAGGGTAAGGCGGAATCTCTTAACAAAAGAAGAACGCTAAGGGGGCGTCCATAAATTACGTGAGGTGTTTAAGGGGGGGAGGGGGTCGAGTCAAATCTCATCTAATCTTACGTTGGAGAGAGGGGGTGTCTCGGCAAATATCACGCAATTTTTGTTTCTGATTGAAACAAAAAAGACCTACATGCTTAAGATTTAATCTTAAGCGCAATCGTAATACGATTAAGATCATTCACTAATTCGTTCGAAAGTACCAAAATAGTTTCATTCATACTTCGACGTTATACAGCAATATTGATTTTTCTTTTTACAATAACAATCCAACGCGTTTACCTACGTAAGAAACCCACATTTTGTAAAATCTCACGTGAGATTGGGCGATGGGGGAGGGGGTTGAATAAAATCTCACGACATCTCACCAGGGGGGGAGGGAGGGACAGAAAATTTAAAAAACACCTCACGTAATTTATGGACGCCCCCTAAGCTCGTCTTGTCTAATGTTTACATAAAAAAGTGCCGAGATATTCTGTCGCAAAGCAGTAATGTGTTCCGGTTTAAAGGACACTGTAGCTAGTAAAATTACTGTGCTTTGAAGCTGACCATCATGGCTCAGGTGGACGGGCGCTATAGCAATGTTGCTCCGGCCTCAAACCCTTGGGTAGCACTGTTGGTGGTTGATGGTTATGGGCAGGCGTGATCTCTTATAATCAGGAGAGCGCCTTTTTTTTTTTTTTTTTACATGGGGAAATCCTCATGGATGCCCACCGCCCTTGGGGGAGGGTGGAGGGGTATGTCGGACTTTAACCGACTAAAACCCCATGGTGGCCGACCTCTGCGCATTAGAGGGACCCCGGGATATCCAAAGAACACGTACCGGTGTCCCTCACGCACGTTGCTTTGACGCCCATCCCAGGGCAGGCTTGCGCCAACCCCGAGCTCCGCTTGCAGTGCATGCCTACCCGTGCACTGCAGCCGTCCCGGGCTCGAGTATAATGCAGCCAGAGCAGGAGAGCGCCTAGCTTGTCTCGACCAATTATTTATATTTAAAAAAAAAACAAGCGTTCATTTATAAATTTATAGTATGAGAAGGTTTTACAAAACTGTATTGATATTTTGTAGCGTATTATAAGTTATGTATGTATTTATTTATTTACTCAAATGATAGGGCTAAGCTAGTTGAAATCCATTGCCTTATTATGACGCTTCAGAGGAAGCCTTAATTCATATGACCTTGTTCTTGAATTTGAGCAATACTTTGAATTAGGTAGACTGTTGAAAACTACTGTTTTGTACTCAACTGTAGTTATTGTAATAAATAAAAATAAATGTTACTTGTAACAATTACATTTTCCTCCTTTCACCAGACGTGTAGATGTAGATAAGTACTTTATATTTGTATCAAACTCTCTAGCTTCTTTTTACGTTCTCAAAATATGAATAAATAATTAATAAAACCGTTTTATGAAGCAGAACACGCATTGTCGTTTACTTGGACATATATTTTCCTGTTTTGGTTTTGATTTGAAATTCAAACTCCTAACCCATTTTGATTAAATTTTGATGTAGAACCAATCAGAAAGTATATCCTTTCAAATAAGAATTTTCCAAATTGATAAAAGACGAAGTTTTGAGGAGAAAACATTTAAAAAGTTACAACTGAATAGAGAACCTGATTTTGTGAAGCCCGTTGAAAAACCATCCTCAATTCCATTACAGACGGAATCAACAACACCGCCCCCTACAATGCGACCACAATCCCCTCCCCGCACCCCTATCAAATCCCCCCCTTCCCCTATCACACCCCCCGCTCCCCTCACCCCAACCCCAGTCCAATCGCACCAAAAACCGCCTTACTCCTTCTCCTGTCTCATCTTCATGGCCATTGAAGCGGCCCCGGCAAGAGCGTTACCCGTGAAAGAAATATACGCGTGGATCATACGGCATTTCCCGTACTTCAAAAACGCACCGCAAGGCTGGAAGAACAGCGTGCGTCATAATCTGTCGCTGAACAAGTGCTTCCATAAGGTGGGTGAGGTTAGAAACTTGCAAGTTATCTTATAAATTAATATAGAATGTAAGTTAGTTCATAATAGATTGGATGTATCCCCACGAACAATATAGTAAATCAGACCACGCTGAGACATCAACTTGGACTATTGTTTCTTAAACAGATTGCCATGAAGCAGAATTAAAAAAAACTATGATAGTTAACTTGGCAGGTATAAACGAAACTGCAAGAACAGAGTACAAGGCGTCCCTCCCTCTTTGTATATTCTAAACAAAGGTTCATCGTACTTTGATCTGGAAAAGGACCAATTATTTTTACCCAACTATGAAGAAGGAGGGTGTCCCATGTATGACATGTGAGTCTGTTCCTGTGACTAGGACGAATCCAATGATCTGGCAAAATCCATCCATTCGATAAGCCTACAAGCCACGCAATATTCGCCAAATGTCAAGAAATCCAAAGTAGAGACTGCATTTTCAGCCTAATGTTCCCACTGCTGGGACTCAGGCCTACTCTCGGCAGGAGAGCGAATGGGTCTTAATCCACCACGCGGACCCAATGCGTATTGGTGGATGAAAATAGAGACTGCAAACGGTCAAAATTTCAATGCTGGACTTACCAATACAAAGATTTGCTTCTTATTTCTACGGTAATAAGGTGCATATCCTTACGAATGTCGTTTTCCAGGTGGCAGCAGCCCCAGGGTTAGGGAAAGGATCCCTGTGGACGGTAGACCCGCAGCACCGAGCCTCGTTATTACAGGTAATAGAAAGGGTAAGGCATTGTTTCATTTTTATTTGGTTGTTATTTATTTATATTTTTTTTAACAGAGCTTACCAATTGGTGATAGATGATGTCCATTGAACTGCAAGTCAAGTAAGCTTCTTTTGGGTTTTGGAAATGTGCATTTTATTAAAATGCAATGCGATTGTGAAGTGATTTCAAAACTGTTTTTCTTCGAACATTAAAATGCAAACATAGACTTTTAAAATTCGACGACGATTGTGTTTTCTCGTGATTCTTAAAATCTGCGTATAAACACTGATCGTGCATTGACAGCAGCGTCGTGCAGTCGTTATTAATTATTACCATCTAGAAATAAGACTTGAAACTGACAACAGTTTATTGTTTACAGTCTTTCGGGCGGCAACCCATCCCGGCAGCGGCGCCAGATTCCCCGCCATCGAGTGCTAAAAACTCGCCCGACCCATCACTGTTCCCGTTCCTAGCGAGGCGGCTCGCTGGCTCGCCCGAGCCCGGCGCGGACGAGTACCTCGCCGCGGCCACTGTGCTCGCCATGAAGTATGGACCCGCGGTCATGTCTCAGGTAAGTGTACAACACTCGCCCGATTCGTCACTATTCCCGTTTCTAGCGAGGCGGCTCGCTGGCTCGCTCGAGCCCGGTGCGGACGAGTACCTCGCCGCGGCCACTATGCTCGCCATGAAGTATTGCCTCGTGGTCATATCTCAGGTAAGTGTACAACACTCGCCCGATTCGTCACTATTCCCGTTTCTAGCGAGGCGGCTCGCTGGCTCGCTCGAGCCCGGTGCGGACGAGTACCTCGCCGCGGCCACTATGCTCGCCATGAAGTATTGCCTCGCGGTCATATCTCAGGTAAGTGTACAACACTCGCCCGATCCGTCACTGTTCCCGTTCCTAGCGAGGCGGCTCGCTGGCTCGCCCGAGGCTTACTTTACAGGCACATAACTTATCGAGTGACTTATATCGCGCCTTCTAATATGGACAACATACATTATTGGAATAATGTATTTAAATGTTCCTAAAATGAAATCAAGTCAAAGCAAGCATATCCTTAATTTTGATACTACTTGGTAGTAAGTCTCGTAGTGTCGGTCGCCAGCTGAAATGCCTCATTAAATGGCTAAATTTTTACAAAGTCCGTAACCGACAAAAGAAGGTTACTCCTTATCCCAACATCATCATCATCATCCACAGCCCATAATTACCCACTGCTGGGTGTAGGCCTCCTTCTGTACACGCCATTCTCTCCGGTCTTGTGCTTTTCGCATCCAAAAGTTGCCCACCACTTTCGTAATGTCGTCGACCCACCGCGCCAACGGACGACCACGACTTCGATATCCCATTTTCGGCCACCACTCGGTCAAAGCTTTACTCCACCTGCCATCACTTCGCCTGGCCAAGTGTCCTGCCCAGTTCCACTTTAGCTCCATAACCCGATTTCCGACATCATGGACTTTTGTCCGACGCCGAATCTCGGTATTGCGAACTCGATCTTGTAAATTGATACCGAGCATGGCTCGCTCCATGGCTCTCTGTGCAACGCGTACCCTGTACACAGTCTCCTTCGTAAGCGTCCTAGTCTCGGCACCGTATGTCATAGTTGGCAGGACACATTGGTTATAGAGGCGAGTTTTCAGGCATTGCGGGATTTGCTTAGACCGGAAAACGTATTCCAGCTTTCCGAAAGCAGCCCATCCCAGTTGTATCCTTCTTGAAATCTCCTTCATTTGCTGCTCTTTGCCAAAAGATAGAATATGGCCAAGGTAAAGATATTTGTCGACCACCTCTATTTACCAACCTATCATTTCCCAGCATTACGGTAAGGTTAGACTAGTTATTGGAGTTCGTCATTATCTTCGTCTTGGTCATATTCATCTTAAGACCAACTTCCAAAGAGGCATCGTAGAGTTGTTTTAACATTTTTTGGAGATCTTCAAGCTTGTGGGCACACAGAATTAGGTCATCGGCAAATCTAAGGTGAGACAGGAAGACACCGTTAATATTTATACCTATATCGTCCCATGCAAGCGTCTTCATTATGTCCTCGAGAACCGCAGTGAAGACCTTGGGTGATATGGTGTCACCCTGTCGCACCCCCCTAGAGATGGAAATAGGCTCAGTATTTGAATGTAGCCTAACCTGCATTGTGGCCTTATCCCAACACTACGCAAAAATACAGTTACAGCCGTGTTGTCCGTAACCGACAAAAGAATAAGGCTAAACCTTATCCCAACACTGCGCAAATAAGAAACAGCAACACCTACTAAAAAAATAAATATTATAAACAACAAGTTTCTCCCCCAGCTTCCCCCGGCTGCTCATTTGGTCATATCCCGTTGCGCGCGCGACGAGCATTCATACAGCGGCTGCGAAGAGCGACGCACTGCCGAGGCACTGCTCAACCTCGCCGGAGTGAAGTCGGAGCCCGCGCCCAGCTAGCCCGCACGGTAACTAGCCAAGTAGCCGGTAACTACCAAAGTAACCGGTAACTAACAAAGTAGCCGGTAACTAGCAAAGTTACATGGCACTTGATAATTAGACAAGCAATATTTACCTACTAATTTTACGTCGTGACGATCGGTAGCCGTCACATTTACCAGGCATTTGGTAATTTGAATTTACCATTGTCAACTTACTTTACATTGCAGCATTCGGTACATAGCTGAGTAGCCGTAGACTTGCCAGGCACTTGGTAGTTAGAAAAGTGTTAACCATTACCAACTTATAGTTATTAGATTGTAACGGTTATTTATCGCGCTCACCTTATCCATTTTTAGTCTTAACGTTTTGGCTGTATTGCAACAGCCATGGTCACGGGTTACCTGGTGTATTGGTGCTACTGTCGCGGTGAAATGGGGACAGGCGAAACTACCCTCATTTGCCCGTCAAAAATTATCGGCCGGCACACTACACTGACGACCCGTTACAATCTAATAACTATGTGCGAAAGTCTACGAAAACTATTACCAACTTACTTAACACCTCGGTTTTTAGTGACTAGTAGTACTTTCACAATTACCAGGGACTTGGTAACTAGCCAAGTGTAGCCGTGATACTTACCGACTTGATAACTAGTAGAGTTGGACACAAGGACTCCTGGTAACTCAACAAGAGTAGCCGTTATCCTTACCAAAAATGTAAATACCACTGCACTTAGTAACAAACCTAGTTGTTCTGTGACCTTATCTTCTTCAGTCTACATCGATTGGGGTTAATCATCAACAATACAATACAGTAATTTATTAATAATTCCCAAATTACAAGTCAAATACAACATAAAATTAGCACATAAAATATTATTTTTTTTAACAATAGTACCTATAGGTATAATGATATAATATTTTTTTTAATTTTATTGGTCATATCGCAGGGAGTTCATCACGGCGGCACTTCATGAGTTATGCATATAAATCCTCGGTAATTATGACGGCACTCGGTAAGCTACTAGCCACATTACAAATTCAAGCATAGGCTGTAATTAATACTACACTTGGTAACGATGCAAATGATCTTCGACGCTAATTACCGCGGCATTGGTAAATACTATCCACGATGTGAACAATAATGGTAATGTCTGTTTTTAACTGGTGTATGTGGTAGATGCGACGGTAAAAATCAAAGTCAGCTTGATTGTTCGAACTAGCTAATTACCGTTCATTACGCAAATCTTATAAGTTTTAGTAGTGTTACAAGAATTAAGTTTTATTTGGGTTTGTTTGAATGTTGTTGTGAAAATGTGAATTTTGAATCAGTAACAGTAAGAATGATCTTATGAACATATTTTTACCAGTTCTTCTATTTGCGACAAGGACTTATATCTATCTACAAAATTATTATATTCCTGAAGTAGCAATAAAAACTGTTGGTATTTTATTTATAGTATTCGGATAAGTTACCAAAACTCTTAAAGAATTATGTTATCGGGGCAAAGCCCTGTTGTTGACATGAGTTCAAGGAACATACTTCTCCACTGTCGCAATACCAATATTTTACCAATCTCTAGTCCAATAAAGACAATCCGCTGAACAATTCTGTTCTCAATATCTTGCTATTTGTGCAGTTACTTATATCAAAAAATTCTTCTAAGATATAGCTCATTTGCTGCTTAGATGAATAAGATAGTACTATTTTTCATTCGAAACGTCTTAAAAACGAGCATCACATGTTACACTAGAAGTGTTCAAGTAAAAATAACACCAGGCTCTAATGATTTCAAACTATAGCATAAGTAGAATGATACATCTCTTTTGTAGATACTTAAAAACTAGTGTGATACTTACTATGATGTTATAAAAGAATGGACAATAGTGCAATAGTTAACCCGTATTTGCATTTAGGCTTCCGATTAAAATAAGTCTATCATTCATAATAAATATTTAAGATTGAAGGTACATATATTTGCTACCATGTTTCTGTTTTTTTTTGTTTGCCAAAAGTTGCCAGCGCGAATATTATTTTATTATTTTTAATGGCAGAAATATGGTTTAATAGAAGATAGGTTTTATTTAATAAATTATTATTTATTTTGCTTCGTTAGTGAATTATAAGCGCAGTTATTTTAAGAACAATGTCAAATAACTTATTAAATTATGATAATATATTTATATTCTAAATCTAAACCGAGCAATATAATGTATAGTAAATTTAAAACTTATTATGTATTGTGATCTGAGCGCTAAAGATATATACAAATATTGTATACAGGGCGATCAAAAACGTATATTTATATTCAAACTTCGGACACCTTGATAAGTGATATTTTATTTGTATAATATTGAATAAAGTTGCATAGCCGTAAGCAAACCATAATTTTGTGTTCATCAAGTGATCTATTTCTAATAGCCTACAGTATAAAAATATATTTACACCATTTTAAAGTTGCGTCGTCGCTTAAATATCTGATAGTTTACTCAATTGTATAATGCCTACCCGATAAGTAGTACAATTAGTAGCCAGTTTATCCCTAGACATAGCTTTAAAACATTAAAATCTTATTTGTAACATATATTTATCAAAACTGATGTTCAAGTAGGAGTTACACGCATAGCCATTCAGTAAAATATTTAGATTGATACAAAATATTGTAATAAGTATAATTAAAACAGTTTTAGTCAACTCGAGGCCGATTGTACAGTGCCTGCTCTTATTTCTGAATCTAGGATAATGTAAGCGTCCAATACATCGATTGGAATACAAAGAAAACTATGTTATGTCCAAGTGTTTACTTACAGACGCTTCATTACCCGTATTGATACTCCAAGTAGTGTATGTAAAACTGTCTCGTGATGAGAAATTCTACAGAATTTATGATTATTTATTATGTAAGTTTCCAAAACGATGAACACTAGCTGTGTCTGCCATTATTTGTTACTATAACATTTATTTATTTTATGAAAAAATATATTATTATACCATATAATGTATTCTAAGATATTCGTTTTTATGTCGGTAAGTATACTAGTATACAATTTCAACTGCTTCTTTAGTACAATATTATTTCAATTTTGATGTGAATAAACGAAATTACTTGTAGGTTTAATTAGACTGATGCCATGACTGATTTGAAGCAATATTATTTATTAGAGGGAAAATATAAAATTTTATTTTTGTTCTGCATGCAACCTATTGTTCTATGATTTCAAAAATGCCAAAAAATAAAAACATGTGTTCTTTGCAACATAAAATAACAACTTTTCACTATTTTAAGCTAAGAGCTTTATTATCATCGATAAACAGTTGCTGTAGGCAAACTTTGTGCCAAAACTTACTCAAAAATACCTATATCAAGCAGATAATTATGTTCATTATCAGTTATGAATACTTATAATTCAAACACTATACGCATAGATTTAGGTCGTAAGTGATATTAAAGTAAATTTTATCGCTAAATATTTTGAAATGCATACATTCGCTGTATTTAAAAGCGTCTTCCATCTTACTCTAAATGATTTCTCTTAGAGTAGTATAGAAGAGGAAAAAAGTCATTGTAAAAAAAATAAAAATATAGCTTATTCGGCTTCGTTGGTGTAAAACACTGCTCCACGCTGAATCATATTCAGTTACGTCAAATGTACGTTTTCCGCGCAGCATAATGTGTTTACGGGTGAATTTGCTCTGACTTTTTTCCCACTGAACACTAGCCTTTCTTTCGGTGTTATAATAAAAGTGTAGATGAAATTTTACAGCAATAATTAGTGTTTAATGGTAGTGTTTTGCTGGTAGATGCTACGTATATGATTGTGTGATACTTTGCGATTTATCTGATAAGTTGTAATAACTGTTTCCTATCACAAACTTTCAAAAAGCTTAAATGTTACAGATCCTTAGGTTCTTGATTGTTTGTGATAAAAAATATTTTCTAAACGTTATATCATTATGATATTGTTGCGGCTCACTTATTTCTAACGAAATGAAACGTTTTTAAATAATTTATTTTAGGTTAAATTATGAATGTTATTTCGGTATTGTATTTGTTTCGAAAAATTATAATCAATAAATGTTTTCTGTAATAATTAAATGCACGTTTTATTTATTAAATGCCTAGTTACTCACAAGTTTAGGATTTAATACGTCCCATTTTTATATTAATTAAGTAAGGAGACGAGCAAGAAGTACGGTGCATGTTAATAGCGCTCGTCCTTGAGACATGTGCATGATCCTGGTAGATTATGCTTACACATCACTGTTTCGGTTTGAAGGTCACTAGCTGGTCTCTCGAGAAAAATCTGCCAGGATTATGCTCATGTCTCAAGACGGGACGAGGACGAGCGAAATAGTAATGCTTACACATTAATGTTTCGACGGTAGAAATACTGGCACTTAGTTAGATTCCAACACCAAGAACAGACGGAATCTTGCAAGGGGTACAACCATAAAAACCTAAGTATAGAATAAGTAGGAACTCTGGGTAAACCAATGAAACAAAAAAAACTCTTTAAGAGACTTTATTATATGTAAACTAAAGTCCGAACTACATGAGTTCGGTTCTGTGGGTAGGATTTCTGTATCGAAAAAATGAAAGCACATAACACTAGTATAATTTAAACTCGTCACTCAAGTTCTCATTAGTGGCCACAGATCTCGGATACTTTCGGCTGTCGCCCCCAATCTAACTTTATGTTAGTGGCCCTTGCCATAATATTTTTTCAGTAGTACCATTGCTTATTTTAGTCAATAGAGAATCGAACTCTCACTATCTCATAAATAAGATTCAAGAATATTTCAACACCGGTTAATAATAACCCGAATTATTGTCGTATATAAGTAAATAATAGAAATTATTGGTCTAACTAAAAGTGTATTGTAAATTCAGTAAAACAATAATTTACTAAAATCATGATCCGTATTGGTTTTATTGATACGGTTATATTTTAATTTAACAAAAAAATGTTATACATGCTTATTTATCTGCCTATAAATAATTTATGGTTTGAGAAATGTAGCTACATAGTATTTTATTCTTTCATCAACACCTAACATCTAATTTATAATAATAGCAATAATTATAATTGAAGGAATATAATTAACGATCCAGTATAAAAATCTTTCTCCGTACTTTCCCTGATTATTCCAACTCAAAAATGCATCCATCCTTTTGACCATTCATCTAATCCTTATTATAAATTCTACGAAGAAAATAAGAACTAGTGGTATGCGAATTTCAACCGTACGCTATCTCCGCAAGATATAGATTTCAAGAACACTGTTCACGCGAAGTATATCTGCCTGGCTTCAGTAGGTGACTGCTCCATAGGACAGTAGGGACATTTCAATCTGCAAAACAAACAAGAATTTCAGTTTTTATTAAGGGCTAAATATAGCCTTTTTAAAAAAGCGTAAGGAATCTGTCAAAAAGAAGCCAACAGTTTTTTATGACTTTTTTATTTCATAAAAACGGATATCCTATTTGATATTTATTTCGAAAAAACTCTGAATGGGCTTACATAGATCTCCAATGAGCCCAAACACATTCTAAATGGGGCAGTTATAATACACAGTTAAAATAAATATACTTATCATTAAATTCACAGATGAAAAATTAATCTATCTGTTAACAGCTATGATACCTACGAATACGCTTGTCAAAAAAACATGAAGCGGCTAACAGTTCTAAACTATTTAGCAGTAACACCAAGAAAATTGATCGTAATGTACTATTCAATCACAATTTTTTCAAAGGTCAAAGATCAATTTCTTCTATGTCACAAATGAATGGCTTTACTAGGAAGGGGATGTTACGGAGTTGTAATTAACCAAATAAGTGTAAAAGACTCACCTGTTTATTCCTCTCACGCACATGATAAAAGTTATCCTGTGTAAAGCGAAATCAACTTTATTTTCAAACTTTTAAGGACTAAATTAAGTTTTTCACATCCGTAACAACACTCCCTGGCAAGACCACTTGTAGAATGTAATGAATTTCGCTCATTGGCTCTAGGATTTTTTTATATCCTTTGCCATGTTTTGTCTCGTGTTAAGTCGGTGACACAAAATTTGGAGGCTGCCAGGGAAATCTGAACCTTATTACAATACAAATAAGACTTCAGGTTTCCTGAATCCAGTTCTGCGTTTTGTGTCACAAACTATGTATAGTCTGTGGCCCGATCACGAAAAATCTGACAATCGAGTTCATATCGTATCCGTCACGTAGAAGTTAACAGACCGTATGTCGTTTGGAACAAATCATACAAACAAATAACCTTTCAGTGGCGATACGAACTCGATTGTCAGAAATTTTGGTGATTGGGACTCTTATGTTGTCTGATATTATGTCACCATAAGTTTCAAGTTTATAGTTTAAACGTGTTTGAAAACCGAAAATTATAAAGTAAAGCTTCTTACAACTTTCTAGTGACAAAGATCTAAGGCAACACTAAACTAAGAAAACAACGTGCAATTCAACTGCACGAAATTATCTTTAGTTAGTTTTGAAAAACATGCAAAAAAAAAAACCTTTTTTCGTGCAAGAATGATGGTACTGACATGACCTTTGACCGTGTCGTGGCCATGCCAGGAAGTATGAAACGTCAACGAATCGCACACCAAAGTAAAATTAAAAACTACAGTACAGTAAATAGCCCTATTACCAAACTTTTGACATGCTTATTCGTATCAAAACCGTCACTGAAGAGTTATGAGTATGTATGATTTTTTTTTAAACTGCATAGAAACTGTTGACTTCTCTGTGATTCGATACGAATATGCTTACCAAAAAGTTTGGTGATAGGGCTACTGGAGTACGCGCACTGAGTCAGTCTTCTTTTTATCGTGTCACTAGTTCTTTCGAAGAAGTGTGTCGAGAGGATTTCAAGTGCGCCTCGAAGAGGCTCCTTTCGTGCACAGAGAGTGTTTCCGACCGATGTTAGACCAAACAAAATACGCTGTAGCAAATCTGAATTGAAAATCGTAACTGATTCTAATAACTTCGGAAGACTCATTTGGTGCGCGTACTGTGCAGGCTAAATTATATTAACAAAAGCTTTATGATGGATATGATTGATAAGTCATTTAAGGCCCAGATTCCCGCGCGCCACTATCTATCTCGATAAGCGAAGGAGATTGGGTAAAATAGTTTTGCCCAATCTCCTACATATCAAAACAAATAATCATGGTTTTACAAAAACACAGACAACCGACTTCAACTTTTACCGACTTTGATGAAATTTCTATGGGACCAATCGAAAAGAATATCCATTCAATGATTTTTTAAATCAATTTATAAACCACAAAGTTCCAAGACTTCCAAGGTAACAAACATTATAAAAAAAACCGAGTTGAGTTGAAAACCTCCTTTTATGAAATCGGTTGAAAATATTGGTAAACATTGAAAATTCGTCGTCATATATTATATAATTAAATATAATATATGACGACACCGTGGCTTAGTTGGTAGTGACCCTGACTACGAAGCTTGGTGTTCCGGGTTCGATCCCCGGCAGCCGGGGCGAATATTAGTGTGACGAACACAAATGTTTGTTCTCGGGTCTTGGATGTTGTGATGTGTTGTATGTGTCCATGCCACCTGCGACACAGGGAATCCTAGTGCAGGGGTGTGAGTGTGTGAATGTTTATCTCGACACACGACAGTGTGTCAAGCCACGGTCAGGCCCAGCGAACTGGCGAGTAGCACTGTGTGTAAGTTTACACGAACCATTTGGAGCCACTTTTGACCTTGTCATAGCTAAAAAACTAATCAATATAAACACACCAAATTTGGTTTATGTATTGAAAGCCCGGAGTTAATGAAGTACCTCAAATTTCATAAACACAGCTCATACGGTTACTTAGATATTAACGTTAAAAAATCGTCATTTTTATCACTGATTGACTGACATATAGACGTAAAACCTAACCCACTTCCAGATGACCTAGAAAGACCTTGGCAAGCCATATATGTAGATCTCACGTCTTTTTTCGGGGAAAACGACATCATAATCCGTCCATCGAACCGTGGCTCCTCCATTTTCACATATTATATGTGGTTTTGTTCAGATAATGTTTATACTAACTTGGCGCCAGTGGACAGCTTGTTGAGTGCGTCGCGCGAGATGACGTGGCCGCACAGCAGCCGCATCGGCGGGTTCTGCTCCGAGCCCTGCTGCCGCAGGATGGGGCACGCGAACACCGAATGGTGGTTACCGCCGTCCTCACCCAAGTCCACCTGCAAACTCATTATTATTCTCATCAGCCTATATTGTCCCACAACAGGTGTGCAGAATTAAAGGGCCCATTGCATTCCTGGCGTGCGCATTCCCACGTGGAACAGGGAACGTGGGAAAACCAAATAGAAGGTGATGGCTGATGATATAACACTTCTTCTTCTTATCGTGTCATTACTTCCTTCGAACCAGTGTGGTGAAAGGATTTCAAGTGCGCCTCGAAGAGGCTCCTTTCGTGCACTCGACACATGTTTTCGAACTCGGTCGTAGAACCTAACATGCCGGTTTCCTCACGATGTTTTCCTTCACCGTTGCGAGAACGTGGGATGCATACATAGATTTTTTCGACTGAAAAAACCCATTTACGCATGACTGCCACCGGGATTCGAACCCGCGACCATGAGATCGCAAGGTAAGGGCCTCATCCAATCGGCCACCACGTCCTCGCCATATAACACAAATAGCAGGCAAAACCTAGACATCGCGTGACATCGCTTAACCGCCAAGAATAGAAGCTTAAAGAGGCCTTAATAAAAAAAAATAGTTTTACTCCCCCTAAAGCATGAACGAAGTTGAACTTTACGAGCATGAGAAGTAAAAAGGCTATTTTATTATTAAATTGCGTAAAAATCTAAATAAACCAAACAGCGGGGAGATAGCAGAGCGAACCGCCGAAGCGAGTAACATAAACCGATCCTAGTAAAGTGGATTACCTCGAATGGAAGCTCGTCATCGGACCAGGCGGCCATGACATGTGGATGAGACATTTTTGCCCTTATGTCGTGTATCGCAGGGAGCACTTTAGCGCCGGCCGCCACCGCGCCGGCGAGCGGAGAGAGCGGAGCGAGCCGCAGCAGCGAGCAAGCCTCGCGGATGAACAGTTCTGAAGCTTCGGCACCTGAAGAGGTAAACATCGGGCTGTATTGTGGTTGGAAAGAGGTTTGTCAGTGCATGCGAAATTAATGCTTGCTAGCTTTCTCTTCCAGCTAACGTCTGTGTATGCAGATGTGGTAGTGCTAGATGTAAAATAATCAAGGTTTTACAAATACATACTAAAACCGACTTCAATTTGACTATTTTATTGACTGTGAACACCATTGAAAAGTCACAGGGAAGCAAAATACGCAATTTCGTTTACTTCGAAGACATATTTTTTCATTATATTATATTATATATATTATATTATTTCGATTTTGATAAAATTTGTATGTGACCAAACTGAAATTATTATCTTTCAAACAAAAAAATAATTTTCCAAATTCGTGGATGCATGTCAAAGTTCTGAGGTAACAAACATTAAAAAAAAACCTTCAACCGAATTGAGAACCTCCTCCTTCCTTGAAGTCAGTTGAAAAAGCTCTACCTGTGGCCTTCATATCCAGGAGGTGTGTGTAGTGGTGCGGGGGCGGCGGCGCGTGCGGCGTGCACCACGCGAGTGCGCACACACACGCCTGCAGTTGCCGCTCGTGGCGCGCCGCGTGCGGCGGGAACCAGCGCCGCGCGTACTCCACCGCCGCGCCCACTCCCACCTCACGCGCCAGCTGTGCCACATAACCAGCGATGTATAGGAAGCAGGTGCGGCAGCATCGATCGATAGGATGATGTTATGTTAGAGTAGCAGTTGCAACAGTAACAACTTTCTCTCTAAATATGTAATATGCCCAGTCAACTCGTGACCACGGCTGTTGCAATACAGTCGAAACGTTGGGACAAAAAAAAACATTCATAAGGTAAGCGCGATAAATACCCGTTACAATCAAAATCGCGAAAATCTACGAAAAACTAATGAAGACTGTTTTTTAGAAAATTTTATTTATTACTCGGCACGCTGCCATCGGGTATCGAGTTGGAGCAGTAGACCTATACAGATCGTTTGCATAGGTCTATTATAGATGGCCCAATTGTTTCATTCTGTAAATTTGGTTTTACAGATTGTAGTAGTTAGCTTATGCAATTATAAATTGATAAGTTAACAACAAGCTTTGAGGAAAATCCTTTCATTTAATACCCATATTATGAGAGTGCTTAAAAATAACTAGCCCGCCATCTTGGTTGGTCTCCGCCATATTGGATTTCGATTGAAATTATTTTATTTTTCGCATTCTTCTCAGCAAGCCCTTTCGTTCGATACCCATACCATGAGCGTGCACACAAAAATAACTAGTCATGTCTATGATGCCATGTTGAGAAAGAATTTATAGGATCCTTCCTACGAACACAAAATAATCATTACATACTCACGCCAAATAAAAACTTTACTTTGCAGCTTGAGAAAAGTGTCAGTTCAGAACCTCTACTTAACGCCAACTGGTTCTTACTCTGATATGAGCGCCTGCATTCTATGGAGCGCGAACGGCAGCGGTAAATGCGTGAGCTGGTCTTCTCGTTTCTCTACCCACTCCAGTGCTAACGACGACTACATACTTACGCCAATTTAAAACTTTACGTTACAGCTTTAGCAAAGTGTCAGTTCAGAACCTCT
Source organism: Lobophora halterata (assembly GCA_932526365.1). Classification (NCBI taxonomy): domain Eukaryota; kingdom Metazoa; phylum Arthropoda; class Insecta; order Lepidoptera; family Geometridae; genus Lobophora; species Lobophora halterata. The sequence goes on from OW052015.1 coordinate 3,168,385, forward strand.
ACTTAACGCCAACTGGTTCTTACTTTGAGCGCCTGCATTCTATGGAGCGCGAACGGCAGCGGTGAATGCGTGAGCTGGTCTTCTCGTTTCTCGACCCACTCCAGTGCTAACGATGGATCACCGTCCACTAGCGCTGCGGCACAGCGCTGCAAGAGAGCGAATGTGCACGCTCGCTCCACACCCGTCACTTCAGCCTCAGCTACAAACATGTCGCCGACGTCTTCAAGACCCTGATAAAAATACATTTAAATCATTATTTATGGCACAATTTGGTTAAAGTGTTGCAAACAACTTGAGATTTATATTATTTATTGTTATATAATTTTCTTTCTGCCCGTCCTTACCTATGGTGTGCAAACATGGTCATCAACCGATTCTCAAAAAACCAAGCTCAAGGTTTGCCAGCGAGCAATGGAACATATGCGTACTGGGTTTTAAACACCTTGACAAGATACGCAATACCACCCTACGTTCGAAAACAGGCATTGCTGATGTTGGCAAAACAACTGCCAGGCTGGCATGGGATTGTGCGGGCCACGTTAGGAGAATGCACCCTGAGAGGTGGGCCCCGATCGTTACGAAGTGGGTGCCTGAGGACGGGCGACGACGCCGAGGCAGGCCTAAGAGACGCTGGCGTGACGACATCGAGGCCTACCAGGCAGATTGGTGGGAGACGGCTAGCGACCGCAAAAATGGAAGGGGATGGGGGAGACCTTTGCCCAAAAGTGGGACACAATAATAGATTTAAAAAAAAAAATTGCGACCCCACACGAAGCATGCTTGCTTGTGGGCCCAAAAAGAAAAAAACCATAACTTACCTTCACCCAGATTTTAACTGGTAGATTTTGATCTCTAGCTAGGCAGTCTTTGACCTGAGAGGTCAGTGCCCTCAACTAAATTATGTGGTTCTCATAGTACAAGCTAAGTTTGTAGTTAGATGGCGTAGTGTGAAACTGTTCTACCATAAAGAAACTATTTTTTTAAGTTTTAGTAATTAACCAAAACAAACATCCATCTTTCATCCTCAACAATTATTTTTCTGCATAATATATTGTGAAAAAAATGTAAATAGCTAACCTGTCTATATAAATGCTGCGCTATAGCCTGGTTCATCAGGGGTCGGTTGGCATCTGAACAGAATGACTCTGCCCTTGGTGCCACTGCAGAGTAATCAGCAACAAAATGACGATCTATTGTCTTGCCCACTCGTGACACTGAGGCATGTAGCTCACGATGATCTGAAATCAATAAATATGTTACTCCATGGCTATACTTTGTTTCTTCAATTTCCCTCTTATTTGTGTGCTTTCCTGTTTCCATCTCCAAGGTATTACCAGTTTAAAACAAAAGTTACTCAACAGCATTCATAATTAAGTAAACAATACTTTATTCTATAGTATTAGAGGCAAACAAAAAGAAACAAGATAAGACTTTTCACATGTCTAAGCCAAAGGCCTCCATTCTCTCTTTCCATATATCTCGGCATAGGGCTTTGATGGTTGACATAGCTGAAAATTATTTCTTTAAAGTAGTTACCTGTAGATATTTGAAAAACTGACTGCTTGATATTAGAAGCTACTTCACTCACAAGTATTGATTGTGGTTCTGTAAGAGGAGCATTTGGAGGCTCTGAAAAAAAATTATATTATGTTTTTAGGGTGCAGTATATTTAAAACACAGTACATAATAATTATAAGTGAACGTGTTATTATAACTAAAACTTTTATAAGTAAATATGCAACCTGCTCAATCAAATCACAAAAGTCATTGTACACAAAAAGGTCATTCAAAGAACAAAGGCCATTATAAGGCACTCACGTTTGGAGATTTCCTTTCTTAGACTTTCAACTTGATCGATAACATCTTGGAGTATTCGGTTGGCATTATCATTCATGGAATTAAATTTAGCTAACGCTTTGTCCAAATCTTGTTCGACTCCAGTGCAGGAATCCATCATTAAGTACTTCAAAATTTTTGGGACACCGTCACAGAATTGAATGTTGGAACGTGGCTGATAAGAAGAACTGATTAAAGGCCTGCAACACTGGTATTGTTCACAAAGTAAATAAACAACTTTTATTAGAAAAATAACAATTGCTTAGCACGCACACAGCATCAGAATCCGAAAATCAGAAATAGAATTGTCAAAATGAATGACAACACAGAAACGAACGTCAAACTCCTTGTTTGTTCCTGGTGGTTTGTATTTGGCCAAACAAGCAATAGTGAAGCCACAATCTCTTGTGCTTGCTTGCTTAACTCGATAGAAAATCGACTATTGCATTCGTTTATACTAAGAACGATTCGAATATCTGTTTCGTAGGAAGTGAGCGAATAATTTTAACAATATTTAATCTGTAGTTGTTTTAAGACTAAAAAAACGTTTGTCTATGGTTTGGTCTTTGGTTATTGCACAATTTTGGATTTTCTGTTAGTATCCGAAAAGAGGTTAGAATTTAGTGGAAAATTTGTGCTGAATCCTTTTTAAAAAACACAGTTGTTGGATCTTACAATGGCGCAAAGTAAAATAAACGATATGGCTGGGAAATTTGCAAAAGGTGGGCCACCTGGACTCGGTATTGGCTTGAAAGTGGCGGCGGTCGTAGGTGCGGCGGCATACGGAATATCCCAAGCCGTATTTACCGTGGAAGGTGGCCACCGTGCTATTATGTTTAATAGGATAGGAGGAGTGCAGCAACACGTTATGACCGAAGGGATGCATTTCCGCATACCGTGGTTCCAGTATCCCATCATATACGACATTAGATCGCGGCCAAGAAAAATCTCGTCTCCCACTGGATCAAAGGACTTGCAAATGGTCAACATATCCTTGAGAGTTTTGTCTCGCCCGGACGCCAACAATCTATCCATAATGTACAGGCAGCTTGGTACGGATTATGACGAAAAAGTACTGCCATCCATTTGTAATGAAGTTCTGAAGTCAGTAGTCGCTAAGTTTAATGCTTCACAGCTCATCACACAGCGCCAGCAAGTGTCGCTTCTCATCAGGAGAGAATTGGTGGAGCGTGCTGCTGATTTCAACATTATTCTGGATGATGTATCCCTGACAGAGCTGAGCTTCGGCAAAGAGTACACAGCCGCAGTTGAAGCCAAGCAAGTTGCACAGCAGGAGGCTCAGCGAGCTGCTTTTGTAGTTGAAAGGGCTAAACAAGAGCGCCAGCAAAAGATTGTGCAGGCTGAGGGAGAAGCAGAAGCCGCTGAGATGTTGGGTAAAGCCATGGGCATGAACCCTGGTTACCTGAAGCTACGTAAAATCCGCGCTGCCCAAAGCATTTCCAGAATGCTTGCTCAATCACAGAACCGCGTATTCCTTCCTGGTAACAGCTTGATGATCAATCTTCAAGATCCGACCTTCGATGACTTGTCAGAAAAACTGACTAAGAAGAAGTAACATGAGGTCAAGAGTGTGTGCGCTGAAAGCCTGGAGCCAGCGACCGCTCTTTCCACTGATGAAGCTGCCGTCATTATCAGCGGAGCTGCTTCCATTGCTGTTTAGTGCTTTGTGTCTATATTGTACCAAATGTCTCAATGAGTGTTTACAGAATAATGTTCACTTTAAACATTGCATTTTATGTTAATTAGTTGTAGGCATATTGTATGGGATTCTGTGCAAATAAATTATAGTAATCTGACAGTGTTTTTACTTCACAATCTAGTAGACATTAGGCTTAAAAAAATGGGATTAGGAATGTTTTTCCGAACTTGCTATAGGTGAACTGCAATTCTAATTTTAATGTTTTAATTTTAGATAGGTACACCTACTTTAGTTTTTGTGCTGTCATTATTGTAATACTAATGGGCCAATTACGTCTCTAGGGGCAATATAATGGTAGAGCATAGCACAGTCAGGTAATAAATCCTGTGAAGAAAGCAAGTGGGTCACTACAGTGAGATATTATTTCTGTCAATGTCAAGTCCCCAGCTAGATGATGAATAGCCAGAAGGCAAGCCCTGCAACTTCAGAACTGGCCACCAACCTGTGTGGAGTGCATTACATCTAGGTACATGTAGCGGTAACAATAGTTGATGGAAATAAATAAAACAATATTGCTCAATACTATTCTATAATAAATAAAACATTGCAACGTCTAAGAATAGGTACAGTATTTTTAGAAAGTGATTAAACTTCTATTTCTTCACTGATGATGGCTGGGGCAGTCTAAACTTGGACATTTCGATCTCTGCTTCAAAGTAGCTTGTACTATCGTAGCAGAAGTACTCGGGGACTTTGTAGGCTCCAGACTTGTTTGGTTCCACGTTGGGTCCGACGGGTTGCGAGGCTGGATGTACGCAAGCTTCGCTCAATCCAGGGACGTTGGCATTTACTGCCTGTGATGACGACGAGCTCGAACTGTGAGTAGGGCTTTCACTATAAAGCCTTACTAATGACACCCTTCCGACAGATACGCCTCTCATGATAAATCTTGGAATCATTTTATGGTCTTCGATTTGCGATTAAAGCTTTGGCCTGCTCTTCAAAAAGACCGTATGGAGGAGAATATTGGAGAGTGAAAGATTAAGTAACAAATCAAAAATAAAGGTTGACATAGGTTTGGCAGCCAGCTGATTATTTATTTTTTATATTTTTGCCCATTGGGAAGACCAAAGTCTTAGGACCATACCGCCTAGTCATACATTTTTGGGTTAGGTAGGACTTGGATTCCATGGCGTACATTCCAGGGTCGGGCATAACCGTGTCGTGCATAGCTGTCTCCCTCTAATAAGTTTGTAATATAAGATAACTCATAGACAACCTAGGATTTCTCTGGGTAATTAATTATCTAGACCAAATTCAAATCATTATCTAAAAATGTCTATCGAATACATCAAAAATCGATGCAAGCAAGAACCTATGTTAATACCACATAAATAAATTGTTCAAAATCACATCTTGGAACAAAGAGTTCAGAGACTTTGGGTAATTTTAGTAGTCTGTGTATAATTTAACCCTATCTTCTATTTATTGATTGTCTATGGTTTCTTTTCACGACTGTTTTGGAGTTTACCTACCTTGCGTACATTGCCGAATTTTCGCTCTTGAATGGGATTATGAATAAGATTTTTCCATGTAATCCGTGAGAAACAGTGTTCGATAATGTGGTACATTCAGAATTGAGTTGATTTAACTTGTGCGTCTCAGTGTTTCGCTACATCAGCCATTTACATGAAAGGTGAGTACAAAAAATTGGTACCACAGTACTTTTTTTCTAAAGGAAGCAATTCGCCGTAGTGACGCTTATAAATTATTAATTCGGACTGTTTCAGGATAAAACAATTATCTACAAAGTAAAAGAGTTAGTTAATTCTTATGTAGCTTGTAATAACATTGCTCTATTAGATTTTTTGTGTATTATTTGCCGCTATTTGTCATATATTTATGTATATCGATTACTAACCAACCAAATAGAGAAGGCCACATTCTGTGTACGTTCCAATTTATGTAGAGTATGTTTTCTATTTGAACGGGTTGTAATTTTACGCTAGGAACAGCTCGAATAATAATTTAATCTTAGAGATCTCTGTGAATAGTCCGAAATTGCATAGAAATGTACCTACCTAATAATTTTTATCATTGTTTACAAAGAAACTGTAATCGGCCGTGAAAAAAAAAGAAAAGGAACGTTTTTATTAGTCTATGGTTTTTTATTTTCCAAACTTCGATTTCTTCAGTCATATTTGCGGATTTTTGTGTAAAAACAGTTTTGGTTACTTATCTACTTCTAACAGTCAATTGCAATGCTTTTTCTGCAACTGATACTGTGAACTGAAATAACGTCGGAAAACAGCATTGAAATAACAATAGTTTCGTAAAATGGCGGCCGAAATCCCTGTGAAAGATGTGTTGTGTGAAGCGATGGAATATTTATCGAAACTCGGATCGAATCTACGCACGCGATCTGAAAATCTGAAAGAGAAGAAAATCAACAAAGTTAAACTAACAAATGCCTTAGCAGTCCAAAAAGCTGCCGACAAAGTGCTTCTTATTTGTCAGCTATCGAAAAAATCCCTCGCAAATGTCGAAGCCGGTGTACGTAAAGTACTTGAGCACATTGACGTATCCCAAGCGACTTCAAGTGTTGGCGGGAAAAGGTCATACTCTAAGAATGAAAAAAAAATAGATGATAAACCCAATTATCACTATTTTGATTATAAATCCCGCAAGCTAAAAATTCGAACCAAGATTTCTCTAAAACACTACAAATCAGTGAAGGTACATGCAAGAAAAATGACAATGTCAATGTTGGAAAAATACTCAGTTTATTATGACTGTGCATTGTACAGACTACGGCGACAAAAAGACAAGTTAGCTAAAACCACTAAGGACAAAACTATGAATATTACGGCTCCTGTAGATATTGATATTGTAGGCTCTGATATTGATGAGGCAGCCAAAGAAAAGCAAGTATTAGTTAGTAAAGAAAATAAAACTAGTGGGTCTGAATCCGATGTTTCTTTGAAATCAACATGTGACAATAAGCACCAGGATGAGTTAGACTCAGACAAAATATCTAAAAATAGAAGATCTAGTGAGATGCCTGAAAGAAAACTTAGTAAACAATCTGATAAAAATGAGTCAACTGATAATGAACATGAAGAAGCCGATAAGTCAAACAAAATAAAGAAATCAAGAGCAGACAGTTCTGAAGAAAATGAGTCAACTTATAATAAACATGAAGAAACTGATAAGTCAAACAAAAGAAAGAAATCAAGAGCAGACAGTTCTGAAGAAAGTGAGTCTACTGATAATAAACACGAAGAAACTGATAAGTCAAACAAAAGAAATAAATCAAGAGCAGACAGTTCGGATGAAAATGAGTCAAATGATAATGAACATGAAGAAACTGATAAGTCAAACAAAAGAAAGAAAGCAAGAGTGGACAGTTCTGAAGAATCTTACTATGAAGAGAAAGATCATAGTAAATCTGATCCAAAAAAAAGAAAAATAGATAAAAGTGAACACAAAGAAGATGATGATGTTATATCACTCAATTCTGATGATGATACTGTAAGAAATTCCAAGGATAATCCAGAAAGTAATACTATAAAGCCAATCATTAAATGTGTTAGCATCAGTAAGTTACTAAAGCCTGACATTTTAGAAAAAAATACAGATAAGCAATTAGTGGCTAATAAGAATTCAAAAACACTTATTGGTAAAAAAGTAAAATTTGATGTTGGAAAGAAGAATAAAATGTTACAAGAAAGAATATCTCAGAAAAAAGACAGAGAGGAAGAATTTTGGGCTGATAAAAGGAGAGAAGTCAGTACATTCAAGCCCAAACAGTTTTGTATAACAATTTTCAGATTACCAACACTATGTCCTGATTTTTTGATTAAAAATAACCTCAGAAAAATTATCAAAGAAGGTGATACTGTTTGTGATGTATCTGAAGAGAAAAATGATTCATCTGTAGATGAAACAAAATTATCATCTGAGAGAAGTTCAAAGCAGAAGATAAACCAAACATTGAATATTTCAGCAGGTGGTTCTACAGATGAACTTATATCAGCTCAAACTAAAAAAGTGAAGAATTCATTATTAAATGAGTCAGATTCTGAAAATGATTTAAATAATACATCTAAAAATCAAGAAAAACTGTCAGAAACAACAGTTGATAGGGTAAAAAATGCGCTCCTGCATTCTGATTCTGATGAAAATAATGATATTACAACAGAGGCCCATAAAGAAGATGAAGATGATAAAATACTCAAAAAAGTGCCAAGGCATAAAATAATTGATTCAGATGATAGCAAAGAAAGCAAAGATTCTACATCAGCTCAAGCACAAAAAGATGAAGACAAACCGGCATCTGATGTAGAGATTTCAGATAATGAAAATAATGCAGTAAAAAGTTCTGATTCTGATAATCAAAGTGAAAAATCTGATAAAAGTCCTGGTAAAGTTTGTGAAAAGAAAATAAATAAATCAGAAAGTGATGATTTATCAGATTCACAAAGACCTAAGACACCAGAAAAAGATTCAAGCCCAGCTAGAGATGATAATGCTGAAAAATCACATGACTCTTCTGATGACAAGACTAATACTCCGCTCAGCAAGAGAAGGGAGTCAACACCACGCTCTAAAAAGAAACGAATCAGAGAAAGTGCAAAGGCAAAAAATGAGCTACTTCGGTATTCTTCTGGTTCCGAAACTGAAGATGTTGAATCGAGAGTTGCTCTGGATAATATAAAGAAATCGTTGCTGGAAGGTATATCTGATGAGGAAAATAAATTGTTAACACCAGACCTTTTAGGACAACGCAGAAGCTCAAAAGAATCCAATTCATCGATCGAAAATATAATAAGAGTAAAAAATAAAAAATCGCGTCGTGATTCCACTTCGAGATCATCAAAAAAGACACATAGTAAGAAGAAACGACTTAACAGGATATCAGATAGCGAGGAGAGCAATAAGAATGAAAGTTCTGATGAAGAGAAGTCTACAACCAGTAGTAGAAAGGTTCGATCTGATAAACATACCCATACTAATTTTTATCTCCACTATTAAATGTCATGTTAAAAATATTCTTAAAGATTTATTGAGTACAAACAATAGTTTTGTTGTTTAAGGTATTAGAATGTAAGCTAAGCGTAAAACAGGTACACTTGTTTAATCCATTAATCTGCATTTATGTCGTGTGAATATAAATTTACTTACAATGGTGTCGTTTTTTTTACATTAAATTAAACACATCAATTCACATAAGTTAGCCATTTCGATGAAAGATATTTTTTTTTTTTACACAAATGGAAATGGATGGAAAATCAATGTCATTGATAATATTTTCAGATGGTCCGTTCTAAGGCGAAGCCTGGCAATTGTAGCAGTCACAGTTCAGATGCTCAGGACCCCAATGACAAAGATATTGATGGGTAAATAATAAGATTCCGGTATAGGCATGTGTAAGACATATTTGTGGTTGTGGCTTGTGGCATCCATTGGGAAAAATAGAAGTTATGGGACTAGCATGAATAACATTGCCATCATTTATCATTGCAGTTAAGTGCACCAGCAAACGGGTCGCCGACTACAGCCACCGGTGGCCGGCGTCCGACAGTTTGCATACATTTTGTTGCTGTAGCGCGTAGCCGACATCGGCGACACGTGTAGTGGTGCAGTAACTTAGCCTTAACCCTGAGTAAAAGTAATACATAGTAGATGGGAGATCAAGGCCAATCCAGGCAAGGCCAGAACCCTAAAAAGACCAAAAGCACTAAAAAGCTAAAGATACCTAGTACCTACCTAAATAGGCGTTCAGCTTTCTATAGATCCTAACCTTAATCGTTAGGTAATAGCAGTAAGTAAATTGCTATTGGGTTATAAGTAACTACAAAAATAATGTTTTAGCGTAGGAAGTAGGGAGGGACTTACCGATTCTTCTAATCAGTAGAGATCTTCAGTCTAAAAATGCACGCCTCTCAAAAATCGTCATTGTAATAACATTATTTTTTAGAAGGCATCCCCTGCAGGATGTCGTCTAGATGGGTACCAACAAAGTGTCAGATATTCTGACGCAAATCAGTAATGTGTAAGCATAACTGTGTTCCGGTTTGAAGGTCACTTTAGCTATGAAAATAACTGAGTCTACGAGACTGACCATCAAAATGTCTCAATGTGGACGAGCGCTTTAGCAGTGTTGCACCGACCTATGTGAATCAAAGTCATATGTAGCACTGTTCTGGTCATGCAGTCGTGATCCCTTACCATCAGAGCGCTTGGCTCGTCTCGTCCCATGTTTACATAAAAAAAGGGACGTGCAATGCGTCCATTCCTAAACGGAAAGATCTCTATACTTACCAGAAAACCAGCTATGTATGTATAATAGGGTCCGGTGACGCAGTAACAGCCATCTGCAGCTAACAGCATTAAAAGTCCTTCCAAAAAAAAAACGTATGTACCTATAATAGTAATCAGTCTGTTTATAGGTTAGCTTCCTACCTAACTACTTCTATTACATTGCCTGCGTCATCATGACGGATGACCACCATTATCATCGCTTCATTGTGGCAAGATTAATAGCATCATACGTTCTTGAGTGAAATAGGAGATTCATAAGCCGACATTCTTTTAGGCTTACAAACCTAAGGACGCTGAACAAGCCTAGTCGGCGCAATTCCGAAGCTACGGAAACGACCCAGCGTTCAAATTCCACTGGCAGATCCAGAATGGCTAAGAAGACGGGGCTAATCGCTGAAGAGATATTGAAATCTGAGAGTTCTGATGAAGGTTCCACTGGAGAGGTTGAAGCTCTTGATGAAGAAGAAGGTAGGTAGATTGAGTTAGCGGCAATCAAACAGTAAGGAACTGAGAACACGGAGCAATTATAGCATAACAGGCTACTCGTAACTATTCGACGATTTTCATATAAAAATTCACGGCACCTGTAAATAGCAACTTTTTGTTGCTGCAACTGGCAGAAGCGTATGCAAAGTAGAAAGTTGCTCCGTGTCCTAAGCCCTTATAGTTTATTGTTGGTAGATTTGGGCCACTTTTTGGTTCAGATCATAACGGACACAACAGATAAAGCTTAGTTTTTAGTCGAAAGGAGCCTATTCGAGGCGCATTTGAAATCCTTTCACCACCCTGGTTCGAAAGAATTAGTGACACGATATAAGAAGAGGTTCTTTTTAAATATTTTATTCAGAAAACCGATAGATGCGCTTATATCTGTGTTTCACTGGAAATGCAGTCACAATTATCCAAATATAATATACCACATGCTCTAGGAAGTCGCAGACTATAACAAATCATGCAACTCCTGAAAATTCAAATTATTTGAATATCATATTCTATGTTTAACGATGGATATAAGTGGAACAAAGCAATACATTCGAATTTATATCTTGTACGTAGTATCTTATTACTCTAATAAATATAATTAATATGTAATAATTATTTTTACCAATAAATACTATTGAACTATTGAACTCTGTGTTATAACTACACAAATGTTATAGATCTGCCGTCTGTGTCGTTAACTGGACTCAACGGGGCTATGGATCACCTGGTGAAAGAAGATTTGCTTGGAGACAGTGATTCTTCTGTGTCTGTCAAGGTTGGTACTTATAATAATTTAATGCTTGGACCTTTTACGTATAAAATATTCTATATCTTCATCTTTTCACAGCGACATCTAGCCCCAAAAAGTAGAGATTGAGAAATAACAATTGGATGAATTAATGAATGAATGAGAACTGTTTATTTTACCAAGGAACTTAAAAAACACTGGATATACTTAAGCAATACCCAATTGAATCAAATTGAATACCAAGGGAAGGGCGGCCTTATTGTTAAAAGCGATCTCTTCCAGGCAACAATATGGACAGTAATTAATAGAGATTGAGATGGGGTAGATCTTATGTTATGGAAACCAGATAACTGATAGGATATTTATACAGGGTGTAAATACAAATACAAATACAAATCTTAATATCTCGTAGAGTCAGTGAGGAAAAATCTAAAATTATAAGAGATAGAGTTAAAAAACCATGACTCTGCTAGCCATCGATATATGACTAGGTACCTATTGTGATTAAATTGTTAACTAACGAATATTTTCTTTATGATGTCTTGTTTTGTTTTCAGGGTGACAAAAAGGAGGAAGAAGAAATTTCTGATGAAGAAGAAAAGTAAGGATTTACTTACAATGTAACTTACTATTTACAATATCTGATTTACGAACACAAACTATTTTTTGGCTCTAGGGCTTAAACTTCCCAGGCGCCTGATTTTTATTTGATTTATAATATAACTAGGTGCTATTCGCGGCGTCTCCCCTGCGTGCTATCGCGATACGAAGTAGCATATGTCCTTTTCAGGTCCTAAATATCCATAAGCACTAAGTTTCAGTCCAATAGTTCTGGCGTCGAGAATTATCCAGCAATCTTCATTGCTTATTATCTTATTATTGAAATGATTATGAAGGTCAAAATGGGTCTCCTGGTCATTTGAAGGGAACACAACACACCAATAATTTCAAAATCATTTTCCGAATACTCGGTATTCGTTTTCGGGAGTAGTTCAAGGACACCATGTATACTTCTTTCAGACTAAAAGCCAAGCGCAGAAAAGCTGCGAATGCTATATCTTCGGACTCCGAAACGGGAGTGGCACTCAAGAAGAGCCAGAGAAAAGGCAATGCGATATCTTCGGACTCCGAAACCAGTGCTGCGCGCAAACGGGTCGACGATGAGGATGTAAAGCTGAGCGACTTTGAAGATTCGGATGATAGTGAGCTAACGAAACGCTCCAAACGGAAGAAGAAGGGCTCTGATAGCGATGGATCTGTCAACTCTGATGGCGGGTGAGTGGCGGATTTTTCCTATTATTATTGAATACGATTGCCTTTTTTTTATTAAGGCTGCTTCGACGGTCCGTGATTCTGCGGAATTCAAGTAACTAACTCGTGGATCGGACGTGTCTAAATTGATAATATATTTTTATTGTTGTACTTAAATTCGTATACCGACGAAGCAAAATATGGTGCTACCCTATAACAACAATACCTGTAGGTACTTGTTTTTATGTATACTTACCATGTTCATGCGAATAAAAAATTGGGTATTGAGTAAAACCTCGGACTATACCCATCTACTTTACCCATAATGTGTCGGTGCGGGCTGGTCCGCGCCCGTCCGCAATATCGCGCACTGTCGGAAATAGCCTTTAGATGAGAACCTGCTTTTTTTGCGTTTGATCATGTTTTTTGCTGTTATAGAAAGAAGAAACGACGCCGAATCAAATCACTGGATGACAGCGACGGGTCAGGCTCTGATTCGGAGAATGACGGCAGAAAACATGGCCGAAAGAATATTAGGAAGGTAGGATTCAAACATCAATTTACATAAATAATAACTTGTCTGGGTCTTCGAATATGGAATAGGTCGCAGTAAATCAGCTTAAATTCAATTTAATTTAAATTTATTTTTAAGGTTATAAAAGGCTTGGTCCTAACTGACTGATTGACTGTCTGGCAGACAACGCACAGGCCAAATAATTTAACGTAGAGACTTGAATGATTCGATTTCGAGGATAGTCTCAATATATTTAGGTTCTACGGCTTGGGTTGCTTTGTGTCAGAAAAGTAAAAAAAGATTGTTCTTCCAGGTCATGGGTAAGGATCAACTGGAAGAAGCTACGAAGAGAGCAGCGCGTCAAGAAAAAGAGAGAGTTGCACGTATCGCAGAGAGACAAAAAATCGTAAGTATTATTATTTTTTTCAAATGCTTTAAAAAAAGGAAGAGTTTCTCAATTCGGTTGTAACTATGTTTTTTTGTAATGTTGGTTACCTCAGAACTTTGTCATTTATCAACCGATTTGGTAATTTATTGTTTGAAAGGATATGTATTCTATTCATTTTGAATTTTTTATTAAAATCGATGAAGTAGTTTAGTTTTTAAATCAAAATACCTGAAAAAAATATGTTGTCGAAATAAACTAAATAGCGTATTTTGCTTCACTGTGACTTTTCAGTGGTGTTTTCAGAACAGTTTTGACACATTGAAGTCGGTTGTGGTATGTTTTTGTAAAAAAATGATTGTTGTCTAAACTAAAGCGGCTAGATCTCAGACTAGACCTGCTCTTTACCTAAAAAGTGCTACACAATATTTTGAAGACAAGAAAATAAAAATACTTAATTATTTTGTTTACATTTGCAGTACAACAATTTACAATTCGACGAGTCTGGAAAGCCTGATGAAGTGGTTCTCGACAAAGTGATTTTGGATTTCGACCCGGAGACCAAGGAGCCTATTATCGCCGTAGACAGAGGTCTCGTCAAGAAACTGAAGCCCCATCAGGTATGTAACAGTCTTGTCATAGTTAAATTGTTATACAAAATACTGTTTTAAAGGTTTTTTTATTTAACATAATAAAGTATAACATTATGATGATACTCAGCACTGTACAGGTCACTTATACACACAGCCGAACAATTTTATTTAAAAGCTTAATTAATTAAATTACTCAAACTTAATTTTAAAAAAAATATTACGCTGACACTCACAAAATAGATAAAAAATACTCGTCATTTTTGGAACATAAAAAAAATATGGTTAAGTTGATGTTCTATTTATCAACGAATGCTCGAATGTAATGTATTGTAAATAAAAAAAAAACAGGATTTTTGTGAAGTATGTATTGTACTTTTTTACCTATCTCGTCCCACTACTGGGCAAAGGTACTCTACTCGGTACTTATTTACATTTAATATTTTTTTTATTTTCTATTGTAGTTCCACCGTTTTTGTTATAACATGTCACATAGTCAAAAGTTCTTGTATGTATTTTGTTCTGAATAAATATATTTGTTTTTTAAACATTTAATTTGACTTTGTTCCAGGCAAACGGCATAAAGTTCATGTGGGACGCGTGCTTTGAGAGCGTGAAGCGGATAAAGAAGGACAAAGGTTCCGGCTGCATCCTCGCTCATTGCATGGGGTTGGGTAAGACCTTACAGGTAAGCCGCCATATCAGAGAAGTAATTTTTTGTGGCGAATAAATTGAACTGTAAAAATAGTTAGAAGATTTCAATAAATACTAAAATATAAAACAATCGCTTGAAAATGACTTGAGTAAAAAGGTTTGTTCTAAAGTCGAACTGGCCACCATAAGCTGAACTAAAAAGAAAAAAGGCGCGATTTCAAAGAACGTGAAACCAAAGACGGTGTTTGTGGCTTGAGCCCTGGCATTTTATTGTCTCACAGAAGGTGTGAAATACTTATCACACCTCAGACCGTAGTAGTGTATAGACACCCACGACCCACGCTTCACTCAGAGGACGTGGTGGCCGAATGGGTGAGGCCCTTGCCTTGCGATCTGATGGTCGCGGGTTCGAATCCCGGTGACAGTAATGCGTAAATGGGTTTTTTCGGTCGAAAAAATATATGTATGCATCTCACGCTCTCGCAGCGGTGAAGTAAAACATCGTGAGGAAACCGGCATGTCAAAGGGCAGAAAAAAAATGTTCTATGAAATGTGACATCCACCAATCCGCATTGGCCCGCGTGGTGGATTAAGACCCATTCGCTCTCTTAGCCAAGAGCAGACCTGAGTCCCAGCAATGGGAACATTATAGGCTGTTTATGCTTATGCTTCACTCAGAACTCTACATAAGACACTGCTCTATCCCCGTGGTGCATAATCTACTCTTTTCATGTTTTTGTGAATTTTAATGTTTTTGACGAATTTTAATGTAATAATACTATTAATTATTAATGAATTATTTTTATTAGTAATTTATGTAAGAATTATTAACAATTATTTAGCACTAATTTTAAGTATTTGCACGACAAAAGTTGATGCAGTGATTCTAATTTAAAGTAAGACCACAATGTACCTGTATTACGCAAATAAAGATTCATTCATTCATTTCTTTTATACGGGCTTAGGTGTTCGCACCCTTCTTAACGCCTATATCCACTATTGGTTCAAAATGCTGACATGATGATGACGATTCAGAACTTATGTGCATATGTTTAGGTGGTGGCGCTGACGCACACTCTGCTGGCGCACGACGATCTGACCAAAGTGCACCGCGTGCTGGTGGTGTGTCCGCTGTCCACGGTGCTCAACTGGGTCAATGAGTTCAAGATGTGGCTCAAGTACGCGGACAGCGAGAGCGATATTGAAGTGTACGAACTGTCCAGGTACGTCACTGACTTGTATTCTACATGCCGAGTGGCGTCCCCTGCAGGATGCCGTCTAGATGGATACCAAGCAAACCAACATAGTGTCAGATATACTGCCGCAAAGCAGTTATGTGTAAGTATAACTGTGTTCCGATTTGAAGGGCACTGTAATTAGAAAATGAAAATTTCGTTTACTTTGACAAAATATTTTTTCAGTTATTTTGATGTAAAAAGTAAAATACTGAACCGATTTTAATAAAATGTCTAAAAGGTCAATCTAGAAGTTTTAATAAAAGAAAAATATATTTCCAAATTGAATGCTATATGACAAAGTTCTGAAGTCTTCTTATTGGTTCACTAGTTCTTTCGAACCAGTGTGAAAGTAATTCAAGTGCGCGAAGAGGCAGGGAGCCTCTTCGAGGCGCACTTGAATTACTTTCACACTGTGCACTGTTGCACAGTTCTGAGGTAACTAAAATAAAAAAAACCGAATTGAAAACCTTTTCCTTTTGAACACTTTGATTGTATGACAGGTTCAAACAAAATGGTGAACGCGCATTCCAACTCTCCCAATGGTTCCAACATGGCGGCGTCTGCGTGCTTGGCTACGAGATGTTCCGCAACCTCTCTGCTGATAACAACAAGAAATTTAAGAAGAAAATGCTCAAGAATTTTCAAGAGAGCCTTGTTGATCCCGGTAAGAATAACCACCATTTTTAAATAAAAAAAAAATTAAATGGGCAATGCAGACGGGGTACTACGTTGCATCTGTGCAGTCAGAATTTTGGATTTCTACAAAATGACAGAGTGACAGCGGAGCGAGTGCGGCGCCCGAGCCGAGGTTTTGCGAGCTGGCTCGAACTAGGTACCTGGGTTTGCCAAACGATGAATAAAACTTGATTTATAATCAAGAAAGGGTACGTGACGCAAATCCATAGGAAAACGACTAACGGTAACAGTTATCCAATTTTAATCAAAGTTATTTTGACATAAATTGGACTTAATTTTTTTAAGTTTTTTTGCCGTATATGTGTTCAGTAACGGCAACTGATAATGCGTATTTTTTTTTATGGTGATTTAAATTTGACCGTGTATATGAACTGGATATGACATTTTCCATCTAAGTAGACTAAATACATTTCACACAACCCCATCCCAACTAACCAGAGCTTGTGCTATGGGAACAGATAACTAATAGAATACTTATGCACCACCAATTTATACAACCATAAAACGTTAAATGGGCAAGAAGGGGTACAATGTTGTAACTGCAAACGTGTATTAAGGGGAATCCTCAAATCCGAATTCCATACAAAATGATTCGGACAAATACTCAAAAAGTACGCCGTATTATAGTAATTTATTCACACTATTCGTTTCGTCCATGTTTTTTAATTTCGTCAACAAAAAAAGTTAAAGGTTTCATACTTTAATTTAGATTTTATACGTGTTTTTAAGTTAGTAGGGTTAATTTTAAAACACGTATAAAATCTAAATTAAAGTATGAAACCTTTCACTTTTTTTTGTTAACGAAATCAAAAAACATGGACAAAACGAATAGTGTGAAGAAATTACTATAATACGGCGTACTTTTTGAGTATTTGTCCGAAACATTTTGTATGGAATTCGGATTTGAGGTTTCCCCTTAAACAATAGTTTTTTTGAATCCTAAATTAGAAGTGTTTTTCCGTCTACTTCTTCAAAATTCTAAATATCTATACATATGTTTTTCGAACTTTTTAGGTTCAGGACGTGCCGGTTTCCTCACGATGATGTTTTCCTTCACCGTTAAGCACGTGATAGTGCACGTTAAGTACAAGATAAATAAATAAATATTTAGGGCATTTCACACAACAAAATCTAGCCCCTAACCAAGCAGAGCTTGTACTATGGTTACCAGATAACTGATATAATAATTATATTATACATACATACAATACATACATACTCTGGACAAACATCGATGTTCATCACACAAATGTTAGTCCTGAGGCGGGAATCAAACCCGCGACACCGGCGTAACAGTCCAACATACTTGCCACTCGACCAATCGTGTTGTGTGTAGATGAATCCTAAAAAAAAGATTAATGTAAAAAAAAATTAAAGAATGCTCGTTTTAGAGTCTAGATACTAGAAAATTCGGCCAACAAGTGAAATAAATCACCTATGTATGTAGTTCATCCGACAATAGCTATCTTCCATCCACAAGAATAATTTAAAATAACTTTTCGTTGATAGGTGGGCCAAATCGGTTCAGGTGTTTAGAAGACAGAAGGCGTGCGGTTCGGAGCGAACTTCTAAACATGTATATAAGTATTTTCTATGTTTTACCTTTAGGTCCAGATCTGGTGGTATGCGACGAAGGTCATCTCCTCAAGAATGAGAAGACCAGTCTTTCGCAGTCCATGAACCGAGTGAGGACGCTACGACGCATCGTGCTCACAGGCACGCCGCTACAGAACAACCTCAAAGAATGTGAGTTAATAAAATTATTATTATTATTTATTTAATTAATTAAAACGGTTTTCCACCACTTATACTAACTAATATTATATTATACATTACAGAACAAATAATTACAAATAGAGTCACACATAATTAAAATCATTTAATAAAATAAAACATTAATGGCAGTAATTGATAAAATTAGTTCAAAAAGAAAATGACAGTGAAAAAATTAATTACAGAATTAGAATAAAAAAGATAAGTATCAAAATATAAAATAACTTTCATTCATCGATCTCACAGAAAATCAGACACTCTACCATCAGCTTCTTCCATTCATCAATAAAAACGTCACAATTAGGGTTCGTCATCAAAAGTTTGTTGAGGGCAGTAAGGGTGCGAAACAGTGGCGAGTTCGGCGAGACGGTGCGGCTTGCTTAATAATTTTTATAAGCCTTAAGCTTTTTGTCTACACACGGTATTTCTCCGTGAAAATCAACGGTTAATTCGCCGAATGTAGGCAAGTTTGAGTGTTGTATGTATCGAAAATGAATTGCTTTTCAAACCACCTGCTCGACAATATCAAACTACATATCATGCAATCTCAAGGTAAGGCAAAGCATTACCTCCCAAGGGAGGTAATGTTGTATGAATCTCCCTAGGGAGTAAAATGATTTTAATTTGGACCGTCAAATTCGTGTGGGAACTCTTGGAAAACTCAGTAAAAACCTGTTTTTGTCTTGGTTAGCTTGAAACCCTCGCTCGATTTCTGGCAAAAATGGGTTCAACTTAGCGTTGAGCTGGAACTAAATGAGGTTCTCATGACCCCATCGCTCCAGCACTGATTTTCAGTTGATCCCAGTGAGACTAAGGCCTGTGTTCACCAATAGATAATCGGAAGATTAGGCCTCTTCGTCTGTTATCTTTGACGTTTAATTTATGAAAATTCGTGTCAAATACGTCAAAACAACCGTTTAAAACTTAACCTGTGTCTGTTAGTGAACTCGGGTCTTAAACATTCCTCTGTGTACAGATTACTGCATGGTGCAGTTCGTGAAGCCCAACCTCCTCGGCAAGTACAACGAGTACCTGAACAGATTCGTGAACCCGATCACCAACGGCCAGTACACCGACTCCACGGACCACGACATCCGCATCATGAAGCGGCGCTCGCACGTGCTTCACAAGATGCTGGACGGAGCTGTTCAGGTACTGTTTATACCTATATATTGTACTTACTTTAGATTTCCATTATAATATTCCGTAGTCACCGATCTCTACCGAACAACTGGCTTTGAATAATAATGTAACGTTCCTGGAAGGCACGCAACATCTACAACACAAGTCTAACCACTTAGTGTAGGTGTTGTGACCCTAATTTTTTTGTACAAGCAAGCCACGTTAAAAAAAAAAAAAAAAAAAAAAAAACATAGTTAAAGTCAGTCAGGGATCAGTGCCGCAATAGTGTTTACTTAAATTAATACTTTATGCCGGTTGAACTAAAGACACACCAGTTTACGAGTCAGAAATATTACCTCCTACTCGGGCGAATTAACATGACACCTGGCTCGAATGACGTTTGTGCAAAGCATGGCGTGGAATTGGATAATCTTGATAGAGAAGAGGTCCTGTAATACTTGATAATGATAAGTAATGATAAGGCTTCGCAATTAGACGAAAAAGAAACACGGAGGGCGCTGCGTGGGGCAGCGTGGGAAGCATCAAGTTCTGAGCCACGTGTCAGCCAGGTGTCATGTTCATTCGCCCGAGTAGTAAATCATCTTCAAAAATTATCAAGTGTGACACTTTATTCCCATCGAGAAACACCATATCTATTATTTTATTCCAATCTATTCCCAGTTGGAAAAAAAAACCATCGAGTAACACTGTTAGGTACTCGTTTGGGTGTTACTCAATGGAAACCCATCAAAATTTGCATAAAAAAAAATATATTTGAAAAATACACATTTTTAAATGCATACTTATTTTCATTGAAATCAAGCCTTTTTAACTCTTAACAAAAAAATTCCACACTGTAAATATATGTTAAAAAAACGCATTATATTTCAGAGGCGAGACTACGGGGTGCTGGCGCCCTTCCTGCCTCCGAAGCACGAGTATGTGCTGTTCATCACACTGTCCGAAGTGCAGGTCAATCTGTACCAGCACTATCTCGAGAACTACTCTCGAAGGTAACATTATAAACCAGTTGTACGAAAACAGGACAGTGATCACTAGAATCGACTAGTTGTCGCCCGCAACTTCGGTTGCGTTGCGAAGTACGCACCTACACTTCTTGGCGAATATACCTTACAAATTTCAAGCCTCTACGTTCATTGGTTTGGCCTGTACGTTGTCTGTCAGCTGTCAGTCAGTCCACCAGCCAGGAGTCTTTATTTTGATTGATTGATAATGATAAGATTGATAAGGTACGATAAGATTCACTCACAATTATTATGAAACGAGAACTAAACTCAAGGTCACCCTCTGAGTTTTCCCAGTTCTAGACTAGTGTTCCTATTAGCTCCCTCTGAGCGTCACATCCGCTGAAAGTCTTCCTGGCTTCAAAGCCCGATTAAAACACTGGTTGATCGAGCAGACCTTCTACTCGGTGAACGATTATATAACGACTAGTTTAACTACCAAATTGTAGGTACCTACGTACTCTTAATGTTTGTGTTTGTTAGTGTTTTATTTTATTATTTCAAATAATTTATGGAATTTATTATATTATTATAATAAGAACATTGCGAACAACAGACCTGTAATTTTTTTTACCAAATAAATACTTATGACTTATGACTTATTACAATTAACACCAAGGAGAAATAACCAAACGAGCATCTTTAATCATGACTTACGAATAAAATATGATTTTTTCTCTAAACCTAGTGGCCTGTAGTTTGCGCTAGTTTTTTTTGGCCGGTTTGGGACTATCTTTGGAAGATTTTGGACATGTTCTCTGACAGTTGGTAGGCAACAAGGCCATCAGTTTAACAAAACCATTTTAAGCGTATCATTTAGTTACGTCTCGTTTGCACCATCTCCAAACTACATTCGTTAACATAGAAATATACACGAAAAAATATTATTTTCTCCTCTCGTGTGATGTGAACCAATGGCTGGTTATGGTGGGAACGACAAATTATGAGATAAATAGACAAAGTTCTTTAGATAGGACTTTTTTTATGTAATGTGTATTCCGTTATGCAGGCCACAGCCGGGCAAGTCTTCCGGGTTCCTGTTCCCCGACTTCCAGTCGCTGCAGCGGATATGGACGCATCCGCTCGTGCTCAAATACAACTCCGAACGATACGAGATCCAGCAGCAAAAGAAGGTACTTAATTGAAATAAGCCCTGTGTACAAATAGCGGCACGTAACTTTAGCACTGACCGTTATTGCGCAGAAGTAAAAAGTCTTAAGTCTACACATACAATAAACATGCGTAGTAACACCCCCGCGTATCGTTCAGCGCTAGACTTACGTGCCGCTACCTTTACCCTTATTTAAACCCTATAAACCGTGTAGGTTACTTCATTTTTAAACTGAATTTCTCTACGCACATGACCCTGTTAGAGCATTACGAACATTTAACGATGTAAGGCACAGAATATGGCGCGCCGCTATCTCGCTTGTTTTATACATATTTGAAGAAATAAATTTACTAAGTATATATTTTAAGAAAGTGTATCGGTCGGAAGGAATTTGGGCAAAACCGTTTTTCCCTATTTCCTTTGCCTAGTTTGAACATATCAAGACAAAAATGTACTAAAACATTTCGTGTACAAGTAACAAAATGACCGATACATTATTTTGTTATTCATACTTAGTCAATTTATATCTTCAAAAATTTACATATGTGCAAGCGAGAAAGCGGCGCGCCGGATTCGGTGCCTCAATCAGCTGTACTTACTCTCGTTTTTTATTTATTTCAGAGAGACAAAGAAGAGGAGGAAGACTCCGAAGGATCGTTAATTGACTTCATTGACGATGATTCTACCCCTGATGTAAGTTCTACGTTAAATCAATCATTGACGATACGGATAGTCGAATGGCAAGTGTATTGGACTGCCACGCCCGTTAGAGGACAAACATTTGTGATGAACATTGGTGTTTGTCCTGAGTCTGGGTATTTACTAATATGTATGTATTTACAAAAACAGAAGTAATTAAGTATTCTATCAGCCTGGTTCTCATAGTATAGTACAAGCTTTGCTTAGTTTGTGGCTAGATGGCGTTGTATGAAATGTCAAAAATATTTATTTATTTATTATTCGTAAACGAATGGTTTACCATAGCTTCTCAAAATGTTTTCGTGTGAAATTCCAATTGAATACCCAATTATTATTTATCTTAAATAAAATATTATGTGATTTATCAAACAGGAGTCTTCAGCAGAAGAATCATTTGACAATTCTTCAGACTGTAGCGACGACAGCCGCAAAAAGAGCAAGAAGAAGAAAGCGAATAAGAAGAGTAAGGGGAAAGATAAGGACAAAGAATCCACAGTCGCGTCGCGACGGCGAGGCACCCGCGCCAATCCAAGTAAGTGTGAATGAATGAATGATTTATTGCAGAATCTTAATCTAGGTACATTAACTTGTAAAAAATATGTTTTTATGTTTTTTGTCTATCTCGCTTCCTTGACGAGATATAGCGGTTTTATGATGTTTTCAAAGATAGTTTCAAAGTACGATTTATGCCCACTTGCACCAAACCGTCAAAGCTCCTGAGCAATTACTTTTCTTGCTTGCCAGTTTCTAACGGTCCAAATTTAGACGGTTAAGATCTGTCAAGCGAGTTAAGTAATTGCTTAGGAACTTTGATAGTTTGGTGCGAGTCGGCATTAGAATGCAATATTAGCATTGTTTTCAGTTGAACTTGACGACGACGAGGTTAAAATAGAAGAAGACATATTGGAGGTGAAGTATGAGAACCCTACGGAGTGGTGGATCAAGATGGTGGAGGAAGACAAATTGGAAGACATGAGGAACTCGCACAAACTGGTCCTACTGTTCGATATACTGCGGCAATGTGAGGCCATCGGGGACAAACTGTAAGTGGAATAATAAGAAATAAATAATTTTGTTGTAGGAAAACTAGACTATACAATATTTATAACTATTACATGATAATAATAAAAAAGTAAAAATAAAATAAATAGGGATAAACGTAGTTGTAATAAGTACTGACTAGCGTTTTGTTTTTTTGCACAATCAGTCTAAGTACGGATATTTATATGCCGGTTGGAGGAACTTTCATTTTTATACTCAACGATCACGCGCGCCGCGCTCTGCTAGTGACAGCCCTACATTTTGCACATTCGAATCCACGCCAAAATTGTAGGTAACGCCTCGGTTACACAGGGCTAGTTTACAAGCTACAAGCGAGCGAGTTCGCTTGTAGCTTGTAAACTCGCCCCTTGTCATCGGCTTTCTTACAATCTGCTTGTTGACAATAGCAAAACTTAGTACAAAAGGAGCCTCTTCGAGGCGCACTTGAAATCGTCTTCACGATTGATTGAACGGTGTCTTGTCTTCACGACTCACCTAAAGTGTTCTGTTCCAGACTGGTGTTCTCGCAATCCCTATATTCACTCGATCTGATAGAACATTTCCTACGCAAGGTTGACGATGCGACGCAGGACGGCCGCATCGATGAAAAATTGGGGGGTCATGTTGGTAAGTCGCATGTTACAACACAATCTAGGACCTTTATCGTATTTTTATCAAGTTTTTATGTAATTAGAATAGAATAGAATAGAAAAAATATTTTTTTTTGAGTAATTAAAGATAATATCTCGCTTGATCCTTAACCAGAACAGTCTACACAGATCAGATTGTATGTGTCAGAATTTTACAAGTACCCGTGCCGCTAAGAGCGGTTTCAGATAAGCGTATCAACCGTTTTAGGCGCATGGTTATTATGCGAGTGTACGCGCGTCACGCTAGTCGTACGAGCGTTGTCGTACTGACACTCGCCACCGCGCGGGAGCGAAACGCCCGTATACGCGCGTAAAAAACACTAGTTTGAAACAGCCCTAAATAAATCCGACTTTTTCTCTAAGGGACCATATCTTACAATATGTGTCTGGCCTAAAATGTTTGATATACTCTATGTATTTATTTGTTTCAGGTTCATGGTCCCCGGGCTTAGATTACTTTAGACTGGACGGCTCTACGTCGTGCGAGAACCGATCTATTTGGTGCAAGAGTTTCAATAGAGTAGACAACCAGAGAGCGAGGTATTTAAACACTATTTGTTACATATTTTATTAAAGATTTATCTGACAAGACTAGACTAACTTCTATCAAACATTGGATGGTAAATTTAAAACCTTTCTATAATTTTGCCATTAAACATTACTTCCTAGAATTTGATCCAAATAATCGACATTATGGTAGCACAATTATACAGGATGTGATATTTTGTTTCAAAAATCATTTAATTTTGTTTCGATTCATGGCTAGAGTAATTGATTTTATGAAATCTGATTATGTTTTAGTTTTCATTGAAATCAGCTTTAAGGGTCCTTTGAGCGTTTTCAAAGTGTTTGGTTATCAACAGATTGTTCCTAATCTCAACGCGAGCGGGCGGGCTTGGTATCAACTTGGTTGCGGCGAACCGCGTGGTCATATTTGACGTGTCTTGGAACCCCTCGCACGACGTGCAAAGTATATTCAGGGTGTACCGCTTCGGGCAGAAGAAACCCTGCTATGTCTACAGGTTTTTGGCTATGGTGAGTGATAAAGGTTTAATACAGAAATGAGTGGGTGCATAACAACGAGAAGAAATCCTCTAAACCCGAGGTCACTCCGCGAAGCCTACGAAGAACCCAGGAAACTTATATGCTTCTAGGCGGAGTTAGGCTGGCTAAACTATTAGTCAAGATATCCGACGCACAAAGGACCAACAGGAGTCCAACTGCGGAAAAGGGAGTCCATTTACGTTTACATTTAATACAGAAATGAAAACTTCACGTATTTAACTTGTTTTTCATTATGTTTCTTTCTTCATCAATAGTATTTGTATTCGACAATCAAGGGAGAGTTGCACAGAGCTCCCCTCAAGTACTGCTTTACTGTGTAGGCACGGACTCCCCAGAAATGTTAATGAAGCGACGCATAGGAAGCGAAATACTGATGTCAAAACTATAACATATAACTAAATGATAAATTTGTATTATTAAAGCTGATAAATTTTGTTTTAAAAAGCTAGCTGAGTGGCCATCGACGCTGCATGATTTTATGCTAATGAAAGCAGTTAATAATATATTATCGAGCCTTTAGTTTAGACACGAAGATTTACGTTATAACTTTTTTCAGGGCACAATGGAGGAGAAAATCTACGAGCGGCAAGTGACAAAGCAAGCTATATCGAAACGCGTCATCGACGAACAACAGATCGACCGACATTACGCCGAGAACGACCTCGCCGAGCTATACAAGTTCGAACCGCAACCTCCCACGCCGCGCCCGCTGCCGCCGCTGCCCAAAGACAGACTGTTCGCGGAGATGCTGAGGGAACACGAGGCACAGGTATAACACCTACACCAATAATGCAACAGATCAACCGACATTACGCCGAGACAGACTGTCGCGGAAGTCTGAGGGAACACGAGAAACAAGTATACAGCACATTCACCGATAATGCAACAGATCGACTGACATTACGCCGAAAACGCCGAGACAGACTGTTCGCGGAAATGTTGAGAGTACACGAGGCACAGGTAAACAGAACATTCACTGATAATGCAATAGGACGACTGACATTACGCCAAGAACGCCGACACAAACTGTTCGCGATAATGCTGAGGGTACACGAGGTTTCAAGAATACAGCACATACACCGATGATGTAACAGGTCGACCGACATTACGCCGATAACGTTATAACAACCTCTGTTGTAATTAAAGGCAGCTTTCCTCATTAGTATCAGTGATTTAACAATTTCCTTCTAATATTGTAAAGGTTAAGTTTGTGATGGTGGACAGCGGGATGGATGGATAAATGGATGTTTGTTCCTCAGTCGCACCAAAACTAATGAACCGATTTACCCTGATAAAGGTACCCAATGCAGCAGCGAGTTTGAAATAAACCCCGTTATATTTGATATACATTTTTGTATGTTGGTTCGTAGATCTACAAATACCACGAGCACGATTCCCTGCTAGAGAATAAGGAGGAGGAAACACTGAGTGAAGAGGAGCGTAAGGCGGCCTGGGAGGACTTCGAGAACGAGAAGAACCGACCGCCGCCCGCGCCCTTCGTCTCGCCCTGGCCCATGCACAACGGAATGGGTATGTACCACCATAGATTAAAAACGGTGTTCCTATAGAACACTAAAATTATCAGTATCAAAGCAGATGCGGTAAAAAAAAGTAAAAAATAGGATAAAAAAAATACAGACACCCTGTCAACAAAAAATGAAATATCTCCAGTTTTAAATATTTTATTGTAATTATTTTTTAAACGCCAAGTATTTTTTAACTATGTTAGGCTAGCATTGTTCAACTTCTCTCTTTCAAAATTTAGCATCGGGTCTAAATGTACTAGACGTTAACTAATATAGATCCCTTTTTTTGGCGCGCTTTTAATTCTTACAGTGCGATTCTATATTTTAATACTTCTATGGTACCACGCATCCGCACGTAGGATACGCCAGGCATAGCAAAAAATAACATTACAAACGTTCAGTAAAAAATCTAATTTAATCCAAACAAGTTTTTGAGTATAGATTGAGTATAGACCTACAAAGGTTTTTTTCCTCTGTATTGGTTTTTATACATGAAAACTTGTTTGTATTAAATTTAATTTTTCTAGTGCCTCGCGGTCTTTCTTTTCCGTAATTCATTGATTAAATATCTTCGATAATGAAGCTATGCGTGAGCAAGA
Source organism: Lobophora halterata (assembly GCA_932526365.1). NCBI lineage: Eukaryota > Metazoa > Arthropoda > Insecta > Lepidoptera > Geometridae > Lobophora > Lobophora halterata. The sequence goes on from OW052015.1 coordinate 3,195,375, forward strand.
GGGCGATTCAGGGGTACCTTTTTTTTAAAGCGAAGAATACCTTTGTCCTCACAATCGTTACCATCCCATCGTACCATTGTTCATAATCAACGTGTGATGTTGCAGTGCCGAACCTGATGGTGCAGCAGCAGCAGCAGCTGGCGTACGCGGCGCTCGCGTCCATGCTGCGGAAGGACATGCCCACCATCAACGACAACCAGATCCGCGACATGCTGCCCATGATCTACAACGCGAACCCGGCCGTGAGTGTCACTACCATTATAATAATAATCCAGTCACTGAATACACTAGATCTGCCTAAGCACACCTTTACACTACTTCAAAAAGCGGTGATCTTAAATACTTGTAGGATCGTCCGGAAATTCCTGCAAATTGATGTAACTACTGACGTGCAACCATCTGCCGCGTCAACCAACTCTTCTGAAGTACACTTGGCTTAGGCCCGTGTACCTCAATTTTCCGGCCCATCAGCCGAGTTGATAAGGATCAAAACAATAATAATAATAATAATAATGTTTGGACATTCCACACAACGCCATCTAGCCTCTTTTTTGTTGTTAATACATGTTTAAACGAGTTATTCGGAAAGCGCATCTGTGTTCTGGATGGGCGCGTAACGCCACCTTCCCTCGCTAGATGGCGTTGGTTGTATCGTCTTGAACAAGTAGGGTTTAGACGAAGCCAGCGCTGGCTGCCAGTCTCGCTGGGGTGGTTATTGGCACTTGAAATCCTTTCACAACACTGGTTCGAAAGAACAAATGACACAATAAGAAAAAGCTCTTCTCATCTTTTCCTGTTACAGTGTAGTTTTCAACCGACTTCAAAAAAGGACGAGGTTCTCTTTTCGGTTAAATTTTGTTTTATGTTTGTAACCTACCTATGTATTGTGAACCTACCGTGCTTCGTGCAAAATAAAAATATTTATCTTTATCTAAAGCGTTGATCAAACAGGGCTAGTTTAGCTACAAAGCTAGCGAGTAAGCGAGTAAAAAAACTTTTCAAATAAGTGGATATGATTCTCTCGAAGCTTACTACAAATAAGTAGGTATTTTTTATGGTATAACATCAACACTTTAATTTTGTTCAGATGTTCGGTGGATATGATTACGGCGTAAGTTCAATGTCGTTCTGTCAATGCACCTAGTTTAGCTGTGCGCTATTTTGCATGACACGAGCAGATCTATCCACAAACTTAGAACTACCATAGCTCCCTCTTATTTAGCATGGAAAATGAGTGACTTACTTCAATTTTTATGACATCCTACAATATTTTTCTAGTTATTACAAGTAGAGCTGAAATATAAATATAAAAGCAAACTTTCCTAAGGCTTACCTGAATATTAGATGTCTCGCATTGCAATGCTTTACGTTGCGTTTCTTATTTAAACAAGAGCGGAAGTTATCTCTTACTATAAGTTAAGGCCTTATAGTCCCAATACTTGTTAACATAAAAACAGGTGGTTAGAAAAGTAAAAAGCCTTTATTGTATATAATTTTTATTTAACTACAATTTATTCTTATTACATTATATTCACTTAATTCCAAGTCGCCTCTAGCGACCCCATTTATTTCCATACTTTTCTATCTCTGGCCTGTCTCATCCAGCCTGGACCACCTATTTGATAGAATATATCCTCTCACCGCTTCTTAGGACGTCCTATCTTTCGTGTGTTATTACGTGGTACCCATGGGTACCACGGTGAGTAAAGTAACACTGTTAAAAAAGTAACAATATGGCGAAAGATAAAGATATTTTTATCAATCACTAGTATCCATCTAAAGAAGAATTCTATACACTTCTTTTATCAAAACTCATCAAAGCCAATTGAACAAATCTACTTTCCTTTGCTGTCAAAATTGCTTTGCAATGCGGACTGAAATCAAAGCGCCTTTTATACAAATAATGTGTAATCTCTGCAACCAATGCTTATAATCTAATATAAAATATTGGAGTAATAAAACTAACTCTATGCTTATTGTATTTTTCTAGTTGATGCAGAAGATGTCTGAAATCTACAAGTACTCGCAAATGACTCCTTCCATGATGGCGAGCAGTATGAACTCTGGTGAGTGTACGTATGAACCAATATTTTATTAATTCATTAATATCATGTGGTTAAAGCTTATTGGCCGTGAACTGATAATTTACTAAAAATACTGATTTGATATGTTCAGTAGTTGAGATTAAAATAGCAAACGTCCATTTAAAGCACACAAAAATTATACGAAACTAGACTTATTTCCGCCACTTCGTTATTTTCGTGGTTGAGTTTCTTAATTTCCCATTTTTGAACTTTAAAAGAGTCTGAAAATGTTTTACACTTTTCGTGATTTTTCTCCAATGAAAGTGTATATTGCAGCGAGTAGCGGCGTTGCTATGGGTGCCATGAGCAGCAACTCGCTGCGCTACGAGCCGCCGTGGCAGCGCCAGCAGCAGCAACAGCAGCAAATGCGGTTACAGCAGTTAATGCAGCAGCAACAGAACGTGAGAACACCTATTACCTATCTTCTAAGCTAATCTTTATTACAGCATAAGCTTACAGTTACAAAGTATTATTACGCAACGTAACGTTTGGGCTACCTATCTATGCATGTAGGTTTTAGCTGCAAATAGTCTACTAGTAGCTTAACTGTTCAAAATCGATGCTCGACTAAGCAGCTTCTACAAAGTGTCAGTGTTGCCATTTTTGTGCTTGTAGTGTTTCTTTTAAACTTTGCTACAATTGTTTTAAATTCTGGTCAGTTAAAATAACACATAATAAACGTTGCGATAGTCGAGGTGCAAGATTGATTTAAATTTAAAATGTTTGTTTTTGTGTTTGTATGTTACATCTATTTATAAACTTTGCTGTGTCAGCAAATGGGCGCGAAGCTGTACGCGGGCGGACTGGGCAGCCGCGACCCGGTGGCGATGGCGCTGCAGCAGCAGCGGGCTCGCGAGATCATGATGGGCGGCGGCGCCGGCCGGCCGCGCGGCCGCCCGCCCCTGCAGCCGCGCGCGCCGCCCGCCGCGCAGCCCGCCGCGCCGCCCGGCCAGGACGTCGTCAACCTGGACTCCGACTAGATACTCACGTGAGTAACAGATCATAAGAAAATTGTATCAATCCTTAGTATCCATCTAAAGAAGCATTATATACACTTATTTTATCATGCAGTCCTGCTTCAGCACTCTTCACTGGTGGTTTATCGTCAGCCCAGCAAAGTTGTGCATCCAATTTTCATCCTTTTGCAGATCCGCGTTGTTTACAGCTTACTTTGCCCATCATGGTAAATGCAGAAGTTATAGCAGATATATATTCACGACACAAGAAAAAGACAACTATGCCTAACTTGTAACAATTATTATCCCCTGCGCATTGCAAAACCATCAAGATGTTTTTCCTTGTCTTCTATATATCTAAATAAATGACAAATACTTACTGTTCTTTACAGGTATGAGCACGAGTGATGAACAAAAGTGTACAGTGAACTATAGGTGCTACACTGCAGAGACATTTGGGCCCAAAGTAGGCCGAATATAACGACTATTGGCCCATGGCCCACTTGACTCATTGGCCAAATCGCGGGGTTATCTAGGATCCGTAGAATTACACGTATCAATATAAAATGTTGAGAAATTCTGACTCGAAACATGTATGAAAGATAACTTTATTTTATAGCTCTCTATGTAAAGGATCCGGGATATACCCTTCTGTATGTAGCTTTCGTCTCGAGGCTTACGCTCTGATGCTACATATCAAGAATCTCAAAATTTTAAGACGAGTATAGTTTCAATACTACCTAGAATCACACCCATAAATCTCAAGCAGCTATTGAAGAGACATCCACAAATCTGTTCTGAATGATCTTCACGGATGCGAAAGCCTTAGGCGTAGGAATAAGAGCGCACAAGTTTTGTCATATTTGAATGTTTAGATAGAAAATGTATGCTCAAACATGAAATGTGACACTTGTGCTAATATACGACAGTTTGACCCTTGTGCAGAACCATTTTAAGAACCGCCGCCCACTGGGCCACTAGTTACGGCCACTAGCTGCGGACGAGGTTTTGCACACATTTTGTATGGCATCATGTCACGAGTGGCCGCACCCAAGCCAAAAGCTGCGGGAGTGGTAGCGTTTAGTGGCCGCGACTAGTGGCCTAGTGAACGGTGGCTATAAGGGCTATCTGAGATAAAACATCTCAACACTTTATTAGATTGATACCGAGCGCAGTAGCGTATTCCAATCCCATCATAAGTACTTGTAGTTTATGAGACACTTTTATGTCTCATAATCTTATCTATATCTCTCAGTACAGGAAATTAGAGGATAAGTTACATTTATGTCTGTAGCTAGAAAACTTGTGTGTTATTAATCATAACCTGTGGAAACTGTCACCATTCACAGTGCATAATATTACATGGATAGAAATACAATTAATGCTATTTATCTTCCTAGTAAATGAAACACCAATCTACTTATGATTCATGTATATGTAGAGGAAAGTTAGTTTAATTTTATCATACATGAATTACAATTAATTTTATGTTACATAGTTGAATTTTAAAAATGCTAATAATAATCCACAATTTCAGATTTTTTTCAGACTCTTTGTTTTGAGCTCTGTGATTTGATTATATTTGGGCCGATATGACGATAAGAAACAAAGGAAGTTTTAACATAAGTGCACGACATAGCTATTATATTCTACAATAGCCTAGGACTTATCACGAGTGCATCTGTATTTTAAAACTTTCATCAGTTTGTGGGACTATTTATTTGCCTGCAAGGGCAGCAGGCGGTTTAGTTGTGATATTGCTTATTTTAAAACTTTTGTATACGTTTACTTTAAATGAGTCACTAATGTGACTTTAATGTTAATTGCAACTTGTAGTTGTTACTTTAGTTGTAATTGTGACATGGGACATACTGTGCATTTCAGGCAAGATTAAATATTTTGTTTTGTCATAATTTCATATTTTTACAGATTTTTATCATTATTTATAGATATTATGATCCAGATAATATTATCAAATGAGCAGTATTCAGTTAGGAATAAGGTTGTCTTTATCTTTTGCGCATATGTTGCAATAGTTTTATTGTTTTCATAGGAAGTTGTATGTATGAGAATGAATATTGAGGTGGCTACATGCAAGTGAAGGGTGTAGTATATAATTGTTTCATTATTTATGTAATATAAATGAATATTTGTATGTAACTGTAGAAAACTTCCTATTATTTTGTAGTACAATCAAAGTATAATAAATGATTCAAAACATGTAGCTTTTTAAATTCCTAACTCAAACACCAACTTACATGCTAAATAAAAGAAACATTAATAGTAAAGGAACAAACAGAAACTATCGAAACTAGGTAGTTTCGATGGTTTCTGTATGTTCTTTATAAATTAAAATACATAATGTTGGATGATTGTATTTCTTATATGTGCACTAAACAAGTGTTTCCAGAATTAAGACTAATCCTCAAGGCAAATTTCCATACAAAATGTTTCGGACAAATATTCAAAAAGTATGCCGTATTATAGTAATTTATTCACACTATTCGTTTTGTCTATGTTTTCCGATTGTGTCAACAAAAATTAGTAAGGTTTCATACTTTATTAATTAAGATTTTTATGTGTTTTAAAATTAACACTACTAATTTAAACCGTACAGGTACCTACAGTAACAGACAGGTTAACTGTTTTTTAATTGCAGTAAGTACCACAACTTTGATGAAAATGGCTATTACCTACTTACATAATTTTAATAGGAATTTATATAAATTACACATTAATATTAGGAATGCCTGTATGCACTCCTATGGAAACTTCAATATATTTCAAGAGTCTTTGAGCCAAGAATGTGGTTCCTTCTGACTTCTGCACATCAGCTGTGATAATGTCAACATTGAAATCATTTTGAAAGGCCATCACTTCCCAAGGGCTCACTGTCATTGCATTGGAGGGCAAACCTCCAGCATTTACAAGAACTACTCGACGACTCCGCAAGTCTGGGTGCACTTGATTCATTGTAGTTTTGGTCCACTCCAAACAAAACATTCTGCTAGTATCTATCGCCAAAATAACAAAATCTATAGCCATCTTGCCCGTAAAACTAGCCTGTTTGACAACGTCTTCCAGGTTTATCGAGCGCAGGACCACCAACTTCCATCGAAAATCACCTCTCCCATGGACTTCTGCGAGGGCATCAGATATTCTTTGAATTATATCCACATTTTGAGATAGGACGATCACGGACAAAGTGTTTTTGCAACTTAGTGGGCCAACCCATGGTACTGTGATCGCATCCTCTTCCATCGTAGACATGGTTGGAAATAACTTTTGCTACTCAGTAAAGTTAGTATTGTTGGTGTCTTCTTATATTTTATTTTTCGTCACAGTCGGAGATACAAATTGCGATGTTTTGTTTGTTTACTTTTTTCGTAATGGATGGCGGTTGGCGGTTATAATTTTGACATTGACATTAGAGTGAAGTAAATAATTTATTGACAGACAAAAAGTCTCCACTAAAGACATAGGTTTCCCCCACGAATCTACAGATTCTTGGTCTCCCCGTGGTTGAGCATTTTACGTGTTGTGCATTACCGTGTCGTGCAGTACTATCTCTCACTTTTTGTCTGTCATTATTTATTTCATCATCATCATCATCAGCCAGGTAGGACCCACTGCTGGGTATAGGCCTCCTTTCGCTTTAACCAGCCTCCACGATCTTGTGCATCTCTGATCCAGGTTATTAATCATTATTTATTTACTTTACTTTAATGTCAATGTCAAAATTATAACCTACAATTATTTATAACCAACTCTGACTAGGTTTTTTGGCGGGAACATGAAAAATGGCGCATTAGCGGCATTAAATTAATTGACAAAACTTGTATAACTTTGAGTGTTTAAGTGTAAAAACGGTGGTTTTTTATCCATTAAGTGCTCGTGAACGTGTATGAGTGTTTGTGAATAGTGTAATGCTGTAAAACGTGACTTTTCGTGTTGCCTCCAAAACTCCATAGAAGCCTCTAGTAAAGTCGCAACCACCACTACTCTACAGGGGCATGACTTGACTTATCGACTCTGACTTATGACAAATAATCTCTCCAATTACTTGACACTGGCTATATACCTTTGATGTGAAGCCAATACCGAAGAACTTCGGTTCTTCGAAAGGAAAAAAAAAAAAAAAAAACTCTGACTAATCTGTGTCCATTACGAAAAAAGTAAATAAACAAAACATCGCAATTTGTATCTCCGACTGTGACGAAAAATAATATATTTGAAAACACAACACGGAACCGAACCGGATTTCTAACCATTATTGGTGTGGAAAGTGTTCTACGCGGCCAGCTAAACGTACCTCTAGCTAGTCCGTCTACCGGCGCCTCCAAATACAACTAAAAACTTAGCTAATAGGTATATCTTAACTTTCATATTTATGTGTTTTTATTCAAAGGAAGCAGGAAACCCGTCGTTGACGCTGCGACTGTCGCCTAACCAGCGCACTTGGGGCAAAGAGTAGAGCACAGACAGATTTATCAGAGTCCGAGTACCTACCTATATAAAACAAATGAGGCGTCGTGATGAAAAGTTTCCCGACAATGGGTTCGAAGCCTGGGGAGGATATATGCAAGCTAAAATCGCAAAGCTTGAGGATCAATTCTGTGTGGGATCTGAAAAAGAAGTTGCTTTGTCTGATATTTTCAATGACGTTAGTATCTATGTTAATGGTTTTACTGATCCTTCTGCAGATGAGCTTAAAGCTCTCATGGCTAAGCATGGGGGAGTCTATCACACATATCAGAGAAATGAAGACTTTATTATTGCATCAAACTTACCCGATACTAAAGTAAAAAACATGTCCCTGGGTAGAGTTGTTCGACCTGAATGGATAACAGCCAGTATCGCATCAAATCGTCTTTTAGACTATAGAGATTATCTATTGTATAAAAGCTCAAGAAATCAACCACAATTGAACTTCAATAAAGTCATGAAGAAGGATCTCTCAGATTCAAGCACCAGTTTATGTGAACAAAGTTCAAAAATTGGAATAACATTGCATGACATTAAAATACTGGACTCAGACAATGAAAAAACATCTAAAGTTGACACCAAAATTATTGGCGAAGGATCAAACTTTAAAACTTCTCACATAACCAAAACGGCAGCAGACCCAAACTTTATTTCAGAGTTTTATAACAATTCCCGGCTCCACCATATCTCACAGCTTGGCGCTTGCTTTAAACAACATGTCAATGACTTAAGAGAACAGAGTGAGTTTAAATTTCCTGCCCGAGTAAAGCTAAAAGAACTAATAAACTCAAAAATACCAAATTTTAATCATAAAGCAATATTTGAAAAAGGGAAAACTATAATGCACATAGACATGGACTGTTTCTTTGTATCAGTCGGTTTGCGAAAACATCCAGAGCTTCGTGGTAGACCGGTTGCAGTCACTCATTCAAAAGGAGGCCAAGCTAGACCTAAGAGACCAGGAGTTGACCGAAATACTGAATTCAATTTATACAGACAGAAACAAGCTAAGAAAATAGGATTAGCAACTGGAAAGCCTGAAGATGAAATTGAATTTGAAAGTCGTGTGGACCATATCACTGATGAAGATGATAAATATGGCTCTATGAGTGAAATAGCTTCTTGTTCTTATGAAGCTAGAGCGAAAGGTGTGGTAAACGGCATGTTTATGGGAGCTGCTTTAAGACTATGTCCTGATATAAGCACAATACCTTATGACTTTGAAGGGTATAAAGAAGTAGCCTACACCCTTTACAATACTATAGCACAGTATACTTTAGACATAGAAGCAGTCTCTTGTGATGAAATGTATGTTGATTGCACAGATTTATTGAAAGAAATTAATGTATCTACAGATGATTTTGCATCTGCTATAAGAAATGAAATACGGTCTAAAACAGGCTGTCCCTGTTCTACTGGTTTTGGTGGGAACAGACTTCAGGCAAGGCTAGCCACTAAAAAAGCCAAACCAGATGGTCAATTTTTTCTCACAGAAGATCTTGTTGAAGATTTCATGTTTGATATTAAGCTGAAAGATTTGCCTGGAGTAGGCAGACAGACGGCTCAAAAGTTAGAATCTTTGGGACACACAACTTGTGGGTCCTTGCAGCAAATGTCACTGGCTGCACTTAAATGCCAGCTCGGGGTGAAAACAGGAGCACAACTCTTTGACCAGTGCCGAGGAAAAGATCCCAATCCTTTAACATTCCAAACTGTTAGAAAATCAGTGTCAGCAGAAGTCAATTATGGCATTAGATTTGAAAACAATGATCAATGCCATGAATTTCTTAAACAGCTTTCTTCTGAAGTTCACTTGAGGATGCAACAGTTAAAAGTTGTTGGTAAATGTGTGACTCTAAAGTTAATGGTCAGGGCAGAAGAGGCACCTGTAGAAACTGCTAAATTCATGGGCCATGGATTTTGTAATGTAATCAATAAATCAACGCCACTTATCATAGCAACTAATGATGTAGAGATTATAACTAAGGAAGCCATTGCTATTTGTAAAAAACTGGACATTAACCCTAAAGAGATGAGAGGTGTTGGGATACAAATAACTAAGTTGGAGTCTACAGCTAGTAAACAAATAAATGGAGCAATGAGTAAATTTTTAAATTCAAATAAGCCTCTCAAATCTGAAAATAAAATTGATAGCCCAAAAAAAGTTATAGAAGAATCAAGTGCAAAACAAGATAAAATAAGAGAGCAATTGTTGTCTCCTAGAAAGCCTAAAACCGAGCATTTGTCCCCGAAAAAATCTCCTTTAATTGGCTACAAGGGCTCAGTAGGAAAAAGAAGAGGTAGGCCGCCAAAAAGTGTTAAAAACCAACAAATACCCTCTAGGAATTTGATGAGTAAATTTCTGCAAGGTCACAGTGGGAAAGATGCTCCATACAAACCCCCCTTTGTTAAAATTGAAAAACCAGACAAAGTTTTAGAACCAAAACTGGAAGACAAACCTCAAACCACACGAGAACAGATAGTGAAAAAAGAAACACCAAAGGGACTGATAGGTCTTCCATGGAAAGAAGTAAGAGAATTTTTAAGAGCGTGGTTGGACAGTGGACAAACGCCCCTGCTATGTGACGTCCGACTGATATCAGAATACATGCAGGAAATGGTTCTGAACAAAAATTTGGAGAAACTCAATATTTTAGTTAACTTTCTTAGAAGGAATACTGCAGAAATGGATAATCATGAATGGACTGAAGCTTATAATCATATTATTGACCATGTTCAAAACGCGATGTTAGCTGTATATGGGAAAAAAATGTACATTGGTGATTAAAATTACTGTACCTGCTAAAACTTAAGAAGCTGTGATAATACTTAATTAAATTACTAAGATATGTTGAGATAAAATTAAACTCTGTTATAAAAAGTTCAGTAACTATTTTATTAATATGAATTTCCCATTTTACACTATTTTTCTACAACTACCTATTTCGGTCAAACAATTTGATCACATTTAATACTGCCACTCTTGTTAAAAAATAATGGATTGAAAATTTGGATAGGGACTTAAATTACCTACCAGTCGGTAAAAATTAAATTGTCGATTTTTGTGATATTACACTTTATTATATTTGGCACCTTTTAGTGCTAAGCGCAGTAATATCTTTAACAAAAAGCTAAATAAAGAGAGTTGCCACAGCATTTTATTTTAGGTACAGTTGATTAAAAATACATTTTAATTTAGCAACATCTTTACATTTGGTTAAATTGTAGACAATATTTCCAAAATTGCAGTTTATTTTTATATTTATAGCTTTATTTTTAACAGAACATTTACATAGCTGTTACAAAATATAATGGCATAATCCCAATTAAACTTCATTACATAATTTATTATCACAGATTAATTTAATAAAAAAAAACTGACTTTCTTGAGTGTTTACTAGGTAATTAATCCTATCTTGATGAAGCTTCCTAGTCAACTCTGCTAAACAAAATAACTAATGTAAATTACCTTGATTTTATTCATTATTTATGCAAAGGAAATAAAAATAAATACATAATGTATTAAAATTAGCAATTGGATTGGATTTAACTTTAAACAAAATAATTTGTGACACCATAAACCCTTTTCTATATTAGGTACTACAAAATAACTAAAGCTGAAAGCTAAAATCATAAGTGCATAAATAGCTTATTGTTTGATTTAATTACTTACTATTTTAATTGAATTGGTTAGTAAGACATACTGACAGATATAATGTTAGTAAGTAAATTAAATTTAACGTTAGTCACATTTTACGAAGACTATTGCAACTTAGTAGAATAAAGTTAAAAAAGATTTTGGCTTAATTGAATAATCGAATACGAAATGCAAACACATAAGGTTTGCAAGTAGGTACAGGGTGTTTCAAGCTGTCTGCGAGTTGGCGCTGTTGGCAGATACAGAGTGTTTCAACTTGGAGTCTATGATGATCTCGTCTCCAGAACTCATGTTGTAGGAATAGAGCTGCTTTGTCGGGTATTTCATCTCTTCGGGACCCTAAAAAGTAAAAAAAATCTAATTAAACATTTAAAAGGTGACGAGACAAGCAAAGCATTCTCTCTCCCTGATGCTGAACTGATGGTGATAAATAGAGACAGATCAGTAATGTGTAATCATTACTGTGTTCCGGTTTGGAGAGCACTGTAGCTAGTGATACTAAGCTTTCGAGACTGACCATCAAAATGTTTCAAAGTGGACGAGCACTATAGCAGTGCTGCACCGGCTTATGAATCGTCCTGTGCTGCATTGTTATGGTTATGAGCAGGCGTAATCTCGTACCTTCAGGAGAACGCCTGGATCGACGATCGTTACAAGTTATTATTTATTTATTATTTATGAGCCCTCATTGTCCCACTGCTGGGCAAAGGCCTCCCCCCATTCTCTCCACTTCCCTCTGTCTTGGGCCAATTCATTCCAGTCTGGACGGAACGCGATGAGCTCGTCCCGCCATCTTCTCCTCGGTCTGCCGCGTCGACGCCGCGCTGCTTCGGGACTCCACTCAGTGGCTACCTTAGCCCAAAGTTCGCTCGACATGCGGCAAACGTGACCTGCCCAGTCCCACTTGAGCTTGGCGGCTTTTGAAGCTACATCGGCGATTTGTGTTCGGGAGCGCAGCTCGGTGTTTCGGATTCGATCCGTCAGCTTGACACCGAGGATGCTGCGCTCCATCGCCCGTTGGCAAACCTTGAGCTTGGACTTTTGAATGTTGGTTAAAGACCAAGTCTGCGCAGGATCGTTACAAGTTACATAAAAAAAAAATTGTTCGCATCTGCTTAAATGTGCCCATGGCTAAAACAGTGCTTGCTACACAGACAACACGCACCAATTTGAAAATATATATGTGTATGTATGTAGGTAGGTAAAGTATTGACATAAATGATAGATACCTGCAAGTCTCTCAGTTCTTGGTCCACGTAGAAGAGTCTCATTTTGGACGCCGGGAAGCCAGCCAATTTCTCCAAACGCGTCTTCAAATCCGATACAGTTCTAAAAGATAAGCAACTAAATTTAATTACAAATTACTTAATTTCAAAATCTCGACGTGAAGTCTAATGCCTAGATCACACGTATTGAGTACTCGGCCGAGACAGTAAAGTATTAATCGGCCGAGACGGTGAAAGCTTGCGTCACTCGCTCAGCCGAGCACTCGGCGCTATGTTTATAAGTACCGAGTACTCAGCCGAGTGCACTGTCTCGGCCGTGTGATCGAGTCATAAAGGATATGGATTAATAGGCCTATGTCTATTAATCGTGCAACCAAAGTCGCGCTTACAACTTATATTACTTAGGTACTATGTCCATTAATCGTCCAGAGTCGCGCTTACAACTTGTATTATTTACTTATTACGTCCATTGATAGTCTACTTACTTAGGTACTTACTATGTCCATACTTACTTAGGTACTTACTATGTCCATTAATCGTCCAAATTCGCGCTTGCAACTTATATTACTTACTATGTTTAAAGTCGCGCTTACCACTTTTATCATTTACTTAGAAGTTCTAAGTATCAATGCAAAAAATAAGCCCTGCTTATAATACACCGCTCAAGTTTCAAATCTGCGTCCACCAGTTAGTTACCTGTATTGTACCTATACATCAACGGTGTTACCTGTAAAATGTTTAAGATGAGTTACCTACCTGTAAACATCGACGGTGCGTACTTCGCTGGTGTCGCCACAGGTGAATGTGATCTGCACTCGCTTCTCTGGCCTCAGGTCCACAGACACGAGCGGGTCCAGTTTACCGTGCACGCTGACCAGCTCTGAGTATCTGGTGATAAGTGTAAACAATCAGGCCATGGATAAATAAATTGAAAGCTTTCGTGGTGACGCATGCAGTTAAACCTATGCTGACTTGCACCAAACTATCGAAGTTCCTAAGCCATTACTCGCTTGACAGTTCCTAACGGTCTGAATTTGGACCGTTAAGAACTGGCAAGCAATAAAAGTATTTGCTTAGGAGCTTTGACAGTTTGGTCTAACGGTCTGAATTTGGACCGTTAAGAACTGGCAAGCAATAAAAGTATTTGCTTAGGAGCTTTGACAGTTTGGTGCAAGTAGGCACTAATATCCTTAGAAAGTTAGAAGTAAGCAGGCATTTCTTTATATTGTTCGTGTGAGTAGAGGTCAGAGTTCAGAATCTTTTTTTACGTGTCCCCAAATAGACCACACACAAGATCGTTATCGTTTCCCATCAGGCAAGTATTAGGGTGCGTTTCCACTGAGACAGAGTGAAGAGGAGCGGACCGTGAATTGGCCAAGTCCGCGCCTTTCCACTCCGCAGCTTTAATAGAAGTGATGAAGAATATGATAGGTCCATTTAATATTTTTTTTTGGATGAGCACGGAAAATAATTTGATTTGTTTACAGCTACAAATTGCACTGATTAGCATAATCTTTTGGTCATTCAGGTCAGGTCGATAGATAGATTCCACCACCTACGCCGCTCCTTATTGAAAGGACCTTCGTTCGACATTTTGTGGTTTTCCTGCATCGTGTCGAAATTAACAGTTCATAAATTCTTAAAAGGCTCATTACTTCATATCCTTGACTTGATGAGGTGATTACTGGGCTCTTTTACCTACTTACTTTCATTACTTAGGTGGAATCCGGCTCGAAGGACCATGAAGGATTTAACTGCTAGTTAATCCTGATTGCTGATATAAAAGTAGAGTTTGACGGTAAAAAGCTATATTCAAATTATACCTACCTAAATAAATAAAAATAAATTAATCTTAACTACCACCTTTTTAAACCGAGTGAGATCTCCACTAGCTACACATGACAAAATGAAAAACAAGTGCTGCAAGTAATGTAGAATGTTACCTATCCGGTCGGTCAGACTCCGGCTTCTCCATATAATATCTGATGAAGGCCCTCTCTGCTGCCTCTCGCTCCTCAATTGGCACCGCACCACCGCCATTCAGAGTCCGTATGTGCGGCAGCCTGGCTACGAGAAGCAATCGCCTCTCGTGTTCTGTTGACTCCACCCGTTCCCATAGCGGCCAACCCTGGAAGAGGAAGTTATACATACAATGGTTTTCGGTTTGGCAAATGCGCCAGAGATGAATGGAGTCAAGTGTTGTTTTCAGAGAATCCATTAGGTATTGTTTGTACCTACTTAGTAAGACCAAAGTCACAGAACTATGTATGTCGACGTAATAAATCTATGACGATGGTCTATTATTTTCTAATAAGTATTTTATTGTTTTAAACTAGTTCGTAGGTAATAAATGTCTCAATCACTGCTTTGAAAATTTAAACCCAAAGATGGTATCCACTTCATATTGGCAAAATGAGACTGCATGGCACGCGGTAGTTTATCGAAGGTTTTATTTCCTTTAATGGCCCTATATATTGTATTAAGTATGTTGTGTAGTTGTAGTTAATAAATAAAACTCATAAGTCACGATTCACGAAGCCAAGTCATGCTGGTTTAAAATGAAAACATCGTTGTGACTTAACAAAAAATTGATCGGTTTTGCTGTTCTCAAGGCACGTAAAGATCAAGTTTCCTTGTATGGATCAAGGATGAAATCATAATTGATTTAAGAATACGAGCTTGAGGTTTTGCCAAGCTAATTCCATCAGTTGAATATGAAGATGAAATTCGATTAAGTTCGGATAAATGTACCTAGATAGACCCACCTACTTATAATATAGGTACCTACAATTCAAAACATTTTAAGTGTGATCGTGTCCGACCCTACCCCGAATGTAGGTAGAGTTAGAACTTAATGTAGCACGGACTAAGCAACTAAGTTTTATCTAGCACAGCTTTAGCTGCGCGATGCAAAATAGCATCTTTGATAGATAGGTTCCTACCTAACCTTCCCCTACTACTATGATAGTTGAGTTTGCTCACTTGGTGTGTTGCCTGACTATTCCTTTGTTCTTCGAGAAACGAGATGCGAGCTTTCGACTTAGCTAACCCAGTTTCACCCGAAAGCGAAAATCGGGTTCACATTCTTATAGCATAGTACCTATCATAATATCAGCAATACCTGTCGAATTCATGATTGCATACCCATTATTTTCTTGAACAAAGCTGCGGTAGTCTATTTCAAGATTAGGTAAGTACATATCTACAGTTCAGTTTCACCAACAATAATTTTTAAGATTTGTTTAGTTTGTACCTACCTAATCTGTCGGAAGTAGATATCGATTTACCTTCAGACACGATTTAGCAGTGCAGTTCTCCTGACTCACCTGCCAAAGTCACTAACCTTCAACGGTCATTTTACTAACATGCATGCATCCAAATTATAATCGGAGGGCATATCGTGTTCCGTTCCAATCGGTAACAGTCCCCCCGTTCTGAATCATTGGCTTAGTTTGAGTACCTTAGGTAGTGTACTTACCTGCTGGTTTTACAGTGTCTTTTACCCTTTTGCGAATAGCCATTGTGGTGGAGTTATGAACTTGAGAACGTTCTAGAGAACATTCGTTTCAGAGTTCGAAAATGCTGTAAAATGGGTGCTTTGCATTTTGTAAATACCTAAGTAGTTTTGTGTAAGTATACGTACTGGTTTAAAGTGTCTTTTACCTTTTGGCAAATTGGGAGCTTTAAAGTCATTGTGCTGTTTTGAACTTGAAAAAGTTTTAGAATTTCGAAATTGTTGTAAAATGGGTGCTTTTCATTTTGTGAATGAGTAAGTTTAAGTGCAGGTAGGCAGGCATTGTATTCGGACCAAGTACCTTACGAACCGATGACACGATCTCAACGGTACCTAAACTAACCAATGATTGAAAAAAAATGTGTTTAATTTTGATAGTCACGTTTTATTTTAGAACAGTGACACAGAAAACTTAAAATTATCAAAAGTATCCACGAATTAGAATTTATTTATTTACAAAAAACATAACATAACAGTTAAAATCCAAATCGTTACATTATAAAATCCACATACGTACCTAATTAAAACTAAAAAAAATAAGTTTTAATTGTAAGCTACTCATTATAAACATTATGTAGTTAGTAGCTAAGTAGGTAGTCACATAAAGACTAGGAAATCTTAGATTCTCCTTGAATCGTCAGACAAAGAAAATCTGTAAAACTTAAATGTCCTTTGTCTTGTAACCTTCGCTTATCCTCTGAGATACGAGGACACGATCATAAAATGAGAAATGCAAGGACTTAGCTAGGTCAGCTTTATGATATTGAATTATAAGATAATGAAGAGTTTCTTATTTACCAAACTTAGTTGTATTAACTTAAGGCCAATCCTCAAATCCGAATTCCATACAAAATGATTCGGACAAATACTCAAAAAGTACGCCGTATTATAGTAATTTCTTCACACTATTCGTTTCGTCCATGTTTTTTGATTTCGTAAACAAAAAAAATAAAGGTTTCATACTTTAATTTAGATTTTATACGTGTTTTTAAGTTAGTAGGGTTAATTTTAAAACACGTATAAAATATAAATTAAAGTATGAAACCTTTCACTTTTTTTTGTTCACGAAATCAAAAAACATGGACGAAATAAAAGTGTGAAGAAATTACTATAATACGGCGTACTTTTTGAGTATTTGTCCGAATCATTTTGTATGGAATTCGGATTTGAGGATTTCCCTTAATTTCGCATGAAGAAGCCAAAATAGTCTGTTGTACCGACCGGCAGAAGGCTTCAAGGCTTGAATAATTTCAAATAACGAGATCCGTTCCGTAGAAATAAATGTAATTTATAATTGCTAAAGGGAAACCACATTGCGTTATGGAGGAAACTGCCATACGTAGATTAAACATTGAATAGAAGCCCTTACTTACCGTTGCTCAAGTGAGGTTTATTACTAAGAGGTTTATTACGATAATTGGCTTTAGCTAGCTTGCAGCTGTTTGGTAAGACAAAGACGTAAAGTCGAGTTCTCGTTCTGAAACGGCTCTCGATCGACCGTAATGGAGGATCAGACGCTGTAAGAAGATCTCTAGTCTCTACATAATAGAATGAATCAAGAACCGGTATAAATGATGCCAGCCATATAAAACTAATTAGTTAATTAACAATAAAATCTAACGACATACCAACACCAACCAAGGGCCAGATATGACAGAGATGCGGAAATAGCATGAAGATGTATGAGTTTGGATATCAATCTAGGTGTGGATATCATTTTTGCGGTTGGCGATTATTTAATCATAGTGTACTTAGTATTCTAGTAATTATGGCACAGGTATATCTTTGCTAGGCATCAAGCAACAATCGACTAGTAGGCTGATAGAGAGGGATGCAATGCATCGTAAATTTAAATTCTCGAATGGAGTTCGTTCATTACTCAACGTTAGAATATGAATACAAAATACAATCCAAACGTAAGACCAATTTGTATTCAAAAACAGTGCTAGAGAATGTAAATGTGGAAGATAGAGAACATGAAGACAGCTGAGAGTTCGTGGGGGCAGCTGACCTAAAAGCATATAGAACGGCGCAAGGTAAAGTAAATGTATTCATAGGTCACGACACGACGGCGACTCCTCGTCCAATGGACGACCCATCTTTTATTATTGCCCATAAATAGTTTTATGGTGAGCATGACTTTTTTTTCTATATGTAAAGAATTGCGTAGCAGTAGGTACCTAACTAGTCAAAACCGTTTTTACCGTTGTTGGTAGTTAGGCGTTCCATGCAGGATTCCATCTAGATGAGTACCAACCAAGACAGTGCCAATTAGTTTGCCTCAATACTAATGTGTAAGCGTTAAGTACTGAGTTTCGGTTCGAAGGGCATTACTCCTGAAATTACTGGGCTTTCAAAACTGACCAACGAAATGTCTCAAAGTAGAAAACTATAGCAATGTTGCACCGGCCTTTGTGAATCAAATATCTGTGTAGCTGTGTAGCACTGTTCAGGAGATCAGGAGAACGCCTAGCTCGTGTCTAGTCACAAAACCTAGGCAAAGACTTAATCTTCCTATGGGGGTTAATTTATTGGTATACAAACCAAAACAAACACGGCAAAAATCATATCAAATTGCAGCGGAAACAAACTCAAACAAGCCGTGGACGTCAGTGAGAGGGTGCAGTTTAATTGAGGCTTTGTCAAACAAAGAGCCGCGTGCGAGCATCAAAGTGGTTCAGCCTCGCTGCTACGCTTTCGCAGTATCTAATTGGAGCTTGGAACTGAGCTAGCTGGAGGAATGGACAGGCACTTGTAGACCGTGATACTTGGATAAGGGGACCTTTCCACTAGAGATGTGCTATGCAGCTATGCTGCGAAGATGCGAAATCTACGCTACGAAAATATGTGACCGTTTCCACCAATACTAAGCTATGTAGCTGTGCGAGGAAGATGTGCCGCCGCAAAGTAGCTAGGCGAGAAAGATGCGCACCTCGAGCTATGCTATGTATCGATAGTAGGGAAGCGGCGAGGGTGGCGCGGTGAGTGGAGATATACGGCCCATAGCAGGCATCCATAGCACGCACCCATAGCACGCATCCTTCCATATATTATTTGAATCCGTTTCCACCAGTGCTAAGCTATGTGCACTAATGAATATGATTGGTGAATATCAAACGCATCCATAGCATAGCACATCTCTGGTGGAAGAGCACCCTAATAGGGCACGGCATGGCAATGGAAGTAAATAAAGGCGCGCTAGTTAGGTTAGGTATTGTATGAATTCTTGGGATTATCAATTTTATAAATACTCCATCCCGCTCATTTTTGACCCTACCTTTGATGCGCTTTCGTGGTTTGATCTACTTGTAGAGTTACATTGAAATATGTCACTAAGAAATTTCAAAATGTATTTTAGGTTGTAGCTACTACCTAATGCTAAATATTAATTAATATAAGCAAATTTAGATTATCTGTATCGAGTACTTTCATATCCAATAATGGTGGGGAAGTTACTGGGTCACGATTCACGAAGCGTGATACACTGTGTTTCCGTGTGCATTAGTTATGACCCCTAGCTGTTCCACGGTTCAATAGAACTGCAGCAGCGTTAAATAAATGATCACACTTTGTAGAGTTTGTTGGTGGTTATCGGTATTAATAAAACCAATTTGAATCTCTCAAAACGTATTTACGGTATTTATTGTATATCGTGTACTAACCACTAGTTTAACACAAAAGTGAAACTTAAATAATTCCATGATACCTTTTTTATAAGCCCAGTACTTTATTCTGTCGATAGTACCTACTTAAGGCGTGGATGATACACGACTAGTTTGCACGCTGCTTGTTGGCGATTTTAAAAGCTAGCGAGTGAGCGAGTTAGCTTTCGGGAAGGATTGAGTAAAAAAGCCGATGACACTGGGCGATTTTACAATCTACAAGCGAACTCGCTAGCTTGTAGCGTTTAATAAAGCCTAGTGTCATCGACGCTTAGCAATAAATCAGTTAAGTTATCACCGCACAATAGTCAATCAATATAATTATCTGAATCATAAAAAAACCACGGATGAATTTTACTTTCTCGTTGTCAACTACTTGTCACCCAAGTCTGAGACGCAAAAGGCGTGGGTAGAGCCAACAGAAGATGCGATCCACGTTCTAGTCGTGAATCATGTACAGTCGCCACTCGCCTGCACCAAGATTGTCTACGTCCAATATTTTCAAAAATGAATTTCATTAAAATGCACAGAGCAAAAATTCAAAAACTATGATAATATCGATTTTTATTTTTTATTTTTCATTTGTATGTATAACACATACAAATGTACCTATATAATGTAAATTAAACCGATAATTTATACAATCTATGTAGGTATACCTAAAATCTTGTGAATGTAATTGATGAGAAAACACTTATTTAAGGCACAAGCTGAATTTTTGAGATTTCCTTGTGTAATAACTGAATGCAATCTGTAATCTTAATCACAGTGATATCATTTTGAATATTTTGGACATAGCAATTTAGTGCAGGCGACTGTACAACGCGAATATTGACCTACGGAGGTAATTTTTCAATGTCAACAAGTGAAGTCTGCGACGCACTTATGTTTTGGTGCACAGTTTGAAAACAGGGGTCTTTGGAAATATATAGACACTGTACAACGCAAGGCAAATAGGTAGGTATTGGGAAAACTTCCTATATGAGTAGGTAGGTAATACTGAAAACTTGATCACAAGATGGTAATTACCAACTTTGTTGAAGAAGGCAGGCAAGGCAAACATGTTGCAGGTAGGTAAAGTAAGGTATCATAATCGATTAGAGTAATGCAAATGTCGCCAAAGTAAATGCAGACTTAATTACTACCGCAAACGTTGAACAGGAAAATAAATAAGTACCTACTTAACGAAGACGCGCTGTCTGTGAATAACTCTAGAAAAGTCTTCGTTGGTTTATTCGTTAATAGACCCTTGAGTTATTAAAAAGGTATATGTAGGTAAGTAAATCTATGTATAAGCATTAAAATGTATTAAAATGATCAAAATTCCAAAATCAAAATAAAAAATTCACTTATTATTTAGACTCGAAAATCTCTCTCGAAAGCCATCGATTGAATTATGGATGGACTGATACAATATTGACAAAATCTCGAAAAATAGTGCAATTTGCTTTCAATTTTAATAGCATAAAAGTTTCCGTTGCGTTTTCAGTGTCGTTGTGGAGCGTAAAACAAATAACTTTCTTGAATGTGCAATTATATCAAACCGAAGCAGACAATCTGCAATGGCGGGTTGCTTTCAATCCCAGTTTGATGTAGATTAAATCAAGGGTGGGCTAGACGCCTAGACATGGAACAATAATATCTAGGATCTAGGTACTTGGTACTCGTTCATGTAGCAAGAAAACTACCTATCTTCATCCAAATGCAATTCATAAAATGCCAATTCTTCATCGCACGTCTTCATATTGTTAAGGATTTTTAGTCCGATTGTTAAGGAGTTTTAATCTTTTTTTACATCTATCTCAGTGTGTGAAATAAATGATTCATATCAATAATTCGGATTCACAAAGACTCGAATAATAAAAATCCATTGAAACGAATCCTTCCTTTGTTTGCTTCCGCTTTATATTTACTGTTTACTGGTTACCTATAGCTTCTCATTCAATATCAAGAGGAATCTGATAAAGGATACTTACAAGAGGTCAAAAATCTATGTATACGGGTGATTCTTGCAACAAGGTCAGACAATTCAGTCGGTAAACTTGCAATACCAAAGGCCCCAGTGCAACGGATTAATTTGCCTTATGAATCATCAGCGGAGCCCTTCACTTTACTAAATCGGCTTTGTAAAAAATTGGTAACATTTAATGTAAGTATACGTGACTAATGTAATGGTTGCATCATAATTTGCTATTTATAAGTGTCCGTGTTAATTAAAACTAACTTGATACTTCACACTGGGAAATAGACACACTTTCACAATTACTTCGCGTGACAGTCACAACAGAAGTATGGGAAAAAGTCCGTAATGAATGTATTCATAAGAGTGATTATCGCAAGGACAAGAGTACCTAATAAACATAAAGGACATGACAATCTATTCGCTACAAACAAACTATAGTTAGAAACAAAGCGGAACAATTCATAGAACACGCGTACGCGTCGTATCGTATCATTTACCTAACAAAGACGTGTTTGATGGAACATCTGTTGAAGAGGCATGTTTTATTTATGCATGTAAATCATAAGCCAGCCACACATCAAACGCAGAGTCCAAGGCTACTCCATCAAACTCCACACGTTCCTGTTTTAGCGTATCTCTAACTAAAGCGAGGACGTGACGAAATTACCCTACCCGACCCGTAGCGTAGCGCTACATTAGCATTGCACAACCTCAAGCCGTCAGTAGGACTATACTAAATCGGGAAGACCTTCACCCGTATTCATTTTATTTACAAGCTCACTACACAAGTTCCCCTGGGAATATAAGCCGCCGGAATGCAATTACGACAACCGATGTGGAAAATGCAGATGCGTGAACGCATTTGCAATCGGAAGGGTGATACAATGTGTGACGCGACTGCTAATTGGCGCCGGTAATCTAATGTTGAGTAACAATCATGTTAAAGAGATCTGAGCGAGCAATGAGGATAGTCAGTATCAGTAACCTCGGTTATGTGCCAGCTGTGAAATACTAATAGCACCGTCTTTTCCGGCCATGTGCACGATAGCGAAGCATCTTCGAGGTCGCTGTTTGCAAATCATTCGTTCTCTGAAACTCTGGTTATCTTACCTGCACCCGCAAACTCTTGAGAGCAGGAAACTGTGCCAGCCGATCCACTTCATCCCATGTTGCGAGGCCGGTGTTGTTCAGATTGAGGAACCGAAGCCGCCTGAAAAACAAAACTCCATTATCTTTCAGGAAGCAACTAACAAACCTATTTGCGTTGCGACCAAGACGTTAATAGAGGTCAAACGCACAAAAACTTTGATTAGAAGTTACGCAAACCACATAACAACGGGCCATGATTTCGAGGTTCAGTAGGTCAATGGCAGTAGACGCATTAAAGCAATAGCTTGACATCGATAAAAAAATATCAGTCAGCTGTTTGATAGTGTAGCAAGAAAGCTTACTCACTTGAATGCATCGTGGCTCTTCTTGTTCCCGTTGTTGTCTCCACATTTATCGCACGGATCTGGCTCCAGGGTAGCTATGTTACAATCGTTGACCAGTAGAGTTTCTAAGTTGGGGAAGGCGTAACCAAGCTTCGAAATCTCTTTCCAGCTGCACACAGGGTTTCCAGAGAAATGGAGTTTTTTTAGCTGATCATGCACTGGTTCGGGCATGTCTGCGATATTCACCCGCGAACAAGTCTCACATTTGTCCTTCTCATCTACGTTTTGGCCACTCAAGTCCACGTAAGAGTACTCGTTGAGGCTCAAATGCAACTCTTCCAGAGCCGGTAGAGCTTTGAGTAACGAGTGGACATTTGGCCATCCGACGTAGGTTGAGTTCAGGATTAAATGGCTCAGGCTGTCCCATTTGGGTTGTATCGATTGAGCAGCTTGGATTTGGGCCGAGAGTCGGTTGAAACTTAGATTTAGAAATCTGACTCGTGGTGTTTGCTCCAGAATTGCGAAGACCTGTAAATACAAATTGTAGGTTATACAATAGTAGGCTAACAACAACTAACAGTCTTTGACCTATTAAAACCAATCAAGCAAGGCTCACGCAATGCGTGACAGTAACTGGCAACGCAACGACAGCGACACCGATAGTCAACCATAACTATGGGAATAAAGCAACAATCGTGTTTACTGCAATAGTAAAAAATTAATTGAGTGCAGTTTACGTATTACTTATACCTGGAATTCAGTTCCTCCTGACATCTTTGAGTATGCAAATTCTTACCTCCTGCCATTCCGAGAGTTTATTATTGGCAAGATCTAATTCGACGACATCCGCGCACTTGTCGGCCAGACCACAGGATTCTCCTGCGCAGTCTATGTCGCAATCGTTGAGCACCAGTAGCGTGGGCACGCTGAGTCTAGGAGACCTTTTAGGGACGAATATTGCGACCGGCATGTCGTCTATAGGCGGGTTGACTTCGCCCTTCGCGCCGTATTTGCGCTCCAGGGCTTCCAAAAGCGAAGGCATGTTGGATGTGCCTATAACAATGGGAACAATTCGTTTATTTCTTACGCATCTCTCATGATAAACACGGGCAGTTTTTGAAGAATTGTCAGGAAGCAGATAAGACACAAACTATTTGATTTATTAAGACAGAAGCTAATGAACATTAATTGTGGTTTTATGAAGACATTGCAATGTAGAACCGTTGGTTTTATCTATTAAAATTTTCGCAATCGAGACGGTATTATAACGGTTGAATTGATTAATTAATTGACCAACAATAATGACAGGTTTCCTGTTCAGTTGAGCGCGTGCGCAACCAACGAAATAAATGTAAAATACTTAGTAACTTAGTAAACACCTCGCAAACTCGAAAAGCGAGTTTGTAACTTAATCAAGCAGAACTTTGTCTAATTAATAGACAAGGACAAAAAGAAATATAAGATTTTGTGGTATCTTGTATTTGTGTCCTGTCAATTAGATATCACCTACGACCATAAAGTAAGAATGTAAAGAGGGGTAATGACATTTCAAATGCGATACAAGAAATGATAATAAGCATGTGCGAGTGATTGTCTATGTGGTGCTCAAAAATAGTGATGGACATTCAATAAGATGTTTTATCGACATCGATAACTGTGGTACCTACCCATTTTGCGTCACAAGTCTTAATAGAGAAAAAAATAGTGCCTACTACACAATCATGTTGTTAATAGAGGGTTAATGAGTGGATAATCCTTCAGCTGCGTGTGGGGGTCATTAGAAAATGAAAATATGTTCCCAGTAGAAATCCCACGGACTTAGAATTTTTACTGGGTACATATTTTCATTTTCTTATTAGACCTGAATCCCCCGCAGCTGAAAGATTATTCACTGATTACGTCACCACCTGTACATATGAAGATTTTAACCAAAGGAATGAGATGCGTTTGGTTATTATTTATTAGATACTAAAGACTAAATAGCCAAGTTTTGGCGTGATTCAGGAACAAAAACTTATCCATCCTCACAAACTTACATTCATAATACATAGTAGCAGGACTTACCAATATTTACCTACAACTCACTCACCAATCCAAATAGGCGGTAGTCTTCGAAATAAGATTGTAATAGCTAGAAAGTCGATTGTGTGATCTGTTCTTTTTTTAAAGTTGGTTGATTATATATTACTAAATTATTATTATAAACAATAATGAAGCCCATGCAAATGTTTTATTCAATGACTGAAAAATACTTTATTTAAGAATATTAATTCTGAGTTTTGTCATTATATGTAGGCCCGATACGTAAGTATACCTGTCTGTCATAATATATGTAGCCTATTAGTTTCAGGTAGCTAAGGTAGGTACTATAAAATAGGGATCCAATTGCAATATGAAGTTGGATCTCGCTTTTTCTTGAGTTGAATCTGTAAAAGAGGTTGATTTATGATTTAAGTACCTATCTAATAATTACTTGACTAATGCCTACTTGCACCAAACTTCCAAAGTTCTAAACAATTACTTCACTCGCTTGACAGATCTTGATCGGTCTGAATCTGAACCGTTAAAAACTGCCAAGCGAGATTGCTTAAGAGCTTTGACAACTTTGTACAAGTCGGCATAAGGTCACAAAATACATTCTTTACGCCTGAATTGAAACATTGTCCAACATGGTACTTACTGGAACATGTAACGTAGGCAGCGAACCTTTCTTCAAAACACGTTAATGTATTCTGAATAAAAAACAATCGTTTTTAAAATGATTGCTGCAAACTTTTATATTGTTTTGATGATCGCTCTGTTTCTGAAGAATTTGTAACCATTTTTATCAGTTTTGCGGATCCTTTGGTAAGCTGAAATTAAATAAGTAAAAACGATTAGTTATAATAATACTCGTATATTAAGAAACAAAATAAAAATGACACAAGTGGTAAATTTATTTTAACTAGGTAAAAATACCCTAACGATAGAAATGAAAAGAGTTTTGTACCACTTTGCATAACTACCTACTCATTAGGTACTATCGATATTTCATGACGTCATCATTTTATCAAGCCCTAGCGTAACGAAGCAATATTTGTTTTTACATGAAAAATCTATTATTTCTCCATATATGTAAGAACGATTTGTACACACGGCAAGAGCAATCAAAACTCCACAAGGCACAACGATTTTATAACTAATTGTAGAAGAAAATTGTCCATTAATTTTTCTACGAAAATAAACCAAATATTTTCTTTACTCACCTGTGAAATGAATGATTATCTGGGTTATTTCTATGCGTTGTGCCACACGTGTTGATTGAGCAAGTAACCATGCTCTTTAAAATTAATAAAATGGTTTCATTTTGTAGATTATTGTAAAAAGATAAAATAATTTACAAACAATAACTGACGGGGTCTCAGGTGCTTCGAAATGTTTTGAGTGACGTGACTTAGTTCTATACTGCTCTTAATCATAAAAAGCTATACTTGCATCTCTTTCATTAACCGATCTTTTGGGGGCGACAGCCGAAAGTATCCGAGATCTGTGCCTACGACACACACAGAGAATCCTGGTAGTGCAAGGGTCTGTGTATGTAGAGTTATGTAAGTAGGTATGTAAAAAACTGTTTTCTAATATGTTTATTGACCGGAGATTCAAGTTTGAGAATAGACGTTTCAGTCAGAGTAGATAATATGACCATGTACAGATGACAAAGGCTATGTCACCAATCGCTAAAATTAAGTTTTAATGATTTGATCCAGGAGGACAATAATTATACCTAATGGACATTCTAATTTATAAGTCACTTCTCAAGGTGGTTTAATGGGTCGTTACTTTTGGCATTGACGTTTTCGTCATTGGAAGAGAAACTCTTCTACTTCGTTGCAGATTTGCCGATTTTGACCACAAATAAGGTTGCAACAGTTTAAATTTCAAAATTAATTTTGAAAGGACAATGAATCAGTTTTGAGCTTAACCTAATGTAAAACAAATGCTCTCGTTGCTCACATAGTGCAATACAGATCTCCAGGAACAGTATTAGAAGGGGATTGCCTCACACAAAGCCACTATAATAATAAATGTACAGCTGTTGAATTGCTTCAGGTCGTGAATCGTGGCTGCATCAAGGTCGTGATCAAAAGTACATTAATAGTAATTTGCTGCATGCATCATAATAAGCTTAGAGATCAGATCATTATCAGAACACTTTAGTATAAATGACAACGAACGTGAAATGGAAACAAAAGATGCAGTTATAATTTTTAATTAACAAGTTGATATCCGCAACTACTTTTGGGTTGCGAACTTGCGAATTAACAAAACTTTGTTCTTAGTAGTAGTACCTAAACTTCTTGACAAAAAACCCCGAAAATTCATGTCTCTACGTTCAGTGGTCGGCCTTTATGTTGTCTCATGTCTGTGTGTCAGTCAGTCAGTCAGTCAGGACCAAGGCTTTTATGTATGTTGATACTTAATTGATTTTACAATAACTGCATCATGTAATCATGCACCTAATACTCGTTAATTTTATAATATATTAAAAAGAAAATACTATGTATTTAAAGTACTTCCGGCCCATTTATTTGGTTGACTACAAGGCCGGCATGATTTGGCTGTCTATAATCTTATCACATATCAGGACATCATTTGTAATTATCTATTGTTACTTATAGGTTCATAAGACAAAAGGAAGTTCTTCATACAAAAGTTAAGCTGGACTTATAGTAATGTGAATTATTTAGGAGTTGCAAAAACAAATAAAATCATATTACCTACTTAACGATAATTTACGAGATGTTGCGTTCATCTTGCACAATGTTCAAATAGTTGCGGTTCATAAAAACGTTGAAACTAGGAAATATTAGTTAACAAAAAAGGTAGAGTCGGCAGAACGGAATTTAGACGAACTCAAGGCTATTCGCATTCTTGAGACTTCTTGCTTCTTGATCCGAGTTCTGTTGTCATACGAGACATGAGGACGTGCCATATATAAATATAAACACCCTGACGGTCAGGGCCTGACCACAGTGTAGCTAATTGAATACCTAAAGGCAGTAATATTGTACCTAGTATTTTATTACTCTGTGGTAATAAGGTATAATAACTATTATTGTATATTCTACAACCTACATAAATTTAATACTTAAAGGCTTTAACTTTGCTACTGAATTACGTGAGAGTTAAACGTTAATGTTAATCATAAGCAAATAAATATCAATAATAATGTAACTTTGTTTAGGTAGACCTAGACACGTCACATAAAATCTGGCCTACATTTGAAATAGCGCGTATAATGTTATTGCAAGCTACGCTTCGCCATTAGCCAACATTTTGATGTCCATTCGATTGCGTAATTGAAGGCTCATCATCATTATCGCGATATCATTCGCATGCGTGTGTAATCGAACTCAATAATTTCATTCAATACAAACTAATATATAAGAATTTTCATCTATTATATCAAGTAAACTACAAATCATTATCGATAACCTGTGTTTTTTAATGGAGGAATAATTGGCGTATCTCAAGGTGAAAAATGGGCCCGATATTGTTAAATAACCGAGAGCGTTTCTCAAGGTACTTTGTCGGGTCCGATGTTCATCCCAGTTATAGATTTACTGTCTGAAAAGTTTTGTTTATCTTACAGCCTGAGGGTTTCCGCCCACAGCAAGCATTCGACCCTGATTTGAATATAGTGACAGCATTTCAGTTCCATGTATCTTTGAGATAAGTTCTCTTAATAAAAGCCGTAACATTAGAGTTGTTGGTTTTTTGTTGTTGTGTAAGTGGGTATATTAAACAGTCTAGAGTGGACCTTAGTTATACATATTGTTAGCTTTGTCGTAGCTTGGCCCGGACATTGTTGACCATGATCTTTTAATCGACGATCCTTTTTTTGCGTTTAATATATTGTAATCAATTTCAAGATAATTATTAAGTTCTTAAGTGTAATATGTTTTAGAAAAGAGTTATCATCATCATCAACCTAATAGCAGTCCACTGCTGGACATAGGTCTCTCCCAAGGTGCGCCTCTGAACCCGATAGTCACAACATAGTTAATACGAGAACGTGAAAGTTAACTATAAATAATAAGTTAATAACAGAAGACCAAAATCAAAGATCAAAATCGGACTTTTGTTACTAGTTTGTTCTCTACTCCAATTTATGTTAGTTACAAACGTATTAAAAGGTTTATTATTATAGATGTTGTAGTTAATTACTTCAGTTATTGTAGTCCGACTAAGGTCGATGTTACATTAAAAATTGCGTTGCAAGCGAAAGTTATGATCAAGGTTGCAGAAAATTATAATTTTGTTCATAACCGCGAAGGTAGAGTTATCCTGCGGTCTAATACATAACTATACAGAATTGAATATAATAATTTATGTACACACACTTAATTTCATTTGCTCATCAGGCTTAAAAATATGGGCATTGTTCAGATGCGAAAAGCAAGAGAGGAGAGAATAGCGTTTACAAAAGTAGACCTATATCCAGCAGTGGGTATAGTATGGATGGATTGCCCATGATGATGATAAATATGTGACCAGGGCAAAGCATAATTATAACGTGTTTCATAGACATTTGAGCTTGATTTGAATGTGTTTTTCAAATACTTACAAAATTATAAGTAGGAACTTACGAAAGACGTAACCCCCAAGGGCACGGCTGCATTTTATGTTTGTCTGAAGGGCAAGGCCAGTCTAAAGAAAGGGCAATTACGAAATGTTACAAACTGATTTATAGCGAAGTTGGTTTGAAGCGAGCACGGGTTGGAAGCATATGAATGCAGTGGAGTGCACACGCATCCAAAGTCGCATATGGAAGTAATATAGATAGATAGTTTATTCGATCATATAGGTATTATGAGGTAGGTAGATGTAGGTACTGAAATGGAACCAACACAAACCCTTTAATTCAATAAGTCTTGTGGGTATCGCGTGGAACGGACAACAAACCGTATAACAAAGGACAATATAACTTGGAGCATTTGAGTGCTGACAGTAATTAATTTTAAACTGGTAAAGGCATTCAAGCGTTCAGTAAATTCGTGTTTTACGATAATAAAATTTTATTATGTAGTAAGTTAGTACTAAATATTAAGTGTACTTATTTATGGTAATATCAATTTATGCTTTAAAAGTTTTTTAAGAAAGTTTATTTATTAGATTTCCATTATGTTTTATTCATTTGTACCGAGTATAATAACATTTACTCACGTCATTTTGCGCGGCTATTCGAATAATAATAATATTCTATTTTTTTATTTATTTATTTTAAATTTGATGTTTAATTTGCTATTTAATAAACAGTAACAACTAACGATGCAAACGAACCTTATTTTGCAATACTTTGCTCACAGCAATATTAAAGTGGCGTCTCGTATGGGGGGCATGAGGAGATTGGGGTGGGGGCGTCCCGTCTAGACCGCCCCAGGAGCGTCGAACTAGCCCCCAGCAGACCACAATGTCCTAGGTTCATAACCACTAATGCATCGATGTTTTAAAAACATCTAGCACTAGCAATAATGTAAGGAGTAAGTTAGTACCTTTGTGTAGTATACCTTTTTGAGAAAAATACATG
Organism: Lobophora halterata; assembly: GCA_932526365.1. Classification (NCBI taxonomy): domain Eukaryota; kingdom Metazoa; phylum Arthropoda; class Insecta; order Lepidoptera; family Geometridae; genus Lobophora; species Lobophora halterata. Next base: position 3,225,926 of record OW052015.1, read on the forward strand.
TCTATAGAGTCACGTAGATGGAGTCAATAAAGCTAATATGAAATGTGAGCAAACACGTGTGTTGTGTACCTTACCTATGTTAAACAAAATGACAAATTACACAGCTTTGTTTTTTGCGAAGTTGTCTTACAGACGATGTTATCAAACAAAAAATATCGCGAATTCTCTCTATAGTCGTAGCGAGTTAACTGCGCAATACCTATAATGCGCACTTACCAAGTGGTTTAGCTAATTTGCGTTAACATTAAACTAATTTTGAGTTATTGTCTAGCGTAATAGTTTAATGGTAGATTTTTACTTTAAAAAGTGGCTCTAGGTGCGTTTTGTGCAGCTAGGTTAGAGTTCTGAACAAAATCCTGAATATAGGGCCGCAGAGAATAGAACCTAGTGTTAGTAGCAGCTATGTATTAGATAAACGTAATACATATATTATAGCTACTTATTTATTTTATTCTTTCATAAACATTGCACTAGGCTTTGTATACCTCTGTGTTAGGCAGGGTAGGAGCTTAACTTTTTCAAGGCTAATTTATATAAGTTCTACTCTTCAAATTTATACTTATGAAGCTGACTGACAACTTACTGAAAACTGATCACACCCGAAAGCCGAAGGTAGGTAGGTACTTCTACGCAAATGGAGTTCGATGGTTTGTGTGGTCAAAAATCATTGTTGTAATCAGGTAATGAATTTTTACATAGTTTTTCAGGAAGCGACTCTATTTAGGTCACGGTCGAAATCAATATCATCGTCGCGTCGTTTGGTCGCGTCGTCGCCCTTCCGCCAGCGATTCTTATTACACTGCATTGACAGTTATATTTTTTTAAATATTATAGTAGTAAGTATTTCGAAGTTCAGATTCTATTGTGGAGCCCGGGACTCAAGATGTCGCATCTACAGTACGCGCACTGAACGAGCTTGCCGAAGATAGCTGAAGAAGTTTCGAGTAGCGATTTTCAATTCAGATTTGCTTCTGGGCACTGCTTGCAGAACCATTTACCCTCGGAATTACACAGTGCTTCCGAAGCGTAGGACCTGCACCTCGTACTCGACCTCAACGATCTATAAGCACCGGAAAAGACCTAAAAGCCTCAGTTGCCTTCTTGTCAAAATATTTGAAATCGAAGCATTGACACGATTATAAAAATAACCCTTCAGGCCTTCACTATGCAATAGAATAGAAATAAAGGCTTGGTCGAGTAGGGTAGGGGGGGGGGAATAGAATAGAATAGAATAGAATATGCTTTATTGTATCACCTTAAAATAAATAATAACAAGAAAAATAAACTAAAATTACAAGGGCGGTGTTATTGCTAGATAGCAATCTCTTCCAGACAACCAGATAAGTCATATTGTTAACAGAAAAAAATATTTAAATTACAGTGGATTAAGGGGATTACGGAAAGTAGGTGTATCCTGTGTGCTTTTTGCACTAGGTCTTATTTCATATGTGTACCTACCTTATGTAGGTACATAACGTATTGTTACTCAGTGCACTACGTAAGTAAGTATCCATATGAACAATGTATGTCTAGGTATATAAATAGTTAACACTAAGTATGTACACCTAAGTATCTTCTTTCTTATCGTGTCACTAGTTCTTTCGAACCAGTATGGTTAAAGGATTTCAAGTGTGCCTCGAAGAGGCTCCTTTCGTGCACTATGCTACAATTAATATCGAGTTATCGTAAGCTGATAATCGAATGCTGCTGTATTTTTTTTTTTAATTACCTAGGTAGGTACTTAGGTAGGGATGTAGAGACTAAACTTTGAACACTGGTTTGTTTACAAACATTCCACTTCGAAATGGGCTGAATTATGTAGCCTACCTTCATAATACCCTACCTAACGCCAGATAAGCCAGCAAGAACTTATCATAGAAACTTAAAAGTTAGCCAAAATACTGACCTTAGCAGCAATGGTCCAAAATTTCTAAACAAAGGACTCTTGCACTATGATTTCGTAGTAAACTTTTTCCCCCAAATTGTAAATAATATCCACATTAAATTTCACTTTGCGCTGATCCAGAAATCAGCTGTTCACATCGTAATTTTAAGGCGCCTTGCAAAGATGATCCATAGGATCTTCAAAACGCACTGAAACACAATAAATGTTTTGGTACGTCAGCACACCTTCATGGCACAATATTCTACGCACACTGGTAAATAAATAGTAAAGTAGCGTAAAAACAGCAAAATATCGACTGGATTGGTGGGGATGAAAGAGGTCAATGACGTTCCCTATGCAAAAGTTGAGCAAAAGATATGATAGCACGCGAGTAAGAGTGAGATAGCAATACAACAAACAGCAGAAGGGCCAGCTGAAACTGGCTGACTGTGACGACACACTCACACACAGAGGCATTTGGTGTGGCAAGCAAAGAAAAAACGCAGAAAACTAGCCAAATTCTGACGCCTCTCGTGCTCGTATTGCTGCCTGCTTCGCTGCCTGCTTCTCATGCCGTTTTAAGCCCTAGGTAAGCTATTTCAAATTTTACCTAGACAGTAACTTCATTAGATTTTAACTACTTATGAGAAGAAGTTCCTGAAATCCTGCCCGCTCGCTCTGACCATAGATGAGGATGAAAATAATGATTAGTTTACCTGGACGAAGATCTTTTTTAATATATCCAAGAATGTATATTTTTGTCGTATATAATTTTTATTTAGCTGGAGAAATAACTTGACATTTTACATTTTGATATGAAAATGAAAAGTCTTTCTATACGTCTAAATTACATAAGTATGTCAGCTTCAAAGTCATTTTTTTACGTAAGTACATGACTTATGGAAGAAAACTGCTAAGAAATACGTGATTTTACTTGTTACCAAGGTTCTAAAGGATTTTACGCTTACCCATACAATTTACCAATTTACCTAAGATTTTTTTTTTTTTTCTTTTGAAGAACCTAAGTTCTTCGGTTTTGGCTTCACATCAAAGGTATATAGCCAGTGTCAAGTAATTGGAGAGATTATTTTGTCTTAGGTCAGAGTCGATAAGTCAAGCCATGCCCCTGTAAAGTAGTGGTGGTTACGACTTTACTAGAGGCTTCTATGGAGTTTTGGAGGCAACACGAAAAGTCACGTTTTACAGCATTACACTATTCACCAACACTCATACGCGTTGACGAGCACTTAAAGGATAAAAAACCACCGTTTTTACACTTAAACACTCAAAGTTATACAAGTTTTGTCAATTAATTTAATGCCGCCAATGCGCCATTTTTCATGTTCCCGCCAAAAACCCCTACCTAAGATTTAGGTTACATGGTTATTTAATTTACCAGATTTCTATCGAAGTACTGTCAGTTTTCTTTTCAATCAGTGTCAATTCGTGAACTCAGCAATGTTGTTGTCAAAGTCACGTAGTTAAAATCAACAACAGCTGATGTTGAAGTGTTGTGTTGTTGCGCGAGAGCGAGTTTTTCTATTTTCTTCAGCGATTCATGATAGTTTTGTTACCTACAGTTTCATTCTGTCTCATCGCTTTTACTTTTCAACTTGGGTAATTGTGAAGCAATATTCTAACTGAGCGTGCTACCAAGGTAAGACAAGAAGCAAGGTATCGATATCGATATTTGAAGTGCCTATAAAATACTCATGCAGACCGGTGCGGGGGCCTATCAACCATCCTATTTATCAGCACAGAAACCACAGCAAGTGTGACATTATCATAAATCAATTATTTATCTAATAGTCTTGATAATGATAATTGAAACTTATCTTACATTCCACCTTACTATTTTATAACACATACCTGCTGCCCGTGGCTTTGCCCGTGTGATATTGGAATAAAAAATAGCCATGTCCTTTTTTAGTACATAAATTATAAGCATAGGTACCCATTTTCAGCAGAATTGGTTTAGTGCTTTTGGCGTGGTTTAGGAACAAACATCTATCTGTTCATCCACCCATTCTCTCAAACATTTACATTTAAAATATATGATTAATAGAATACATAGCAAACACCTGGTCGGGGATTGCTACACCCCGACCGGGTGTTTGCTTCCGTATTAACACCTACTTTTTATGGTACGGTCAGTATCAAAAGTCGATGACCACATTTAGATTTTCAAAATCGCTTTTTACCATATTATATTTTTGACAATGTGATGTACAGTTAATTTTGAACTTTAATGATGTTCCATTAAATACTAGCGCTTGTCATGTTGAGCGATTTAGGTATAATCAATGTGTATGGTGTAAGGTGATTTTATAAAGCATCTCTTGTTGCGTAAAAAAATGTTATTGTGTTAGTTCACATTTATAGAAAAAATGAGCACTATTTTTAGATTGTTAAAAAAATCAATAACCTTTCTATATTAGAAAGTCAGTTAGTTAATATTATTTATTTAATATTCAACTCACCCTTATATATATTAGCTTATTACTACTCTACACAGCACAGTTTATGATGTGTGGTGAATTTTGAAGTACCTACTTACCCTGCCTAATTAAACACTTGTATCTTAACAAATTGTCAATAGTCATTACTGACAATTTGTTAAGATACAGGTGTTTAATTAGGCAGGGTAAGTGCACAAAAACCTCTAACATCAATTACACCATAATTATGATGTCTTACAATCATGTCATGTACCTTATCTCAAGTTTTAATCTCACTGTTGTCTATAAATTGTGCACAGGATGCTGCAAATGGCAGTATGCAGTTGGAAGGCGGTGACTGCAAGTCCGCTCAGGAAACTTGTGCAAGTCCGGACATTCACATCAGCTATGGGAGGATCCAACTTCTTTTTCAGACAGGTATGATCATACAAAATAATAATAACAAAAAAAAAATAACTCTGCCTTTTTATATCTCACTTTCTGTCTGCAACTTTGTTTGCATTGTAAATTTTCAAAATTCCTTTTGTAAAATCTGGATTATTATATTTACCGTCTTTTTAATTTCAAAAGCATAATAGAAAACCGAAATGTCGATGAGTACCTCTACTTGGGCCAGCTAGTGAGCTTCGAAAACAGATTGGGAAATCGAACGCCGCTTCGAAAACGCCTGGAAGAGCTACTGGTCCATGAAAGAGCACATGAAGGGCGAACTACCACTGACACTGAAGCGCCAACTCGTCGACATGTGTATCTAGCCTTTTTTTTTTTTTTTTTTTTTTACATGGGGAATTCCTCATGGATGCCCACCGCCCTTGAGGGAGGGCGGAGGGGTATGTCGGACTCATACCGACTAAAACCCCATGGTGGCCGACCTCTGCGCATTAGAGGGACCCCGGGATATCCGAAAAACACGTACCGGTGTCCCTCACGCACGTTGCTGTGAGGCCCATCCCAGGGAAGGCTTGCACCGACCCCGAGCTCCGCTTGCAGTGCATGCCTACCCGTGCACTGCAGCCGTCCCGGATTCGAGTATAATGCAGCCAGAGCCCCCACTCCGACCGCTCTCGAACCCAGCAAGATCTCCCTCATTGGCAGGAGACACCGCCGCCCCTCATGGGGCGGACGGCCCGGGATGTCCCACCTGGACACCCCGGCCCCGCAGTCTCCGAGTGGGATCGGATCTCTCCCGATCCCGCTCAGCAGCCTCTTTCTGAACCATGACGGTCTCACAGAAAGAGGCTACTGCCCTCCACGCTGTCGCCTCTGCCAGCATTGCCGCAACAACGCTAGGCAGGGCGAGGTCTTGCCCAATTTGGTCCATCAGGACCCGCCGTTCAGAGCTCCACGCCGAGCACTCCTCGAGCGTGTGCTGGGCAGAGTCCTGGTCCCTCCCACAATGTGTATCTTGCCTGTCCTAACCTACGGTGCACAGACATGACCGAGTTCCAGAAGTCCAAACTCAAGATCTGCCAAATGGCAATGGAACGCAGTATACTAGGTATCAAGAGGACTGATCGAGTCAGAAACACCATACTGCGTTCATTAACTAGCATTGCTGACGCAGGTCAGAAAACTAGCCCAGCACTAGCCACTCCTTGGATACCTGAAGACGGGCGGCGGGGTAGGGGTCGGCCCAGAAAGCGTTGGCGGCACGATCTGGACAGATTCGAGAGGGAATGGTGGGAGGCCGCAACCAGTGGAAGGATTTGGGGGAGACCTTTGCCCAACAATGGGACAACAGTTAAAAAAAATATATAAAACCCCGAAAGTGTCGATAACCACTTAAAAAGTAAAAAAATGTTTTTTTCAACAGACTACAAAAAAGGAGGAGGTTATCAATTCGGTTGATTTTTTAACCTCAGAGCTTTGTTGTTTATAAACCGATTTGAAAAATCTATTTTTTATTTACTTTCAGATTGGTCCCATAGAAATTTCAGATTGGTCCCATAAAAAATGGTTTAGTAGTTTAGTTTTTACTCCAAAATAACTGAAAAAACGTCGTTGAAGTAAACAAAATTGTATATTAAGGCTAATCCTCAAATCCAATTCCATACAAAATGTTTCGGACAAATACTCAAAAAGTAGGTACGCCGTATTATAGTAATTTCTTCACACTATTCGTTTCGTCCATGTTTTTTTATTTCGTCAACAAAAAAAAAAAGTGTGGGATTTCATACTTTAATTTAGATTTTATACGTGTTTTTAAGTTAGTAGGGTTAATTTTAAAACACGTATAAAATCTAAATTAAAGTATGAAACCTTTCACTTTTTTTTTGTTGACGAAATAAAAAACATGGACGAAACGAATAGTGTGAAGAAATTACTATAATGCGGCGTACTTTTTGAGTATTTGTCCGAAACATTTTGTATGAAAATTTGCCTTGAGGATTCCCCTTAAGCTTCCCTGTGACTTGTCAGTGGTGCCTACGGTCACAAGAACAGTCCGATTGAAGTTGGTTGTTATATGTTCTTGTAAACCCTTGATTATTCTATTCCACAGCTTTTTGACACGGTAAGCAGTACCTACACTTACCTACTGGCAGACACGCAGACACATGAAGCAGTTCTAATAGACCCGGTGCTGGAACATGCAGAGAGGGACGCATCTCTAATCCATGAGTTGGGATTCAGGTTACTGTATGCAAGTGAGTATCCTACATTATAAAGCTACTGTTTACTACTTTAAATAATGTTAAGACAATTCACCTAGCCCTGCTAAGTGCAGCCGCAAACGCGCTACCGACTACAGCGACCGGTGGCCGGTAACGCGCTACAGCAACGAAATGTATGAAAGCTAATTGAGTGTAGGACGGCCGACGCGACGCACCGACGACATTGTTGGTGTCATAGGAAAAGGCATCCGTCGATTGGATCCACAAGGTTTGGCACTGCGGTCCCAATCGATGGATTGATTTTATTTTATTATTTTTCTTCCGGTGATTGGGACCGCTCCAAATGAATGAAATAATTATTATTTATTGTTCAAGTCAAATACAACAGCCTTGAACAGCCAAAGGTGAAAGTATTAAAAACAAAACTCTTTGATTGAGGAATTTTATTTATTTAAACACATTATTCAATGGTTACAAAAGTCAGTTATCTATGGCATTAGGCACTAGGCTCCGGGCCTGTGTCGTGGGAACCAGTGCAATTTTCAGAAATAGGTGAGTTACGAAACAATCAATGTTAAGACAATTGACAAAATGTAGTCCTGATTTTGCCTTAATTTTCTTTCCCTTTCCCAATAAAAATGTCCCTCACTACGTCTAACATAAAACTTTATTATTCCAGTGAACACACACATGCATGCAGACCACATAACAGGCACCGGCAAGCTGAAAACCCTCATGCCGGGCTTGAAGAGTGTCATCGGAGCCGCGTCCTGCGCTCAGGCCGACCTCCACCTATCAGATGGAGACGAGATCATCTTCGGAGAGCACAGGATACTGGCTGCTGCGACCCCGGGACATACCAACGGATGCTTCACTTACATCTGTCATCTACAGGTAGTGTTTATCTCAACACCACCAATTTATTAATTACCAAAAAAAATAAAAGGGGAATGCAGAAGGGGAATACGTTGTATCTGTGCAGTCAGAATTTTGAATTTCTACAAAATGTGAGAGTGACAGCGGCGCGAGTGCGGCGCCCGAGCCGAGCTTTTGCGAGCTGGCTCGATCTAGGTACCCGGGTTTGCCAAACAATTAATAAAACTTAAATTATTATCAATAAAGGGTACCGCCTGACTCAAATCCATAGGAAAACGACCAACGACGAACGAACGCAGCACTCTCGGCCCAACCTTGTTCCTGGTGATGATAAACGACCTGCCATCTGTTGTTACTAAGTCTGAGAGTCTTTTGTTTGCTGATGACCTCAAGCTCTTTACAGCAATACGCGCGGCAAGCGACTGTGAGGCACATCAGCACGACATAAATCTTGTGGAGGAGTGGAGTAAAGCCAACAACCTCCTCTTTAACACGTCAAAATGCAAAACAATCACATTTACTCGGCGACGCTTCCCCATTCTTCACAATTACTGCCTGGCTGACTCCACGATTGAGCGTGTCAAAACTATGCGTGACCTAGGACTTACGATGGACACTAAACTTGACTTCAATACTCATATCTCAGGCGTTTGTAAGCAAGCATGCAAAACGCTTGGGTTCGTGATGAGGGTTACGTGGGACTTTCCAGACATACAGGCAGCGCTCACGCTTTACAAAGCATACGTTCGTAGTCGCTTGGAGTTTGGTGCCGTGATCTGGGACCCCCACGAAGACAAGTACCGGTTAATGGTGGAGCGAGTGCAAAGGAAATTTGCCCGTTATGCATACAAACGAATGTATGGATACTACCCCTACTTGTATCCGTCAATGTTTGTCTCTGGCATGGTGGGGTTGGATACACTGCAATTGAGACGGCGACTCCTTCTACTGATGCACTACTTTATGTTGTTGCGTGGACATGTAGATAACCCAACAGCTTTACAACGAATGGGGCTGGCGGTACCGAAGCGACGTATGACCGGCACGGACGGCACTATTGGCCAAAGACGTAGGCCTATATTATTCGCGCGCCCGCCCGGAGTCCGAACTCGGGCCGGCGAAGCTGCCCCCACACCACGAGCGCTTGCGCTATTGAACGAGTTCATATCACAAACTGACGCCGACGTATTCTTTGACAATCCGAGCAAGGTTTATTGTTTGATCAACTTATTTCTTAATTATTGAATCAATTTATCTGTTAAATTATTATCTTTGACATTTTGTTATATTATCATAATTTATTGACTATAATATTATCTTTGACATTTTTTTTTTTTTTTTATCTGTAAAGTAAATGATAAGTTTATTTATTTTAAACTGTACATTGTGTGTAGAATAGTGTTTGGGCGCCTTGGAGTTATCTGTAAGCCCATTCAGAGTTTTTTCGAAATAAATATCTAAAAAATATCTAAATATCTAACGATAACAGTTATACATTTTTAATAAAAAAAAATTGACAAAAAATTTACTTAATTTTTTCAATTTCTTTTGCCATATCTGTGTTCACTAACGGCAGCTGACCGACCATGTGTATTTTTTTTTCTGGGTATTAAAAATTGACCGTGTATAGTTGAGTCAGAAAGTTGTTCCGCTGTGTAAAACACTTTACTGTAATAATTGTAGTGGTGAAATTACTGGGCTAAAGACTTTTTAATTAAAAGCGCATAGCGCTGTTTTGGTCACGGGCAATTGTGATTACCTACCTACAGAAGAGCGCTAGTCACGTTACTGATTTACATAAACAATGTGTCCAGTCTTGAGTTGGGAGGTTGCATTGTTTTAAAAGTTTTTTTATTAGTAAATCCGTCCTCCTCCCACGACATACCTACTATTCCCTTTGAAATGGCAGCTATTTTGTTTTTTAATCGAAATTACGACAGTTCATGTATAAAAATGACCATATCTTAATACATATAAGTCCAAAATTAAATTGATGTTATTTGAAAGTCAAAAGCTCGGACATAAAAAATTTAACAGTTTTAATTGATACTAGCGTATACCAGACAAAAAAGTACAAATTTAAAAAAAAAATAAGCTAACAAAAAACTACTTATTTTTACATTTCATCTTGTATTGCAAAAACTAGCCGGCTGGGTCATAATTTTTTTGTACTGCATTTTTAGCTAATTATGTACTCAACAGAACAATACCATATGTGTAACCCTAAGTCTCTTATTTTAAGAGATATTGTAGAAAAAATATCCATATGACATAGGGAATAGAGTATAAAAGCGCATAATAAACATCTCTACCAATACCGTAACGTTCATAGTTATTTGATTGTAACGGGTATTTATCGCGCTCACCTCGTTTTTGTGTCCCGACGTTTCGACTGTATTGCAACAGCCGTGGTCACGGGCTGACTATGACTTTGACTGACAATCAAATAACTATGTGTGATAATCGCGAAAGTCTACGAAAAACTACCGTAACGTTCATTTGTGTAATCGACAGTTTTCTTTTATTTCTCCCTGCCTCAAATTCTACGCCTATAGTTAATGAATTTACAGTCCACTATATAGTTTAGGAACAGGACCACAGTTCGTGATCTTGTACATTGGTATTTCAGAGTATGGCGTTCACAGGCGACGCGCTATTAATCCGAGGCTGCGGCCGTACGGATTTCCAAGAAGGTTCATCCGAGAGGCTGTACAGATCTGTACACGAGCGGATCTTCTCGCTACCCGACCACTACACACTGTACCCGGCACACGATTACAAAGGACAAACATCCACCACGGTAGCCGAGGAGAAGTTGTACAATCCCCGGCTGACCAAGTCCTTGGAGGAGTTTGTGAATATCATGGATAATCTGAACTTGCCGTATCCTTCTATGATTGGTGAGGTTAATTTGTATTGCCAATTAATTATTCAACTGACTTCAAAAAAGGTGGAGGTTCTTAATTCGGTTTTTTTACAATAAATATAACAGACAATTGTTACCTCAAAACTTCGTCATATATTATATCAACCGATTTGGAAAAATCTTTTTTGTCCTGAAGCGGTTATCGAACCCACGACATCGGCGTAGCAGTCCAACACACTTGCCACTCGACCATTAGTGTCGTCATAATACCAATACATGTCCAAACATTCGTTCGACAATACGATACATAAAATTCTTGTTATTCCAACAATCTATTTATTATTAAAATTCTGCAACACCATACTAGAACCAACTTCAATTTGACTGTTTTAGTGACTGTAAACACCACTGAAAAATCACAGGGAAGCAAAATACGCAATTTCGTTTACTTCGAAGACAGTTATTTTGATTTAAACAATATTGAGCCGATTATGATTAAATGTCTAGAAAATTATCAAATTGGTTTATAGACAAAAAACTCTGAGGCAGCAAACTAAGGATTTTGTAATTGTAACGTAGTATACAAGTTCTTTGCAAAAAACATAAAAAAATCAAGCGAATTGAAAACCTCCGATTTGAATAAAGTGTGTTGAACATTTTTCAAATACTCCAGAATCAAACCAGGTCTATTTTTTTTTATTGGGGTTTCTTACCTTAGTTTCTAATTAAAGCTTTTTGTAAGCGAATAATGAAACACCTAAAACCCTGCAATTCTTGTATCTAAGAATAAACTTTTGGTTTTTGCCGCTTTTGCGTACTGCTAGCGCCATCTATTGACAATTCTATTTCTTATTTCAGACAAGGCATTGCCAGCGAACCGAGTGTGTGGTTTGTATGAATTGAAACCCATCAAATAAAATCAACCTAAGAAGAAATCCCAAAATAAAATCGTGATGAATTTTACTAAAGAACAATAGTATGTGATAAACAGTTATGTAAGTAGAACCGAAAGAGTCGATGCCTAGAAGTCATATTTAGGTGTTGATAATTCCAAAGTTTAAGGCACAGAATCCGGCGCGCCGCTATCTTGCTCGCACATTTTTAAATTTTTGAACATAATATAAATGTGAATGGGTAATTTATAAAGCGGACATTTATAAAAAAAAAAATTTTTAATTAGATTTTGACACTACTAACTCACGAAACGTAATATAATAAGTAAGTATATAATATATATATATATAATATAGTAAGTAAGTAGGTATATTTTTTGTTTTGTTGTATATCATAAGCGAAGAAAATTGTGCAAAACCGTTTTCCCTATTTCCTTCGCCCAGGTTAATCATATCAAAACCAAAAAATTAACTAAAACATTTCGTGAGGTTGTAGTTACAAAATAACCGATTCACTTTAAATACTTAGTCAATTTGTATCTTCAAATATGTACACATGTGCAAGCGAGATAGTGGCAGCTGGATTCTGTTCCTAAAAACTTTTTACGTATTATATTAACATTGTTGACTAATGACTATATATATATTAGAAATAATTGTGATCAAAGAAATTAATTATTTAGATGAGTTTGTGATAGTAAGCATAAAGTGACATTTTTACACTGTTGTAGATTTTGTTGAATCGCTCATTTTGTTATGGTTTTAATGTAAACTTCGGTTATGAAGTAAATAATTTATTTTTGTATAAATGAAAATAAATATCAAACATCTTTGACCTTTGTCCCTAGATTTTCACAATACTTTGTGAAAAATGGCATGTGTACCTACGTCCTAGATACTCTTAAATAGGTCGCATGCATTTTTTTATATCAAAGACGTAACGTTTTAGAGCTTACAGAACAGACCATACAAAAGGCTTGGAATGCAATGAAAGCTCCGCCTCCGTCAATCCAAACGACCAGCTCACATAAAATTAAGGTTGAGGGCGTCGGCTAGTTAAGCTGTAGGTTAATACCCATAGCTTAACAAGCTAGTTAAGCTATAGGTTAATACCTAAGTATAGCTTAACTAGCCGACGCCTGCAACTTCGTCGCGGCTCTAAAGGCTACGACATGGCCTAGCGATGACAAAAAAATAAATAAATAATGTTTGGTCATTTCACACAACGCCATCTAGCCCCAAACCAATGAATAAGTAATATTATGTACCCCAAATTAAGTACCTAGAGCTTGAAGGTACTAATGAGAACCATATAACTGAAGGAATAGGTTAGGTACTTACTCAAACTTTTTTTTTCATATACTTATCTACATATGATACCTAAATAGTAAACACCCAGACTCCGGACTTGCACAAATGTTTGTCCTGAAGCGGGAAAGGAACCCGCGACACTCGGCGTAGCAGTTCAACGCACTTGCCACTCGATATCCGTATCGTAGAACGAAGTTAATGCAGTTCATGCTCTGACATTTAATTAGGTAGATATCACGATTTGTGTCCTGTGGGGTGACTATGCTGCCGGAAGGGTCCGACCGTGACATTAGCGAAATGTCAGGGAGCGGGGAATAATGGCTGTTTTGATATATCGCCAGAATTGGGGTAAGTTAGTTTATAGGTATATTTTAGTCTAAAAATGCACGCTCTTCTATAGGTGCTCGCGCGATCAGTCTAATCATCGACATTTGTATGGCGGGTAGGAGAAAGTCGTGCATTCTTACACTGAAAAATATCTACTCTTTAAGAAACTTTAACTGACTTTAGTGCTAATTTGTAAGCAAATCTACGTTTACAGCGAACATTTGCCAGCCACTTTAACGAGAAAAGTTCAGGGTTATCCTAACACCCTATAGGTACTAGCACCATTTCAAGCCTACATAATAAGATGAAAAAAAAATAAAGAGACATGGGACATAGTTTTATCTAAATGACAGTGAATTACCTATATCTTTCTTTCTTCTTCTTTCCACTCACCTACTACCTAGATAAAATAAGGTATTTACCTACTTACGTACTAGGTTAGGTACTTCTAGACTAAAGTAAAATATTAGTAGTAAGTATTAGATAGGAAGATATCCAAGCGTCTGTCCTGTAATGGAATAGATACCGCATCGCTTCCGAGACGAGGCCATTAGTGCATACAGACGGCCCGAGGCTAGAACGTTCTAGAATTTCCCAGATATTTGCATGCCGGCTGACGTCACGATCGGCTCGCAATCAGCCTCGTAAGTGAACACCATGTGAGAATGAAGACAAAGTATGTAGGGTAAGAGCTTTATTTGTTCCAATTTATGTGTTCTTTGTTTTTTTATCTTTTTAGGTAGCACATATCGGAAATTGGAATTTAATACCCAACTGGGAAAGGTCTGTGTCTACCAGTAGACAACGATGTTTGTTTTGAAAAAAAGTCCAATGGTAACTAAAAATTTTGTTCATTATTTTTGACTCTACCGTTATTGATGCATTAGAATAGAATAGCAGAAGAGAATCGCTTTTTTTTGTCTTTGAAAAGCAGTTTATCTACTTTAGGTAGGTACTATTGGTAAGTTCTACCTAGTAGAGAGAAAGAAAAGTTATGCAATGTAACATTTTAGCCAATAAATGATTGAATTGAATTGAATTAAAACTACTCTAGTTCTCTACGCGTGCTATAGGCAGGTATCCTACTTAGTTATTAGCATTGATTACCTAATTTTATACTTTTATAATTATTTTTATTCTTAATGTTTATTTTTATAAACCTACCTAACCCAGGTAAGTTAATAAAAATAAAATCATATTGGTAGACCTAAGGTAGGATTTAAATCCCCCTCGTTTAAAAGCTTTAGGCGTAAGTACGATTTCCGGATTTCCCGCAGAGTGACGTCACATCTGTTTGTATGCAGGCTGTTAGCCGGTGGCCATGACAAATGTTCCGAGCAATTGGAGGCCGAGTGGAGCCTTGCAATCTGACAGTTCCATGTTCGAATCCCAAACATGCGCAAATTAGATTTTTTCAATTGAAAAACCATTGTGCGCATACCGCGTGCTCACAACAAGGAAAACATTGTAAAGGTAAGGCTTTACTTCATTTATTGAAATTTAAAGGTGCTGCCACACTGCAGTTTAAAAATGTTAGTATACATTTGTAAAGAAACATACGATCTCAATGTTAGAAAATGTTTGTAAACATTTTTTTAAGAGCAGTGTGGCAGCACCTTTAAATTTCAACAAATGAAGTAAAGGTGCTGCCACACTGCTGTTTAAAAATGTTAGTAAACATTTTTTAACAGCAGTGTGGCAACACCTTTAGGTAAAAAAGCCCAACGTGGAACAAAACAATCTATGGCATGTCGCTAGTCGCTATCTACCAATTCGCATTTGGTCCACGTGGTAAATTAAGACTGATTCGCTTTTCCGACCGTGATGGCCTAAATCACAGTAGTGGGAACTGGAATCATTTACAGGCTGTTTGATTATTCCATTAGGTAGTACTACACTACTATGTTACCAAAACTACATAGAGCCCACACAAACGCAAACACCCCTTATGTGCTTAGTTAGGCAAGTTGTAGAAATCCCGGATTGTCCGCAGAGTGACGTCACATCAGTTCTGTGTTTGTACGCAGCCTGTTGGCCTAGACAAATGTGCTGGGATATTGCCTCAGACGTCATTTAGCATGCAGATAGGCTGCCTGTATTGCGGTGCTTTTGTTCTATAGCTGTTGCCCACTGCTTTGTCGGCGTGTAACAGGGTAGGAAAAACATAAACTCCCTCATTCGGAGTGGGGGTAAAAGTAGGTACGAGTACTTAGGTACCTACCTCGACTCGTGTGAGCAAGTGACACGCTCTAGTTTTGGACCTCCCGAAGGCAACCTCCAACTTGACGACTTCTTCTTTTTGCTGACTTATATATGTAGCTATGTTTTTTTCAGGGCCAGAACCTGGTTCGTAGAAAATTCTCCCGTGAATTTATGAAATATCTAAGACTTGCAAATGCTTGTTATTCCAACAAAACTACCTATCCTATTATTTCAGTTTCCAAAAAAAAAATCAATGAATGAAAAAAATGTTTTCTTCATGCAAAAGCTTTCATTCAGCCTTTGTTTAGCCCAAAATCTAATTCCTACTGAATAGGGAGTAGGTACCTAAACTCCAATAAAGCCACTCTCTGTAACAGTCACTGTCCATTAGGTTTTGTGCCGAGCTGGTTAGGTAACTCCAATAGCTGCCAACAACAAGATGACCCAGAAACAATTGAAATGAAGACCATCCCCTGCCAAGAGCCAAGATTGAGTGGCCGAATACCCATAAGACACAGAAGTATTCAGGTATAGAAACACAATGTAGTACACTGAAAATGCGACAGACAAAAGAAGCCACATTGGCTAACTTCTAGTACCTATATTTTGGTCCGATGCTAATTTTCGAAAATGAGAAGTAACAGGGCTAGATATATATTCTATGTTAAAACTACTATGCTTTTTTATTGTTAATAAAACTACATCGTTAAAAGTTACACATTTTTTTTTAAATGGAGATATTTTATCATTATATTATATTAAGGTGTTTGAAATTTTTTGGTCCTGTCCTACGACTATTTTGATTTGATACCGTCCATCTTGGTGTTCTATACGTATTCACCGTTATTCATCTATGCCATAAGAGATCTCTAAGGGCGGGTAGAGATTGCATACTGAGGCACTGAAACCTATTTTTTCAACCGACTTCAAAAAAGGAGGAGATTCTTATTATCTCTAATTCGGTTTTTTTAATGATTGTTACCTCAGAACTTTTTTGTTTGTAAATCAATTTGAAAAAATATTTTTTGTTCGATAGGTTTATACTTTTTGATTGGACCCATTGATACCATTAAAGAATATCATCAAATTCGGCTTAGCTGTTTAGTTTCTAAATCAAAATAACTGAAAAAAAAATCCGGCGTCAAAGTAAACGAAATTGCGTAGGTAGGTTTGCTTTCTTGTGACTTTTCATTGCTGTTTACGGTCACTAATAGCAGTCCAATTGATATTGGTAACTTGATTATAAATTGGGTTATTGAAAATATGTAGGTAATGCCAACTAGCGTTAGCAGTATTTAGGTCAAAAGAAAAACTATTTTTTCAATCTCATCCATTTTACCTTAGAATGAATTTATGAGCTGTAGTTAGGTACCTCCATTCGAATAAGAGTAAGTAGTTGGTAGAGAGTTTTGGCGGGAACGTGAAAAATGGCGTATTGTCGACATTAAATTAATTGACAAAACTTGTATAACTTTGAGTGTTTAAGTATAAAAACGGTGGTTTTACAATCCATTAAGTGCTCGTGAACATGTATGAGTGTTGGTGAATAGTGTAATGCTGTAAAACGTGACTTTTCGTGTTGCCTCCAAAACTCCATAAAAGCCTCTAGTAAAGTCGCAACCACCACTACTTTACAGGGGCATGACTTGACTTATCGACTCTGACTTAAGACAAAATAATATCTCCAATTACTTGACACTGGCTATATACCTTTGATGTGAAGCCAAAACCGAAGAACTTAGGTTCTTCGAAAAAAAAAAAAAAAAAAAAAAGTAGTTGGTAGTTAATGCTCAAAACCCTTGCAAATGACCATAGTCCAAGTTTTTCTATAATTCCACACTGCTTCCAACAAGCTGTATAGAAATGTAATATCATAGCTTATAAAATATTAAGTTTGAAAATATTCCTTATCCCAAATTGTTATCAATTGACTTAAGATTTACCAGAGTTAACTGAATTGAATAGCCATATATTTTTACAAATATCCACCGATCAATCCATTCATCCTCCCAAATTTTAAATACCTTTGCGATTTTTTTCCATAAAACCACGCGGTAAAAACTGCGGGTAAGTCATTTCATAAACAATTTGTAAACCCATAAGTTGACCCTTTTGTTTTCAATCAACTTTTTCCCTAAAATTTTTGGCATTCATGGTTTTAATGGCTTTGTTCCCAAAACTTTTAATTAATAATCATATAAGTCAACCTTTTCTGAAGAATATATTTTGAGTAAAGCCTTTACGCGTTATTTTGTTAATTAATCACGAATCCGTATCATGTTTATTTCAGCGTTAAAGTTTTATTAAATTAAGTATTTTCAGATAAATACCCACTTGCACTAAACTGTCAAAGTTCCTAAGCAATTACTTTACTCGCTAGGAAGATCTTAATGGTTCAAATTCAGACCGTTATTGTTGAGATCTTCCAAGCGAGTAAAGTTTGCTTAGGTTTGGTGCAAGCGTGCATTTAGTAGGTATAGTAGGTACCTGTGTGAATTCTACATCGAGGTGTAGGTTTGAAATGAAGCTTGATGCTTAGGGTACCTAGATTTGGTAGGTATATCTTAAGTACCTAGGCATAGAATAGAAAATAAAAAATTCTTGAACCAAATCACACTGTTCACAAAACATAGGATAATTACAATAATTGATACAAAAATGATACAAGGATAGAAGACTAGAGTGCTGTAGCTAAAGCTTCTCAAAAAGTATTTATGGTAAAGTACGTTGAAAAGTACAACACCTTTTCTTTTACGGCGACAAGAACACCAATAAAAAAAGAGTAAAAAACTGTAAGTCGGTTACTCTTTTACCGCCCTTGTGAAATGAAGCTCTTATAAAGTTGCGAAGAGTGAAGAGTTGGCGCGTGCTTGCAACAGTTTCCAGGCAATCATTTACTGTCGGAAGCTGCTCAGACCTTGGCTGGCGATCGATGGAGGTATGTTCACTCATGGCCTTTGGTGCAGTCCGGCGTATTTTGTTACATACCTACATTATTTTTTACATTATTTTTTTTTAATTTAAATTAGGCTATATTTTTTCTAAAACTCAACGAAATCCAAGTGTTGCTTCGTTGTCCTACCTTGTTCATGGACAATCTACTCCGAGACCACTACGCAGAGACCTGTTTTTATTCTAACCACGATAAAATAATAATAAATATTTTTTTTCAGAAATTTGTTACAAAATTTAACAAGGGTTGGTTTCTTTTTTTAAGTTTGTTATCTATTCTGAGCAAAATCCAATAATCCATCTGTCATAGCCACACCATCGAATCCTCCAAAGTTATCAGGGATAGGTATTGGTAATTTAGTATACCTACGTTTTTTAGGGATTAAGATTAATTTATTTTATTTCAAGTCTCTACGTTCAGTGGTTGGCCTGTGTGTTGTCTGTCAGTCAGTCAGGACCTAGCCTTATTGTCGTGTGGGATGAACGGGTAGGTTGAACAGATAGGATGGTCTGACGGACGAATCCAATAATCCATCTGTCATAGCCACTTGCGCTGAGCGGGTCCTCCAGGGATCGCAATCCACACCTCTCAAATCATCCAAAGTTATCAGGGATAGGTATTGGTAATTTAGTATAGGTACGCTTTTAGGGATTTAGATTTATTTATTTAATTTCATTTGGCTCTTTGTCCAATAATGGGACCACATAGACATATAAAAAAAACAGTTCCAACGGCTTGCACCAATTAGTCTGAGTTACTTTGTTTCAAAAATCACTATAAAAGCATAAAGAAATAGTTATACCTTACCTACTGACATTTATGTATTTGTAGATGATTTTATGTTTTACCGGGCAAAGGCAGAAGAACAGTATGTTACTAATAAGTCTGCAAACATTTCTAATTATTTACTTGTACAGGTACAGGTTTAGGTACATGTAGTATTTTACTTAAAATAAATAAAACTTAAATAACTTAACTTTAACTAGCCAACAAAAATATGTAAGTTCTTATGTATTTTTCTTTGTTGTATGTATTTTCATAAAATCTAAAACAAAGCAACAAAAAAGCTCCTAAAAAATCGTATTAGGAATTAGCTAATTACAGGACTCCCTTCTTGTTGCCCACAAAAACAACCCTTCGCGTTGATGAGTCAGCGCAAACCGACACGTTATGCTCGGCGCGGCTACCCTGGCTACCGAAACCTGCCATTTTACTCACCATTCTGTTTACTTAACTTACCGTATAAGTACACAAGTACACATAACGTAGGTACTTACTCTTTTCGCAGTAGGTTCTGATACCTGCTATTTTACTCACCATTTTACTTGAAATACCGTATTATTTCTATATGACATCTTGATATACACATTTCACATACAAGTATACGTAGGTGTAGGTATTACTCTTTGCGTGTCGACAGTGTGTTGGATGAAAGAAAGATTATTAATATTGATATAGTTCCGGAGATAAATATTAGAAGTTTATAACTTAGGTAGAGTCATATTTTTATGCGTTTTAATGTTGGTACCTAGATCAAAAATTGATTCCGTAGCTCAGGAGCCTCATACATAACTGAACACTTCGTTTAACATCTTTTCAGGAAAATTCGACATATATTCAATATACCGTGGGGATGTCGTTTTGTCATGTGTTTTCTTAAAAAAAAAGGAGCCTCAATCTAGCCTAATCTTCAAGTTATAAGTTTTCCAAGCTCGTAGAAGATATCTAATCAAAGTCTCTTACTATAGAAAGTGACGCATAATCATTGGAAAATCCAGACAAAGCCAAACGAAGACGGCATTCGCCATTCCCTTCAATAGAGTCCTCATTGTGCGATGCGTTTCGAGTAATGCGCGTGCGTTATCCTCCCTCCGACGTCTCCCTCCCACTCTCAGGGTTGGTGGCGCCGTCCCTCTCGCTCCCGGGAGGGTCGATCTATACCACGCTACGTACGGCTACATTGCCGTACCGTACCCGATTAGTACGCAGGTTTCTGGCGTCCGAAGCTAACGTTCAGTTGCTAGTCCGGATCTGGGTATCATCGCGGCCGCAAAAATGTCGCGCGCCGTGCTTTTTATTAGTGTTTTTGCCATATTTTTGGACGTCCTCCACGCTGGACAGGTAAGAATCTTCCTAGATATAAATAAAATTGACAGAATTTTCAACCAGATTAGTTGAAAATCGATTGATCGCCTGTATTTTCAAGGTGGGTGTGAAATAGTAGCTGAAAAGACTCCTATTGATGCCATAAAAGTGTATTTCGTGATCGTTTATCGAGTATTTTGTTACGTAGGTGTTTAGAAGGATTAACTATTGCGTAACATTTTGCTGTAAAACCGCAAGGAGCTTATTTAAAAAGTTAAATTTTATATGCCTATGGCCATTTGCCTATACTGACTTTGATATATTGCGACTATTTAAGAGAAATATCGGGATGAATAAAAGTTAATATTAATACCGTCTTTATCAGGATACCCGGCTAGTTTTCGACCGTCCAAAATTCTACGATATTATTCGCACGAGTTCGACTTAAATATACTTTATTACTGTCATCTCCTAGTCTACTTAAATATTGTAAAATTCAAAAAAAGAAGACAAATTGGTGCCATCACCTGCTGCAGTGAAATTCTCCACCAACAAAATAATTATCATTATCATCATCAGCCTATCGCAGTCCACTGCTGGACATAGACCTCTCCCACGCCATCGTGCCCTGTCTTCGGCTAGCCGCATCCATCTCCTGCCTGGAACTTTTCACAGATCGTCGCTCCACCTACATGTCTGCAGAATATAGTAGGCCTATTTATAAAAGCGCCATTTTTTACATTAGCAAAATAACTCGCAGATTATTATTGGGAGTTAATGTATGAATATTTAAATTTATAGTAATATTTTTGTGGGGCCATTGGGAAATAAGAAACAATAGAATCATGGAGCTCTGGGAATAAGCCCGCAGATCGTCGCTCCACCCACCTGTCTACGGAATATAATATTTATTAAATCTTATTTTTAAATCCATTCGCAAATTACTATAAAGATTATCCAAGATCTATCAATGTAAAATACTGCAGTTGATACAAAAATCATTATTTGACCTCGTTAACAATTTTTACTTATGTATTACCGCTTCTCATTAAAAAACCGCCTGAGACATACGGACGTACAGACCGGGCTCTTTATGTACCTATTCCATTTTAAGCACTTTGGTACAGAACATTAAAGTAATAAATACCTAGATCGGTTAGTTAGACCGACTCTACCCATTTTAAAATTCACTCGGCAAGCGCCCATTATCTAGTTGTGCACCCACGACCAAGCGGCGTAGGCGGAATCGTTCAAACTGGAACCTCAGTTTAACAGCTTACTAGCTAGATAGTTTACTATATTTATTGTAGGTAGGTAGGTTAGGTACCTACTAGTCGGGATGCTAAAAGGGACACCTCCTAAACGGCAAAATCTACTAGATCATCAATAATGTTAGGACATTTTTCACAACGCCACCTAGCCCCAAGCTTGTAAGCTCTGCTTTGCTATGGGAACCAGAGAACTGATTAAAAAGTTTATATCCTTTTTTGGAAAATATATTACATGAATAGAAAACATCCAGAATCAAATCACACAAATGTGTCGCTTAAGGCTCACAATCCCACCGCTGCATGTATGTACAGATATTTTTTTTAATTTCAATGAAGTGGTTCGAAAATTTGTTAGTACAACCGCGGAGGAGGAGATGGGAAAAACAGTTTTGCCCAATCTCCTTCGGTTGTACCTGCTAACAACTTAACGTCTTCACTTTTTTGAAATTTATACTCAGTCATTATACTTATAGTTAATACTAGCTGTACCCGCGTGCGACTTCGTCACCCGTGGAAGAATTGTTTATTGTCATTTACCCTAGCGCCCTCTAGTAACGGGGGGTGGGGAATCTTTTTTTCTGAGTTAGTAGGGTTATGTACAGCTTTATCACTGTGACCGAAGCGAGTCGTAATTTTTGACGCCTTTACTTTAGTCCTGAAATCACTATATCAGGACTATAAAATAGAATAACTTACATGTGATCCGCAAATTTATCAGTGTTTTGGATATCTATCTAGGAAATATCAAAATTTATCAGGACCCAAAATCACCCAAAAATAAATTTTAGTCCTGAAAATCACTCCATAAGGATACTAAAACTCACAACAGCGTATATGTGATCGTGGCGAGCACAGTGAGCCACAAATTCGCTTCACAAATCGCGTTAACTGGACCCAAAATCACACAATAAAATAAACCTGATCGCAGCGAGCGAAGCGAGCCGCAAATTTTTTACGCCTTTGATTTAGACCTGGAAATCGCAGAGCAACAATCGCCTGGCGATCAGCTAGGGCGCCCGCGGCCGCCTCAGGGCGTTCGCGGTGAGTGGCGCTTGGCAACCGCCCCGCACCCACGATCGCCAGGGTGTCCGCGGCCGCCCCAGGGCGCTCGCGGCCGTCCCAGGGCGCTCGCGGCCGCCCCAGGGCGCTCGCGGCCGCCCCAGGGCGCTCGGCGACCGCCCGCGGGCGCTAGCCGCGGGGTTAAGCCGGCCCTGATGTCGTTTGTTCCGCCCGCGGAAGAAATGTCACAGAATAACAACGTGTCAGTACTAAGCCAGTCAATCAAAACTTGCACATTTTCAAACCCTCTTTTTAACCACTCACATATTGAATTTAGTAGAAAACGGAAAAACATGGCGGTATTTATCTTCGGAAATTATAAAAATGCAACTTTCAATTAAATATGGTGTTTGCATGAGCGGACAGGTTCTTTCAACTTTTGGTCTAATAACACCTTCAATCCGTACTTTTACATATTTTAACTTTAATTTTGAAAATCGATGAAACCCATATCTAATTATTTGTTTTGTAGAACGTAATCTTAAAGTTTGAGATAGATACACTTATAAAGAAAACTGTTTCCATACAAACTTTAAACTTCTATATCTACCCGTTGAAGATATGTAGCGTAATATTATATAGCTTAGAAGTTATGATATCGTAAAGTTTCAGTCAAATCCGTTCAGTAGTTTTTACGTGATGTTGTCGATGTTGTTTTTTCCACCCGCGAAAGACATGTCACAGAATAGCAAAGTGTCAGTACTAAGCAAGTCAATCAATACTTGCACATTTTCAGTCCCTCTTTTTACCCACTCAAACATTGAATTTAGTAGAAAACTGAAAAACATTGCGGCACCTATCTTCGGAGATAATAAAAATGCTACTTTCAATCAGATATTGTGTATATCTGAGGAGACAGCTTAATTTAACTTATTGTCAATTAACACCTTCAATCCATACTTTTACATCTTTTTACATTAATTTTGAAAATCGGTGAAACCCGTATCTAATTATTTGTTTTGTGGAACGTAATCCCAAAGTTTGATATGGATACACTCATGAAAAAAACTGTTTCCATACAAACTTCAAACTTCTTTATCTACTCTTTGAAGAGATGTAGCGTATTATTATATAGCCTATAACCCTTTCTGGCTTAGAAGTTATGATATTGTAAAGTTTCAGTTAAATCCGTTCTGTAGTTTTTACGTGATGGACGAACAAACAAACACACAAACAAAGTCTTCCAATTACAAAAAAAAATAATTTGGGGCATGTTAAAGAAACCCGCCTGAACACATTTCCGTAAAAAAAAACCTATATACAAGTATTCGGGGTCTCTTGCTTTATTATATGTATCGATATTTTAGTAGATACATATATTCAGATATATACAAATGTGCGAGAGAGATAGCGGCGCCCTGGATTCTGGGCCTTACGAGACCAGCGTGGCAGTCCAACACACTTGCCATAGTGTCGACCAAGGTACATATCCAATTGGCACGTTTGGTTCTATTATTTTAGAATGAACCGCATAATAGCTAAGCGCAGTGCTTCTCTCCCCAGAAATCTATTCTAATGCCACGAAGCAGCCTGCGCCACATAGATAGTCATATTGCCTGGAAACAATTCAGTTAGTAGGAAATAATACCACCACGACAATAGAGCTGCAGTTATGCATCCGGTTTTTAAATTTTGTCCGGCTAAAATTAAAGTCCGGCTTTCTCGTTTATTAGTTTGCTTGCCTTGTTTGAGAGAATCACAGCATTATTATTTCGGGTAGGTATACGTAGTAGAGTCGACTCTACTATAAATAAATGGTAGGTACTTAACCTGACTTTAGAAGTCATGTATTTTTTAGATAATAAGTATGTTGAACTTAATTAAGAGTACGCAAAAATTATGCAAACAAAGTGAACAGAAAATCCGTCTTTTCATAAAACCGAATAAGTACTTACCCCTACCTAAGCTACTCGAATCGTAATAAGACCAGCTTATACACTCCAATCTCAATTCTCAACATTGTAAGTCCATTAGATCTAAATATGGACTCAGTAATATGGAGCGAGCGCTGCGGGCTTTCAAATCAAAGTTTGCAGATGCTGCACTGTTGCAAGCGAAGCGGCCATGACACGTGGTTTTGATATGAACATTTTTTTACTATTGAGTTTATTTATGATGTCTAAATGAACATCTAACATCGATTTTTGTAAATAAGTTTATACATGTAAAAATAAAATTAGGGTTTTTTACCCGACTGCAAGGAAGGCTTATGTTTTTCTCGCGTATCTTGTATGCATGCATGTATTAAACAATGTTACCTCTTCCAAACAGCTGGATTGATTTTGACAGATAAGGTTAGATTTGTCTCAATATCTAGGGTTTAAAAAATGGAGTTTAGGTCTAAATATTAAGACGTTAATTTTTTTTTGTTTACCAAGCTGATAAATAATAAAACAGGGCACTTATCTAAATGATGGAAAAAATTGAGATTACAAAATTTTATATTAAGTCATATGTTTATGTCAAAAATAAAGTGTCAGAAATCCAATATGGTGATAATATTTTTGCAGTCGGGTTTTCAGTTTTTACCTTAAGGTTGTATACTCAGTATGTTCAGTTTGCGAAAACTTGAGATCTCTTACAAACTGTATATTTGGTTGGTTAATTAGCGTTTAATCATTCAACATTCTATCAAAATATTACACCGAATAACTTTGCTTGAAGTCGAAGTTATATCCGACCGACATACCTAAATAAATTTATAGTAGAGTCATAAGGACATAACTATCGGTATTGGAATGCAAAAAGATTTTATAGTCAGTTAGCATTTAACCGAGATATAATAAGAGCATAAGATGAGCAGGCACACTTTGAATTCAAATCAATATAATAAGACGATGAATGGGAGCGTACGTGTTTCGGTTTTAGATTGAATTGAAGTGGACTCGCCTTTGTCTGCCCACTCCGGAACGGGCTCAATATAGAATCAGTATTCAAACAGAATAAGGGTTTTGTTAGGTCCGAACGGAAATTCAGAATAGAAAATAATAAATTTATATGAAACAAGTGTTCATTAGATTAAGTCCATCATGATTTTCTTTACATGTTTAAAGCTTTATTATTTTTATAAGTTTATATTTTTTTGCATAATTTTCAGATATTTATTTCGATTCCAATTTTCAACTTAAGAGTAAAACTTGAATACCTTCTCGAAAGCCTTTCGATAAAAAATTGTACGCATAAACAATTTTTTATTGATAAGAAACTAAACGTCACAAGACATGAGTCCTATTTAACCATCTATGAAGTAATACAAAAACAAAGCAACTGAGGTAATAAATAAGGACAAATTCATCAAGCAGGGGTCGCAATTAATCAATCTACAAAGCGCGAATCTTATCCGAGATCACACCACGTCCGGACAAAAGCAGAAACGACCGCTCGGAACAATGGCTCTTTATAAGCATTAAATCCTTTTAAAAGAAGGGAAAAATAAGCCAGCACTGGAAACACTGGGAGTGCTACCCAAAAATACATTTCACTGCCCGAGAATTTAAGTTACACCAGCTATGTAGGTGTAAAAAGCTTTTGATTGTAACTCTAGCTGGAATGCAATTATTAAAATTCTCAAATGAATCCCTGGGTTTATTTCGCCGCCATTCTTACTCATTTTGGCTTATATCGCAGTTTGACCAATATAATAAAATAACGACTTAGTTAAACTTGTATTTATCTCTCTATGTTCGTTTCTTGTATGATAAGCTGGGATAAACACCTTTTACATCTGCCTGTTCTTGTATTCGACGAGAATGTAATGTTGTGAATCGGGTTTGACATGGTTATCAGAATCGTTATTGAGACCAGGTGCGTCCAACGACAACACGAAAAAAACTTGAAACTTGAGGAATCCTGGTTTCTGTTACGTCCGGCGTCCCTCTTAAATCCTTCGATCTATATCCACTCGTTTTAGGCTTCTGAATCCGTTACGTAATTTTGCCGTGACCGTATGCCCTTTCAGCGGTGCACTGGAGAAATTTTATTCAGGTTTCTGATATTTATTCTCTGATAGTACAAGTCACATGATTAATTAATTATTCAGTATAGTGTGGCATATTTTTGGCTAGATTTCTATGTTTTGGTTTAATTCAGATTAATTTCTGTAAAACTGGAGTACAGCTTCGCGTTTTTGGCATGTTCCAGCTATCGCCCTCAATTTATTTGGCCATTACCACTGGAATTTTCTTCAGTTTTATTGTAATTAAAATTTTTATTAATAATAGTTTTAATTTGCCTTAGCAGATAAATATTTCCTCTCATACCTACTGGAGCGCATATTATTGCTTAACTTCATTAGAAAAATAGTTACAAAGCTCACATATTTAAGCAAGTAAATTTAAGAGTTTTTTTATTTGAATGATGTATGTACAAAAAAAGAAGTTTTTGGTTTCGATGATCAAGTGCTAATAATATTATAATACCTACATTGCAATGTTTTATAATTGCTTGTAAGTACTATAGCATTTTTTTTACAGCAACTCAAACTCATTATTGATTTCAGCTTTTAGTTCACATACTTAATTGAGTTCGAAGCGAAGCTACTAATATAATTTATCAGTTTCTGCTGAGAGGCGTACTCGCTTCTCTGCACTGCAAAACTTAGTTACCTACCAATATGACTTTTAAAGTGACATTTTATGCAGGATGGAGGCAAGCTACTTAATATTAAAACTACCTTATCTCAAAATTATTACTTAAAAATAATAATAATAAGGAATCAAAAAAGGCAAAATCAGGGTTGGGTGAGAAAAAAAGGCGTGGCGTGAGTTTGGGGGAAACAAAAAAAAGATTCTATGTGGTTATTATACAGCTGTAATTAATTGTTAACTATCCAGCAAACAAAGTTCCAAATCGAAGTCCAAATTAAAAAAATATTTAAAGAATCAAAGTCTTTTGTATCACTGTTCTGGTCATGAACAGACGTAATCTCTTACCATCAGGAGAGCGGTTAGCTCGTCTTGTCCTATGTTTACATTAAAAAACAAAGCTCCGTGCAATCTGCTAGCTTCTGGTCTAGTGGTGCGCTCACATCGCTGCATCCATTGTAAGCGCGAGCATCGGATGAATCAGAATCGATGCACTGTTCGCTCAAATAGACTTGGAGATAATTGAAATATAAAAAATATGAAAACGGTCGCCTACAAAGATGATTTTTGGCTTTCAGATCACGTGGTTGGCACATCTGATTCTAATTTCGTTGTACGTGTTATTTTGTTTATAGAAATTATAAAATACAGAATTTATCAAAACGTATCGAATTAAAAATTCAAAAAGTTTATTCACACATAGATTAAGATGAAACAACACATAAATAAGAAAATAATACAAGAAAAATCACTTTGAAAGTTATTTGGATTATGATATTTTTTTCTATCCGGCCTTTCAATGTTAGAAATTAATTCGGCTTTTGCAATTTTCATGACAACCACCTTTCTACGTTGCAGGAAAACCTCTTTGAAATTTAATCCAAGGCAAAGATGGCGTTTCAGTCGTGTTAAGCCTTCACAGGGATAAGGCCACAAAATAAGCGATAAGACTGTTTTAAATGGAAATTTAAGAGCGCTTGCGTTTTATCTCGATTTAACGGAGACCCGACGGCAACGTGAAATAGAAACTAACTTAGTTCCTTCTGAATATAAATAATATATGATAATATCTTGGGACATGAAGATACATACTATCTTTTGTATAATGTTGACGTAGATTTTCAGGCTCGATTTCATTATGAAAAATCACACAACAGTTCACAAAGAATTCGCGTGTCATGTTGACTTTGTAGATTAAACGATAACGAAAGTTTTGTAATATATCTATATAAATATATTTATATTGCTTTTGGTAATTATTACTATGACATGTGTTATGTTATTACCATCGAAATCTGATCAAGAACAAATGTTTCCAACTTCTATTTTATTTTAACATTTGCATCGAACACACATTTTAAAAACATTTCCAAGAGCAGAACACGCCAAACGATATTTTTATTCCAAATCGAAATTCAGAGCCTTGATGGCGTTTTCATATTTTCGATCGCTCGTTTCAGAGCCCGAGTTCGTCCGTGGAACTTCTTATGTAGTTCTTTTGTTCGCAAGACTACCTAAGGCTTATATGTGAAAAAAGAAAGAACTAGTGGTTAGATGCCTAGCTCTATGTGGACTTAGGACTTTGTTACAAATTTGTACCTACATGAATAATTTTATAGTAGAGCGCGAGGTTTATGTTAGAAGTTTACAACCTAACTTTACCTTTTTGAAGAAATTGAATTTTTTCTTGTTAGTAAGTAGTGTAAAACAGGGTTAGGTGTACCAAAGGGATAGAAGTTCCTTTTCCTAAAAACCTTGTTTTCTAAAATCATATGGAAGTAATAATAGGTATTTTTTTTATTTTTCATTCCTTAGGTACCTGTTATTTTATTTACATTTGATTTTCGAAAGTAAAGTTTTTAGGAAAAGGGGCACCTATTTTGGGGCTCCTTTTGGGGCATCTAACTCTATACCTATCAAATCACAAACCTCCCCAAACTGTTTTAATAAAATAAATAAATAACTAAATGGTTAGGTTCTTAAAAATATACATATACCTACCTAAGTGAAAATACAAACACGTTAAATGAAATCGTAAAATATACGTACTATCGACAGGTTTTCAAGAAGAAAAACTTGTAAGCATCCCGTTTCGCTTCACTTAGCCAAGTTTTTCAATTTTCCCAGGCTCAGACTAGATGAGAATGCACTTGGACTAAACTGGAACTAGCATTAGTCTTATAGAACTCGTTTATAACGGTTTTCGTCCTTGCCAGTCCTTGCGAAGCTATTTCTAGACCAAAACTTAGTGGATAAGATCGATATCGTGAATAAATAATATGTTTATTAGTAGGTATTTTACTGCACTGTTTTTATAACTTTAATATTTGCTTAATACATAATGAGATTAGGTATGATCCTTATAGTACGAGATCCCGCTGCAGGATCACTACGTTCACACATCTACATCGAGTAGACGCTTAAAACCTATTTTGTACATAAATGTATGAATAGGAGAGTATATAGGTATTATACCAGCATGCCTATCGAATTTTAGCCACAAGTATTGGTAATTAAATTGTTTTTAATTGATTTTTGAATCAAATTTTAAATAAAAAAAACAAAGTTTTTTAAATAAAATATCATTCCCTTCACAGCAATATACAAATGTAATGATTTTAAAAACATGATGGTTGCCTATTGCATATTATAAAATATGTCATGGAACCAAAGTTAAAATTACTCCATAAATAAATAATAACTAATGGCCAACTAACCCATTTTATTTTAATCTTATCTAAGTACCAAAAAAATATTCGTTTTGCCAATAAAACCTTACATATTTAATAACCAACTTGTATATTCTCCATATATTACTCGTTATAGGAATATATGGCTCCGCAGTACCCATCTTGTTAAAATTACGCTACATTTCCACTCAAGCACCAACCAAGTTACCTTCACAAAGTTAGGCTGAAACTTGATTATAGCATCATTGTGCCACCAGAGGTCTAACTACGTCAGAGGTCGTTCGGGCGGCAAATAGGCCCTTTTGCCCAAGTAGTCATGACGGCCTAAAAACGACCTAACCGGCGAATGATTTAAGGGAGCTTACGCACTTCGCCTGATCCGATTATAATTAAATATGTTGAGAAGAAAATTGGTATTGTATCACTACTTACTCTTAGATATATTTGTGCGTGAACAAAGCTCTACCATTTAAAGTCCATTTAACCTGTATAGGTATTCCAGAACTCACTAATAATAAAAAAATATAAGCCGATTATTTGTCGGTTTTCACGTTTGTACCTATTGCAACACTTCTTGTTGCAGTTAAATAAATAAGTTAAATAAAAGAAGACCGCAAACTGCACTCCAGATACTGCAAATCATGATAAAATTGTACCTATGGATATGTTGATAATGATGATGAAAAAGGCCGGACGTATTTGCAATGCATAAAACATGCAAATAAATAGGTAACAA
This sequence comes from Lobophora halterata, assembly GCA_932526365.1. Lineage (NCBI taxonomy): Eukaryota > Metazoa > Arthropoda > Insecta > Lepidoptera > Geometridae > Lobophora > Lobophora halterata. The sequence goes on from OW052015.1 coordinate 3,256,734, forward strand.
AAGATAAATGATTCTGTACCTGATAACAGCTAATAGAAAGGAATAGCGCCAGATTGTGGGGTGTGCCTCATCATGATAACCTCGACCACTCTGCCAAGACTTGTATCGATTAAGTAGAATTCTCGGATACGGAACGGACACAGTGTACGAGGGCTCTAATCCCAAACATTTTAAGGACCCGTGAAAAATAAATTTAGAGGTAACCTTCTTAGCAGGAATTATTCAGGGATTTCCTTTGGAGATGCTTTTTGAACGATAAATTAATTGTATATCAGGAAAAACAAATACCGCAAAGAGGAAATAAATACTTAAAAAAATGTTTTACAAACATGTTTTTTTTCGATAACATCAACAAATGTTTTCTTTTTGATTGAAAATAACGAGCCATTGGATGTTCCATGGATCATTTATGTAACATCGGAGTGCTTTTATTACAATTTATTTATTTCTGAATCTTTACGTTACGAAACAAAATTTCTCCCGTTTCGTTTTGTCTATAAGCTTTTAAGATACCTTTGTTGAGTCTAATAAATTCAAAGTCTATCAAGAGAGCGAGAGGTGGCAAATATGTTACTTGTCTCGTAATACAAAATCACTCGTAAACCTAATACAACAACTTCAAAAACTTACAAACCTTTGGCAAAGCTTTTAGCTTAGCTAACTTGCCTATTCATTAATCCCTCGAAAACAGAAGCAGAAGCTAATGGAATGTTCCCGAAGCGTCTGTTTGCTCGGCGAATCCGCACGACCTTTAATTAAAAACTGCGGTGTGGAGCTATTAGTATAGTGCACCAGAATACTGGAAAACTTAGTGTGAAACATGGTTGAAGGAATGCATTTTTATTTATTAACTATATGTACTTATATTTACCATTTATATTTACTTTACATTATTAGACTTTTAATAGCCGAAGTAAGACTCACGCGTCATTTACTTACAAGTTTTATTTAGAGCGAGGAGCTCAAGCATTGTCTGCACATAGGTTTAGAACAAAGTGTATGTATGTTTGAAACAAAATGGAAGTACTCTATTAAGCTTAGCATACAAACACTTTGTAAACCTTTCTTGTGAAATTAACATTATTATTTTTTAATATTTTCATTTTCAAGGAAGCTTAAATCTTGATTTTTGCGAAACACAGATCAATAAAGCTTTGTTAACCTTTCTTGTGAAATAAACATTATTATTATTTTATATTTTGATTTTCATGGAAGCTTAAATCTTGATTTTCGCGAAATACAGATCAATATAGGCTCTTAAATATGCAAAGAATGTTGACAATATACGTAACAAAGTCGATTTCATATAAAAGAAGACATATACCAGAGAGATCAATAACAACTAAGTAACTTTTACAGGCTCTGCATAATCAACATTTTCAGTGTTTTAATAATTACAGTTTTCATCATCGACTTAAATGTTTGTCAATTCAACTGAATTTCAGAGGATTCAATTGCACGGTTCATCACACAAATACCAAGTTGCAAAGCAAACACATGCAGCAGACCGTAACATATGGAGCACAAAACACTTCCTGTTTGTGTTGTCACAGTTCTGTGGAGTTTATCCAATTCTGACCAAGGCCTTACTATACATGGATATAGCTACACTAGATTAGATCATTATTCGGAAAATTGATTAGAAACATTTTTAGATATATGTATTACCTTTACCTTTTGTACTTTTTTCTTCTTTCTGGATTACTGAAGGTGTCATATTCCGTAAATTGGTCAAAATATTTTCTTATTCTTAAGCTTTAAATTTAAATTCCAAGCAAATTCATTTTCTACTCATTCTGGTCCGACCTTACCCACTTACTTTTCATACTTTTCCTTTAAGAAAATATAAATTATTTTAAGGGCAGTTGTTATCCCGCATGTGTTTTCTTAAACTACCCCACAGGTCTCTGTTACCCCCCTCTCAACCTTGGGTATTTACCCCGTGCAAATGGAATTTCAATAACACTCTTAGCCAATTTGATGGAGGTCAGCTCAAAGATAGATTGAAGAGATTTGGGTTGGATTATGATGGCATTTTGATTTCACTAAATGTATTTAATTAATTTTAAGCTTGGACCTGGATTTTAGAGTGAAGGTTAGAAACAACCGTATTTAACGACACGTGTGGGAATAATCAAGGTTTTACAAAAATATACACCGACAACCGTTCTTCAACCGACTTCAATCGGACTGTTTTAGTGACCGTAGGCACCACTAAATAAGCAATTTTGTTCACTTTAAAGACTTTTTTTTTTCAGTTATTTTGATTCAAAACTACCAAACCGATTTTGATTTCTACGGAACCATTCTGAAAGTATAGCCTCTCAAACAAAAAAAAAAATTTTAAATCGGTTGATAAACAACAAAGTTCGGAGGTAACAAACATAAAAAAAAACATTCAACCGAATTGATAATCCACCTTTTTTGAAGTCTGTTAAAAATATATCTTTGTGAATAGACATAAAAACAAATACATAAGTAGAGATCTTTCAGTCTAACAAACAAACATTCACACACTCACACCCCTGCACTAGGATTCCCTGTGTCGCAGGTGGCATGGACACATACAAGACATCACAACATCCAAGACCCGAGAACAAACATTTGTGATCGTCACAAATATTTGCCCCGGCCGGGGATCGAACCCGGAACACCAAATTTCGTAGGCAAGGTACTACGTACTACCAACTAAGCCACGGTGTCGTCAGTAGTAGTAGTCTAAGAATGCAGGTCCCTCCATTATCGCCAAGTGTTACTGTACGAATACAAATGTTTACGTGCTTTGTGGCTCTACTATCAAATAATTATGTAATTGATCATCATTCGAAGCTTTCAGGCTTTTAGGCTTTCAGCTAGTAATTATATATTTGAAAGAAATAAAATATATTTATTTTGACTGAAAAACTGAACAAGCACGTAATGTTATTTATGGTATGTAAATAACATTATTACATTGGCTTTGGGGCTAGATGGCATTACGTGAAATGTCCAAACATTATTATTATAATTATTATTTTTGCTGACACATCATTGTTACACATATTACACACCACAAATAATTATGATTAAAAATATTTTTTGTTTTGTGGAAACGAAACCCACAAACGTTGTTCATAACAGTGACATGCATTTTTTTCATCGAGAATCCTCTCCATTAGCGGCCATTTTCCACCGTAACTACTGATGCGGTAAATTTCAGATCATAAAGCTGCAGTCACAATTGCCCATTATTGTCTTCTGCTATGTCGTTGACCTGCGTAAAAGATTTATGTACTTTATATATCTAACGACAAGCTTTTAACTTCGTGGTAGGTTTGTCGCGAGGCTAAATGCAATAGCTTACGTAATAGCGAGTAGACTTAATTTTGTTCTCATAAAAAACCTAGGTAGTCATAAAATACCTATGAATATACTTATGAAAGAAGTAAGACAAAGATGAAAGAATATTTTCCTTTGACTAATAAATTGAAAGGAAAATGAACAAATTAGAAAGGAATTATGGAAGTTTCTGTGAAAACGCTGAGCCATAGATAATTAGGGTAATGGAACATTGGGAGATTCCAATTAAAAGATGACCCAAATTGATAAAATTATACTAAAAATAATGGTTTTTGCTCAAGAACTAAAGAGAAAACTGAAGAGGACCAGATTTTTTGGTTTGCCTCGAATATTTCTGAAGAGCTTCGAGCAAGTGAGGTTTCTTAAAACTTTTGTTTCGTAAGTCTACTACGTGGCCTGATGGAATCCATAAACAAACATAATAAAACCAAAAATTGTAGGTATCATACGATAATATGTTCGCTCATTTCCTTCTTTGAAACTTGCAGAGCAGTTTAGTATAAATAATGATATCAAAGTCGATTTGTTGATCCATAATCTCAGGAACAAAAATTATGGGTTCATTCGAACTCGAAACTTTATAGCATCTCGATTCAAACAGACGGAAGCAATGATGCGTTCGTTCACCGTCTCGCCCCTAATGGACCAGTAAAACTTTAATGCCGAGAAGACTGACCATTCCGCGTTCTAACTAGTACTAGCTATTTATGACCTAAAAGAAAGTGGCTAAGTGCTCAATAATGTTCGAAGGCGCAGTAAACTTGCGAGAAAATTCTAGGTTTTAGACTTTCTTGGTATAAGGAACTTAGGCTTTTTGTAATTATATCGGTGATGCATCTGGTAAGGATGTTGTAGAGAATCCGAAATATCGCATAGGCTTGTCCAACACTTAGGTACGTTATCAGCAGAGTCTCTGCTTCCTTCGTAGATATAATATAAAGCATGGTTTTTATTTTAGTAGCATAATAATTTTCTCTGTAGTACTTAATAGCGATAGCGTCTAAATTAGCAAGACGTTGTTCAATAGATAAAGCACACTTAGAATTGAAGACGTCGTTACGTAGAGACGGTCGATTCATCCCCCTATCTTACTCGAAACAGGTAACGTTTAATGAATTTATCTTGTCAGGGGGAACATTAACCAAGTTTGGGAACAAATTACGGGCGCAAACTTGTGTCGCACCTTTCAAGTTCGCAATTACGAAGGCATTGCCCGAATTCCGTGTGTACGTGCTTCTTGGCTTCTCGTCGCACGTATCGTCTTCCGTTTTGGCGCAAACGAGTTGAGATAGCCTTTTATTGCTTGACAAGATGCCAGCTCTCCCATATAGGTACTAAAAGAATCAATGTACACTTCTCCTAACTCCATGTACTCCGACTTAAAATGAGCTTCGAATCAATATTTCCGAAAGTGTCAACGTGTTCCATGTTGACGGTGTTCGCTTCTCGACACTCGTGCCAGCCTCGCGCTGTTCCGTTTTATTAAATGCCACTTTATTGCCGCTCTCTGATGCCGTAAAAGCCTCCACAAGTACCCCTACTTTTGTAAAATAAAACTGAAATATTTCGGCGCCCGCCGTCTTCGTTTTATCTAGGAGTGTTGGAGCTTCGCAAGTTTCGCAACATTGTCTGTTGTTTTATGTTTTGCTGGCTCTTCGGTTTTATATCACGTCGTTTGTATTATGCACCCCTTCCTCTTTGTTTCGAGCCGTTGGACCTTGATTTGGGAGTCTTCTGTTTGCGGAATATACTTTGTTGACCTCCGCTTCTTATACAAATTTTCCGGAATACGCACCGCTGGCATTGTATAAATAACAAAGTTTTATGAAGCTATATTAGCTATGTTTGAGTGGTCTGGTACCAGGTTCGCAGCGGCCGTGAGAGGTAGCGAGTGTCACCACACCGCTGCTGTGAAACGGAGCATGTAGGTTAAGGGTGCTTGGCGCTTTGTTAGCGCGCTCTAATCACTGCCGGCCCTCAACGCCACGCGACTCGAGGGCTCGTGGCGCACTAGCGTTTTGTGTCTCTTCTCTATGCGGATCTTCCATGCCGAGAAAAAGTTGATATTTAACAATGTTACGGCAAGTTTTGACTATGTTTACCATGTATTATTCAGTGAGGTATGTGACTCTATTTTATACATTCATAAGAACCGTCTGTAACAACCTTACTTGAGACAAATAAATCATTAATACATTCATTGTTATTGTTATTCATTGTATGTTGGGAATAGATTGGTCCAATTTTTCTTCCCATTTTGATGATTCTATTAAACATGTTGAGTACCTAATGAACTCGTTAGTATAATCCATTAAGAAATTAACATCCAAGACTAGAAGACTCCAGGCAAATTGGTAACAACGCCAATAAGTAAGATAAATAGCAACATAAATAGGCTTCCACAATCAAAGCGGAACACGATCTGTGTTTACGATTACCAATAAATCACAAAAAGCAATCCTATCTCTCTCATTTGGCGGAACATGGAAACTACTGGCCACAATCCAAGGTAGAGCTGTAAGTTTCCTAATCGTAGCCTGTGCCATATTTTGGGGTAAACAGGACCAAAACGCGAGCCATGGCCAACTTTGATATGCTGCTGAATTGGAGGAATCGTTGCATAAATATGCGAATAGCGATAGGAATAAGGTCTAGAATGCGGCGGCAGCTGTTTCGGCATCAGAAATATGCCAGCCAGAGATACGACTTTCGCATCCATTATTGTTTTGGAGAAATTTATAGCTCGATGCTGACCGTGTCTTGAATTTGTAATTGGATTTCATGAGAGCATTCGTTTGCGAATTTCCTTATAGCTTTTGTGAAAAAGTTATGATTACGGTTTTGTTTTCAAGTGTCGTTGAATTTGTTATTGTTTTTGACTGGATTTGAGGCTGCGGGAAATTAAAAAGGAAAATAATGGACAGAATAATAAACAAGAAATTAATAAAAATCCAAGCAATTACTTTTAGTAGTACTTGGTGACGTTAAATGTATTTGCCTATAAAGGTTATTAATGAATTAATTCCGCTTGTCTTTTGACTTAACATTTCCAATGAAGGGGGAACAACGAGGGGGTGGTAAAACTCATTTCCGGTAGCGTGCGGAAGCCGAGGCGGCCAAAAGGAAAAAAAATAATAAGCAAACTCCTTCAAATTATTCATACCTATTAAATTGTTTTGATTTTCTGCTTCGACCGCGAGAGGTGCTTTCAAATCGAAATTGTTGTTTTGAATTATATTTATTATTAAATACGCAACAGTTCTAGCAAAAAAAATTAGCGTAGCCGGGCACGACGAGCATAAAAGCAGATGGAATATGTCTTGAATGGCGACACTCTGCACTCGCACTAAATATAAAAAAACATTTTTTTGGAGATTTCACACAGCGCCATCTAGCCCCAAACTAAGCAGTGCTTGTACTATGAGAACCAGATAACTGATATAATACCTACTTAAAGACTTTCTTTTGAAAAAACATACATAATTAATACATAGAAAACACCCAGACACAGAAAAACACTCGTTGTTTATCACACAAAAGTATGTCCTGAGCGGGAATCGAACCCGCGACATCGGCGTGGCAGTCCAACACACTTGCCACTCGACCATCAGTGTCGTACAGTAAGTACTACACAAGAGCTGCGCTGTTAGCCTACTTAGGTGTACAAGATTAGGTTCCTACATATCACCTAAAAAGCTAGCACCAAATGCAGGTGCAAATAAGCCTCGAATAATCCGCATGGCATCAAAAATGTCGCATTTGAATTGGTGTGGCTTCGGATCAGGGATGCGCATGTGACGTCACCGGCCTGGCTGGCATCCAGGAGGCACACCAATTCCAACATTACAGCCTTGTTGACCTATTTCAATATTTTATACATTCATTTCATGCTGCCGAAACGTGTTCGAGCCCAGAACGAACATTAATTTTGTAGTCTTCTATAAAAGAAATTGTCTAGGAAATCCTTCATCGGATCCATCGCTTTGAAGCGCTTTTCTTTTTTATTTAGCTTCGTCGCGATCGAAGAAATCAAGGTTCTTTGAACTATCTATGAAAAAATATCACGCTATTCTGCCGGTTTTCTTGTTCCGAAGAGATATTCTATATCTCTCTAGCTACTGTAAGTGCGGTAGACCAGCGTATTTTGCTCGCGCGTATTCGAGCGTATTAGTACTCGCGATACTTCAAAAGCCGAACGCGCTATACTGGTGTTTATGCTCGTTATTTTCTAGCGAGTGTCAGTAGCACGAGGCGTCAGGTATCGTCCTAATCTCAGAAGAATTATAGGTATATCCAATCTCTTTGGTCTTATTAGTACGATGACACACGGTTTTTTTACAAGCTACAAGCCAGCTTTACGCTTGTAGCGTGTAAAGTCGCGCAGAGTCATCGGCGTTTTTCAAATCTGCTTCTTTAAAATCCGCTTGTGAAAAATTAGAAGGCCGGGCTAATTTATACGCCATGTGCGTGTAGACTTGTAGCTTTTATAAAGCCGTTTTCCGTGTCATCATCGCTTCCGTGTTGGCTTGTAACGAGTATCTTTACGTATGACACACTCGCTAGCTACTTCGCTTCTGAACGTGTAGAAAATTTGGTGTGTCATCGACAAACACTAACACGCTCACACGCTAGCTTTTAAACTCGCCAACAATCAGCTTGTAAAAAAGCTTGCATGTCATCGACGCTTAATAATAGAACGCGACAAAACACGAGCGGCGAATCCGATAATCTGAAACTGCACCTATAGACGTCTTCGTAGTGTTCGCATCAAAGTCACAGCTTTCTATTTATTTGGGTAACTTTGTTTGTTGTTATGTTAGTGACGCCGCGCTGGTACAAAGCTATCTCTAGCACTTTGTTTCGACACAGGCGCCTTTGAAAGCGGATAGTCAAAGACATAGTCGGTGCGTTGAAGTCATTTTTCTTGTACCAAATTAAGCTACTGAAATTAAATTAAATTGAGAATGTGTTGTACTCTGTACACGGCAGTTCCTACTCGTATTTTTATGAGTAAATTATTAATAATAATAATTAGTAATTATGTTTTGTATTGTAGTAATAAATTATTATGTTTTGAGTTATTGTGTCATATGAGATTTAATAGGTTGCATTTGGTGCAAATATTAGCGCAAATAAATTATGTTTAATTCAATGTGTTTTATTCGTTTCAGGTAAGGATTGCTCTTGGAGGAGAATGAAACTTACAGGATGTTGAGAAGGCAACAGATATTTACATTAACCTTGATATAGCAAAAGCAGGTAGTGTTGTATCATGGTGAAGACCCATAAACCCATATCACATTGACGTGTTATGTTAAAATTCCAAAAGGATTGTAATTGTGTTCGCAATGTAGCTAATTATTTTTAATTATCCTCGCGACAGCGACGTGACGGCTCCATCTTAAATATTCATTCGATGAATTTTCATCATTATTTTTCAAGAGACTTGTAACCTAATTTCAGGGTAATAAGCCTTGCGGGACGCCGCTAACAATGCGGCGTTCACGCGGGTAATTAACACTTTCTCTTCTCTTATTGATAACTTTAATTCGATAAAAACTTTGTATAAGAGGACGTGGTGGCCCAAATATATATAACCCTTGCCTTGCAATCTAATGGTCGCGGGTTCGGATTCCGGCGGCAGTGTATGTAATCTAGGCGATTCTTCTTCTTCTGAATTTATGAATCAGCTAAATTTTTACTTCTTACTTGAAAATTTGGTGGGTTCCCATTTCCCATCGACTACCTAAACCCCAAACGAGTAACAGTGTGATGGGTTTTTTTCCCATTGAGTGCCACTGTTACTCGATGGGAATAAAATAATAGAAACGATGTTACTCGATGGGAATAAAGTGTCACACTTGATTATTGGTAATGATGATTTAGATAATATTTCTGACTCATTTTAGCTATTATGTTGAACACTGAAATAATATCGTAAGATTTGAAAATAAGTTGGATACTATTCATAAAAAAAATAATTTAAGTACTGTATCGATGCAGATTAGCACCACCAAGTATTTTCAAATTGTGTTTACCTAACTTCGTGTATTGTGGTGACTCCGTTTTCCGCAATTGGACTCGTTAGGCGGTCCTTTTATGTAACTTCGTGTATTCCAAGTTTCGTATAATATTTCACGTCTTTGGTGTCACAAGATCCACATTTCAGATCTAATCTGCGAGATGGACTGCTGTTATATTTTTATTGTCCCTATAAAACCGAGGCGTGACTTTGTTTAATAAATTCACTCTACCCTCTGTCTGGAATAACAAATTGATGTTTTATTAGGTTATCTTATGTTAAGTAAACTTAATTATTATTATATTTTATAGCTATTATTTTTCACAATAGTCAATCTATTTTCAAATCAATAATTATTGGAAGGAATTACACTATATATAAATATTAATTCAAACAATTTTATAAATATTAATAAAATTGTTTGAATTATCGTAATACAAGGTCTCCACGATACAGGCTTGCCTAGTGTGGGGCCGTTAATAAATACAAATATGTTTGAATCTCTCTACAAAATGCACTGTTAATCATAGTAAATACACTTAGCTTTATTTAATTTTAGCTTGGGTAGCGTAGCTAATAAATTTGTTTTGTTAGTAAATATTTTTTTTTTCATTTTATCAATTTAAAAATATAGACGGTTTTATCGTCGTTTTTTAATCATAAGTTCGCAAAGCGACAATATTTTACAAAATTAGTTTTAAGGTATTACCGAAGAATAAGTAATATTATTATATGTATTACTTGTAACGTTTAACTAGTTTCCTTACACTTTTTATTTAAATAAGCATGTTAGGTAGAGCACAGTTAAAATAATATGCAAGTACATACTCTACAAAACCAAAAAATTAAAACTATCCGCGATTAACCCTGAAGATCACAATAAATTTCACCCGGGTATATCACACGCTTCAAATTAATCAGGTGCGAGCGAGAGAACGGAAAATTATTTCATTTCCTTTACGTGCTGACACGCTGGCTGGTTCATCTCTCTACACAGCGCTTGGTAAAAGAGCTGGTAAATTTTCATTGCTATGGCTTGTTCTTATAGGTTTTGTTAGTTTACTTTGAAAATCAATAAGAGCAAATTTATACTGCAGAATCTACAAAAACTAAAAGTAAAACTTGTACCTAAATATTATTTTGGTCGAGTTTTTTGACAAATCAATAAAATAAATTTTGTTCTTTCTTATTGTTCTTCAAATACATTCGAATTGCCTTTCATACCTTCAAGTCATCTTACAATAACTTGTGAAGCTGTTTGTTTGAGCTGCGACCGGATATTAAGAATGATACGACCCGGATATAAAACGATTTGAACGCCCCATTACATTGCCACTATTTTTCTTAATTTTCTGAGGCAATATAATATCTCAAATGGAATTTGCGATGATGTTCCGGTGTTGGGCGAATACCAACTACCCAGGTACTATTACTTATTAAATTTATTGTGAGTACGGTATAGCCTGGGTATATTATCAATCAAATCAAATCAAAATTGTTTATTTCAATGACACCATATTTTGTTAGTTCCTAAGGCTTATTCTAATGTTAGTAACACATTAAAAATTATTTATCATTATACATAACCAGAGTCAAAGATAAAATAGTATAAATTGAAATTAAGTTGATGTACCTAGCATTTTATCCAGCCTATATTTTTATTTTTATATTTTTTATTAGGAATACACAGGAAGGGCTGACAGATTACTCCAAAACGCCCAAACGTTTTTATACTTAAACTTAATGCTAAACTTACTTATTATTTACAAATTACAAAAGTGTTATTGATTGTTAATAATGTAAAATATTCATGTATACTATACTATAGCCTTATTTTTATTGTTTTTTTGTGTTCAGTGCGTATTGCAGTCATTATCTTCTTACGAACCAGTGTGCATATTTTATCTGGCTATTGAAGCAAAGAAAACATTGATCTCCCTATTTTTTTCAAATATTTATAATGAACGCTGTCTAATAAGATTTCTAGTAGATTAAATTAGTTCTTGTCCTTTGAGCATTATGCAACAGGCGTGATTAATACCCGGGTGGGTCGTGTTCACCCGGCCGGTTCATCAGTATTCGGCCGGGTGGCCTCATCAGGCGTCCGCATTATTCGAGCTACGAAGCTCACAAGGATAGCTAGACCAAGTTATCATAATATCAGTAATAATAGTCGAATCATTTAAAAAATATTTTTCTCCCTTTCGTAAAAGTTCGTAATATCAGTGCGCAATGGTTCAGGTTTTATGTATGGATGAATGAAGTACCTACTTTATTAGCGTAAATACATTGGATCTTGGGATAGGCTATCTATAGGCTAACTAATCTAATTTAAATGTAAAGATGGTCTGAAACATCGAACATCAAAAGCTGGACGACCATCCCTGTCGGACGGAAAATAGAACGGAATGGTTCATTCCTTTTCAATTCAATTCAAATCTTTTATTTCGGTATTACACCATATTTTGTTAATATAAGGCTTATTCTAAGGTTAAGGTTTCTTTGCTTCCCTCTTCCTCCTCATCTTCCTTTCGGAATGGAAGATGTAACAATGATAATTTAATTTAAAAAACAGTGTGATTCCATCAGATGCAAGTAAATAAATCAAGGTTTTACAAAAATATACAACAACCAACTTCAATCGGATCTAGTGACCGCAGGCACCACTGAAAAAACCCAGAGAAGCAACATTTTGAATGAATGAATGAATGATTTATATGTCTCAAGTATGGTATCTTTGTTCACTTCAACGATTTTTTTTTCAGTTATTTAGATTTAACAACTAAAGAATTTTTAAAATCGGTCTTAAAACAACAAAGTTTTGAGGTAACTAACATAAAAAAATATATTCAACCAGATTGAGAACCTCCTCCTTTTTTGAAGTCGGTTGAAAATAAGTAAAAACCTGGCGTAGTATTGGAAACTGAGCTATCAAAATTATGACTGACCTATCAATATTCAAAATTCAGTGTCGGTCGTTTCCACAGTTATGCTAAAAAAATACGTTCTTTTTATGTGATACTTATATTCTGTGTTTTAACCTGATATTCAGGTAAAGGACTACATAACGTTTGTTAGTTTGATCCTGAGGAAACAAACTGTTCCGAGATGGTTTGTGTCGCTACATTTGGAAGGTTGTTTGCATAGCGTCCGGTTTCATTCGGGTGATCGGAAACATATTGTTGTTTACTGTGGTTTGGTCGTGGGACATATTTATGGATGGGAAAGCATCTATTCATAACTAAATATTTTTGGATTAGTAAGAAAAAAAATTGGTTGTCTGTAAAGTTGGTTTACGGACGATAGTTTATCGCAACGGGACAATGAGCGTTACCGGACAATGACAGCGTTACCGGACAACGTTTGCAACAACTTGATGTCAACGTTTTCGTGCATGCAGCCGGCGTTCATCGATTTATTAGACGTACGAGTAGTCACGTCAAAAATTTTTTTTCAAAAAGCTATGCTCAAATACTCTACTACAGTAAACATGTTACATTTTACACACACTTTGCTCTTTTAGCTGTTGAGCTAAGGAAATTGTTGGAGCGTATATTAGATATTTTCATTCAAAACGCGTGTTCCAATTACCAGGAACCTTCGCAGGTTTCAAAATCTGCAAACGAAAATATTGCGAAGGTTTGAACGAACCAGATTTAGTTAGAACAGGCTTGAAACAGATTTTTTTCAGCGATATCTTCGAGGTATAAGTTTAGGTTTACACTTCTCGGTCTCAGCTTTAATTTATATTTCATGCAGAATAAAGAGAATAAACCTTATCTTTGTAATTTCAAATTATTTATAAAACTACAATAATATTAATCTTGTGATTATTAAAAAGGGTGACTTGTAAATGCGATGGATACTGGATAGGTATACCTAGAGACTAGCCAAGTCTGTAGAGGCATCAAACTATGAGGTCTTTTATAGAATTCTTCTTCTGATCTTCTTCTTTTTCTTATCGTGTCCCTAGTTATTTCTTACCAGTGTGGTGAAAGGATTTGAAGTGCGCCACGAAGAGGCTCCTTTCGTGCACTTGACACATGTTTTGGAACTTTTGAGTCGGTTGATGCCGGTTCCCTCACGATGTTTTCCTTCACCATTAAGCAGGTGTTTAAATGCTAACATAAATTTATCGAACAGAAAAATCCATTGATGTAGGTCCAGGTTCAAACCTACGACCTTCGGGTCGAAAGTCGAGGCACATCCCACTCGGCCAACACGGCTTTTACAGAAACTTTTTACAGAATAAGAAAACGGGGTATTTTATTTAGAAGTCCTGTGGAGTGAAACTATAAACACTAAAATGCTATTCCCTGTCCTGAAATGTTTCCGCTGAACGGACTTGTTTTTCCAGTTTGAAAGCAGAACTTTGTTTCGTTCGGAAAGATGCCGGTCTTTTTCGTTTTGTTGCTGAAAAACGATCGGAATTGCTATTGAGTTGGATAGTTCCGTTGTTGAAGGCCGTCAATGTGCTGAAGCAAATTACAAAATGTTGAAGGAAGTTCTAAATATTTTTTTTATGTGTAACATCTTTCCTCTCGCTTTCTGTAAATTTGTGGCAGTGATTTCGTGAAATGTAACGGATGTTTGTAACAGGAATTAAGCTGTCAGATGGTACCAACCGCAAAAACATGACGAACAATCTTTCCTAAAAGACTACTGTATGGCTCGCTCGTTTTTTTTTTATAATAGATTTTAATATTCACTTGCTCTTTTTTTATAATAGATTTCAATATTCAAGCTTAATAAAATTGTTATGGACACCACTAAACACCAGTTCGAATAATAAGTATTATCATTTCACATTTCTAAAAAAAAAAATTTTAGACCAATCTATGAATAATCTTTCGAAAATTATATGACACTTACAATAATAATATTATATGGAATAGACGATCGTTAAATAAAAAACTGCTATTAGGCGCCATTTTTTTAATATGGCAGTGGGATTTCAAAATATACGAGGGGGTAAAGTCGAAATTCTGAAAGAGCACATCGAAATGTATAGAATCAACCATTTTCAAAACTCTCCGGGAGTTTTTTTCATTCCAAAAAAGAAACTACCAAAATATGATTGTACTATAAATACAAGTAAAAGAGTAAAATTCCTTTTTTTAGCATTCGGTTAAGCAACATTGAGCTTTTTATAATTGTGCAAAATCAATGCTTACAAACCTCAAAGTCTCCTTGATGAGAAAAATATTTAGCACCGTTACAATCGTTATTGAATTAGCCTCAAAGGACCACCAGGGTTTCAATGTTTCGTACATAACTTTATAGCCTCTCGAGTCAGCTTTGCGTATAATTAAACAGCTACATTGTACCCCCAGTGTTATGGCCAATAGGAAACATGAACATTAATTTCGCGCAAAATTCATAAAGTTCATAGGCAAGTTATGAACGGTTCCCTGCACGTAAAGCACTTCTAATTGCGAAGTTGAGAGCTTAATTTGGGCACAAGTTTTCCCGGCCCTCATAAATTCCTGTAAGTTTTCCCCTAGCCTCCACACATCCTTAGTTAAGTAGGATTTCGCGCGGGCAAACGGAAAAGTAGGTAATCCTAATAATAGGTATCTATATATTATAGGCTAGTATAGAAAGTATTCTCAGTAGGTATTTAGGCTGTTACCTGTTCATTGTTTATTGGTAATCAACAGCATACATAACATGAACATAATCTTAAATATAGAATAAGTAACAATGCAAATTATAGAGTAATATCATAGGTAATATCAATGCGAGTTTATTACATACCTACATGAAATAGAGGACGTGGTGGCCGAGTGGATGAGGCCCTTGCCTGACGATCTGTAGTCGCGGGTTAAAATCCCGCTGGCAGTCATGCGTAAATGGGTTTTTTCAGTCGAAAAAATCTATGTATGCATCCCACGTTCTCGCAACGGTAAAGGAAAACATCGTGTGGAAACCGGCATGTCACAGAAAAAAAATGTTCTATGGCATGTGACATCCACCAATCCGCATTGGGTCCGCGTGGTGGATTAAGACCTATTCGCTCTCTTACCGAGAGTAGGCCTGAGTCCCAGCAGAGGGAACATTATAGGCTGATTATGCTATACTACATGAAATTTGACTTACTGACTGTTATAACCCGCAGGTTGTAGGTTGTAAGCTACTACATTACAAAATTACCTATTGGTATTTACTTACATGGCGTCCCAAAGGATGAAAGAGATTGGAGATAAATAAAGGGTCCTAAAAGAATTATAGTGCTAGTTTTCAGCTAGTCAGACCTATACCTAGACTAGACTACTTAAATAAATAAAACCTTTTATGAGACTGAAGGGGAAAGTTACTCACCAAAATAATTCCCATGTAGGATTAAAATCTTTGCATGCCTTCTCAACGTGGAAAATCTCTACCACGTTACTATTGAAAAGTCAGTAATACACGAGTTATTAGTAATAAGTAATTACTGTTAGGGGTTGGGTTGCCTCCCCTGCAATATTCTGTTTATATGGCCAGTACCAACGCAGCGCCAGATATTCTACTGCAAAGCAGTAATGTGTTAGCATTACTATGTTCTGGTTTGAAGGGCACTATAGCAAGTGTAATTACTTGGGCTTCCGTGACTGATCAGAAGGAAACAACGTTAGGTTCGTCTAAGAAAATGGAAAATTGTGAAGTGTAGAATGAATGAATTAATGAGAAGATCACTTTATTGTAACAAAGAACTTAGATACAGATACTGACAAGTTATAAGTAAAGGATGTAAAATAGCAAGTACAGTGTTATACGTTGGTACTTACTTACTTTCTCATTTTATTACTGGTCCAAGATAATATGGTGGTAAATAACAGGCAGCAAAACGCTGGCTGGAGAATGGTCTAACATTAGCTACGACAGTTTTATAACCTAAAACAGTTAGAAACGGCTGTTCTTAAACCCGGAACACCTTGGAAAATTCTGTTTCAGACTTAGTTTACGACTGACATTTATCTTGTTCATTTCAGTCGTAATTTGAAGCGCGTTTAGATCTAGGTTTAGAATTATAAGTCCCTTTACTATTAACTTCGTCTACAAGGTAAAGTAAATGGAAATGTTCTTCTAGGCAAGCATATTATAACGTCGACTGCACCGTCGCTATCGTGGAAAAACTAACTTGCTTGATTCGAGTAAACATCAAAGCAAAGCACTTAAAGCATTACTGTGTTCTGGTTTGAACGGCACTGTAGATAGTTAAGATACTGGGCTTTGAGATTGACTATCAAAATGTCACTAGGGGCAGTGTTGCACCAGCCTAAGCGAATTCAAAGTCCTGTTTTGGTCATGGGCAGGCTTGATCTCTTACAATCAGGAGAGCTCGTCTCATCACTTGTAAACAAAAAAAAACTGGTGGTTAGATTATTAAGGTGGAAATAAAGAATTAAGGGATGCGCTACGTCACCGTCGTCGTCGAGTCGCCAAGCGCTAAGCGCTAGCTTGTTTCATGACCTAAAGTGATCAAAACTTTATTATCCTAGAATGCGCTAATATTACGTAGGTATTTTAAGTACATACTCGTACTTAACATCATTTGAAATAGAGCACGTGCCACGACTGAGCCGACGAACGCCTTCGCGAAGCCTTAAATTGTAATGAGGCTACGTGACACACCTACTTATTTAAATGAAAAAGCTTTTAAAAGGACGTCTTACACGCAAGAATTTTGCATAAATACTCAGTGCTTTTACACTTTGAGTAAGCATATTTTAATAATAATAATAATGTCTGGACATTTCACACAATACCATCTAGCCCCAAACTAATCAACCATTATACTATCGAAACCAGATAACTGATAGAATACTTATACAAATACTTTTTTTCTGTAAATACAATAAAACACTTACACCCATATTCTAAGTTGTTTTTTTTTTTTTTTTTTTTTTTTTTTTTTTTTTTTACTAAGTATAGGCTTGCGCTTGACCACCATCTCACCTGATGGTAAGTGACGATGTGGTCGACGATGTAGCACGCTTACCTAGAATAATCCTATTCACTCTTGCCTTGAAGACACCCAAATTATAGTGATCGGGAAACACTGACGCCGGCAGAGCATTCCATTCCTTGGCGGTTCGCATAATGAAAGTGGAAGCAAAGCGCTTTGTGCGAATACATGGTATGTCCACTATATAGGGATGGCGCAATCCCGAGCGTCTGGTCGTCCGATGGTGGAACGGTGATGGCGGAACTAAGTCATGTAGTTCCAGCGCACACTCTCCGAAATGCAATCTATAGAACACCGACAGGCAGGCGACTTTACGACGGTGTTCTAGACTCTGGAGCTTCGTCATTACCAGTGAGTCATCGCCTATGAGTCTTTTGGCTCTTCGTTCAATGAAATCCAAAGCTTCCAGCTGGTACTTAGCCGAGCCATCCCACAAATGGCAGCAGTACTCCATACACGATCGGACTTGTGCTTGGTAGAGTGTGAGCAACTGTCCCGGTGTGAAGTACCGCCTTACTTTGCTAAGAACGCCCAGCTTCATGGCCGCAACTTTGGCCTTGGACTCAATGAACGGGCCGAAGTTAAGGTTTGCCGTTAAGTGAATGCCTAAGAGCTCAAGGCGGTTCGTCACCGGTAAAGATGCATTTAGAAAAGTAGGAGTCAGATCAAGAGGACTCTTTTTTGCGGAGAAGAGACACACCTGCGTTTTACTGGCATTGAATCGGACAAGATTGGCTTCGCCCCAGTGAGCTACTGCCTCAAGAGCACGATTCATGCGATCCACCATATCTCTTCGTTGAGAGCTGATGTCTACCTTGCTCGCCCGTGCGTTGGAAGTGTATCTTTCCACAACTGTGCTGTCGTCTGCATATCCAAAGATACCTGGTTTGAGCAGGTCGTTAATGTGCAGCAAGAATAGCGTTGCAGAAAGTACAGACCCCTGAGGTACCCCGGCATTTATGGCCATTCGGTCGGAGGAGCATCCTTCAAGAACCACTCGTATCGACCTTTCCCTCAAAAAGTCAGCGATCCAGTTACACAGGCCAGGAGGTAGTCCGAAGGAGGGAAGCTTGCACAGAAGGCTGTCATGCCAGACCCTATCAAAGGCTTTCGAGATGTCAAGTGACACAGCTAGGGCTTCCCCATGCCTCTCGATTGCCTCGCTCCATATGTGTGTGGCATATACAAGAAGATCTCCAGTAGACCGAGCTCGGCGAAATCCGTATTGTCGGTCACTGAGGAGGTCATAATCTTCAAGATACGCCATGAGCCTACCATTCAGTACTCGTTCCATGGTCTTACAGAGGATAGAGGTGACTGAGATGGGTCTGTAGTTAGATGGATCAGCTCGACTTCCCTTTTTCGGTACGGGTTGGACGTTTGCAAGCTTCCAGGACTTTGGAACTTGCTCAGTTGTAAGAGATAGGCGGTACAGGCGGGTCAATATTGGAGACAACTCTGGTGCACAGGTTTTCAGTACTAATGCAGGTATGCCGTCAGGTCCACTAGCTTTGTTCACGTCTAGAAGGCGCAGAGCTTTAAGAACCTCTTTTTGGCGGATGCGGATTTCCGGCATTGAAGCCTCGCATCGAGGTAAGCTAGAAGGTATTTCGCCTTTTGTATCTAAGCGTGAAGACTCCGCGAAGAGAGAAGCGAATAAGTTCGCTTTCTCCTCAGCAGTGTGGGCTAGTGTTCCGTCAGGTTTTTGCATTGGAGGGAGTGAAGAGTGGCCGAAGTTCGTCTCAACTGACTTTGCGAGGGACCAAAAAGCTTTGCTACCCGCTGGGTATGAAGCAAGACGCTTCCCGATCCGGCGTATATGGTTAAAACGAGCTCTGCATAGGGTCTTCTTGCATAACTTGGAAGCAATATTGTAAGCTCTCTTCTTTAGGCTTAAGTCCGATGCTTTGCGGTTTCTAGCATCAACCCAGGCTAAAAATGCTTCCTGCTTACGCGCTTCCGCACGACAGCATTCAGCATCAAACCACGGGCGAGCTTTGCTGGAGAGTGATTTGTCGGCATAGGGTATGAAATATTCCATACCTTGATGCAGCACATCTACAACAGCATCCGCGCAGGTCGAAGGATCACTAGAAGAGAAGCAGTGCTGCCAAGGATAGGATGCAAAGAAGTGTCGCATTTCATCCCAGTCTGCTGACTTATATCGCCATACTCGCCTAGATCCCTTTGAGCTCGGATCCGGAGGAGAGTATGTAGATGCAGATTTCACCATGCAGTGGTCGGAGCTTCCAAGCGGTGAGGATACCGACACTGAGTATCGGTCTGGATCGGTTGTCAGCAGAAGGTCAAGGCAGTTTGCAGTGTGGCTATCAACGTCCGGTACCCGAGTAGCTTCTTGGACCAGTTGAGTGAGACTAAGCGATAAGGCTAGCTTGTACGCTTCTCTCCCAGCATGGTCAGTGCTCTGGTATGGAAACAACCATTCCTGGTGGTGTGCATTAAAGTCCCCCAGAAACACCATTTGCGCGGAAGGGTACCGCTGCTGAGCCACATCGGCCGCTTCACTCAGATAGTTCATGAGTGCGGTTGTCTCGCTATCTCCACTGTGCGAACGGTAAACACCAGCGTAAAGAATTTTCTCGACGCCGATGTCCACAAGGATCCATAGCACGGAGAATTTAGGATCTTCAAGGTTGCGGAGACGCTTACAACAAATGTCATCACGGGCATAGAGGCAAATGCCAGCACGTGCCTTAAAATTGTGCTCCAGATTATATCCCGGGTAAGTAAGGTAAGCCACGTTAGACGGTTTCGCAATTTGCGTCTCCGTGAGGAACAACAGATGTGGTTTAACAGTCTCAAGATGGTGATGGACCGGGTTGAGATTTGAGTGCAAGCCCCTGATGTTACTGAGGTGCACTTGAAGTGAGAGGAAGTGCATCCGCTGTTTAAACCTTCTATTGTTTCTCGAACCTTTCATTATTTTTTGGAGTGTAAGTTAGGAAGGAAGACGGCAGTAGGACAAGGTACCGCTTTTTAGACCCGCGACACACACCAAATCGACGCACCATTGGGGAACTAGGCGGGAGACTGCGGGGACGCCCGAACCCCCCCGGAAGTGGCTATCGGGTCCTCTCGTCCGGTCGCCAACCGGCACGATAGAGCACCCCGGGATTTTTCGCAAGGCGGCGAGGCAGCCTTTCACGAGTGGCTAGCTCGCTACTTGGGCCCCCTACAACCTGCGGTCGGCCAGCGGAGCACCGTGCTTCGGATCCCGCTACCCTCCGCGACTAGCTACCCGGTGCGAAGATATTGACGTGTAGTCAGAATCGGTCCATAGTCGGCGGCATAGAAACTGACCCGACCCATCCTCCACATGGTTTCACTAGACATCATGCCGGAACACGACAGGGTCGTTTGGCGGCATGGTTTTGTCTAGTGGGTGGTAACTAACCCCGGCTAAAGCCTCCCACCAGAATACGGAACTGTCTTTTTGCACCAACCAGGGAACACGTGTAGGCACGTTTGAGGCCAAACCTACGGACGTAGACAGCTGAAGTTCCCCATTGTTTTTTTCACTCAAGGGAATACTTACGTAAAATGGTCGCCGCTTTAATAAAGGTTCGGCTGTCACCTGTCAATATAAGAATTTACTTGAGTGAAAAAAATCGACTTAGAATATGGGTGTTACACCCATATTCACTTGAGTGAAAAAAACGACTTAGAATATGGGTGTCATACTCAGGACCTGACATATTTAACCTGCCTGCCTGACTGACTGAAAGACAACGCACAGGCTAATCCACTGAACGTGGCTTGAAATTTGCATGTTACATTAGTCAAGAAGTGCAAGCGCGTACCTTAGTACGGGCTTGCGTACGTTGCACGTTGTAGTGCGTTGCGAACAATCAAATTCCTTTTAAGAAAGGCAACTCAAGCAAAGTTTAGGGTATCATAATCATAGCATAATCAGCCTATAATGTTCCCACTGCTGGGACTCAGGCAGGCTACTCTCGGCAGAAGAGCGAATGGGTCTTAATCCACCACGCGGACCCAATGCGGATTGGTGGATGTCACATGACAAAGAATTTTTTTTTTCTATCCTTTGACATGCCGGTTTCCTTTCGATATTTTCCTTCACTGTTGCGAGAACGTTGGATGCATACATAGATTTTTTCGACCGAAAAATCCCATTTACGCATGACTGCCACTGGGATTCGAACCCGCGACCATTAGATCGCAAGGCAAGGGCCTCATCCACTCGGCCACCACGTCCTCTCATCTTCAGTCCTTTGAAGGTATCAGCTAGTATGTAATTAACATATCACAGTATATAGGTATACACAAACATCTACTTTGGCCAAAGAATAAATAATATTACTTTGGCTTTGCCGCGGTCGGGTAAAAAGAATGACTTGCGTCGACGAAATGCTGACCCAGAAACTGTCAAAGTTATGAAAAAGGAATGAGTTGCCACTTTCTTGAATAAACACAACCGCAATCGTTACATAGTGGTTATTTTTTGGGGATGTGTACTTTGAGCCAGCTTTGAGCTTATAACAATGTATATAACATATAATATACTACATATGCAATTATTAAAATTAGGTAGTATGCAATTTTTTTGAATATCTTAATGAAATAATTGCGAAGCTAACAATGCCTTTATATACGTATATACTATACATTGTAGGTATAGTTTACTTATCCTATAATATAAACGCTTTTGCATACCTTAATTAAATAATTGCGAAGCTAACAATGCCTCTATATATGTATTTGTCATTATCATTGTAGGTATAGTTTACTTATCCTATAAAAAACGCTATAAGTATAAGCTTGAATACCGATAGAAATGTTGTTTCTGGTATCTATGTTTCTGTTTCTAGTAATAAATATGAACATGAAAATCTCAATGTAGAGATTTCTTAACTTACACATATTCAGCTTATCAGCTAAGTAGTTTGCCTGAATTAATGAATGAGTCTTTATTGTATTAAAGAACTTATATGCAGTTACTGATACAAGATATAAAAGGTAAAATGGGCGGCCTGCTAAGCAGCGATCCCTTTCAGGGAACCTGGATATGAAACATTGGTTAGGTTAAAACATCCAATCATCCATTTATTCTTACAAATTTTCATATTTTCAATATCGAATATTGAAATCCCCACAAAATTTTGCTTTTATAATCTTAATTAATAGTAATATAGGCGATATTCCAAATTCATTAGTAGGTACTTACGTAAGTTTACTGACGTTTACGAATATGATCAGAACTAGCCTATTACATACCTAAGTCGTACCTTCGTCACCCTAGAGTTCAAAGTTCTTAATTAACTGATTATAATTTGGATGGAAGTGGATCACCACGTGCTCCACTATTTCCTGGGCTAGTAGGCAGCCCCTGCAGATATCCATGTCTGTGGCTCCTATCTTGAAGAGGTGATGATTGAGGTCACAGTGGCCTGTGATTATCCCTACCATCAGGCGAAGGTCATCGCGTTTGAGTTTTAGTAGCGCATTGGTGAGGTTTTTGTCTAACTGAGGAAACATTAGTTTTGTATGTATAGTAGGAGTACTTACGTAAGTTTACCTACTGAGCAAGTTTACGAATATGATCAAAACTAGCCTTTTACATACCCAAGTCAACCTACCTTCGTCACCCTAGAGTTCAAAGTCCTCAATAAACTAATAATAATTTCCAGTCCATTGCTAATAACGGTACCAAGTCCCAATGAAACTACGATAGCTTCGTATCCTCCGAGGAACTCAATTCTATTAACCAGGATTACGGGAATCTGAACCTTATTGGTATAACATTAAATGTGACTGGCTGAATGGGACAGCCAACCGCTAAGGTGGATGAACGACTTGGAATAAGTATGTACTAAAAATGTGTATGCCATCAGATTTAAAACCGCATAGAACACGCTCCGTGTGTGTTCTTTGTGTAAAAATTTGCACTAAGAATGGAATGAGGAAAATTCTAATATTTAGGGTCTAACCAGGGGATCATAATGCTCTAGCTATGCACTCTAAAAAATGTAAGTAGGTACTTTTTTGACCCTTCAGACGAATAAACCTTTTTTTTTACTGTGTTTAACCACCATCTAATTATGGCAAGTGAGTGATGTAAGTTGTATATTAGGGTATTGCAGAATTTTCACATTACTTAGAAAAATCAGCCACGGGAACGAAGTTGCAGGAATACATTTATGATCGAAACTGATACCTACGTTTGCAGTTGACTGTACCGACGCAGGCTTATCTTGATAGGGCGTCTTCTCATTAAAAGTTCGCTCGTCGTTTATAATGACCTACGTTATTGAAGATTCAACTCTCTAATTCAAATATTGTGTCACTGGGATTACGTTTATGTGGTCACAGCGCTACATTTTATAGTAATGGTGTGAAATGGAGCCATTTCAGGAGCATGGTTTTGCTTTTGGTGCCATTTTTGCCAAATGGCTCCTCTAACTTGGTGCTCTGAATCCGCCAAGGGATAATGTCAGACGGATGTGAATACTTTGGTAGTACAGTTTCTAACTAAGCTCTCTCATTGGTAGAGTAACTCAGTCCGTTCTAGAATATGCAATCCAACTCTTGATAGCTTTTAGACTTCAGAATAATTTTTGGTCCAACACCTGATTATCTACCGTACTGTTAAGCGTCGATGAGACAATGCTAGTTTACACGCTACAAGCCGGCGAGTCTGAAAGCTAGTGAGTGAGCGAGTTAACTTTCAGTAAGGATTGTCATCAAACAGATTGAATCATGACATTGAATGATGGCATCAAGAATATAATCTGATGACACAGGGCGAGTATACAAGCTACAAGTGAACTCGCTTGTAGCGTGGCGTGTCACCGACGCTTAGGACCATAAAATCTAAAAAAAAGTAGCTAAACCTATAAAATCCCATAGTACACCACAAAAGCTTTGCTCACACAAAAAGCATCCAATCTTCAAAAGATTCATACAATTTCGATCAACGAGGATCGGCCAAAATGACAAACTGTGAAGATTGTATAACCCAACGATATGCTCACTCATTCCCCAAAACACACGATCATTCCTTATCCCGGGCATCGGGCACATACCGAATGTTTCCTAATTTCGTAGAGCGTCCAATTTGTCGCTTGCCTGCTTCGCAACTTTGTTTTACGCCGTAATTTGATACATACATAGATAATCAGTAACAAAAATTGCGAAAAAAAAAAATGATAATAACGTATAATAATGCAGTACGACATTATTAAAAGTGGCATTATAATGGCACGACACGCTGCCATCAGGTATCGAGTTGGAGCAGTTGAGTTACCTATATATCGTTTGCAACGGTCTATGGGTGGCCCAATTGTTTCCTTTTGTAAATTTTGTAATAAAGATTGTAGTAGTTAGCTTATGCTGTTATAAATTACATTAATTCTTAATAATGTAGTTATAAATCAATACTATTAAGAATCATGAAACCCGCAAGACTTCTGAGTAAGGCATGGTTTAAATCATAGCCAAAAAATGCGATGGAAATGTAATTGAGTAACATTTTTATAACTGAGAAGTCCAGTTAAATAACTAAAACTACCTGTCCGTAACTTGAAACAGATAAATTATGGGAGTGCCACTAATGATGATCACATTTAATAGCTCTTAGCATTTTGAAAAGCTGCTAACGAATCAGAAAAAAAAACAGAATCTAAAAGTAATTGCAATTATGTAACCATGTACCTATACAGTCGACTACATAAAGTGTGTTGCTCGTACAAATTGTGTTTTCCGCAGTTTATGAATAAAGTTTTGAGAGATTAGCTTTCGGACCTCCGTTAAATTTTATTGTTGTACTTTCTGACGGACTTTGCACCCTCTGAGCTTTAATGATCGTCTCTAAACGTAACTGATATATACCTGTACTAGATAGCTAATCCTAAAAGTTTAACAAGACTAAAGTTTTGAACATATCTTATAACTCCAAGGTATGCCAGTCCTAAATCAATCATTATTACGAGTTCAAAGTTATAATACGATTTCAGTGATTGATTACTTTTAGAAATACTTGTTTCAAACTTCTTAGTGGATCATTTCTTAGGTTCGACTATAAACTGCAATTTCTTTGTTTTTCTTAGAGCTTTTAGTGAGATTAGAGACCGAATCAGAAACTCGGTGCTACGCTCACGAACTTAAGTTCAAGATGTTACTCAGAAATCAGCTCAGCTCAAGTGGGATTGGGCCGGCCACGTCTGTCGCATGCCAGACGATCTTTGGGCCAAAGCTGCCAATATCTGGATCCCTCCCAACGCTAGAAGGCGGCGCGGCAGACCACGGCAAAGATGGTGATGCATACCAACCCGACTGGCCCACTGCAGTACTGGACAGAAAGTTATGGAAAAAAGGGACGGAGGCCTTTGCCCTGCAGTGGGACAGTACAGGCTATTAATAATTAATAATAATAATAGAGATTATGGAGATTCTTAGAGATTTTCTTAGCTTCGAGCTAGAATAAGTAAGAATATCTCAAATAAAAGTTTATATTCCATCGTAATTCTTGCTATGCGGCTTATACTTGAGTTTTCTGAATAAACACTCCTTGCTTGAAATTTCCCAGTAAATTCAGTGTAGCTTTACTTGACTGCCGACTAAGTCCTCATTAAGCTACCACTTGCTCTTTTAAACTGGAGTGATGTGGCCCTGACACAGTGATTCACTCGCTTAAACCGCCAAACTGGGGGCAAGCATAGATTTTGTAGTAAACCTAGCAAGTTTACGGTTTAATTTTGTATAGGTTCTCGTTGTTAGAACTAGATGGCAGCACTTTGAGCTTAGAACGCGCCAACGTTTTGTTTTATGGAACCAACATGATCATCGTATTATTTCATAAGAATTCCCCTCTCTATGTACTTAGCAATATACCTGTAAAATATCTTTCAGTGTTTCATTGCTAGCCTACTCTGGTATCTTGGTTGCATTTCTTTCACTCGTTCCTATACTTAGTTGTATTTAAGTAGATACTTTTCAGTTAAAAAATGTATGTTAATGTTTGTTTAGACCTTATCAAACTAATCTACAACAATAGCACAGCATCCTTAAAATTTAATTCTACTGGCCCCGCGTTCCCAATCCAGAAAGGAGTCAAACAAGGTGACCCGCTATCTCCCATACTATTTACAAGCACACTTGAAGAGGTATTCAAATCACTAGCGGCCCCGTTGGCAACAAAAGGCATTGAGGTCGGAGGCAAACGTCTTACTAACTTACGTTTTGCGGATGACATTGTCCTTTTTGCTCCAACTGCCCACGACCTACAAGAAATGCTCGAAGATCTGAGCACGGCGAGTCTTGAGGTTGGACTTCAAATGAACCGGTCAAAGACACAGCTCATGTCCAACAGCACAAAACGTAGGGTCACGGTAGACGGGCAAGATATACAATATGTCGATGAATACATCTATTTGGGCCAGTTAGTGAGCTTCGAAAACAAGCAAGATCGAGAAATCGATCGCCGCATCGAAAATGCCTGGAAGAGCTACTGGTCCATGAAGGAGTACATGAAGGGCAACCTTCCTCTGACACTTAAACGCCAACTCATCGACATGTGTATCTTGCCTGTCCTAACCTACGGTGCACAGACATGGTCATTGACCGAGTTCCAGAAGTCCAAACTCAAGATCTGCCAGAGGGCAATGGAACGCAGTATACTTGGTATCAAGAGGACCGATCGAGTCAGAAACACCATACTGCGTTCATTAACTGGCATTGCCGACGTAGGACAGAAAACGGCCAGGCTTAAATGGGATTGGGCGGGGCACGTTAGCCGCATGTATCCGGAGAGGTGGGCAACACTAGCCACTCTCTGGATACCTGAAGACGGGCGGCGGCGTAGGGGTCGGCCGAGAAAGCGTTGGAGGGACGATCTGGACGGATTCGAGAGGGAATGGTGGCAGGCCGCAAAAGATCGCGACAAGTGGAAGGATTTGGGGGAGACCTTTGCCCAACAATGGGACACAGCAGGTTGATTAAAAAAAAAAATGTTTGTTTCATTATATAATTTACTTTTGTAAATGTATCCTCTCGGGCGATTTGTCATAATTATATTAGGCCCGGCGCCCATACGGCACCGGCGGAGCGCAGCGCAGCGCAGCGCATTTTTAATGGTCAAACTATAGTTTCCTCATTGAAATAATATAGTCATCGAAATAACAATTGAAAATTGTTGTGTTATATATTGGATTTCAATGAGGACAATGTCTATAATAGTTTGACAGTGAAAAATGCGCTGCGCTGCGTTGCGAACAAATGATAATACGCAGTCTTTCGCACAACCGGGCAAAACACGAAATTATATTTTTTTAAATAAAAATATTGTTTACGATTATACGAAAAATTTAATTTATCTATCTATCGAGTTTATTAGGCCGATTTAAGCGAAGTAGAGAAAAAGTAGAGCAAGTTGATCTATATGTACAGACAGCGTCATAGATAAGTATCCCCCTTGTATTATAATACCCAGCTTCAAATCCCTTTAAATCACCGTCGCGGCGAATGGAAAAGTTTGACTTTAAAAAATAGATTATATTTGTATAACCGTATAAGAAAAATAATAAAAAAATTTTTAAGTATTACTTTTTTTCGAAAGGATTTATAGCTGGGTGTCTTGTGCAAGGGGGATACTTATCTCTGACGCTGTCAGTACATACTTTGTGCTAATGTTTTCTCGGCTTTAGACTGCGCAGTTTAAAAGTAAACTGACTTTTTAATTAAAGTCGATCTTTAGGGAATCAAGATTATGAGCGTGTTCCGAACTCAGTTCCGTGTTGGTGAATTTTTAATGTACTTTGTGCTGATTTAACTTTTTGCTCTTTTCAAGTCGTACCTATCTTCTTTACTTAAATAATAATAAACAAATAAAATATACTTACCTACTTCAAGTTATCTATCTATATATCTAGGCTCTGTAATTGTCTTTACACCTAGCTTACGCCGGTGTTGTCCTGTGATACTTGCCTTCTGTAATGCCTATAATAAACACACAACAAGATGAGGTTTCAAGCATAAAAAGATACGTGTAAAGGCTTCACTTAAAATGTTTAGTTATTATTATGTTTTATTACTTTTACCAAAATTCCAGAAACTGCTTAGTTTGCACAATTTTTCTGCAAATAATGTAATTACTTAGTATATCCAATGTAACAAGAAGTTATTTAATTAGCCAGAAATACCAATCTTCCTTAAATTTTCTTGAAACAGCTGCATCCAACGGTGCAAACTTAATTACTATGCCAATTATATGCAAAACGTGAGCGTTTAAGCAAAAACATAGCTTGATTTTCCCTCGTAAAATGACTGGAAAATACAATATTTTGTACAATTTAGTCGTTTAAGCAGCACCTAGTGGCCTAATTAAATATTAAGGTAGGAAAAGGGAGTTGTGATTAAGATTATGAAAGCAGGGTGTTAAGTGAGAACAGAGACACGATTTTTTTTTATTTATTTTTTTAAATTTAAAGAAATCGTTTTATATTATAAAAGGCTAAGTCCTGATTGACTGATAGACAATGCACAGGCTAAACCACTAAACGTAGATTCTTGAATGTTTGATAATAAGGATACGCGTACATACCTACTAAGCAAAGAATTTTGATCGCAACGCAGACGAAGTTGTAGATGTCAACTACTTAGTTAAAATAATGGAAATATCTTATAAACATACCTAAGACTTGTGTTTCTTAAGCTATCAACCTCTAGCTTATTGTAACTATAACTGTAAGCTGTCGAATTTTCGTGTCTTTATAAAGTCACGTCACCAAAGGTCACGTAAAGTCTTCTCCCTCCCTGTGTAATATCACAAACTGGTATACCCTTCTGTGCAATATTACAAAATCGTATTCCCAAAAGCGCCATAGCATAAACTTCCATATCTGCGCGACTCAAGGCGGGCGGAATTCTTATCTGAAGGACCCTCCGCCCGCCTTATCTCAGTGTTGGTGTTTCACAACTTTTCACTCTTGTGAAGAGCTGTCTCCTTGAATTTACATATTCATGACATGACCTTTCACTTACAAAACGCTGACGATGTGCAAAAATTGACCGATCTTTTCCACTTTTTCTTATAATCTGGACGGTTTTTGTTGGGCTCCGTTTGTAGAGCTCGACATTACTTCTTCTTACATAGGTTTTTGTAAGGATTTTTGAACAGGAGATTTGGACGACTGGTGTGCCAAGTTTTTGGGATAAACTTCGATTTTATCACAACACACAGGTTAAAGAGCTCGAGAGTCGAGTATGTATTTTGTATTCGTATATATTTACGAAATGATTACCGCGATTTATTCCCATATGATATATTCTTGCCTAGGTTTTAAACAATATCTACTCTCAATTGTATAGTTTATTCAGTAGTTTTGGCGTTGAATTACAAAACTCTATCTCTACCCACACATACATTTGCACTTATAATATTAGTATGAAGAAACTTTCTATACCAGTATATAAGATCATGAATATTGATTGAACTATACAGTTTATCAGCTAGATAGTAAAACGCTAAAAGCAATATCATGATGTAGTCAATACCACTTAATGGCTATTAGGAAATGGCTATGTTATGGCTTTATTTATAATCCATCGCTGTAATCGAGTGCCTCATTACTGAGACGGCGAGGCATAAATCACTGAACGCATTCTGGATGGAAAGCTCAGAAGGAAGGCATGAGAGACAAGCGGGTAAAATATTGACTTCATTACATTATAAGTATAGATAAGGACATTCTCTATTCAATTATGTTGGATATAAAAGTAGTATATAGCTAGACGAATAATATCAGGAAAGTGAGAAACATAGTATGAGATGAACCAAGGATTTTGCGTGTTTTGTAAAAAGAACGTCTATTTGCCGTAAAAACCAATTCAAGAAAATCTTGACCCCTTAAAATAAATAAATGTTTGGCCACACTCAAAGATTTCTATTGGATTGGAAGTGATAGCCTTTCTTGAATAACCCTTTAATGTCTCTACAAAACATGATACTCCAAGATGATGACTATTTAGCATGGTCTTTTCATTCCCTGGATGGATAATCGCCTCAGCTTCTGTCCAAGTCTATAAGATAGGCTACAATAAAACAGTCGTTCATTCGCCGTGACGTCGCATCGTTAGCGTGAGATGCTTATCTCCAAGTTAGCAGGCGATGGCTCGAAACAGCGATAGTGTGAACGCGTCCTAATGCCCGTTAGCGATGTGATAGTGAGAATGCGCCTTAATGCCCGTGGTGAGAAGGCTCGTTAAGATGCACGGCACTCAATGTGCCTAAAATGAGTTTTAAATCTTCTTGAATCCTGTTTCATTCGTGATGGTAAAGTGGCAATGGTCTGAAAGCTTCGACATTTGTAGTGTTTGAAAGCTACAATATCCTCAACAAACTTTATCGCGACGAGTTCCACGAGTATGATATCTAAGCTATTGTTTGTAAATACAATGATCAAATCATAACACAAAGAGTAGATGTCTGATATCGTACCTCTAGCATTGCGTGGGTATGTATAAAAATAGAAATATGTGTGGGTATTTTTTGTTTTCTATTTTAAAACCTCTTCTTTGAATTCGGACGTCTCGGTTACCTGTTTGCTAGTAGTATCATTTTCCTCTTTCCTTTGGCACCTTTTTTATTACTTTTTTTTACCTATTTTATCTCATTTTCTCCGTCCCATCCAACCTTTATTCGTAGAGTAGGAATTGTTTATTTCTGTGTTCAGAGTTTTCAAAACTAAGCTGTGTGCACAGACTACGAGTATTTGTTGGGAAAACATGAGCATTCTAAACAATTTAAAGATATTCTAAAATTCACGCAAATTACCTACAATAAAATACAGTCAACGCCATTAAATTTCATAAAACAGAATAACTAGAGTCTGTGTAGGCAATTTATTGCAGCTGTCTAGACTTTTCCCATAAAATTTCATAGCAAGGATTCTGTTGTCCGCTTCTGAAAAATGGATATTAGGTACACCACATGTGATTTCATTTGAACTGCGAGCGACGATATGTACAAAAATGTATTATCTGGAAAAGTTAAAATGAAGAATTTTAGAACCTACAGCAAGTAGGTATTATAGCTTGATTATTTTTTTTGAATTACCTACGTGATTCTGAATCTACAGCCTACAGTTTAGTAAGACAAAAAACCCTGAAAGGAAAAAAAAACTTACTACATCGCCCTCCCTATATCTTCGAGTCTATGAAAATATTCAACATTAAAATTCTGAGTATGATAAAATCGCTTTCAGAATCCGACACCGGTATTTGAATCGGAAATGCCTTAAGGCTGAGTTCATGAACTTTTAGTAGGTACTCATCTAGGCGTCTGGTATTCCCAACTATTTCAAATGAGAAAATCTTATCTCTCAGATACAAAATACGGCTTCGAGAGTCCCCGTTTCATTAAAAATGGATGGTATTGAAGTCAGATTACGCCTACGGTCGGAACGCCTACGTAAGTTACCTACCTCGAGGTTCTGGCTCGCAACTCGACTAGTTTTCAAAGTAGTTGTGGCGTGCATATCGTTAAGAGTTCTAAAAGTTTTGAAACTGACGGTTTTTTAAATTAAAAATTTAAAGAAGTATATTCGCGCAGGGCGGGGTGGTTGTGAAAAAAGGTGGGCGGATTGTAAACAAACATTAAGCGTGAAAACCGCGAATTAAAGCAATCCGACGGCAGAACAGGCTCGTCCGGAGTTGGAGATTTATCGCGACAGCAGCAGCGGTGCTCTTCACGGCACCAGGGTTGTAGCTAGGGTACATTAAAAGGGGAAAAATTTTTTTCTGAAAAGTTTGACAACTCGTTTGGTTCTGGGTGTGTCGAATAAAATTTAAGCCTACTAAGTTAATTTTTATTTTATAATCTCACTTCAGTTACTACCACATTTTTGTATAAATTCATCAAAAACCGATTTACGAGTAGTACCTAAACTTAAATTTTAGAATATATGTATACTTTCTTTTTGCTATTGTAACTTCACAGAGTTATAAATAGCAGCAATATTCTAGATAGATATTCATAGTATGTGTCATTTCATTACCTTATCAACAGTTGTCATAGTTGTTAAGTACTCCAAAAAATATGATTTATTTTTGAAATGTCACCCCCGTATTCTAAGACGATATTTTCACTCTAGGAAATACTTACATTTGAAATTTGACAGGTGACAGCCGAAACCTTAGTAAAGCGGCGGCCATTTTTTTACTTACGTAAGAAGAGTTCGAGTTTGAGGAATGACTTAGAATACGGGTGTCAGTCGTTGAATATTTGTCTCGAATAATTTCATCCCATTATAAAAAAACCTTGCTGTTAATAGTACCAGACCCTGGTCAGCCATTACCCCCTCTATAAATCAGTCTAGCTCCGAGCCTGTTTGCGTCAGGTTGGCCATAAAATACTGGCGCTTGCGGACACTGATGATGACTGACAATGGCTATCTGTTCCGCTTCGGTGCCAGCTGGCTTTATTGGACGCTGCAATTCGGGAATGCTTTTTAGCTTTTAGCTTTTCTTACCATTCTGTAACATTTTGAGAGTCTGGTAACTTTAAATCTTTGATTATTTTAATCAAAGCTTTAAATGTAATGCACATTTTCAGCGAGAATATTTTCATCTCTACTTCATTCATGGTTATACGAATCTCAGTTAGGATTTCGTTCGCTAAAACGCGCATTATTTTCTTTGGTTCCTTTACAAATTAGGTATTTCATTTTTTATTATTTGAACATTTTTACGTACTTATTCTGTCACTCTGTAAGAAGATAAAAGGTGCAAGAATTATGATAGGCTCAAGTTACGATTTTGAAAAAGTCTTAAATATTTCGCAGTTTTAGGCTTCTGAGTCCAACAAGTAACCCATTTAGTATTTAGTATTTATTTATTTACTTTAAATAAAACGGTTAAACAACCAATTCCATTATTTAAAGATTAAAGATAAAATTATTACAATACAAATTAAATTAAAAATTACTTAAATTATAAATATAAAATAGTCATCAAATATAATAATACACATAATTAATTATATTTAATTAATTATAGTTTACTTAGTAATTTTCAACGAGAGTATCTAATAAATACTTATTTTGATAGGAATGTCGGAAACAATTATATAAAAGCCGGAATATAAAAAAATAACGCAATGATGTAAGTGACAAAGTGAAAATGGTTTTTTGGTCGGTAAGCCGAATTACCACCTCAAAATGACAACTACGTAATTAATGGATGTTTTCACGTATTTTCTTTGCGTATGAGAAAAAAATTCTGTGGATATTGTTTTATGCTCGAGTGCGAGTTTTGACGCGATGGATTTTTAATTGAATCGCTTCGGCTGAAAGCTTTTTAAACTGTTTACTCGATGGAAAATTAATTGAAGTTAGGGGTTACTCGGTTGGTATAATCAAATAGGATTTCAACCCGAATTAAAAAAAAATGCCAAGTATGTTACAAGATTAATGTACAAAAGGAAGCATTTTCTACCCGCCAACTTTATAGGTATTGATAATAATTGTTGGCGTGCTAACTTATATAACATAAACAATGGTATTTTAAAGATATATAGAAATATAGGTAGGTATTTTAAAACTAAAATGTACCACTAGGTTACACAACTCTTAAACAAAATATTAACTTTCTCATACAAAATTGGTCCCCAAAGACGTAAGCAAAGTTTGAAACTTCACAATACACTCATAAAACTTGCCTGAAGGCACCTTGTAGTTTATTATAGTTCGTACCCACTATGCAATACCAGTAAGTTGACATTGAACGTCCGTCATCTTGTATAAAATGTCGAATATTAGGCACTTACTTACTTTTACTATAACTACTACTTATACACCGGCCTATGTGAATCAAAGTACTATGTACTACTGTTCTGGTTTATTTGTAGGCGTGGTGTCTTACCATCAGAACAGCACGTAGCTCATCTCTCATATACACTCTCAAGCTTTCTCATTTATATCACTCTTAAATTAGCAAGAAAAGTGCACGCAAGCATTTTCAAATTAATTAGTAGTGTTAATTTTAAAACACGTATAAAATCTAAATTAAAGTATGAAACCTTACTAATTTTTGTTCACACAATCGGAAAACATAGACGACGAATAGTGTGAAGAAATTACTACGGCGTACTTTTTGAGTACTTGATCGAAAAATTTTGTATGGAAATTTGCCTTGAGGATTACCCTTAATGTTGTCATCTTACTTGTCAGAAGAAGAATATCTTTGCAAAATTAAGATTATAATTAAAATGTAAAAGCATGTAAGTGTATATATGTCTGTACAACAAATTCACACGTGCGCATGTGTAGTGTCTCTGAATAAGAGCGAGGTGTGACGTGACTCATACCTATAGTGTATGACCTGTTATTATCATTCTAAATTTGACAAAGTATAGTGAAATTGCATGAGTGCGAGTACTTTGACAGCGCCAGCTTTCGTTGACCGACCTGTAGTAATAATATTAATTCAAGATGGCGGACTTACTATTTCCACTTGTTTGAAACAAAGTCAGTTGTTGGCACGTTCGACGGTAAAGGGTCAGCGATAAAGTTTAATTTTACTAAATAACGTCATAACATGAAATCCTCCATCCATGCTTATTGCCCGGGGCAAGAGTTCCTAGTATGTTATCTAGGAGTATTATAGATATAAATCTTTATGGCTAGCGTCTGTTTCCAATGCACGGAACGGTTTATATTGAAATAAAATAAAATCATGTACGAAATGATTAAGACCGAAGCCACACTGCTCTATTGCGTAGCATTGCGTAGCATTGCGTCGCAATGTAGGTACTGGCATTTGCCTTGCAGCTACGCATTCAGTGCCAAATACAAGTACAAAACTGTAAGGAAACGCAACGCAACGGAGAAGTGTGGCTGTGCCCGAAGTCTGTTGCATCATCAACAACATCTTCAACCTATAGCAGTCCACTACTCATTTAAGGCCCAGATTCCCGCGTGCTACTATCTCGATAAGATTAAAGAAGATTGGGAAAATATACAAAACTTTATTTGTGAATAAACTTTATTTTAAAAGATCATAATTATATACCTATCATCTTATCATTATATATCATACAAATCATCTCTACATATTGTATAAGACCAAAACATACTACAACCGTTTTCAATTGGACTGTTTTAGTGACCATAAACAGGGCACTGAGCCCGATATTCGGCTCTTCTCATCCACCTTCTTCCAGCTGCTTCAGCGTCTTGCGGCACAATACTTAGAAATGAGACTGGTATTCTCAACACATTATACAAGGCATTTGAATTCTGAGAAATTTATGACCCTTTCAAATAATTGACCTAATTTTAAACTAGACATTTTACCGCACAATTTTGGCTAACCATGAATCAGTTTCAGGGTCTTGTTAAAACATTGTCTATTAATTCCGTCTGTATGCGGAGCTAACAGAGTCGCAACTGTTAAATGTGGTGAGAGAACCTCGAAGCGACTCCGCGTCTCACTCTAGATTCTAGACGAATTCTATTCTACTAGTAGTTTTCGATTAAGAACGACGTAGGATAGTTCTGTAAAAGGTGGATAAACGAAAAGAAAAGCTTTGTAATGCAGCAAAGCAGTAATGTGTAAGCATTACGTTTAAAGGGCACTGTAGCTAGTGAAATTACTGGGCTTTTGAAACTGAGCATCAAAATGTCTCAAAGTAGACGTGTCCATTCCATCCGAAGTCGATTTATTATGCCTCGCTTAGAATGTTAGGCAAGTTTACTCAACTATATATGTGGATAGTACAGTCAACATCAGGAATTACCGTTAGTCGAATGAGGTTTTTCCTTACTTTTCTCAATATTGTTTGAAAAAAAAAACCTCATAAAATTACAATAAAATTATTCAGGTCACATCCTAAACCAGCTCAGAAAGATTAGTGCTAATTCAAAATTAGTTGGCAGAAAATTGACGAAACTAAAAATAAATTGTATTTTTAGTAAATTAGATTAGGAAAGTCATTTTCGAGTTCCTTTTTTTTTAAGTTTAACTCTGTTTATTTCATAGTCTAAGATTCCGCTGCAGGATCACTACGTTCATCGAGTAGGCTTAATACCTTTTTTGTACACAAATGTATGAATAGGAGAGTATATATCTACCAGGGTGCCTATCGAAATTTGGCCGCAAGTATTAGTAATTAGATAATTTTAAATTGATGTTTAGATAAAAATTTCTTTTAGTTGTTTTTTGAATAAATTATCATCCATTTCACAGCAATATATGTGGACTTTAAAAAAATCACGGTTGCCTGGTGAGCCATTGCATTAGCCGCACCTCTTCGCAGCCAGGTGTAAACAAGGATGATTTTGTTATATTTTTGTATGAAAAACGAGTGAATGAATTTTTGTCCAATAATCAATCAAAAAAATTTGAATTACCAATGCTTGCGGCCAAATTTCGATAGACATCCCGGTAGATATATGTATACTTTCCTATTTATACATTTATGTATATATTTATACATTAATACACAGAAGTATTAAGATATAGAAACACAATGTATTACATTAAATGCGACCACTAAAAGGAAGCCACTTTGGCTTTTTTCTAGTACATTTTGGTCCGATGCAAATTTTCGAAAAAGAGAAGTATTATTTAAATACATAGTATAGTATTATTTAAAGGGCTATTTAAATATTATATGTTACAACTACTAGGCTTTTTCATTGTTAATAAAACTACATCATAAAAAGTAACAAACATTATTTGAAAATGGAGATATTTCATATTTATTGACAAAGTGTCCGAAATTTTTTGGTCCTGTCTTACGATTCCCTTTTGGTTTGATACTGTCCATCTTGTTCTATAGGAACAACGTTATTCATCTATATGTACAGGTTTTAAGCGTGTTCTCGATGAACGAAGTGATCCTGCAGCGGGATCTCGTACTATCAGTACTAGGGTACGAGTAAATATTACACGGGTCCAGTTTATTTCAGGTCGTGAACCTACGATTAATTGCTACCTACGCTCGGAGTTCGTTAGCTGCTCGCGTGCTGTTAAATTTAATTACTTTACCTGGCGCTTACGCGGAAGCCAGATAGCAAACTCAAATATTCGATTAAACTTTTAAAATAGTATTTTATAATGAAAAGTTGCCTGCTACTAACTAACGGCGCAATTTTGTTTGCGTCGCGGATTAACAAACATCCTTTCTTAGTACGCGTCTACACTTTTAACGAATTGTCCTACAATTGCAAGTCTATTCTTCTTCTTATCGTGTCGCTAGTTTTTTCGAACCTGTGTGGTGAAAGGATTTCAAGTGCGCACCGAAGAGGCTCCTTTTGTGCACTTGACACATGTTTTAGAAATTTTTAGGTTTATAACATGCCGGTTTCCTCACGATGTTTTCCTTTACGGTTAAGCACGTATTTTAAAATGCACTCATAGATTTTTGAACAGAACAATCCATTGGTGTACGACCGGGTTCGAACTCACGACCTTCGGATCGAAAGTCGAGGCACCTCCGTCCCACCCGGCCAACACGGCAAGTCAATCAATGATACACGTATTGCTATAATACTCACGTCTGTACCATGGTCAAGCCATGATCGTTTTATTTCAAAGTTCTTGGGTTTTCTGGGAATCAGTCATTTAATTAATAGTTTGGCCTGTGTGTTGTTTGTCAGTAAGTCAGAAAATTATTAAAAAAAAATATAAAAGTACGTACAATTTGATTACTCACAGTTACACTGCAATATGTTGATTTGGTCCGCTCCTGCTCTAATGTTGCTATGCCCTAGATTAGTGTTCAATATGTTCTATGTTCTGTGTTAACTTTATAAACAATTAAAACTAAGAATTATTACATGCAATAAAAATACTGAATACAATCGGGGCCAAGCCTTAGATATACATAGTTTTAAAGATACATAATATACCAATGAAAAGGGTCTGCAAACCAATACGTAACATATTGTAATTTCTACAAGTTTATTTAAAATATTGTTCATCCGCTTCAGTTAGCAATTTTGGTGAAACTTTGGATAAAGGCCTAAATAAATAACCGTAAAATGAAACAGTAAAGTACAACCTTTCCAAATTATTTATACGAAGTTACGGCGGGAATTCGTTTACTGTACCAATAAAGTCGTGGATACAATGTTAAACCTTTAAATTATTTTATCGAGAAGCCCCGAGCGGTTTAGATAAAAAAAAGAATAATACGTGCTGAGTCATACCTCGTATGAGTAAGATGAGAATGAGATGCTCCAAAAGGATAGGTGCCGATTTTCCTAAAAACCCTATAAAAGAGATGCGACACTCATAGGTACTTAAATAAATATTAGCAGCGCTCTTGCTGGATCATGTGATGCCTAGATTCTTATAATTATAATGTATATAATTATAATAGATAATCTTATAATTATAATGATAATACGTTTGTACAATAAATGAAATATGAAATACTTTCAAAATCAAATAGAAGTTATAATTGGTAAAGTTTTTAGAATATTTTCTAAGCCATATTATTTTTTTTTTTTACTCTACCTATTATAACTTTAATTAGATTTTTGAAAGTTAGGGTTTTAGGAAAAAAGGGCTTCTGTCCTTTTGGGGAATCTAACTCTGTTTTACCTTAGTATATAAGATAGTAAATAAGTCAGTTACTGGTTCGCACTTGACGATTCTAAACGAGTCATAGAGCTGATTGCAAATATACGGTGAGTGGGAGAAGAGTGAGTCGTAAAATGACAACGCCGCTGTGCAATTATGAATAGTAATGTTTTTTTTTTATATACCTACAAAATAGTAGAGTTTCAGGATCTGGATACACGGCAGTGTCTCCGAGCCAAGTAGAGCACGGCCGTATTACTTTTCCTCGAAGCAACTCGAGGCACGTTTCATTCATGTTTTTTGACGCTATCTTCCTTTGAAGCTATGCATGTATTACATATTATTTATTTATGAGCTTTCACTGTCCCACTGCTGAACAAAGCTATTACTGAACAAAGCCTTAAGCTATGCATCTATGGCTTCTATTGGAACATCATTATTAATCAAAGCCGCAGATTATTAAAACACTACGATGTAAGATATAGTTCAGTCTAAAAATGCACGCCCCTCCAATATTGCCGCGATACAAATGCCCTTATTAAGGCTGATTGAGTATTCGTGCGAGTGGGAGGCGTAAATTTTTAAACAGATAGTTCTCTACCAAATATGGTTAAAAACCCACCGACTGAGTCACCACGGCACAGCAAGTTTAATCCATCCTATCTAACGAGGTTTCATCCATCACTGAAGCAGCGAGACACGACCACAGTGCGGTGAGCCGACACGATACATGGCATGCGGTCATCATGGCACCAAACGCGATGCGGTTTCATTATTAAAGCAATCCCTCCAAATTATAATGGAGGGGTTTTTAGGCGGGAACTTGAAAAAGTCGTATCGTGTCATTTTATTAATGTCCATAAAAGTGTTTTAACCGCTAAGAAGCATACATGGTAGTCGTTACATTGTAATCTGTGAGGCATACATGGCTCATGTTTAATAGCCGATATCCGTCAAGTGTCGTTAATAAAAAAAAATGTGGTAATATTATTTGGTCTGATCTTGAAAAATGTTGGTGAATAGAGTAATGTTGTAAAGCGTGACTTTTCGTGTTGTCTCCAAAACTCCATAGAAGCCTATAATAACGTCTCCATCACTTTACAGGTGACATAATTTGCTCGACTCTGACTGATGACAAACCGTAGGTATATATTTCATACGTTGAGGTTATAACATTTTTATTGCAGACACATGATCCATACTAAAAAAAAAGATTATCTTTTAATTAAATTAAAAAGCTATTACAAATATGACATTTAATACGGAGTGGTATGGTGGTATGGACTCAAGCCTGCCCAGTGTGCAAATATATAAAAAAAAATGTGGCTGCGGTATTACCAATGAGCTTTCATCTGAAACTAAAATCAAGAAATCACTTAGTTCAGCTTACACTTGGCGGGTTTCCCTTTATATTAGACGTCTAAATCTCCTCGAATCATGGGGGCTTATCCTACATCTCGGAAAGTACCTTGGAAGTAAATCATATAGCACTCTCTACCCGGGATTTGGTGCGTATTATAGCCGTCACAATTTATACGGCATCCCGCGTGAACGAACCCATTGCTTGGGTGTAGGGGGGAGGGAAATAACTCACAAAGCGATGGTGGTAATCATAGGGCAGCATGAAAAATGGTGGTGAATTATTTTTAAGCTTTCTAATATATCCTCTTAAATAAAAAACCTGTGTTCTGTATTTTACCTGGGTATTAACAAGTCTTTAATTTCAAAACCTTCAAAGCATTTCTGTTAGCGACAACAATGAATTACAACCCTTTGAATCATAAAAGGAATCGGATGGGTTGAATGGAAATAAAATAAAATACCAAATTCGTCAATTTATCCAAAGTTGATTTATGTGTATTTGACTTGACGATCGAAACAAATTTTTGAATTGGCTAATTTAGTACAATTTAGCGGAATTAACTACTGGACATACTTAAGGTCCTGAATCGGCTGATATTTTGTGACTACAACCTCTTGAAATGGTTTGGTATATATTTTGTTTCAATATTATTTAACATAAGGAAATTTGCACAATTTCCTTCAGTTATGTTAAATATATCAAAACAGAGAATATACTAAATCAGAGGTTGAAGAAACAAAATCACCATTCCACTTTTTGAAATTTATACCTACTCTACTCATATCTTCAAAAGCGTAAAAATCTGCGAGTGAGATAGCGGCGAGCGGGATATTGAGCCTTAATTTAATATAATGCATTCATTATTCGTTCTGGATTGACTTTTCGTCATCATTTAAAGTTAAATATTGCTTCTTATAGTTCTATAAAGGTTCTACGAGATATTTCTGTCACTTCCTAGCCACTTGTTCAACTTCTGCAGTAGATTTATTTTGCAGCTTGGCTATTAATCTCTCCAGGAGCCGTGATAAATGATACTTAGACTGGGGGAAGAATACTGAAGCCAGATTGTCGACATTAATATGGATAATTATTGGTACTTACCTACATCAATAGCTTTTTGGCACTCTACATTCAGCTATCTTATTTCTCATCCATAGAAATTCTTTGTGTAGATCATTTGCACAGATCAATTAGAAGTAACTGGCTAGATTATTTTTTGCCAAATCAAACTATAAAACATATTACTTCCATTAGATTTTCGGAAGTAAGGTACTTATTAGGAAAAGTGGCACCTATCCTTTTCGGGCATCTAATCCTATTTTACCCTATATAAAAAAATAACTCATGAACAGACTAAGACATTAACACACATTAACATTTGAAAAAAAAATAACGTAAATTGTCATCAAGAAGATCGAAAAAGTTGACTGAAACCTCACAAAATTAATTAATTTGATCAAAAGAGCCATTGAGTCGGATGAAAGGCTCAATCAACAATGGGCAGTGGGACAGAGACAACGATAAATCAATATTTTCATGAATAGCTTTCATGTATATAAGTAGGTATTAATCTACCTATGTATAAGTATAGGATATAGGCAAGCATGGTGGAGTATCTAACAATGTAGTTCTGTGGTATTAAGGCTACTTCACGCGGAACTCCGTCTAGATTGAGCGATAATCTGCGCATTAAAGCTGGTGTAAGGTGGATGAAAAGACCCGCAGATCGGGCTCAGTGGCGCACCTTATGAGAGACCTATACGTGCAGCTGTGGACTGATATAGTTTGATGATGATTATGATGATAATTTTAGTATTTTCATTATTAAGTATTAGGTATTAACAAAACTATTGTATAGAATAGGTAGGTAAATGTGTAGCATTCAATTTTCCAATGAGTATCGAAGAAAATCAGCAAGTTGCAGATAGCAAAAATATAAATTATAACATTAATTCTTGAAATTAACTGCCATGTGTCATCTTAGTGTAAAAAAATAAAAAGCATAATCTACTTTGTTATAGCCTTTGTGGCCCCACAACTTTCTCGTCAAATGTTTGACGGTAGAATGTGGAAAAACATACTAATTAGAACACTTCACCACACTTTGGATGTACGTAATCTTAAACTTGGTGAAGACTTGGAGGTTCTTTCGCTAAGTTGTTTAATCTAGGCTCAAAATTGCGAACCGTTCGAGCTTGAATACCAAATGGATGAGTCATTATTTATGAGGGTTGCTAATAATTTACGAATTATAGCGGCTTCTACTTGTGGTATATCAAACAGAATACTCGTATTTATGAGCTCGAGGAACGAGTAGAGCTAGAGTAGTAGCGATTTTTGATATTAAATCAAAAAATTCCATCGTATATGGTATAGCCAAAGACTGAAGGATAAATGCTAAAAAAATTATCAAGTGTAAGTCCTGAACATGTAGGTGGTGTTTCGAACTTTCATTACTATAATAATCCGCATTCCCGTATGATTTATACTCGCTACACCCAGTACTATAGAGACATTTTATGCTCTTACCCACATATAAACACAGTTTATTATATTGAGGGTAGTTAGAATAGGCCATGCTTGTTCACGATCGACTGCGCGCTTATCGTGCTCATTCGAGCGTCAACTGTCGTGGAGGTCGGACGTAAGGGACGAATGGCGCTATTTATAACGTTTTTACACAAATACCTTTGATGCAGGTTACACGGAATAAATATGAATGTATTTCAATAAATTTCTAACTGGCATAGGAAATTTTCATACAGGCTTTACCTTTGTAAAAAGGGATGGTTTTAGATTTATTCTATAAAACGGACAGGTTCGTCACTTTGAAGACTGAAATTAACATTAAAACTTGTAATTTTATTAGATTTTGTCCTAATTTAAATGCACGGTATAAATTAATACCTCTAAACACTTTATTTTCATTTTTTCCGACGAAATCCGTAACTCCGTTTACGAGTGTCAAGGCATTTTTTCATAGAGACCAATCTAAGCTCTGAGTAACTATAGGAAGGAGTTAGTAGAGTTATTTCCACAAATCAATTTCGACTTCATAAATCTCAAACACTAAATCCTGTAAGGTTTCCTCAGGAGACATTAAAAAGGCCCATTACCCCCCATCAAAGAGGTCGTTTCCTTTCGTTTTCCCGTTCGATTGACAACGACGGATCCGACAAAGAGAAATCACAGTACATTTGGTAGAGCTCAACGATAATTTAAAAGCTTTGATTCTAAACCACTGAGATAGATGGGTGTTGGCTTTTCAGGCGAGATCAAAACAATTTGACCCCGACACAATTTATCCACTCAATTTGACATGTATGTACTTCGATGTGTGATGATGGCCTACGCAAACTGGGCACCCGGACTGAGCACTAAATGCATTTGAAATTAGTCAATTGAATTGATTTTTTTTACTATAACTAATGTAGCCAAAATAGCCACTAACGGTTCGACACACACACGCCAGAATAAGCCCGCGCCCCAGCCCTAATTACCGCGCGTTCGACTTTTTGAAGCGCGTATGCCATATACGCAAAAAAACTAGTTTAAAAACGCCCTCCAGAATACGGACCGATTCGACCGGTCGATTTTGTTTAGATATAAGTTCAAGCTGGGTTGCTTTCACATAAAATACGTTCGGATACGGTCGCAAGTGTATGCTAATGTTTTTTATCGCATGTGCTCGCTATAGGCCGCCTGATCGAGTTTATATTACGTGTGACGGTTTTGCTCGACAAACGATGTTTAGTGATATTGGATGTAGTAAAATTGCAAATAATAGAATCGATGCACGTCCCATCTGTTTTCATATGGAGGTTTTAGGACACCGTGTATAAGATACGTAATCTCATTGCAATCTGTTTTTAGAATGAAGATCTTTTCTCTTGAATCTAATAATCAAGGTTTTACAAAAACAGGCAACAACCGACTTCAATTGGATTGTTCTAGTAGTAGTAGCACCACTGAAAAGACACAGGGAAGCAAAATACGCAATTATGTTCACTTCAACAACTTTTAAGTTATTTTGATTTTA
Source organism: Lobophora halterata (assembly GCA_932526365.1). NCBI lineage: Eukaryota > Metazoa > Arthropoda > Insecta > Lepidoptera > Geometridae > Lobophora > Lobophora halterata. Next base: position 3,301,012 of record OW052015.1, read on the forward strand.
AACCTAAACTACTGAACCGATTTTAATAAAAATTACATGGAAACCAATCATTCTCTCTAACGAAAAATAATTTTCGAATCGGTTTATAAACCACAAAGTTCTGAGGTAACAAAAATTAAAAAACAAATAAAAATAACATTCAACCGAATGACAACCACCTCACATTTTTAATTCGGTTGAAAATAGAGCATGATCGGAAATGAAATAGCGATTAAAAAAGTCGAAAAACGTTTTCGAAATAAAAATTGGATTGTTACCGAACAGAGCTACTGAAAAGAGATTCGAAGCTTTTCAAGATGAGCTTAACCTTTTTCCTCCACAAATGAAATGAAATCTCAGCTTTAGATTGTCTGCATAAACTCGCTTTGAACAAAGTTATAATCTTTAACCGACAAACTCCTGTACGCGTTCAATCATGAGAGCTCTCAGTAAAAATGGATGAAAACATCTTACAACGGCGAAATGAAATAGCCTTTGTGAACAGGGCAAGAAGTTGAAAAACACTGACTTGCTAACTTTGCAGGTAAAGAAAAAGGTGGAATGAAATTCCATTCGTCTATTTTTCAAACAACGAAGATTCATCAGAAGGAGTGGGAAAGTAAGATGAGAATGCATTCCCTCTTTTTTTCACTGAACAAGTTACTGGGAAGGTAGTAGGTACACTAACTAACACAAAAATTCAAGCCCTTTTTTAAAAATGTTACCTGAAAATCATATGTTTTATGATAAGTTCCACAATATTACCTATAGATTTATATATATTATAGATTATTATTATATTATTATTATTATTATATATTTATAGATTTATATAGATATTATTATATACCTATAGAGAATATGGCGAAATAAATGGACTTCTAGTGCTGTACCTCTATTTATGAAATTACGATGTTTTATTTTAATTTTAAAATTAGCAGACCAGTTTTTAATATGTGGTTACCGTCATATCCTTGCCTATCTGGCCTACGTATTACAACAATGAAGTAGAGCACTGTGATTGGTCAATTCACAGTCCGCTCCTCTCCACTCCACCCAGTTCGTCTCAGTGGAAACGCACCCTAAGTATGCTACGAAGCGCTACCATAACTACGAAGCATACAATAGTAACAAAAGCTACAAAAGGCTTGTAAGTGCTAAGAAAAACAAGTAGCAAATATGCCACTTGCATTCAATCACATAACAGCGTTCACAAAGTCAAAGCTAATTTGAAACGAACAATCTGCGACTATTACACTGGAGCGTTTCAAACAAGACCATTTGCTAGCTAATGTTGCACTGTTGTATAACAACATTGGCTTTTAGAGTAAATGTGTAAAGTTCCTTTGAGCAGAAAATGCCAGGCTTGGGTGTCTCTGCAATTTTCTATTATAAACTAATTTGCCCGCGGCGCTCTGTCGGGTTTGCACAGAGTAAAATGGTTTTGAACGGATCACAACTCTGAATGGTAATAAGATGGAATGCGGTTATAATGTTATCTTGAATAGAGGGAGTTATGTTCAGTTAATATTCAGGTCTCAGCTGTATGAATATCTCTGTTGGGATGTTTCTAATTACAAACATCTCAACAGAGAGTTCAACTAACTATTTAAAGAACATCACTGTTTTAGTGTAAACCTATATCTCTTCCCGTATTTTATATTTTTCAAATTATTTATTGCCATTAAATTAATTAGTTAAATTACCTAAGTGGCAGAAATAAAATTGTAGGAAATTATGTAGTGACTACCCTCTCTGGTTTACTTTCTTTCTGGAGGTAGAACGAGTAGGTATTATTGTTATTATTATTATTATGAGCCCGTAATGTCCCACCGAAGGGCAAAGACCTCCCTTTCCTCTTTCGAGTAGGTATTAGGTTAAAAAAAAGCTGAGACGGTATTCAACGTCTCCAGAGTGCCTGCCTCGCTTCAGTTAATCTTAATTTGCATTGAAATTCGTTTCTTGTGGTCATAGCGTAAAGTACCTCCTTACCTTACCTGCATTAGTGTCCGTAAATAGTTATGTTTAAATATTTTTTTTGATTATATCGTTATTGATTGATTTCAATTTCAAGAACATAAACATAGCAAATATTTTTTTTATTTTCATAATTAACTTGCTCGAGCATTATAGTTGGGCTAATAGTACTATAAGCGGTTATGCTTGTGTGTAGATGCTGGTACCTTCGAGGAACATTTCGATTTACAGCCAAGAAATTATACATAATCTACGCAGCAGAATCTTTGTGAGTAAAATCAAAATGACACACAAAAAGATTTTCGGAAAGGAGACCAAAAATGACCAGAATTTAATAAAACGCCAACAAAGCGCGTGAAAACGTGAACACGTCGAGTTCCGCCATTTGTTTTATTTGTTTCTGCTCTGCACACTATTTTCCTTTCGGATAAAAGTACAGGCTCGAAAATATGTACTCATGTTCCGGCCAAAAATACGGGTGTTTTGGCGAAACGAAAACAATATGCTATTCAGTGGAGATCTCGGAATCGCGTTTGAAATCCATGAATGAAATTTGATTGAGTAAGGCTTTCTGGAAAAAAGTCCCTATTCTCAATTACGACCTTATTACTTTATTACTCACAATAAATAAGGGATCTTTCAGTCTAAAAATACACGTCCCTCCTAGGATAGGATCTGATCGCATAATAACCAGAAGTTGGCATATAAGCATGAAGTATCCTAGCTTGAAAAACTAACCTTTTTATCTCAGGCATAATGAACAAATATAGAAAGACTCTATTGATACCTTAACTTAAAAAGTAATCACTGAAAGCGTAAAGAGCCAGCTCATAACTAATTTTAAAGTTTCAGGTTCAAATACTTTAATTTAATTTTAGGTACTTCTGTTCTTATAAAATGTTCATTGTTTCAGGTAAGAAGTCGGGAGTTGCAAAGTATTTCATCTGACTTTAATGAAGCCGGTCTAAGTTGAAGCAACTTGGATTTCGATCATCATCGATCCAATCAAAGGCATCTTCGCTTACGCGAATTCGTTTCGCATATTTTGCGAGGTTATTACAATCAGGTAATTATTTTACTTTTAGGTCATCTCGTCTGCTAGATTTATCAATGAGAAAAAGGTGAACAAGTTTTACACACACAGCTACTTATACTTTATTAGCTTCATTGTTAAGTTATACAAAAGTTCTAGATTTAGGTAAGTACCTACATATTTCTTATTGTACCTACCTACTTGTTCATTGGTTCCAAATAAATACTAAAATACTTCATACTAGATTTGCTAATTTACAATTAACAAAATTCAACTTGTAAACAACAAATTAAAAATACTTTCAATTTGGTCCAACACAAATTTGATCAAAATCGGTTCAGTAGTTTAGTTTATAAATCAAATTAATTGAAAAAAAAATATATCGTCGAAGTAAACGAAATTGCATATTTTGCTTCGCTGTGACTTTTCAGTAGTGTTTATGGTCACTAGAACAGTCCAATTATTGAAGGTTGTAGTATATTTTTGTAAAACCTTGATCATTTAAATATTTTTACATTGTAACTTCTATTTTTTTAATCGACTGACCCCATATTATTCGCAGTGCCATTCTGCCCATTCTGTACAGTACACCCCTGAAATGCCCATAAATTCGTATTCATAGATAAACCCCCCTGGGTAATGTACATTTTTGTGGCACAAAGTGAGAAGTCGTAAATCCATGAATTGTTCACTTTATATCATTCTGCGGGGTGTTGTGGCGGCTGCGGAATGACCCACGAGATTACGTCTTTATTCTGTCGAGCACTTTTAAAAGGAATTTTTGAGTGGAAACTTTGAAAGGTAAGAAAAGTTGCTTTTTATTGCGAGTTTAATACTTTACTAACAGAACAGACGTGGCGTCAAAGAAGTTTTGAAAAGCATTATCTTTTGTACCTTATTCTTAATCTACCTACTTTCAAAGAAAGAACGAAGATTATTTATTTTGGTATGGTTTTGAGAAGTTTGTTTCGATTTGTTTATAAATTGTAAGTAGCCCAAATACGGTGAAAAGTTTAATATTTATATTAGGTACCTAGCAAGATCCCCTTTAATTATCTACAACATTTAAACAATTTAGTTTATTGATTAAATATTATAATTTCATGTATGCGAGCTACAATTAGTTTAGTTTTTACCCGACTGCCAAGGAAGGGTTATGTTTTTCGCACGTATCTTGTATAATACCTACATATGTACGTATGTACATATGTAAATTTCTTTATAACTTGCTCGTAAAGGGTGTATTATTGCACCAATTTCAATATCGTATTGTATCTCATTACGCACTAGTGCGGTAATGTAATGTAAAACGCACGAGTGCGGTAATGTAATTAAAAAAGGAAGGTTTATCAATTTTCTCCGTTTAAAACGAACGATACTCTTTTTAAATCTTAGCAAAGAGTTTTTATGTCAGAAAAGTGGACAACATTTTATGAATAAAATTAACTTTGGGAGATAAAATATAATAAATAAACATTTAATTCTTTAATTCAATTAATATTGACTATTTAAATGTAACAAAACACAAAAGTATTTATTTACTTTATTATAATACTGGCTGTTTTGTGCCTTTGCCTTAAAAAAAAACGCGTATCGCTAATTTGACAACCAGTAAAAAATATTCCGCGCGCTGTTTCTTTTCGCTGTATTGTTTTTATTTGAAAATGTCGTCAAGTAATGATGAATTTATTTATTTATTTCCTCGCAAATGTGTTATAAAACGTCGTATGACATACGTGCGGTTTGATAATTACAGCCTCTGCTTTCTTGTAGCCCTCACCTACGGCTCGGGCTAACAATATCGCCTCGGCTGTAATTCTCAACTTACCGCACTTATATCATAATGTACTATTGTTACCTCATATCTTCCGAACGGCTGGTTGGATTTTGACATATAGATATCGTTAAAGTCGTCTCAATAATCCGAGTGTCTATAGATGGGTTTTTAAAATTAACTACCAAAAAAGCGGATTTTTGGCTATTTAGCGCCAAAGTTGTTTATAAATTTTTGTTAACTAAACTTATCGAGTAAGATATCATCAGATTACAAATATATACATAAGCTATATGTAAAAACTTAATTTGGAATAATGAATTGGCAATCATTACATAATAATTTCGACTGCAAAACATTTTTTTATAAACTTTAAGCTTGTTTAAATTTCTTTATGAAAATCTCAATCCAGAACCACCGCTTCGTTTTAATCGGTGACGTCATCAAGATTGCGGCAACCCTCCATGATGCTCTCTATCAGGCACCCTTGAGAGCCATCGGGCCATTATAATGAAATAGTGCCGTTATCTCCCCACTCAGCCAATGCAGGGCAATAAGCAAAACAAATAGCTGTAGCTGTTTTGGCTTTAAAGCTTACGTTAGGGGAAGATGACTGAAGAAAAAAAACGCCGAGCCATGATACACGGCTTTTTTACAAGCTAATTGTTGGCGATTTTAAAAGCTAGCGTATGAGCGTGTTAGCTTTCGAGATGGATTGTCAACGAGCTGACTGTAAAAACACCGATGACACTGGGCGACTCTAAAAGCGTAAACGCTGGCTTATATCGTGTAAAAAAGCCGTGTGTCATCGTACTTACCAGTAGTCGCATAAAGTCCTGTCCAGAATGAACATAGACTAATCGACCTACAGACGTGTGGGCAGCTCGTGGAAATTCATGAGAGGACACATCTGCGAGAGTCCGCGGACGCATCTGTTGATGTGTAGAAGAGCCTTAATGTAATATCTGACATTCCATTTGAACTTGAATGGATTCTATTCGATTCGAAGGATTCTATTTACTTTATTTTTCTGAGGTTGGTACCTGACGGATGACATCCTGTTACACACTCCAGTAACATTTCACGAAAATAAAAAAAAGTGAGAGTAAAGAATAAAGCACTTTAAAAAATATCATAGCATTTCAAAAGGCCCTGTAAGAATGGCACATGAATCAACCTGATTCATTATTTTTCTCATTTTCGAAGCATGTCACAAAGTATCGTTTGCATTGCGAATTAATAAAATTAATTTCTTAGTACGCACCTGCACTTCATAACGAACACACCAATCAAGTTTTCAAGGCGAAGACGTTTTTATTATACTTATTACATTCCTAATATACTTACATAGCTAATATAGCTTACATTATTTTGGCACCAATGATTAGATTATTATTATTTGCAATGGAACCTAAATAATCTAAGCTTGTATGTATACTAGCAACATTTCTAACTTTCCTAGCACGTTCCGTAAACTCTCTCTCGCTGTTTGCCCATCTCTAAGTAGGTTTTAGGCGGCGATTAGCACAAATCCTCTTTCGAAAAACCTTCGCATTTTGCGGAATAAATCTTTACTTTTCAAAGTAGATGGTAACTAGAATTCAGCCATTATTCCATTTAGAGGCGCTTACGTAGTTTTTACATTTCTCTGAAAGGTCTTTGAATAAAGTATTCGGTCTTGAATATTCACTGAATCAATTGATACATACTTAAAAAAAAGTATATGCAAATTAAAGTTTTATGAAAAATTATTTACCAGTTTTATCAAAGTTGAGTGTATTAATCTGTAGGTAATTTAGTAATTCTCTCATGTGCACAAATAAGATAAAGCATTAAAAAAAATATATAAGTATTAAGTACACGTATTTAGGCCAGCTTAACCCTAATTAGAGTGTTCTTCCAGCCAACATTATAATTAGTAATAGTAAATAACTAATAAATAGTATTTTTTTCTGAAATCTTGATTTAGCTATGCAGTTTCATGTCACACAAAACCCTTTTTAGGCCCGAACTAATTGAAAATTATCTGCAATCTGAAAAGGTCTATGTAATAAGTCAAGTGCCCATAGTTGTCTGGCCGCCGACAAATTTTAGGTTGGACAGTAAATTTTTTACAGTCTCAATAAAAATGACGTAAACCTTGGGCCTTTGAGGGAGCCGACAACGTCAGCGTACTCCAAGGATTATAGGAGCACAAGTTAAACATACCGATTCAACGGAGATTGCTTTGATCTTTGTTCCGGGTGAATCCAAAAACCAAGGTTCAATCAAGTAAGGATTACGTACGCAAAATCACGTTTCGTCGGCGTGATTTTGCGTACATGCGTATATGCGTACAGCGTGATACGAGTAAGCATATAAACATAGTTGTACAGTGTATTCACCACAGTCTTTCTCAAAGAAAATCTGTCTTTTGAACCCCCTGTATCTATTTTATTGATTCAAACCTTTCTTAAAACACTTCAAACTAATCAAGGTTTGTAAGGATGGATGGTGAATGTCTAACTTTCAACACACCAAATCTAATTGGGCTGAAATTTGGTATGGATATGTTTCAACAGCTACTGAAGGACATAAGTTGTTAATTTTCCATCTCGATTGATAATTCTGACTGATAAGTCAGTGTGAATTTTCGTACAATATATTTACATCTTGATGATATTTAACGTCTTGGTGAGATGGCTCAAGAGCGTAAGTTGTTTAGGTGCCTCTGTTACAAGACTAATTGGGTCAATTAATCTATGGGCAATATATTAAACCTTTTCAAATTGGTCCGTCTATATCATTCAAAACCGACACCTAAACGCTGCAAACCAATAAGGGGTTTAACCGAATCCATCAGGTTTTCCAATACCAACCATGCTCCCGCTTTTTATTCATTTTTCAAACCACGATCCTCGGGTCGACGAAACTAATTTTCCATCGAATATTCCGGAATATTCGAGAACGTCGAGTTGGATGCTTCCGGTTTTAGGTAGAGACAGCTTTATTTCGGTAAAGCTTGTATTTTTTCCGGCTTTTAATAGTCATAAAAACTGAATATGGTGGTAAAATTAAAACTGGCAATGTGTTTCATCGTCAAACTACATTAGATTGCGATAAAACTTATACTCGTATATAGTTCTATCATCATACTGTGACCTGTAGAAAGTATAGTTTTGATTATGTTTCAGAGGAATGAGTAGGTATTATTATTAGTAGGTTATTTCATAGGAAAAAGGCCAAGTATGTTTGTCTGTTACGCCGCTGTCGCGGATTCTATTCTGGACAACAATTTTTGTGATAAATATTGGAGTTTGTCCTGAGGTTCGGTGTTTTCTATGTATTCTATGATTGTAAAAAAAAGGATTTATGTAATCAATCGTTTTATCTAGTTCTCATAATACGTATTATGAGAACTTAGTTTGGGGCTAGATAGCGTTGTGTGAAATGACCAAGATATTAAATATTAATTTTTCATGAGAAGGAAAAAATCTTCAGAACTTCATGCTTTTTATAAAAACGTCAGCCGTCTTTTTATGTTCATGCCAGTTCCTGCAGAACAGCCCTAGCCTTTGATGTGTGCTATCGTAGTGTCGTGACAGTTAGTCCCGTGGGATCGATTACATCCCGCCCCGTGGCGCGGGATGCGGGATCCCCCGACAAACTATCTCCATGGCGTTGTGTATTACGTACGCAATGCACGATGATAAACACCTTGAGTTAATCTGTTTCGGAAGAAAAATGTGTTTCTTTAGGGGATGACGAGTTTTCTCTAGGGGTTGCGATGCGTTGGAAATAGCGTTACTTTAGCAATTTTATTGATGCAGAGCTGTATCGCCCCTTTTTTGAGATCAAAAGGTTGTCTAACAAATATGATTAGCACATTTTTTTCGTGTTATTTACATTTATATGAAGGTGTCATAATGATAAAAAATACAATGAATACATAATATTTCATGATAATGAGCTGATAATGAACTGCCTCATAACGCGTCGATGCAAACATTAATTAACAAAATGTTCAGCTCATAACTCTCTGATTATTGGGTGTCCTCCTCGTAATTACATTTCCTACTGGAAATTTACCTCCATAAATCAGTTAATACATTGCGCAGAAGCCCAGACCACATACCCATAGAGGTGCACTTTAAACTGGAACCCTTATGCATGTTCACCAAAACAGGAGGCTCCAAAAGGCCGAGTGAAGTGAAGACTTGAAGAGTAGGGCGCTAGACAGTAGACGAAATAGCCTGGGGAAACTTTTGTCTGCTTTTTACCCCGACACATGGACATAAGATTTAAAGAAGAAATTGATTGAATGCTAAATTCCATTATAGACTAAATTCATGTACAGTCGGCTCTATAATTGACTGTACACCCAGCTTACGCTGATGTTCTTTTGTGATTACACACAAACATGATGTGTTTGTGTTGAATTTGTGTTTGAATTTGTGGTTTAATCACAGGAGAAAACCGGCGTAAGCTGGATGTAAAGACTGGGTGGCCGACTGTACATAGAGAATTCATACAGTTTGCAACCTATACCTACTCTTTCCGAGTTTTTTTTTACTATGTTAATGTGCCTAACTATTCCTTACTCTTCCGCATTTTCCTTGATAACTATATTTTTCGTTAGTATGATTTTCATTTATTACAAAACGCCTCTCATCGAAATATATTTCGTAATTCTATAAAAGTACCAAATTCCGGCCCGGGATTATCGAGCCTCGGCTAATTAGATTGGATCCTCGCTGGATATTCACGGTTCTATTAGCTCATCGGTTGAAGTCTATGAAAATGAACATTGTAAGGCCATTCTTATTCTATGAAAATCACGACACCTCAACGAATGATTGTCAAACATAAACTGAGCCTTAGCTATAATAAGAATAATTTTAAGTAATATAGAACAGTAATTATAGAGTCCATCACCAGTCAAAACAAATGAAGCAAAGTTTCAAGTTCATTGTTCATTGTCTCCGCCCTAAATTCGCGAATAGCACAAAGGGCCAAACGGCTCCATTTTGCGCTAACGACACTATGCCAGTTTGGCAGGCCAGGTTTTGTTGATGCGGGGGCGTAATAGGGCCATTTTATTTTTGTATTCTGAATTCTTTCGTTTTTTGTATGGCTCTGTATGGTTATGACAGTACCTACCTTTGTTGACGTGTTTAGGTCGATTTGGTGAAATGTTTTTGTTGCGTTCCTGATATTTTCTAAACTGAAATGGCTTGCAAAAGCCGCTTTGGTTGCTACCTGTAAATTCTTGTTCCTAACATTTAAAAATAATCTAGAATTACAGTTTATTAAGCAAGAAAAACTTTAATACAGGATGTTGTCCAACATTTGAACACTTTAAAATAAATATCCCGTATCTACGATGAAGCAGAGCCTTCCAAGCTAAGCGTCCAAGTTTTTATCAGGAGTGCATGCGAGGGGTATATACCAGTAGTTTCCAGAAACTTCGAGGATCCAGCACTTCGCGTAAACAATATATTAGTTCCAGACATCTTTGTGAACAAACTACCAAGTCTTTGAACAACGCCATTTTGAAATTTAGACGTTTATTGGAATGCTTTGTGAATCACTGATAATTCAATTCAATTCTAATCTTTTATTTCGGTATTACACCATATTTTGTTAATATAAGGCTTATTCTAAGGTTAGTAACATATTAAAAATTATAAATTACACATAACCAGTATATTATATTTATATATAATTCATATTATATTATATAATATTTATGATATTAAATTAAATTGTATAGCTTAAAATTAAATTGGTATTGAATTGGTATTATCGGATGGACCTTTGTGTAGGCAAGTGAATTATTTGGCGTACCTACCCGAGGGAACTATATGATAAGGCAAATAATAAATCAGTTAAATCAAAACTCAAACAAAACAGTAGGTCAAGTTTAGGAAAAATTTAGGTATTTTTCGACAAAGAAGAGAAAATTCCCTATTCTCATATGTTTTACCGAATGCAAATATCCTGTCGCGCAAATGTCCTTTCACGCAGATGTCCTTTCTCGCAAATGTCCCTGTCGCGCAAATGTCCTGAAACCAAAGCAAGTCATTCAAGATTGTAAAATACAGAAAACGCAACGCCTTTTTGAGGTTTACCAAACGATTCGAACAGTACATAGAAAGCATTACGTAAGCAAGGGTCTGGGAGTTTATCAGTCAGCCACAATCTGAAGGTAGGGTAAAGGTTTATGCAAATTGCTCAAAAAACGTGAACAACACGATAAAATAGTCTGGTACAGCCCTTATCGTACTAAATGTACTCCGCCCTGGAATTTTACAGAAATGTTTCAGAGATGAAGTTGGTGTTAAGTTACAGTAAGTTGTAGGTTATAGATACCACAGAAGGGCTTGTATTATAAAGTCTAACTTAACTTTTTATTAAGAACTGTCAAGAAATATGTACATGCAAAGTGAGTTTCACTCATTTTACGCTGGAAATATTTCGGCGCGAGGACGTGGTGGCCGAGTGGATGAGGCCCTTAACTTCCGATCGGATGGTCGCGGGTACGAATCCCGGTGGCAGTCATGCGTAAATGGGTTTTTTCGGTCGATAAAATCTATGCATTCCACGTTCTCGCAACGGTGAAGGAAAACATCGTAAGGAAACCGGCATGTCGTAGAACCTAAAGTTCGAAAACATGTGTCGAGTGCACGAAAGGAGCCTCTTCGAGGCGCACTTGAAATACTTTCACCACACTGGTTCGAAGGAACTACTGACATGATAAGAAGAAACGCGATCACAGTATGGTAAGGGCCGATCTAACTATTTACATTGATGCCTAAATTTGTCAAAGTGTAGTGAAATTGCATTAGTGTGACAGCGCCAGCTATCGTTGACCGACCCGACACAAGTAAAGGCTAGTAGATGACAATTTTAATAAGGTGTAAACATTTCACATTTTTATTCTTCTTATCTAAACAGAAAGGTATAGTATGTCATTGGAAAACAATACAAGCCAAGAACAATGGCCGTTCTATAAAGTTCTCTCATTTATCGCAGTCTGGTTAATTAAAATTGAGTCTTTATCCTTTGTGTAAAGTTTCTTTTTCAATCATCGGAAAACTTAGAAGTGTTCGTTTATTTCCAACTGGATTTTATTTAATCTGAAAAACAAGTCAAACTTGAAAAGGTGGTTGCCGTTAGGATTTTCAGAGGGTTCTTTGCGCTTTTTAAAAAGGAAAAATAGGTTTTGAAAGGTGAAGTAAATTTTTCATACGACTAAAGTTTACCTTTAATCCAAATATTTTTTTTAAAAGAACTAAGTATTATCATTGAAGACAAATATAGATGCACTTAAATAAATTACAGTTTCTACTTTTCATTAGGTACCTACTTAGCTGAAATCGCACTGTTTTAGTGTTATGCGTAAATTGCTTCGTGAATTAAACTAAAGTAATATATCTATTTGTCATCTAACCAATAACTAAAGTCTAATCCAAGTTTAATATCACTTGACCTCTGTTGAAATGTCAACATAATCTCAAGGTGGTCTAGGCAGTCTCTTGAATATTCACAAAAGCAGTTCATCCCTTAAATTAATACCTACTTAGTTCCAGAATTATTTATGAAAAAACAAGCAATATTCACGGTATCTTTAAATCGTGTTTAAAAACGTTTAAATAAAATAAAAATGTGATTTCATCCCCTTTAAAACAAAATAAAAATATCACTTTAAGTGGTTCAAAGTATGTTACCTTGTTCAACAGTTTTCAGGTACAATAGGTTTTTTATTCATTTATTAATTCGGTTTTAAATTAATGTATTATTATACAGTTTTCCGGGGCCGAGGCCTTTGGGTGGTTTAAAAAAATCTAAATTTGAGCCAAACACTGACTATTAGGAGATGAGACAAGCACAGTTTTAATAATTTATAAGTATTTTAGAAAATATAGTAACATAAAAATATCTTTCGTAAAACGTACGAACGTAATTTCGTAGAAAGTGCTACGTGCTACGTCGTAGCGTAAGCCATCGTAGCGATTGAACGTAGCAATCGAAACTTTACCAGATCATTATCGAAAATCTAATCATAATTAAGTATGATTATATTATTTATTAACTATTAACTTAGAACCAACCTGGGGGAGACCTTTGCCCAGAAGTGGGACACAATAATAGGTTTAAAAAAACGTAGAACCAAGAAGAAATTGAATTTTTACAAAAATCACCACTTTACGGGCGCGTGACAATGATTTTTCTAAAAAAAAATCGTAGCAAATGAGTATTTTAGACATGGATAGTGAAATAAGAAATAACTTATTAATGAAAGATAGTTGGAGATTCGATAAGTAAATGATGTAGCTAGTGGAATCTGATATACCAGTAGAATCAGAACGTAGTTTCGTAGAGCGAACTACGTACTACGTCGCTACACCGTAGGCCTTCATTGTAATAGCAACGCAGCAAACAAACATAATTAGTTTAAAAATAATATGTATAAGAGCATAATATAAATAATAATAACAATTAATCTTCTTCTTATCGTGTGACTAGTTCTTTCGAACCAGTGTGGGGAAAGGATTTCAAGTGCGCCTCGAAGAGGCTCCTTCCCTGCACTTGACAACAAATTAATAATTAATTGTTTATTTTGCGCTTGGATACTTGACAATACCATGACGAATCAAGTAGGTAAGTTACTTGATGTATCAGTTAAAAAACAATGATTGTAGTATTAGAGTTTAGTCTCTGTTCCTTGCACTAGGATTGAGAGCCTGTAGCGAGGTCACAGCGATTCACAGTAACAGTTTGCAAGTATTTAGTATACCTAATAGTCACAATTAAATTGTTTTGCGTCAAATACAAGACATTTTCGTACAAAAGTTTACTTGTCACATTTCATTATTGGATTGCCTGTCGAAGCCAAAAAGTTTCATCAGCAGAAAAGCTAAGCATTCTCATCTTTGCCGCTGTCGGTAGAAAACGGAACATAGACAAAACACGCTCCACTTTTTTCTTTTGTCGGCAAAATGGATGGCGGGAAAGGGTTGGGAATAATGAACAGACTGTGTGGGATATTGTCTTTTCCTTACGTTTCTTGTTCAATATTGAGACTGTTTTGAATAGAGCATAATGTATAATATCTCTACAACAGACAAAGATAGTATAAGATAACACATGGTGTGTGTGTCTATGTCTGTCTGTCAATGCCATAGGAAAAAGAGTAACGGGAAAAATTGTCTAATTTTTATCGAATAATTTTTATTATATATATTTTTAAAAAATATTTTTTTCCAAAATCTGTGTTCAGTAACAGCGACTGATGCATTTTTTTTTGTTAATTAAAATTTTTCGGTATATATTATAAGGTAAAATTAAGTAAGAATCGTCGGTTATATTATGTGCAGTCCAATCACTCTGTAAATGCTTAACCATTTAGCAGAAATGATATCAGTAATGTGTGCTAGTCCGACCGAGCGAGTATGGAAGTAAGAATTTGACCGTGAATATGTATGCTAGGCTAAAACCAGAGAAGACGGAGCTTGTGTTGTTAGGCTCTTTATTTTTCTTCGAATAAAAGATAATCCTGTAATTTTTGGCAAGTTTAAAAGGAAAATAAATGTTAATCATGTTTATTTCGAAAAATGAACCTGCGTCTACTGTTCACCGTCTGTTGAGAGGCCTGACCTTTGTGTAACCTCGGTTATTGAGAACCAATCCTATGTCAGCGAACCACGAGCACTTTATACTAAGCTTTTAATCTAATCTGACACAGGTACATCCAGACCACCCGAATCTGTTAAGCTCTGGTCACGTCAAACGAAGGAAATGTCAATAAAACGTGAAGGGTTTAGGGTCGAAAATCGCTTGCATTTCATCAGCTAAAAGGCTCCGCTGGTTTTGACTATGTATGAAGTCCTCAGCGTTGTGGAAATGATTAAATGTGATGGACACAGGAATGGTTATGATGTTTTTGTAATGAAGGTTCAGTGCCTTTTAATTTCATTGGATGGACTGACGGATTTAGAGAAAACTGTCCCGCAATTTGGAAAAGGATTTCAAAGAAGTTTTGAAATTTGATGAACGATGCTGGAAGTAATATAAGAATATACTTTGTTACTGTAAGATGTATCTTATGAAATCAATTCGGTGACTTCCCAAACGTCGGTCGTCTTTCCAGATAAGAGTCAAATTACTAGGACAAAACTTATTACAATACGAGTAGATTATTATAGGTCTTTACTTACAAAGGCCTGTAAAATAAAAAGAAACCGGCAAATATGTATAAGTTAATATTAAAATAAATGTGTAAATACAATTTATTACAGCATAAACTAACTACTACAATCTATATTACAAAATTTACAAAAGGAAACAATTGGGCCACCCATAGACCCTTGCCAACGATCTATAGGTAGCTCAACTGCTCCAACTCGATACCCGATGGCAGCGTGCTGAGGATACTGGCTGCATTGCCTCTTTGTATAGCAAGGCTTATTCTTTGGCCCAGATAGCTGCCAGCCCTCTGATCACGCGTCGCTTCGACCAGACGCTCTGACAAAAAATGTAGAAAATGGGAAAATGTATTTAGAAAATATTTCCATTTATCGCAACCATTCATTTGGAAACTTTAAACTGGCGAAATAAAGGCTTAAATTTCCGACTGCAGCTAAATTTACGCTTGAATATATTTACGAGTACGTGTTCGTATTCATTTTGTTATATTATTCAGTTTCTTATGAAATAGTACGTTGCTCAAGACACTGAAAATTCATACTTCCGCGATAAAATATCCTTCTAACTTTTCAATAAATTCATATTTTTTTTAAAACATAGGATTAACATAACAAAACAAAATAATCAGAAATCTAATCCTTTGTATTATTTGCCCATAAAATTCAATCTTTTGCAATTTGTGCTACTTCTAGTATTAATTATTTCTATTGTTTTTTTTATATATTGCGTGTTTAGAAAATAGTACATCATATAATTAAAAAGTGGCTAAAGAATTAAAATAAAGTTGAGAATAGACATTTAAAAGATCTTTTCTAGTAAAAACATAGTTTTTTTTAGTTATTATTTTTGTCTATGTTTTGTGTTTACATTTACACCGGTAAAGCACGAAGATCTCCATATTTTTGGCAAAGAATTTCCTTTCAGGTCAAGGTGTTTTCATTTCAACTGCAATGCAGTGTAATAAAAAACATGTAAAACCAAAACACTTTCCATATTTCCCACACGATATTTTATTACTGATTATATTATGATGAATTCCCTATTTAGTATTCAAAGATGCAGTAGGGTAGAGTTGTGCATTTCTTACCAAAGTAAACTATCTCAATCTCACCAAAACTACTTAACCGATTTGCCTGAAATGAGTATAAGTAGTTTATAACGAGGACAGTCGTGGTGAACAGCTTGGTAAATATATTATTAACATTAAAAAATGTATTGTAATGTATAAAAGGATTAGTACTGACTGACTGATTGTCTGAATGACAACGCCCAGACCAAACCGCTGGACGAGACTTGAAATTTGGAGTGTATGTCGGCTAGTTTGTTATATTGTTCTGTTCTTAATTATACCTTTTTTCTTTCTAAGCCGGATCCTTCGTTACCAATTTAAATTTCTTTAAAAAAAATTTTAAAACTTGAGACCATTGCAATTTTCTTCGTGAAATGTAATATTGCTCGGTTCCACTGAAAGCCGCAAGCCCGAGGGGTAAAAACTGATTACCATTTTGATTTGGGTATGAACTTATTTTCGTTCAGTCTCGTAAACATGTTTCTATAGTTTGAATGTGCATTTTAATATGAGTTTGACCTCGAGGACCGTCAGGCCTAAAATTATACGTTATTTCCAATAATGCATCTAATACGTTAAAATCTCACGATACTAGAGACTGTTTTGAAACAAGACTTTAGATAATCGAGACTTATCTCGGCTTAACTCACTTCAAAATCAAGTTTTGTTGCGCATACAGGCGCATAAGTTTATATTTATTCTTAGAAATCTACAAAACCTTGTCTTGAGCTGCGAACATGAACGTGATAGTCTCAAAAGGCGAAGAACATTACTACGAAAGTCGTAGAACATTACCACGAAAGTCTGAACAACGTTTAAAAGGATTTATGACGACTCGTAAAAACGTTTCTAGTTGAATTAGTTGCAAAGTTTTGAGTTACGGGTTAAATTTGGCTGATACGATCTCTGAGTAGAGTTACAAGTTTCAATTTCTAAATGCTTTTTTAAGGTTTGAAGCACCTTTTTTTGGAAAGCTAGTAGATACTCTTTAAAGGTTGGAGGCTTTCAGCGCGTACTAGAAATTCCTAGATTCACTACGCAAACGTTGTGGTCTTCCTTTTATTTGTGACACTATGTTATTTAGCAAAAAATAATCTTTATGATGAAGCCTTTCGATCGGTATGATGAAGCTACGGGGTGATTATTTTTCTCGTGTAACGGTTCAACCATGTAATTATTTAAATATCTATGAATGCAGTTCAAATTGTTTTTTAAATTAAAATAATGTCTTCCTCAGTAAAATGTTGCATTTACAATATTCAAAATACTTTCCCTCCATGTGGCATATCCGTGGGACGCCCTGTATAGTGAGGTAACAGATGGCCAAAATAAATACGTATTTGATATCCGTAGGTACTTATTTTGTACGTAGGTAAAGAATACACACAAATGTGAGGTATATCTTTATCAGGTATACGAGTAGGGGCAATATGGTCGGCTGTGCTGTAGCTATTATCTGTATTATGTGAAGATATCAGTTCTCAAGCTGAGATATTCGCACTTCCCAAGATTCAGAGGGATGAGCATAAGATTTCTGACGCACGCCCAAAGAAATTTTTAGTTCAAAAAAATCTGAAGACTATTTTACACTAGAAGAAGAAGAAAGAAGAAAAACTATTTATTAGTGATAATAACTCAAGGTACACTGAACACAGGTTGACACACAATAGGTACAATTATGGTAGTAAAGCAACGAAGAATTAAAAAGAAATAATTTATAAAAAAAAATATTAAAAAATAAAGACTTACGCACACTAATGCTCACTTGTACTAAACTGTCAAAGTTCCAAAGCAATTGTTTTACTCGCTAAGAAGATCTTAACGTTATGAATATGGACCGCTAAGATCTTGAGTAATTGCTTAAGTTTCATGCAAATGAGTTTTTTTTTTTTTTTTTTTATATTGTGTACATTTTCAACATTTAAGATCTTTAAATCTTAAATGCACGCCCCGCTACATTCAAGATTTAAAGATTCCCGCTCTCACGATTAGTCTAATAGACATATCTATGGCGGCGATAGTGAAGGGCTCGCATTCGTAGGCTAATATCTATAGTAAAAAAAAACTTGTAAATTTATCTTGTGCTTTGCGTAGTTTTCACACAGATCGATTTGATGTCGATCTAAAACTCGCTAGCTCTTCTAATATTCCCGTACAGTGCCTACGTGCCGACTGGTCATGAATATCGAGATGAATAGTTTAGTATCGACGATGTACATTCGAGGGTTTGGTGATTTTGGCGCTATTGTCGGAGATGTATTCAGAAGAGGGTGTTGAGGATGTGTGTTATTTATCATAGAGGATGTGCAACGCTTTTTGATAAATCCTGGTATTTTTTTGGGCCTTACGAATCCATCATCTCTTGTTCTTAGATACGTGTCATAAAATGCTACTTTTTATTCTATTCAAATAAAATGTATCCATCCTCAGACCTGCATTATCGGATAATGACGTTTTTGTATCGAAAACATAAACAATTACGATTCAAATCATTAAGTTACCAACCGTAATAAATAAAATGTATCGTTAAAAAAGCACTGTCAATGAAACTATTATAAACATCGCAGACAAGAAAGAAAATAGAAGAAAAGAGTATACCTCTTTTCTTCTATTTTCTTTGTTGTCTGCATTCAACGCTATATTTTGTACAGTGAGTAAGTGGCGGAGAAACCCAAAATAAGCAGAAAACTTATAAATTGGCCTATGTAAATCAGATATCCGTGTATGTATCAACGTGAACGCAAAAAAACATCTATGGTGACTTAAGGACCTGGCTCGAAAGGAGCCTTTTTGAGGTGCATTTGAAATCCTTTCACCACCCTGGTTCGAAAGAACTAGTGACACGATAAGAACAAGGACCTGGCTTATAGCGCTAGGTATATGAACTGTTTTGTATTATCTCACATTGCGTTCCACAGAGAAATTAAATACCACGAGAAATACCCTACAAAGTCATGAGTAAGACTGGGGGAATCCAGAGCACGGGTATTGCGTGACCAAAGACCGAGGGTGGAATACAGGGGTGTATTCATGGTCACTTATTGACTGACTGACTGGCTGACTGGTTACCAGACCGCGCCTAAATAAATAATGAATAAATCAAATTTTATTTCAAATTTTAAGATCCATAAATTCCAAATTCAATGTCACCACTGTAAAGTGTCACAATGTAAAGAAAGTTTTCTATTACTTTCTTGAGATGATGAATGCATATTTGTTTTACTTTATTTAGACCGCTGAAGTGGTTTTATCTTGGTAGAGTAATTAAATGTCGAATTAACTTAAATCTATAATAGCAAAAAATGACATAGTAATCAGGTATACCATGATGTATATTTAAAACTATTTCAAAATTGTTCAGCATGTATGTAGAGTAAGATGTGCTAGTGGTCCCAATCGACGGAAACCTATATTATATTACATTAAGATATTTATAAAAAAAATAGTTACAAGTTTTATCATAATAAATCGATTAGAGCTGTTTTCGACTCGAGCGGATTTGCCGCTCGTGTTTTGTTTTTTACTATAAAATAAATAAATACAGATATAAACATAAGCAGAATTCTCCCCTTGGACCGTCTAATTCACAGCCCGAAAACTAACCTTTTTAAAAAACTTAACAGCCAAACCTTTTCGGGTAAGGCAATTTGTAAGTAACATTTGTATTATTTATTCTTCCAAACAGAGGGGTTACAATATTTTCGTGACATAAATGATCAGAAGCTAATAATAACCTGTAACAATACAAAGAACTATAAACACAAACATATAAGCATCGTGCTTCACGTTTCTATTCAGCTCATTTACATAGAAATCGAAATACCAACTATGTAGAATAAATCATACGCATTTGTTACGTCATGCCCACAGTTACATAAATACCAAAACGACATAACCATTAAATATTTAGGTAGGTAATTAAGTACAAATAACGTTTTTTTTATGTTAAAGTCACACTTAGGCCGAAATTTTGAGTTTTTTAAAACCATCTGAGAAATTGAAAATAGTGTTATAAATTCTGAAAAAAATATATGCATAAGTTGAGTCTAGCCAAATTCGTAGCCAGTTACAAGATCATTAGTACTTCACTCTATAGAAAAAAATCCCAAAGTTACCCCTCTTTGTAGTGTTTTTTCAAAACTATGACTAGCCTAATTATATTTAACAATTAATTTTTGCACGTAACTATAGGCAATAAATATTTCTAGACATTTTCGTAGAATTAGACTTGATAAAATATTTTCTTTTTTACTAAGTTTAAATAACTACAAATTCGCGAGCGCGGCGGCTTGGCAGGCTCGCTTACGGAGGCCGGACCTGTGTCAGTTTTTCCGCGATGACAGATATCACAAATTAAATTATGCACGACATTATTTAGTTTGTGAAGTCTGTCATTCTCTGTCATAGTGCCATAGTTTATGAAAATCAGTATGACTAGATACTGAAGATCGTTACAAGTCAATGGGGCAGCCTCAGAAAACTGACATGGATGCCACCACAGTAATGAATCTACCACCTGTAGATTCTTTTAAAACACCACACACAGATGTAGAGAGAGTATGCTTGTATCGGGTACAAGATACCTACAAGAAATATTTTTTGTAAAATTATGTATTCAGTATTCAGTATTTTTATTGCAGTCAATAAGTCTTAGTTTTAATTGACAAATTGTTTTTGTTTGTAATTTATTTTAGGGGTATCGTTTTTGACTAATATGGAGTTGAATAATTGATTGATTCAGGCGTTACTTTGCGGAAATCTATAAATATCAACAAATTATATAAATATATTTAGTAATAAATCCGCTTGATTTCTAAAAAAAGGTTTTAATTAACTTAACTTTAGTTTAGACTCGCCGAAGTTCGAAACGAGAGACTCTCGTTCCCTCCTCCTCCCCCCTCCCACCTCCTGATGATGCCTCGTGTAGAGGCGAAACACGTGTCGTATCTTTGAACTTTGGTTTTCTGTTCGTTGACTCTTTGGTTTATAATATAGTAATATGTACTAAAATTCTAAACTAAAGTTAAGTTAATTAAAACCTTTGTTTAGAAATCAAGCGGATTTATTACTAAATATATTTATATAATTTGTTGATATGGAGTTGAATATTTTGTGTCGGACCATTTTTTTTTAATTTTTGCTCATCGGAGTCGTTTTTGACTGATAAAGGGATGATGATTAAGAATTGTGTGTTATATTTTAAATTCAAGATGGTGGTCAGTTGCAAATGTGCATTTATTTTTTGTTTTATGGATTTAGGTGAGGTGATTGCACATTTTACTTATTTCGATAAATTTTTACACAATTTTTTAGAATAAGTAAATTAAAATATAAAAAAATAATTGAATTTAAAATTAAGAATGGTAAAAAAGTTTTCAGACTTGGCCATCATCGCCCCTCTCAAAAAACCAGCCTATATATTCAAACAAAATTCTGATTTATCACTACTATACACAAAGTTTGATCATAAAATATGCAGTTCTAAAGTAAAATAAAATTATCCTACTGTTTTTTTTTTACTGTAATTCCTGGCGGAGTCATTCAGAGTTCACGGCAGCTGAGTCCGCGCGAAATATTCCGCGCGCGGCTTGTGACAACCCTATATGCCTTTTTGACAGGACTGCGCCCCCTTAACATGAGACGAGACGAACTAAGCGCTCTCTAAATGATAAAAGATCACACCTGCTCATGACCAGAACAGTGCTACTCGGGACTTTGATTCACATAGGTCGGTGCAACACTGCTAAAGCTCTCTCACTCGTCCATTTTAAAACATTTTGATGGTCAGCCTCGAAAGCCCAGTAATTTCACTAGCTACAGTGCCCTTCAAACCAGAACACAGTAATGCTTACGTGACTGTTGCGACATTGCGGTATATTATCTGACACTCTATCAGTACCCATCTAGACGCATTCTGTAGGGACGCCTTCGAACGGTACATCTCTTATCTCACTGCTGGAAAGTTATCATTTCCAATTTTTTACACTCTTACACGTAAACCAGTCTCTTCCAAAGAATTTGAATATGTTTGGCTTTTGGTATATTTAGATTCTATGTTTAGGCATATTTAAATTCAAAATCGTGGAGGCTGGTTAAAGCGAAAGGAGGCATATACCCAACAGTGGGTCCTACCGGCTGAGATGATAATTATCATATTGGTATTCTTGCCAGTCTGATATACATATTTTGTTTAATTTACATACCCGAAACGGTTCCAATGACGCCTCATTTATTAAATTAGAAAAGCTGTGAAAGCTATATGATGCGCTATTCAAACTCACTAATTTTCGCTCTACGCAGTTGAGTTGAAAATTGCACTAGAAAAATCACTTTCCAAAAATCAGCACAAAGAACACGACAAAAGCGTACAATGAATAACAAGCCCGTGATAAAATGTATGCGACATGTGACGCATTTACCCTTGTTCCAGGTGAGTGAGTCAATCGGGAGCGGCACGCAACTAGGACTCTTACCCTATTGTTGCGCTGTGATGTAGTTAAGAACACAGAATAAGTATAAGGGAGTACAAACGGTAAAGACACTGGTCAGTTATCAGAAGAATCGGGTCGTGACGCATTCGAAAATTGACATTGAAAGAATGAAGACTACTGAACCTAAAATACGGCAGAAAAACTGCAGTATGCATGCGGCTGGTTTTCTCATCATCGGTCGGTCGCTTACTGTTGAGAATCAAAACCAAGTGGCTTTTCTCCACTTCCTTGGCTTAGAAGGTAGCGATATTCAACGGCATTTTTTTGTTTCTTTTTGACACTGGTCTGTTTTGAGCTTTGGACATTGTTTTTCTCTTGTTTGCTCTTGATATAGCCCATTATCTAAATGTTGACTGATACTGATAAATTACAGGATTATTTTTCAACATTTTGTTTCTACAACTTGTTACTACAACACGCTCCTTCGAGCGATAGACAAGAGTACTCTACCTACCTAACTTTGAAGAAGATAGTGTAGAGTAGAGACTGATATCTTAGTTACTTATTCTGCATTTGAGGTGGAGTTGTCCCCTTGTTCGGTTGCTAGAATCGATACCAGGTATTTGGTTGGAAATTCCACTTTGAACTGACAGCGACACTCGGTGTAGCGATCCAATGCACTTGCCACTAGACCATACGTGTTTCAAATATCTATCAAAATATTTTTAAAGATGAAAACTGAGATTATCTACCAAATAACTTCACCTTGCGTTGTTAACTCACAGAAATACTTAAAAAAACAATTAAACCTCCAAATAATTAAGTAATAATAGTACAAAGTACCTACTAAGATATACACAAATAATAGTAAGGTTTATGATGTCAGTATGGATCGACAAGGTAATTAAGTTCGCCGGAAACTCGTAATGGCCGGCCGGGCGTTTCCGGCCTGAACGATTTCCATATTCCCAGGATATTGCGAAATTACTTGTTGCCAAACGATTTTCGTTAAAGCTTTAATTTGCAGTAAATAAGCTCGTCACTGGCTCGATGTCTGCGAAAAAAAAAATCTGTCATCTAAATTCGCGTTATTTTCTAGTCTTGAGTTGGTGTACCTATCTATAGGTAGGGTTAAAGAATCAAAGGTCTTAGGACTCTAATTCCAACTTGCACCGAATACCCAAGCAATTACTTTACCCGCTAGGAAGATCTTAATGGTCTAAATCTGTACCATACAGCTTAGGAGCTTAGACAGTTTAGTGTATTTTGCACTAACCTCATCTTATTTATTTTTGAGCCATAAGTAAGTTAAATGAAAAATTAAGCCATTTCTCATTCCATTTAAAATTGTTTTCAGACTTTTAGCACTTTATGACGAGGGTCGACCTTCGAACTTTGGAAACTTGAACCTTGTCTAAAAATACCATTTAGCTATCAAATCTTGAAATCCTTAAATTAAAAAGTGGCCGAGTCCCTTAATTAAAAAATATCTAACTCTTCAAAAAAATCTGTTGTATTTTACTTTTATATTAAAAGATAATTTGCTTATTTGTAAAGGCCGTTCCGGTCTCCAATACCAAATATTTAATACAATATTTTTAAAGCGTTTTTCATTATACTAACTGGCTATCAATCCTATGGTTTAACAGCTCAATTATTATCGGATTAATTAGACCTACAATGACATACATTAACATAATCATAAAGTTCATTAATGTGCTAATAGTACGCGTCACTATCCCGATTGCTTGTATTACGGCGAACAAAGATTAATTGTTAACCATTATTAGTTTATTGTTCATTACGTACATTATTAAGCACAGGTACAATCAACGAGAAAAGTAATTGTTTTTTTTTTAATATTCACATATTACATCATACTTTTTATTAAAATTTACTACGAAAAACTTTACTCAGGGATATTAGCTATACCTGATGTTGTTTTATCTACATACTACATTAAAAAGATATTTTTCAAATCGGATTATAAACAACAAAGTTCTGAGGTAACAAACATAAAATAAAACCAAATTGAGAACCTGATCCTTTTTTGAAGTCGGTTGAACCGTTAAGATCTTCCTAGCGAGTAAAGTAGATGCTTAGGTTTGGTGCAAGTAGGCATAAGTAAAGTTCCCCAAAAAGTTATAAAAAAAATACTTTTGCACACCAAACTTCTTTTTCCAGCTATTTGTAAATGCCATTACGCTCGCTCCTTTATTTCACCTTTCCCGGAATGCATCTCATTTATTTTGTAGCCCACGCTTACCCTCGTTCATTGTAACGGTTTTCGGCTACATAGTTTTACAAGTATCCCCTTTTGCCTTTTGCACGAGATATTTTTACGAGTGTTAGTTTACGGGAATGGGAGCATGGAAATTCCGTTTTTACTGAGCTTTATTTAATATTTATGGTACAGTCAGTCACATAACGAAAACTAGAATCTGGAATAATTAGGTTATAAAAGCACACAACGTCATCTAGTACCAAACTAAGCAAAGCTTGTACTATGGGAAACAGATAACTGATCCATTCAATACTTACACTTTTTTTTATAATACGTGGAATATACCCAGTATCAGAATAAACACCGATATTCATCACACAAAATTGTGTGTCAACCGACTTCCAAAAAAGAAGAGGTTATCAATTTGTTTGAATGTTTTTTTTAATGTGTCTCAAAATTTTGTTGTTTATTAAACGATTTGAAAAAAAAAACTTGTTTGAGAGGATATACATACTTCAGATTGGTCCCATAGAAATTACATCAAAATCGGTTCAGTAGTATCAAAATAACTGGAAAAAAAGTCGTTAAAGTGACCAAAATTGCGTATTTTGATTCCCTGTGACTTTTCAGTGGTGCCTACGGTCAGTAAAACAGTCCAATTGAAGTCGGTTGTCTATGTTTTGTGTAACCTTGATTATACACGGTCATTTTTAAATCACCAGAAGAAAAATCATTTTTTTTTAATAATCTGGATAACTATTACCGTTAGCCGTTTTCCTATGGATGCATCAGACGGTACCCTTTCTTGATAATAATTTAAGTTTTATTCATCGTTTGGCAAACCCAGGTACCTAGTTCGAGCCAGCTCGCAAAAGCTCGGCTCGGGCACCGCACTCGCTCCGCTGTCACTCTGTCATTTCGTAGAAATTCAAAATTCTGACTGCACAGACACAACGTAGTACTGGTAGTACCCCGCTTGAATTGCCCATTTTATTTTTTTGGTAATTAAAAATTGGTGGTGTATAGATACTAGCTGGTGCCCGCGACTTCGTCTGCGCAGCTATCTTTATGAATTGTAGCCTATGTGTTATTCTGATGTATAAGCTATGTTATTGTAAAGTTTCATTAAAATTCATTCAATAGTTTTTACGTGAAAGAGTAACAAACATCAATGCATCCATCCATCCATCCATCCTTACAAACTTTCGCGTTTATAATATTAGTAGGATACGAATTACGAGTATGGACTGCATTATTGCTGGTAGGTACTCATAGCTGTATGTATAGGTAGCCGTTTCCGTTGTGATTACGTACCTAATCTAGATACAAGAGCAGACGTGCTAGAGCACCAATCATTCGGAAATTGCATAGGGGCGTTTTGCTCGATTTTACGAGATCGACTCGATTGGAGTACGACGTATCGCAGGGTCGTAGTCAGGAAAGGGTACACCCTTTTCTGGGCGCTTTCATTGTATCTAGTAGGTACTTAATGCCATAATCCGACCTTATTAGGTACGTAAATTTATTTAATGTTTAGGTAAGCAGACATGATATGTACAGTCAGCTGCACAGACATGTATACACTCCTAAGCTTTCACATTTATATTTTGCTCTTAATTTTGTAGAGACGTTCTTCTTATGACAATAATTCTGACTAGTAAGATGACTATATTAATTTGAAAATGCTTGCATGCATATTTCTTTGCAATCAAGAAGAAAAATATCAAGAGTATTATAAATATCAAAGCTTGGGATGGGATACATGTCTGTGCAGCTGACTGTACATTCACATTAATATTTAGTTATAGTTAGGTGCAGTTTTGTAGTACCTACTTATAATGCTGTAATAATTACTTCATAGCTGCTGATTATCGGTAAATGGTTAGAAAAGTACCTACTTGTAATAGCAACAAATACGCTGATGTCTGTTTTCTTGATGCCACGGAGGAACTTGTTAATAAACTGGAACGCCTTCAGAACCTGTGCATCCGTTTCATTTTCGGCTTGCGCAAGTTTGAATACGTTTCCCAATTCCGGTCTCAGTTAAAATGGCTCTCTATCCGTCGTCGACGTGACCTTCATATTCTCACTCTTCTTTATAACACTCTTTTTAATCCTCTATCTCCTCTTTACCTCCGTGAGCGTTTTAACTATCTTGTCCCTCGCGGTCAGCCATGCCGGTCTACGACGTCCCTTCTTCTCAGAACCCCAGTTCATTCCTCCCGCTGCTACGGTGATTCATTCACTGTCCATGCTGTCCAACTGTAGAACACTCTTCCTCACACTATTAGAGCCAGTCAGTCACTAAACGTTTTCAGAAGCAGAGTCAAAGAGCACTACTTATCACTGTGATATATTCAGTATTTATGTTAGTATTTATATAAATATATATATATGTATATAAGTAACTTATATATTTATTTATGTATAGGTATTAATTCTAGTTTATTTAGTATATAATTATCTTAGTAGTATTTATTATATGTATTTAGATATATTTATTCAAACATTATATATATTTTCTTTTTCATAGTTTTAATTTATCCATTATTATTTATATAACTGTACACGCCCCCTCACTTTCCATGGCCTCTCTCTAACCTCAGAAGGTTTGCTGGAAGAAAACTCTTATTAGGGTTAAGCTCGCCTTTGTACATGTCTTTTCTTTTATGATTTGTATTCTAATATGTTTGTGTGTACAATAAAGAATTACATAATTACAGAACAAATACAAGTTTTAGTAGTACAAGTTAAAATATCAATTTGACTGAACATGAACCTCATATATTTTGCTACTCTACCCTTTACCACAAAAGAGTTGCCCCCAAACATCAGTCCTAACTCCGAATCTGGCTAACGAATCGAAGTCGAGTGCTAATTGCTGGCAATCTATTGCATTTTAACGTGTTTGCTCCAATCGCAAGTTTATTTTGATGTTTTTCCCCACCGGCTAAACGATGACAATCATTTGAATTGTAAAGTGGTTTTTGAGACTCGCGCCCGTTCGGTTTGAGCTTTATATTTTCGGCTAAATGTATGTGTACCTATATCTGATATCTCACCTTAGAGAGATGGGAAAAAATAGTTCTATCTGTCCCCCTATTGGTAGTGGGACAGATAGAACTTTTAATAAGAGTTCCATCTGTCCCACTATTAGCAACAGGGGGACAGATATAACTTTGTTGTTCATCTGTCACCCTAGCGGGACAGAGCAGGGTGACAGATGGGAATAATTCCTTCGTAATAAGCAATATATAATTTACTTAATTTTCCTGAGGTTGGTACCATCTGACAGCCAACTTCTTGTTACACACTACCGTCCCATTTTCACGAAATCGCTCCCATAAATTGACAGAAAGCGATAGAAAACATGTTACAAATCGAATATTCATGAAATAATTAAAAACATATCAAAAGGCGGTGTTACTCTTTATTATATTGTAGGTACAGAAAAATAATAACTTATATTTAAAACACTACAGCTCTAAAACACAAGCCAATAAAACCAAGCCAGCTTTGTAGCCAGAGAACCTCACATTGCTCCCGCGAGGCACAAAGCACCACCTAAATAATAAGATTAATAATAAAGTCCAGTCTATTTCCTAAAGGATCCAAAGGTGGCTCATTCCCGTAACGACGTGCATTTCCAGATATTTCCAGACATTTCCAGTACCGGGGAATAGAGCTATTATGTGTAATATAAACTGAGGCTGGGTAATATCTTTGTTGTTCAGAAAACGGCCGTGTCTGAGAAATGAGATAACGCATTTTATTTACCTAACTTTTTGTTTCATTGCCTCTCGTGTAAAAAGAGGTTTTATGCCTAACAATCCTGAAAAACACTTATCTAAACAGCTGAATACTTAAATAAGTATCCAATTGGTTTTTTTGCTCTGGAATTAAACAAAGGCGAGATAAATAATGAGAGAAAGATTAGCTTTATTGCCAAAACACCTTCTCTAAATAAGATATTTCTTGCTACGAAATTCAATTTGCAGAAGTTGGTCCATCGTTTACAATTATTTCAAACAAAGACAATCAAAATACAATTACAAATTTCGAATTGTCTCCTGTTCAGTTTATAGCCCCCAGTTAAACAGT
Organism: Lobophora halterata; assembly: GCA_932526365.1. NCBI lineage: Eukaryota > Metazoa > Arthropoda > Insecta > Lepidoptera > Geometridae > Lobophora > Lobophora halterata. Next base: position 3,329,788 of record OW052015.1, read on the forward strand.
TCTGATTCATATTGGTCTAGACTTTATTGATCATTGTCTTGCAATTAGGCATGAAAATGATTGCTACTTCTATATCATTGTCACATGGTGATATGATTTAATTTTGTAACAGTGAAATCACCCGGGATTTTGTCACCGGTCTCTCCCACTCACAGTCAGCACACGACTGTCTGTTATTGTTATTTACGATACGAATTAAATTGTGAATGGTGACAAGTATCATGATAACACAGCGTACAAAATCGCCTGCCGGGACGCGCCTGGCGGATATTACCGGTGATTTTCTAACAGACTTGGTCTCAGAAACTAACAAGTGTTATGTGTGATAATTTTAATACCATGATAAATAGCATGTTACTCGGTATATTTCCATGCCTACTTGCAATGTAACTCTATGTACAATAAGTAGGAACGTAAAGAGCTTTGTTGTAAAATTAACCTTATTATCTCGATATCAGAGTTGAAGTTCGTTCACCTGCTATAAGGGAGAAGCATGATTCAGCTATACCCTCAAATGGGTAATTTATAGCTCGTGTTGAGTCATCGTTCTTTGTGCATGAAGGCAATTCGTGAAATAGTCATGATACTGTGAATAACAAACTGAAGGTTTTGAAGCTGACAGTAATTTTGAAAATGTTCTTCAAAACTGTACATTTTTTGGCAAGAAACTAACACGTTCTTATTATTTTAGTAGAATTCGTGATCATTTTTATTGGGACTGTATCTCATTGTATTTTGAAGAAGGATTGAAGTTTGTCAAAATAATTATTGACAACAATATAAATAAGATCAAAACATGAATTCCAAAGTATTCAGAGTAAATAAATATGTGGTGACACAGTTTTTTTTAGTACGCGGGATTTTAGCGTTTGCGTGTATCTAACTAGAGTCAATTGCGTCAAAGATGAATAAGAGGCTCGATCTCGAACTTTCACGTTAACGTTATCGTAGCGTATTCGTAGCGTGTTTGCCATTTTGAAAAGATTTATACAGTCTCTTTCCTCGGTCGATTGCATGAAACGTTAAACGTTAATAAATCATATATTTCGTGAAATCCGGACTTTTGACTTAGACAGGACATAGTATAGTATACCCCGGATAAATAAGATACCCCTAAGGTATCCGAAAATATATGCTTACTTGTAATTACTATTTTTTTTATTACATCATAAGCTAACTACTACAATCTATATACAGGTATATTATAAAATTTACAAAAGGCAACAATTGGGCCACCCATAGACCGTTGCAAACGATCTATAGGTAGCTCAACTGCTCCAACTCGATACCCGATGGCAGCGTGCCGAGGATACTGGCTGCATTGCCTCTTTGTATAAAATTATTAACTTAATAATTATTAAATTATAATTATAAAATTATTAACTTAATAATTAACTTGTAATTAAGTAGGTTATTTTACAACATTAACCAAGCCCATCTAATACTATGGTAGTACCATCCTACCAACAATAATATCATGGTATAAAACGTCTGCCTGCATACACTCGTCGTTAATAGGTTCTGTAGGGGAGATGTTAATGACGTGAGTGCTTCAGCGCACTCCACTTCCTTATTAAATACTCCTATCTTCTGGTATTTCATTTTGTCTTGAGATATATTCTTGTTGCCCTCGGTACAACTCAAGAAATGTTCATTGTTGTGTTAGAAGTGCCTGGCTTTATCTGAATGAAAATTGCTTTTTCATTGTTCGAGGTTTGTAGCAGAAATCATGCTTTTTGTTCACTAATAAACCAGTAACAGGTGATTTTATTATTATAAAGGACGTACTAGCTAGAGTATCTTAAACTGTTTTATTTAATTTTAGCGAATGAAACTGATTAACTATCCCAATAATCACCGAAGCAATAATAAAGATTTCATATCATATTCAATTCAATTCAATAACTTTATATTCACCTTGGAATATGGATTCTTCTTAATTGGTCTTCTACATTAAAAGGTTTGCGGCTGTAATAAATAATACTCGACATATTTCTACTACATATTTCAATAAAAAATAAATACACTCGATAAGTATTTTTAGAATAACAAGATTTGATAGCGAAGAGTTGGTAAAATGTACGTATTAAAACTGGTAACAGGTAATATTGTGCTAGTAAGCAGGTATTCTCAATCGCGTGTGTATGACACATTGACACGACTGAAGGACGGTTCCAGAATTTATTCAAATAAAACGCTCGTCATAAAAGTCCATATTTGCACGCTAAATAAGTCGTGAAAATTCGTGAATTTTAACATCCGACCTTTTTGTTTATGCCTGCGTGATTGTAAAGTAAACGAGTTTATTTGTCGACAATAACATTGGTGTTAAATGGGATTCGTGATTTTTATGTTTTGAGAGGATTTATTGTGTTTAATACAACATATTTTACACAGACATACAAATCAGATTTATAAATGGACACCAGATTAAATTTAGATTTATATTATGTTAGTTTTCTCTAAGCCACTTTTTTTCACCATTTTGTAACCATTTACAAAGATGACGTTCAAAATTGAAAGTTACAGTTTTGGGACTGGGTTTTTGCACGAAAACTTAAAACTTGGCTTGTTAACAATGTTTTTTTTATAATTTGCATGAATATTTTGATTACTCTAATACAACATAACTTAACTAACTTCTCTAATAATTTACCTAACATAATAAAGTATAAACGATTTTTTTTATAATGTTTTTCAGTTGTGTAGATACTTGTACAAATATTGTACGTACGAAATTGACAAGAATGTTAAACCGTTGAACCCATTACTTAAGTTATGACACAGTTTCCGGTATAATTTGAGCAACACAGACAGAGATCTAACTTCAAATTACATCCCGTACTGTTTCGTAGGCGACGTGAACCACTAAATATTTGGCAAACTGACTCCAACTAGACGCCAAGCACGTTCGACATCTAGTGCTTTTAGCTATAGGAATCTACTATAATAGTGTCGAAAGGCTAAGTCGGAGCTCCCGTCACGTCCGCGCTAACCGCACAGGACTTTGTCGTTACAAACCACCCCACTGAGTACTCCAACTTGTTACTGCATCTAGGATAATGCATGTTTCATGTTGCCTCGTTTACAAAGTCTAGCTTGAAACAAAATCTATATTCTAGTTTTTTATTGTGAGATATATGAGCTTTGTGAGTGTCTGCATTAACTTTATCTGATGTATGTATCTGAGGCAATGCCTATATCACATTAAGTAGGTATCTATGAGGTCAGTCCATTCAGCTTAATATAATCCATTTTGGAGAAGTATATACATTGATTTATTTATTATTAAATGAATATTAAAATTTATGCGTTAATTCTACAAACCTAACCGAACAGTCGCTTTCAAAAGCGTCTTACAGGTGATGGCTTATAAGAACTTCTTGCAAAGTCACTTAATTTTATATTACGCATTAAATTATCAACAAAAGTTAATGATTTATTTAAAAAATATATTTATAATTTTAGTATTTAGGTAATGTTACTAATCTGTAACATACATAAAAAACATAAAGAAATTTCTACCTACTAATTTGGCACAGTGGATTACAAAAAATCATTGTATCGAAGGCTTTTATAAAATAAAAGGCATGTTGCAACTTAAATTAATAAATAGGAATCAAATATGTATTCAAAAAAATATATATTTTTTACGTGAGGTTAAAGTATCTGTAACATACCTACAAAATTGTATAAAGTATTCTCAACGTAGAGAGCCATTCAACAGAAGATGAAAACCTAATCCCAATTCTCCGTATTGCGTACGTGCCGAATATCCGCATATTATCGAAATACTTATTAGATATGTTTTATTCTGTAGCTCTACCTAAGCCGAATCATAAACATTTTTTTATAGGTCGAGAGTATTAGCTCAATCTGAGGTCAGTCTGCATTGCGGATGTTTCTTAACCTATTGGAAGACAAATCAACTTTGATTTGTCTTGAAACTTGGATCCACTTTGCCAAATCACTTTTCTTGATACGATCACGTCTTCATTTCTTCTTTGATTTTCAATCGTATCACGATTGAAAACGGTTTGGATGACATATAACTTTTGTAAACAGCACTAGTGTGAAAGAACTTTAGAATTTCAGAATAAAATCTGATGTATGAAATTTAGAGTTTAGTTTTATTACCTACATCATCATGCATCACGGATTAGTGCCTGCCCACTTTCACATATTTCGAGTTATTATTTTCGGAAGCTCAGTAATATTGCATTACTGCTTGGCAGCAGAATATTATTTGACCAGCCCTATTCTTCTTCTTAAAGTAAGCTAACACTTCGTTTTTAAAGTAAGCTTACACCGAAATATGTTTCTTCTTTTACAAAGGCTGTGTATGTACTCTTAGATACATCTAGAAATAAAGCTAATTCAAAGAAAAGTCCAATGTTTCCTATTATTCTTAGTTTAGGCTGATTGCTCCTCAGCAGTTCGGTCCTAGTAATTTAGCTTAGTGGAAGGGCAAAGCTTCAGAATGAGTTTGCTCTTGAAGCCTCGGCGACCGCCGGAATTGAATTGTCACTCAGTTCCCAACGATTTCCGCTTCTGAAAAGCTTTTTTTCTTGAATACAAGGACTCTCAACAATTTAAAGAAAACTCAGTTTCGTATTTCTGGGGTATTTTCTCTTCGCTTCATATATCCATAATTGCAATATTTTGCTCTTAATTAGTTAGCTGGCTCTTTCTTTGTTACCTGTTCCTTGATTTGTTAACTGTCTCTTTATTTGTTAACTATCTTTTAATATCAAGTTAACTGATTTTTTTTTTAAATTATACAAAAACTAACCTAAAGCAATGAACGTGAATGTAGAAGTTATCTTTAAAAAAACCTTTATAAAATTATGACTAATTTCGATAAGCTTACCGTACAAAGTTATCTTAATTCTTGAAGCATAATATTGCCAAATCCGTGGAATAATGGTATATTCCACATTCCACATACATACAAAATTAAACTAACATTAATTGTAGTGCATATCTAGTGCTCTGAGCGCTGCTCTAAAATTTCATTTGCTGCATTCCACATTCATTTGTGATATTAATTTTGCACACAGTTTAGTGGCAGATACAGTGCAATTTGTCTATGAAGTAATGTATTTGGTTTTTGATTTTCAATCCGATGAAAATAAAAACTTTACTAGTATCTAACTCGCAGTTGCATCTATTTGTACTTTTATAAAAAAGTTTATAATTACCTAGATGTATTCCAATCATTCCAAAGCTGATAACAGCATTTTGTATGAGTAATAATTGATATATTTTTTTTTGCTAATACTTACTACTCTATAATTGTATACATTCTATTTATTACAATAAATAAAAAAAAACAGTTATTTTTTAATTAAAATTAGTAATTTTATTAGAAGTTTGCATCTAACATTTTGTTTAAGTATTTAGCTAGTAATAAAAAGTGTAAATAAATATTTATTTACACACAGAAAATAATAGTTAAACACTACATTGTCCCGGTATTAATTAATTCAGTCAATATTTATTCTGTAATAAAATAGGTGTTTGAAACAATATAATGGAGGATTACACATTAACTATATTTGTCTTTGGCGTTCTCAATTATTTTACACACGAATCTAATATTTATTGTGTTGATAGTAATTGACACATTTATGTTTACAAGTACTAATATCTACGTTACGGAATTTAATTAGGTTTGATACTACGTGATTATATTGTTTGGTTTGCAATTATGTTGTTTGTAGCCTTGCAGAACCAGATATCGATAGATTTTGATTGACGACACGGATGGTCGAGTGGCAAGTGTGTTCGACTGCCACGACCAGTGTCGCGGGTTCGAATCCCGCTCAGGACCAATATTTGTGTGATGAACACCGGTGTTTGTCCTGAGTCTGGGTGTTTTATATGTATTCTTGTATTTACAAAAAAAAAGTATATAACTATTCTATCAGTTATCTGGTTCCCATAATACAAGCTTACTTAGTTTGGGGCTAGATGGCGTTGTGTGGCATGTCCAAAATTATTCTTGTTATTATTATGATTCTAGGTGGCTTATGATGATTCTAGGTAACAAATAACCGTAGTACTGTAAACTATAGTTTTATAAACAGGTGTAACTCAAAAAAATTGCTTCCTCGACTATTCATGGCTAATGCAAAAACAGAGCATTATTTTGAAAAAAAAAAACCTTTTACCTAGTAACTAATTAACAATTTTCATTTATTTTTATGATTGAATTTTCATAAATACAGATTTTATCAACATAAAGTATGAAAATGATGTTACCATTTTCGTTGTTAAAACAAATTGCATGTTCTCGTTAATGGTCATTATATTTAGTCAATCAGTTTTTAATTGATATGATTGACTACTTTCAGCGCTCGAAACGGACAGCAATTCTCGCACACACGACATTATGTATAAGCCTATTCGACTTGATGACGTCTATAGACATCCTCATTGGTTCTAATTATTCAAAAATGAACGCATGCAACGTATGCGACACGTTTGTAGGCGTAGCGGTTGTGATAAAGAACACATTTTTAACAGCTATTAGGTATCAACACATTATTAAGATACAGATTTTTGCCACCAAGACTCAATAATTGTTATTAATTATGAATTGATAGCAGCCAAAGTTTTTGAACTTAACACTTAAAAAAAATTACTCACATAGGAACACCTATTTCTAATCATTATTTAAGTACCTATACTGAAATAATGATTAGAAATAGGTGTACCTATGTGAGTTATTTTTTTTATTAACAATTGGAGTAGAAAAAGGTACCTACATTGTTAGTTCGAGGTTAAGTTTTATTAATCTGACCAGATACTTAATAATTCGCGGTACTGACTCTATGCACGTACTACGGGATTCGCATCTGTGAGACATAATCGCTAGTGTCGAGTAGACTGAATATGTCGTATGCGCGAGAATTGTTTCCCGGTCCATTTACGCCAGAGAAATTGGCAATTTCCTGCCTTCCAGTGTCCGCCGGAATATTTTACTTCACGAATACATAGTAGGTACTTATACTTTATACAAGCCCATCAAAGTCTGAGCAATTTGTTTGTAGCAATTTTTAAATATTGAGGCTTAAAAAAGTGTTTTAAATGATCAATAATAAAATAAATGATCTTTGAGATATTGGATAAAGTCAAAGATTTGTTACTTTGACTTTGAAGCTATATCTATGCTGTTTAGAAATACCCAGTAATTTAAAAAAGGTTTTTTGTTCAATTAGATGGGCTTGTGAACAACATATTGATACCAGCCATAAAAAAAAATTACCTACTAAAATATGTACGAAGTTCTATTTAACTACTAAATTATGCAAAAAGTTTACGTTTTTTTACGCTTAAGAATAATCGTATTTACTCTTGCCTTGAAGACATCCAAAATACCTACCTAGTTATTGGGAAACACAGCACTTACTAAACTATGTAGCAGGTACAAAGTTTTTTTACTATATCCAGGTTACCTAGGTATGTATCCAGGTAAGCCTGACACACCGGCGAGTCCATTCAATTAAATGGACGTGCGCACGGATCCAATCAATCGAGCTTTCAGCATTCAGTCCATAAATTCAGGTTCTACCGCAATGTACGTAGGTACTGAAACTACTGACCTAGAGTTTGGCACGCTACTGCAGTACATAAATAACTATATAAGAAATACGTAGCTAGAAGTGTACTCTGTTTATTTTTTTTCTTCAATGTGTTTTATGTTTATTTAAAATTATTAGCATACACGTAACTTTGTTTGCGTTACGAATTAAACAAATCCTTTCTAAGTTGATCAATTATTAACAATAACCATTCTAATTCTTATTACATATTGTTAGTAAAAATGTAGAGTCGTTCTGAGTTTCCCACGCTTTTATTTCGTACAACAAGGGGAATCACTGATTTTAAAATAAATATTATTTCCGTCCAGTCTTCTTCTTAACGTGTCACTAGTTCTTTCGAACCAGTGTTGTGAAAGGATTTCAAATGCGCCTCGAAGAGGCTCCTTTCGTGCACTTGATTCTCCTGAACCGAGTTACTTATGCTATTTTGCTTATCTCTCATTCAAAGAGGCGTATTATAAACAGCGGTCATCCCTAAAAAACCATTTAACTTCCGGTCCCTTAAATTTTATCATAATTATATTTTGTCACAAACAAACAGAGCGATTGTTCAAATTAAAAAGTTTACCATCACTCAGTGGCTGAGGCATCCAAGCCTTCGCTTCAACCCTAGGGATTCTGACTATAAAAAGGTTCGATTCGTTGCTTCACCCTTGTTCCTTTTTGCACCCCTACCCCACCCCTTTGTTAGACGAGGTGGGAGGGGAGGTACAGGGTGGTTGGTAAGAGGTGCGCGCGCATATAAAATCAATACGGGTGAGGGGTGTTACGCACAAATACGGTGGCATGAGTGGATAGGGTTGTCACGGTCAGCTTATCGATAAATCGGGGTCGCGGCTCGATTCAATTATTGAATGACAATCAGGTTGATGGAGGTATTTACGGTGTGGTTATTTGATGTAGAATTTACAATATTGAATGCCGAAGATTAGAGTTGCATTAGTCTTGTAGATAATGAATTAAAAACGTGCATAAAATACCTACTATATATCTATCAGCATTCTACTATTTTATGATATTAGTAGCTATATCTTGAAAAATTGTAAGGTATGTAATTATATTCGAAGTAAATTATTAAGTAGGTACCTATATAGTTAGAAGTAGTAGGTTATAATTTTAATTTATTATTGTTTGATTTGCCAGTTGCCATTCTTGTCATTATCAACTCTCTGGTTTATCTTTTACATATATATAAAAGGATTGGTCCTGACTAACTGACAGACAACGCACAGGCTAAACCACTGGACGTAGAGACTTGAAATTTCGAAGGTATGTTCGTTAAGAAGTGAATGGGTGTACTAAGAAAATATTTTTTTTGATTTCCAACCCAATCGAAGTTGCGATTTTCAGCTAGTTCTTTATAATTTATCATTTTATCATAGTAAATCCTAATCCTAACGTCTTTAAAACTCATTTACCTAACAAAAAACAACACAGAGAACCCTTTGGTGCCGTTTCAGTAATGATGTTCGTCCCTAATTAATAACCCTGTCATGAAAACTGGATGCCGTTCACAGGCTTTGAACTAATAGCTCGGTGATGACCAGGTCTATCGACTATCGATAATTTTAATATCATCGACATTTCACTCGGGCAAGACCCTACTCCCGAAGGGACTATAGCATGATTAATCACTTTGAAATTTTGCAAATTTACACGTTGACAATACGGATTCTGAATTTGATAATTCAAATGGGTTGACTCACAATCTGTGTTTTATAGGTTTGGTAAATATTTTTTTATTTTAATTTCAAAGACACGTACACAGATTATCAAAATTATTGCCAACCAAAGGCAACTGTTAAAAAGTTATTTTCGTTATTTTAGTTAAAAAAAACATACTACAACCGACTTGAATTGAACTGTTTTAGTGACGTTAAACACCACTGAATAGTCACGGGGAAGCAAAATACGTAATTAAGTTAACTTGGATTAGGTATGTTATTTTTTTCAGTTATTTTGATTTCAAATCCAAAGTTCTGAACCGATATTCATACCTTTCAAAAAAAAATATTTAATCAAAAATTCTGAGGTAACGCCTCAGAATTTTGAACATTAAAAAAAAACAACCGAATTGAGAACCTCCTCCTTTCTTATAATTATGGTTTCTAAGGGGGCATCCATTAATTACGTGAGGGTCTTAGGAGGGGGAGGGGGTCGAGTCAAACCAAATCTCACGTGGGAGAGGGGGTGGTCTAAAATCTTTCATTTATTAAATATTTTTTACTGTTAATTTAATATGTATTTAGTAGCTGTTAACAAATATTTATTAACAGTTAATACATCAAAAATAGAATGTAATTAAGCACAGATTAACTATTTAAATTAAAAATATATGAATTTCGAAAAATCTCACGTGGTATTAGAGGAGGGTGAGGGGGTTGAGCAAAATCTCACGAAATCTCATCAAGGGTGGGAGGGGGGTCGAAAAATCAACAAAATTACCTCACGTAATTAATGGAGTCCCCCTAAACAATAGCTCAATTGTTTATATTCAAAGTCAGTCATTAAAATAAGCATAAAGAAATACGTGGTTAATACCCCAAATTAAATTCTACCGAATAAGCGAAATTGTTTATCTTCAGATGATTTTTTTTCAAAACAAGCGATAACAAAATGTCGGGCCCTGCTGAAAGGACTTTTATACGTTCCTGCACGGAGAAAAAAATTTCGTTCTAGTTACTAAAATTCTATTTAAATTTGTGACAGAGAGAAACTAAAATTCTATTTTAATTTAGTAACGATTACAATAATTATTATTCCTGCTAACGAAATTTAGTAACGATTACAATATTATAATAGTTCTAGCTAACGAAAGTTGTTTAATGGTACCTACAAGAAAATATAGTAGGTATAGTTTAGTCTTGCTACCCCATTTTTTTTCTCCGTGTGTATAGTCTCAGCTCAAAAATTTCTGCGCTCAAATCGAAAACATTACTGCATAAGCTGCTTTCTAGACATTTTAAATGGATCGTTGAAAAATCGGTTGGGTATGAATTTAAATAAAAAAATCAACCAATTTCAACCAATATTCTAAACAAAACTGTGACAAATTACAACCAGCAACTAATTTTGTTTTCTAAATAGATTATCGTATCTCATCGGATCGGATAGTCTAATAAAGTTAAAGCCTAAAATCCAATTAATTTAACGGGAGGAGTCATTCTCATGGAGACGTGATTAGAATAACAAAAACCTCCGTTTCGGGGGATATGGAACTTCCTCAACTATATTGGTGAGAATTATGAAAAACGTATGTATGTATGTACTCATAAAAGGCTTGGAACTGACTGACTGACTGTCTGACTGATAGACAACGCACAGGCCAAACCACTGGACGTAGGGACTTGGAATATCGAGGTTATGTTTGTCAAGAAGTGTAAGCACGTACGTACTTAGCAAGGAATTTTGTTATTTTGCTACGCAAACCTTACATATTTACATTGATTACATAGAGTATATAATCAAAGGATATTATTCCCTTAATCGTATACTTCACAGTTTTTTTAATCTAATAATGTACTAAGCCAGTAACGGCAAAGACCGTGTTGATGTACTGTTTTCTCTACATTAGTTGTTTAACGCTTTCTCTCGTTCTTTTGTCCTAATAAATATTTAGGGACCTGTCGTATTTCCTAAAATACAAAAAAAAACAACCTTATTTTTTAAGTACCTATCCACTTCAAGAAGCTAGGGAAAATAAGGAAGCAAAAGTAAATGAACTTGAGCTTATTACCCAAGTAAAATAAAATTCCAGATGGGTAATTCCCGAATTACTTTGACAAGGTAATGTCTCGGCTGTTGATCCCGCAAAAAGGCGCGTCCCGCGGGACAGGCTTCCGGGACTTTCCCGGACATGCGGGACTCCCGGGACTCCGGGATTGTAGACACTTGGCAGGGAGCTTGGGGGACATGCGGATAGTCAAACAGTTTACTTTTTAAAAATAATATTGTAAGCTTACGCCATAGTCTTAACAATATAATACGACACGCTTGGTCGAGTGGCAAGTGTGTTGGACTGCCACGCTGGTGTCACGGTTTCGATTCCCGCTTGAGTACAAGCACTTGTGTGACTACATCGGTGTTTGTCCTGAGTCTGGGTGTTTTCTATGTATTCTGTGTATGTATTTACAAAAAAAATAAGCATATAAGTATTGTATCAGTTATCTGGTTCCCATAATACAAGCTTGCTTAGTTTGGGGCTGGATGGCGTTGTGTGAAATGTCCAAACATTATTATTATTATTATATCATCAAATGTATAAAAGGCTTACATCCATATTCTAAGTCGATTTTTTTCACTCAAGTGAATACTTACATTTGAAATTTGACAGGTGACAGCCGAACCTTTAGTAAAGCGGCGGCCATTTTATCACTCACGTAAGTATTCCCTTGAGTGAAAAAATCGTCTTAGAATATGGGTGTTATGCCTACTTGCACCAAACCATCAAGGTTCCTAAGCAATTACATTTCTTGCTTTTCAGTTCTTAACGGTCCAAATTCAGACTGTTAAGAACTGTCAAGCGAGTTACGTAATTACTTAGGAACCTTGATGGTTTGGTGCACATTGTCTTTAGTCTTGACTGACTGGCAGACAACCTATAGGCTAAACCACTGGACGTAGAGACTTAAAATTTGGACGGTATGTTCGTCAAGGGCTAAAAGTGCGTACTAAAAAGGTTTTTTTTTAACTCGCAATGCAGAAGTTATTATATTAAAAAAGGCTTAGTCCTGACTAAACCACTAAAGTTAGAGACTTGAAATTAAGAGGGATTTTTTTGTCAAGCAGTGTTAGCTTATAAGTGATCATTTTATTTGCATTAAGCAAACTAGTAAAAAGTAGTTTCTTAACAAATAATCCACCTAGTTATGCGCGTTGGTATTTTATTGATAGCGAGCAACAAAATGATGACATACACTTGTCGGTTTCAACTTATTTTTTGTGACTCTGACAGTTAGGTAAGCAGTGTCTGTCGTGTGGCCGGTCCTCCCATAATCCACCGCTCTTGAGTAGGGGTTTAGCTTTACTTATAAATCATGGCGGACGCGCTGTTGTTGATATTAATTCGGGGCTACAGATTAAACTATACGATGTTTTAGAAATATTGCCCACAAAATGACAAAAATATAAATAAAATTAAGGTTAACTCAAAAGAATTTGTCCAAAAAAAAACTCGATGCTTTGGGAAAATGTTTTGTTTGTGAAGAGAAATGGATTTCGATTTTTCACAAAGCTTTTATTAAAATAATCTGAGGTAAAATTGTATGAAAAGCTTTTGTGTTATTTAATATTCAAGTAAGTAGGTACCTTGTGTACTACTAACCTCACATATGCGATTTTCTACGAAGGCTTATAAAATATGAGTACCTAAGGGGAATCCTCAAATCCGAATTCCATACAAAATGATTCGGACAAATATTCAAAAACTACGCCGTATTAGTAGTCAAATTAACCCTACTAACTTAAAAACACGTATAAAATCTAAATTATAGTATGAAACCTTTAAATTTTTTTGCTGACGAAAACAAAAAACATGGACGAAACGAATAATGGGAAGAAATTATTATAATACCGCGTACTTTTTGAGTATTTGTCCGTATCATTTTGTATAGAATTCGGATTTGAGGATTGGCCTTAAATTAAATTGCTTGAAGTCACGGTCAGTAAGTTCTTAGTAAGTAAAATAGTGACTTGGTAATAATGCAAAAGTATTTTATCAATATATTTAAAATGCTTTGTCCTGACTGACTAACTGACAGACAACGCCCGAGCTCAACTCCACTGAACGTAGAGACTTGACATTTAGAGAGTAGGTACATTCGTCAAGTACCTAGTCGTCTTCTTGGTGTCACTAGTTATTTCGAACCAGTGTGGTGAAAGGCTTTCAAGTGCGCCTCGAAGAGGCTCCTTTCGTGCACTCGACACATGTTTTCGAACTTTTAAGTTCTACGACATGCCGGTTTCCTCACGATGTTTTTCTTCAGCGTTGCGAGAACGTGGGATGCATACATAGATTTTTTCGACGGAAAAAACCCATTTACGCATGACTGCCACCGGGATTCGAACCCGCGACCATCAGATCGCAAGGTAAGGGCCTCATCCACTCGGCCACCACGTCCTCCGTTATTCCACGTCTTCCGTATTAAGTACCTAGTTGAGCGCGTACTAAGAACGGAAGACTAATGGATTTTCAGCTAGTAGGTAATTAAGACTTCAATTTAATTAGATTTCAATACATAAATGCATATACTTATAAAAGTCTTTGTCCGGATTGACTGACTGGCTGGACGCACAGGTCAAACGACTGACTGAATGAATGAATGAATGAAAACTCTTTATTGTACCAGGAACTTAAAAGACAAATATACAGTTAATTGATTGATTCAGGCGTTACTTTGCGGAAATCCATAAATATCAACAAATTATATAGGTAAATATATTTAGTAATAAATCCGCTTAATTTCTAAACAAAGGTTTTAATTAACTTAACTTTAGTTCAACTAAACCAAAGAGTCAAAGAACAGAAAACCAAAGTTTATAGATACGACACGTGTTTCGCCTCTACACGAGGCATCATCAGGAGGTGTGGACTCGCCGAAGTTTGAAACGAGAGTCTCTCATTTCAAACTTCCTTTTATTATTTATTACTAAATATATTTACCTATATCATTTGTTTAAATATACAGATTATTAATGAGCATGTACAATGGGCGGCCTTATCGCTAAGCAGCGATCTCTTCCAGGCAACCTTGGGATGGAGAGTGAGACTAAAATACGAAAATTTTGCTGAAGGAGCACTAAAGAGTCTGTTTTAAACTTAAATTGTGGAATGTATCTATTGAATGAAAAAAAGAACTAATTATATTAAACTTTTGAATAACAATACCTACTATAAACATAATATGAATAAACTGAGTAACATATTATTCATACTGACTGAATGCAAAGTCTTATAATTTCGAGGGCATATTCGTCTATGCTCAAGTTGTGTTCGCCAAAACGTGTTAGCACGTACTACTCGGTTGAATTAACATGACACCTGGCTCGAATGACGTTTGTGCAAAGTACAGCGTGGAATTCGATAATCTTGATAGAGAAGAGGTCCTGTAACACTTGGTAATGATAAGGCTTCGCAATTAGAGAAGAAGAAACACGGGAGCGCCGCGCGGGGAAGCGGGGGAAGCATCAAGTTCCGAGCCACGTGTCAGCCAGGTGTCATGTTAATTCGCCTGAGTAGTATCTACTAAGACATTACGGTAATTCGCAACGCAAACGAAGTTGTGGGTCTCAGCTACTGTTTAAATATGAAGAGAGTGAAAAAATTATGATGTGGGTTCTTTGTGATGTAGGTAGGTGTGCCGAAGTTTCTAACTCGACCCTTGAAGACCCACTTGCAACATTCGAAGGAGGTTCAAACTTGTTCGTGACAAACACACATTTGCTTTTGATGGAAAATCGATACAAAAAGGTCTCGGCACAGTAAAACGATTCGCAGTAGTGACACTGCACGCAAAGTACATAAATGGAAACTGCCTCTACGCGCACACCACCAAGTCCATGAAAGTCCAAACAGATAAATACGCGCAGTGATAATTCTGCTTCACCCCCTTAAAACCACCGCAACTTCGAATCAACTTCACTTAAAGTGTTTCTGTTACAAAATGAATATCCCTTACATAAAGCATTTGTATAGGTATTTATTTTTTTGTTCATATTTTGGGGCTTGTGCAACTTACTGTATGTTTACGTAACTATGTATGTGCCTAATATTAAGTGCAACAAAGAAAACAAAATGCCTATAAATAAAATGCCAGTAACACACAGAGGGATATGACGACACTGTAAGGTTTTTTTTTCGACTTATACTTATTAGTTCCAAAAATATATTTTCAGTCAGAATTATACAACCCTGCCGATGAGTTCTTAAACATCTTCGGATAAGCCAATACATTTCCATATTATCCAGTTTTCGATATGACTCTTTGACTGCACTGTTCAATAATATATTTTTTCTGTGATCCAGCCTTTGAAACGACCCTTGTATAGCTTATAGAGGCTACGCGATAATATAGATAAATAGGTACGTCTAGACTACCTTTAAATGTTGTTTGTCCTCAGTTGGTTCAAAGATATACCTAAATCGATTAGGGTGAACGTTTTTAAAGGTTTTGGGGGATTTAATGTGAGCTTTTACCGCCTTGATAGAACATGAGGAGTTCGTAGTTTACTTCAATAGGCAAAGGTTTTATTTCCTTACTAGCTGGCGGCCGGAACTTCGTTTATATTGCAAATCAACAAAATTCATTTCCTAGTACATGCACTTATTGAAGAACACACCCTCAAAATATCAAGTCTCTGTGTTTAGCGGTTAGGCTGTACGTTGTCTGTTAGCCAATCAGTTAGGTTCTAGTCTTTTATATACATTGATTGATTAGGCCTACTATTCTACTAATATTATAAACGCTAATTGTAAGGATGGATGGATGGATGTTTGTTACTCTTTCACGTAAAAACTACTGAATGGATTTTAATGAAACTTTACAATAATATAGCTTATACGCAGACGAAGTCGCGGGCACCAGCTAGTGATTGATTTAAGACCACCACTCCAACAGATTGAATTAAAAAAACTGAAAGCTTTTTGTTATTTGAGGATTTAATTGGTCAATAATATTAACTAGATCCATTGTTTTATGAATGTATAACATTTTATACACACATGCACAAGTTTAGATTTGTACGGAACACGAATAAATGCATATGGAAGTGTGTCATGGTCATACATATTTTTACACTGCAGGCCCGGAATCCAGGCCTTGTATAATACTGACCTTGTTAACTTTAAATGATGCATGAAGCTGTAATTTGCTCAGGAAAATTATTTTTGTAAATCCACACTTTATGGAATGCAAAATAGCCTAAATATTTAACATTGAAAAGTTCTGAAATGGAACTGTATTTGTAAAGCAGAATAATACTCAAGCAAGCAAGTCGGAGAAATATATTGACGTGGAGAAACAAAAACCCCGCTCTATATTTTAGATTTTTCATTACTTCTAAAGTATTTTAGTATGAGCACAGGTATGAGTAATGCCTACTTACCTACCTTGCTGCCAATGTACCTTTTTCATATTCTTCTGTCGCTCGCTTTTTTTACAATATGTTAATAGGTTAGGTAAGTACCTACCTACTTTTTGTTAGCGTTCAGGAGACAAATGGTTCTGCGGCAAGTCGTCCGAAAGGCCATTCATCACGGGTGTTCGGAATATGGGTACATCATCGGAGATCCTTTATGACGCAAGGAAAATGGCTTCAGATTTTTTGTACAATTGTATTGGGATGAATGGAAAGTCATTAGGTGTGAAAAATAGAAGAAATATTGCTTTCTCGTCAGAAAATCTGAAAAGTACTGTCAAGGAAATGGTTTTCCGTCGTTCAAAATAGTCATGATTGGTTGTGTCATAATACTTTAGTTATACGAATTTAACAGTTAGTAATAGGTATTTCGTAAATAACCGCAGGCAGTAAGCAGTTAGTAATATATTATCAACTAATGTACAGTAAATAAACTTAAAATTTAAGTCCTTCAACCTCTTTCTCTCTTTAGAATGCCAGATTTTTTAAACAATTGCAATAAAATGAAAAAAAATCTGTATTCTTTTCTTTATTTTTTCGCCGCAGTAAATAAATAAACGCCAATAAAGGCGAAAAAAGGAAAACTGTAACACCGAAGAAGTATGAAAAGCATTTAAGTGCGGCACGCCACAGACTTGGTTAGTTCCATTGGCAAGACTTATATAGCTGTTTTTACTTGTGTGAAGCAACTTTATGAACTCATAATAAGGTTCGAGCCCGAATGGCGTAATATTTGAGTTATCTACTTAACTAAGTAGAAGTTTTTTTTAAACTACGAACGCCAAACAGAGTGAAAAGAGAAGACTTTATGTGGATGAAGTTCTAAAAAAATATTCTCTATTTTTCATGGATATTTCACAATCTTTGGTGATTTTCAGCTGGAATTTAATATTTTGCAACGAAATTAAAAAGTAATTGCCAACAGCCTTGCAAGTGCTTTATAGCGTATAATATTTACATACATTTACATAACATGAAAGTTTCTGAGGTTTAATTTAAAACAGTGTGATGTACAGGTACTTTTTTTCTTTGAAGGTACTTTAGGTTGTATACATTGAGGTACATTACTAGCGATCGATGGTATGTTGTTTAACATCACGGATTTCTCATGGTTTTCATCAGACAAAATTTCCAAACATGTAGGTATTATTAAATTTAATAACGAGCCTCCATTTACAAAATAAGACAACTTTTTAGACGAAAAAAGAATTTTTTTCAGTTGTTATATTACTAATTAACAACTGAACCGACTTTTATGAAAGTCAATGGGACCTTTTCAATAATAAAGTTTTTTTCAAATTGTTTGATAATTGAGAATCTCCTTCTTTTTGGGAAGTCGGTTGAAAAATAAGCAAATTGTTAGTACGTCGCTACCTCTTGGTAGGAGCTCGGTAGGCTATTTTCTTGCCAACTGGCAACTTTTCAGAATGTCTGGAAAATTTGTGTTATTGCAACATCGTTTAATTATGTTCGACATTCTTCGTGATAGCAGAGAGATGTAGTTTAGATTTCAAATCAAAATAAATGACATTTAATTACAGGATGGCCCAAAATAACGTTGACAAGAGGTTTTATAAATCATTTTATTAATTTTACACGTGAATTAAATAAGGTTAGAAATTATAAAAATACACTCTATTTTCTACGAATTAAATGTAATTAATTAATTAATACCTATTAATTAATACCCTATTTGTCTTCAAAATAACCTCCTTTAGCGCGGATACATAGAGACAAACGCTTGGTAAAAATTTCTACAATTTTCCGCAGCTCCTCCACAGATATTTTGTCCCACTCCCGTCTAAGAATTGCCTTTAGTTCGTCAACACTTCTATGACGCGTAGGACAGGACCTTGCTTCTAAGATAGACCATAAACTGTAATCCATCGGATTCAGATCAGGTGAGTAGGGTAGCCCTCTTTGGAGCTAATGAAATCAGGAAAATTGTCTTTACCACTGTTGAACACTTAAGGCCCTGTGAGCTCGAGCAGAGTCTTGTTGAAATATCCATCTACCGTTACCAAAGTGCTCTTGACTCCAAGGAAGAAGCACATTTTCAAGAATATCTAAACGGTAGTTTTCTTGGTTGATTTTGATACCCTTTTCTACAAAAACTAGGGGAGTTTTGCCAGTAGCGCAAATCGCACCCCAAACCATAACTGTTTCAGCGTTTTGGGGATGTGGAACAATTGCAGCAGCTCCAGGACGAGTGGAAGACCAGATCCTGTCGTTTTGGAGATTATAGGCTTGTTCTATAGAAAATAATTTTTCGTCAGAAAATACGATATTTTCCCAATTTGACGCTGCGGAGCAAACGACATCTCTCAAGCCGATTTTTTTGTCTTTGTTCGTAAGCAATTGCGCTTTTCTGAGTTTATATGGTACCAATTGTAGATCATGCTTTACGATACGCTGTATGCTGGAGCGACTGATTCCCAAGTCTCGTGCCATTTTTGTCACCATGGTCTGTGGATTATGGACTAATCTTTGTTTGATAATGTGTCGGTTCCTACAAGTTCTAACAGTCCTCTTGCATCCTATTCCAGGACGGTCTCCGATGTGGCCGAGCTCGTTATAACGTTTAATTGCTGAAGAAACTAACTGACGACTAACACCGAGAATGTTTGCTATCTCACACTGCCCTTTTTCACGCTCATGCAATGAAATTATGGCGCCACGTAGGAATGACATAGTGAAAAAAACAAAATTTTATAACTTTTTAGGAAACAAAGTAAGTTAAAAATGGCGCCAAAGAATGAGTATACAATAACAAAAAACCAAAGACAACGTAGAACATTACATTTTTGAAATTTTTACTTTTTAATTTAGTCAATGTTATTTTGGGCCACGGTGTACTATTATTACATTTTGAACTAAATTTATAAATAGCAAGTTACATTATTTTTTTAGCTTCGATTTCCCAGAACTTTCTTATCTTATCAAGTATGTTTAAAAATATGTACTTGAACCTTAGATAGATAGACGAACACTTTATTGTACACCAACAAAAACAAAGCAGAATAGAACAATTCAGTAAAATATTGTAAATAAGATGCAATAGAACAAGTATAAAAAGACCTTAATTCAGGTACAGGGGGTGGCCTTATCGCTGTGATCTCTTCCAGACAACCCAGAAGTAAGGAAAGAAAAGATTTGAGTTAAAATTAACTACTTAAAAGAATAAAGAAAATCTTGAAAACCCAGTAAGTAACACTGCGCAAGTAATAAACGTCACCAAGTGGTTGTATTTACTAGGCTCCTGCCAATTTGTAAGACTCGCAACTTTAGCAATATCGCGGCTGAGCCAAGTGTTCGACCAACCCGAGACATTTTCACTTACTCTAGAACATTCTATAGTACAGACACCAACACAAGTTTTTAGACAATATACACATGAATATTTTTTTTAGTTGCGCGACTTCGAAACGCGGTCAAGAGTGAATCAATCCCGAAATTCGCTACACTAGTCAGCGTGTCACTTGTTCTTTCGAACCAGTGTGAAGAGGCTCCTTTTCTTCAATATATGAAGATGTAATGATGGTCATGCGAATGATACGAATGAAATGTCTTGAAAACCAAATGGAAAATTTAACCTACTATCTATTGAGTTTGTATACTTTATTTACACTGGTGTGTTAGAATAGATAATTTGAAATACGGAAAATAAAACAGCGATTAAATCGCGCATCGTAACGTGATCTACTTGGAACAGTCAAGCGTT
Source organism: Lobophora halterata (assembly GCA_932526365.1). Lineage (NCBI taxonomy): Eukaryota > Metazoa > Arthropoda > Insecta > Lepidoptera > Geometridae > Lobophora > Lobophora halterata. The sequence goes on from OW052015.1 coordinate 3,350,251, forward strand.
CGATGAGTGATTAAGTATGGTGCAAAGGTATAATATACGTACTTTTCAAGATTGTAGAACTTAAACTGAGGCAACGTAATTTTGCTTGGCATTGAATATTTATTGGTTTATATTAACCTTCAAAGTGTTATTTTTCAGTACTATACTAAGAAAATAGAGAACTGAAAACTAGCAAACTGTACCCTTGTTTGTACCTATAACTCCTACTAAGAAATTGCGACTTGTATTGCAGAAATTGGAAACGTTAAAATCTTTCAGCTCATATTGGACGCTAAATTACTTGATCGGTTTTTATAGCTTAAGTTTTAGATACAACAAGTTGTAAGTGAATAGATAAGCTGTTAAAAATGTTGATGTCCTATGGTAGGATTGAAACTACAGTAATTGGCTTGAGCGTTGTTAATGATTGTTGAAGAGATTTCGATACACACATTTGTAAGCGATCACAGAAATTAGTTTTAATAGTAGAAATATGAAGTTATCATTGCCCTGCCCTTATTCCACACTTAAGTGGGGTCGGCACAATATGTCTTCTTCTTTCATTCGTCTCTATCAGCCGTTATCTCTGTACACACACCTGCTTTGTTCATATCCTCTTTCACACATCCATCTACTTTCATATTTATAGATCATAGTAGAAATATGAAGTACTAAATGAAATTACAACGACCGACTGGGTTATTTATAAAAAAAAATGTAATGTGTAATCCATTGAAATATTTGCTTATTATTCTTGTTTTAATAATAATTAAATTTAACTTCTTCTGAGTTTTCACAACGCTTTACTAATAAAATATTTGTTGATAATAAATATATTTACAAATTCTTTGTAAACCTCAGGCGTAGGCGTATTGATTGATATTATTACGGTAATAAAATGAAGGACATTTACGAGGCCCATAGTAAATACTAATAAGGAAAGTTGATGGGCCTTTTAATAGCATATTGACGGTAATTTGAGATTTTATCAATAAAGCTCACAACGTCTATAAAAATGGGAATTACAAGGTTTTTCTTTATGTACCCACTAAAGCATCGGCATTAACATCAAAATTTAGAAGTCTCTGCCAAAGTTTGCAGTGTAATTTTTATTTTAATATTTTTTATTTGACCAAAAAACAAGTTTAATAGAATACAATAAAACATTTGCATACAATTATTCCCACCTGTTCCCGTAGAGAAATGGGACCAAAAAAGTTATATCTGCCCCCCTTTAAGCAACAGGGGGCCAGATGGAACTTTTTGTGGAATTAGTTAATCAAATGACACCAAATTATTAAAATCAATTTAGCTGATTAGGCTACAGAGCGCTCTTAAGAGTACAATAGCATTGAGATTCAATACAGAAAACATTACCCTCCTTTTTCCCTGTCGGATATAAATGGTAAACTTTCAGTTATACGTTCATTGTTTTACTTTTTATGACTTTTATGCTTTGAATAATGTCTCTTCTTCTTCTCATCTTCTGACAAATGTATAATCTTTAATTAGTATAATTGGTGTAAGCCGTTCTAGTTAAAGTAAAATAAACATATACAAATACAATACAAATTTACGTATCTTCTTCTTATCGTGTCACTAGTTCTTTCGAACAAGTGTGGTGAAAGGATTTACGTATCTTAAAAGTACATATTGTGAGGTAACAATAAATGTGGTAGCAAACAGCAATACGACACCTAAGTTGGGAAGTAAGTTGGAGGAAAAGTTAGCTGAACACAGAATTGTCACCTTGCTTTGGGGATTCGTAAGTTTACACCACTCACTAGGCTTTGCACTTACTAAGGTCTAACTTAGGTGGCTGACTACAGCTCTCCCTAAGGTACCTTATAATGTTAAAACTTTGTCTTCGGTCTGGCTAGATGGTGCGACGATTTGCGCAATACGCGTCGCGACCCGCCATCGAGCGAATGCCAATTGGGATGCCTATTTGACGTTAGTACGTTTGATCGCGGATTCGCGCGACCGACGTTTGCGCGAACTTGCGATGGTCGCGTGATCGCGTTCTATTAGGACAACGCCTTAGGGTCAGAGGTGCGTATTAAAATAATCAAGGTTTTACAAAAACATAGACAACGGACTTCAATTGGACTGTTTCAGTGACTGTTAACACCACTGAAAAGTGAAACAAAATACGCAGTTTCATTTTTTTCATATATTTTTTCAGTTATTTTGATATTTAAACTATACTTTTGAACCGGTTTTGATAAAATATGGGTCAAAACTGAAAACATGTCCTCTCAAACAAAAAATTATAAACAACAAAGTTCCGAGGTAACAAACGTTAAAAAAAACATTCAACCATTTAGTAATAATTATACTTATTCCTATTACGTTCCTACTCCTACTTTAGGAATAGGTCAAAATAGGAACGAATGTTGGGTTGGATTCGACCAAATTAAGCAAGAAAAGTTTTGTATGGAATTCGGATTTAAGGCTAATTTTAAATTAGTTGAGTTATGTACTTATAGCTAAAGTATGTAGGTACCCACATTGAGTATACCTACGTGTATTTCAATTGTTTACTTGAATCTGTTGGTTTTTATCTCGTACCTACTATCTTATCCCACTAATACCTATTACAAAATAGAGGATGCAATGCAATACTGACGCAAATTCGTTTGCGTTGTGAATTCTCAAAATTACTTCTTATTAGGTAGGCGCCTACACTTCTTCATGATTATATCCTCAAAATTTAAAGTCTCTACATCCAGTGTTTCGGTTTGTGCATTGTCTGTCAGTCGGAACAAAGCCTTTTCAACAAAATATATATGATGTGCTCCTTAATGATGCCAAAACTACTGAACTGATTTGGTTCTGGTATAGTTATGAGCTGGAAATTAGGTATTCCAATTTCACTTTGGCAAAGCGAATAGCAGTTAAAATAATTATTTATATTTTAAAAGGGGAAATGGGATAGATATTTTTCGCGTTATTTTGATTTACCTCTTCAATCATTATTTTTAGTTAATTGTAGAGTTCCCGTTTTGTTAACAGTTGTAGAATGTGACTACATACATATACCTAATAATGTAGAAAATATCATTAGTAACTTCATGCTGACTTGCATTCTGCCAAAAACCACGGTGCTGGCAGGATAGAAATACCAATAATGCCAATTAGTAAAGACAAAAGAGAACGTTCCTTTTTCAAAGTTCTGTCAGTTGCTGTCATTGAGCTGCTAACGAGCCAAGTTGCACCTACTAAAAAACAAAAGCAATCGTTTCCAAAGTTATTGTACAAAGAAGTTTGGCATCGTGTTCTATTTTTGAAATATTTTTTCGCTGAAATTGAAAAAAGGACACATTGAAATGACTTTCAAATTGAAAAGCGATTATACTAATTTTAATTTAGGTTATAATATTTTAATGTTTATTATGTTCTTTTAAATTGTAGCTTGTAACACATTGCCCCCTCTGTTTACTGGCTACACATTATCTGAGCATTGAAAATGCAATGTAGAGTAAACATAAAAAAGGGCCATCGTGTATTGTTTGGGGTATTGCCCTTTCTATTTTAATTCGTTTCGTGCTACAAAGCTTTGAATAACACATGAATTTGGTTTATTGAAGCAAGGTCTGGTTTTAGAAATGTTGCTGTAAAGGTTTTACTGCTCATACCATTTGATATATTTTTTTGCCTGATGAACAAAAATGACTGCAAAGTACCTAGCGCTGGAATACCTAAAGAACAACATTATTGTTATATTTTTGCAGAAAAAAACTTAATAACAGACACAACACTGACACCCATATATTAAGTCGATTTTTTCACTCAAGGGAATATTTACGTGAGTGGTAAAATGGCCGCCGCTTTACTAAAGGTTCGGCTGTCACCTGTCAAATTTCAAATGTAAGTATTCACTTGAGTGAAAAAAATCGACTTAGAATATGGGTGTGAGTGTTAAATGATAGCAAAATCACACTTTCAAGCTAGAACATAGGCTTGTTATGGTGAATTTTCTGAACATCCAATTAAAATATAGATGGCGTCGCATAAAAACACATTTTAAGGGTAATCCTCAAATCCAAACTCCATACAAAATGTTTCTGACAAATACTCAAAAAGTACGCCGTATTATAGTAATTTCTTCACACTATTCGTTTCGTCCATGTTTTTTGATTTCGTCAACAAAAAAATTGAAAGGTTTCATACTTTAATTTAGATTTTATACGTGTTTTTAAGTTAGTAGGGTTAATTTTAAAACACGTATAAAATCTAACTTAAAGTATGAAACCTTTCACTTTTTTTGTTCACGAAATCAAAAAACATGGACGAAACGAATAGTGTGAAGAAATTACTATAATACGGCGTACTTTTTGAGTATTTGTCCGAAAAAAATTGTATGGAATTCAGATTTGAGGATGCCCCTTAAAGATATTTATGGATTAGGATTTTATAAAACATAAGATTGTTTAGTAACCTTTTTTGGAAACCGTTGTATGCCCTGCCTCACTATTTCTATTGAAATCCTCTCCATTGCCTGTTGGTTGCCTGAAAGAAATCGATTTCAGCGATAAGGCCGCCAACTGTACCATTTTTTTACTTTTAATTAATTGTTATTTTCCATGTGTACAAAAAATAATTATCTATCTATCTACATAATATAAGTAATAGGTAGACATTAACCTACCTATTAGCTACATACCTACGTAGGTATTGTGTGCACTACGCCTAAGTGAATTTCAGTCAGCCATTGTCTGCCGGGGCACTCGAGATAATTAGCATCTAACGACCCCGTTCTTTAGACTAGTCTAGACTCCCCCTACCTGTCTGAAACAGATCTGGAATTAGTTTCTAAAATTGTATGAAAAGATTGAAAAAAGAACGAGCAAAAGCTTGGAAAAATATTATCATTTTCTGTTTTTTCTTTCATTGCTAGTCAAGTACCTTAGTTCTTAGCTGAATCTTTCCTGAGAAAATGAATATCTCAATTTTTAAATATTTTTTGGTAATTTAGCTTGGAAAAATATGTTTTTTTTATCATTGCTAATTTTGCAGTCTAGTACCTACCTTAGTTCTTTGCTGAAGAAATGTAATATCTCCATTTTTAAATATTTTTTTGAAATTTAGCCTTGGACTATAATGTACTTGAAGTTGACATAGCCGGATCGGAGGAAAAAAGTACCACTTGATAATAATTATAGTTTTCTTAAAAAATCACTTTTCAACTTTGTCATTATGCCGTTTGCCGGCTTTTAAAAATATCTGATTATGCAGTTTAAGTTTCCATCGAAATCGGCCCTAGGTTCTTTGAGCGTTTTTTATATTCCCAATACTTTACGATTTGGTCATCCATACTCAGTTGAAAAATTCACCCTGTATTGGGCCTGTATAGTTACTAACTGATTGACTGCAGAATAATTGGCATTTTGAAGGTCCCATGAACCCCATGGGGTCTAGACGAAATCCTGCAGGATATGCTTTCCAACGACAATTCAACGGGGTCTAGACGAAATCCTGCAGATGCTTCTTCTAACGACAATTGTAACTCTAACTCTTCTTCCAGGCTAGCACGGGAGCAGAACCGCAAGTAGCCGTGCTGTGCGAGTCTGGAGGTAGCTACCACCCGCAGTACATGTCGGCTGCTGGCAGGTGGACGGCCGACCTCACCACCAAGTCACACACCTGCCTCAAGGACAAGATGGAGATACTCGACTACTGCAAGAAGGTATCAATCAAATCATTTATTTGCGTATACCGTCTCGTGGGCACTAACACAAATTATGTCATGATCTAACCAACACCCTTGCAGCTCATCACTTCCTTAGCAACAGATTAGTCCTATAGTAGAGTGTATAGCTGGAATACTGCCAGAAGATGTTGTTTCTGCAGCATCCACGAACTTGTTCAAGAACAAACTAGACTTTAGGTTACGGACTAACAATACAATGAATGTTAACAAAAATACACAAAATTATTAAAAATTCCAACACTGTGTGTCATAAACGCATCAGCGATCAATAAATAATAAGGGTTTCCTTTTTCAAAAATTCAAACAAAACGCAATGTCTCATTTTTTTTGAAAATACATAAATATCTATAACCGTATATATCTATAACTTACAATCAATGTGTATCTGTTATATGAAATAGCTAGTTAATGTCAAGTGTATTACTATTTACGAAATCGCTTAGGTTTTTTACGTGGATCCCCTTTCTATAATAATATTTAACTCCTTTTACCTAACGTTATTGTTTTCAAAATTGAAACCCGAACCCGCTAGTTCACACTCGTATGTACGAGAAACAGTAATCACAAAGCATTTCGAAGCAAACTGGATCCTGGCGTTATTTGGTCTATTAAACAGGCTCGGCGTAGTGTTTGTGCGCGCTAATTGAGTATGCAGACTACGCAATCTACGCGCATTAATCATTATGTTGCTACGCTATGCCTCATGTTGCGTTAAACAAATTATTATTACCGTTTCTCTGCATTTCTCAAAGTTAATTATGGTATGTTAAATCAAGGTACCAAAAAAAAATCTATCTACTCAATTTTTTTACTCCAGTCCGGACGGAACGCGACGTCCTTACTTGACCCAATTCCTATTATTGTATATAAAATTTTATAGAGAATTCTCTAGCTAGATGAAAAAAACCTAACTTAGGTTACTAACCTAACCTAATCTAACTTAGACTATTAAGCGTTGATTTGTATCAGTTTTCGGGCTAGTTTTCAAAGCCAGGATAGCAAGATAGTGATAGTATTCAAAATTACTACTTTAAAAAACTAGCCTCGTGTAGTTCATTCCGGGCTTTATGGCCATAACCTCCATGTTGTATTTTCTCCAAATAATCATCTTAATTTATAAATTGACTTTTACTGCAAAAGAGATAAGTTTCTACTCAAGGTTCACCGCAAGACCCCTAGAGAGTCGAACATAATATACCAGCTCTCCTGTCGTATCTACGAACCGCCGGTACAATATTGAATTTGCTTCGCATTACAGCGCAAATTGAGCGTTTAATTACATAGCTCTATGTCGCTAACCGTATTTTACGGCTATTGTAGGCCCTGTATGATTAAAACAGGGAGTGGGAGACAATAGAGCGACCCTTTAGAACAATATAATCTTGTCCTTTATATAGTCCTAGCTTTTAGGTGCCCTGATTGTAAACTAACCCTAAGTGACGTATGGTTCAATTTCCCTTTCTCAAAATAATACCTTTATTTTTGAGATAATCGCGAAGTTAACTCTTAAAATATAATAAGTAAAATTGGCCCATTCCAATCCAACTTTTAAAAAAATTCAATATTTAAAAAAGTGATTTCTGACTTCAATATCTATGAAATTCGTTTAGAATGTATAACTTGAATTTCATTTTTATTTATTTTATTGGTTTACCAACAATTGTTTCCACGATACATAATACTTTTTGACTATTATAGCAATACATAAAGTTTTTTTATTAGATGGTGAATGTACATATCTGTCGTATAGTTTGATTATAATCATAATTAAAAGTGGACGACACCATCAGTATTCTTAATACTCATGTCATATTCGTTTTTTCAGAATAGGAATTATAAAGAATCATAATAATGTAGAGTCAGTTATAGTCATGTTTTTTCTTGTGAGCAGACTGCATAATTTTTTTATGCTAAGCGGCTTTTCCTCCAATCCTATTAGTCAGAGTACTGCAATTATTTTTTTGTTCTGTTCAGAAACTGAAGCTTTATTTATCTCGATAGACTTGTTAAACCGACTTATTTCTGATTGCCTTGTTCCTGTATCAATGTCAACGGAGAATTGTTTTAATAATGCAATCTGTAAAAACCTTTTGAATAAAATTAATCGGAAGAACATACAAATTCAAATTGGACGACACGTGTTTGTCCTGGAGTCTGGGTCTTTCTATGTATTCTATGTATGTATTTACCAAAAAAAAGTATTGAAGTATTCTATCAGTTATCCGATTCCCATAGAAAAAACTCTGCTCAGTTTGGGTCTAGATAGCTTTGTGTGCAATGTCCAAAATATTTATTATTTATTTTATTTATTTAAAATACTTACTTGAATGAATATCTGACCTATTCGACCAGCCAATATTTACGCGGTCGGTACACACCCAGATAACCTACAAAAAGCATTAGCCCGCCAGGCTTCAGATACTAGACTTTTTGATGTGTCCAAAAACTAAGAAGTCCATTTTTTTTCAAGGTTTTCCCAAGCCATGATATCACCAACATCGTGGAAGCTTCCCACTACGTAAAAGTCAGCAACTGGTGCAAGCTGGGTGCCAGCAACGCTGCCAAGTGCAAGGTCACCAGATGGGTGAAGCCTTTCCGCTGTCTTGGTATGTATCTTTGAAACTATGTCAGTTTATACAGCCGACTAGTAAAATTACTGAGCATTGGTCAGTCTCAAGGCGTAGTGTAAGACGACCTTTAGCCAGATTAAGCGAATATATTTTTATTATTTCAAATTTGCAAGCATTAGACCATAACCTCACCTGATGGTAGTGACGGTGTGGTCGAGGGTGTAGCACGCTTGCCTAGTAAAAACTTATTCACTCTTGATTTGAAGACTCCGAGATTATAGTGTGTTGGAAAAACAGAATTAGCGCGCTATAGCTGGCAAGAGGTGGATGAGAAGAGCTGAACATCGGGCTCAGTGGCGCGCCTTGAAAGAGACCTACGTCCAGCGTCATCATGAGTAGCTCTGTCAAAGTCATGAAAGGACAATATCTCTCACCGTCACATAAGGACTTTCCTCATCTGACACATGTTTAGTTATAGAAAATAGCATGCACGTTTTTGGCCTAGGTCCTAGATTTGAACCATCATCCTAGCCAGACTCTTATTTGTACCCATTGAAGTATTAAAGTATTGAATCACAATGTAGTACATTGAAACTGCGCCAGAAAAAGGGATCTAAACTGGCTAACTTCTAGAACATTTTGGTCCGATGCTAATTTTCGTAACAGAGAAGGAGAAGCGCTATTATAATATAAAAGTGAAGAATCAAAAGGCTTTTAATTTTTAATAAAACTTCGTCGTAAAAAGTAACAAAAATTATTTGCAAATGGAGATACATATTTCATTTTTATTGACAAAGTATCTGAATTTTTTTGACGACTACATCTTGGTCTGTCTTAGTGTTCTATAGGAACACCGTTACTCATCTATGTTCGCACCATTGAATTTTCCGTTCCCTGCAAATGCACTACAATGACGTATTTGGCAGAAGGTCCATTCCAATCGGATGCGCTGCTGGTACCAGAGAGCTGTCTCTTCGACCACATCCACAACCAGAGCCGATGCTGGCAGTTCGCCCGGTGGAACGCGACCGCTGGCCGCGCGTGCAACAACCGAGGACTCAGGCTGAGGACCTTCGCTATGCTCCTGCCTTGTGGCATCAGCCTGTTCTCTGGAGTCGAGTTTGTCTGCTGCCCTAAGCATTTTAAGGGTGAGTTGACATTTGGTGTTTCAATATTGTATGACAGGTTCTGTGATGATCTACCTACCATTGTAAATCTTTCTAACATAACGACACAATAAACGATTTTGTACCTATAGCAACCTATAGCTTATATCTTTAGATCTTTTTTTGAATATTTTATACACTCACAACTTTCAGTTAGCCTATTGGCTGAAGTTCATTATTTATGTTGTTATCTTAGAATAATAACTAGGTACCTACTGTTTTGCAAACTCAGTCTTTGCATTGAATTTGATCTTGATAATTATTTGCTATAAGAACTGCCATGACTGGGGAATATCGAAAAAACGTTTAGGGCCTATTTCTGTGAAAACTAAAACTGCATACTCGGATTTCATAAAAAAAACTATTACCCTAGCCAGAAACTGAGCCAGTTCATTTTGAAAAATCACATCCTGTATCTTAGAGTTCTTATTTGGATAAAATTCTGGAAAGGCAAAGATTTCTTAATTTTAAGAACCATTTGATAAATTTACCCAGTATACACACATATATGACCTTCATTTTCTTAATAAATATCAACTATTCCGATTTTGGATATAGGTACTTGGTACTGAAAAGCTTACTCTACCATTTCCATTTTTTCTTAATACCTATTCTATTTTTTAATTATCTCTTCCACATCTCTTAATATTTTTATTTTTAATTTAAATGATTTTTTTAATCATGTTGGAACCTTGTTTGTCCTAAGGAAGGTGCTGACTGCTGCCACACAGTTATTATTTAAACTTTTGCAGCGGTCAACGCTCCCATTTATTATGTACTCCTTTTTATGTTCCAAATAAAATTATGTGAATTTTAATTTGAAACGGTGAATTCTTCCAGAAAACGTCAAGATGCACAAACCCATGGATGTAGGAGTCCCGGTAAGCCCCGGTGCGGAGGAGATGCTCGCAGCTTCAGCGGCCATGGATGAACGGGATGACGATCTTCTCGATGACGACGATGCGCTCGATGATGACGATGACGACACCCTGAATTTAAGTGACGATGATGATGACGATGATACCGATGACGGTAAGATTATTTTGATAACACCTTGTAGAGACGTATGGTTTACTCCTCGATCTGAACTTAGGACTTCAATAAAGGAGTAGGTTCTCATTTTGGTCAGATTGCAAAAAAATAAAAGTACTTTCAGATTGGCACAAATTTGTGAAAAATTGTGAACAAATAAAGTGAAAGGTTTCATACTTTAATTTAGATTATATACGTGTTTTTAAGTTAGTAGGATTAATTTTAAAACACGTATTAAATCTAAATTAAAGTATGAAACCTTTCCCTTTTTTTGGTTCACGAAATCAAAAAACATAGAGGAATCGAATAGTGTGTAGAAATTACTATAATACGGCGTACTTTTTGAGTATTCATCCGAAACATTTTTGTATGGAATTCGGATTTGAGGATGCCCCTTAAGTCTCTAAATCGAAATAACTGAAAATGTAAGTCATTTATGTAATCAAAAAATGTATTTTGCTTCCCTGTTGCGTTTCAGCAGTGACTTGGTCACTAGAATACTAATCGAAGTTCTCGTAAAAGGTCTTATAAGAAATAGGTTTGTCCTCTTGCAATATAATTAGTTTTCATCTCGACTTCCAAATCAATTATTTTTTTATTCTAAAGGATATACTTCCAGATTGATCTCATTTAAAAGTCATGAAAATCGGTTCAGTACTTTGGTTTTGAAATCAAAATAACTGAAAAATTACGTAATCCTAGTAAGTGAAATTGCGTATTTTGCTTTCCTGTGACTATTCAGTGGTGTCCAGAACAGTCCGATTGAAGTCGGTTGTCGTATGTTCTTCTAAAACCTTGTTTAAACTAGCAAGATAGATAGATAGATAGTAACTCTATATTGTACACCCCGAGGATATATACATTATAAAAGGAAACAAATAAAAAAACCAAAAATAATAGAGGCTACAATGGGCGGCCTTATCGCTAAAAGCGATTTCTTCCAGGCAACCTTTGGATGGAGAGGAGTGATAGTAGTTGGCAAGGTGCTTTGTTTTGTATGCGTTGTAGGTAGTAGGGCATAGTACCGGGAAATCCCGGAACCGAAAATCCCGGGAAATCCCGGGATTCTCGGCTGTCTCCAGCACCGGTACTAGCAAAATCCAGAACCGGGATTTTCGGTACTTTCGGGATTACTTAAAATTTAGTGTATAAGAGCTTTTTTAGGGTTTTAATCTTTAAAACCATAGCTAAATAGTGCATTCTGTTAGTACAAAGAAGGAAAGACAGTAACTCCTCTACCCACTAGATCCTACCCGCCCATCTTACTAACTTTCAAAGGTGCTGTTGACGTTCAGAACTTAGGAAATGTTGCAATATCAGCTTATTGTTGGTATCGTCGTCTCAATGCATTTATTTAAAGAATGACATGGGCTTTAGGGTTGTTTGTACTGACGTGACGGTCTTTCCACAACCTAAGCCACTGAACGTATTATTTTTATTTCTTATTATTATTTTATTATGAGCCTGAATCGTCCCACTGCAAGGCAAAGGCCTCCCTTCCTTCTTTCCACTCTTTCCTGTCAAGGGCAACTGTCTTCCAGTCTTCCAAGTAGGAGTCTAGCTCGTCTTTCCATCTTCTCCGATGTTGTCATCAACAGTTTATTAGCCTACTATTAATAAGAAATAATGAATAATGATTCCGTTTTCTGCAATGCGACTGTGCTTTATGTTCATTAAAACCAGCTGACGATGGATATACGAGTTTATAAGCTTTGTTAATGACATTAGTTCCCTTCAAGTATCTCAAACTCCAAGCGTAGCTCGTTTCATAGTGTATTATTGCGTCGTTTATCTAAATAGATATCTAGCAGAACAGTGAGTGTTCACGCCTTGGTTGAGTATTTTATTATGGGTAGGACGCACTGGTTAAAAAGCAACGGGTTGTGTCGAAGATACAACCGTAAATTATAAGTGGATACTTCTTTATGTTACGTCTTTGACAAAAAATTTAAACTGACACATATACTTATCGATAGTTTATCACAGAGGAAATTAATAAAATTGGCACTTAATTGATTGATTCAGGCTACTTTGCGGAAATCCATAAATATCAACAAATTATATAAATATATTTAGTTATAAATCCGCTTAATTTCTAAACAAAGGTTTTAATTAACTTAACTTTAGTTCAACTAAACCAAAGAGTCAAAGAACAGAAAACCAAAGTTTAAAGATACGACACGTGTTTCGCCTCTACACGACTCTCGTTTCAAACTTCGGCGAGTCCACACCTCCTGATGATGCCTCGTGTAGAGGCAAAACACGTGTCGTATCTTTAAACTTTGGTTTTCTTATTTTAACATACTTATGAGGCCGATCATTGACATTGACATGATCATTGAGCATTGGCTTGTGAAGATTAATAACAAATAAAGTACGATTAAAAACTATGATTTTATCAGAAATCAAATCATCCTTCGTTTAAAAGTGTTGTTACGCATGTGACGTACTAACTTTTGAACTGTAATCCTATACAATCCTGCAAACAAAGAAATATCCACTTCAAAACTTTCGTTATAAGCGATTTATACTTGATATATAATTTAAAAATTGGGACTGTATTGTTAATGCAATATTCAATTAGTTACGCGAATTTTCTCTCTTACAAATCATGCTTGCAGTAAATTATATAAATATAACTTATAACTTTTCGTTATATTTCGCTCGACTTTTCTTTATTTTATCGTTTTCTGACGAGTTTTCTGTTTGACTTAATAATAGGCTACTAATTATTTTCGGGAATACCGAAAATCCCGGTACTCCCGGTTCCGGCCGTGTGCCGGTACCGAAATCCCGGTACTGGAAAAAGGAACCGGTACTGGAGGCCCTAGTAGGTAGAAGTACTAAAATATATTCTGCTATAGATATGGATGAAGACGAAGACGCCGATCTGTCTCGAGACGATGACGCAGAAGATGACGATTATACTGACGGTGACGACAACGCGTGGCCTCGCCCCGAGACGTCACCTGCCCCGTCAACCACCACCACTTCTACCACCACCACCACGACCACTACGGTAAATCACAGCCTGACCTACAGACCTACTCTTGGCTAGCGAGAGTGAACAGGCGATAACACGAGGCCATCTTCTTCTTCTTCCAAAGTCACCACCCCTTTGTACCAGCGATCGAATAGGTAGTTAAAAAGCTAAACTGATAGTAAAAAAAATTAATTTCAGCAAGTAAGTACAAGTAGTTCCCCTATAAAATAACCTCTTGTAGTACGATGACACACGGATTTTTTACACGCTACACGCCAGCGACTACGCTTGAAGCGTGTAAAGTCGCCCAGTGTCGTCGGCGTTTTAACATTCTGCTTGTTGACAATCCTTCCCAAACGCTACATGCTCACACGCTAGCGTTTAAAAACGCTAACAATCAGCTTGTATAAAGACACAGCAGGTTAAACAAGAGATCCCCTGCGACTAAGCATTTTCACGGTCGATTTTAGTCACCGCTTGCGGCCGGGTGCTACGGGGCAAAATTGGATACTTTAGGGTTTGCAAAAGAGTCACCTACGGCCTAGCCAAAGCCATTCAGACGGTCGATTTTCGCCGTGCGGCTTTCGTCACCCGTGTAAACACTCCACTTCTCTTTTTGAGCAAACTTCTTTGCTCTTTCTATGTTAGATACATAGAGGTGTTTGTCTTCCAGTCTTCTACGGCCACGTCTGACCCCTACTTCTCTCACTTCGACCCTCGCACCGAACACCAGAGCTACAAGGATGCTCAGCAGCGGTTGGAGGAAACACACCGCGAGAAGGTGAGGCCTCTTTTTCATATTTTTTTTCCTTCAGTTGACCACAATCTCACCTGATGTTTTGTGATGATGTTTCAATTTCCTTCAATTTAAATTGTTTATTGAAAATAATATATATAAAAAAAAACTCGGAGCCCACTTTGATAATAACTGTAAATGTTATATTAGTAGGTATATTTTATTTCTAGCTGAACATCGAATGCGTTAACTAATTTTGTATTTGTAACTTAAATAATGGTCAAAATCTGGAAAGCAATGTAAAACGGCAATTAAAAGAAAAGGTCTACTCTTAAAAATAATTGTATTACAGCATAAGCTAACTAGTAGGTATAATCCTACGTATAATCTATAGTACAAATGGAAACAATTGTGCCGACTATCGACCGTTGCTGACGATCTATAGGTAGCTCAACTGCTCCAACCACTATCTGGCAGCTATCTCTCCAAAAGAATAAACCTTGGTATACAAAGAGGCAATGCAGTCAATATCCTCGCCACGCTGCCATCGAGTATCAAGAAAGAACGTTGTATTTCAGATCACCAAGGTGATGAAGGACTGGTCTGAGTTAGAAGACCGCTACCAACAGATGATGACGTCAGATCCCGCCGCTGCGCAAACCTTCCGTCAGCGTATGACCGCCAAGTTCCAGTCCAATGTTCAGGTCAGTAGATTGCAGAAGATGAAGTCTGGTAATGCTGATGTTGCCTGGAAGACATTGCTTTTAGCGACAAATCCGCCCATTGTGCGTATGTATTTATGTATGTGGTTATATATGTATGTTTTGTTCGACGATATCCCTCGCTCTCATCGTCATGAATTTTGGCAATTGGATTTGATATTGGAATTGGATTGTGCATATAGTCGCCTCATTGGCATAGGCCTTCTCGATTCTTCCAGGTTCTCTCTTCTGTCAGTGTTCAGTTTCAGTGACTTCAGTCAGTGTAACTATTCCTGTCATTCGTTTTCCTCCTGCAGGTACACATTTTAGTTACTTACAGTTATATTTACATATTAAAGCTGTGTTTGATATTTCTAACGTTTGTCCTTATTTCCAGTCTCTTGAAGAAGAAGGTGTGGCTGAGCGCCGTCGATTGGCCGCACTGCATCAGCAAAGAGTGTTAGCTCATCTCGCACAGCGGCGCCGCACCGCTCTGTCCTGCTACACCCGCTCCCTACGAGACACTCCTCCCAATGTGAGTATTACTCTAGCTCTTGAACCTGCTGATCCTTCAGTGTTACTATACCACTGAAGAAAAAGAGGAAGGTGTAGCTAAGCGCTGTGGAATGGCCACGTTGAATCAGCTGAGAGTATTGGCTCATCTTGCACAGCGAGCGGCGCCGGGGCGTGGTGATCCCTTCCAATGAAAGTAACATCTGAAACTGTTGGCGCCTCTTGCAAGATTCAGATGGCTGCGAAAACCGTGCCAGATATTCTACAGGCAAGCAATATTGGATTGTAAAATTACTGGGCATCCGAGACTTACTGAACTCTTTCAGCTAGGATTTGTCTATTACGTTGGTACCCTCACTTGCAGCATCCATTTTCTGTCAGCCTTTCCCAGCTCTACACTCAGCATTGTTGCTATCCTAAACCCTTTATAAATCTTTACTTAATTCCAGGCCCACCGTGTCCAGAAATGCCTTCAACGCCTAGTCCGAGCTCTGGCCGCTGAGCGTACAGGAGCCTTAGCCGCTTGGCGACGCGCTGCTGCCAATGGCAAGGAAGCCGCTGCCGCTGAGAGGACCAGTGCCGCTGACAGACTGCAGGTAACCTCATCAACACCATCATGACTAATATCCTCTTTTTGCATATCTAGATTAATTAACAAAATATCTTAAAGTGGTTTTTCGTAGACTTTCGCGATTATCACACATAGTTATTTGATTGTAACGGCTATTTATCGCGCTCACCTCGTTTTTGTGTACCGACGTTTCGACTGTATTACAACACAGTCTTGGTCACAGGCTGACTGGAGTTTTGTGTATTGGAGCTACCGTCGCGGTGAAATGAGGGAAATACCCTCATTTTGGTCGTTAAAAATGTTAGGTCGGCACACTACACTGACGACATCCGGACACTTAAGCGGTGTTTTAAAAGCGTGAGCGTGGGGTGAGTGCGATAAATACCCGTTACAATCAAATAACTATCTTAAAGTGGATTGCTATAGCAGTATTGCACCGGGTGTTTGTGATTAAAAACCCTGTGTAGCTCTGTTCTGGTCATCGATGGGCTTGATCTTTTACGATCAGGAAAGCGCGTAGTTCGTCTTGTTGCTTGTTTAGATAACCGCCCGTCGTCTGTTAATAAATTGAGATCTAACTTGAGGATGCCTCGTGTAGAGGCGAAACACGTGTCGAGTTCTGACATGGGTTTTCTGTTTTCGGCGTTTTGGTTTAGATACTAAAATTCTAAACTAGAGTTAAGTTAATTAAGACCTTTGTTTAGAAGTTAAGTAGATTTATTACTAAATATATTTATTCTATTTATTAATTATTTATTGAGATCAAACTTGATGATCGACAGGGGCACGTAGGCAAGTAGTACGCAAGAAAGTGATGAAGCCCAACGTATTCGAGTGGAAACAGGAGTTTCTGATCAAACGCTGTTCATAAACTAGAAGATTCTTACATTTCCTCCCTATTTGCAGGATGCTGACCGAGCTCTTCAACGAGCTCTGACTGCTTTGCGCCGCCGCCCTCATCTCTACGCCAGCATCGGAACTTCCATCGAAGACTACGTTCAGGTACGTTATTGGTCTCATCAGCAACTTCAGCAACAACTTTCACCTTGTCCCATCTCTTATTATCTTCTGCATGATAACTAACTTACATCAGTTGATAGCAATCCTTCTGTCTAAAATATATTATAGTTTTTCTTTATTACTTAGTACCGTCAATTTTTAATCACCAGAAAAAAAATACGCATAGTCAATTGCCGTTACTGAACACAGATATGGCAAAAAAAACTTAAAAAAATTAAGTCGAATATTTGACAAAATAAATTTGATTAAAATTGGATAACTGTTACCGTTAGTCGTTTTTCTATGGATTTGCGTCAGGCGGTACCCTTTATTGAAAATAATTTTAGTTTTATTCATCATTTGGCAAACCCGGGTACCAGCTTGAGCCAGCTCGCTGCAGCTCGATTCGGGCGCCGCAGTCGCGCCGCTGTCACTGTCATTTTGTAGAAATCCAAAATTCTGACTGCACAGATACAACGAAGTACCTCTTCTGCATTGTCCATTAAGTTATTTTGGTAATTACCTGTCACCAGTAGGTACCATTGTAGCGGTCACAAAAAGTCAGTGGATAGAGAAGGCTCGAGACTGCTTGTCGTAGCTAGTATATCTAGCAGTTGACGTCCAAAGAATTATAATTATGATGTTCCATTTCAGTCAATGCAATCCAAAGACGACATGGCCGTGTCTCTGATGTCGATGACCCCGGAAGCGGAAGAGCTGTTACTGGACCGTATCGAGGCTGAGGTCCAACGGGAACAAGCCGCCAGGGACCAGATTAGTGCCAAGAGGGATCAGCGGGCCAAGCAGAGGCAGGAGATACAGGCTGAACGGGTCAAGGTAAGGAGCCATTCATTAATTTAGGCTCATTAGCCGAAGTGGCTGTAGTGTGATACAAGAGTTTTTGAGTGGAGACCATGATTTTACACATTTGGACAGTTTAGTGTAAGTCATTCCAGGGATTTCTAGGGGAGCGTGTTTTTAGCGAGTGGAAAAAGATGGATGTAAGCTGAGGGTTGACAAAGTCAGTTAATATTGAATATGAATATAGTCTATAGATCCTACAATATTATAAACGCGAAAGTTTGTAAGGATGGATGGACGGATGCATGGATGTTTGTTACTCTTTCACGTAAAAACTACTGAATGGATTTTAATGAAACTACAATAATAAACATTCACACACTCACAGTGCAGGGGCCACTAGGATTCCCTGTGTCGCAGGTGGCATGGACACATACAAGACATCACAACATCCAAGACCCGAGAACAACAATTTGTGTTCGTCACAAATATTTGCCCCGGCAGGGGATCGAACCCGGAACACCAAGCTTCGTAGGCAGGGTCACTACCAACGAAGCCACGGTGTCGTCTAGCTGATATAGCTTTTACATCAGAATAACACATAGGCTACAATTTATAAAGATACCTGCGCAGACGAAGTCACGGGCAACAGCTAGTAGGTTATAAAGGGTACAAGGGTTATTCTAAGCCTAATATTTTTCTCCATCAGACTTCAAACGGAGTGAAAGAGAGCGAAGAGACCGATGATGAAGCGAGCGAGGTGACTGACAGTGACGTCACATCGCCCCCCGCTGCGCCCAGTGCCTCCCCCTCTTCTAGTGCAGCCCCCTCTTCCCCGCAGCCTTCCGCCGCTTCTGTCTCCGTCCATGACCTCACCACGCGGCTACCCTACACACAAGAGACCATCTCTACTGTAAGTTTTGTACCATCAAAATGCGTGGCAGTGACATAATTAACCCCCCCTTACCACCACCTCTTCTAGCGTCTTTGTCTTCTCCCCGCAGCCTTCCTCTCCTTCTGCATCCGTCTACGACCTCACCATGCGGTTGTACAGTCAGCTGCAAAGACATTTATACACTCCCAAGCTTTTACATTTATATTATACTCTTAATAACATTCAATAACATTCTTCTTCCGACAATAATTCTGACAAATAAGATGACTACATTAATTTGAAAATGATTGCGAGCACTTTTCTTTGGAAAATTTAGAGTAACATAAATGTGAAAGCTTGGGAGTGTATACATGTTTTTGCAGCTGACTGTACTACACAAAGGAGACTACTTCTACTGCCATATCCACCGCTTTATCGTACCCTTCTCCCTCTTACAGGATTTATTTTAAGATCTGTCTATCTGAAAAGTTATATGAACTGTTTACTACGCAAAACTTTGTTTAAAAGGAGATATCGATAGTCCTCAAATATGACGTTGTTTGAGTTGAAGAGCTGTTGAAGATGACGATTCTATCAGTGCCTACAAAATAAGTATCTCACTTTGTGTGGGCAGGTAAGGCAGGCACTGAAAACCAAAACACGCATCACAAGCCATCATAATATAGCTAAATTAGATTATCATTATATTAAGCTTGTATTAAACCTATAAAATGTATGTTATTTTATCTTATCTTGTTCTTTATCCTTATTTTTAAAGGAAATCATCACGAGCACTGTAACCGAAGCCCCGGAGAGCGAGACGCAGGAGACCATTGAAGTCAGCGAGGCTACCAGCCGACGCTCTACTGGCGAGGTAATTTGCCTTTGACTGACAACTATGAATTCATCTTGTCAGTCAATTAGTTAATAATTACAATTCTAATTTGAGTAAAGTGTTATAAATGGTTACTGACGTCCCGCTATGGGGTGTATTGTGCATAACTAGTTCGGTTTTCCGCTGCGTGGATCGCATTATACAATTTAGTATCGAGTGTGGTGCGGATCTCAGACCACCGCATCTGGTTGCATCGTCACAGGAGCAATAGAATGGGATAAAACCTAATTAACGGTTATGGAACCCATGAACTTTGTGTTTATTCCAGACGGAGGGCGAAGGCCTACGTGCAGCCCTGGAGCACGCAGAGGAGCACGTACCGCCCCCCGCGCACGCCATGAAGCACGAACTCATGCACTCACAGCCTGTAAGTACCACATACCTACTCTACCTGTCTCTTCCAACGTATTGGAAGTACATAGTTTTTCGTAGAATTTTGCGATGATCACACGGTTCCTTCTTATCCGCTGCAAAAAAGTTTCCCAATCTATTTTAAATATTTTAGCATAATTTTAAAAACACATTTTTCTTCTCATCGCTGCAGTAAGTTGTGTAAAGTAGGTTATAGTTATTGTTTTTCGGCAATATTCATCGCGCTTACCTCATTTATGTATCCCGGTGGCATATATGTATAAAGGTACTATATTTAATATGCCACCGGGATCAGTAGTTTCTCAAACGTACACTTTGAATGGTATTTTTAATAGTCAGCCGCTACAGTCCCCTTTAAACCAGAACACAGTAATGCTTACACGTTACTGCTTTGCAGAAGAATATAAGGGTGTATTAAATATTTAAAAATTAACAACATCGATATAATACAAATATCGATGTCCATCACACAAATGTTTGCCCTGAATCGGGAATCGAACACTTGCTACTCAATCAATCTTGTCGTCAAATATGAATGACTTAATGAATGAACGATTTATTTGTCTCAAGTATGGTTAGTTACGGCCTATCCTTATGAACGTCACATACTTCACTGAAGAATACAGTATACAAATTTTCTTTTGATTGATAAGGCATAAGTTTTCTTATAATCTCGATCCATGTGTCTAAAAAAGTTTCATACAATTAAATTTTAGTGAATCACAAATTCACAATGTCCATATTGGTTTCCATCTAGACGGTTTCTGAAGGGGGTGCCTCGTAATGTAGACATTCGTTTGTTTCATAGGGTTTCACAGTCCGCGGCACAGGGGGCGCCAACAGCCCGGGCGGCGCCGGCGCGCTGTACCCCGCCCTGTGCGTGGGCGGTGCCGCGCTGGCCGCCGCCGCCTGCGTCGCGCTCGCCGTCGCGCGCCGCCGCGACCGCGCGCCCGCCGCCCAGGGCTTCGTGCAGGTATCTACTGAGCTATAGGGCTCCTCAACCTCAAAAGGTTGCCTGGATATTTATAATCTACACGGTCAATTTTAAATCACCATAAAAAAAATAAGCATAGTCAGTTGCCTTTACTGAACACATATACGGCAAAATAACTTGAAAAAATTAAGTCGAATTTTAGTCAAAATAAATTTGATTAAAATTGGATAACTGTTACCGTTAGTCGTTTCCTATGGATTTGCGTCAGACGGTACCTTTAATTGATAATAATTTAAGTTTTATTCATCGTTTGGCAAACCCGGGTACCTAGCTCGAGCCAGCCCGGAAAACCTCGGCTCGAGCGCCGCCTCGACCGCGACGCCCCGCCGCACTCGCTCATACATACATACATATACCCTGTTGGGTATAGTATTGGGTAGAGATAACACTGCCCATTATAATTTCTATTATTTTTCGTTTTTTTAGCATAAGCCTTGTTTTATTTTGTATGTTTCCTCGCAGTAAAAAATAAAATCTTAGGTATTATGTTTACGTCTAAATTTCAGTGTAATAATTGTTAGATATACGCATTTGATGAAATCCTGTAATATTATACCTGAATCTGAATAGTACTATCCAACTATTATCAACTGAATTTGCTTAAAATTATGTTCTTTTCACCATTAATTTATCTACAGGTGGAGCAAACCGGAGCCGCCGTAGCCCCCACTCCTGAAGAGCGACACGTAGCCAACATGCAGATCAACGGCTACGAGAACCCCACCTACAAATACTTCGAGGTTAAGGAGTAGAATCCCCCTCACTCGTCCGTAACAGTACCGATATACGCTATAAGGCAACTTTTATGCTAACTTAATCTTAATCCGCTGTATAAGTATTTTTGGTGACCTTATATTATTTTAAAAATATCAATTTAGGTACATTATATAAAATATACAAGCGTCACCCTAATTTCAGAGTCGTGATACATTTGCGGGTTTTATTTTACTGTCAAGTGGACTGTATTGTTATAATAAAGATCTATGGGACTCTAGTTGGAAAGACTGACATCATTTATCAGAGTCTAATTGGAAAGATGAAATTTTCTTTCTGCAAGTAGGTAAGGTCTATGGGAATGGTATTCTAGTTGGAAAGATTGACACGATATTGATATGATTGATAGAGATGACACGTGATTTTCTCCTCTCAGTAAGGCAGATCTATGAAACTAGTTGGAATGATAACAACATATTATCGGACTCTAGTTGGAAACATGGCAGCATCTATCAGACTCTGATAAGAAAGATGATATTATCTCTCTGCCATTAAGGTGTATGGGTTTCTAACTGGAAAGTTAGACAAGAAGTAAGTTGGAGATGTAACATGATTATTTCCTCTCTGTGAGTTGGATATATGAGAATCTAGAAAAAAATACAGCAAGTAATATGGAGATAGATGACACAATTGATTCCTTCTTTTCTATAAAGATCTATGGTAATCGAGTTGGAAATATCGAAAAGTACTAGACGGAGATATCGCATGAATCGTCCTTTCTGAAAAGAGTCGTGATACAATTGTAGGGCTAATTCGCTTTCGTCAAGTGGACTGTATTGTAATAAGAAAGATCTATGAGACTCTAGTTGGAAAAATTGATAGCAAATAAGATGGAGATGACACATGAATAAAATCTTTCATCTTGCAATCCGCTCGACTTATCATATTAAACAATATTAAAAATATTCTACCATTATTTAGTGGTTGCCTATAGTTGTATTCGGTACTGACTTTATTCTTCCCACCAGAAGTTTATGCTATTTGCATCACGAGAAAGATGTTATCGGGACGTGTATGGAGTGTTAAACTATTCGGCCATTTTTGTCTTTTCCTAACCATTTTCAAAGTTGTGTAAGTTGACTAAAATGTAAGGTCAAAACTCTACGCTGATGTGTAGAGAAGATATTTGACCTCAGTTGATGATAACAAATGATATCTTTTAGTAGACCTGTGATACCTAGATTTTATAGTGTTGCACTGGACGTTGTCGTTCAAAGTTCTGTGTGGCGCTATTTTGATCATGGGCATATCTTCTACCATCAGAAGGAAACGCATTGTTCCTCTTAGTACTTTTTGGAAGGGAACTGACGAAAATCAAAATTCTATATAAGAAGTGTGTAGTGAACAAGTCAAGGTGCTTATACACCGTTGTCATAATTATTTATGGAATGATTGTGTGTGGAATAAAATTTATTAAGCGGAATACAATCTGGTGGGAAGATCGTGTTTATAAATTTAAAAGCTTGTGTGATTAGTGGAACATAACTTTTGCGTTTATCCGCATCCAGTCAAATACTTAAGAATTATTTGTTTTGTTATTTTTGCACCATAATAATTTATTATTATTTTGTAAGGTTAGGTATAAGTTTCGTCTAGTACCCTAGGATTCATAAGTGTCACCGTAGTAGTTAAAAATTAAGTTCTTCGAGGCCGCAGTTTGGGCGATAACATTCAACGTTTTCCTTTATCCCTTTAGTGTTATTTAAAGTCTCTTTGATCTCAGATTTAGTCTTTTTAGCTATAATTTCTTCGTTCGTTGATTGTTATCGTTCAGGCGGGTGGAAAAACGTCCATAGTACGCTGTGTAAATAGGCTCCGCGTACAAAATTGAACCTAAACTCTAAACGCCCGCTTTCTTTTACTTTTCTAATGTAGGTAGATCATAAACGTGAATTTTATGTAATAAAATGCGGAAATATATTTTAATAATTAATGTGTACTTAGCTATGGGACGGCAAAGCCGACGCGGGCGAACTTTCCTCCCCTTTATATACAAGAGCTTACACTGTTCTGGTATTTTTGTATCTGGTATCATTTGGACCCGACGCTTCGTGCAACCGTTCGCCCGCGAGACTCAACATCCCGAAGATTGGCGCCCAGTACTCATCGTGTGTTAGAAGCACTACATTTGTGGTTTAGTATAAAGTCGTACAGTGAGCAATGGACGGTGTAATCTAGTCATAACAGACCTGAGGTTCGAAGGGCTGAGACGCACTTTGGGTACTCGGTGACGGACAAGCAAATAATGCTTAGTAAGTGTATGTATGGTTAATATAAGTAGATGTACAAAAGTAATACATTATTATAGATGTTTTAGCGTCAAATAGTTATAAAGCAAAATAAAAATTATATATCGCATTCGTCCGTATAAATTAAGGGCTTGCGCTCATATCTACTCCCACGTATGTACGTACCAATCTTAATGTTACGTAGTTAAGATGTAATTCTGCCTCAGTATTATACATTTAAGCTTATATATTACATAAGCTAATTTATATACACTATTACTGTTTGTTTACGGACGTAGTGGCGTTATTACAAATGAGTCATATCAATGCGCCACGGCGAGGATTGGATCTTTTGTGTAACTTTATGAAAGAAGAATTTATCGCGCGGCAAAATGTAATGGTTGATTTTGTGAAATGGCCGTGTTGCAAAAAAGATCTAAGTAGACGCGCGTCTGTGGCTTTGTAAGACATTCCGTAAGTTACTCATTGTGTATAACGTAAGTTTAGTCCGATGTCAAGTAACCGCTATGTATTTTAATATCTAATGAGCCAGTACTTATTTTTCTAACAAACTTTTGCTCAAACAGCATCCCTGACGGTAGTCTTTCGATCTAACTTGGTGTTGTTAATGGTATTGGTGTTAGTAATAGTCGTGAACCTGATTTATATACCTTCCCCGATCACTGTTTCACGTATTTTAATAATTATCTACCTAATAATAAATGGTTTGAAGATTTTTTTGTGTTACTGTGCTGCATATTATTGTGAGTTCGAAGTTCAAATTGAATCAATAAATAGAAATTATAAATTGGTGTTGTTATTGGCGTTTACGCTAAATTTTCCTTTTTAAATAAGTAAGAATTAAGTAATACAGGGAAGATAGAAGGTACCAGAAACTTTTACCTACTCTTACAATAATTTAGTTTAATTTGGTACACACAAGTTAGCAAGCCGGCTGCTAATAATAAAAAAAATTACTTTTATTTCTTAAAATGGCAAGTTAGCTTTACATTTTTTTCTATACTATCTACGTGTATACCAATAAAATAAAATTAAACCCATTGTGCTTTGAAAAGATCAATTTTAAATTAACGTTTTTTCTAAAAAACTTGTACAACTTTTTAAGGTCTACGCCAAACGCAAATCATTCCATGAAAAAAACTTCAACGCGCGCGGTCTGCTACGAATTTGCTACGAGTACCTGAAATGAAATAACGGTAACGTAGATTTAACTCGTTTACAGTCCACGTTAGTAAATCGTTACATTATAATATAATGTCGCCGTTAAATCGTAAAAACCATATGTTTACAACTTAACGATTTTCAAACACGTAAAATTATAAACTTTTGATAATATTTTTAATACAACGAAAGTCTGCTTTGAAATAAACCAATTAATTTCAAAGGATAATAAGCAAAAAATATTTTATTAATATATATTATTTATCGCGCTCACCCGGATATTTTCGTTTGAGTTCGGAACCTGGAATAAATGAATAAAGGGATTGATATGTTCCTACAAATATCTGAACGCATCACGTTGGGTTTGTATCTAAACTTACAGTCTAGAGTTACCTAGTTCAGTTAGAATACAGTAAAGTTCCATCAACGAGAAGGTTAGGTGATGTGGTAAAGATGGCACCACTGCGCTTTTAGTTATTTATTTTCATTTATATTCATTAAATTCTGTACAATAACAGTCAATAAAGCAAGAAAGATTTATTACATTGTTAGTTTCTACAGTACAAGGTTTAATTTGCTATCAACTTATATTGTACACAAAAAACTATGTAACGAGTTTTGATGACATCTATTGTATTTAACATATTATGTTTGTATGTTGTATTCACTAGGGCGTTGCAAGGGCATTTAAGTGTTACTCGTTGGGAACCCACCTAAATTCAGGGCAAGAGGAACCTCAAATCCAGGTGCGAGGATTAGAAAAGCCGGCTGGGAAAGTAGCGATTCGGAATGGACTACAAAGTCCTTATCTGATAGTCGATTAACTGGAACAGAGATAGCAGCACATTCGATTTCTTCAAGGTGCTATAATTTGAAATAGCGACATCTGTACTTTGTCCTGTGAACTTCGCGCCCTACCCTATTGCATAATATTTCAGGGATTTAAGAACCTTTCAGATTAACATTTTAGTTTCACGTATCTCTAATAGATGGCAGCACAAACATGCTAAAAGTTAAACCAAAAATAGAGCATTCTCAATTTCTACGACAATAATAATTTAAGCGGTTAATTACGCTAAATGACCGTTTGTCGTCTACCGTTGCGTTTGTTAGAGTATTCTAAGATGTTTGTGATTCTTTAGTTAAGGTTATATTAATATTATTCTGTTTTTTTTACAGCTGAACGCTATTCTCGAAAAGTTGATGACCTTTCGCGGCTGATGCTACGTTATCAATTACTTAGATAGGATCTGTGGGTTGTGTTTTTTTTAGAACTAGCTGCAGTTCGTGGATTCATATATAACCTAATATGAGAATAACTAATTATAATGTGATTAAAATAACAGTAGACACCTACTTTTAGTACACTATTTATCGAGACTCACTCACGAACCCTCAGAGTTAAACTGTCTTATTATTAAAAAGATAAAATTTTGCCTTATGAGTTAAGTAGTTTTGCTGCGATTGAGTATAATATAAGACGTCAATCCATCCTCTCAAACATATTTGTTGTGATTTATATACAACTAGCTAATGCCTGCAAGTTCGTTTGCGTTGTGTATTAACAAAATTCATTTTCCTAGTACGCACTTACACTACATTACGAACATACCCTCCAAATTTCATGTATCAACGTTCTGTGGGTTGGCCTGTGGGTTTGTCAGTCAGTCGGTCAGGACCAAGCCTTTTATATATGTGAGTAAACAGCATTCCTTTACTTGTTTTAGAAATTTCCTTTTATGAAACCTAAAAAGAGCCTAATTTAGCATTTTAAATAGGTAATTTACAAATAGACACTCGATGTTAGAACCTCTATAGTGCCACAGTGATAAGACCTAACTTGTTAGTAACACCTGCACACTATCTCACCGCGTATATTTGATAACGCCTGCCGTTCTATTTGTTTACTTACAATACTGAAAAAATAACTGTGGCTTGAATATTAATAATAATAATAATGTTTGGACATTTCACACAACGCCATCTAGCTAAAACTAAGCAAGCTTAATTAAGTCCGCGTTTTTAAAATTTTGTCAGAGCGTCTGGTCGAAGCGACGCGTGATCAGAGGGCTGGCAGCTATCTGGACCAAAGAATAAGCCTTGCTATACAAAGAGGCAATGCAGCCAGTATCCTCGGCACGCTGCCATCGGGTATCGAGTTGAAGCAGTTGAGCTACCTATAGATCGTTTGCAACGGTCTATGGGTGGCCCAATTGTTTCCTTTTGTAAATTTTGTAATATACCTATATATAGATTGTAGTAGTTAGCTTATGCTGTAATAAACCATTTAATAGCAAGCTCATTTTAGATTTATCAGAATTGTTTTTTATATTTTTTATTTTTCTCCAAAGCACTTTATGTATATATACAAACTTTAATATGACTTATATTAACTATATATATTCAAAAATTATTTTTAGTTACCTATTTACAGGTTAAATTAAAAAGAAAGGCTAAATATCAGCTGTTAATGTTATGTTATGCTCTCACTTTTTTTATGGTTATCCTCATTTTGTTTAAATTTTCAGTGTTATTAGAATTGTAAGTATGTACTTTATTCTTTTGTTGAGCACGCAAACACTTTTCACTACCGGTAAGGTTGGCCGGTAGAGAATGCTTTAGCATTAAGCCCACCTTTTGTACAATTATATGTATAAGTTGTGCAATAATGTATTAAAACAAACAAGCTTATACCATAGGACCCAGATAACTGATAGCAAATTTATATACTTTTTTGTCAATACACACATACCTAGTAAACACCCAGACTCAGCACTGATACTGCACTAATAATCATCACACAAATGTTTGTCCTGAATCGGGAATCGAACTCACGACACAGGATTGGCAGTCCACTTACCACTCGACGATCCGTGTCGTCCGATGTTTGTGTTTTAGCCTAATCTCTGTCGTTTGTTTAGGCCTACAAGTTAGTTTTTTGATACTGATAAGAAGAATATCTACGTTTGTGTTGTTTAGCTATACAAACTGAATAATTAAATATTCAAGGATAAGTCTCAAAAGGTGTCAGGGTCAAGTGTAGGTTTTTACTAAACATTAATTTCAAACTGAAAATGGCTACATTTATTGAGAATCTCAATATGGTTATGGATTTGGTAAGAAAGGGTTGCAGCTTGGTTGCAGATTAATTTAACATAATTATCTACATATTTACCGTAAGTTAATAAAAAATAACTTAGATAAAAACCATTAAGATAAGTAAGTTATTATAGTTAAATGAAAATTGTGTTCAAAACTAAAAACCGACTTCTGAGAAATCACACTTCTTCTTATCGTGTCATTAGTTCTTTCGAACCAGTGTCGTGAAAGGATTTCAAGTTAGTCCTTTCGTGCACTAAAATCATACTTTAAAAAAATATGAAACAAGAAAATATTCTCATCTGAAATAGTTTTGTGCCGAGGTCCGTCGCACATGCCACTTTTCCTTTTAGCATAAAATCGCTTACTTCTGTTGAAATTTATTGTTTAGGGTAGGTGGCATACTACCACGGACCACTGCAACATCATAACCCTCCTTTCTTCGCCGTAGTCGAGTAAAAAGGAACGCAGTAGGCAATTTTTAGATAAGTTACTTAGGTAGTTTTAGCGTGAGTAATATACTGAGTTAAGGGGGTATCCATTCATTACGTGAGGTGTTAAGGGGGGTCCAGCAAAAGTTCATGACATTTCGCCAAGGGGTGAGGGAGGGTCGAAAAATCGCCAAAATCGCTACACGTTATTAATGAAAGGCCCCTTAGATTCTTCTTCTTCTTTCGGTGCCGTCTCCTATTGGAAGTACGAAATCAATAGGGCTATTTGCACCTTGGAAACTGCAGCTCGGAATAGAGAGAGAGTACTCTTGTTATACCTACCATTGTCGTAAATTTTTGAGCCAAGACAATCGGCGTCTGCCGGGCCTTCTTTTGCCTTGGATTTTACCTTTTATGATGAGCTGAAGGAGGTCGTATTTATTATTATGATGTGACCAAAGTATTATATTAGATTCTTACATCCAAATATTCTTATATCCTCACAAACTCTTGCAATCATTACATTACTACGATTTTACGAGAGCTATAGTTCAACCGCTATTTAACAATAGCAAGTATCTAAGCTACCAAGTTAGAAGTTAGTTCAAAAGCGTTCATTTAACAAAGTAAAGGGGGCCGCATCGAAATTGTGAGGCTTCGGTAATGTGGCCCGAGGAACGCTATACTGGAAAATAAGGTCTTTTCCGTAATTTTTGTCGACGAACCACTTTCTCGGACCGTTTCTCAGTCACTTGCATAAGCGACCGGCCCGTGGTTTGTTATAATTCCACACTCTGATGCTATCTGTACTACATATAATATGTACATGTGTAGAAGTAAAATATACGTTCTTTTGTTGCTATGAGCTCGACAGATTCGTTATTCTAACTGCTATGGATTGTGGTTTTGCGCGTGAAGTAGAAAGTTAGAACAGTTGTACGCACTTTAGTGATTTTGATTGATTGTTTGAAAACATCAAAAAATTTGTTAAATTCATGAAATTATTTTCAATGAATAGTATTTTCTGTTTAATTAAAGTGATCCGAAAAAAGGCTTTATTGAATGTAATAAGAGAAAATAGATTGGTTGTAGAAAAGCGTGTTCTCTGCTCAAGTGCGAACTAAGTACTACTAAATACTCTTAGATGAAAATCTACTCTAATGTCTCTCTAATCTAATGAACGTTTTAACTAGATTGTTTGTATTTACGTGTTGGCAGCATTATTCATTTATGAATGTATTAATTTCACTTGAGTCAGTTGTTGTTTTAATATGTTCGAAATACTAGTTTCTTGCAATATTACCTGAGAAAAAGCTGTCTAAAGCCCAATTTACACTGCCTTGGCTAAGTAAGTCACGGACAAAGTATCGCGACTGACGGAGCCGTGATGTTGGAGGTCTTTTGCCCTTTCTACTAGGTTGTATCTTACCTTTTATTGCTTTTTTATGCCTAAAATAAATCTTCAACATGAGTGTGTTTTTAATACAAAATGTTGTTTGCAGCTGAATGGCAGACTGTCAATAATAAGATTGAAAAAAATGGAAATTGGGATCAGGACGAATATCGAAATAATTACATATTACAATAAATAAATCTCATTACCATTTTGGTATGTATGTATGTAGGTAATAAGTAATAAGTATTTTTATTTTGTTCGTTAGTTAACATTCTAACCGAATCAATAATAACATTTACTCTTATTTCCTTTATTTGCGACGACACAGATGGTCGACTGGTAAGTTCGTTGGACTGCTACGTCGAATGTCGCGGGTTCGATTCCCGCTTCGGGGCAAACATTTGTGTTTGTCCTGAGTCTGGGTGTTTTCTATTTATTATACGTATGTGTGTACTCACAAAAAAAAGTATTTAAGTATTCTATAAGTTATCTGGTTTCAATAGTAGGTACAAGCTCTGCTTAGTTTGGGACTAGATGGCATTGTGTGTAATATCCAAAAAAATATATAATATAATAATAACTTTATTGATCATCATCAGCCCCAACAAACGTGGCTCCCGATACATTTCTGGGAATTAATCAGCATATATCAAACAAGTGATTCAAACCACTACTTCCTCTCCCCATAATCTTCGGCTCAACCATGGCTCAACCTAAGGGTGGCACGGCCCCTTTGCACTATGCATTGTACTTAGAATAGGGTAACTTTTATAGCGGCCCGTTATACGCAGACCCACGACAAATCATTCAGAGCCTTCGAGGAGTTCCTGGAACAATGGAGCTGGGACGAGGGCGGGGGATCTAGATACGGTGGCCAGGATGAGTATTGAAGCTGTATGTGATTTAATGGATGGAAAATAAATTGATTTCGCGAATGACCGACGATTTCTGTTAGTGACTAATTACTAATTAGTAATTCAGAAATCGACTATTACGGCATAAGGTGGTATAATACTTTAGGTACCTACTGGGGTTTTCGTAATATTTTAACAGCCTGCCTGATCTCATTGTTGTAAAGGCTTGCCTCCTCTTTTTCCATTTTTGGCGGTTTAACAAATGCTAGGTCGTCCCGCCATCGCTACCTTTGCTTATTTTCGTAACTAATCCCGTAATTCTCTTGGCGCATATTATATTTTTCGTAAATTACTAATATCTAAAACCATATAATATTAAATCGTGAGTAAAGGGATACGTACCATCCAATGTCACAACTCTCTCAGTCTTTTATCTCTCACTCACTTTCACATTTCAAACATGAGTGTTCTGTAGAATAGAACAGTAGTAAAAATGTTTTTTTTCTGTTGGTTATTCAACGTAGATTCTACTTAATTATCTTAAACTGACTTATTTCATTATACATCTAATCTTAGTTAGTATTCCAATACTTCTTCATAAAACGTCTATTGCATCCATGTTTATAAGTACTTATTTTTGTAACTAAATGCCATATGAAGTAAAGCGTCGACGACACACAAGCTTTTTTACAAAGCTGATTGTTGGCGTTTTTAAACGCTAGCGTGTGAGCGTGTAGCGTTTGGAAAGGATTGTCAACCAAGCAGATTGTAAAAACGCCGATGACACTGAGCGACTTTACACGCTACAAGCGAATTCGCTGGCGTGTAGCGTGTAAAAAAGCCGTGGGTCATACTACCTACTATAACACGGTCAAATTCCTGTAATTACTAGCGGCATATTGGTGACTAGGTAATGTAATTTAGGCCCTAATTGGATGTTTCGGTAGCGGAATGAAATGAAATATCTTTCGTAAAGTTTTATGCTGCTTCATACACCGCCCCCTGTTTGTGAACAAAGCTTAATTAATTTCATGATGTATTTTTTAACCACTGAAATATGTCTTGTAATAATGAGTAACTAATCATTTTTACAAGACATATTCATTTTTTATATTAATACTGGCTATCAGCAACGGGTTATCAATGTACATAGGTATGTTCTTTTCCAGCTTATATCCAATTTGAGATCAACATGATCAATAGTTTTGGCTTAATTGAGCCACAAATTTCCACCCAACGAAATTTTCAGTCATTAAAAACTTAAACATGTAAAATTTCAGTCAATAAAAATTGAGTAAGTAGGTATGTAATTCCATATAAAATGTTTGTCATTACTTTTAACATGAAATTTTATTAACAATGAAAAAGGCTTGTAATTTGAATATATAATATTTCGCTTGCGCTGATAAATACTTTGTATCAAGATTTAGCATCGATGCAAAAGTTGAGTAGGCTTATTTAACAACTTTTTTGAGCCTATGTACATGCCTTTCATTAATTACGTGTGTAAATAGTTTTTATGTGTGCAATAAAGAATTTTAGAATTTAAGAGCTTTTCAATGCGTACTAAGATGGCTGAGACTCCCACAACTTCATTTGCGTTGCGAATTAACAACATTCCTTTCTTAGTAGGTACTACCCACTTTGAGATCTTGACTGCCTCCAATCCTCCATCCTCCAAGTTTCAAGTCTACTTTCAGTGCTTCGATCGGTGCGTTGTCTGTCAGTCAGTCAGGACTAAGCTATTGCTAAAACAACTTAAATGGACAATGCAGATAAGGTACTACGTTTTAGGTATCTGTGTAATCAGAATTTTGCATTTAAACAAAGTGACGGCGTCAGGGCGAGCGCGGCGCCCGAGCCGAGCTTTTGCGAGCTGGGTATGTCGCGAAACGTAATCCCGATTATCATTTCATAGTGAGTGAGGCGTTGTCCTAATTCCATAATAATAATCGCGAAGGTCGGTCGCGCGAACTTGCGATGGTCGCGTGATGGCGTTCTATTAGGACAACGCCTGATACGTCGTAGACGCATACACAGGTAGAATTATAGACATAGATATAACATAGCAACACCGGCCCCACCACTTTGAGGAGTAACAAGCGCCAGTCTGTCGTGAGCGGCAAGCGCGGGTAGACTTGCGGCAGCCTAGCGGGTACGTTCGAGTCGAGTGGTCAGTTCTCGGTGGGTTTTGTTCGCAGAATTATAAAGTCAGTGTTTTCACCTCAGGATATTTGGTGAGTGCTAGATATTAGTTCTCAACAGGTCCTACAGGTATAACTTTCCTAATAATCCTGTTATTACGTGTTCACCGGCTTATTCTAGATATTAACGTGTAAAAGGATTGCTTTAGCGCCCTGGGCTCTGCACTGTGTACATGTGTAAAGCGCTCACGATACATTTAGGTACCTACTATTAGATGCAAGCGCAATACGCATCTGTAGGTATGTCGCGGTTTACTATAAGAACCTATTATAACGTGTTCTGTAATGATGCCGTTTATAGGTATCACTGCTATTTACTATTATGTGTTGTGTCTTACATTATAAGTTCGTATGTTCTTGTTGATGTCTAATAACGTGTTCGGTAGTGACACCGTCCACGCATGTTGCTATCTATAAGATAAATGTGTTTCTATTTGCGTTGTGTCTTAGAATGTAAGTACATACGTTTCCTCGGATGAATTACGTGGCATTATAAGTGGCGTATTTTATATCATATCCGCAGGTAAATTGCGTTCCACAGGTTTATCACTGCGTTACACAACTACGTTATACATATTTATCACTGTGTTAATCAACTTCGTTACACAGATCTATCAGGCGATACCCTGTTGTGCTACACTCAGTTGCATTACTGGTCTGTTGTATGACCGGTCTCATGTGATAATTTAGGTTTAA
Organism: Lobophora halterata; assembly: GCA_932526365.1. NCBI lineage: Eukaryota > Metazoa > Arthropoda > Insecta > Lepidoptera > Geometridae > Lobophora > Lobophora halterata. The sequence goes on from OW052015.1 coordinate 3,384,014, forward strand.
GGTGCGTTGGTAAATAAGGATATTTACGTTATGTTGTGAGGTCAGGGAATGACTATTTGGGGACAAAGGAGGTCATTCGTGGGGTTTTAACCCCAACTCAGATTACTACAACGCCCGACCAGTTCCGATGATACGCTCAGTGTGTTCTCACTTTTAGGTGCTCAGATAATTACGGAAGTTACATGGTCTGACCGAGACTATGCTCAGACATATATCTAGATATAGGTACGTTGATCCAATCTACAAAGCATCACACCGGGTCTTCGTGTTCTCATATTCATAACCTTCACCACATCGCGACATGGTCGTCGTGTCGATGTCTTCATCCTCGCATCATGCTGGACGATGCTGAGTCGTACGAGACGTCACGCACCGTGACTTTGTGGTCCATGCTCGCTCATCGGTCTACCCTAATCTGACACCAAGGTAACATAATTTTCTATTTATTTTACAATACCTACCATTCCACTGTTATGTTTATGTATTTACCTGAAAACTCATAAATGCGTACATAGTATTGAAAACCTAATGAGTAGATACTTTTAGCTTCGCGACCATTAGTAAGAAGGTGATTCGCGACAGGGTACCCGAGTTTTCCAAACGATGAATAAAACATAAATTATTATCAATGATGGGTACCGCCTGACGCAAATTCATAGGAAAACGCCTTCTTGCCATATCTGTGTTCAGTAACGGCAACTGATTATGAGTATATTTTATTTCTGGAGATTAAATATTTGCGGCACTCGGGCTTAACTGTAACGAGTTGGATCACAATTTTACAGTGTAAAATCAATGAGAACTCCCTGAGGAGGTGTCCACTTGGCAGTTGCACGCTCGAGGGACAGCCGTAGGCTTTTACGAGCAATACCACTCCAATGCCTTGTAGACAATCTTCGGCTATTATTTAAAAAAGTTTTTTTTAGCAACAGCAAAGATTGATGGTATAGTCTTGACACAATTAATTCGAAAATTCATGCAAAAGTTTTATTAATGGCAAGTGTTAATAGATAATAATAATAATGGCATCTGCACTTAACTAAATCCAAAGAAAAACGAAACTAGGTAAGTGAGTGCCGCCGCTATAGTGATTACCTAAATTAATACTTTAATCAGGTTGAACTAAAGACAAACCATTTTACGACTCAGAAATATAACCTAAATCATCTTCAAAAATAATCAAGTGTGACACTTTGTGAATGTTTTAGATTCTAAGAAGGATATACCTTCTTTGAATCTAAAATTTTGTTAAAATATCTTATAATACTACTGGGTATTTTTTTTTCAACTTATTTATTCATAATGTATGCTTATCATATATTAAGTTATTTAAATGTTATTATGAAAAACGGTATTCAGCTCATGAAAAACACCGAGTTTTTTAATGATTTTTTCATTGAAATTTCTGTTAACTTTGTTTGTAGTTTCCTCTTTTTCCAGTCTGATAGATACCTACGACCTTCGTACCTTCGAGTACCTGTCGAGATCTTTTTAGCATTATTAGACTGTCTTTTCTTATTATCTTCTATGTCTCTTCAATAGAAGCAAGCAGATTGTAATCAAATTTCTTCAAGAAACTGACTTCAAAATGCAAATACACAATTTCGTTTACTTAGATTCCAGTTATTTTGGGTACAAAACGAAATTACTGAACAAATTTTAATATAATTTTTATGGGACCAATCTAAATAAGTATCCACATGTCCTTTCAAAATTTGCAAATAAAATATTTTCCAAATAATTAGGTTGATAAATGACGAAGTTCTGAGGTAGGTATCAATAGGGCATAGTACCGGAAATCCCGGGAAATCCCGGGAAATCCCGGGATTGCCGGATGCGTCCAGCACCGGGACTGGAAAAATCCAGTCCCGGGATTTTCGGTACTTTCGGGATTACGTAAAATTTAGTGCTAATGAGCTTTTTAAGGGCTTTAACCTTTAAAACCATAGCTAAATAGTGCATTCGGTTAGTACAAAGAAGAAAGGACAGTAACTCCTCTACCCGCTGGATCCTACCCGCCCATCTTATTAACTTTCGAAGGTATTGATGTTCAGAACTTAGGAAATATGGCAATATTAATTTATTGTTGGTATCATCGTCACAATGCATTTATTTAAATAATGATATGGGCTTTGGGGTTGTTTGTACTGACGTGACGGTCTTTCCACAACCTAAACCACTGAACGTATTATGATTATTTTATTGTGAGCCTGAATCGTCCCACTGTAGGGCAAAGGCCTCCCTTCCTTCTTTCCACTCTTTTCTGTCAAGAGCAACTGTCTTCCAGTCTTCCAATTAGGAGTCTATCTCGTCTCTTCATCTTCTCTGATGTTGTCATCAACAGTCTAATAGCCTACTATTAAATGAGAATTAATGAATAATGATTCCGTTTTCCGCAATGTGACTGTGCTTAATGTTGATTAAAACCAGCTGACTATGGATATACGAATTTATAAGCTTTGTTAATGACATTGGTTCCCCGTCATCTCGAACGTCGAGCGTAGCTCGTTTCATAGTGTATTTTTGCGTCTTTTATCTAGCGATCTAGCAGAACAGCCTTGGCTGAGTATTTCATTATGAGTAGGACGCACTGGTTAAAAAGCATCGGTTTGTGTCGAAGATACTACCGTAAATTATAAGTGGATACTTCCTTACGTTACGTCTTTGATTTTGATGACTGAGCATTGACTTGTGAAGATTAATAACAAATAAAGTACGATTAAAAACTAATCTCTTAACAGAAATCAAATCAACCTTCGTTTAAAAATGTTGTTACGCATGTGACGTACTAACTTTTGAACTGTAATCCTATACAATCCTGCAAACAAAGAAATATCCACTTCAAAACTTTCATTATAAGCCATTTATACTTGAAATATAACTTAAGAATTGGGATTGTATTGTTAATACAATATTCAATTATTAGTTACGCGAATTTTCTCTCTTACAAATCATCTTTGCAGTAAATTACATAAATATTAAAATATAACTAACTTTTTGTTATTTTTCTCTCGATTTTTCTCTATTTTATCGTTTTCCGACGACTTATCTGTTTGACTTAATAATAGGTTACTAATTATTTTCGGGAATACCGAAATCCCGGTATTCCCGATTCCGGTCGGGTGCCGGTACCAAAATCCCGGTACTGGAAAAAGGAACCGGTACTGGAGGCCCTAGTATCAACCATAAAAAAACAACGAAATTCAGAACCTCTTCTAATGCAGATATCTACTAGTATATAAAAAAAAATTGCTTTTATTACAGTAAGATTTGATTTCGAAATTCACTTCATCAAGGTAGGTACATTCTTCACCTCATAAGGACATGGTGTCTTCATCATCATCATCAAGAGTCCGGTGACGCAGTAACAGCCATCTGCGGCTAACTGCATTAAACGTCCATCAGAAAGAAAACATCATCATCTTCAGCCTATCGCAGTCCACTGCTGGACCTCTCCAAATGAGTGCCGATTATGGCGAAGACATTCCGCTTGCTGCATCCATCTTCGGCCTGCAACCTTTCGCAGATCATCACCCCACCTGGCTGGAGGCATGCTGTCTTAATTATTGCAAGCTCGCAGTTGTTTGCAGCTTCTCTCTCGCGGTATCGGGATATGAAGTATTCTTATCCATTTCCAACTCTTAAACCATACCTATACTAAATTTTAGCTCAATCGGTTCAGTAGTTTAAGCGTAGTAGAGTACTAAACCTCTATCTATTTGTTAATTCGCAACGCTAACTTAGTTGCGGGTGTCAACTATAGCATAGATGTTATTCAATGCTTCCATGCTTAGGATTCCAAGTTGCAGTACAAAACTATTTCGCTTCCTAGATGGGGCTGGTCCCGTTATTTAGATTCGCCACGATCTTTTCCTCTCGCTAACTTTTCAACAAACTCGTCCTGCTTTTGGTACCTCCTCTTACTTGTGTCTATCTATACCTACTGTTCATATGAGTGAGTTTTTTTAGATAAATTTTATAATTTCTTCTTTCTAAATATTATTTTATTTAATGACTTCATTCTTAACCTTGCTTTAGGTATTTTTTTCTTTGGTGACCATTCTATTAAGCTTATTTAGAAAGCTCCAAGCTCCATTTGAAATTATAGTTATTCAAAATACGAAGTCTCTACGTTAAGTGGGTTGGCCTGGTACGTTGTCTATCAGTCAGGTAGATTATAATTTTAATTGATAATTACTCAGGATTAAATTAAATAAAATTCATGTTTAATTAATATTTATTTAATGATTCTCTTAGCTAGACAGGAAACATTTATAAAATAGCAGCTAATCATAATAATAAAATTATGATAACATTTACAAAAACTTTTCTTTAGCTTAAAGTATTAATTTAAATAATGTTATCTGGTCTCTGTTTTAACCGTCGATTCGCTTAACTCTTATTTGCCTTATATACCCGGGTTTTCCCGAAAAGTTGGTCTAAGATACAATTTGAAATGTTTACTCTGAAGGTAAATTAAAAAACCCGGGTTTAAATCAGAAGATATTCTAAACTCTGTTGGTTAGTTGGTACATATTGATTTAGTCTTTTGTTACCCTTCTGTATTTTTTTTTTAATAAATCGTTAGAGTTTTCAAAGCTACTGCTCAAACCTAACTGGCATTTTAAAATGTTCTAAGCCGCTACGGATTTTATCGATTATCACTCTTTGTCCTGAAATTCTAAACGTTTGTTTTTTACTTTACGAATAGTAGTTTGTTGGCCTTAGTTTATACTTTTTGAGGAAAACCACAAATGATTACGCGATTAGGTTAAATATAAAAATTGTATAGTTAAATTGTTGCTCTATTATTACTTATTGATGAATAAGTTTCAAAAATCCAACTATTTGTTCGTTTAAAAATTCCAAAGTTATGGTTTTTTTTTTTAAATTCTACCTTTAGTCGTCACCAAGATGTAGAAGGAATTAACATTTCACTAAATTATTGCCATAAAATGGTATCAACATTATTTTTAGAAACTATCTGAAGAATGACCCACTTTCTTATCTTTAAAATGCCAACGGAAAGTTAACAACAATTCGCATATCGAATATTTTTGTATGCATTGTGGTTAAAATTATTTATTTACTTACTTTAAAAATATTAGTGCAGTCAAAAGAGGCGTGTTTAGTCCAAGATTGTACATAATTGAATATAGTCATCTAAACATTTGATTTTGATTTAAGTTGATCGTTTTTAAATTAATATAAAGGTACAATGAATATACTTTAAAATAAGTCGTTCCACCTCGCTTGTTTGTACTTAGCGCAAAAGAGACACGTGATTGATTCAATAATCTGATACTCCTCAAGTCTCCATCCTCAATATCCTGCCTTTTTGTGTTCATTCTCCATCGGGTGCGGACGTCTCCACGATTAAAAGAGAGACTTGATTTCAATTATTTATTTACTAACAATCTCACATAGACCTACTTCTTATATTCTGTAAACCACGTCTTCTGTTTTAAGTTTGAACAAGTCATTGAGAAAATACTTAATTTATTGGCAGTCGACATTTACGTGGCATACAGAAAGTAGCACTGAAAAATTACATAACTATTACCATATTATGTGCGTTTATGAATAAATTTGTTATTTACATTTGAATGTATTCATTCAGCTTTCGATTTACTTTTGTATCATCCAATTATAAGGTTACGCTATTCCCTAAAAAGGGCATTCGGGTAAATGTAAAAGCCTTCAAATTACTTATTACAATTTTATTTGTCAACTTTAAAAATGCTACGGAACGAAAATCATCTATGTTCACAAAATTTCTATATGTGATCTACAGTCGGGTAAACGACTAATATCCGGTTATTCCGTATAAAATTATCAATTTTAGAAAGGGATTTTTTAAGCTTAACTTTTTACAAGCATAATATCCAAATATGGGGAAAAACTAGCACAAATACGACACACGGGCTAGGCTAATATCACAGTGGTGCTGGGAACCGGCGCGCGGAGTGTCACACCCGTCACCCCGCCCTCGCAACCTCCATGCCCACCCCCCATGGCCCATACCCGCGCCAGGTACTTATTTACTATTCAGAGGGGCGAGACGGGCTACTACCGATATTATTTGCAACAATTAAGATTTCAAAAGTAAAGTAACTTCAACGTTCATCGAGAAAATTGCACAATCGATTGATTGCTTCCAAATTGCACAACCGTTTGATAAGTATGCTGTGTTACACGCGACGCCCGCTCGGTTGAGCGAAGCAATCAAATATTTAAGTAAATAAAAATAAAACTTGCCTAAATAAATATGCTAAAATCTAATACAATTCTCAGAACCGAATAAAATAGTTATGGTAACAAAGCGTAAATTGGTGATAATAAGCACTAAGGTAACATTATTAACTAGGTATAAAATGATAATAAAATTGATTTAAATATCCTAACACAAAATACAACAAACTCACTCGGAGTAACTCAGACTTGTTTGTAAAATGCAACGTGGCCAGACATCGGGTATCGAGTACCTACCTATGCCGAATGCTGTCCACAGTCTGCTGAATGAAGTGCTGACACACGCAAGTATTGATAAGGAAACAGAAATCCCAAGAGCGGCCGATGACGAACACATCACGTTCCTTTGTTCGCTTCGCACTATTGCAGAAGGAAAATTACAACGCTAATTCATAATGTGCTCGACTCATCGGCCCGTAACCTTACCGACTTACTGACGATAGTCAACTCAATCTCAAGAAACGAGTATTGCTCGCAAATTACAACTAACAAACGTTGAAGTATTGCTGCCGATCTTTGCAACCGTTCCCAGTCGTTTTGCACTAATTATCTCTTACTAACTATTCATTAACAATACAATAATATGTAAAACATAATAGCTATCTTAATCCTACGCCTCTAATAACCATAGAAGTTCTCACAATATCTCTGGAACCACGTCATGCCTGCGCGCTCGTTGCCAGTGTCCTCACTTCGATAAGAATGAACGTTGAACACTTATTGGACCGCGCCCGTCGGCGGCGCATGAGCAACTTTCACTTAAATAATAAAAACACGCTAACAAATTAAGTACTACACATTAGAGTCTCAACATAATTCGCTAAAGGCGGACTGCGGGAGTCCGGTGATCTCCGAGTCGTCGTCGTCGAGGGTCGGGTCGCGTCCCTGGCCCGGGCCGGCGCCGGCCGCGGCGGGCGCGCCGCTCGCTCGCTGCGCTCACATCACAGGGGAGTATGCAAGTTCGCGGGGTGATGCGGTCATGAGTCGAGCACCGTCAGCAGGCCGGAGGGTAGGAGCGCGTCCTGCCGAGGCATCTGCTGCCTCGCCAGCTGCGCGCACCCGAGGTTGGCGTCGCCCAGCTCGGGGATGGCGTCCAATAGAGCCAGGCATTCGTCCTCGACCGCGCGGCGGGCTTTCTTCCCCACCCAGGAGGAGTCGTCGCACTCCTCTCGCGCGCGCCGCCTCCTCGCTTCCTTCTCCCTGCGCGCCTCTTCGCTCAGCCGGCAGTACGTGTTGTTGATGCAGACGGATCTGCGCAAATCTCGCGCGGGATCCTCGATGTTCTCGAGTTTCTGTGAGCAGATTTCGATGACACGTTTGCGCTCCTCGTTGGCGCGGAGGCGCGCGGAGATCATGGAGAGCTTCGGCCGCGCGGCGGGCTCGGTGCGCGGGGGCCCGAACATGTCGTCCTCGAAGGCGTCCGCGATTTCCGCGCCGCGCGCGCCCTCGCGCTCCTCTTGCGGCGTCATTCTGCAACAACCAACACACGACCTTATTAGCATCTATGAGCATTAACATAGTTATTAAGGTATCAAATCGGAACAGTATCAAAAGATAATGAATATCCGGGGAAATATCAAAATATTCTTAAACTAGATCAAATTGGAAACTATACTGCATAAGGTATTTGAATTAATGTAATATTTGACAAAGGAATTGTCAATTAAATAGGTTAAAATACTATATTTATGCAATAAAATAAAATAGAGTTATAATTATTTCCTAATGACGAATAGGTAGGTCAATCAGAACAATGCGCGAGGCGAGCGCGAGCGGCCGATCAGGTTCACGAGTAGGTACAGTCCGCTCTCCATTTGCAATCTCTCCGTCCGAACGCGAGATTAGTCAACAGGTTTAAGCACCGACCGAAAAAGCACAAAGCTCTAAGTGAATTTATGAACACCCACCTAAGAGATAAATCCGAGGATAAGATGAAGAATCCTGACATAAGCATTATTGGTGATTCACTGAAATCCTATTTAAATCGCCAAAATCGTTCGTTACAATGTCACAAGTTCAAAACACTGGCACAATACGAGTTCGCAATTCGTCACTTGTCCTCGGTCGGTATAAAAGTAAAAAGACTCAAGTGGAGCAAAAATAAATCGCGCTGAGAGCGGCGTGCGCGCAGCTCCGCGTTCACTCGACGAATGACAACATACCTCACTGTAGATAAGACATTGAAAAAGCCAATTGCGTCATGTACGGCTACGTACGCTCGAGAGGAAACGGATGACGTAGCATTAGCCGTCATTTTAGACGCTATTGCCTGCCTGCCAGTGGTCATGACTCGATCTCTTAATTTGTTTACCCTATACGACAAAGATAGGCAGATTTTGCCAGTGACTGCTCAAAACTGCGCAAAATTGATCAAAACAAATCTAAGACCTTGAGCAAAACAATACAATCAACTAGGTACATTTATCACAATAACAAGTCTTATTGAAATAGTTGAAGTTGACAACAAACACAAAGAAATGATAATCAAAGTGTAGGCTACGTCTAGCGTCCCTATTTTTTGGATAACAAAGAACAAGAGGGTAATTGTAAGGTTAACAACATCCTTGCTCGACCTTAACAATTGGTTATGTTACATCCTGCTTAACAACCTTCGTAACAAAAGAAAATTGCCATAAGCACATAAAAGCACTCGCGATATATTTGCATTTGTATCGACAAAGACAATAGTCGATATGTTACAAGTAATCATAAGAAACTCTGTCACATAATGTAGAGTAGAGTATACGGTTAACTGTCCGCGATTTCTAGAACCAAGTTAGTTGTCTTTGAAATGTCGAGAACTTCAAAAAAAGGCCAAAGATTGTAGCAAATCTAAGCCAATGATACCTTCAGCTGACTGAAGAAACAACTTATGAAGCTGGACTCAGAATAGAACACGTTCCTTCACAATCTTATTATCGAAAAGACGTTACAAGCTACGTGTTTTTGTTCCAAAATAGCCATTTGCGTTTGAATCCTGAGTATTCCAGAGCTTGTATTTAATACTTAGTAATGGCTGAACATCATTGTTATATCTAGATCCACCATTTTGTAAATCAAGCAGTCAATAGTCTGTTGTGTACAGTTACAGGTTTTGTTAAAGAGGGGATTCCCGAAATAATAATGTCAAAAGTTGCAACTAGGAAAAATTGTTAAGTATATTTTTTCCTTTTTTAATATTAAGAAGTTTTCGTTAGAAGCGTATTGAAAGGTTACAAGATTATCTAATTTGCTAGTTTATTTGCTTCAGATTCTTAGAAACTAAAAAGACTCACTTAATAAAATAAATTAATGTTCTAATATTATAAATATTATGACAACTGCTCTCGTTATGTACCTGACTTAGTTTATAGTGGAGCCAAAAACTTTTCTTTATGTGGTTTGTTTTCAGTATTTTTAATGAATTTAATTTAGAATACAATTATTATAAGTAGTTCTAATACGAATTTGAATGTTTTAAGATTATTTTTATTTATTTTCGTGAGCTCGCGCGCGTCGTCGCCGGGTGTTGCCGACCCCACGTTACGACCTAATAAATCCTGCTTGCGGACTGCCTACCTGCACTTTCTTTTCTCTGTCCCGCACAAGCCAACGGATATGTCTGAAGAATACCACCGCTGGCCCGCTGGGGAAGTTTTTTGTCAGTTTTGACTTGACATCATAGATAATGGCTGACTGAATGGAAAAAACTGAGCTATTTTTGATGCAGTCACATCTTTACATGACTCTATCGAGAATTGAGAGTAAAGTTCCAAAGTTGTTCAAAAATTTGAAGTAGAGCTTCAAATAAAAATAGGTAATTACTTCAAGTTGTCACCTTATAGAGAACTCTACTATTTATTTTTCGAGAGATGAAACTCTACTTTTTATTAAGTATACTTTCATTACCTACCTTCTTCTTTAAATTAAAGACATTCAGTATTTTCTGGATGTATTAGAGAGTTATTAAGTAAATATTGAACGGAAAAGAAATAATTAATTTTGTTTCATGCCACTTTCGCTGCATAATGAAGTTGTAGTTATAATGATAACACACGACCTCGTTTTTATTTTCCTGTTAGAATCCACAAAGATACTGAGTTATTCAATGCTCATACATTGTTTTAAACTTAATCAGATATTAAAAAAGATAAAATATAAATATTTTGTTTATTATTGTTCAATCGTCTAATAGATACCCCAAAATGCTAATAATACCTACCCTATATTTGAACACCCTAAAATCTGCAACATAGAAAGTAGCCCATTTGTTTAAACGACTTGCCAGCAAGCTTTTCTAGTAAATATAATATGTACTATGTAGTATAGTATAACTCCCTAACATTGAAGGTAAGTAAACAAAGAAACTAATTAACCACACAGAATACAAAATACGATGTAGAGCACAATTTCACGTTGCACAGTAATTTTGTACAAGTATGATGGTACGTACTCTTTTTACGTACATACGTACCACCAACTTTCAATTTGCTTCTCCAGCAGCAAGAGCCTTAAGATTTTTTTAGAATTTTGAGCTTTTACCTTTTTGTCTTCGCGAATATATTAACTCCTTAATGTCTAAATGCTCTTTACAAAATATTTTTGAGAGTTATCTTATTTCTCTACGTACATACAATATATGTAATGTTATGTAAACTAAGATAAAGGTCAACTCTACTAAAGTAACTTGTAGTATAAGATAATTCAGCAAAGTATTATCGACAACGGTTTAATACAAAGCCCTCAAGTCCACCTATGTAAGGTACATATTTGAAAGCAATTCTCAGTGTATAAATAATAAAAATATATTAATACACAAAATAGGAACTTTCATTCTTGTTTTAGTTTCACTTTTCACTTTTTTTTGTCTCTGTTGAATTATCTTAAAAAAAACATTTGTGAAAAATATTTTCCTCTGACTCAGTCATCTTTCTTTTTTTTTCGTTAGATCACAACTTGTTTAGGGTATCGTTATTAATAACCCTCTAAGAAGTATCATTGTATGCTGACAATGTTTTTTTTTTTAACTTTCACTTTTATCGCCTACCTGCCCCTAATTACTTCAATATGTAGTGACAATTACTGAGAACAAAATGGCAGCTCCTCCATTGATACCTGACACTTGGTATGCTGACCATACCTGCTCAGTAATTTTCTTTATAACAACGACACTGTGTGAGAACTTGAAATAGCAAACTCCCAGATAAACATGCTTTATGATAATGATAAGGATCCTTGAAAATATGTGATCATGAAATGAATGATTTTAAGATGCTTAAAAAAAATTAAGGCACAAGTTATATGATAGAATACTTATGAAAATTCTTAACGAAAAGTCATATTGCGAAAATGATTTTCAATTTGCTCTGACTGGTTCCTTGAAGCTAAGAAGAGTGGAGAGAACGCCAGCTGACGCGAAAGATAGGGACAAAATATGCCAACCAAATGTAAATGAAAGAGACAGAATGGAATATTATGCTTACGTTTGACAAAAGGCAAACAAGCATGACGTTTAGATCAGCTGCTTTTTTTTATCGGTCCAGTGAGGATGTTGTTCAATCTAGTTTAGTTAAAATCAACAGACACTATCTAAAACGGTGTTTGATATCGTCATAACGATAGCTTCTAATTTCATTGATAATTCTTTTCGTACATATATCGATGGGATGGATCTACAACATAATTCTAAAAGAAACATATTCTAACACCAAAACGATTAGGTTGTAAACTTTTACAGGTAGCTAATAAATAATATAACAGCCACATATATCTAAGAAAACTAAGTTTTTACCAAAAACCAAAATATGATTAGTATAATAAAACATGAGTCTCATTGATTTAGTAAATTATACATTATTGGGTATTATATTATTAACACATCCTGAACAAGTTAGACATCATGAAGAACATGAATGACATTGACACGGTTTCAACTTTTGCAACTCGAGGCGAAACGTTGTGATGTTGTATTTTCGTCGATTATATTTTTTCTTTAGTTTGTGGTTCTAACATACTTTTTTATAATGTCATATTTTTTACATGCCAGTATCACGTACTTTTTTAGATATATGTATTTTTGATATATATCATACATTAATTTGTATATTTTTTAGTTAGATATTTTCTTTATCAAAAAATGTAATCTATCAAAATATATAATTTTATTATTAAGACATAAATTTTATGTATTTAAAATATGAAACAGAACAGATAAGTCAATTTTGAAAAATAAATTGATATTTATAGCTGGCAATAAATAGGTCATTCAAGAACCATAAGCAACATAATGTAGAGTAAGATTAGAGTGCAACACGGAAAGTATTTCACAATCTTTGCCTGATGGAGGATGACACCACACCATTAGAATGAAACTGTACAATACCTTGGCTGTATGTTAGAAAGAGATGCAATATACAAGGTGTACCCGGAAAGGCAGTAATGTAATGTGTCCAACATCGAATTTAACACAGATACTAGTTTGAAAATAGAAATGTACAAAGATATACGAGTATAATAAATATAAAACACTTGCATTGCGTTGGATTAAGAACATTGCGGAAGTTGAAAAAGTTATGTATACTGAACCTATAAAAATATACAAAGCATACTCCTAAAGGTAGTAATATCGTAATATGTTTGAATAGTACAGATTATTATTGGAAAATAGGAAACACTTTCGTTGCATTAAAAACATTAAAAGCAACGAATGATAAAAATATATATATATATCTACTTATTATAATAAAAACATAGTTGTAAGAGAATCATACAAGACTCGCGAACAAGGACAAAGGCTCTAGCTAAAGCGCCGAAGCTCACGCAAGCCAGTAGGTAATTTCGTGTGTAATAACCGTTTATTTCGTACATAACTATATTCGCCTCAATGATATTACTATTTTTAAGTATCTTTACAAAAATACCAAACACATTTTACTTTTACACGCTATTATAATTTCAGCCTATCGATACCCTTTCAATACGCATATTTTCTCGACCGATATCACGTAAACAACCGAGCCATTCCCCTGAGATATAATAGGCCAGCACTTCGGAATCAGATGGATGTACTAATCAAAATCACATGCTGTACATTGCCGGTGCAGGCTTACCAGCATTAATTCTAGTTGTGTACAGCGAACAATGAACTGTGCATATCGTATAAATCACGCGCAATGGCCCCACAGTTGACGCACTTTTAAAGTTATTGACAGTGTGGGGGATATTTATAACGTTTCATTACATTGGTTCTTTTGTGTTAGCGACAAATTAGTTGGGTAATGTGTTGGCCAGTTTGGGGCTTACAAAATACATGAACAGTCTATATTTATCCGTAAACTCGTAACATGTTCGGGACAAACATCGATGTTTGTCCTGAGTCTGGGTGTTTTCTATTTATTCTATGTATGAATTAAAAAAAAAGTATTTATGTATTCTATCACTTTATCTGATTCACACAGTACAAGCTCTGCTTAGTTTGGGGCTAGATGGCATTGTGTGAAATGTCCAAAATATGTATTTATTTTATATATTCAAAATGTATATATACTAAACCATACAATATTGCAATATACTAACACATATATTAAAGATGATAGATACAACATGATGTTAGAAATAAGTTATTTACAAACAAACACGGACAGAACATAAAATGTATAATTTCCAAACATTATGAAGCTCTGTTCCTAACTTCACCAACAAACCTAATGTTCTTGGCTCCTTTCCCGGGAAGCTGAAGTTTATAATATTCTAAAGAGGAAACGAGACCACTATATATCTAGACCTCCTTCTCTTTCTTAATCCACCTCTAAATTTCAGGGTGTATAGGATAACCAATTTTCCCAATTCCAAACCGGCATCGTTCAACGCCCACAATGAAAAATACTTGAAATGTATGAATCAGCCAAATTAGCAAATAATTTAAAAAAAATAAGTATCTGCAAAACTAACACAATTTAGAGGATTTGCGATCTGTAGAATGATTAAAATAGGAAACCTTATAATATTATGAAGTTGGTTATTATAAATGATGAAATAACAAAATTGCAAAATACATAACATATGTTTTATTTTTCTAAATATCTATGGCAAAAATGTAGAAAACAAAATTCCAATAACATAACAATAACTTTCAAAATATGACTTGGTACTGATTAAATTACGTATTGAAAATACTACGAATTTAAAACGTAATAACGTTAAAAATTTAAAAAAATATGTGAATAACAGCTATTAAAAATAACATGGTAATAGTATAACCACTTTGAACAAATAATAAATAAACTGAGCAGAGAGCGCCAAAGCGGTAACATAAAAATCGCTTATCTAACGGCATAAAAATGTACGCTATTTTTCAAGCCCGTAAAGAAAACCATGCATGTCAACTACGGAACGCCCCATTCCTAACAAAGAACGAACACCATACAACACAATATGTACATTATGAAACTGAAATACATACACCAAAATAAAGCAAAAATGCGTCAGATTCTAATAACGCTAAATAGGTCTGAGAAAAATAAAACTAGAAATAAAAAGTAGAACTTATAATCCTACACTTTCTCGCATGAGTGGGAAAGAGTGAGATATAGCATACGGCGCAGTGAACAAAAGGGCTTGGTCAGGTAGAAATTGAAAAACGTGTTGATTTGAAAATAAAATAACGAGTGTAAAGCGATGACGTTCTTTATGATGAACATTGAGATAAAGTGCGCGCACTAATTAACGCTTCGCTGATCAACTTCCAGACTTGTGCAGATAAAACATTTACTGCGACTCTTTACGAACCCTTTACGAACATAGTTTATTTAGGCCCGTTTATATTCTCAAGGAAAGCTAACATTTTTTTGTAATTAGGTATATTACAATTTATAATAAGTATATTTAAAGATAATCATTTAATCATAGCGTGATAAAAAATAATGATAATGCAGCAGGTAAATATTTAAGCTTTAAAAAGTATTCAAGTAAATATAAATTTAGATGGCTAACGTAAAAATCAGAAATGCTTCTACCGGTCACATATTTCGACATAGAAGTATGAACAGTTACATAAGTTGAAGTAATAATTATTTTATTGCACACAATTATATCGTCAACTCATAAACGGATTATGCAAGAAAGAGTCGAAATTTAAAGAATGCTATTTCTTGTACGTCTTCTTTGTTACGAATATAAATATTTGCTCAATAAGTTTTGAAATTGTTCACCGTTACTTTGTATGTAAAAGTTTAAACTCTTAAAAAATAAAGTAAAGAAACCAATCAAACAAAATTACCTTATTAATAAACCGGAACTCCAACAAAGAGATCAACACTCGAAAATGGTCCACAAATTCAACAATAATAAAACACGAAACAATTTAATAATCGAACGGTTAAATTAAACATAATGGCAACCTCAACGAGCTGTATCACATGAAACGATCAACTTAGCACTTGTCCAAACAGCGCGTGGTGCTACTACATAACTAAGTCGAGAGCGGGCCCGGCCGGAGACGTGTGCTTCAGTCGGCTCCGTACGCCAAACTGCGTTGCTTCTCCACTCCACTCCATCCCGTACTTTGCTGGCTGGTGATTTACAGAGGGCGCGCACGCGGGCTACGCAGCCCTATGCCTGGAGCCCGAACTGCGAGAACCTCATTATCCACGCTGTAATCCGTGTGCCTTTTGAACACTTTTATTTATAGGGTGTCAGTGATAACCTTTTTGAATATCATGAGCCAATTAGGCGTTGCAATCGCGACACCTGCTGAAGTTTGAAACTGTTGGTATGAAAACGGTTAGGTTTTTTGCCGTCCTGTACAGAATTTACCAACAACACCATGGTATATATATATCTCTTTAGATTTTGTTTTTAGATAAAAACATCAAATTGTACACAAAATTAAATAAATCTCAAAGTATAAGTAGGTACTGACATATTATAACGAATATACGAATACAGGCATAATATTAACATATCCAATGGTATCACCATATTCGAACAAGTTACAAACTTGCCTACCATCTAATGAGTCAGGCTGACGAATGCAAAGCAATACGGTGTAAGTCACGTAGGCATTGCCGGCCCGGCAACATTAGGGAGATGCCGCTTTAGGGGGCCATCTGTTCATACTTCATCCCTGCGCCACATAAATAATGAACGATAACAGGCCAAAGAAGCAACGAATTATCAATATAATGCTTGATAAACCAACAATATAGATTTGATATCGGTTTGTAGACAGATAAACGAATAGATACCGATTAGTCGAGCCTGTAAGTTTTTTGGTAGCCCTAAGATGTTCGAAGAGAAGAAATTATGATGACAATGAACCGTAAGGTGCATGACCTAGACTAGACAGTATGTAAGTACTAGAGTCCTGCCTGGCACGCAACATAATTTGACTGCCTCTTGCAAGTTCTGTCACCTCGCTAGAAAATCCTATAAAATTGTGTATTTATTTTTACTTTACTATAAATGTTAAAGTACTTATAAGGGATTTTTTGGAAAGGAATATTTCAGAAACTTTTATAATTATTTCTACATGTTATTAAAATAACAATGAATTTACTAATTCTGAATATCAATATCATCAAATTATTTCCTGTTCAATAACCTACAATACCAAAAACTTTAAAAGCACTTTATACTAAAAAAAAATTAATCTCCAAATTTGCGGTCATTACTAGTTGGTACTTTTACAAAAGGATAAATGCCATCGCAAACTTTAAAACTGACTGATTAAATAAAACAACAATTAAATACACACATCATACAACGAGTATTATTGAGATGAATATTCGTAGAATGTACGAAGTAAAGCCGAGAGCGGTCCAAAACCTTTATTTCGACGAACAAACTTCCAACGCTTGGGTTCAATGCTTTATTTACTCAAAACGTTATTGAGCCAGTGTGTTCGGTGTTTCAAAACCACTTCTATAATTTCATTTGACGTGCGGCTAGAGATATCATTTTATTCCATTGATCAAAAGTTATTTTGAGACAAACAAGTAGCAATAGAGTCTAAAAACTATTGTCTAATAATCGCAATCCTTTAAGCTTTAACTTAAAAATGGCTCATAAAGCAATCGTTCTATGAATTCGATGAATTTATTGCAATTCAATAATTTATTTGACAGAACTTTAATGTATCAATTAAGCATCAATAATTTACACCTATTTAGTAATTTATATTATGTAATTTTAATTACTGAACGCAACTACATATTTACTATAATTGTTGTGAATGACATACGTAACAAATAGTTGCTAATAAAAACTATGAACTAGTGTTTAGTCTGCCGTTTACTTAGCATTTTTAGTGGCTTAAAAAAGTTTTAAACACTAACGATACGGCCTTGTAACCGTTCTATTTAGTGTAATGAGATACTGGTGATAGTTAAAAATACTGTTATGTTGAATGAGGCAAGACTTGCATTCAATTCGGAAAGATATCTGCGTTGCAATTTGGGACAAATCGTGTCACAAAAGCTAGTAACGTGACTGAAGGTGAACTTACTGAAATAGTAAGACATAACTCTGCAGAAGCAAGTCCATCTCTAGCAGATGAATACATTTAAATTTGAATAGGAGCCAAGCGAGGCAGATGCTTGCGACCCTCGGGCTCAGCCAATCATGCGCGAAGGTGCTATTGAATGCTATCGTATAAATAAAGTTCCTTAGAATAATTAAGAACGCACCTATTAATAAACTACTTCCGTTGTTTGGAGTGTACTCCTGACAAACGAAAGTGTCGTGCACACTTACAACTGTGTGTTGATAAAATACGTATGTGAATGTAAGAGAACCGTTTAAATGGGTATGTGCGAAATATTCTTGCATTGAATTGGTAACAGAATTTAGGATAATGCAAATAAAAAGTGACAATAGTCACAGTAAGATGTCTTTGGAAATAGGGCTGCCCCCATTCCAACGGTAAATCTCCCGACGAATGCGGAAGTCGCAAACGCTACGAACCGTGTGTCGGCACGACTACTGCGACGGCTTGTCGTAACCCGAATATAGGAGGATGCCAGGTCGAGGTTCAATAATTGCGAGCCGTCAAGACTTTCACCTTCGGCGCGCGGCGGCCGAGCCACCAAGGCCATCGAGGCACCGTTCACCGTAACTTCCGCCGCGGCCCGTGCCGTGCCGCGGACCGCCGAACTGTGCCTCTCGCGACAGACCACCTTTTGCAATCCGATTTTCAAAGCAACCGGTGCAACGGCCCCGAGCCTGTTAGAAGACGTTACGTAAAAGAAACAGCTGGCAGAAACAGAAACGAGTTCATTAGATTCTGAGCATCACAAAACACAAAGCGACGTAGGAGTTCACCAAAAGCGAAGACAAGGTCAAGCGCTGTCGCAATACGCGATCGCTGACGTTGCGGTATAATAACAAAAACAGTTTATCGCATTACACCTTTTGTTAATTCATTATGTGTAGTTGTGAGCAGCCAGTTTGCGAGCGAGCGGTTCGAAGCCGGCCGACCCATATTTACTCAGTACCAGTATACCATCTTATTTCGCTCGTTAAATCGATGCTTTTAATAGAGATGATGGCTCAAGACTCCATTATATTTAAATAAACGGGAACGCAGGCACGTGCGAAATGTTAACCTGACATTTGGATTCCTAAGGAACTCAATACAGGGTGGATTGGATATACTTATATTTATCCTAGCGATAATGTCATAGGTCGAGATTCCGGAGGAAGCGGGTTTTTGATCAAACGCTACCGGGAAATTACATCGCAGGAGGAAAAACGTGTCGTTACTTACAAGCTTAAAAGTCGAATCGAGTGAATATCATGCGAAATAATCCTCCGTAAACACTGCGAAGACAACGACCGATAATATTTCGAGGTCAAAGCGAGCGGACATTGTTTTCCTAAAATTATGTTACCTGCTATCTACATGGTGCGTGACGTCGATATCTACTCAAGTTAATATCGATCAGTACAATTAACAGTAGATAATGATAGCGAAGCGCAGCTACACATTCAATTGTAGAGCAATAACAATGATTCTAAACTCTCGTATTGAACGGTTATCGGCAACAACAAACATTGTTATCGTCAGGCCCCATTATTTTACGTAAACTCCAGAATATTTCCTGAATATTATTGAGATTAAATTTGCATACTTCTTCGCAGTAACTGCAGCTATATACATTTGTTTTATAATGCTGTTCTTCATATAAAATATCAGTAAGTAAATTATCAGTCTTGGATATACAGAAATAAGTATTAAATACTGTTTGGTAGGTGTATTATTTTAACAGTAAAATGTTTTAAGAGCGCTTCATCGCTCGGAAAATAGATGTGCGCAATAATCGTTTTTCACGGCATCAAAGTAGGGTAAAATCGGATAGCGTTCGTAAATTCCGGTACTCGACATCTGTACGTAATCTTTTGATTTACACTAAAATGGACAAGTGTGAGTTTAAAACTACGCGTCGAGGGTTCCGACTGGAGGAGGGTCACTGGTTGAATGGGAAAGGGTCAAGGTGCAGTTCAAACTGACAAACCAACTCTCAATAATCGATTATTAGTCGTAAAGGAACCTTAAAAAAAACATATATCGCTTGCATTAGCCGTGGAAAATTATTGTCGCTTTACAATCAGATTACATCTACTTATTTTTAAACGAAATTCATAAAGTTATGGCCACGCCTATTTAAAGAACAGTTTGACGTCAACCTTAGCAACTAAGGAATAAGATTCATTTTAAGTTGGGAAGCAGTTAATGCGCGTGGTTTGTTTATAGATTTCTACAAGACAAACAATTCGAAGTGATCTTGTGATGTTTTTCAACAACGACGCTTGGTGCAGCGAGCCATAGCTTGTACGCTTGTGTGCTCTTCACCGGTTTAACGATATTGTTAGCTTAAGCACGTTTAAGTTGTAACATTGCAAATTTTTAATTGATACTTAGATACTGTATTTTATTTATTTTTGCGTAAGTAGCCACGTAGCCTCCTTCCTCGCAAGATTGAGTTTACCTCGGGCATTAACCTTTACCAACTCCTCATAACAGTCCTAGATTAGGTATGTATCTGGATGTCCTGACATATTTTCATCCCTAAGTAAACGGTGAAAAGCCCAGAAGTATTGAAAATGCGACAAATAAAAGAAGCCTCATTGGCAAATTATAGTACATTTTGTTCCGATCTTCTTCTTGTTACTTGTTGCCACTAGTTCTTTCGAACCAGTGTGGTGAAAGGATTTCAAGTGGGCCTCGAAGAGGCTCCTTTCGTGCACTTTGGTCCGATGCTAATTTTTGAAAAAGATAAGTAACAAGGCTAGATAAATATTATATGTTAAAATCTACCTACTAGGCTGATTCATTGTTAATAAAACTACATCGTAAAAAGTAACAAACATTATTTGAAAATGGATATATTTCATTATTATTGACAGGGTGTCTGAAATTTTTTGGTCCTGTCTTACGAATTCATTTTGGTTTGATACTATTCATCTTGGTGTTCTATAGGAACAACGTAATTCATCTATGCTGAAACGACGAAGTTAACTTCCCATTTTTGATTTAATTATTTTAATTTTCTTATACTTATCCTGCTTCTTGGCAATCTGTTTAGATTTAAATATACTTACGAAAACACCTGATGGTTTAATCTTAGTGTAAAATTATCATGATTTACTCCAAAGGGTGCACAAGATCCAAAGATGCCTCTACAAAATGGCAGCGCCCGATCCATTTTCAATAACAAGGGGCCGTAGGAATGAGGGGCAGAATGAAATCCATGGGGTGACGGTAAACGTATAAATGATACACAAGATAAGGCTCATACAGACCTTCACTTCAAAATGGATAACCAATGTTTGTTTTAAAACAAGCAAAATATCTTGTTATCAAAGCATTCAAGAAAGAAAGAAAAATAATTAAGTCCAATTCGTAAAAAAACTCTAACCCAGTAATTAAGACTATATGATGCGGCCAACCGAAGACAGAGAGGATATTGGGAGAGGCCAGTCCAGCATAATGATAATGACATAATTTAATAAAATACAATAATATATTTAATATTTATTTCTGTTGTCATATAGTACGATAACACATAAGCGTTTTTACAAGCTGATTGTTGGCGTTTGTAAAAGCTAGCGTGTGAGCGTGTTAGCTTTCGGGAAGGATTGTCAACAAGCAGATGGTACTACGATGACACTGGGCGACTTTACACGCTACAAGCAAAGTCGCTGGCGTATAGCGTGTAAAAAAGCATGCAGTGTGTCATCGTAATATTAAGTTCATAACGTTTTAAGCTAAAAATAACATCGTATTTTCCCTTCAAAAAAATTAGTTTTCTAGGTACCTACTAACTAAGTAAAAAAAGCATAATTAAATTACTCAGTGCGTCGTCTCAAGTAGTTATGTATGATTTTATCTTTGATTTATTTATAATCAAAGGATTTAATATAAACATGCATGGTCAGACACGGTACAATTTTAGATCATTATCTCCTTTTAATATGCTACGTTCATTACTTTCAATTTCTATTGTTCATATATCAGATCTACTTAACTTGCTTAGTCTTAAAATTATAAATAAACCTTTTATTTAATATCTCATTTATTTTTATCAATAAGGAAAACCCACTATGTTTGGATAATCCAGTCCGCAACAGGAAGTTGAATTAAAAATGCTTTCTGTTCCAGTACCTACTGGCTAATTTGTGGTTTATTTCTCAGGAATATAACAATATACTTATAGTTTTTCGTAGACTTTCGCGATTATCACACATAGTTATTTGATTATAATTATATCAGTCAACCCGTGACCACGGCTGTTGCAATACAGTCGAAACGTCGGGACACAAAAACATACGAGGTGAGCGCGATAAATACCCGTTATAATCAAATAACTAAATATACTTATAAACTTTGAAATGAAATTTTTAATTGAATTGAAATAAAATAAACTGAAATGAAGAAATGTGAAATATGCTAGAACATAATCCATAGAAATTTATAAAAAAAATCGTTGAAGTGAACAAAATTGCGTATTTTGCTTCTCTGTGACTTTTCAGTGGTGCCTACGGTCACTAGAACCGTCGGATTGAAGTCAAATTGCGTATTTTGCTTCTCTATGCCTTTTCAGAGGTGCTTACGGTTCCTAGATAGCACCGTCCGATTTAAGTCGGTTGTTATAGGTTTTTTATGTGTCTTTGGCAAAATCGCCCCTGCTGAAAGTCTCCCTAAGAGCTGCAATAGCCAACTTGGAAGCCCCTTAACCGGCTTCAGGCTCAGGTTGGCCGATATAAAGATAACATGGTCAAATGGAGCTACATCGACCCATCCCAGAATTCCTGTGACTGTGGAGCTCTCACAGAGAGGTTGCTCCACCTATCATGCCCGCTGTGTCCGACCTGCTGTACACAGGAGGTATACACAACCAATTTTTAATTACAAAAAAAAAAATGGGCAATGCAGACGGGGTACTACGTTGCATCTGCAGTCAGAATTGTGGATTTCTACAAAATGGCAGAGTGACAGCTAAGCGAGTGCGGCGCCCGAGCGGAGGTTTTGCGAGCTGGCTCGAGTTAGGTACCCGGGTTTGCCAAACGATGAATAAAACTTAAATTATTATCAATTAAAGGTACCACCTGACGCAAATCCATAGGAAAACGACTAAAGGTAACAGTTATCCCATTTTAATCAAATTTATTTTGACAAAAATTCGACTTAATTTTTTAAAGTTTTTTTGCCGTACTTTGCCGTTGCCGTGTTCAGTAACGGCAACTGACTATGCGTATTTGACCGTGTATTATACTTATACATAAAGGTAGATTATCATGACCACAAGCAAGGAGTGGAACTTGCTACCGGCGTCTGTATTTCCGGACCACTAGAATCTTGGAGCCTTCAAGACTAGAGTGAATTAGTTTATACTAGCCAAGCGTGCTCCATCTTCGACCATACCATCGCTTACCATCAGGTGAGAAGTCAAACTCTTGTCAATTGATAGTTTTGTAAAAAAGGCAACGGACAGAAGGGTAGAGGTTGCCACTTTCTGGGCTAAACTAATGTAACTGAACCTTATACTTCCAAAATCTCGAATTTATCATCGACACGATAATAAGAAGAATATAGTTTGTCAAGTAACTAGTTTACCCTGTAGGCTGTCTGTCAGTCAGTCAGTCAGGACCAACCCTTATAAATAATATTGATGATGTAGTAAGATAAGTACGGTAAGTGTAGCAGCTATGCCTTTATTTATTAGAAAGTTATTCAACATACACTTTCTCTATCGGCGTCACAATCTGTGTAACTTTGAGTGTGTAGCTCGTTTTTGTTGTAAATATCAAAAATACAATTAAATTAATTAATATAAGTAGTAGGTTTTATTGGACAGATTGAAAATATATAGGAACCTAGACCAAAATCAAAGGCAGATGTCTAAGTAAAATAAAAAATGCAAGTGTATATTAGTTAATTGAACATGTAGTCAAGTCACGTTGATGAGAATAGTTTATATATTTTATAACAAAGTTGAATTAAGAACTTACTTAAATTCAAAAGATTATTGTGTATTTAGATAACCTTTAAGCGGTTTGTAATGTATGTTGATAACTGAATACTGATACACCTCTGGATGCACAAATTGTGAATCGGAGGGGAAACAGTTTTTATTTTATCAATTTTAATAAAAAAAATTATTTAATACTTAGGTATTAAAAATATTATAATATTATAATTTTAATTTATTAATTGTATCAAAACATCATTTCGAAAAACTTAACTACACTGAAAATATATGATGGGTTCCTATCGAGTATCACTTAAACAAGTAACAGTGTTACTCGTTAGGATTTTTTTTCCCATCAAGTAACACCCAGTGGTGTTACTCCATGGGGAAAGGAAATTTTATAGATTTTCATTAAGATTTGCATGAAAGTATCTAGTACAAACCATCAATATCGATTATATGAATAGTGCAGGCAAACGCTAAGTTATTTCAAACGACACATCAAAAACTATTCAAGTAAGTATATCTGGTAATGAGATCGCTAGTGGCTTAATTGCATTTCAGATAAAGAATGCATTGTTGTGTGCGTTCACACTAATCGAGCGCCGATTAAGAGTCGCGCCGAAGTCGAGCAAAAAAAAGGAACTCGCTCGGTAGCAAGTCTGAACTGATACGGCTTAGGGTTGCCAGCTGTGGTCTCTTTCCCTCGGTTCTGAATTAGCGCGTAGATAAAAAATGTTGACGGACTACGCGCGGCGAGGGTTTGGTTCCCGCATTGAGATTGAGATTGTTATGTGGATAAGATAATTAATGCGTTTAAAAATTTGCGCTAAGATATTTATCTATACAAACTGATTTTTTTGGATCTGGATATTAAATATTTACTCATATAATTTGTCTGTATTATGAGATAAAGGTTTAGTTTTCATGGTCTTAATTCTTGATGTCGATAACTGTTTTTAACAAATCACGAATACCATAAGCACATTTTCATTTTAGGTTAAAATCAATTGTAGAGATAAATGGGCAATTTATTAATTTATTAATAAATCCTGCGTTATTGCAAAGTGGGTAAGAGTCTCATAGTACAATGACACACAAGCGCTTTTACAAGCTGTTTGTTGGTGTTTTTAAACGCTAGCGTGTGAGCGTGTTAGCTTTTGGTAAGAACATTGGGCGACTTTACACGCTACAAGCGAAGTCACTGGCGTGTAGCGTGTAAAAAGCCGTGTGTCATCGTACTATAAGTCTTTCTGCAAAATCAAGGTATATTTTGTTTCAACATGAACAAGTCCTACGCAAGATAGCAATACGTCAAACAAACGTGAATCGTGATCGAGATGGACAACCCTAGGTCGAGGTGGCACAAAAATAGTGACCGACCGTTCGTGGCACCGATACCGACGAGGCCGGCTGCAACTCGTGAATGAGTCCTTGATTTTAAAAGTTACAGTTCCTAATTCAAATACCTGTCAGAAATGCATAGTTAGCTTTTTATATGTAAGCAAGTGACGAGTTAGAGCCTAGCACGTCACTTGTTTACATATAAAAAACAGAGTAGCGGCTAGACGCTACTCTGATGGTAAAGCGACGATGACACATGGCTTTTATACACGCTACAAGGCAGTGAGGTAGCTTTTAAAGTCACCCTGTGTCATTGGCTTTTTACAATCTGCTTGTTGACAATCTTTCCCGAAAGCTAACTCACTCGGAGGGTGTGTTCACCCTCCAAGTTTCAAGTCTCTACGTTCGTGGTTTGGCCTGTGAGTTATCTGTCAGTTAGGTCCAATTTATATATATTGATATAGTTAGATATAGATAGATGTAAAGAAAACAAAGGTCATTAACTTATTTCTTACGACGTGACGACTGACGTAGACTTAGACTAAGATACGTCTACAAAAAGTCTAACAGTCTTGTTTGAGTGTTGTGTCACTCTTTGTCTCGTCTATGCTTGAATTATACAATGTCGCCATTGCCTTTCTCTCCATTTAAAAATGCAATCATCGATTATTTCCAGATGATTTTTTTTTAAGTTTGTGTAGGTTTTAAAGGTTAGCCAAAAACCAGTCGAGGTATCGAGGCCACGGAGTTCTTGCATTCAAACCTCTTTTGATTTAAATGTAATCCAATTTTTTTATGTAATACATTCTCGATGGTACCTTTTTATTACTTTTCTAAATAAAACCTCATATGGTTTAAATGAAGTCCTATTTTTTTACTATTATATTTATTGGTTTACTAAATACAGTAATTATTTGCAAAAGTAGATGGTAAAACATAATAATAATAAAAAAAAATAGTGCTGTATTAAAATTGTTAATTTTAATAATTATGTCTTAGAGGTATTGATTAACTTAATCATTATGATACTCTACTATTCCACTACAAATATTCTAACTCTACCTAAACATAATTTTAACTTTACCTAAGCACCATTCCAACTACCTTAACATCATTCAGTCTAACACTCTTAAGTACCCATAATTCTAACTTTTTCCTAGTGCGACGTAGTCTCAATTCTTTTTATATTCCCGAATGGAATATAACTAGAGAACGTACACAATCTACGTGGTAAAATACGTCGTAGCTACGCGTAGACCACAGCTGAGCCGACAGTTACTACGTTCGTTACGTTACGTCATCGGCAGAGAATAGTGCCACGATGTATTTATAGTAAACGTGTCTGTGACTAGAATATCTCTATTTTATAGGTACTATTCACATATTAAGAAAAAATAGCAGTCTATTAGTATTTATTAGTTTTCCTCAAGGATAAAACAAATTAAGGTAAAAATAACCCTAGGTATTCATAACTCTTGCTAAATAAAAGTGAGCAGGTAACATAAATGATATGAACTATGTTACTTTTATGTATCCTTTATAGGCTAGACATAAAAAAGCGGCATAAATCGCCGTGCCTTAGATTCCCGACATTGTATCAAAGTGATCAATGGCGGACCCTCTCTAGAATGTTTATAATTAATATTGCGGTTAAGCTTGAATAATAAAACATACAAATGGGTATACCGATGGTCAAGCTTGTATTAATAAATATGTGCTATTATTACGCTGAAATACACTAGATATACTGCTGAATAATAATAAATAAATATTTTTGGACATCTTACACAGAGCCATCTCTAGCCCTAAATTAAGAACTTGTATTATGGGAACTCGATAACTAATAGAACATTTAAATACTTAATTTTTTGTATACACACAGAATACATAGAAAACACCCAAACTCAGGATAAACACCTAAGTTAATCATACTAATGTTTGTCCTGAAGTGGGAATCGAACCCGCGACACTGACGTGGCAGTCCAACACACTTGCCACCCGACCATCCATGTCATCTTGGACACTTTGGACTCCTTTTTTTTTTTTTTTTTTTATTATTGTAGAAGAAATTAGTACATAACGATAAAACAAAACATCTAAAAAGCCACTAATGGTTTGTCCTAGATGTATGCTGGTTCTCCTAATACATATAGGTTTAGGTTTAACTTTAAAATTACTTTATACTTAGTTGCGTAAACAGGTTTGGGGAAGACGCTAGTGTAAAAAAAAAAGTAAAAAAGTGTAAAAAAGTAAGTAAAGTGTAAAGTTTAAAAACTAATCCGCCTCCTAAATTCGAAGCGCGAAATATTTTACTAAGTATTAGTACTTTGATATAATCACAAACGCCTCCTCCAAGGTAATAGAATTATCCTCGTCTTTTTGCAAAGTTACGAAGATTTTCTTGCAATGTTATGGAGGAATAAACCTAATAAGTGGCGCCGGTTGTCTGTCTTCCTCCCTTTTATTTAGTGGGTAGGTTTTTTGTGATGATGTCTCATTTCAACCTATACATTTACAAATATATGATAACTAGCTGGTGCCCGCGACTCCGTCTGCGCAGGTATCTATATAAATTGTAGCCTATGTGTTATTCTGATGTATAAGCTATATTATTGTAAAGTTTCATTAAAATCCATTCAATAGTTTTTACGTGAAAGAGTAACAAACATCCATCCATCCATACTTAAAAACTTTGGCGTTTATAATATTGGTAGGATGGTAGGTTTGTTGCCGACATAAACTTGATTATATTCAATGTAGTCTGTATAATCCACGAGTAAAAATAATTAAATAGTCTTCCCAAGAATAGATATTATAACTATTTTTTGGTATCAGTTATTTCAGATGAAAATGAGCGTTGGATGACTACTGAGAGTTAGATAATTACTGACCTTTACAACAGTTTATTATGTGTTTAAACAAATAGTATCACGTGATCGATCATACTCTCAAGGTCTTCTTCTTATCGTATCACGTTTTATTTCGAACCAGTGTGGTGAAAAGATTTCAAGTGCGAAGAGGCTCCTTCCGTGCACTAGAATAGGTTGAAGTCTGGTTTGTTTCGTTTAAATGGACTTTTTAGTTAATTGTAAAAGCAAAATTTATAAATTATGTATTCCAAATATGAGTAACTCACTATCATTACAAGTGGCTTTGACTCTGTGAATATAATCAGTGTATTTGAACCGTGATTAATTAAATTATACTCGTACTTATAAATAAATTATAAATAATATTGTAGTTACCTACTGAACACAAATACGAATCTAGTTGACAAGTTAATTAATTGTTTTCTAGTGCAATAAACTCGTAATTTAGGCACGAATTGTTTTAAACATAAATTAATATTCAAAGTCAGTCTCAAGAACAATGCTTGGTTTTTTTTAGTTTACCAATAAATTATCGCCAAAAAGGCAACGCTAAGTTTGCCCCATTGCTGTATAAAGGTCATTCATCCTCACGAAACCGAACAAGTTTTACGTTTGAAAAACTGTTACCGTTATGGTGAATATTGACGTAGAAAAATAACATAAAGTAATGACATATCGTATTGTAACGAATAATTCATGATGAATTTTGACGTAAAAATCAATCAAAAGCTTATCAAGTCCTTACTGGCTGACAGACAGATGTAGAGACTCGAAATTTCAAGGGTATTTTCGTTAAAAAGTGTAGGCGTGTTCTAAGAAGAGTCCGGTGACGCAGTAATAGCTATCTGCGGCTAACTGCTTTAAACGTCCATCCGAAAAAAAAGCACGTACTAAGAAAGGAAGTTTGATAATTCGCAACGTATATGAAGCTGCTGATTTCAGCAAAAATAAAAAAAATATAGTTAAAAAGTAAAGTAAGTAAGTTATAAATGAAAAAAAATATTGTACCAGAATAATTTTATCGATTCCATGATCTGAAATAGTGTTTATAAAAATTCTCACTCTCTAAATTTAACTCTACCTACCTATTGCCGTAAGGCGTAGGTAAATTACTGGATAAACTATTGTGTCATATATTACATAATAACATATCCACGATTATGATAGTTTTAAGCAATTTAATATTCTTTTATGATACCCCATTCCTGTAATAAAAAGTACTGTGTTGAAAAAATGGCGAAATGTCAAGTCTTATCTTTACCAATTTGTTTTAATTTATTAGGGAAAGATTTATATCCAAACTCAAACACGTATAATCTAAGAATTAACTATTCCTGTTATTTATAACCCCCATTTCTATTATAAAAAGTACGGTATCAAAGAAATAGCGATATGGCAAGTCCTTACCAATTTAGTTTGTATTTATTATGGAAACATTAAGCTCAAACACGAACAATCTAAAAAAAAATTAGTTGTTTGTAAAGTTGGTTTACGGACGATAGTTTAACGTGACTACCAGCGTAACGGGACAATGAGCGTTACTGGACAATGACGTCAACGTTTTAGTGCATGCGTTCATGGATTTATTAGACGTAGTCACGTCAAAAAAATTAACACGAATGGCGACTAAGGCACAGCAACAGACAGAAGTTATCGAACTGACGTAAACCCTCAATTACGTCGACAGTAACGTTGTTTCATGATATTGAAAACATATTTTTAGGATCAAAGTCACTTTGGGTGTCATTTGCCAAATGTCAGTGACTTCTCTCGGGTGTGTAAATAGGGTAATGGCATAAACAATACCTATATCATTATGCTTAGGGTAAGCATTTCTGCGCAAATTGTTACTTAAAATGGATTCATAGGCTAATCGAATATCAGTCTATATTAGAGTTAAATTATACTAAAATTATCAAAGCAAAAGTTTTTGGGAATGTTGTTCAATCACGTCGAAACTACTGAACCGATTGAGCTAAAACTCGTTATGAATGAATGAATGAAAATGCTTTATTGTACACAATAAGACAAAAAACTATATACACCTAAAGATGTAAAAACTACGAAAATTTAGTACTTACAATTGTATGCGTTTAGCTTATGACCTGGAAAATGACGTACTAGCAGACTTTTTATCCTAATATCACGCGGGGACGCGGGTAAAGTTTTTAAAATAAAAAAATAAATTCTTTTATGTTCATTTACTGTAAGAACCTACCGTAAGTTATACACCAGACCCATATACTTACAAATACAAATAGTTTATTCAAAAAGTTACAAGTATGGTGTAGGTAACAATGGTTTTTACAAAATCTTAATGTAAGTAGTACACAAAAAGAAGAAAGATAAACAAATTTATTACTAAATACGAACTACTTAATAGTACAATATTATAAAGAAAAAACAAAGTCCTACATATATTTAGACTTCGCAAAGTGCACTAACTCCCACCCTAGGAAAACCTGTGTTGTGGGTAGCTAGTACTCTTTCTACCTAAAAATATATAAACATCTATTATAAAAAGGTGGTAAAGCTAAAAAGTAGTATAATAGTCCAATGAACTCCCAATATTATGAAAAACTGCAAACTCAATTAACCATGATAAATTCACTATTTTATTAAATTTAATAAAAATAGTTGTTTCACATTCAAATTCATCATTCCATTAAAATCCATCCACACCTACAGACACGTTTATGTTTCGTATTCGCATGCCTGATATAACTCGGTGGCAATCAATTACATAGATAATTAGTATTCAAAATGTCCGTCGTAATGTATTAGCCGAGCTCACCTTGCAAGCTGTATGATACTTTTAATTTTATACTATAAACTCGTAAACCTACAAAGCATTTTCAACCGACTTCAAAAAGGAGGAGGTCTTCTTCTTCTTCTTCGTGTCACTAGTTCTTTCGAACCAGTGTGGTGAAAGGATTTCAAGTGCGCCTCGAAGTGGCTCCTTTCGTGCACTCGACACATGTTTTCGAACTTTTAAGTTCTACGACATGCCGGTTTCCTCACGATGTTTTCACCGTTGCGAGAACGTGGGATGCATACATAGATTTTTTCGACCGAAAAAACCCATTTACGCATGACTGCCACCGGGATTCGAACCCGCGACCATCGCAAGGTAAGGGCCTCATCCACTCGGCCACCACGTCCTCCACGTCCACGTCACGTCAAAGAGGAGGTTATCAGTTCGGTTGAATGTTTTTTTTTTTTTTTAATGTTTGTTACCTTAGAACTTTGTTGTTTATGAACCGATTTTAATAAAATCTTTTTTTGTTTGGGAGTATATACTTTCAGATTGGTTCCATACTAAATTTCATCAAAATCGATTCAGTAGTTCAATTTTTATATCCAAATAACTGTAAAAACGTATGTCGTCGAAGTAAACGAAATTGCGAATTTTGCTTCCCTGTGACTTGTCAGAGGTATTTACGATCACTAGAACCATCCGATTGAAGTCTGTTATTGTATGTTTTTGTAAAACCTTTATTATATCATATGAATTACTTATTAAAGTTTGTCAAAATATAAAAGGAGATAAAAAAGTTTGTAGTTAGTTGGAGTTGATATAGCAAAATAATGTATTGTAGATATGTATAAGTTTGTATGAAGATGTGTCTGTAACTAAGGCTGCGGTTAGACGACGCGAAAAATCTCTTGCGGCTGCCGCGAGGCGTCCGCGCGGTGACCGCGTACTAACTGTTCAGCCATAGCAAATTTATGTTTTATTAACTAGGACTTAACGCTGAAATTCTTTGTGAGTAACTAACTGCGCGGCGATCGCTCGAATCAGTCGAATGTTCTCGATGTAAGCCCCGCGCCCGCGTCCACGCATTCTGCTTTCGTTCGACCGTCACTCGTCAGTCACTTTACAAACTTGCGCGTGAGACGTCGTGATTTCGAAGATGGATGAACTGAGAATGAACTGAGATGAACGGCGACGGTCACCGTACTATTGCCGCGCGGCCGCAACGCAGTGATATTCCATGTCATATAAACGCGCCCTAACAGTACTTTGATAAATTGTGCCATGTGGAGTACCTATTTTAATCGACCTTTTGATATCTATAAACAAACTATGCTTTAGGTAACCGAGTATTTATATTTTTGAGATCAGGATTCAGATAGTTAAAGGTTAGTAGTGTAATTAATACTTATTACCTGCCTCCGTTTCAAGGGTACAAAAATAAATTCTGAAAGCATTTTTAACGGACAATTGGTACATACACACAACGCATAAAGAGTAGATATACACAATTGCACATATCATGGTCTTTTCCGTTCTTGTTTAAATTTTTCAAGACTTTTTCATAAAGGATTTTTCTTCAAAACTACCTCGTTCTAGCAACCAAATTTAGCTTTTAAAATACGAAATATGGTATTATTATTAGTATTTGCAAAAAAAAACACATTCGTTTTTTTATATAAATAATAACCTTTTATAATCAAAAATTAAAGTTTAAAGTACCTTGTTACAAGTACCTTGTTATTAGACACAAAAATCCGTCATTTTGATTATTTTTTTTAAACCCATCTATGAACACTTGGGTAATTGAGAAGAATCTAACAATACCTCAATTATCAAAATCCATCCAGCCGTTTCAACACGTAACAAAGAAATTTACATACATACATATACAAGATACACGCGAAAAACATAACACTTCCTTGGCAGTCGGGTAAAAATTAAAGTTTGAAGTACCTTGTTATTTGTGCAACTGTAATTTCCAAGCCCTTGACTCCTAGAAATTAAGGTAACGACCTCAAAGGACCTTATGACAGATGATGCAACAGTTAGTACGAACTTGTCCAGTTAGGGTCGGGCAGATCATTGAACTAAGTGTCATTTCTGTCTGGTCTAGATCTCTCTAGACTTCAGACGATAGACGTCAACGTCAAGAAACTGGAAAAAAATTCGGAGATTTTTCAGTGAAACTATACTTTTATAGTATAAATCAATATGGGTTGTTCCCATGTGCACCCGCTATTCCTGCTATTCCTGGGTACTAATAACATCAAATAACTTAGGAATATAACCTTTGTACGTTCAGTATGTATTGTCTTTTGAAATTACAATAAGTGTCATTAGAAAAAAATCTGTAAACACGTTGAAAATAATATCAACATAGATAGACGTAATTTACATGTACATTCCGAAAAAATAGTTTATTCTGTAATTTTATTAAGCTGAAGGCGGCTCATCGGCTTGTGTGGCTAAGATAACATAAAAAATGGATTTATAGTCCTTCTTGGCCTGTATTTTTTGACAAAAAATATAACAGTACAATGACGCAAGGTTATGACTGTAGAGCAGAATGCTCTGTGATACAACCCGCGTGTGGTGTCGTGCTAACCACGCTTTTTACTCGCTAACTGGCCTCTTTTGATTGTAATTAGCTACCATTATAACGATACGTATGAATAATAATCATGAGCCACGAATACGAGCGCTTCCGTGATTTCTGCGTGAAGCTTCCAACAAAACTCGTTTAGTTTACTATGTAGAGCAGGTAGCACTATAAAAAATGTATTCTCTTCCGAATAATAACACAAACACGATTGATAGATGACGAGTCACTCGAAAGTAATGCCACTGCCAAAAAGGCGGCTTTTTAACAAATTTAACAGCGCCTATTATCTTCTCTTCAACGCCGTAAATTAAAGTAGGTGGGTTCGAGACTGGACGAGTCGCTCTACTTGTGGTGCAACTGCGTTAAATCTCGACCGGTTGGCCGACTGGTCGGTGGATGAGTTGGAGGATTGTGAATCTGTTTTCTTTGTCCGTGCGCGGTATTCGGATCGGTTGGGCGACTGGTCGCACTTTTCCCGGTTGACATCCACGAATCAGTTGGTCGAGAATCTGGGGAGTTAGATGCCGCAGCCCTTCGGAGGGGCAGGTGCGTGTATCCCGAGGAATAAGGGATTGAATTGGATATCGGGGTTCGTATAATTCTCGTAGAAACGCTTTGATAGTAAACAACGCGTAGAGCTCATTACTTTATTGGGCAAACTGTTGGACTAAGTTATCTTGTATCTGTGAATATAAAACTTTTATTATGTGTGAATATAAAAGTATTGCGGTAATGATATTTTAAAGCGTTCCAGTGGTTTTGACTACAAACAAAGATAGATAAAAAAATATAGGAGAAACTGACTGACATTTTTTTTTTGATAATTACTCCCTGAAATAAATAGTTATTAAAGTATTGCTTTTTATTTTAATTTGATGTAAACCCACAAGGCTAGGCAGTGTGTTTTTTGTATGTAACTAATATATTTTTTAAAGATATAGTATATATTTTGATAGATCTCGAATTAGAAGTATCATTAGAGTAGATATAAAACATTTGAATTATATTTAATTTAATTGCAGTAAAATATAAAACAAGAATAGGTTGCAAGGATAGCAAACACGATAAAATTAGGTAACATTGTAGCCAAATATTTAAGAACTAGTTTTGTAAGCTTCTGAAAAAATAAATACAGTTAATAATAAGTAAACTAGGTGAAACATAATCAAACCTCCGCGGAGGTCCGTTCGCAAACAGAGCATGCTCAGAAACAATTTTCAAAGGGAAAAAGATACCTACCAGCAGAAAACTAGTGCTTTTAATAACGCCAGCGCTAAGCGGAAATCACCCTTTGAAATTAACGTTATAATGCATACGCAGAACTTTTCACTAAATGTCATGTATGCTCTACCCCGATTCAGAATTCAAGATTTTTTTTGTAAACAAGGGTGTGACCGCCCTAAAAAAATACTTATCAAAGTGACGTTTACTGAATTTTCCTAAATACTTATGGTACGGTTTATTTTCTAGTCAATATCCATCCATAGAATGGAAAATAGCACTGGTTTTGTACTGCCTAATATATTTTATTTAATTTTTTTCACAAAGTATAACACGACGAAAAAATATTAGCGAAAAATATTTTAAGACATTGGTATCTTCGGAGTAAATCACAGAAGTTCGAAACAACTTTTGGATTTTGACCTAAACGTATGTTTGTAAATTTTATTCGTCTCTTGTCCGTTTACGAAGTCGAATGCGTTCTTTTTTCGCTTCTCGTGTGTGAATTGTGTGAATCGAATGAATATTTGTTAGCTATCTGCTATGCACCTTGGCATTATTATGATTAATATCTAAAAATTTTAGATTCACAAATGTTATTTCCTATTCTACCTACTTTTCAGTGTTCTGAAGTACCTGAATAAGTTTGGTTAAGAATTATTTAGGTAAAATAGGAAACTATCGCACAAGCAAAACCGCGCGCCATTACTAGTAATAGTGATCCGTGGTATAAACTCGTTCCTAACCCTGACCTGTCTCTGTTACAGTGACATATCATGACACTTCTTTGTTTACAAAAAAAATCTTGAATTATAAATCGGGATATAGATGCATTTTTGATTAGGGCTATTATATTGCCAAGCGACAAAACTAAAACAGTTTGAATACAATTGTTACTTGTTAGTAGAAAAAATATAAACTAGAAATTGAGTCTTTTACAGTGAGTTTAAAGTAGCTTTCAAAAAATAATTTTCGTAACTAATTTTTATATTTTTTACTTTTTCATCGAGTTCAGATTGCACTAACTAAAAAAACCAATTTCTTGCTTACAAAGTCGCATGCGTACATTTTAACCATTTCACCCTCGAAGTTAATATATTTGTGCATAATTAATTTTTAGTCAATTAATGTGCAATGAAGAATAAAGCTATTTTTATTTTTATTTCTAAAGCTTTCATAAAATACCAATCAGTAGGTACAAAACATCTACTCAAGACGGATTACGCGAAAGTAGTTCGAATTCCGAACGGCGCGGTGTCGTAATATGCGACCAGCGAAATGAGAACTCTTACAAATTAGTCCGTTCTCTTGCTGTCGCAGTGTTCGCGGTCATGGGAGGACCAGCGGGGGTCTTGGAATATTAGTTATAGAGGCTTCACGGTTTCGATGTGCAGTCCACCGCCTTTTTCCCACTGTTGCCAGCTGTTTAGATTGTTTGTGTTAGGTTTATGGAATGATGGTAATAATTACCAGATTATTAGGCAAAAAAAATTGTGTTTGCGCTGTATACTACAATACTTCGGCCACATCACACGCAAAAATGCCGATAACATTGAAAGACTTATAGTTACGGGCAAAATCGAGGGCAAGCGACCAAGAGGACGAAGTCCAAAGCGATGGTCAGACCAGATGGCAGAATGTCTCGAAGTGTCAGTGAATATCGCACTCCACAAAGCCGAAGATAGGAAAGTGGAGAAAAGCAACTGAAGGTGTCCTTGCAAGACGTCACTATCCTACGGGACCGATCGAGGAGGAGGCAAAAAAACGAGTTAAGAGGCCATGTGAAAATTTGGAGCCGCTGCGTTTCATTCTTACTCGGTAACGGTACAGTTTACAAACTTGATGTTACAACAAAAATCTATATCTAGCCTCTTCCCTCGAGGTAAGGTGTCTAATTGCGCTATCACTGTCTTACGATTCGGCAGCTGTCATTTCTGACAGTTTCACATATCTTCTAACGTCATTGCAGATTAGGGGTAGGTTATTAATTGAACGCGTTTTAGTTTTGTAATAAAGTTTAATCTAGTTAGTTTTACCGTCCTAAGTCGTTTAACCTAAAATATTGCAGAGCGAGCGACAACCATTTAAGCCTTCTCAAAATAGGCCAAATCTAGCCAAAAGGCGGCGAGTCAAGAGCGCCACTTTCGCCACTTTATTGGTTCTTTTTTCGAACGTAACTCCGCGATTACATCAATATCGCATGCGTATCTACGTGTAATGGAATGCACCTGTGAATCGGAACGCGGATCGGTTTGCTCGATTCTTGGTGTCTCTTTAGGGCTCAGTTAAACGACGCGAATTTTGTGGTCGCTGTTCGTCCGTCGAGATTTTAGGAAGGTAAACTACGAATTTGGTCGTACTTCGTCCGTTTTATGAACTTGCGATAAAAACCTACTCAGTTAGTTGCATTTATGATTTTTTGAATTACATTGCGAGGTAAGAAAGAAATCTAGAGTCAATAAAACTTGCCCTAACGGCTATTTTTTTTATAGGGACATGTTGGAAGACTATCGGCAAAAATAAAAATATATGTTTTTTTTTGCATTTATTCAAAATTCGACAATTTTTTTTTTATTATTAAAAACCAAAATTAATCGTATAGGCCCTTCAAAGTTCATATTTTTCTATGTTATTACTTGTTTTGTACTTAATCCCAGTGTAAATTGAGCATAAAGCAACTGCTATTCCTTGCTATAGTCATAGAACTATAACGACATAGAAAGGGCAAGCGTAGGGAAAGCACGTGACCCACTTTCAGCACCTTAGTGGACACTTCTGATTGGGTCCGTTATGCTATGCCCCATATATATGCTTGTATTAAACAGTACTGTGTTTGGGTTTGCAGGGCACTGTATACAATATAATCAAAGTTTTACAAAAATATACAGCAACCGGCTTCCATCAGACTGTTCTAGTGATCGTAGGCAGTAGGCACCACTGAAAAGTCACAGGGAAGCAAAACTCGCAAAAAAAATTTCAGTTCTATTGATTAAAAACTCAACTACTGAACAGATTCTGATAAAATGTATGTGGGACAATTCTGAAAGAATAACCTCTCAAACAAAAAAGTTTTTTTCAAACCGGTTTATAAACAACGAAGTCAAAAAAACGAAACATAAAAAAACCCTCCTCCTTTTTTGAAAGTCGGTTGGAAATTACTAGGCTTATTCATTGTTACTAAAACTCCAACGTAAAAAGAAATAAAAATTACACTAATACTAATACTAAATAGAAAATACTTATTATAAAACAAAAATATTGTACATTAATAAGTTTCTTATTAAGACAAACAAAGTATACAAAATATCAAAAAAAACTTATAAGTACAAAAGTTATTTTTTAAATAATCTAGACTATTAAAGACTATACCACACCATTATCATGGGTGTTACTCTTTGGGAAAAAAATCCCTTCGAGTAACACTGTTACTCGTTTGGGTGTTACTAGATGGGTGGGAACCCATCAAAATAAAGAGAGCTAACAAAGAAGCTCCACATACTAGTACCAACTACTACTCAATCTGTAGCACTTGTAGTAACTGGCATGTAGTCTGTGCCATGTATGTAACTGTTGGCTATTCTGTGGCCGGGTCGCAACCGTCACGATGATAGATTGCTCAAAGTACCAAGAAGAGGTATTCCACGTTGTGATAGACCACCGCTTTACTCCTATCCAGTTGACTGAAGATTCACTGTAAAGTTCTTGTATCAATCAATATAATAAATAAAATCAAGGTTTTACAAGAACATACAACAACCGACTTAAATCGGACTGTTTTAGTGACCGTAGGCACCACTGAAAAGTCACAGGGAAGTAAAAAACGCAATTTTGTTCAACGACTTCTTTTTTCAGTTATTTTGATTTAAAAACTAAACTGCTGAACTGATTTTGATAAAAAAATTATGAGACCAATCTGGAAGTAGGTAGGTATAAACTTTGAAATAAAAATAAGTATTTTTCGAATCGGTTTATAAACAACAAACTTCTGAAGCGACAAACATAAAAAAAAACATTCAACCGAATTGAGAACCTCTTCCTTTTTTGAAGTTGGTTGAAAATGCAAACTAATTGAGAAAAACCCGTCATTTATTTAAAAGTTATGAAAAGTCAGCAATCATTTCCGAATTTTTAAATTAAGGCTAGTTTAGTTGCTTTGTGATACACCAATATTGGAAACATAGCCAGAATATCATAGAATATCTCTATTTTATAACCGCGTTCAGTGTGAAGGTACTTAACCGCTTTCAATTCTGTAATATCACAACTTTTACGCTAATGCTGTGTTTTGATTTCATAATACCTACTTTTTTGGGCGTAAAGTCCGGTTAAGTTATATGATGTTTTAAAATGACCACATATTATATTATTATACATAATCTACTCAAGCAACATTCGTAATTTAAACTTTCCGCAACTATTTTTGTTCCTGACTGGAAAGCTAGATACTAATTTAAAAAAAAACTGTGATTGAATAAATGATATATGGTTAAAAATGGCTAAGAAAATTTCCTTTTTCAAATATGATTTCTTACTTCTTACAATTAAATTATAATAACAATGAAATGCAAGCACCGCTCTATTTAGAATTATTTTTTACATCAAACCACTACTAGTAGAAATTGAAGTCAAAATAATCAACTTAAACCATCTAAACAAATAATTAAGCAGACCCCGAATTCCTGTACATATTATGTTTTTTGACGATAGCATTTTCAGAGTTTGAGTTTTTTTTTTTTTTTTTTATTTATTTAATTTATAGTACATACACTTGAAAGAAAGCTCTCCCTACCAAAGTAAGCTGAAAAACAACTTGTGTCTTGGTAGTGAGTACCATCCACATAATTTTACATATACGTGTACTTTCATCTTTAGTGCCAATTTCAAAATTATTACAATATAAAAATATAATCTAATCTAATTCAGACATGCACAAATAAATAGAATTGCTGAGAAATTAATTAAGACTGGTATTAGGTAATTAAGCTCGTTAAAATAAAATCCATTTTTTTATTGGAAGACTGTTTGTTCGTTTGTTTGAGTGTGGGGGCCCATCACATAAAAACTACTGAACGGATTTTACTGAAAATTTACAATATCATAGTTACTAAGCCTAAAAAGGACATAGGCTATAATATATTATACAATTACGCTACATCTCTTCAGACGGTAGATATAGCAGTATACGTACCTATTGATTGACTTGCTTAGTACTGATACTTTCCTATTCTGTGACATTTCTACCGCGGATGGAACAAACAACATCGATAATAAAAACTCCTTCAACGGGTGACGAAGTCGCACGCGGGTCAGCTTGTTAATAATAAAACCATGAAGGTATTAAGTGCTATTTATTTACAATTCAAACCGAGCAAGCTGGTTATTCGTTGTCCGTTATCAGTGTGTTATCGGTATTATGTAAGCAATAGAACATTTGTATCATTACGATAAGTTACGATATAACTTGAAAGTATATACATAGACATAAATACCAAGCGAACCTATCACAATATTATATGTATAATCATAATAAATGAAACGGCTAGATACGTGTTATACGTACTTTGAAAGCAAAGTTATTTTTGTAGTCGTTTGTATTTAGTTTGTATGAGCCGAACTACATTTTATAAGTTGGTTGACGTAAATTCATACGTCGAGTATTTTTTTTTTAAATATATGATTCTCTGTCAGAGTCGGTAGAAACCCTAAAAGTTATGGTCAAACGTAAAGCTTGAAGCAGATCAGACCAGGCTTTTATAGGCAAAACTTTTGTATGTAAGTATAAGTTTTATTTTGAAATCGAAATTAGAATAGAAATTAGAGCTCGTTATTTGTTGGAACTCAGTAGGTACCTACTAACGCTCAATCCGATTCATACATACTTATATTGAGCCCGTAAATCGACCATTCTATTTGTTTGAACTCGAGTTTCGACGTAGGAGAGCATATCGTACGAATTCCAGCCAGCCTGCGATCACGAATGTTATAACATGTGAAACACACACACAACTTTCAACCCTATTACAATAAAAATAGAGTATAAAGTGAAGAAGAAGAGGTTGGTCTCATCGCATGGCATGCTGTTATATCGAAAACGCACTGAGATTCTATTTTTAAAATCGATGGGTGACCGAAGTGGGACATTCTGTAGCTTTTTCAATTAGGAAACAGTTACTTCTCCGTGTTTCGTGACAGTGTTGCAAAACATAGTTTTTTTTCTATTTTAAATAGGTGCGTCACTTTTCATTTGTTTTTGAACCGACTTCAAAAAAGGAGGACGCTATCAATTCCTTTTTTATGTTTGTTACTTAAGAACTTTCAAATTTGTTTTGTTTCATAGTTTATACTTTCAGATTGGTCCCATATAAATTTAAATCATCAAAATCGGTTAAGTAGTTTAGTTTTTAAATCAAAATAACTGAAAAAAGTCGGATCGTAGTCGTGCGTATTTTTCTTCCCTGTGACTTTTCAGTGGTGCCTACGGTCACTAGAACAGTCCGATTGAAGTCTATTGTTGTATGTTTTTGCAAAACCTTGATTACAATAAGTAAAGTATTGGTATTTTTTATTACAATAAATTTTTGTTTGATGGACGTTTGGCGTTGTCCTAATAGAACGCGATCACGCGACCATCGCAAGTTTGCGCGAACGTCGGTCGCGCGAATCCGCGATCAAACGTACTAACGTCAAATAGGCGTCCCAATTGGCATCGCGTCGCGTCGCGCGATCGCGCGAATGCCAATTGGGACGCGGATCGCGGATTCGCGCGACGGTCGCATCGCTTGCTCGCGCGACGATCGCGTGATCGCGTTCTATTAGGACAACGCCTTAGGCGTTAAATGCAATTGTCTGCAGATGGCTGTTACTGCGATACCGGACTAATACAGCATAAGCTAACTACTAAAATCTATATATATTACAAAATTAACAAAAGGAAACAATTGGGCCACCCATAGACCGTTGCAAATGATCTATAGGTAGCTCAACTGCTCCAACTCAATACCCGATGGCAGCATGTCGAGGATACTGGTTGCATTATACACCTCTAATTTTTAATTACCAAAAAAACTTAATTATGCAACGCAAAAGTACAACGTTATATCTGCGCAGTCAGAATTTGAACGTAGATATTATTAAGTTCCTGAAATAAGTTATTAATTCAATTCTATTATGTACTAATTTTGATTTATATATTATTGAGAACATAGTTTTAGATTTTAATCTACGAGTACCTACATTGAGTTCTTGTTTTATTGTAAAACCACAAGCAAAAACGCGGGCGACGAATTATATGAAAATAATTTATCTGCTGCAAGATATGCAATTCTACTGAGAAATGCTTATTTGGAATGTTAACAATAGCGTCATCGAATAATATTATGTTTATTTTTCACACTTTTAACAAAATGGCCATGTTAATTTAAACGATACTGCCATGAGAGGTGGCAGAATGCCAAACGCATTATGTATTGTACTATAGCTGTTGTACACGAATTTGGTTGCGTTGCATCTACCTACCTAATGCAATAAATACTTTTTTTCATTAAATTTAATTTCACCTACCAATCAGGATTAAGATAGTACACGAAAGGAGTCTCTTTGAGGCGTGCATGAAATCCTTTCACCACACTGGGTCGAAAAAACTAGTGATACGATAACAAGAAGGATTGAGATAGAGTATTTGTGTTATTGATGTGTACCTGATATTTATTTATCTAGCCATATCTGTTATTTCCCCATTTTCGAAAATGTGGCCTCCTTTTGTTTAGCACATACAATACTTTTCAGTACAACATTGTGATTTTATACTCTAATACTTCTGTGGATAGCTAGAGAATATGGTAGTTTCATAAAAAAGTTTTTTTTTAAATTCGTGCCTCACTCGCAAGCCTCACGTGGTTTATGGGGTATGCCGTAATGTGCTGTAAACGTGAATAGGCGTTTTGATACTTGTCCCGACTGCCTACTTGTACCGAGTGAGAGATGCCACAGATTACACGCTAGTAGTAATACGGCACAGATTATGCAAAAACTTCCGTAATGTTACGCATAGGCACAGGCAGGTGTCAAAATTGGAACGTTATGTCAAATATTTTTGAATTTGGATTGAAAGTGTTGGTACATTCCGCAAAAAAAAATATGAATACTCTACTTTTTCAGACTTTTGTGAATCAAGAAGAGGCGTATATATTTAGCCTCAATTAGTATTTTAAAAAAATAGAACTCGGACAGCGTAGGTTCTACAGTGAGACAAAATGTCAAAGTTGAATATTTTATTTATTTCACCTAGAATATAACCTTTTTGGATGTCAAAGAAAATACACATATAAGGAGTATACACCCACCCACAAGTAGTAAAGCATGTAATAGAAGCGTAGGTACGCTTTCTCCGCAATACCATGCAGTTCGTTGAAGCGTGGGTAATATCTCGTCTGTACAATTTCTGTGCCTCCATTGTTTCCATCGTTATGTTTTTATATTTTACAAACGACAATTGGAATTGCGAATGTATGTTTCGATACTGCCTACCTATCCATTAAAGATAAGTATTGTTTAAAAAGTATTTTTATTTTTAAGTGAAATTTGTCATATTTCAGACGATATTAAAACCGTAGAATACGTAAAACTGGAAATAGAGCCGAGTGGAGGATATTGGGGAAGGCATACATCCAGTAGGTACTGGGAAGATAAATGCTGAAGAAGAAAATTATCATGATGATATTTCTTCAACCGACTCAAAGAAAGGAGAAGGTTCTCAATTTGGTTGTTTTTTTTTTATGTAACAAACATTAAAAAGAGCAACCAAATTGACCTCAAAACTTAGTTCTTTATAACCGATTCAAAAAAGTATTTTTTTATTAAGAGGATATACTTTCAGATTGGTCCTATAGAAATTTCACCAAAATTGGTTCATAATTAGTTTTAAATCAAAACAACTGAATTAAATTCGTCGTCGGCGTAACCGAAATTGCGTATCTTGCTTCCCTGTGACTTTTCAGTGGTGTTTACGGTCACAAAACAGTTCAATTGAAGTCGGTTGTAGTATCTTTTTGTAAAACCTTGATTATATGTGTAAACTAGTAACGAGACAAGCTTGACTATACCCAGAGTAACTACGCAAGTTTTTCAATCAGAAGCTTAACTTATGCCAGTGTAACATAACACAAACAAATTTGTATGCATTCATTGCTTAGAAATATTTGGGTTTTTAATGATGATGGGCAAGATAATCATCTTTAGAAATATTTACCAAAGTGTTTTAGTTAAAGGAAAAAAATATGACAATTTATCGCATTCAATGTAATTTGTAAACATGAGGGATTAGAAACAAATTAAAACAAAAAAAAACTATGGTTATTTTTACATTTAACCACGTCACAAGGGTACGAAGAGGTAGAATAAAAACCTTGACGAACTGAAGCGAGCGAACCCTCGTATTACCGTGTAAGGGTATTTACATCTACCGGAAACGTAACGTCAACGTAGCGGATAGGAGAGTTATCAAAAAGTTTGACAGTAGTTTTTTTTTCTGCGCACCTTTCACTTTGCTATGGTAACTACAACTTAGTTAATGGGAGTAAACTCCAGTTGTGCGTCAAAGCTGACCCATACACATTTGTTTAGGGATTTTCAATTATTAAGGTGGGTACTGAGCGGCGTTTCGGGATGAATGCAAACGGTATAATGTACCATTCGCAGCGAACAATCGTGAAGTCAGTCGTGGTAACGAACACGAACACGCGAGCAACGATGCGCTCGTTGCTCGTTCGCGAATCATATACATAACGCCATTCGCAGCGAGCATATTTCGGTCAGTACACATCTATAGACACTTGACTTTTGAGTCAGCTACGCTGTGTCCCTGAAATCTCGGCTCGACGCTCTTTAGCCCGAGATTCGGTTTGTCCCGACTAGGGGTTATCCCGAAAGCACGTTGGCTCGACAGCTTAGAACCAACGCAACAGAATATCGATCGGTTTTAACCCCTTGGCAGCCAAAATCGCAAGCAATTTTTTTTCGGCTAATTTCAAATAACGATTGAATAGGTTTTTCTGGGCAATATGCGCAATTTCGTTTACTTCGACGTTATTTAGAGTTCGGAGACGCAGTAACAGCCATCTGCGGTTAACTGTATTAATCGTTTTATTTAAACGTATTTTTTTCAGTCATTTTGATTTAAAAACCAAATTGATTTTCATGAAATTTCTACGGGACCAATCTGAAAATATATCCTCTCTTAAATCGTTTTATAAAAAACAAAGTTGAGGTAAGTAACAAACAAA
Source organism: Lobophora halterata (assembly GCA_932526365.1). Lineage (NCBI taxonomy): Eukaryota > Metazoa > Arthropoda > Insecta > Lepidoptera > Geometridae > Lobophora > Lobophora halterata. Next base: position 3,428,788 of record OW052015.1, read on the forward strand.
AAAAAAACATTCAAAATGTTAACATCCTCCTGTTTTGAAGTCTGTTGAAAAAATAACCGATGACGAGGTATTGACGTTTAGATGTGATTGTCCTTGTGGCATCTGTAATAAAAATGTTTATGCACAACGTCGTCAGGCGATTACAATTACAATATGGTAATGCAAGTCGTACTTTCCTTATCTTTGAGAGGAACATTTATAGTAATGAAACATTAAGGTGTCGTTGACTCTAATCAATCTTGAGTCATTAAACTGTTGATTTAGCATTGTTTTGATAATTTATAATTAGTAACTAAGTAGGTACTTTTCACGGTGTTTTTTATCGATATTTTTATATTATTTATCTCTGATCTAAAATACTACCTACTTAAGAAACAATTTATTTGTCCGATCGAATTAAGTAATAAGTCCATTTCCTTATTACTATTGTAATTATGGCTTTAGTCTGGTGAAAATTAAATTTATCTTTATATTCTCTAGTATCCACACTGTCCTTTAGTACCTACTGTAAAAACTGGAATAAATGATCTCTCAAATAAAAAAAAAAAAAAAAAAAAAAAAAAATATTGTTTACATAAAAACCTTAACGGTACACAGAAAATGAAATCTTCTAACTGTGCGTTTTTCTAATTTATAAATAAAAAAAAATTGTATTGTCAATATAGATATGTTTGAACACGTATCCTTAATTGTTAAAGATGTAGCACAGATAATAAGGTATCTAGACGACACCGTGGCTTAGTTGGTAGTGACCCTGCCTACGAAGCTTGGTGTTCCGGGTTCGATCCCCGGCCGGGGCAAATATTTGTGACGAACACAAATGTTTGTTCTCGGGTCTTGGATGTTGTGATGTGTTGTATGTGTCCATGCCACCTGCGACACAGGGAATCCTAGTGCAGGGGTATGAGTGTGTGAATGTTTATGTTTATGAATGTTTATGTTTATCTATGGTACCTAAACTGTTTAGATATGTACTATAAACCTAGGTATAAAAATAGGTATTAAAGATTACAGTTTAGTTAAGTAACCGACCCGTATTATAAGTAACAAATTAAGTCTTACCGTTTATTTATTATCATCGTTAAATGTTTATCAGCAAGTGCGAGAATTTTATTGTTAAGGTTCTAGCTTGCACATATCTATTTACTATTTAATTTTTCGCCTATTCGTCTATATTTATTTCGTTTGTCACGCAAGAAACCATCATCGTCATTTAAATTTTGTATTTTATTTTGTATATTACTTAGTATTTTTCAATATTATGTGCTTTGACCAGTTATTTTACGCTAGTTCTTATAAGTATCCATCTATAAAAAAATATAGACGTTTCAGACAGCCTAGACAGAGTTTTAATAAACCCTAAAGTAGGTAGTAGGTACACGTTAAATTTTGAACACCTACAATTTTACTTTTTCGATTTAAATGTTTACAATTTCTATGTGCTACTCGGGCGAATGAACATGACACCTGGCTGACACTCGCTCGCAACTTGATGCTTCCCTCGCTGCCCCGCGCGGCGCCCTCCGTGTTTCTTTTTCCTCAATTGCGAAGCCTTATCATTAGCAAGTATTACAGGACCTCTTCTCTATCAAGATTATCTAATTGCACGCTGCGCTTTGCACAAATGTCATTCGAGCCAGGTGTCATGTTTATTCGCCCGAGTAGTAGATAGATTGAGATAAGAACGGTAGAAAACCCACAAAATATGGCACATGTAGCCTCAAAAAAGTTAAATAAAAAGTTAAATTATGATGATAGGAGTATTCACTCACACGTCACCGTTGACAGCTGGCGTGCGCTGAGCACCCGCTTCGTATCTTGTCGAGACACCACATGTCACAAGAATGGATCATTCTCAGCTGTTTAACCTTATAAACTAGCTTTCGCACGCGATTTCACGTTATTCTTAATTGTACACTTATTACCGTACCTAACTGAAACTATAAAACCAGGTCTAAAACCATGCACAATTATTTTGAACAAACAAAATAATCTCGGAATTACCCAATTGGAAATAGACAAGAGAAATGTGAACATAGAGAAACGTCAGAATACACGAAGTGCTTGAATTTGTGTTCGAAAATCAAACCACTTTCTTCAAGGCGATGGAAGCGACGATAAAGTATGACGATAAAACTCGACGGCAATTTGTGAGGTCCCAAGACTTTCGATGTTCCGCAAATTGTAAATTGATACTTCTCGATATCACCTTCATGAGAAAATTTCGGCCCTTATCATCTGTTATCTCAATAATCAAGTGCTTACGAGTAAATCGTTCGATTTTCGTTGAGGCAGATAAACGTGAGCGAATTGATTTCGCTTCAAACACGTTTCAAGGCAAGCTACTTAAGTTGTGCCATGGAATCTACTACCTAACATAATAAGATATACAGGTATGTGTGTGGAATTGTAATCTTCAAGACGTAACTATAGGTAGGTACTGCATTATGTTATGCTACACAAAGTCGAAAAATGACTTCAATATCTGAGTCACTAATGAGTAATTAAATTTGGATTTTCGTACGATATGTATAATATAAAATAGGGTAAAGGGATTATTAGGGTCGTGCTTAGGTACTATCTGATTATTATATTTAGGTATTAAATCTTTTACGCACATTCTATATTAAACCAGATGGTGTTAACAGCATTGAACAAAAAATCACTTTCACTTCACGTAAGTACTGACTTATTGATCCTACTTACTTAACAAGTGTATTATTATCATGAAACACGGTTAGTGCCGCATTTACCAATGCCTCTTTATATTTATGTTACGAACAAAAAAACTATTTTCTATAGGAAATACAAATTGATTGCCTACATTTCTTTGCCTTAAGACATCCCAGAATGTTAATCAACTAGAACAAATTTAGTTTTGCTAAGCGTGTAAAATACGTAGGTACAAGAACGCCCTACAAGGAGAACCGAAACGTATGATTTAAGTGAAGTCTACGCTAAATCCCGTTCACGTACGCAATGGAAAATTAGAAGTTTAGTACAGCTAGGCCATGCGTGAATCGCTTGGCGGGCGTCCGCGCGCGCGACGCGGACCGTTAGCGCATCTACAGAATGCCTGTTCACCGGACATCGGGCGGGTTTAATGACTGCGCGCTGTGTGCGGAATAACCCGCGTTTCTGCACTCCAAATTCAAATCCTCTTTTGTTTTTGAATGAAACTCTTTACATTGTCGTCGCATTTATTGTTTTGAATTCATCGCACAGGCTCGTTCTTTTTTCGAATTTAAGACGATTGAAGTTTGCTAATTTAATTTGATTTCATTTGATTCAAAAACGTACTTTTGTTTCTATTGAATTAGGTATTTTCCAACTCACGCTTCTTTAAAAAAAGGTTCTTACGCGCAAAAACATTTGTTGCTACTCTACATTCTACCCAAAAAAAAAACTTATTTAGTCTCAATCAAAAACTGCAGCATTACTATTTTACCATAGCGTTTATTCGTGTATATCTTTTGTTTTGAATGAAACTCTTTGCATTGTCTTTGCGTTATTAGTTGCATTTATTATTTTTAAACTCATCGCACAGGCTCGTTCTTTTTTCGAATTTAAGACGATTGAAGTTTGCTAATTTAATTTGATTCAAAAACGTTCTCTTGTTTCCATTGAATTGAATTCCAACTCGCGCTTTTTTGCATTTTTTTTCTTTCGAGCAAAAGCATTTGTTGCAACTCTACATTCAACCAAAAATCGACTTAATTAGTCTCAATCAAAAACTGCAGCTTTATAATTTTACCACAGCGTTTATCCGTGTATATATTTAGCATAATTCTCAGTGTGGATTCGTATTTCAATATCACGGCTATCACGCGACAATACAAGCTATTCCTTCAAGGGTACAGCTACACAGACTATACAGTAATGAGTTTCAACTCAACCGGTTTATCTGAGGTAGAGGTGGGACCCGGTCGGCTATCTTATCGCGCGGATAAACCACGGAGCTGAGAGGCAGTGCACCATTTTTAAATGTACTTAACTGTTCTTTGATTGATACGTTCCATTCTTATATATTATAACATATGTAGACTCAATTTGGTTTAAGAATAGTATATATTTCATAGCTTATATAAGAAAAACATGTAACTGTGAGTCTAATGTTAAATAAATTAAGTAAAATAAAATAAAATAACTTTCGTGTTGAAAGATGGCATACAAATGATTCTAAAACATTTTGAAAATTGTACAAAAATAATAAGTAAATTCAGAGGCGAGATAGGAAGAAGAAAGATGATTAAGTAAATGGAGATGTACCTAAATGAGATTTGTATATAGTAGTAGGAATTTTGTCCCAGCAGCATAACATAGCGACCTCAATATAAGAAAGAGAAGCTACATTACAGCAGATAAACAAGGTATTACAAAAACAACCGACTTCAATTGGACTGTCTCAGTGACCGTAAACACCACTGAAAATATTATTTTTTTTCACTTATTTGGATATAAATCTAAACTACTGAATCGATTTTGATGAAATTTGTATGTGACCAATCTGAAAGTATATTATCTCAAAAAAATATTCAAATCGGTCTATAAACAACCAAATTCTGAGGTAACAACATTAAAAAAGAAAAAAAACATTCAACCGTATTCATTGATAACCTCCACCTTCTTGAAGTCGGTTGAAAATCTCCATCAGAGAAATTACCTCGTTGACTTGTTGTCAATAGTGTGAAAGCAAATCGTAATGCAACTTAACAGACCTCATTATTTATGCCCCGTTTTCTGAAGAGACGACGAAGCATCTACCTACACTACTTACACCAAGGTAAATTGATTTTGCGAGGATTTTCAACTCAACCCTTTGACTGGGGTTAAGTGAAGTTGGCAACAGATATAATTCTGGTTTATGGCGCAGAATGCAGAGTGGATATAATCTGTAGTAGGTATAATAACTGTTTTAAAAAAATACTTACTCCTTGGGGTCTGGATTACAATACGACGTGTACATATGACAGTGTAATCTACAAATCTGAAAATTTAAAAAAAAATATTATTTTTTTACTTTTCGCACAACGCCATCTAATCCCAAACTGAGCAGAGGTACTATGGGAACCCGATAACTCAACTTAAATACTTGTTTTTGGTAAATACATAGAAAACACCTAGACTTAGAAGAAACACCGATGTTTATCACACAAATGTTTGTCCTGATTTCAGGCTCTTAAATTACTCAAACAATTTTGGTTTCCTTCTAGTTTATTGACCTTGACCACATAGGTAAATGACCTTTGGACAAAGTTAATGACCTTTGTATCAAGGTCAATGACCTTTGATTGAATGTTTATTGTCAAGGTTAAAGTTACTGACCAGCGTTCAACTTAACCATTTTTGGATCAAGATCATTGACCAATAATTCAAGTTCATTGTCTTATCAATCAAGATCAATGACCAAATGGCCGCTATCGCAAAGGTTTATACAGATTATATAAAAAAAAACGATTTTGTATATCCTCTACTTCTTATTTAAGTTCGCTGCTAAATAAATTCTAGTCACTATCAAAATTTTTGTTGCCGACTCTACATAATGTCCAATTCATTTTTACAGCATTCGAGTGGTCAAATCTCTTGTCCACATTAGTAAAATTCAAATCTCTTGTGGTCAAATCTCTAGTGGGCTAGAGATTCAACCAAACATAGCCCTAAATAGAACTTGTTAATGTAGAAGGTTAAGGACACGTTACCTGACTGTGTAAGTTTGCAACAGAACAGCTGTGGAAACCAAAAGGATTCGATCTTAATTTTTTCTTTCATGTTGAACAGTAAAAAAACAATAATGGAAGTACCTACCTTACAATAATCACAAAAGGCGTCTTTGTGTTCCAACAAATCACTATTCGGTACATCAAATAGGTAGGTTATATTGTTCTTTACTTATTTATGGAAAGAACCTAGCTCGTCACAACAACTTGATAAAAAAGATGTAGAGTTACCTGGGATGGTACTTAGGACTCTTAAGTACCATCTTCTAACTTAGGAGGCACTTAATTATCCCGTAAGGTCAAAAAAACTCTTTGATGTAAACTGCTTTCAAAATCAAAGGAACTTTATACTTAGGTAACTGATTTTACTAACTCTTGTATTTGTTAAGAAACTTATATTTATGAGTACCTAAGTAGTGAATATAAAAATGACTACCTAGTTGGATCTAAGTATTCTATTCTAAGTATACAATAGTTTAGCTTTAGAGAGCCAATTACAGGTTCCCACGGATATACATTATAACATTAATGCCGACTTGCACCAAACTATCAAAGTTCCTAAGCATTAACTTAACTACTTGACAGATCTTAACGGTCTGAATTCAGACCTTTAAGAACTGGCAAGCAAGAAAAGTAATTGCTTAGGAGCTTTGACAGTTTGGTGCAAGTAGGCATAAGAAAATTATGTTAAACTAACTTAAGATTAGTTATTTCCGAAATCCCCACTAGTGGGGATTTCAGGTAAAAAGTCTCTAAATCCCCACTACCAGCAGCAGTGGTGATTTCGGGAATATTTTTTTCCAAAATCCCCACTTTATGTGACCATTGCTTTTTAGTTCGTACGAGCGAATCCTTAATCGCAAAATAAATAATAATAGCAATTTCCGTTCCGTAACTGGCCTGTTAATACAATTGAAGATCATAGATGAATAACCGTGTTCCTATAGAACATCAAGATGGACAGGATCAAATCAAAATGGAGTCGTAAGACAGGACCAAAAACATTCAGACACCAATAATCTCTATTTTTAAATAATTTAGTTAGTTACTTTTTAGAATGTAGTTTTATTAACAGTGAAAAAGCCTATACCCCGATTCAGAATTCAAGATTTTTTTTTTTTAAACAAAGGTGTGACCGCCCTAAAAAAATACTTATCAAAGTGACGTTTACTGAATTTTCCTAAATACTTATGGTACGGTTTATTTTCTAGTCAATATCCATAGAATGGAAAATAGCAATGGTTTTGTACTGATTATTATATTTTATTTAATTTTTTTCAGAAAGTTATAACACGACGAAAAAGTATTAGCAAAAAAATATTTTAAGACATTGGTATCATCGGAGTAAATCACAGAAGTACGAAACAATTTTTGGATTTTGACCTAAACGCGTGTTTGTAAATTTTAATCGTCTCTTGTCCGTTTATGAAGTCGTATGCGTTCTTTTTTCGCTTCTCGTGTGCAATTTTCTGAATCGAATGAATATTTGTTAGGTATCTGCTATGCACCTTGGCATTATTATGATTAATATCTAAGAATTTTAGATTCACAAATGTTATTTCCTATTCTACCTACTTTTCAGTGTTCTGAAGTACCTGAATAAGTTTGGTTAAGAATTATTCAGGTAAAATAGGAAACTATCGCACAAGAAAACCGCGCGCCATTGCTAGTAATAGTGATCCGTGGTATAAACTCGTTGTTAACCCTGACCTGTCTCTGTTACAGTGACATAAAATGACACTTCTTTGCTTACAAAAAAAATCTTAAATTATAAATCGGGGTATAGTAGTTTTAACATATAATATTTATCCAGCCCTGTTACTTCTCTTTTTCGAAAATTTGAATTGGACCAAAATGTACTAGAAGTTAGCCAATGTGGCTTCTTTTATTGGTTGCATTTTCATTGTGTTTCTTTACTTTAATACTTCTGTGTTGAAAATCTGTAATAGTTCTCTTCTGTTTTTAATCTGAGCGCCTCAGTACAGTCAGAGCCGAAAAGCTAAGTTATTTTGTTTAAAAATCAATACAATGCACCATAATTCGATTGTCGATTAATAACCACAATCCCATATAATTGTTTGAAAAACTACCCTTCGCCTTATCTTTAACATATTCCACAAGCATGTAACGTAATTAGAACTCTACTGCTGTGGTTTTAAGGTGGTTTTTGACTTGAAGAATATAATTAAGGGCAGGGTCGGCAGGGGAGAGGTATACTGTGACAGAAGTTGTTCCATTAATTGTGTTTTCGCCCCTATTCGAATCGTAACCGGGAATTGTTTAACTAAATGATTTCGTTCTGATATTGAAGCGTGGTGTATTAATTGCCGAAGTAAGTCTTATGAGACGCTTTTTTTAAAACGAACAATGGCTCTTCATGTTAAATCTACTTGCTTCATGATTTTATTTGCTTGCTAACTTGAATAGATTGCGAATAAAATGAGTTAGTTAAGATTGAGACCAATTTATTATAACAAGTTTTGTTACATTTTAAGTTTAACTCAAGTTTATTTTTAATAAATTATCAGGACAATAAGTATCCTAGAAAATTAAAAAACAGGATGCATATTATTTATTTACTATTATTAATGTACTGAAAATCGTTATAATAAATCGGTCTAAATCTCAACTGACTATTTTTTTCCCATGAAGATGATTTTTCGCAATCCATTCAAGTTAGCAAGCAAATAAAATCACATGTAAGTATTTTAAGTAAATAGATTTAACGTGAAGTGACTGACTCATTTTTTTCCCATCAACAAAATAAATATGAAATTGATGTATTAAATATGAGATTGTAAGAAATAAGATATGAGCGCAGAGTTTAAAGATTATGGCAGTTTCAAAATAACACATAATTACTTTACATAGACATAAAACAGATTTTACCTCTGTTATACAAACACGCCATTAATACATACAACAAGCAGGTATGTAGGTAAGTATCTATTACATAATTCATCTATACAAGAAACAATGGGTAGATATTGCGGGCATTAAGATGAGCATCTCCAGATACCTACTTCCATTGCACAATTGGCGCCTCCTATTATCATACATAACATAACATTATATTTAGTTTATTGGTAACACTAACACTACCTACTATTATTAGGGAAACCAACTTCTGTCTTTACATTCTTGTGCGGTAGGTAATATACAAGAAATCCTAAGTTCCAAATTATTGTAAAAGTATCTCATCTACTCTACTTTGTTACTTTTTATTTCTACTTTAAGTTTTTATTTAGCGTCATTGTCCTTTTTTTGACAACTACTCGTAACTTAACAAAGTATTAGTATTTTACCCCCAACCAAGCTTTCTTTCTTTTTTTTATCCGCTCTCCATCCAAAGGTGGTCTGGAAGAAATCGCTTTTTAGCGATAAAACCGCCCATTGTACTTTTTATTTTTTATGTTAAATTTAATCATAAGTTCTGGTGAACAATAAAGTATTTCTATCTTTTTACTCTATTGCTGATCTGGTGGATCTTTTGTCGCAAAAAAAAATAAGTATGATATGATAGCTATCTTATCATTATCACTATCCTACGTATTGTTCACAGCTTAAAAATAGAGTACGAAAGGAGCCTCTTCGAGGCGCACTTGGAATCTTTTCACCACACTGGTTCGAAATATCTAGTGACACGATACGAAGAAGAAGCTTAAAAATAAAGTAGGAAGAAAGATACCACAATGGGTAAATATTACTATGTTAACTATAACTTGGAAGTGCAAAAAGTAGGTTTGAAAACTACAGCACTTATTCCCCTCATGATGTTCGAAATTATTCCAAAGTTTGCAAAGAGGGTGATATTATCCCACCAAGAAAAAAACTACCCAATATTACCACATTCTCTTTACCATATTTTTCTATGGTCTACTTTATTAATAGGTATCTATTATATAAATAAACCTCTATGAAATAGTTTGTTGTCAAAATAATGCTTACGTTAAAAATGGCCAAATACATTAAAAATGTGTTAAAATATAGGCAAACTATAACAAACTTGTTATTTTAACCGATCAGTTAAAAAGCGACATGTTTGTAAAATAACTTGTGATTAACCTAGTCATAAAAAGGTTTTTTTTTTATTTTTGAATGTTATTAAAATTGCCAATGACATTATGATTTTTATATTCACTATCGTTGCAGTCACATAACACCAATCATACTTATATACTAAATTATCATTCACACGCAAGACTGCTTTCTCGATAAATAAAATCAATAACGGCAGTTTGGTCCTTTTTATTATGAATCTCCTACAAATAACAGTCCATTAAAGCTATCTCTAGTCTTTACTTGAAACACTACTTGATGTATTTAAAAAAAAACTTTAAAAACAAATCCTGTGAACCTATGTTTAGAATAAAATAAAACAAGAAGAAATACTAAACAGAAAAGCTACAAAACATCTAACAAATAGTATAAATATATTTAATAATAAATCCGCTTAATTTCTAAACAAAGGTTTTAATTAACTTAACTTTAGTTGATAACTTTTGAATATATCATTTCCGCAAAGTAACGCCTGAATCAATCAATTACAAAATATCTTTTCTCCACGCTCAGTAGGTATTTTGTCCATCAAAAATTTATAGAAAAGAAAATGCTCTTTTCCCACAACATAAAGTAGATACTCGTAATATGTGTTAGAATAATCTTATATTCACACACTGTTTGACTTTGAAGTCTGCAGACTGTCAAGGCCACCACAGAATCCTCAGAATTCTCAGACTGGTTAGTAAGACCTGCATGATTGATGGAGCTTCAAGCTCATACCTAGTTTATGTGGAATCCATACCGGCACAAGCTGTACCCACGTCTGGAGCTATATTATATTATACTCTCTCTAACGGGTTATGTATTATTTTTTGTAACACTTTTGTGAATTTTGTCATCGGCTGTACTTAAAAATAAGTACATACCTAATTATGTCTTGTAATAAATGATTTTGAGTTCAGTAGTCTTTTATTTATAATGTTTATCCAGCATCAAGAGGACCTTTTTTGGCTCTGACTGAACAAAAACATAAATTAAAAGCAAAACAGCCTTAGTAACTCGGTTCGGGGGAAACACTGAAAGGAAATAATATTTATTTTGACATTCAGTGATTCCCCCATTCGTACGAATAAACTTCGTGGGAAACGCAGAACCAGTCCTTTTTCTCTTCAATCTTTAGCTTAAGAACCTAACTGGGCCATGTATTCCAAAGTAAATTCTTTAGAAATGGGTGGAAATGGCCATAAATGTGATGTAAGAAAATAATATTTCTATGAAATCGTAGTAGATGCTCGTAGTCGATAGTATACGTAGGTATGTACATATACCTATAAGATTAGATGACGTAGGACTTGATAACGAATAACTCACGAATTCTAGTATCAAATTCGAATTCCTATGCTGTTCCGAATGGCGTGTCTTGGGCTCTCCCAAGCTGTCTACTGCTAGACTTAGGTCTCTACCTAAGTCTAGCAGTAAGGTTGCTAAAGGTCAATTAAAATAATAATAAATTAAATAGATACCTTTTACCTTACTGCGTTTATTCTAAAGTAGCAAAAACACTCTACAAAGTACCTATATTATGTACGATTGTCGCCAGAGGTCGACCCACTTTTAAGCAAGCATTTTGTAGGTCGTTCATCGTGGTCATTTACCCGCCCGAATTCGGCCTACGCACGGCACTTTCGTCAAGCCAAAATAGTCCAAGTATACAATACCCGTTTACATCTCTCTATCTTCATTTTCATTGTTATTGAACCGGCAATGTGTAGCCACATGCGTTCATTGTCGAGTGAGGTAAATAGAACGTTTTTAATGTGAATTATTTGTGCTGAGGCCTGAGACAAGGTCAGTTGAGAAATATGTCATTAACGCGATCGTAATTGCGTTTTGGTCATTGGCTGTGAAGGATATTGAGATCGCATTTGGGGCAAGCTAATGTCTTTTGTATTATATACTTACTTATTCTATCAATTACTGTGAAGGCCCGTCTTCACAGAATAAACTGTTCCGTAGGAAATCTGCAGTCTTTATTCCGCGCCGGACGAGATATATCTTTAGATAGTATTTTTGTGTTTTTTTCATTAGGTACTAGATATCATAATTTTCAAGGAAAATATTTTATAACAAACGAAGCAAACAATGATCTTTATTCCTTTTTTAAGCAAACAAGTGTTGAGACGAGCAAGGCGCTCCGTGATAGCTAGAGATCTTACCTGCCCTTAACCAGAACAATGCTACTCAGGAATTTGCTCACAAAGGCCGGAGCAACACTAATAGTATAGCACTTGTCCACTTCAAAGATAAAGATAAATTTATTTTCAACCAGAGACTTATGCCATAATTACAATATAGTATTTTAGGTCTAGAGATAAGTAAATATGATCAGGAGAGATATATATTATTTTCTTAAGTTGTTGGTAGATAATTAAATTATAGGACACACAAACATTTATAAAACTTTGCCTAAAGACACAATACCTTAAAATAACCTTTAACCCGTATCACAAGCTGTCCTTCGAACTGGATTCAACCCATAATATAATTGTAATCTTTCAAACTACTATTCGTTCTACAACGCATGCGCTTTGGTGTATATTTTCACAACACTCCAGTTATCAAATTCTTCAACGAATACATTCATTATTCACAACTAGGTACTGCGTCGCTGGTTTCAGAGCTCCATTCGTTTCCACAGACTACTAAATAGGTACTGCAATACCACAGATGGATACATAGTCACTAAAGATATTTTACGTCAATATATGAAGCTATCGACCGTTGGAAGCAAATTTAAAAACTAGCTCTTAGGCTTATAGGGTGAAAGGTAGACAAAATGTACCCTAACTATATAAAATAAATTCCAGCTCCATCAGATTAGTAGTATCGGCGTGATTGTGTAACAAACATCCTTGTATCCATCCTTACAATTTTCGCATTTTTTATTTTGACGTCTGGTAAAAAACGAAGAGACAATTTATGTCTTCTATAGTCAGACAGTGTAATCAAAGTATATAGATAAATAGATAGAATATTTCTCTCAATCTAAAAAACAAAACAATTTTATCATGGAAAATATCGAATTAATAGTGGACAACGTAATCGGTGAAGGGGACCGAATTGGTGAAGTGAATCTTGGATGCAATCAAACCAAAAAAGTCGTGGGTGCCTCTTAACTCGCACTGCAATCAATAAAGATGTAAACAAATTACTTTAGAACTATCGGAAACATAGCGGTTTTTCAGACACACACTAAGACTGAATTTCGGGAAATTCCACAGAAACATAGGTAGGTAAAGACTCATTTCATAGAAGCTTTTCCAGCGCTTACAGACTGTAGAACGGAAATAATAAGATACGGTGTTTATTTAAGTGGTTCCTATGGTTAGGGGAATACCCATCGTTGAGTGATAAAAGCGATACATATGTAGATAAGGCATTCAAAAGGGTAATAGATATGTTTGGAATTTTTCTAAGGTTTTGTTTACTCTTAATTCATTATCTGAATTTTGTATAAACTAGGTATTATTTGTATGCTGACAAAGCATGACGACGACGACGGGTATCTTACGACGAGCCTACAGGCTCCAGTTGTGTAGGGGCTTCGAGCTTAACTCACTGCCCCGGCTTCAACTCCAGCGGCGACTACCCCTGGGTCTCGTGTTCCCTGCTGTACCTTTTACACTAGAGAAAACACAGGATAAAGGTACATACAGGGCCGCATTATGCGGTGGATACAAAGCATAATAAAAATGGTGCTACCCTATGTGCGCGCAACTGTGTTTATTTCTATTCTAGGACTATTCTATGTCTCATCCATATTGCGAATAAACGAAGTACTGAGTTAGTATTACAATATTTTTAAGGCCTCCTAATGTCCACATAAATGATATCACTTGAATGAATAGCTCAAATAAATTATTTCTGTGTGATTCAGTGCTTCGCCCAGTCGTACGAAATAACCGAGTGGGAATCTCTGAACGAGTCATATCATTCATTTGTGGAGGAAGTAACATAATACTGCGGCATGGCACTGCATCCAATAATTGACTTTACTGATAAACGCAGCAACTGCAAGGTCGCACCGCGTCGCGTCGCGGTCGTCGCGTTGCGCGGCAATACGAACTTTCGCGATAACTTAGTTCAAGTATTTTGAACAAATTGTTTTCGTAGTGAAAACATCTTTAGGCGCTCAGCACCTTATTTTGTGGGTATTGAATGAATGCGAATGAGTTGTCATTTATTTTTATACTATTTATAGGCTTGCGTTTGACCACCATCTCACCCGATGGTTAGTGGTCGACGATGTAGCATGCTTACCTAGAATAATCCTATTCACTCTTGCCTTGAAGACACCCAAATTATAGTGATCGGGAAACACTCATGGTCGGCTATGTCGCTCGTTCGGGTAAAGTCGGCACGAGTCGCCTTTATGAAATTTTCACTTCTGTCATGCAGCACACTCTGTTTTTTTCTTGTACTATTTCACAAACAAAGAGATCTTTGTGATTTTGTCGTGTAAAGCATTATTTTGGCAATGGATAGGCGAAATTTCTTTACATCGGGAATGTGCAAGAAAGGAAATATAAGGAAAAAACTAATTATAAAATTTGAAGGTACCTTTATATCAGAATCGGCTTAGATCTAGGATCTGATGATGCATCATGCGGCTGATTCAGTCACTTGTTTACATAAAAAGGGAAAAACCAATCGTTGATCATAAACCAATTAATTGATAACTCGCCTTAGAAAATTGATTTACAACAGATAGTTATGCCCTAATACTCATGTCAACAACATCACATTAATATCCATAATGGATAAACTGTTGTTTCCAACTACTAATTTAAGATCTTTGTGTACACAGTGTAATCTGATTCTAAACTTGAGGGCTAAACTAAACCCTTTTTAAGTCCCAACGTTCAGTTCCTACAAATGAACAATTTGAGAAACTTTGATAGCTTTTCCACCACATTAGATTGCAAGGAAGTGAACTCCTAACCTTCTTGACGTAACCATGCAATTCGAAGTGTTGCAAAGATCATTACTGGCTGACCAGCCTTTGATGGGTTCCTAGTACTTACAGTTGCTAACTTCTATGTTCCTAGTAAGTAGAGTTACTAACTTCGTATAGGTTCCTTGGTAGGTAAATTAGTAACCTGCTCTACTTACACTGATGACTTATTGGGTATAAGACTAAGACTAAGACTATTACTGATCTGTTTATTATTATTAGGATCGAGCCACGTTTCCCTTTGTAAACGTGTCCCAAATATATTTATTTTGGATGTCAATGTGTCCCGTTTTCCAAGACCTCATTTGCTCTACTAAAACTGAAGAATGAGTTACTGAAGTAGACCTGCTCTACTATAATTTATGACGGGTACCCACTGATCTGTGTATAATCCAGTCCCGCGGAATGTGACCCTTTGTAAACGTGCCCCAATTATATTCATGCTGGTGTCAATGTGTCCCGCTTTATATGACCTTGCCTGCTCTACTTAGACTGATAACGATAATTTTTTCAGTCTAAGGATGCCCCTCCGCGTCCGAGTCGACGCCATACCAATGAAAGTATACTACAATTGACTTTAATTGGACTGTTTTAGTGACCGTAAACACCACTAAAAAGTCACAGGGAAGCAAATTACGCTATTTCGTTAACTTCGGCACATTTTCAGTTTATGTCGAAGTTGCGCAATTAATAATTAATAAATTATTTATTAATTGCGTAATAAGCATTGCCATTCAACGTGGCAATGTCACTAGCATTATGTACAGAAATAGAAAACCTCCTCCTTTTTGAAATTGGTTGAAAAAGGATCACATTTAATTTGTTTTAAGACATTATACTAACCCATCATACTGCACCCTCTGAAACTTCAGAATACGTCCAATATCTAACTTTACAGGCTACATTAGTCTACCCGTCTAGACTGAAATACAGACAGACGTTCTTCGTATTTTATACATATATATACAAACATAGATACGTGGTAATCGCCACACTGCTCCACTCCTTTAATAAAATATATTGCAGGCTCAATAAGTACAGTACTACTCAGTAAAATATACTGTAGGCTTAATACGCACCTATACACGTAGCTAGTAAGTAAGTGTAGGTTTGGTGGCTGGTATTGAACTGATGACCTTTGAGAGAGGGCCTTAGTAAGGTTACAAGCCTACATCATTCAAGCTTTTTATAAATTAACTAGTTGTATGTAACCCGCCTATCTAATAGTTCTAATATTCTAATATCTGTGAGTTGTAAGTCCTAAGTCCTAAAATTACTCTCTTCATGATTAACGTAACCCAATAACATTTAATAAAAGACCAAGCAAGATAGTTCAACAATAGTCAGTAAATTAAACCAGAATTAAAAACTCATAAAAAACTTACTAAATCATTTTTTTTTACTTATTGATTACCAACACAGAGTACACTAATACATTTATTCAGGAACGTGATACAAACAGGCCAAGTGCCACTGCAATTTCTGAAATGTACTATTCTTCTTATCGTGTCACTAGTTCCTTCGAACCAGTGTGGTGAAAGGATTTCAAGTGCGCCTCGGAGAGGTTTCTTTCGTGCACTCGACACATGATTTCGAACTTTATGTTCTACGACATGCCGGTTTCCTCACGATGTTTCCTTCACCGTTGCGAGAACGTGGGATGCATACACAGATTTTTCGACCGATTCGAACCCGCGACCATCAGATCGCAGGTAAGGGCCTCATCCACTCGGCCACCACGTCCTCAATATGTACTATTAAAATACTGTAGATAAGATTCTTCCCATTTAAACTGAACTGTAGTTACAGATTCCTAAATCGAATTAATTTCATCAGACAACTGAAAATTCCTTATGCATGAAAAACCCACCAGCCACGCAATTGGTTCTTTCCATGGTCATTCGACTCACTAAAAGTCACAAACGTACGCTAATTGGTGCTTATATTTCATTCACGTGGAAGGAAATTTTTAAACGAATCAACCACAAAAAGCATCTACTTTATCATATCAGCGTATCTGAGCCCACAGTTGGGCATAAGCCTCTTTTTTATCACACCACTTCTTTCAGGTTGTATATTTTTTCAACCTACTTCAAGAAAGGATGAGGTTATCAATTCGATTGAATGTTTTTTTTTAAATATTTGTTACCTCAGAACTTTGTTATTCATGAACTTTTTATATTTGAAAGGATATAGTTCCAGATTTTCCATATTACTTCTTCAAAAAAAGTTATTTCTTTTATATGTTATTTACAGTTGAAGCTTACTTATGTTGTATTATTGCATTATGAACTAATAAGTTGCATACAATCTATAGGAATATATATACTGAATATATACTGAATTTGACACCTAATGTAAATTAAAATAAATAATTCTCCTGTAAAATTATTATATTTATTATGTATAGTATTTTCGTAGTTAATAACTTATATATGTAAGTGCAAGTACACAAACCTACCATTACAACACTGTCTCTCTATACTCAAAGGTTTGCTGGAAGAAAACTCTTTTAAGGGTTAAGCTCGCCTATGTTCATGCCTTTTATTAATTACGTGTGTTAATAGTTTATATGTGTGCAATAAAGAATTTAAGGAATTTAAGGTAAAAAAGTACTTAGCAAGTATATTTTTGGACAGTTTATTTACTTTAAAATTAACTTTTACGTGAGTTAACTAGACTGGGAAATCCTATGTTATCTTTCACATAGTGGCAAGTAGCCAAATTTAAAATAAAAATTGACTGTGAAAATAATGAATTAGACATTTCCACCTATCTGTTGACTAATTAGGTGACTCATGGTTTCTTCTAAATAGGGTAAAAAATCGAAATGTTGTCCAAAAAAAAGGTTTAAGTTAGTAACCCGACATAATATCTAAGTTAAACAATGTGAACACACAAGTTAGTACAAAAGTCTAAGATGCTAAAGAAAATTGTGTTCCAAATAGCTACTTATTTTAGAAACTATTAAGAAAAAATTAAGAAAGCTCTTACTCTTTCATAAACCAATTAGTTTTACAAATCTTGAATATCTTTACTCTACTAGTCAAAGAATAGTTGCTAAACAAGAATGCCAATTATTGGATATTTTACCCTATGACACACTACCAAAGACCTTCGATTTAGTTGTTTGCCAGAATTACAGAACAAAATAAGCGTTAGTTTACTTTTAATTTCTCAGGGTTTACGTCAAATGTTCATAGAGATTCTGTGAACTATCGATTCTAGGAAGGGCTTGCTGGCGACATTTTCGCGTCCAACTTTCCTAAACCTACTTTACATAATGATAATAAACTTAGGCTTAGTTAGTAGGAAAACTATCTGAGTTTTCGTCTCTATATTTTGGTAATATTCTGTGCATTCATGTTATTTTCGTTGTCGTGTACTTTGAGTCGTTGTAGTCTGCAAAATGTACCTATATATCTGCGTACCTTAGAAGTAATTGACTTGTTAAATTAAGCTAATTTTCGGTATATATTTGAGATCACTGCAAAATTATGAATTAGCAAAATTAGCATCTGCTCCAGAGTCTCTTAGTTCATAAATAATGACTTTGTTAATAAACAAGTTTATCAGTAACAACTTGTAATTAACAAAAACTGCATTAAAAAATGAATATTTAAGAAACGCGAGATTTTTAAACATAATTTTCACACCTTCAGGGGCAAATATCTAGGACTCTACATTATTGATATACCTCATTTACCATCTTATAAACTAGTTACCATTGATTGCGAAGGGAAATGTAACTTTACCGGTGTTTTATAATTGCCTAATAAGTAGACGAATCACGTTCCATTGACTCGCAGTGCTCTTGCGTTGTTGACAATCGCGTTGTGACGACAGAACCTAAAGCGCAATACACATAAAGAGCGTGCGTGTAGCGAGCGTAGGCCGCCGCCTCACAGCTTGTTTTCAGATTTGTATTACATGGATTTCATCGGCTGTTCCCACAGAGAGCGTGAGCGGGGCGGGAGATGGCCGCGGCGTATAGTCAAATTTTGTATTACATGGAAATGATTGCTACGTCTATGTCACAGGTGATATGATTTCATAACAGTGAACTCACCGGTGATTTTTCATTAGTGGCCTTATGTGATAATGTCACATATTGTTAAAATAATTTCACGCATGACGCGACGTCACGCAATCTCTCCCACTCACAGTCAGCACACTAACTGACTGTCTGTTATTGTTATTTACAATACGAATAAAATTTTGAATGGTGACAAGAATCATGACATCACAGCGTGCAAAATCGCCTGTCAGGGCGCACCAAGCGGATATCACCGGTTATTTTGTAACAGACATGGTTACAGAAAGTAACAAGTGTTATGTGTGATCAGTTTTATATCATGATAAATAACATGTTACTCGGTATACTTTCATGCCTACATGGATTTCAATGGTGCGGAGGCGCTCCCCACTAAGAGATATTGAGCGGGACTTGAGTACAGAGGGCCCGCCGCATGTTGGCAGATTATGTTTTACATGGATATCAACTTCTATGGTTTCAATGGCAGTCCCCACACAGAGAGCGTGAGCGGGGCAGGTTGGACCGCCACGCTCTCTGTGTGTGTTGCGCTTTAAACGATTTCTATCCGTAGCCTGTGTACTGAATAGTGCTGTGTTCGATCGCACATACCTACATTGCTGCGTGTTTACCTATATATTTTAGTACGTTTCGTTATAAGCCTTCGATGGACGGCGCTCAATATTTTATCGCCGATGCACTGGCCTCGTTCGGCTGGTAATAGCATAAGTTTGTGTTGGTCTTGAAATTGTTTTAAGTTTATTGTTTTTATTATAAAGCTTTAAACACTTCAGTATAAGTAAATTAAACAAAATATTGAACAGACATCGTAATTAAAAAAAAAAAACTTACAGTAACACAAAGGATATAAAAAGTGAAGCACAATAAAGGGGCAGTCTTATCGCTAAAAGCAAAATGTCTAATCATTTTCCGAAATTCAAAATTTTTGATATTATTTTATTAATATTTTAATCAAATAAATAATTGAATCATATTTTTATCATCAAATTTCCTATTTCGTATCTAATATTAAAATGAAGTGAGAACACTAAAAGGAAGTTACAGCGTTTTTGTCCAAGACAAAAAGTGTTTTATTTCAGTGAATGAAATAACCGTGGTTAATGTTAAACTCAAGTAAGAAAGACTGGCGCAACAACTTTTTGTACAAAACCAATTGAATAGAATAACCAATCGCATTAATTGAAAATATTTATTCTTACGAAACACTACAAAATCGGGAGTTTGTTTGGATTATCTTTCGCCTCGCAGTCCTTCTCAGAATAACAATAATCTATTACTTACCATCATCTTTCATTCTAATCCTGTTCTATACCATTTTTTGTGTCTTTTATTTCTGTTTTTATGTCTTTTGCTTGGATTAGTTAGATATTGCCTCAATAAACATAATTTGGATGAGTTTCGTAGTATTAATATTTCTGCTTAAGAATGCACGCCCTCTACGCCGCCATACAAATGCCCTTACTAAAGCCTCGATGACACAAGGCGAGTTTATAAGCTTAAGGCTTGTAAGCCAGCGAGTTCGCGTGTAGCTTGTAAACTCGCCCCGTATCATCGGCTTTTTTTACAATCTGCTAGTTGAAAATCCTTCCCGAAAGCCTCCATGGATGAGTTCGTCAAGAGCTGAAAATTGTAAATTCGTAACGCAAACGAAGTTGCGGGCGTTGGCTTGTTTGTTATAAAAGAAGGGTATTTAGACCGAAAGTAACTTAAAATTAACCTTATTCAAAAAGTAAACAAGGAAAAACATCTTGATCCACAGCAATCGTTGACGCGCCGTTGTAGGAAGCGTATTGCGACCTCAGTGAGACGTCACGACTCGAGGCCACACCGCTCTCTCTGCCTCTACACTACAGTAACGGCGCAGCCCTAACCAACACAGCTTACCCAACAGTTAGTATAGTACAGCCACAGACAATCAATAGTTATTACAGCGCCGCCACAGAATAACAAACAGTCAATACAGATTACCACAGTTTACGATCCGACTTACTTAACAGTTACTAAAGCAATTCAACAGAATAAACAACAGTTAGTATGCAATGCACCATAGTATGAACCGCCACAGAATACTATAAAGTTGAAGGCTAAACACAGATTGCTACAGAGTTACATGCCGCGAACTATATTGCTCATTAGTAATTTACTGAATTTGCCTTCCATCGTTCCACTTTTCGGTTATTGTGAGCTTTCCATGATAAAATAATATTAGAAATTCTGCGTATTAAGGTCTGATAATAACATTTATCTGTCATCGGTTTTATGTTCCTACTTTATCTCCATTTCATTTGATTTTGACTCCAACTCGACTACCTTCAACCGACTATGTACTGTTTTGAATAAACTGAAAATTCTGAAAAAAGTAAGTAGATACCTATTGTTTTGTAACCCCTTACAAGTCTAGTAGGTCAATATTATAAAAAGAAATACACTCGCTTGCTCATGTAAACATTGGTTCTTGTTGTGTCCACTTAGGCTTAGGTTCTCCATTTATTTTTTTTATTTGATTTTATTTATTTTTTTATTTGATATTTTTGTTTATTAATGTTATAGATTATGGTCTGACATAAATATTTTAATTATTATTATTTGTGATAGAATTTTCAAAAACACAATTAATTAATAGGTCTATATTAAAATACACCAACTAAGTTTCAAGTTTCTACATTCAGCGGTTTCAGCATGATAAAACAGTCAGTCTGTCAGGACATGCTGTTTTATATTTATAGAGTATCGGAATCCAAGATCAAGTTCATTACAAAGAAGGTTAGAAAAACCTCGACAACAACGTAACAGACACAAATCAGTCAATTAAATAAATCATATTTAGGTACTTAAATTTTTCTTTTTTGTTATAAGTATATTAAAATTTATTTACACAACTAATTACTAACTTAATGGTAAAACACAATAAAACTGAAATTACTTAAATAATTATAAAAATAATTAAAAATCTAAAATTACAAAGAAAACACAGAATTTAGGTCACTGTCCAGATTTAACGTGTATAATAATAATCAGTCCTTCATAATTTTGATCTAGGAATTATGAATTATTAATTAGTCGTTTAATGTTTATTGGCAGGGTAAATCACCCTTGAATAGGCTCTACTTATCCATTGATCCACTCGACATTAATTCCTTAAATGAGAGCTCTTTCTTCGCATCTATTGCATCATAAATCCTAGTAAACTTATTTTTATGTAAACATGGTACGAAATGAGCTACGCGCCTACTCATCTATTGTTCCACTCGAAATTAATTCCTGAAATAAGAACTCTTTGCATCTTTTTACACTTTTTTTATAAATGTAAACAAGCGGAGCTAGGCGGTCTCGTGTTGAGACCACGTCTGCTTATGACCAGAAAAGTGCTACAGGACTTTGATTCTTGACCTTAGGGTTCCCATTTTTATTTGGAATAGGAATGCTTTTTACTACGACCTTACCTGATGAAAATCGGGAATGGAGCACGCTTGCCTAGCAAGAACTTATTCACTCCTAATTTGAAAACTCCAAGATTATGGTGTCCGTGTGTGTATTTATTATATTTTTGATACAACCCCATTTTTAGCAATTTTTTCATACACCAATAACATCGCAATGTATAAAATTACCCATTTTCAAAACTCCCGGAGTTTTTTCTAGTCTAAACTACCAAATGATTGG
The DNA here is from genome assembly GCA_932526365.1 of Lobophora halterata. Lineage (NCBI taxonomy): Eukaryota > Metazoa > Arthropoda > Insecta > Lepidoptera > Geometridae > Lobophora > Lobophora halterata. The sequence goes on from OW052015.1 coordinate 3,451,238, forward strand.
ACTAAATTACAGTAGTGACAGTATTTGGCCTGCTTTAGGATATACTCTCAGGTTAGTATTAGTGGCATTCTAGGAATAACCCAATTGACTGTCCATTGCTCCGGTAATGTATTGATATATCGCATGGAGCTCGAATTCTCCACGAATCTCGATCGAAGTAAGTAATTTAATAGATCGCTAACAGTCAATCTTGATATGTTTGGCTGTATTAATATGGAAATGATGAATGGTCTGTTTGGACATTCACTCAGGTATGTGCAGTAATTTTCGGTATTTTCGGCTTGACTACTAGAGCAGTCGTTATTTCTTGTAACGCCAACATAACGACGTCAGCTGGTGACGTAAGCTATGAAAGTAATATGAATATGGTTTGGCAATCATTGCCTTCTTTACCAGAAAATTAGTGCACGAAAGGAGCCTCTTCGAGGCGCACTTGAAATCCTTTCAGCACACTGGTTCGAAAGAACTAGTGACACGATGAGAAGAAGGCTAGAAAATTTGTTGTAAATATCAAAATTACAATTTTAAAGGCCTGACAATATTGCCTCTCATACCCCAGGTTAAACTCCCAGCTTAGTGGCATTCTAGGAATAATCCGATTGACTGTGATGCACATTACCAGTCTACGGCTGCGGCTCCGGTAGCATCACTTAACTTTTTGACAAGCGTATTCGTATCGAAACCACCACTAGGTGTATCAGTTTGTTTGTAACAAACGTCATAAAAAATATTTCAATACGTCATAAAAACTGTTGACATCTGGATTCGGTATGAATAATAATATAATAAGCCGTTTATTTCCAACATTCAACCATTTACTTTACAACGAGAAATAAATATTATCTAAAGAGTTTGTAATTTTAATACATATTTCTTTGTACGAGTTATGTTTGTAATTTGGATAACCTAATCCCAGTCATCATAGTCCCGTCCCAATCGACGGAACGATTTAATTTTATTAATTTTCTTCTTTTTCTCTTTCCGGCGATTGGGACGACTCTCGAAATGTATGAAAAAATATTTTTTACAAGTCAAATACAGTACAGTCAAAGAAAAAAGTATGAAGCACAAAACTCTTTAATTGAAAAAATATTTATATATAAGAAATAATAAAAAAAAAATATTAAAAGAGTATGTTTCATGGCTATTTGATTAAGTATCTATATTTAAAATGTTCCTAATAAAAATATACACATAAATAGGCCTAATCTATCTGCTTCCATGAGTCTCTTTCATCGGCGAGTCTCGACCAAGTAGGGCGTGAATAGGAATAATACTCTAATTCGTTTAGCCTTTCTTCTTCAACGGTATAGTACGCTTGTCAAAAAGTTTGGTGATAGGACTACTGTATTGTATTGACATATCGCATAGAGCTCGAATACTCCATCATGATCGATGTAAGTAATTCAATAGATCGGTAACAGTTAATATTAATATGTTTGGCTGTATAAAATGTGGAGTTTTTTCTTATAGTTTGAGCTCTTGTGCATTAAAGATAAAGATATAAAGATAAAAAATTGGTTGTCTATAAAGTTGGTTTACGGACGATAGTTTAACGTGACTACCAGTGTAACGGGACAATGAGCGTTACCGGACTTTTTTTTTTTCAGTTAGTATAAAAACTATAATACTGAACCGATTTTGGTGAAATTTCGATGGAACCAATCTAAAAGTAAGTAGGTAGGTACATATGTATATTATATTTTTTTCTTTCAAACAAAAAAAAATACAAATCGGTTAATAAACAACAAAGTTCTGAGGTAAGCAACATAAAAAAAAAAACATTCAACCGAATTGAGAACCTCCACCTTTTTGAAGTAGGTTCAAAAAGGTCTTACAATAAGGTACATAAAATATGAACTAGAAAAAACAATAAAACAAAAAAAAACTAAATATAAGGAGTTGAATGGGGAGTAAGATTTAATATTAATTGTACTTCAACGTGTTTATCTAGTTAGCATTAGGTATTCAATTTAATTACTACTGCAAACCAACCTGTTCTAATTTATTAACTTAGGTATAAACTTTAATTTCAGCATTTTAGGCTTAATTTAGACCATTTGTAAATAGATAGAGAGACGTAGCTAAGAACTGATTTTCTTGAAGGAGGAAAATGTCTAAATTAAATTAAATGTCTAGAAGAAAAAATATCCAACACGTATCATAAAGATAAAAAATAATGTAGCCAACTGATGGTTTAATCAAATTCACAGAAGCTATCTCACCCAAAGAATAATATACAAAGAGGCAATGCAGAATGTAACTGTTGCATTACTATCGGGTATCGAGTTGGAGCAGTTGAGCTACCTATTAGAATAGATCATTTGCAACGGTCTATGGGTGGCCTAATTGTTTTCTATTTAATATTTAGTAATATAGAATGTAGTAGTTAGCTTACTATGTATGTACTTATTTATTATTGTGTTTTCATCATCATTACCATCATCAGCCTATCACAGTCCAGACATAGGCCTCTCCCAAAGAGCGCCATCGCGCCCTGTCTTCGGCTTGCCGCATCCATCTTCTGCCTGCAACCTTTCGCAGATCGTCACCCCACCTGGCCCGAGGGCGTCCTACACTAAGTTTGCCGATTCGCGATCGTGTTTTGCAATTATGTATTACCAATTACAATTATTTACCTAATAAATATTATTATAAAAACAATGAGGGCGTATTCTATATGTAGTTTCAAAAGTTTCAATGGCACAGATAATGAGCAATTTTGAATTACGCAAGGGAGTCAGTGCAAAATCCCACAGTGTAAGCTCACTGTGGTGAGAACAGGAAGGGGAGAGCAGAGGGGATCAAATTAAAGCTTTATTGCGCCCGTATGAACCCCGGACGGATAGGTACAGCCCGGGCAAAACCAAACATTGTAATCTAGATCTTATTACGAACTTAATAAGTATCAAAATGAAAGTAGTAAAGTATTGTCGCCGCGTGGCGTTTGCTTTTCTATAATATTTTGAACTTTATTGGAGTAACATAAGGAATATTTTTTTTAATGCGTTGACGCTGTTGGCCAAGTCATTTGAACAATGGCTAGATTCAGCTCTACTTGTCTATTTCATTTATTTTTGGCTCTACACAAACAAAGACTAATGCCTACTTGCACCAAACTGTCAAAGTAGCTTAGCAATTACTTAACTCGCTTGGTAGTTCTTAACGGTCAGAATCTGGACTGTTATGAGTATCTGTTTCATCCACTCAATTTTGACTTAATTCAAATACAACCTGTCTCTGAGTTCTAAATATTAGGTGGTTTTGAAAAAAAGGTATGTACCTATGTTGTGCAAAGATTAGAGTAAAGCTTTCAATGGTCAGAATTTCTGATATATAGAATTTTAATTTTTTTTTTAATCGTTTATTCAACAAAACGTTTTGTAACTTACCTTAGGCAAGTCCAATAACAGGACACAGTTATTAATGTACCTACTACCTAAATATTACCTATTTTTAGAAATTGATGTCAAAACAAGAAAAAAAATACAATTTGACAAAGTTCCAAACACCCAGGTGATAAAAAAGTCGGTAAGTAGTACTATATATGTAAAGAATAACGTTCTTCCATGTTTAAAGATGAAAATCCGTACATCTAGCCAGACTGAAATACTTTATTATAAATTCATGACGAGGCTTCGCACAATATTCATAAGTATTATCTATAGCATCATACCCATACGTGTAGGTACGTATGTATGCCGAGTTGTTTGATACTCTGTACGGTTGGTTTATCTTTAGAGTAAAGAATTTGTTTGCATTTTGAGTTCCAATCTTGCTAAGTGTATAAAGTTAAGTTAGAATCTTGGGTTCATATTTTATAGGATTTATTTTATCGCACTTAATATGAATTCACAAGTTTGTGAGAAAGGCCACGGCATATTTTTATTGTTTTTTAAAAACTCTATCGTAAAGGTAATTAAAAATAGATATACCTACTTGGGTACATAAATCAATAAGTTTTTAATATTTTTGTTGTATCTTATAGCACGATGACACACGGCTTATTTACACGCTACACGCCAGCGACTTCAATAGTAGCGTGTAATAAAGTCGCCCAGTGTCATCGGCGTTTTTACAATCTGCTTGTTGACAATCCTTCCCAGAAGCTAACACGCTCACACGCTAGCGTTTAAAAACGCCAACAATCAGCTTGTAAAAACGCTTTGTGTCATCGTACTATTAGGACGCCATTTTTATATTATTTATCTAAGAATTCTTTAATATAGAATCAGTTAAAATTCTAATAGACAGAGTCATTTCCAGTAAACAAATAAATTGTGGTTTACATAATAAAGTTAAAAAAGTAATACAGGAGATAGGCTTATGTTTATCTATCGGATAATTACATACGTCTATATTGTAAGAAAACAATTTCCTCGGGTAAATAAATAGAGGAAGTCTTATATTTTATGAGATTTTACTTGAAGGTTATTGTAAGATAAGCCTTTATCCTTTTAACATTAACCTTAGACTGAGGGCACTAGTATATGGTTTTTGACATTGGTAGAAAAATAACGATCACCTTGCTTCTGATGACGAGTATTTTTATAAAAATAACCTAATTATTTGACCTCGAAACTAAAGTAAGAATTTTGTTGTAATTCGTTAAATTTCTAGGTGCTTGTTACCGAACATATTATGAGCTGGTGTGTTCTTATACATACATATAATATTGTTAATATTATAATTTTGGCAAATATAATATAGTATTGGTTTTACTCAGTTGTCTTATTGATACATAATTATATAGTAAAACATTACGAGGAGAAACAGCTTACATCTAGAACAAACCATTCGTGGTTTTTTAGATGTTTTGTTCTATCGTTATCTACTAATTCTGATACAATAAATAAAAAATATTTTGCAGCCGATGAGAATCAATGTATGAATATTTTTTTTCGACAACAATAGCCTCAGATGCAAATGAGAACAATTCATAATATTTCAAAATATTTCATGATGTCCATTTTGTGTACCATATTATTGAGAAGGAATTGGTCTTTGTGATGTACTCTTTCGATCGGCATCAATCATATCGAATCATAGAAATACGAAATGCTATTCTCATTTAGCGGATTCGAGTCCCAGTTAGGGTAAGCAATTCTTGTAAATCTTTGAATACAGTATACAGTACAGTATACTGACTTTAAACCTTGGCAGTCAGGTAAAAATGAAGGCAATTCTCCACTATTATTTAAAGTAATTGCCCTCCATGCTGTATGGCCTACTGATATCCTGTGTACATAAAACAACATCTATCCATCCATCATAACAGAATTTTCAAAATGTTTACGTTTATAACATAATAAATATTGACCATGAATTGTTATAAAAAGTCAGAGATAAACTTTGATAACACTGTGCATAGTCACCAATTAAATAAAACGTGCCAGTAAACGTGTCAAAATATAAATAAAAAGTATTAGTTAATTTATAAATATTTAGCTTAGTCCTGACTGACAAACAACGTACAAGCCAAACCACTGAACGTAGAGACTTGAAATTTAGAACGAATTTTAATAATTCGCAGCGCAAACAAAGTTGCGGGCTTCAGCTAGTTGGTAATTAGTAAGTAAGTAAGTAAGTAAATACATATAATAAGTATAGTATAGTATACATATTATGTAAGTACATATAATACACTCAATCTCCACACGTGCGTTGGTAAGAACAAACGAGAATTAATTTTCCCGTTTGTATCTAAGTAGTCCAAACGAAAGGTAGGAACAATCGGGAATATTTTTTCCTGATTGTCCTTAGCAAGGGATAGCAAGACTGAATAGTAACTTAAAATATATTTTCTTGTACCAATAAATAATTTTTATGAGCTAGAACTATTATATTGTAATCGTTACTAAATTTCGATAGCAGTAATTATTATTATTGTAGTCGTTACTAAATTATTCTCTCCGTCACAAATTTAAACAGAATTTTAGTAATAACTATAACGAGATTTTTCCTCCGTGTAGTAATAATCGGGGAAAAAATAGCTGGTAGGGACAAGCGGGAATAGCCGAATGCAGATAGCATTATAATCTAGATAAGTACACATTGCCGATGTATAGCCGATAATGGCAGCCGTGAACTGCATTGAAGTAATTATGACTGCCGGCGTGAACATGCAATTTTATTGTTTCGCAACCTGATCAATATTTTATAAATTAATATTATGATTGCATTGAATTATTGGCTAATCATTATGTGTAATAATTTTACATTTCGTTTAATACTGTTTAATTTACACATGATTAAATCAATCTATTCGGTGACTATGATATATATAATTATAAATGTATCAGGGTTCGAGGATATATATCAATAGATATATATCGGATATATATCAAACAATTATCCAATATATATCATTTTTTTTTTTATAAAATATTGAAAAACAAAATGCGTTTAAAAAATGAGTTAAAACATACTCTCTAACCGTTAAAGCGCTTTGAAATAAAAAAAATTACTATTACCTGATAAGAATGAATAAAAATAGTTTTATATTTTTGAGTTGATTGTTTGATATCGAAGATTTTATGTTTTTTCGTTGATTTTGCCTGATCTAGAAGATGATTTATGTTTTGGTTTCATTTGTCTGATTTTAAGTACCTAAATAAATTAAAAACATTTTAGCTTTTTTTATAATTTTAGTATGTTTTTGTAACACATATGTAAATAGCATTCATAAATAATACAATAAAGTAATAGTATGGCTTTCATACAAATTTGATATATATCAAACTTGATATATATCCGATATTTTGATATTTATAATAAATATTGCATATTTTCGAACCCTGAAATGTATAGGAATAATTTTAATATTCCATTTTACTTTTTATAACGAAAGCTCTTTTCACTAGACTAAATAACCGTAGACACAGGCGATAAACTAATAAAATAAATATATAATTTTAAATTTATTTATTTAGGAACAACTGTCACTTACTTTAAAAATATAGGTGTTTACTTAGTTGAGAAATAATAATAAAGAAAAAAAATCCGAAATTAGGACAATTAGTATCTTGTTGCCTTTGATATCCATAAATAACAATTTATATGTATAACAAGAAAAAAATATACTTACATAAATAATTCAATTATATGCCTACTTGCTTGCCCATAATGGTGCTGGGGTCAGTACACTTAACGCTTGAGAAAACTGTGGTAGTATAAACGCTAACATCAGGCGAGTTGTGGTCAATTGTTACTATGTAACCCTTTTGAAAATTAAAAAAAAAAACTGCAATACGTCTCTTCGTCTGTGGGATAGGATGGAACCATGAAAAATAACGTAAATTGTACATTATCATTAATTTTTAGTAGATTTATGCAGTCTTATGCTATTGTAAGATTTGTATGCGATGCCTACCATTTTTAGAACAGTGCTACACAGGACTTCAACTTTTAAGTCAAAGTATACTTGTATTGTATTTCATGTATTATGTATGAATCTCTTATTTTTTTTGTAAATTGCGTATTTAATGTATTGGAAAAATCTGTAATGTTACTTTGCATAAGTTTTTTGAAAAAAAAAATTGAGAATTGGAACGTTATAGGCCGGTGCAACCCTACTATTATATACCGGTCCTACAGTATAAGTTTGAGGACTATCAACACACATCATACGTGTTACCTACTTACTTCAAACTACTGTATTATTTCAAATTGTTGACCAAATATTTTTGGTGTGTTTTCCATACAAAGAGATTAGCTTTCATACTTTATTACCTTACTGGAGTTGCTCCTAGCTGATGGTTAAACATAAGTACTTTGAATTAAAAATCCTAATGTCTGATGCAGCATGCCGAAATACTTCAACTGTTAATCATACTAATGCCATTTTATATTTTTTTCCAAATTTTTGGCTTAAATTTCCTTACCTATACATGAGTCTCTACGGCAAGGCTCTACGAGAAATGTACCTACGAAATAGCTTATGTACCCTATTGAATATTTTTTAGACTCTATTATAAGCAGATTAAGGCTTAAATTCGTATGTTCGGTCGTAAAAGTAAGGCGATATTGATGGCGACACATCTATTTAAAAAAATCTATCCATTGTTTGTTGGGACAAATAGACTTATAACATTTTAGTTAAAAAAAAAACAAAACTCTATCATTTGATTTACAACTTGTTAAGTAGATAACAGTAACATAAGCTAAGTTATAATAATAAAATTAACACATAATAAAACGGAAAATCAAGACATTATTTTTAAATACAGTATGTTTAAAAAATAATCACCTCAATAAAGTAAGTAATTTGTTACTTACGGCATTTTTTTTGTATTAATGTGTTTTGGCGCAGAGAAAGTATTTGTCAATTATATTTTAGACCACAGTCTGTTCATTTAATTCTTCAACATTTATTATTTTGACAAATTCATAAAGAGAAAATATTTATTTCCTATAATATATTTTTTTATAATTACACACTCCGGTTTCTCTCTACAAACTTTTGCTAAACTAAACCTAAAACCTAGTAGCTTAACCATAGAGAAATTGTCCTCAAAGTTTTCTCCAGTTAAAGAGATAGTACGTTTTAAATATCTAATTAAATGCTAATTTCTTAGTCCGTAGTAACGCATACCAATTGGTTACGTCATAGGCGTCTAAGCCCCCCTCTACCTCCCACCCCTCCCCTTTACTGCTCTCTTTCTTTGCTCCGTTCCTCTTATCAATCACGTCGTATAATACTCTCTATTTAGCGCTGTAACTTCGTAAAATAAATACTGGCGTGTTATAAATCCGAAAAATGAGGTCAACCAAGGTTTGGATAAACGACCTTGTTGAGTACCCAGTCACAAGCAAGGCCGCTAAGAAAAGATTGTATTCAAATAAAAAACAAAACAATGCGACGTCATCATTCGTTCTTATTTCAAACTTCGTTCGAAACGATTGTACTCGTTGAAAAGAAAGTGATACCCGTAAATACAGTATTAAAAACTGATACAAATTATATCCTACAGCCGGTTATCATAAGACTATATCAATTAGTGCGTGCCAGATGCCTCTCAAACCGGTTTCGGTCCTTTTCCAAGCGCATACGTACAATGTTACAATACCAACCTATTTCATTCTTTGAAAAAGTTTTGGACCTACCTGTACAAGGAGGTCGGTTTGCACACACTGACAGATTGTGGCGGGAGGTTGTCGTTATGTACGCGTGTGTCCGCGGGCGCCAATCGGCGGGCACTGGCCGCGCTTAGCGGAGCAGGCGAGTCGCACGAGCCAAACAGCTGATGCAGCTGGCTCGCACACCTGTGCAGTGCAGACGCTGTTTCTTTGACAGTGCAGTAGCTGCTTAGTAAGGTTTCTTGAAATTCAATCTTGTTTTAGGGCAGAGTAGGTACAAAAGGCTTTAGCCGTATAGTTAATATGACTTGAATGGTACTTGTATAAATTCTATGCATAAAAAAAAATTAAAAGCGGAATTCGATAAAAAAGGCTAAATTTTGTAAATTTTAAATTTATTCTACCTTGCTCTACAATTTTCCGACGCTAGTAGACTACCCATATATAGGTATTATATGCATAGATAGATACCTACCTACAATAATGTATTTATTATTATTTATTTATTACCGACTTATCTGAAGTCGACGAAAATAAGAAATACATTTCTGTAGACTTAGGTAGAGTAAGAGCTACTCACGTGTGTTCGAACATTTATATGTACTGAGGAATATAAATAATAAAGAAAATAAATAATAAATTCTTAACATGCGTTTAGTTTTCATAAACAGAGACAAAGGATTTGTATCAGAAGATTATATTATTGAATCTAGCGAAGACACAAAACTAGCGCATAATTCTTTGTAACGGAACATAGTTACGTCCTATACATACTGCGAAGTTACGTACTATGGCACTCACTCTCTCTTTCCCTCGCGTGCAATGCGCGCGCGCAGCGGGAATGAACTCCGTGAGAACGAGCGGATATCACACTGTTGCTGGGTCACTATCATAATCATTTACGTGGCGATCGACATTTTGTAGTTCGGCAAGTGACCGGTCTTAAATTTCATGATTTTATATAAGTTGGATTTCCGTATTTTTTACTTCACTTGAAACGTCGAAAGATATCGTAAAGATAATCGAAAGATTAACTTATAATATTACTTAGGTACGTACTCAACCTCCCGACGCGTATCCTTATAGTACGATGACACGGCTTTTTACAAATAAATATTTTTCTTTTCAAACCAGTCTCGTATCAAAGTGGACATAACAAAAAAAATTGCAAATCAGTCCAGCTGTTTTTGAAATTTAGCGAGACTAACGAAGAGCACTTATTTTTTATATACATATATAGGAGAAGAAGAAGAAAAGAAAGAAAGAAGAGAAGTGAATATGAATAGTAAAAGATAAAGTCGTAAAACAGGACAAATAAAATCCCCAAAAAATAATAATAATAATAATTTTTGTTACTTACTTTTTACGATGGAGTTTTATTGAAAGATAGAGATAGACCTATTTTAAAACTATGATATTTCACAAGACTTGTTACTTCTCTTTTTCTAAATTTAGCATCGGACCAAAGTGTACTAGAAGCCAACTTTTTGGTGCGGTTTCAATGTACTACGGTATAATTCTATTTTTAAATACTTCTATGATCTGGTTCTACTTAATGCTATTCACCATTGTATTGTAACTGCTAGTCTCGTGCAGCGGAAAACGTGACGAAAATAGAAGTAGGCTAGAAATAGCACAATAATAATCTAGACATTTTAATTAAACACCTGTAAATACCGTTGGGAGCTGTCCCCTGCAGGATTCCATGTAGATGGATACCAACACAATGCTAGATATTCTACCATCAAGCAGTTAAGTGTAAGAATTGTTGTGTTAGGATTTGTGGATAGCAAATTACTGGGTAATTTTTTTTTTTTTGGTATTCGGGTCTGACAATCAAAATGTCCTAAAGTAGACTAGCGGTATAGCAATGTTGTATATCTACCATTAGTAGAGTACAGAGTAGCATAAAGCTGTAGACAAGATACGTCACTTGTTAACAAAAGAAACTAAAGATAAAAAAAGATAAAAAGATAAAGATAAAAAAACATTTAATTCTTGTAGGTCTTATAGTACATACAAAGACAGGTACTAAAAACTAATTAAATAAATAATGTTTAAACATTTCCCACAACGCCATCTAGCCCAAAACCGAGCTTGTACTATGGGAACCAGATAACCGAAAGAATACAAAATACAAAATTGTTTATTTCGCACAAAAAAACATAGAGACAAAGTTGTGGTACACTCATTTTTTCCTGTTTTAGTTTTAAAAATACATACATACATCGAATACTTAGAAAATACCCAGACTCAAGACAAACACCGATGTTCTTAACCCTTTTTTGATATTAATGTAATTGCTCTTCTTAAAAGTAAAGCTTTATGTGCATACTACTTCTATAATTTCTAGATTTTAAATATTCTATGAAAGGATAAAGTTTCATCAAATCGGTTCAGCAGTTTTATTTTTAAATCAAAATAACTGAAAAAATATGTAGATATATATCTTAATAAATAAAAATCAAACTCACTTTTAAATACTCGCTACCGGATTTGAAGCTACGACCTCTTTCGATGCACCGCCTACTTATTTACTTAGTGCACTCATTATGAAATTTTTTGCCCGCCTCTTACGTGAGTGTCTGCCGTTGCCGCTGCGACTGGTAGCACTTTCACAAACTACTGTTACATTTTGATACTGCTATGTACCTACACAGTAGTATGTAGTAGGTGTACACCACACTATGTAAAGGTACCTTTATAATATACTTATGATATTTTTTTTTATATTTATTGTTATCTATTTATCCATTATTTTATATTATTCAAGTAGTGTATATAATACACAACAGTTGCCTTATCATATACGATAGGTATGTACACGTAAATGTAAATTTAAAATGTATTAAAATCTATAACTATGTAATATAAATTAATATTAATTAGTCACTATATTTATACTTTTTACATTTACTATCTACTGAAATAATATTAACTAACTTTAAAAATAAAAAATAATAAATACCTAAATGGATTACAATACAATAAATATAAAAAAATAAATGCGTATAAATTATATGTAAACAGAGTTACTGATAGAGTCTCTGAGTGATAGAGTCAAAAAAACACTATTTGACTCTACTAAGTACTTATTAGTAGAGATACTGTTTTTCTCAAAGCTTTTATACATCATACCTCTAATATCAGATTTATATGAGATGTAGCATAATACTTACAGATATTAAATAAATTAACTGTGGTTTTAGTTAGAGTCTAAAGTATTCTAGGATTCAAAAAGTATCTTTAGTAAACTATTTGTACCTATAAATTCTTCTCACGTATTTTATGATTGTTTTCGGGTCAAACGAAAACCTACACCAGTCTAAAATAATATGCTCACTAGCTCGGAGAGTCTACTCTACCATCAAGTTTTGCAAGCACCTGATGAAGCGCAGAAAATTATTTGAAATCGGAAAATATTCTGTCTCGCTCACACTCAAACGCTCGCTGCGACCGTACAATGGCTATGTAATATTGTAATAATTAATGCCGCTGGCTCTTGAGCACAGTCATACTAACTTTGTAATGATGTAGGTACCTATACCTAACCTACCTACCATATTTTTCATGTCTTTTGTTAGCAGATTGTAATGTAAAATATTCCTGTCTAACAATGTTTTTGTGTATTCATTTATCTATCATTCGAACACTAATTTACTGCGCATTATGAACTCTATAAAATACACTTGTTTTATAAGTGTCTTATTTATAAATCCGCAAAATTATGCGCGTTTGTTTTTTTCTCTGAAAAACAGTTTTTACTAGTGATGTGCAGTACCGGTATCGGGAGTTCAGATGACTCGAAAGAGGCATGTCACTCGCGTGTCATTCGAAATTCAAAATTTCGTCCGCGACCGGCCGCCTTCGCGGTCGAGCAAGGTTGGCGCGAATACACGCCGACTCGAGGTCATTGTACACCGAGATTTGGTGTCCTAAATACCTAATACCGATGTATAGTTCGTTCGTTGGATTTAAATCACTCGTAATTGTATTGACTCGATCATTTTCATGATGACGCTATGTGTGTGTAAAATGCATTAGCAGTTAGCTTAGCACTTCGTAGAATCGAATAATTATCTTTGATAATATGTGGTTATTTTGGCGTATTCCCAGAAGGTCCACGACCCCATTGTTATCAAAAAAACTAGGTTCATACTTCGACTACCAACGCGTCCATGGCATTTTAAAATAAATAATATTTCCTTTTCCAAGGGGTCCATGATTTTGATTTGTACAGTTAGCAATAAAGTCTTCGATATGATAGGACGAATATTATTTCTTCATGAAATAAAAGACAATGAATAGATAAATCAGGACTATATCTTAGATCACAAAATTAATAAATAATTTTTATCATCAGCCAGAGTCGATAAGTCAATTCATGCCCCTGTAATGTGGTGATTGCGACTTTACTGGAGGCTTCTATGGAGTTTTGGAGGCAACACGAAAAGTCAAGTTTTACAGCATTACACTATTCACCAACACTCATACACGTTCACGAGCACATAATGGATAAAAAACCAACGTTTTAAACTTATACACGCAAAGTAATACAAGTTTTGTAAAATAATTTAATGCCGCGAATGCGACATTTTCACGTTCCCGCCAAAACTTCCTTATAGAATGTTGAATAAATCAATCTTAAAAAGACATTTAATCATTAAAAATCACCACCAATCTGAAAGTATATCCTTTTAATTATTGGTGCTTTGACAAAGAACATAAATACCTATCCCAAGCTTCTATTTAGACTCTATGTTTAAACCTATTTTGGCTTTGAAGTTTTTAATCTATTTTAGCTAAATCTCCTTTTTTTTCATCCACTTACTAAGTAGACAAGTAATTAAATAAATAGGTATGTAAGTACCTACCTACCCAATTATTCCGGCAGGTTGTATCAATTTCCGTCCCAAATTCCCTGAATACGTTTCATATTTTGTAATTGGTCTATGCTGTTTGATCTTAAATCATCTCTATAAGAAATTTTAAGTTAAGTAAATAAAATTCAATTATAAGGTTGTTTAGACCTTTAAACTTTTCCAAAGCAAATTATCCTGTAACCACGTAACTTATAGAATAATACCTAGGTATTCTCGTGTAAGTACCGATTTAAAAAAATGAATATTGTTCAACGGGATTAAACCAAATAGACTGATTATTCATACATTGGAATGACCAGTCATCAAATTGGTTCAAGGGAATAAATCCCGGGTGATGTCACCGATGATTCACTTTGTTGTAACTTACGATACCATAACTTTTGACTCTTTGTTAGAATTTAATAGTGTTAAGGCCAAGAATCCTGCGTGCAGTTATCTCGCTTGCACTTTTGTTTTTTTTTTGAAGATATAATGAAGTGTTTAACAGAAGCGAATACTTTAATCATTTTTAATTTAGATATCATTTAATGTAGATTTAATATTTTATTTGGACCTCATCAATCAAAAACACAATCTTATTACTAGTTTTTTTTTATTATTAAATTTTAAGATATTTTTATTATAATTATAAAGAATTCTCTTTGATCCAGGTAAGTATTAAGCAGAATGGCAAACCCAGCCTTGAGCTAGACATCTTAAACCAGACTAGGCTTCATTCGCAAAGCAAGGCCACAGATTAAACAGTAAAGTTACATAAAGCTGTTGGTAGCAATATCGTCTGATCTCTGTATGACCTACTCACGGATGTCTGTGAAATTCTCGATAATTCGTCTAAATGGGTAACAAAAATTCGAGATTGAATTCTAAACTAATGAATTTGTTTTTTTTTTCAGTTCTTTTGGTTGTACTCTATCTTTTTACTGTTAGTTGCAGAATTTAGTTCACGTTGCACAAAATTGCAGTGTTCCAATAATTTACTGCAAATATATTTAAGTCCTTTATACTATTAAAATTATTTAGTTTAGTAACGTAAAATAAAGGTATATTAGTAAACGTATTCAAAATATCTTACGGATGTGAAACGGTAGGTACGGTCAGCATCAAAAGTCGATGACCACATTCAGATTTTCAATATCGCTATACACCATTATTCATATCAATAAATTATATAAATATATTTAGTAATAAATCTCGTTTCTAATTTCGGCGAGTCCACACCTCCTGATGATGCCTCGTGTAGAGGCGAAACACGTGTCGTATCTTTAAACTTTGGTTTTCTGTTCTTTGACTCTTTGGTTTAGTTGAACTAAAGTTAAGTTAATTAAAACCTTTGTTTAGAAATTAAGCGGATTTATTACTAAATATATTTATATAATTTATTGATATTTATGGATTTCCGCAAAGTAACGCCTGAATCAATCAATTGCCATTATTAATTTTTGACAATGTGGTGTACAGTTAATTTTAAACTTTAATAATGTCCATTCAATACTAGCGCTTGTCATGTTGAGCGATTTAGGTATAATAAATGAGGTAAAGTGATTTTGAAAATCTGAATGTGGTCATCGACTTTTGATGCTGACTACGCCAAACAATCGATTTATTATTTAAGTTTGTTTTCATTTGATCACATCTCTAGCGTGTTTACTGTTCACTGTCTGACTTTCTATTATCAGAGCAACTTTCGGGTTATTCATGTTCTATAGTCAAATAAAATATAGCTCTACAGAAGGACCAATTATGTAGTTATAGACAAAATAAACTTTCTACTGACTATGAACCCCAATAGAATCGAATTCGGTTATGAATATTGAACATCCACAGCAACGATATTTTATTTTGGTAAGTACTAAATATAAATAGGCACTCATCTTAATATTAAATGATTTAAGAGAATAACAAAAAATACAACATAAGCTAACTATAATTTACGATCCCTTTCTGAGTCGATATGTGTGCTACGACCCTTCTTCTTATCGAGTCACTAGTTCTATCGAATGAGTGTAGTGAAAGGATTTCAAGTGCGCCTCGAAGAGGCTCCTTTCATGCACTTGACACATGTTTTCGATCTTTTTAGGTTCTTTGACATGCCTATTTCCTCACGATGTTTTCCTTTGTTTGCACGTGTTTTAGTGCACACATAGGTTTATTTTTATTGAACAAGAAAATTCAATGGTGTACGACTGGGTTCGAACCCACGACCTTCGGATCGAAAGTCGAGAACACGGCTTTTTTTACCCGACTGCCAAGGAAGAATTTTTTAAAATTAATTATATACCTACATATATATACAGTAATTAATACTCTTTAACAGTGTGAGATAGCAGCGCGTGGGATTCTGGGCCTTAACGAGAGAACGCCTTACTCCTCTCACTACATGTTTACGTATAAAAACTTCCCTACAATTAATTAACGCGACGATTATTATCATGACTGTTTCTTGTTTTTTCAAAGCGATTTTAACCATTTCCAGTCCTATATCGAGCTATCTACATCTGCTACCGTTCGTGTTTTCCCTCCATCTATCAGCGATCCACCCCGCCCTGTTTGTACTTGATAAATCGATCAGATACACTATTACTTATGTTATTTCATAAACAAAGTGGTATTTAATTGTATTGTAGAGCCTGCTTATCTATAAATATGTTAAACGGGTAGACATACAATCAAATATTTATGTTATTTCAACTTCCAACGATGGTTGGTATACAAAGCAACATAATTATATTTTTTTTTTTGATATGAAGTTAACAAAACAAAAATCTATCATAGATTGATAATAATAATAAGTAAATAAAAAATATTTTTGGGCATTCCACACAACGCCATCTAGCCCCAAACTAAGCAGAGCTTGTACTATCGGAACCAGATGGCTGATAGAATACTGAAATACTTTTTTTTTGTAAATATAGAAAACATGAACCGATGTTCATCACACAAATGTTTGTTCTGAAGCAGGAATCGAACCCGCGACACCGGGCGTCGCAATCCAATAATTTTTAAGAATTGCCATTCGACCATTCGTGTCGTCACAAGATTGCTTTTTAAATATCTACGATTCTACTATAAAAAATGGGACACGTTGACAAAGGAAGCACGTTCCTCGGGATAAGGTTATACTTACCCTAAATTCACAAAATTAACCTGAAAACATTCTACAAATTTATATTGATGTATATTTTAGACGCATTTACAAACGGAAAAAAGTTAAACTGTCGTAAATACGGAGTTTAAACCACGCCCGAAGCCTCTGCGGGGCCATTCATTATTCCACAGATACAAAATTTTGCAGTTAAAATACAACCATTGTCACTTAAAACCTGGTGATAAAAAAATTGAAAAGTCACTCCTCTTTTGCAAATCAACTAGAGTTACGAATATTTGGTCAAAAGTAACTGAGCTGGTACAATTTCTTTGATATTTAGTTTCAAAGAGGACACGAAATAGAGATTTGAACTCTGAGCTTAGGATATAAGGTTGAAACTTCAGTGGAGGCAGTTGATTATGCCAGCCCGTGTGGTCTACGCTTAGTCGAGTAGCTGTCTCGTGTTTGGAGTTGAAATGTTATAAGCTGTTTGTATTTATACGTTTATTCATGAAAGCTACTTCGACTAACCTAATTAGAATACTGTAACTAATTTTAAAATAATCGTAACATTTATTATTAAGGTCAAATTAAACTTTATCTCCATTTTGCACACAAAATTGCGATGAAAAGGACATTGAAGGTGAAAAATGAGGTTATAATTAAAAGGGATTGAAATCCTGGAACATCGCGAAAGAGGAGTAAAAAGATGTCATGGTACAGTGATATGAGTTCAAAGAAAGCGATATTGTAGTGATGTACCGCAATATTCGTTTGTGTTCAGTCGCATTGTTGCCAACTGTAGCGGTTTTCGTATAATATTTTGAGTTTTTTTATCCTAATATCATGTATGTCATAACATTTAAAGATTAAAGCGAACTAATAATGATAAATAAATTTATGATCCTTATAAAAATTATGATAAGTAGACCAGTCTCATAATTTATTATTCGTAAGTAAATACTTACTATTTTAATTTACCATTCAATTACCATCTAATTTGTACTACCTTTGAAGACGCTTCCTATTATATCGCTAAATATCAAGGTAGTACGAAGATTAGCTTCTAATTTTTGTAAAAAACTGCCTTAGTGTAGGCAGAATACGGCAAAGATGGCAACACCTCGCGGCCCCGTTTCGAAGGGAGGAGCGGGAGGCGCGCGGGGCGGGGCAGCGCTAAACGGGAAGCGCGCCTCCAATTTACATTTATGAAGTCCCGTAACGGATTCCGGGATGTTTACTTTCGATAATTAAAAACGTCTCAGGTGTGGTTTCACCCTTATGGTGCTTCGGATTTGATTGTGGACGCGAAAATTATAAATATTAAGCTATGGATCTAGACAAAGGATCTAAATCTAAAAAGGTTTTAGAACTAAGCATGCGTATTTTTAATCCCAAAATTATTTACCTCGCAATATTGTTTTTATTATAACTCATAGAGCAAACTGTGCAAACTACTTTCTTGTTAGACAAAAGTTATTATGTAAAGTTTATAAGAGATATTTATGAATATTTATTATTATTATTATTGGTTTTCACCCAAAGCAATATTATAGGGTATTATTGTAAACTTGTCCCGTGTACCCAACTCTTTACGTGTAATCGACGTTGAATTAGAATATGTAAAAAAGATATCTCGTAGAGGAAGCTAAGACGGAGTTTTTTATGCGAAAACTAATTCAAACATCACTTTGAGGTTTGTAAAGCTGCTTCGTAGTTATTTTCTAGACGAGTTTTATTTTTTACCCCTAATATTTTAGCCAGCAGACCATAGTTCACCCCCAAAATTTAACGGGTTAAATAAGTAACCTATTTATTTTCCGTATCTTGACAAATTACTATGGTTTTATTTTTCCCCCCAATATTTTAGCTGCTGATCGTAATTCGCCCCCATACAACAGGGTATAATAAAGTAGCCTACTAGTTTTTCCAGATCTTGACTAATAAGTAGGTAACTGCCGAATTTCGGATTTTGGTTCAGTATTTGCGTGATGCAGAATGAGCAACTATCGATCAATCCTTACAACTTTCACCTTTTTATTATTACCACGTTTTTAAGTCACTTTCTTGTTTGTCTGTTTGAGGTTCCGGGTGAATCTTGCAACTCAAATTTCGAGCTCACAACCCGATGACTATGCAGTCTAAAAACCATTTATTAGCATCCAATGCCGACTAAGGTCGGCAAGCAATTTAGAGGTAAGCATAAAAAAAAAATCCGCTTTAACAGGAGGCATCCCCTGTAGGATATCGTCTAGATGTGTACCAACACAGTGCCAGTTGTTCTGTCGTAAAGCAGTAAAGTGTCAGTATTACTGTGTTCCGGTTTGAAGGGCAAGTATCTAGTGGAATTCCTTGGCTTTTGAGATTGACCATCAAAATGTCTCAAAGTAGTCGAGCGCTATAACAGTGCTGAACTGGCCTATGTGAATCAAAATCCCGTGCAGCACTGATCTGAACATTAGCAGGCATGATCTCTGAACAGGAGAGCGCCTAGCTCGGCTTGTCACTGAATTACTTATAATAATAATACATATAAAACAAAATTTGCATTAAAGCATTAAAAGATGGTTTTTAGATTTTAATCTACATTTCTTGTAACCCTACTACGAGTAACTACTAACGAAATGCTAAGTAATTGTTTAGTGTAGAGTGACGTATAGCATTCCCGTTTCACCACATAACCGGTACTTCAAGGAGGATACTTAAAGGTGATAAAGCGAAATCATGTGTAGGGTAAAAGTGTCCGTTGTGGTCTGTTTGGCGCGTTCGTTTGATTCAGTATAGGATCGTTACCGCACTGGTGAAAGCGCATCATTCTGCTTGGATAGATACTCTGTGCACACGCTTTGATACTGACCTCGACTGGCTACTCATTAAAGAAGTGAAATGCCGTGGTGGTTTTTTTGTAAGAATAGCCTGGAAACGTGTTTTATTTTTCAGAGATCAAGTCGAAGACAGGGCGTGCAAGCAATGTGCATAGCATGGCATAATGAGCCTATAATGTTCCCACTGCTGGGACTCAGGCCTTTTCCGGCTAGGAGAGCGAATGGGTCTTAATCGCGGATCTAATGCGGATTGGTGGATAGCACATGCCGAAGAATTTTTTTTTCTGTCCTTTGACATGCCCGTTTCCTCGCGATGTTTTCCTTCACCGTTGTGAGAACGTGGGATACATACATAGATTTTTTCGACTAAAAAAACCATTTAGGCATGACTGCCTTCGGGATTCGAACCCGTTACCCTCAGATTTCAAGGCAAGGGCCTTATCCACTCGGCCACCAAGTACTCACCGAGCAATGTGTATGTCCAGAAACTATGGATAGGCTGATGATGAAAATAGAACCATTTTTAAAAAGTGGTACATAACTAGGCAATGGAGACGCATTGTTACAAGATTTTATTACAAAATAATATGTATGTATAGTTATTGAATAATTTTATTTTTACTATACAATACATGTAGATGGTGGACGAGTGAGTTTTTCTTATGTTTGTAATTTTTCTTCCACACCTTTCGGTTCAGGGCGTCTATGGTCCAGCTTGGTAGGTGAGCGTCAATTTCGTCGCGCCATCTCCTTCTGGGCCTTCCACGTCATCTATTTACCTTTGGTGTCCACTCTGTGGTCGTTTTTGCCAATAGGTCGTCGAACATACGACTGAAATGTTTGTAATAAAAAAATATTTTCTTTGACATTACTCTTCCTTTAGTTATAAAGACGCATGTATTTTAAGTCTCCACGTCCAGTAGTTCGTTGTCTGTCAGCCAGTTAGTCAGAACTAAGCTCTTTATATATGTATAAATTGATGGTGTTGTACACATGGTTCTACATAGGATACGAGTTGGACGGTTGGACTCAAACCTACAAGACTTGGCGCGTGGTTGGACTACTGATTAGAAGGAAGTGTCAATTTTGACCGACATACTGTACGAGTAGCTTCGCATGGTGAGATTATTTACTAACAACTTATGTATTTAATTGTTGTAGTAAATTGTACATTATGAACTAGTGGACTGGACTTAAGGGGAATCTTTAAGGCAAATTTCCATACAAAATGTTTTGGACAAATACTCGAAAAGTACGCCGTATATAGTAATTTCTTTAAAACATTTGTAAGGTTTCATACTTTAATTTAGATTTTATACGGTTTTTTTTAATTAGTAGTGTTAATTTTAAAACACGTATACAATTACATTGCGAAATAACAAAAAAAACCTTTCTTATTACGGGTTTAAACTTCTTGACGAACGTGCTTTCAAAATTTCAAGTCTCTACGTCCAGTGGTTTGGCCAGTGCCTTGTCCGTCAATCAGTAATTTAAATTGATCGAATACTTTTTCATTAGGTTTGCCCATAGTAGGTATTTATTATAAATATATACCGATACCGAATTTCAGCTCTATCGGTTTATTAGTTTCCAAAGCACTGAAAGTAGAGACTTGAAATTGCTAGGGTATTGATTATCAAGAAGTGTAAGAGCGTACTAAGAGAGTATCAACTGAACGTAGCGCCGAACTGAACGTAGTCTTAAATTTTCGAGGGTATTTTGGTCTAGAAATGTGAGCGCTTCATAAGTACTAGTTAACTCACAACGTAAACGAAGTAAGTGTCGGCTAGTTTTTAATAAGACAAGGCTTTTAGAACTGGTAATAAGGGGGTTGGTAGACATTTATCATTGAGGGTGACAGACGCAATGCGTAGGCTATGCGATTTATGAGCTAGACGGGACCGGGGTTCAGAGGAGACCACTCTTCGGGTCTGACGTGTTTCAGCTTATTGGGATAAAGGAGGCAAGTGTATATCTAACGTTTATCTCACACTCATGGTGATGCAGAAGTTCGATTCGAAACATGTCGAACCCATAGAAGTATAAAAGTATAGAATCACAATATAGTCGGTTGATAGAGCGAGATAGAGAAAAGTGTGTCCAAGCTATCGTTGGTGCTTGGTTCTTGGATTCCTGCAAACCTATTTTTGAAGAACTTCAGATATTGCCCTTGCCCTCTATTATATCAAGCAACTTTGTATATTTGTTCGAAAAAATCCAGATTAGTTCAAAAAACATTGTGATGTAGTGTCCAGGAGCGCAATAACTCGAAATGAAATGAAATATTGTTTATTTCAAATCGAATCAAATCAAATCAAATTATTTATCAAATGATTATGTAATACAAATTATACACTAATTAATAATTTGCTAGAACATATGTGTTTACAAATAAGGTCTTAAATACATTGAGTCCATTTTATGTCCTGCCGTAATAGGCACTAAGTAAGTATATACTAAAACAAAAAAAATCTAATCTACTATGAGTTCAAGTATTCATCTATCGTATAGAAACATTTGTAGATATCCATATGAACTATATTTATCCTTATGGGATCTATATTAGCTAATTTCTACTTAGTACATTTTGGTCAGATGCTAAATTCGTAACAGAGAAGAAAAATCGCTCTGGTAAAATATTAATATAGTTAGGTAATAATTAATTTCAAAATGGAGATGTTATATTTTGTCCTGTTTTCCGCTCCCATTTTGGTTTATGAAGGTAATCAAAGCCTTCTTAGATCCAATTTCCGAAATCATGTTTAGTTCTCGCTTACAGTTGTAGGTTTTTTTATTAATTTATCAATATAAACAAATAATAAAAAATTGGTTGCTTATGTTAACACTAATAAACCACTTAGGTTTGTGTAAGTGCTATGAGCTGAAATTTTTTGCGTTACCTCGATAAGTAGGTAGGTACTTAGTACCTAACTAAGTACGTGAGCATAAAAGGTAGGCACACTGGAGTAATGGTAAGTCCTCTACACCTGACTTCATGTGTAAGATATTATAACGTTACTAAGAAAATATTTTTAATTTTATATCATCGTTGCTAGCGAGAAATAAGTAATTACATGACCATAACTTACGAAATCCACTGTATACTGATTCCACTGTAAGGTAAAACAGATTTGGTATTTTCTAACACACGAAGTCTTGACAAAGCGACACGGCTACATGCATCATTGGCTGCACGCCAGGATTATAGCCAGACGACCAGCACTCGATTACGCCATCTATTAAGGCAGACTGCGCATTATTTTCCGGAATTTGGAAATATTTTGAACTTACGAGGTGACAAATCGAAAAATAGTCCAGTTACGAAAAACATGAAAATTGAGACTGACCCATTGTCTGTGTTCTTTTTCCTTATAAACTGTCTACGGAAGCCGAAAATACGTATCACTAACATTTTAAAGGCAAAAGTTTGTAAGGATTATAATATTTATTAAAATAAATATTTGGACATTTAACACGACGCCATCTAGCCCCAATCGAGCTTGTAAGATGGATAGATGGATGTAAGCTCCTCAATCACTCACTCTACTCACTCACACACACACACACACATACCCACACACACACACACACACACAGAATTGATAACTTCCTTTTTTGAAGTCGGTTGAAAAATGAACCATTCCTTTTACAACTTAACGCCTAATAAGGGAGAGGTTTGTAATCGCCCCTTCTGGGGGGTGAAAGGGGGATCCAAGCGCATTTTCATCCCGCCCGTAAATTATAAATCTATTGAAAATGTAAATATTCATAATAAGTGACAAGAGAAAGTAATAGATGGGTATCTAGATAGTATAGTACATTCAAAACATTTTGGTAGCTTAGAGAAATAAGACAATTTTTTTGAGTTTATGGCAATATTTTAATGCGTAATCTCAATGCGTAATCAACGCAGGAAAATAAGAATTATTCCCATTTTTCCCCCTGCTCTGTGCCCTGCTCTGTCCCCCTAAGGTTTGATCTGTCCTCCCTTTTGCAACGGGGGGACAGATGAAACTTTTTAAACCTAAAGTGTTAAGTTCAAAAATTTTTTTTTTAGTTGAAAATGTAAAGTAAATTAAAAAAAAGTACATAAAAGTTCTGTGTAGCACTGTTCTGTTCTTGATAATTCTGATCTTCAGGATCTTTTTAAGTTTTTTGATAATTCAAATCTTGCCAACATGAAAGGGTTAGTTTGTACTAGTTTGCATAAAAAAATAGTTCATCAAAAAGTTATTATGAAGAAAGAGATATGAATTTTTATTTTGCACGAAACACTAGGTTAAGTAGGTGAGCTCCAATATTGCCAATTTTGATTTACTTTATTAAGAATAGTAAGAATTAAAAAGAAAGAACAAATAAGAATGACATGAGTTTTGTACAACTGTTTGCTTGTAAACTAGATATAATCTCAGAGAAACCGGTGGTTGCGGAGAAAATGCTAATTAAATCTAGTTTAAGCTGTTAGCCTTGCTGAAGGACCTAGGTTTTAAATAACTGGCCGGTTTTTTCAAACGGACTTTATGATTTTAAGGAAATGTCTTTCTTATATTAGTTTTTGATTTTTGTAAATTATTAGGTTAAGTATGTTTATTATTATTTATCAATTTAAGTAAGTACACTCTTACATTTATCTACATATTTATATAATATAAACTATAATGTTAAATTATAAAAAACAGTTTTTGACATTTGAAGATCTTTTAGCGAGTAGAGAGACTAACCTTTTTGTTTTAGGGCTAGTTTTTACTGGAATAAGGGAGTAAAAAGTTTTGAAAAAAAAAAGGATGAATATATAATTTGACTCTATTTAATTATCCTTATTAAGTTATGTTGTTATTATTTTACATATTTTTGGTAAGATTCATAATTTGCAGTACCTAATCAGACAAAAATGTGTTTTTAGTAATTACCTACCTATAAATTTAGTCTTAAAAAAGCAGGTTCTTACAGAAATGTTTATATTGAACCCAACTTTTTCTGAGGTTCTATGTTCAAATAAAAGCCGGTTCAAACAGCTGCGCGGCCTGATGAAATGCGGTCTTTGGATGCACCAGCCGTCTGCGAAGCGTGTTTAGCCGCATACACTTTTTATACCAACTGCTAAATACTCCCGATTTATCGCAAACCTTAGCCGTTGGTAAATTAACTACACAAATATTGTCTGAAAGTCATTGAAATTTTGAAATTAATCATTGTTGTAATGATTCCTTCTATATGTTATTGTGTTTGTAATAAAGCCATTCATTCATTCACTCATATATTTTTTTAAATAAACTTTCAACATAATTGATTGATTCAGGCGTTACTTTGCGGAAATCCATAAATATATAAAATATATAATTTGTTGAAACTTTCAACGGTCTAGGTCGTGAAATTAGTAACAACACATCAAAATCAAGTTTTTAATTTTTGAAACGTTAGGTACATAATCGTAATAATAATAATACGAACAAGATCGCGGAGAGTGGAAGAAAGGGGAGAGGCCTTTGCCCAGCAGTGGGAAACTATACGCTAAAAATAATAATAAATAAATAAAATAGATATATAATCGATCTGTTTAAATTAAGTGAGTGTCGATTGATAATAAATGTAACAAAAATCACATAGCTACAGTGTTTCAGTTGTAGTTGGTCCCTAACCTTAATTTAGCCACTTTTCGCATCAAGACATTCTAAACAAAATACTGTTTATTTTTTTTAAATTCTCACCCAGTCATCCCTAAACATCTTATTCAATTCATAAAGCATTTCTTATTCTTAAGAGAGAATGAAGTTAATTTACGGCCGAACAACTTCAATCTCTCCGTATTTAATACTGACTTTACATCAATCTTGGTTTTTCAGTTCGTCGAAAAAGTTCTGGTAAGCGTCGTCGGTAAAGTCAAAAAGTTTACAAAATGTTATAGGAATAACTGAAAAAGCGTTAAAACACGGATAATTATTGGCTTATTACATAACCTCAACGTTAGAGGGTGGTAAATGTGGAAATGTTAATATAATTTTGTAAGGAAATTATCAGATTATCAATAAAAAAATCTTCCTCTTGATAAAATAATAAATTACACGAATAAAACAATATTAAGCAAAAGACTGGCTTAAATTTGCCAACTCATCCGAAGTGGACATAATTGTGTTGGATGGGTCGACGAACTAGTCAAAGTCTAATGAGTTTATCTTCCATCTATCCATCCATGGTAAAATAAAAATCAGTCCTAAATGACTGACAGACAACGCACAGACCTAGTCACTGAACGTAGATACATGAAATTTCGAAGGCATGTTCGTGAAGAAGTGAAAGCACGCACTTATAAAGAAATTTCATAACTTTGTTAATTCACAACGCGAATGAAGTTGCAGGTGTCATCTAGTGGTAAAATAATATTATTCTGTAACGTCTTTCATTTTGTACTTACCTAAAGCGTCGATGACACAAGGCTTTTTTACACGCTACAAGCCGGCGAGTTGCTTGCGAGCCCTTGTAGCTTGTAAAGTCGCCCAGTGTAATCGGCTTTTTTACAATCTGCTTGTTGACAATCCTTCCCGAAAACTAACTCGCTTGTATGTAGCGTGTAAGCTAGCCGTGTGTCATCGACGATTAGTGAAAGGTTTAAACCTACACTGGTCTAAACTTACCCGAGAGCAAAACCCGTAGAGACGGCAGACAGACTCTACCGACCGACGAGACAACCTTCACCCAAAAACTAATCTCTCGTCACGCCCGTCACACCACCCGCTGTAAAACAACTCAGTCGACGATATCTCGAGTTTCGTGTAGAAAACGGATTGATATTAAGATAATTACCTGACTGGCCGAAACGTCCTTTGTCGGTCGCGACCGAGTTCATTGATTCCCGTTCTGCGCCCCTTTGCTCCTATACCCACGAGCCAAGCTAGACAGACCCCCTGACTCCATCCAACCTACACTTCAGCCCGAACATTTTATAAGTAAACAGACGGGCAGGGTAGCTCTACTTAAATGGTAGAGCGCTGCCAACATGTGTTTGTGGCATTGGCCTCTATGCCGTGCCATTCAAATTTGAACTCTGAAAATACGCAATGCGGGCGCTTTTTCTCAGCGATTCGTCTGGAAATTTTTAGAAATTACTTTTTGCGTAAATAATCTTCTTAGGGTTAATTACATGTTACTTTAATTATTGGTGTTATGAAGGGATTTTAATGTAATGATCTGTTCTTCTTCGATTTGCCATAATCAGTACCTAAATACTCGTAGTGCGCGCGTGTTGAATACGAAGTCGCTGTGTTGTGAGGTTGTGAGCTCACACACGATTAGCTATTATTAAATTTAGGTCATATTATTATATGTGAAGCTCGGTCAAAGCGTCTTCGGTCGTCGTATTACTTATCTACTTAGTTCGAAATAGCTTATCACTTACTTTGTACACAACTATGAACCACACGCATCTTGCACACTGGTTTGCTATTACCTTAGTACCGTTATAATGCTATAGTTCTAACGTATTGATAAATTCCTTAGTTATAATAAAAAAACATATCATTTCTATGGGTTTCAAAACGTTTTGAGACAATGAATTGTAGTAATATATAATTACTGCCATTATGTTATAGATTTTTATGAGTATGAACTATTTTGAAGTAGAAGTTTTCTAATATGTGATGTTTCTTACGGGATTGGGAAAACGGTTTTCGCTTTTTTTATAGGCAAGGGCGCGCTGTAAACGACTCTCTTTTTTGGTTTCTATTCTATATATAATATTATATGTAATAGTAGCATACGTAGCAACAAACATACAAAGAACTTTTTAACTAGGTATATAACTTAAATAAATTAAGAAGTCAATCTGGATGATGTTGAGTTTTTAAATTTATGAGCAACTGTTAGTCACCGGAATCCCAAATTCCAGTTTATTTGATGAATAATGAAAGACTACGACTGATTGCGATGATTCATTGTATTTTACACTGAGGATCTCTAAAGGTAAGACGTCAGTAGAGCGCATTTTTATTCTAAGACAATGGCTTTTTAACACCTAATTCATTTTGTATATTGAAATTTACACATAAAAAGCCAATTTTGAAATATGTTACCGTAAGTTTAACGTAAGTATTACTTTGACTAACCTGTAAGTAATACTACACTAACCTTAGTGTATTGAGTGACTGGTGACTATAAACACCACTAAAAAGTTACAGAGAAGCAAAATACGCAATTTTGTTCACTCCAACTAATTTTTCAGTTATTTTGATTTCAAAACCAAAGTACCTAACTGATTTTCATGAAATTTCAATTGGGCCAATCCGGAAGTACAAATATCCTTTCAAATAAAAGATTTTTACGAATCAGTTTACAAACAACAAAGTTCTGAGGTAACAAACATTAAAAATAAAAACATTCAACCGAATTGATTACCTCCTCTTTTTTTGGAGTCGGTTAACAAGGTTATCTGTTTATTCAAAATTAAACTTATCATCAATTGCTTCGAGAATCTAGCAAAAGGAGACGTCAAACGTCAGAATCTGCAAACATACTGCCATTTTTTACGAAGGACGAGGTAAACACGCTAAGTCAAGTCATGCCCCTGTAAAGTATAACGACTCTGACTTATGACAAAATAATCTCTCCAATTACTTGACACTGGCTATATACCTTTGATGTGAAGCCAAAACTGAAGAACTTAGGTTCTTCGAAAGAAAAAAAAAAAAAAAAAAATGTAAACACGCATTGCACACACGCCTAACAAAATCTTATTCATGTACGCACACTATAATAATCTCGCACACCATCTTAAAATATGCACACAGTTATCTAATACAGCGTATATAGTTTTATTTAACGCGAATGGCCAAGAAGGTTATATGACCAACAGAGGGGTACGCCTTGCATTAACATCCTCTGGCTAGATTCTCGAAGTCAATTGCACTAAAATTTAACAATAAAACTCCTTATTAATTGAAAATTTTAAATGGAGGATGTGGCACAGACATTCGGTTATTTATAATAGAATTCTCCTTTTTATTTACTTTACTTCGACTTGACACCGGACGCTACCTGCCTAACAAAGGTTTTTTAGCTATATTGTGTCGGTGTTTCGGTTAGTTTGATTCACTCGTCATAAATGAATCATTGCAGACACACCATTGTTATTGAATTTGGTGTTGCTAGTTTAAAACTTAGGCAATTTTAGTAACCATCACTGTTTTATGAAAGCTTTATGATCCTACTGGTACCTGCACTTCGTTTGCGTTGTGAAATATATATAATACGCTCCCAGAGATTTCAGTTTCGAAATTCCTTTCTTAGTACGCGCGGTTCGGCGTTCGGTCACTAAAACGGTTGTAGAAGGTTGTAGAAGGTCAAAAAGTACGCCGTATTATAGTAATTTCTTCACACTATTCGTTTCGTCCATGTTTTTTCATTTCGTCAATAAAAAAAGTGAAAGGTTTCATATTTTAATTTAGATTTTATATTATGTGTTTTTAAGTTAGTAGGGTTAATTTTAAAACACGTATAAAATCTATATTAAAGTATGAAACCTTTCACTTTTTTTGTTGACGAAATCAAAAAACATGGACGAAAGGAATAGTGCGAAGAAATTAATACGGCGTACTTTTTGAGTATTTGTCCGAAACATTTTGTATGGTATTCGGATTTGAGGATTCCCCTTAAACTTGATTATTTAAATATATTGATGTTTGACAAGTATTGTTGCCACTGATATTAGGACTCAAGCCTACTCTAGGAGAGCAAATTAGTCTTAATCCACCTCAAGGACCAAATGCAGATTGGCGGATGTCACATGCCATAGAATATTTTTTTCTGTTTTTTATTTTGTTTTTTCTTTAACGTTCTTTTGTATCAACCTTTCTTCCATGAACCTTTTTTAATGTATACATGCGACGAGACATGCTAAGCGCTTTTCTAATGGTAAGAGATCACGCTTGCTCATGACCAGAACAGTGCTACACAGGACTTTGATTCACATAGGCCTGTGCAACACTAGCCTAGTAATTTCACACTTATGCCTACTTGCACCAAACTGTCAAAGCTCCTAAGCAATTACTTTTCTTGATTGCTTGCCAGTTCTTAACGGTCCAAATTCAGACCGTTAAGAACTGTCAAACGAGTTAAGTAATTGCTTAGAAACTTTGATAGTTTGGTGCAAATCGGCATTAGCCTATTAAATGAATTGGCTATAATTGAACTACGTAGTTATTAACTATTTAATAAATTTGGGTTTCCGACCACTGCTTACCAAAATACTAATATGAACTAAACCTTAACGTACCTAATTTGATACATTTAGGCAATTTATTTCGAACCTTTCTATTATTGCTGACTACAATTTAGTTAAAGCACGTTAGACTTTGAAAATTAGATTTTATATAGGAAATCAGAAAGCACACTATGATCATAAGTAGGTGTTAAAAACACAGATAATTACCCCAGTAAGTACAGTAAATTTTAAATGATATTCATGCCTGCTTGCACCAAACTGTCAAAGCTTCTAAGTAATTACTTTTCTTGCTTGCCAGTTCTTGACAGTCCAGATTCTGACCGTTAAGAACTGCCACGCGAGTAAAGTAATTGCTTAGGATCTTTTAAAGTTTGGTGCAAGTTGGCATCAGACTCACACTGATAAAACTTAACTTAGAAATTAATAACATAATACCTAACAATCTTCATAAAATATTAGTAAAATAATATAATATTAGTAAATGTATCACTTACATAAACTAGATTGCCCTACTCTACTTGACTCTATACGGCTCTTCAATTCCGTTTTAAATTCAGCTGATACCCATTTTACGGCGAGTGGCGCCATCTAGTAGTAAATGCATCGCAACTGTGATAATTAGTAGGTAGTAATGCGTATATACTTGGATAATTACTACTCGTAAAAAGTATTTAGTTTCTTTTAAAAAAAACAAAGTAAAAGAATAAAAAAAAAACTCGTCGTTTGTATAGTACAACTAAGATGCTTGTTGTAGCAAAATTTGATTTCATAACAATTATTTAATAATTCACTGCTTGTAAACATTGCATGATACTATTTTACTTCACTGTGGGCAACTCTGCATTTTCAAAAATATTTCTTCACAACGTAGGCATCGTGTAAAATAACTGTCGAAAATGTAATAACTCTACTATCTTCGATCCGCGACTCTACCCAAAAGAACTAATTAATTTTTGAATCTAAGTCAAATTTGCGTTTAAAATTATTAGTACTTATGTTTTTTTTTTTAGATGTCTGAGATATATAAAATGGACTAATATTAACGGACAGACATAGAAGGACACTTGAGGGAGACCATAAGTGCTACAATTTTCTATTAACTCTTTAGTAACAGGGCCTTAATACCCATCGTTATCATTGGTTTTCATTTTCGAATTGTAAGTCAAAACTGAAACAAAATGGCGGACCCCACCAAAATTCAATTTATCAATCGAGCTTACATCCTCAAATGACGTCATTTTTGTTCTTGTCCGTTTTATTCGATAACGAGAGCAAAGAACTTGTATACTATGTATCTAGAATGCCGACTCACACGAAAACTGCGAGCCGAAAGAGCTAGAACCAGTAAGGAGTGTGTCTCGTTCTGTAGGGCGACCATAATTTTTGAACTTTGAATATTTCATTGAGACATAAACAAGCAACCAAGGGAAAATTCAATCTGCTCAATAAGCTATCAATGTTATATACATACGTTACTTTGCATTATTGTTTTAAAATTATATTATACATAGGTGCATTAAAATATCAACAAAAAAGAGGGCGGTGCGCCGCATTCTAGTGAGGTATATCTGATTCAATGGTTTTAATACTGTTTCTTTCGAACAGTAATTATTTTTCTCGGCAGTTAGGTACCTAACCTACATGACAGCGACTGTACTAAACCTTTCAAATGAATCTGAATAACATTTAGAGCAAATCGTCTAATTTCGAAAATTGTCCCACTTATTTCAAAAATTATGGCCATGTTAATTTTAATTGTATGCTGGCAACTGTGTGAACGAGACACACTCCTTAACGAGGGGGTCTCTATCAAGCATTAAAATCCTTATATTTAGATTTAATTAAAAAAGAACTTTATTTCCAAGGCATAAGGTTCAGAATTCTTAATCCTTAAATAAAACAAAACAAAATGGCGTGTTAGCTCTCTAGATACATAGTATAAAAGCTCTTTGAACGAGAGTTCTTGCTTAGCTGTGCATTTTCAGTCATAGGCTATAATAACTCCTTCGTGACAAACTCTTTTACAGTAGAGGCAGTCCGGCTCTGGAATAAACTTCCGATAGACATTCGTAAGGCGGACTCCAAGGAAAAATTCAAAAAACTCACTCGCCAGCACTTCCTTAACATCCTTTATCAATAGGTATCCTGTATGAATTTATTAATAGGTGACACTCATATGTATATATGTATAGGTATAGTATAATATATATTTGTAGGTACATATATTTTATTTTCCTAATTTTATTTCTAAATATTATCTATATTAGCACGCTAACCATACTGTACCACCATACAAGGGTTGGCTGGTAGAGAATGCCTAAGGCATTAAGCCCGCCCATTGTGCAATGTAATTTTTAATTTTGTGCAATAAAGAATTTTAATAATAATAATAATAATAACATTACAGTTTGTAACTACTTCACATTATTAACTTCGTTTTGGCAAGCCACAGCCTAGGTGCTGACATAGTCCTAAATTCCTAATTAAGATCTTAGTAAATCATTAGGTAAGATAGAAAGTAACTAATAACATTGATACAGGTAAGTAGGTAAGAGGGAAAATATAGTTTGGTAGGTTATAGGTAGATAGGTACTTATTATTTAATGATAACATTGGAGAAAAAGAAACATATTTTAAATTTTAATGAAATAGGTATGTAGATGTGTATGTAGGGTACCTAAGCCCGGAGCGATGTAAGTAGAAAGGAAAACGACACAGGACTTAATACCTACATTCCTACTCTGTGATCTGTGTGATATCTTCTTCACACCAGATAGCAATAGGCTTTTCAGTATCATCCTTTCTAGCTAGCACTTTACCTCCTTGGAACCAGACATATTTAAAAGTAGGACGTAGTTTTTGTTGAGCGTTCCACAGTAGGGTTTTATTAGCTTTAGTGAGGGCACGCCTCACAAACACCTTCGACTTAGCGCTCTCCTGCGGGATGTCCGGAACTACGTGTTCTGCAAGGATGGGCTGCGTCTGGGTCTCCCTCTTGGCGGCTCGTGCCCAGGCGGCGGCGAGCTCGGGGTCTGACAGTTCCACGAGGATTGGATTATCAGGTCTACCTCCCGTGCGTTGTACATTTACGATGTTCTCCTCATTCACGTTTAATAATTTCGCAATGTTGCAGGTTATAGCGTGGAGGGCTTCATTTTTGGTCATAGGTATTCCAGCTATTTCCACCTTCGTGTCCAACACGTCCTGCTCCATTTTCCTCACGCGAAAATCAAGTGAGCCCATCGTCATTTCGATATGTTTGTTTCTGTACTCGAGGTTGTTTTGTTTGCGTTCCATGTCCCTGAATTTTTCACCAATAACCTCCATTTTAGTGCCAAGGTCATCCACTTTCTTCCCAAAGCGGTTGATTGATTCTTCTATCACCTCTGTTTCCTTTCTTAGGACTTTTTTCATTTCCGCTGATATGTCGCGCAGAAGTTGACTTGTGTCGAAAGTATTCGTGCCAGATCCTTGACCAAAAGTCTCTTCATTATCTTCCTCCTCCTCCTCGGGGACTATGAAAGACGATTTCTTGGTCGGTGTTATACGATTGCATTCTTCACAAGACCAGTCTATACATTCTGAGTTGCGGATCGCTGTGAGCTGCTTTGCGGAAAGACCAGAACACAATTGATTTGCATGTATGATCTTTACACATTTGCTGCATTCCAGTCCGGAGCTTCGCTTTGTTATCCTTTTATCGCACAATACACATTTTGCCATCATTACAACTTATTATCGCAGCGCGGCGGGTTGTGGCGGGTAGGTCGGAGATGTTTGCAACAATAATGCACACGGAGCTCGCGTAGCGGCTAATCAGAGCGGTAGCTCTGATACGAATAAAATTAAGACCTTTGTTTAGAAATTAAGCGGATTTATTACTAAATATATTTATACTATTTATTAATATTATCAATCAATTATCTTAAATACGTTTTTGTTCGGTAACGTGTATACATTATAATATTGATACTGTTTAGTGGTGACTTTGTTTTATGTAGTACCTCAATAGCCCTCGTTGGGTTAACAAAGCGATAATAGGTGTGCTCTTCCGCTCGCAGGTAGCGCCCTCAACTATAGGTTTTTTTAAAGATTATGTTGTATTCAAATAAAAAACAAGAGTAAAAGAAAAAAAATATCCTCGTACGTATAGCACAACTAAGATGCTTGTTGTACCTAGCTAAATCAGTTCTCATAATAATTTTACAATAATGCACTGCTTGTAAACGTTATTCTATTTATTTCCCTGTGGTTTCACCGTAAATACTATGAATGAACAAATTCGACACTTGGTTACGAACGAAGTAACAAGACGATGTTAAAAAAAGCGACAAATAACTATAAAAAAAACCAACACTGCGTGACAGTCATATCAGCGAAAGCGTCTATCACCAAATAAATAAATAAAAATTATACTTTGTTTAGTACATTGTACTGTTTAGTGGTGACTTTGTTTTATTCAGAACCTCAATAGCCCTCGTTGGGTCTACAAAGAGATAATAGGTCTGCTCTTCCGCTCGCAGGTAGCGCCCTCAACTATAGGTTTTTTTAAAGATTATGTTGTTTTCTGTTATCCTGATCAGTATCTCAAGGACCAAGGCATCGTTACAAAAGACGTAGGTTGTTCATTTAAAATTCAATATTATGTAAGTACCTACCTAGAAACTTGACTCGACATACCTCTAGTTTAAAGTTTGTAGAGACGTTTTTTTTATGAAAACAAAAGGTTTCGTTTTGGAATACCTCATTGAAAGTGAGAGATGATTGAGTTTTCTCTTGTATCAAGCCTAAGCTACTTAACCAATTGGGCTGTTTGGTATGGATAGTTCGGGAAATAATTATCTAATTGTAGATAGATTAAAACTTAAATGCTTAAATTTTTGTAACTTCTTACGATGAATTTTTATTAACAATGAAAAAGTAATTCTTAACTATAATAATCTAGGCACACTAGCGCTGTTACTTCTCTGTTTTAAAATTTAGCATCGGACCAAAATGTACTAGAAGTTAGCTAATTTAGATACCTTTTTTCGCGTGTTTAAAAGGGATCTAAATTAGTTAATTTCTAGTATGTTTTTGTTCCGATGCTAAATTTTAAACATGTGTGTGATGATGATCCTCAGATGATCCTTTAATTCTTAAAAGTAATTGTACTTTTTATTGAACAGGTGAATAAATCAAACTATATTTAAATCTGGTTTAAGGTAAGGAAGGTACGGCAATTAAATAAGTAGCTGACCAATTAATCATTGTATTTAGGTAAGTTATATACGTAGGTACTTATTTTGTTTTAAACCGGATTTTTAAATGTATAATAATCTATCTATTTATCTTATCTATCTATCTATCTCTACCTGTGATTGCTACTAGCCTGCTAAGAATAAGCTGGTGTTCGAATCAATAAAAATAAATAAATTTTCTGTTTAACTTTTCATTATGTTTATTTTAGGTGTATATATATATTAAGGATAGTTAAATTTAAGTAGGTTAGTGTTTCAAATTATAACTATTTTTTTTGGCAATTGGTGTGTAAAATAAAAAGTATGAGTAATCATTTTTATTGACGAGGTGTCTGAATTGATTTTTGCCATATCTTACGACTCCATCTTGATTTGATACTCTCGACCTTGGTGTTCTATAGAAACACCATTATTCATCTATGTTCTGGCCACACAAAAAGATTCATTCTTTAGTAAAACATTTCAACTGCATTTTATGATAAAAAGCTTCTTATCGGCTCCACTCAACTCATGTTTGACATTATGTTTGAGTAACCGAGTCGATAATTCGTTTCCGAGTTTTATGAGCTCAAGCTTGATGGGGAGAGCTTTCGGTGTTTTGTGGATGTACTCCAAATTATTCTTTGCCGTTTATTTTTTTTTTTAACCAACTTCAAGAAAGGAGGATGTTCTCAATTCGGTAATTTTTCTATATGTTACCTCAGAACTTTGTTGTTTTTAAACCGATTTGAAAATATATTTTTTCGTTTGAGACGATATAGATAGGTACTTCCAGTTTGGTCCCATAGAAATTTCATAAAAATCAGT
This sequence comes from Lobophora halterata, assembly GCA_932526365.1. Lineage (NCBI taxonomy): Eukaryota > Metazoa > Arthropoda > Insecta > Lepidoptera > Geometridae > Lobophora > Lobophora halterata. The sequence continues at coordinate 3,487,369 of OW052015.1, forward strand.
TCAGTACTTTGGTTTTGAAATGAAAACAACTGAAAATATTACGTCATTTGAGTAAACGAAATTGCGTATTTTGCTTGTGACGTTTCAGTGATGTTTACGGCAAAGAACTTGTATACTATGTATCTAGAATGCAGACTCACACGAAAACTGCGAGCCGAAAGAGCTAGAACCAGTAAGGAGTGTGTCTCGTTCTGTAGGGCGACCATAATTTTTGAACTTTGAATATTTCATTGAGACATAAACAAGCAACCAAGGGAAAATTCAATCTGCTCAATAAGCTATCAATGTTATATACATACGTTACTTTGCATTATTGTTTTAAAATTATATTATACATAGGTGCATTAAAATATCAACAAAAAAGAGGGCGGTGCGCCGCATTCTAGTGAGATATATCTGATTCAATGGTTTTAATACTGTTTCTTTCGAACAGTAATTATTTTCTCGGCAGTTAGGTACCTAACCTACATGACAGCGACTGTACTAAACCTTTCAAATTAATCTGAATAGCATTTAGAGCAAATCGTCTAATTTTGAAAATTGTCCCACTTATTTCAAAAATAATGGCCATGTTAATTTTAATTGTATGCTGGCAAATGTGTGAACGAGACACACTCCTTAACGAGGGGGTCTCTATCAAGCATTAAAATCCTTATATTTAGATTTAATTAAAAAAGAACTTTATTTCCAAGGCATAAGGTTCAGAATTCTTAATCCTTAAATAAAACAAAATGGCGTGTTAGCTCTCTAGATACATAGTATAGAAGCTCTTTGGTTTACGGTCACTAGAAAAGTCAAATTGAAGTCGGTTGTAGTACGTTTTTGTACAAGTTTCTAGTTCAAGTTTCTTTGCTACAGTGTCCTTCAAACCGGAACACAGTAATGCTTACATATTACACATAATTTAAGATAGAGAGATAGCTTAAAATCAGCATCACAATCAGACATTTGGTATACAACTCTAAATTTTTTATAAGGTTGGTAGAGCCTATTTAAACTTTTTATCTGGGGTGGTTCACCCCGACTCCAACCTGCGATGAATATTTATACCGAGGGGTTAGCATGAAAATTCGCATGACCTTCTCATGCAATACTATGACAATATTATAGAGCTGATTAGGTCGTTTAACAATAGAACAAGAACCACAAGTAAGTGTTAAAAATATCTAGATGTGTTTATTAGAATATTGTGGTTACCCAAAAATTAAGGCGTAAATAAACATTTATAAGTTCTCCTAGTCACTACGGCTGATCTCAGACAGGTAGAGCTGTCTTAGTTCGGTTCACCGCTCGCGTTGTTGTGTGAGCAACCAAGACAAAGCTTACTCCTTTCCTTTCTCTTCTAATCCTGTAAAATTCTGTGGTGGGGCGGCTGGCGATACTTGTTTGTGTCATCTGATGCTAGCTCCTTGGAGCCCTTCGTCGTACACTGTGCCCTTTGAGGACCTATCGTTCATTCCACCATGTTTATTGTCAACCATGGTCATGGGATGGGATACGTTTTAAATTCTTTTACGCAATTTTATGAGGATTGAATTTGTAAATAAATATGTTAATTTAGAACCTTTTAGATTTAAGATTGAAGACTTGATTCTTATCAGTAGGTGAAACAGAAACAGAACTATTAATCATTGGATTTAAAAATGTTTTGCAGCGGATGGGAAACAATGCTTAAAAAAAATGTTTTCGAAAATAATAGCAAACGAGAACGACTCAAAAGAATTGTCTTTTAAAGATAAGCATTTGGACACTCTTTTGACTGGATCACGTTAATTCGCTTATTTACCAAACACTTGTTTTATTTTACAAGAAAACGCATGTAACAAACGACAGACAAAATCGAAATTTATTGTTAAATTACCAATGTGTTATTACCGAGTTGTAAGTCTTCTGTTGTGAGAGATAAATATTATCTCTTTATCATAAAATTAGCTATCGAATCTTATTTCCGTTTTTGACGGCCTCTTCTCATCTTAAATAACTTCTATGCAATTTATTAGTTTTAAATTCTAAATTAAACCTTTTAACACCAGCTTATATTATAGCAAAACCCAGTATTGAGCAAAGATACCTCTGATTTATATACTTCATGGCTCGCATTCAGAATAACAGCCCAGTTTTTATGTGGTAACGCGCAGACGATCCGTGCCTTGCGGCAATGCAGTTTTTTTCTCATTTCAGTGCCCGTTGCAGTAGGTCCGCAATCAAGACTACCTGTTTGGGAAGTGATATTTTATTTTGAAAATAATTCAATGTTGCCTTTATGTTAAACTTATTGCTAGAAAAATAATTTGCTACATAATTCTCTCGAAATATCACGAAAGTAAGAATATACAAATATTATATGATCAAACGAACTTACCAAGCGAAGGTCGATCTTGATTGTCCTGGCATCGACTTACGAGATTTATTCATTCACTCTTTAGTCCTTCATTTATTCTCAGATGTACACTATAAAATAGGTGCATATAAAAAAACCTTAATGAAACTATCCTTTTTAAATAAATACTAAATAAAAATTATAAAACACTCAAAATCGTAAATTTTGTGTAAAGAATACTGGCTACATTCCCGCGCTGAACCGCCAGAGACAATCTTTGCACGAAGAATGAGCCCTCTTATCACCAGATTTTAAGTAGCGAAGTACCTTCATTAGCAAAAAGCAAACGTTTGTAGGAATAAATAGAAGAATATAGATAAATTTGGAATTTTTGTACAACGCCAGCAAGCCCCGAAGCAGAGCTTGTAGTATGGGAATGGAACCAGATAACTGACAAATTCTTACTTTTTTGTGACTATATACACCACCATTTTTTTATTACCAAAAAAAAATTAATGGGTAATGCAGATAGGTTACTACGTTGCATCTGTGCAGTCAGAATTTTGGATTTCTACAAAATGGCAGAGCCACAGCGGCGCCCGAGCCGAGGTTTTGCGCTAGGTACCCGGGTTTGCCAAACGATGAATAAAACTTAAATTATTATCAATTAAAGGTACCGCCTGACGCAAATCCATAGGAAAACGACTAACGGTAACAGTTATCCAATTTTAATCAAATTTATTTTGACAAAAATTCGACTTAATATTTTCAAGTTTTTTTGCCGTATATGTGTTCAGTAACGGCAACTGACTATGTGTATTTATTTTTATGGTGATTAAAATGGAACCGTGTATAAGTACCATATGTAATTTAAAATCCGTTATCTAGGTCACAGGAAACATTCAAACTAGATCTTTATCACCTACTTCCTAGCTTATTGTATCTTCCTAGTTCCAAAATCTAGCTAGACCATTTTATTTGGAATTTATGATAGAAGCTCAAGGGTAGCCAGTTAGATCAGGCAGCCATGTTCGTATGTAAATGAATCGTGTTTTAGAGGGAAATGTAAAAACTAGCGTTATAGGAAATCAAGATACATAGATAGATAGATAGTATCGCTTTATTGTACACCCGAGGAAACTTACATTATAAGAGAACGCTTAAAAAATAAATCAAGCAAGGTTCAAAAGTACTGAGAATATGAAGAATCTACGACTTCTGAGTCGTAGATGAGTGGTCGAGTGGCAAGTGCGTTGACACGCTGGTGTTGCGGGTTCGATTCCCGCTTCAGGACAAACATTTATGTGATGAACATCGGTGTTTGAGTATGAGTTTATTCTATGTATTTTATGTATGTATTTACAAAAAAGTATATAGGTATTCTATCAGTTATCTGGTTAACTAAGTACAAGCTTGCTTTGTTTGTGGCTAGATGGCGTTGTGGGAAATGTTCTAACATTATATAATAGCACAGAGTACTAACATATACACAAATACTACTTACACTTAAGTTGTATTCCATCTGTATGCAAATGAGAACTGTGAAACTATAAAATAAATATATATTACATTATTATTATGATAACTTATTACAGAATATCTGGCGATAAAATCGTTTTTTTTTACTTTGTGTAGTAGAGCTTGGTAGAGCTGGTAAAGCTTCATTAGTGATGTCTCTCATCACTATGTATAAATGGCTTAGACCTGACTGACTGACTGACAGGCAACGTACAGGCCAAACTGCTGAACTTAGAGACTTAGAATTTAAAGGTTCGTGAAAAAGCTTAGGGATCCAAAAAAGGGCATTTCGACGCAATGCATACGAAGTTGCGGGTGTTAGCTAGTCCATACTAATTTTAATTTAGTTCTTAGTGTGACTGAGATGTCGAATGGTCTAATTTTAAATTCAAAAGTAGTTAACTATATTCAGTAGTGTTTGAAAGTCTGAATCAGTAATCTAACATTTATGTTATTTTGAAAGCCATGCGTTCGCAGATTTTCTACAATTTAATGAGTTAACGTAGACAAAAGCCACGGATAATTAGCTAGTATTTGAAAGGCCTGTAACCGTAAGTATGAAATATGATGAAATGGTTATAATAATTCTTAACTTATCTACCTATTAGAAACTTACAAACCGTTTCAAATGTTGAGGCTATGTGAAAATTTGGAGTCGCTGAGTTTCATTCTTACTCGGTAACGGTGCAGTTTACAAACTTGATGTTAATACAGTGATTACTTGAGGATATAATCTAAATAAATGTAAGACAGAAACACGATTGGTGAAACTTTTCTCGATAGATTTATTTTTTGAAATAGGCCCTCTTTTAATCTGATTTACATCCATCCTCCGAATTTAGAGAATATTTACGGTTTATTTTTAAACTATTGAGTGAGTAATGACAGAACTTAGATAAATGTAAAAGGATTTTTTTGTAAATTCAATACTCTTCAAGCAATACGATGTTTTATTATTAGTCGCTTACGTCCGTTACTTTTGAGCGACAAAAATCTATATCTAACTTCTTCCCTCGGGGTAAGGTGTCTAATTGCGCTATCACTGTCTTACAATTCGGCAGCTGTCATTTCTGACAGTTTCACATATCCTCTTAATATGCTATGTATTTGATAAAAAAATATATATATGTTCTTTATTCAAAACAAATGACAAACAATAGAATTACCTCACCATGCCGCATAGCGCGTTTCATACCCACCATAGTATACCCAACACTTACTACCAAGCCCTAGGGCTAAGCAACCAGTATAACAAGACCTAGCATCTCTTTCACAGGGGTTGTAAGTACGGGTCTTGATGAGAATATAAAATGGGCAGACCTTTTACTGGGAGCCGGACCTTGAATAGATTGATTCACCTCGCGAGAAGGTCGATGTTTGATGAATTACATTTCTAGCTAATAGCTTTTGACTAAAATAGGTGGAGAATATTAGCAGCTAGTATAAAGCCTGTCATGTTCAGAATAACTACATACATACATACATACATACGCTATAGCGGCTTATTTCCAGGAGGTCCACGACTCCATTGTTATCTAAAAAACTAGGTTCATACTTTGATTACCGACGGGTCCACGACATTTTAAAATAAATAATTTTTCATTTCTTACAGGTACAGTTAGTAATAAATGCTTCGTTAGGATAGGATAAATATTTGTTTGTTCATGAAATAAACTTAGATCACAAAAACAGCTCTACATAATGAGCTTTTAGTGGTTTTTTTGTTTTTGGATAGACGTTTAATGCAGTTGGCCGCAGATGGCCGTTACTGCGACACCGGACTCATATTGTACTTTTTATTTACACTACCTACGCACTGCAGAGACGTTCAGTAACAAGTAACCATAGATAAACATTGCAATAAAAAATAAGCAAAAATAAAGCAATTAATATTATTTGGTTTGTCACGAAATTATTAAATGGTAGAGCAAAACTTATGTGAGTACTCCGAAAAAAAACAGTGGCTTATGGTAACCCATTTCCTGAAAAGGTTAATTTATAAAGCGGCACGTCGCTTAATGCTGTAAACCGGAAAATTCGTATAGAAACGCATACGACATTGAATATTGAACGTTAATGAACTTTTAAACTTGGAACGCGGAGTTCGAAGCGAGTCACATCGTAAACAGACGGATTCATAAGTTTTGAACTGAGAACAGCAACAAGGCCGGGCCAATGAAGGCGCGTTACATTTTTACTTGATTATTAAATTAGGGTTGCGTCGTGCGTGCTCTATAATGAGTATGGGCGTGATTACAGACAAGTCGAATTCAGGTCATGATAGCTGAATCATCGGTTAAAATAATCGAGTTTATTGATTAAGTTAATTTTTAATATTTACTTAATGTTAATTGAGTCAGTCTGTATGCTGCTAGTAAAGTTGTTTGCCTTCCATCATCAGGAAGCCATTTTAATTCTAAAAATCTTAATATTACGAGGATTTCGTTCGGTAGTACAGTTTTTATGACCCTTTCAAGATGCTATTTCCAATTTAATGCTTCTAATCTCAACGCCTTAGTATCTTATAAACTGACCGCCTCATCTACATAAAGTGTTTCCGAGTAAAAATAGTTACTGTTGAGAAGTCGTAAAACTAATTTCTTTGTGCGAGTAGTGCTACGATCGTTGTGATGTAGCGTGTGCCAGCCCTGACGGGCGTAGTGTCCCCTTCTCGCGATGTGCACGTGCGCGGCGACGGCACCCGAATGCGGCCGATTGGCGGCGGCCGTATATCATTTACACTTCCAAAACAGACTATCAAATTCCACTTATGTATGAATTTCAACCTTAGATTCATATCAATATGGTTGAAAATGGAACCAAATATTACGTGTACTTGGATTATTCTTCCACAACAGAACCGTATGCCCTCGAGACGACCGTAGCGCATGCGAAATTACTATGTCGCCTCTTTCGCGCGCGTTTACCATTGCCTATTCCCATCCACTTCCTAAGTCGAACAGCTTGTCCCCTCGTCAATGTATGTAAAAAATACAGAATGGCCCGCTTATCAAGGATGGAGTTACGGTATTTGTATATAGGTCGTTACTACTCGCTTTGCGTTGTATCTCGATTTTCAAACCACTTTTGTTCACCATAAACGCGTTTTTTGTTGATTGATAAGAGGTGGCAGTGCGTGGATTAGTGATGTGGTTACATCTGCGCGCCAGATGACAGATTGAAACAAGCGTTTGGAAGCGTGGCACGTTTATCAAGCACTAATGATTTATTATCCTTCCGTTCATAGAGGGAATTAGGGGTATTTTCGCTGATAAATAGCGCTAATTGGCGAAGGGCGCATTGTAATCTGAACTCTATCTATGTACACGTAGACTTGATTTATGTTTGGAGCTTGTTGTAATTTTGCGAGTTATCGCTGTAATTCTATTCTGAGGCAGCCGCAGAGTTTGCGGCTATGAGAAGCGTAAAACACTTTCATTTGGATGTTTACTCACTTACTGTTTATTTCATTTACTACTTACTACCTACTCACTCTTACAGGCTATAAATCATTATTGCAGACTACATAATATGCATTTTATTAAAATAAGTAAGTACCTACCTATACTACTAACTATTTTTATGTAGGTTAGGTAGGAAAGAGACAAATATATATTCTAACAGAAATGACATGACAGCTCATTGGGATAGGGAATTTCTGAGTGCTATGAGGTCGAGCAACGGGCTCCCAAAGTTAAGGAATTCTTTAGGCGTTAGATGAATACTTATAGTTGGTGCAATGAATTTGGATCGTAAAGATCTCCCTAGCGAGTAAAATGATTGTTTAGGATTTTTTTAAGGTTGGTGCAAGGGGGCATGAGTACATTTTATGTCCTGCCGTAATAGGCATTTTCTTTGCAAAATTAAGAGTTAAAGTGTGTGAAAGCTTGGAAGTGTATGTAATGTATACATGTCTATGTAGTTAACTGTACCTAACCTACCTACCGTATTGAAAAATCACTAAGTAAATGTTGACTCTATCATTTTGTTATAAAGCAAGGGTGGTAAATGGTAATCGCACGATTGACAGTGCACCGGAACTATAATCGCCGGTGACCGGTTACCTGCAGGTGCGGTAGGGGACGGTAGACGGTATACATTTAAAATATATTAAACACCCTTTACCACTTACCATACCAGTATTTTCTGCATCACCCTAAACTGTTAGAAAATTAGAGATTCAATAATTTAACTTAATGTGTTAATTACCAATTCAATTCAATCATTTATTGGCCAAAATGTTACACTGTAACTCTGGTAGGTCAAAAAATTATTATAGGTACAGTTTGATTGAAATACATAAGATTATAAAATATTTTCTGTCTATGTTCTTAAGCTAGTTTATTGTTTATGTTTCCAAAAAAACTTAAACGGGCAATGCAGAAGGGGTACAACGTTGTATCTGTGCAGTTAAAATTTTGGGTTTCTACAAAATGACTGAATGACAGCGGAGCGAGTGCGGCGCCCGAGCCGAGGTTTTGCGGGCTGGCTCGAGCTAGGTACCCGGGTTTGCCAAACGATGAATAAAATTTAAATTATTGTCAATTAAAGGTACCGCCTGACGCAAATTCATAGGAAAACGACTAACGGTAACAGTTATCCAATTGTTTGACAAAAATTTGACTTAATTTTTTCAAGTTTTTTTGCCGTATATGTGTTCAGTAACGGCAACTGACTATGCGTATTTTTTTACGGTGTAAAAAATTTGACCGTGTATATTTTGAAAAAAATCGACTTAATATTTTCAAGTTTTTTTGCCGTATATGTGTTTAGTAACGGCAACTAACTATGTGTATTTTTTTTTATGGTGACTAAAAATTTACGGTGTATATTAACTAGATACCCAATAGCAAGTTAGTTAGCTGAGTAAGTTATATTACCATCTTACCATTTTTTTATATTTTTCTACCATCATCCCCCATACGAGAATAACACATCTAAGTTTAGAAACAACATAAGGGTAGTTGTTCACTGGAGCGCGCGCCGGAAATCGAACCCGGGACCGCGCGGTCGCGTGGCGCATCCGACCCGACACGGTCACTCACCTTTAGAAGTCAAGAACAATAATAAAAGCACATGATAAAAGCTTTTAAAAGGAAAGGTGTAACACATATGACTAATTTATCTAATATCTAATGGATTTGGAAAGGAATATTAATCATGAAATAATTATTTTACGATACAAAATTAAAAAGTTAGCTGTACTGTACATAATCAAGGGTTCTAAAATTTCATAAAAATTGGATCAGTACCTACTTTGGTTTTTAAAACACAAAAACTGAAAGAAGGACGTCATCTAAGTAAACGAAATTGCGTATTTTGCTTCGCTATGACTATTCAGTGGTGTTTACGGTCACTAAAACAGTCCTATTGAAGTCGGTTGTAGGTAGTATGTTTTTGTAAAACCTTGTTAATACTGAACTGAATTAGGCTGAAATTCGGTAGGTATCAATGCCTGGACTTCTTGATCAACAGCTGTTCAATTAACTTTGTATAAAAAAATAATACCAAAACCTACAAGTAAATACAAGTAATTGTAAGTTTAATCCATTTTAAAATTATAGACAAAGAAGAACAATTTCTTACAAAGTTAAAAAAAGGTTTTGTTTATGAAAATAACCTACTTACTCGTAGTTGGTCAATTTTAAACAGCGTGGAGAATTGAGTATCTTTATATCCAGACTTTTATAACAGACGACACAATTGGTCAAGTGGCAAGCATTGGACTGCTACGCCGAGTGTCGCGGGTTCGATTCCCGCTTCAGGACAAACATGTTTTGTGTGATGAACATCGGTGTTTGTTCTGAGTCCGGGTGTTTTCTATGTGTACTGTATATGTATTGGTATCAGGTATGGGAACCAGCCCATAATACAAGCTTGCTTAGTTTGGGGCTAAATGGAGTTGTGTGAAACGTCCTTAAAAAAAATCTGATTTACAACATGGCAACTAGAGTTTGACTTTCCAAAAATATAACATCTAATAAACAATGCACAATGAAACAAATTTCAATCTAGTCTTAAAAACACCAAATACTGAATTCAAAAATTAATTCACTCTTCTTTCAAGTCTTCTTCTTCTTATCGTGTCACTAGTTCTTACGAACCAGTGTGGTGAAAGGATTTCAATTGCGCCTCGAACAGGCTCCTTTCGTGCACTTGACACATTTTTTCGAACTTTTTAACTTGAAAGAACTCAAAAGTTCTTTCAAGTTACTTTATAGTCCAAAAGAAATGTATAAGGGCATTATGTGGTGTGGGTCTATTAGAATCATGTAGACCTCTCTTTAAAAAACTTAAACTACTAACATTGGCTAGTCTTTATATTTTCCAAGCAGGGCTATTTGTAAAGGAAAACGCTAGTATGTTTGACCATTACATTGACAACGTTACCTCAGTTATACAGAAAAGAGACCCCACTAAGCTCATTTTACCCAGATCTAAATCAGCTTTAAAAAGAAAGAATTGTTACATAATGACCATTAACATATTTAATAGATTACCAAAAGGCATTCGAGAGTTACCTACTCGACAATTCAAGGCAAAGCTTTATGCATGGCTGGCTGAAAAATGTTTTTATAAAATAAGTGACTTTTTAGATTATAATTTTGACATACGATATAATTAAGTAGTCGATAATTTCAGATTGTTAAATTAGATATATATATAATGCATGATAAATTTTGCACGCCGTCACACGGTGGAGTATGTGAAACCAAATATTATAATTTAAGAACTGTATACCATACTTCATGCAATAAACAATTTCATTTCATTTCATTTCATTTCATAAAAGGTCAAAACCGTTCGTTCAAAGCCTATAACGATTGTTACGGTCAGTGACGTCATTCGGAGTCATAGTACAATGGCCCTGCATATTGAAACACTTTACAGACTGTTTACCTTGCTTGAGAACCAGCTGCTAACTTTATAGTAGGTACCTAACCTACGAGATGAGGTGCACCATTGCAGTGTTGTACCTACCTATACTAATATTTTTTATTTTATTACATAAGGTATGCAAAACAGAAAATAGCCGAATATAATATAGTTGAAATAATCTAAGGTAGGTTTTGATCTAGACTACAATCCAAAGCATGCACGCACATAATTAACAATTTAAATTAACAGTTACCTGTGAGAACTAATGAAACAAAGAAAGTACCTTTCTAACAGTAAGTACTTACTAGAAAAATATAAGAAAAACTAAAAACATACACAAAAATCAAATCTTAAGAGAGTGACCAAGATGGATTTTTTGAAGTTTCGTAAATTATCAATAAAAATGTCTACGGAATCATAATGATTATCTAACAAGTAGTTGTACTGACGACACATTCTAACTAATGGATTGAATAATGACGTGTTGTTCGTATAAACTTGAAGAGCAAAAGTGTTTGAGAATGGTTTACGAATTCTTGGTTTTATATTAATATTAATGTGAGAAAGTAGAGCCGTAGAGTGAATGTAATAATTATTACCAGGCTGTATCTGTATCTTACCACAGTAACTTATACAAGCAAATGAAGGCTCATTCTTCGTGCAAAGGATGTCTTTGGCGGTTCAGCTCGGGAATGCAGCTAGTATTCTTGGCGCTATGCCACATGAACAAAATACACTGTTTTGAGTTTTTTATATTTTTTTATTTGTAGGTTACACAAACCTGTTTATTAAAATAGTTTTAATCAAGTAAATCAGTTTTTTATGTACAGACAGCGTCATAGATAAGTATCCCCATTGCATTATAATACCCAGCTTCAAATCCCTTGTTTTGAAATTGAATTTAAAAATTAAAAATTGAATTTGAAATTGAGAAGTTTTGCCTTTAAAAAATAGATTATATTTGTTTAACCGTATGTAAGCCTAAAGATAATAATAAGTATTACAATTTTTTGAAAGTATTTATAGCTGGGTGTCTTGTGAAAAGGGGATACTTATCTCTGACGCTGTCTGTACCTGTTATTGTAGTTAAATAAAGAATACTATTACAACTATATGAGTTACACAAGAAGAATGTAAATTAAAATCTAAAACCACGTTTTTTTTTAACTTTTGCTCTATCTCGCTCCTTTACGAGATATAGCGATTTGGGTATGGGTTTTTTGAGGTTGCGGACAAATACTCAAAAAGTACGCCGTATTATAGTAATTTAGTAGTTTAAGTTAGTAGGGTTTAGTTTTAAAACACGTATAAAATCTAAATTAAAGTATGAAACCTTTAACTTTTTTTGTTGACGAAATCAAAAAACATGAACGAAACGAATAGTGTGAAGAAATTACTATAATACGGCGTACTTTTAAAATGACGTGAACGTGTTATAAAATGCGTTATATAAACGGCCAATCAAACCGAAACTGCTGAACCGATTGAGCTGAAATTGTTAATGTATCTAGGTATCTACTAAAATGTACGGAGCTGAAAAGAACATGCCTAGTAGAATCATAATGATGTAAATATTGACAAAAAATATGTCATTTTTATACATATACATTGTAAGCCATCGTAATTATGTACTTTCATTAATTTCTCTAAAGACCCAAAGAAACCCTGACCAAAGCTATTTCGAAAACCAAAAGCTCGAAATCGTTTGCTCAAGTACTCTCATGAGGATGACATAAGCATAATAATTAATTCTGCACATCGAAACTACAAAATATTCAAATTTACATACAGACCAAGGAATATATAAACGACGTTTCAGTGAGATAAACACTAGTATCAGTTTATAAATTCCTTGATACAGACAATCAGTAGCGCCATCTGTTAGCATGAAATAAAACTAGTATAAATATGGTAGAGTCAGTTCAGAGTCTCAAATTACTGCGTGGTGTTCACGTATTTGTTTTAGAAAGGTGTCTTCTAGTTTGATGATTTACTAGTGCATAATAATGAGTATTTACTACGCAATAAGTATTTTATTACATAGTGGAGACTAAAGGCTTATTATTATTGTATATATTTGTACTAGCTAACGCTCTCAGCTTCGTTTGCATAACGAATTATTCAAATTCCTTTCTTAGTACGCGACTGCACATCTTGACGAACACATCCTCCAAGTTTCAAGTCTCTTCGTTCAGCGGTTTGGCCTGTAGGTTGTCTGTCAGTCAGTCAGACAGTTTCAAATCTTTTAATATTAAATATATAATGCATTTTATATTGCCTATGATATTATATTATCTACGATGAAACATTAAATGTGCAATATAAAATAAAAACTATAAATGTTACTCCATCTACTGCTACGAATATATACCTTAGGTAAACCAAAGAGTCAAAGAACAGAAAACCAAAGTTTAAAGATACGACACGTGTTTCGCCTCTACACGAGGCATCATCAGGAGGTGTGGACTCGCCGAAGTTTGAAACGTTGCAACGTTTTGCAACTCTCGTTGGCGAAACACGTGTCGTATCTTTAAACTTTGGTTTTCTGTTCTTTGACTCTTTGGTTTAGTTAAACTAAAAGTTAAGTTAATTAAAACCTTTGTTTAGAAATACCTTAGGTAGCTAAGCTACGTCTAATATTATAATAACCCAGCTTATTATTATTTACCCACTTTTTGTTTCACATACATTTCGTCGTCTACTTCAATTAATTACAGTAATTTCTAAAAAAAATGTAAAAGCGTTTTATCTAGACCATGCCATCTGGGCCAAAATGGACTCTACAAAATGAACAATACTTAAAATTCCCAGCTAGAAATAACAAACCTACGCATATTGAAACAGCGAAGCCCAAACACAACATCATAAAGATTAGATATGATTTCGACCCACACTGCAATCGTCCCAAAATCGGCCTCGTTTTTTGCCCACCATCGCTTATCCACAAACTCAACTAACCGCGTTATCATACAAAACAAGTTTCGGATTGAGATGATTAGTGTTAAAAATATATCCCCCAACACTGCCCTACGGGTTATTGTCACCACCCCAAGACGAAACCATCAAAAATTCTCAAAGGAATTTCAACTCTAAATATCTAAATTAAAGTTCAAAATCGAAGGTATTCATTAAAAATTCTGTCAAAGCAAAATTAACTTTATTCTTTTAGAGATAAGGTTGCCGATAAAGGTTAGATGGCTGGTGAAACTTTCGGTCGTGTCTCAGGGTGACGAACGCAACGCAATAACGCAAGCTTACGCGTGAAGGTTTGGTTGTAGGTAGATGGTAGACAACTTGCATTTTCTACATTCGAAACACGTACATTATGCACCATTTGGCCTCAAATGAAAGTGGATTATGACCAAAAAGTTATTTCAACAAGTAGTCGGTCTTTTAAAGAATTAATCTAACGTCTTTTGTAAAAATATTATGCAAGTAACAATAGGTACTTAACTAATTTACCTTCCTACTCACAATAGTCCACGAAAGGAGCCTCTTCGAGACGCACTTGAAATCCTTTCAGCACACTGGTTCGAGAGAACTAGTGACACGATAAGAAGAAGAAGAAGACTTACAAAATACGCGTCTTTGCAATGCGGTATTGGAATATTTTTTTTGACCTTTTCCAATTGCAAACTATCTTAATACGAAATTAATATACTGCCCAGTTCAATATTTATAGCTTGATCGAGTAAAAAATGTAAGGTAATTTTAAAAAACAGTTCTATGCCCAGGTTAATGTTTTTTTTATAATTAAAGGCAGTGTTTGAAATTTGCACCAGCCAAATGGGGCTACCATAAAACATCTAAATCGAGTGGTAGCCGAACAACGGCTGGCCAGGAGAGTTATGCCCCACATGGCGCGAGGGTGCCTGGACACCATACTTGAGTATAGATGAGGCTATATGCTTATTATGTTGGTAACACCGGTTTACGGTGGGGTATTATAGTTATTAACAACGTTCATACGGTGTCCTGTTTGAATTAGAATAGTTTAGGCAGTGCATTTAAAAATATAGTCTCTGTAGCTCTACCTTCGTCTGTATTTCCCACCCTATAACATGGGTATCTTTAAAGCAAGCATCATGTTGGTAAGCGCGTTAAAATAGGCCACGACATTCGCATCGATTAGGCAATTTGTGGTCAAACGTAAGCCTATTTTTTATATAAAAAGCCTAGGTATGTCCTAGGATCTAGGAGATGCTCAATTCGGTTGTATGTTTTTATTTTTTAAAAATTATTTTTTGTTTAAAAGGACAAATTATTTCTTGTTTTACTTTCATATGGGTCTAAGAAATTTTATCAAAATTGGTTCAAAAGTTAATTTTGTTTGAATATAAATTGTGTTCAAAATAGATTAAGTTTCTGAAATAAATTAATATGTACTTAACTGAAAAAAATATGTCGGTGAATACTTTTCAGTGGTGTTAACGGTCACTAAAACAGTCCAATTGAAGTCAGTATGTTTTTGTAAAACTGTGATTATTCTGTTTGTACCGACGCTGAATTTCAGATTCATAGATTTAATAGTTTTGGCATGATTGAACAAAAGACTTTCTCAGTCCTAAATCTCATCCAAGGAAGTCAAATTCTTCAAGAATTTGTGACTTTCTATCGCTGAATCCTTCAGGTATTCTATTACAAATTCCTAGCAAAAGTTTTATAAAGACATTGAATAGTCGGTTTTTTTTTTTTAAACTAGTAATTATTTTAAAATCCTAGAGAATTAATATAACGACTTAACTGCATGTGTTTAGTAAGTTAATTCTATTCCTTAATGTTTTTGAGAAACCACATACGACTGACCATAAACATAAACAACGAACATATACCGTGTGCCTAATCTTAAGTTAAAGGTTCAACTTAGCTTGAAGAGCCTTAATTTTCCTAAAACCCTACGGTGAGTTGTAAAATCCAGTTTCGTAGAACCCTGCTTTTCGTCCCACAACCCCTTAGAGAAAGGAAATTTTGGTATGGAGAGGAGCAGGGTGGGTCTTGCGCGCTGGTTTCACGTTTTGCGTGGGAATTGTGGTGCTGCAGTCAGTTCAACACATAAATACCCTTTATTTTATATTGAATCTAGATCAAAAATATTTAAAAATGTTGTTCGTAGTGATTTTTCAGTCTAAAAATACACGCCCCACCAAATTTGTCACCATACAAATAATTTTACTTAGACTGATCGCGTGAGTGTGACTATTCATCACCGTTTACATTTCGAATGTACTTACCTAGCTCTAAGTTTAGTGGAGAGAAAAATAAAAAAAAATATCTTGAGATAAATTATTGTAGAGCAAATTACGCAGCTAGTTACATCATCATTGGAGTTGTTCTCACGAAGGATCAAAACCACAATAACGGCCTCCTAGTTTTAGAAAGGTACGTACGACTTTAATGCCTACTTGCACCAAACTGTCAAAGCTCCTAAGCAATTACTTTTTTGGCTTGCCAGTTCTTAACGGTCCAAACTCGACCGTTAAGAACTGTCAAGCGAGTTAAGAAATTGCTTAGAAACGTTGATAGTTTGGTGCAAGTCAGCATAAGTTTTATTAGGTACCTACTATTTATTTAGATTCGACTCCTGAGGTCACGAAAAATTCTGACAATGAGTTTTCGCGAAATTGTTCTTTAATTGCCTTTATTGTGTACTTTACGCGCAAAAGTCTAAAGCGCCATTGAAACACGGCTTTTTACAAGCTGCTTGTTGGCGAGTATAAATAAAAGTTAGCGTGTGACCGAGTTAGCTTTCGGGAAGGATTGTCAACAATCAGATTGTAAAAAGTCGATGACACTGGGAGAGTTTACAGACAGAAACGAACTCGCTGGCTTGTAGCGTGTAAAAAGCCGTGTGTCATCGACGCTTAAGGGTTGGTGTTGGTGTTGTTACTCATGCTTTTGTAACACCCGTTTGATTACAGTTACAGGCCGCGCTACACACTGACCATATTAACCGGATTACAAACGTTACTGAGCTCTGTATCGGGCAGCCAGTCGGTCGACTAGTCGGGCGATCAGTCCAGCATTGCAACGAGCGTTTCGCACGAAATAAAATATGTTCCCTTTTGCCGCCACTGGCTTTCTGTAATAAGTTTTCATGGCTTTTTTGCCTAATTGATAAATTCCGGTCTGTTAAGTATTAGTGGTGTTAGCATAATTGTTTTTGCTTGGTAATGGACAAATTGTATTTACGAGAAAATTCAAAACTGAATGTCTTATATTTTTATTTATTTGAATTCGTCATTTGGTAGATTATTGACTAAGTAATGAATTGTATTGGAACTACTTAAATTGGTAGGCTTAAATAAAAAAATATATATTAGTAAGGTTTATATATCAGTTTTCATTTCATTTATTTATTCAATCACAATTTCACAATCGTATATGAATGTCTAGTATAATGTATAGTTTAGTAATAGCAGTGTACACAAGTCAGTATAATGTAGGCCTAGGCACTCTGGTATGTTTTTTTTTCAAAACATTTTATCATCATAACGTGGATATATTAAAACATTAATGGAACTTAAAAAAATATCTACCTATTTGAAAACTCTTTTCCCGAACTGCACCAAACTGACAAACTTCCTAAGCAATTCGTTTTTCCCTTCGCAGTTCTTATTGGTCCAATTTCAGACCGTTAAGATCTATCAACCGAGTAAAGTAATTGCTTAGGGACTTTGACAGTTAAGTGCAAATAGGCATTAGACTCGTATCTACATAATCGTAACAACCTTTTTTTTATTATTGGCGATCGACCTTTTTGAAATGAAATGAAATTATTTATTTTGCTTGAAGTATCGTTACATTTAAGGTCTTAAACTAGTTTTGGTCTCGCACACTTCACCGTAAATACAGCATGCAAATAGAAAAAATAAACTTATAAAATAGGTATGTTATATAAAAAAATAAATTAATTATTTGTTTTATTTAGATATTCTGTTACATTATAAAATATTTCTTCAATTAACCACATTCTCATGATAATAAACAAATCCATCCAATACGTTTACACCTGCAAGACATACCCTAAACTAAGTGACTTGGCAGTTTATAATCCAATCTGTGTAATGGATCCCTACCTGCCTAAAGCCAAGTCTTCAATGCAGCGAATACCTCAGCAGGTTTCTCCATAGCTTACTCCAGCCGATGAAATTCCGCTTACATAATGCGACTGCAAACTCACTGCTTACTGCAGTTCAGACAGATTGTCTGTCTATCAGCTTAGTATTTTGCTCATGAACCTTGAATATATTATATTCATATCAACAATAAATCGTCGTAGTAGTCGGGCATACAGATAAAAATAGAAACTTAAGGTGAGCGCGATAAATACCCATTATAATCTAATAACTATATTCTATATCTACCTAAATGCACCACACCATGTAAATTTTGTTTATGAGCCAATAAAATGAATTTAATTAAATTAAATTTTTGATTGATTGTAATTACATGAGTTGTTTTTTCTTAAATAATGATTAGCAGGATTTAAATTAAATTAATTTAACAAGTATTTGCAATAATAAACTTACTGATTAGCTTAAAGGTTACATTATACAATAATAACTATAATTATAATAATCCGAGCAACGTATAAAGCATGCTTTAGCATGGCTTTAATCAATCAAAAAAATTATTACATTTTATTTGATTACACAAAACTTACAATGTATCATCCGTTTTAATAAGCAAAAACATAATTATGTGTTTCTCTCCACGTTTGGTTCACTATAAAAAAAACACCACAGAGAAAATTGATAAAAAAAACTCGGAGTTTGTGGTGCTATTGTGAACGACAGGTGACAAAATGCGTCGAAAGCGGCCCTTCTGGTTTTTACCAAAGTTAAAAAGCGTTTAATTTCTGTGAAACCAGTATGCTTACTAAGTAGTAATATTTGTTGTTTTACCAACGCCAACCTAAAAGTTCGATAATAATTATATTCCTAGAGCAAAATAATGTGAACCCATATAACACATTTTGAACAGAAACTACAAAACCAAATCTCCGCGGTTTATTTCCCGATTATTAATGCCCGAGATATACAAGGATAGTTTTTCAAGCCAGGATAGCAAGATAGTAATAGTAGTAAGATAGTGATAGTAAGCTAGCAGCTAGCAGCTCTGGCTTCGTGTAAATAGAACTAGCCTGCTTTCTCACTAGCTAACTTGCCTAGAAATGGAGCTAGTTCTGTGTACACAAAGCTAGAACTGCTATCTTGTTATCTTGGCTTTAAAAACTAGCCTCATTTCCGGGCATAAATGACCTGTAAACAGTAAACAAAACTAGCTTACTATAGCCTAGAAATGGAGCTAGTTCTGTCTGCACGAAGCTAGAACTTCTAGCATGCCTACTAACTTGGCTTAAAAATCTAGCTTCGTGTAACCCGGGCATAAATGACGGAAAGCATTCGGAATTTCTACATCCCTTGATGTTTTTTACATTGCGTACAAATCCAATAACCCATAGCTTTGACACCAGACGCCCTTCGCATACGGATACCTGAGATTATTCATGATAGAAATGTCAAACGAATCAAGTGGTACGAGTACCTTCCACCTTGAGTGGAACGTGGGATCTAGTCAAATTGTATTAGTTTCGACAATGTTGGAACCGTGAAGGACTTCAAAGGGCATAAAAAACGAGTATTTTTTCGACTTGTTAAAAAGTTTAAGGTTGGTTTGCTGATAAGTAAAAGTACTAGGCAATAAAAATATTATATTCTAGTAAACCTAATCGCTCTACCCGATGCTCTACAAATGTTATAAACGGTGAAGTTTATTCATAAAACTTTATTGGTTAAACTTTATTCATAGTTTGTTAATGTCCCATGAACGGTAGATAAATTCCGAATTTGAATGAACAACAACATGGAAAAGGTTATCTTGACTGAAAAAGCAAAGTTAGAATTCGTATAGCAATGATCAATTTGTCATCACTTCGAAGATGCCTGGCTAAAGATTGTCAAAATTAAGTTAGGTTAAGTGATTTTGTAAAAAGTCCAAATTTTGAGAGGATATACTTTCAGATTGGTCCCTTAGTAACTGAATCAGAATCTGTTAAGTAGTTTTTAAATCAACATAATTGAAAATTATATGTCGTCGAAGTAAACGAATATGCGTATTTTGCTTTTCTGTGAATTTTCAACCGTCTTCGAGTCCGATCGAAGTCGGTTGTAGTATATTTTTGGTAAACCTTGATTGTTTATTATTTACGCTATTTTAAAAATATTTAAGCAAATAGGTTTTAGTCGAAATTACCACACATAGTTTCCCGAAATGGGAAGTTTTTCCCCAAGTTTGCGTAGCGCGGGAACGCGCGCGAGGTTGCGCAGTGGAATAATCGATACCCCATAGAACAGGGTGGACAAGCCCAGGTTATAGCTGTTTTGCCGCCAAATTGCTATTCAGATGGTGTCGCTCTACATTGACGATCAATTTATGAAATATGTAAAGAAAAGAGATAAATTTTATACGTACAATCTACCAAACGATTACTTTACCCCCAGAAGAAAATATTTTCGTTTTTGCTTAACTTTTCATGTTCTATGTATTTCTTAAAGTGTTTTTTTTTATTTTACGGTAGGTATCTATGTACCTACCCAATACAGCATTTTCTATCATTATCTACTACAAATATTTATTTCGGAATTATCTATTAAAAACGAGAGGTTTTTCCAAATTTTTCCTTTAGGCCTAAATTTGTCGTGTTTCGATATGATTGCAAGCACTCTTTATAATAGATGGTTAAAAGATGTAGGCCCTCTTTTCGGGCCAAGATTTATTGTAGGTACAGTTCGTAGTTTACTTTAATAGGAAAATGTTTTATTTCCTTACTAGCTGCAGCCCGCAACTTCGTTTGCGTTGCGAATTAAAAAAAAACCTATTTCATAATACGTACCTAGCCTACACTTCTTGAGGAACATACCCTCCTCCTAATTTCAAGTTTCTACGACCAGTGGTTGGGCCTGTGCGTTTTCTGTCTGTCAGTCAGTCAGGGCCAAGCTTTTTATATGTATTGATTAATAATAAAGGTTCGTATTAACGACCTTCAACTTGATTATACGTGACGGTGCAGTCGACGACATGGCACAGTTCAAGGTGTTATATCAGAGAAGTCACATAAGGGCACATAAAGCATAAATCTACCTATAATATTCCCACAGCTGGGACTCAAGCCTACTCTCAGCTAGGAGAATAGGTGTTATTGCACCACGCGGACCCAATGCGGATAGGTGGATGTTACATGCCTTAAACTTTATCAACCGACTTCAAAAAAGAGGTTCTCAATTCGGTTGAATATATTTTTTTTTATGTTTGTTATCTCAGAACTTTGTTGTTTATAAACCGATTTGAAAAAATCTTTTTCGTTTGAGATTTCAGATTTTCAGATTGGTCTCATATAAATTTTATCAAAATCAGTTCAGTAGTAAGTAGGTAGTAGTTTTGTTCTTGTGTCAAAATAACCAAAAAAATTGTCGTCAAAGTAAACGAAATTGTGTATTTTTTTATTTGTAACTTCTTTTTCATTGACAATTTTCGGGAGGAATTTTGTAAAAATGGGACGGACGTGTGTATCAGGAGGTTGGCCGTCAGATAGTACCAACCTTAGAAAAAGGAAGTAGATAGAATCATTCCAAAAAATGTTACTTATTTACTATAAGGTGAGATGTCAGATATTACACATCTTATGCGACTCCTGTAAAGCTCGCTCGTATTTCTTTCACTGTTCTAGGACATGCCGGTTTTCTTACAATATTTTCCTTCACCGTTGTGTCTCTTTACTGCAATACAACAAACAAACAACAAACAAACATTCACACACTCACACCCCTGCACTAGGATTCCCTGTGTCGCAGGTGGCATGGACACATACAACACATCACAACATCCAAGACCCGAGAACAAACATTTGTGTTCGTCACAAATATTTGCCCCGGCCGGGGATCGAACCCGGAACACCAAGCTTCGTAGGCAGGGTCACTACCAACTAAGCCACGGTGTCGTCATAGATAGATAGAAAATGCTTTATTGCACAAAGTAAAAAACAAGTATATAGGCGAACTTAATGCTAGTTAGCATTCTCTTCCAGCTAACCTCTGCGTATTATGGAGATGTGGTAGTGCTAGATGTGTGATTGAAGAAAGAAAATAGTATAAAGCTTATTTTTAGTTACATAATACTTACGATATTATACAAAATACACTAATAAATAATAAATGAAATGCTCAAGTATTCTGGAGTGCCTCGTAGTGACAAGATAGTTTGGATTTGAAGACCCCAATGGAGGTGGAATTGCGGATAGCTACAGGAAGAGAGTTCCACAGTCACAGCAATGCCATTATTTTACACAAATCATTGGCACCCTCGATCCCATAACTAAAACGGCTCCAAATAGTTCTGTCCTTCTGTCCCCTATCAGATGCACCGTGCACAATGGGTTCACCGACCCTCATACTAACTTTTATATTATCTAGGCCACCCGCCATACTACATAATCTATGCAGCTTACCGTACTAACTGTTGAATTATCTATACAACAAGTTATACTAACTGTTGTGTTGTCTGTGGCTAAGGGGATCATACTGTGCCTTGTCAAGCTGTCAATATTTGAACTTTGTCTTGTGATAGTGCTTCAATAAGGAGGGCGAAGTTATGAGAAGCAATTAGTGGTTTGCTCTTTTTTGTTTGCCTTTACCTGGTTAGTATTGCCAGTGTTAAAGTTTAGGGAGCATAAATACACGCGAGGAAGGAATGGGACTTTACATAGGTAAGGATAGATCAGGGAATTAGGATTAACCATCGATGAATAACGGTGTTCCTATAGAACATCAAGATGGACAGTAAAAAACCAAAATTGATGCGGTTTATAGGACAGAAAATTTTCAGACAGTTGTCAATAAAAATGAAGTGAAAAAGTGTGGCTCCTTTTTTTTGACGCATTTTCAAATACTACATTGTGTTTCTTTACCTTAATACTTCTGTGGGGTTAACAATATATAATTGATTATAACTATAACTATTTACAATTATGAACGTGGTGAAAATTAAAATAATCAATTTATATAAAAGGCTTGGACCTGACTGACAGACAACGTACAGGCCAAACCGCTGAACGTAGAGACTTGAAACTTGGACGTCTTTGTCAAGATGTCCAGGCGCGTACTAAGAAAGGAAATTATAAATTCGCAATGCAAACAAAGATGCAGGCCTCAACCAAATAACCAATACTAACTGCTGATTGCCTGGAAGAAATCGCTTTCAGCGAGAAGGCCGCCAATTGTACCACTCATAAGTTTTAAGCCTTGTATTTCTTATTTTCCATGTGTACAACAAATAATTATCCATACCGAAATACCGAATTTTGGCTTAGAAGGTTCAGTAGATGCGTGATTGAAGAGAATTTCTTCAAAACATTCTACCCGTAGTTTTGGCGTGATAAGTAACAAAAATGTATATAGAATGTTTCTTTCTCTTTTAATCTGTTCGTCACTTCATCCTAGTGCACGAAAGGAGCCTCTTCAAGGCGCACTTGAAATCCTTTTACCACACTGGTTCGAAAGAACAAGTGACACCATAAGAATAAGACTTCATCCTAACAAACTTTCGCAGATAAAAAATGTTTTTCATGTTATAGATCTCATGTTCTTCGAGAGTTTGTACAGTACATACATAATTCGATAAACATTATCGTTCCTAGCAGTCAAGTAAAAATGTAAAATGACTTCCACGAAGGCATGAGTCGTGTTCCGTCTGACCGCGAAACAATACGGCTAATCACTCGCTCCAAGGAGTTGAATTGAAGGTCTATGACGAACTGCTAAATTGTTTATGCCTATCCACTAGATTGGCAATTTGTCTATGGTTTTGTAGTTCGCTCGGAACGGGGTTAAAAACCGGGTAAGTGCAAAGAACCGCCGCCTAAAAGACCTTAACGAAATTTAAATTTAATATACCTACCTAATAGTTTGATGAGTTTGATATAATGAATTTCGACTAATTTTAAAACACGTATAAAATCTAAATTAAAGTATGAAACCTTACTAATTTTTGTTCACACAATCGGAAAACATAGACGAAACTAATAGTGTGAAGAAATTACTATAATATGGCGTACTTTTTGAGAATTTGTCCGAAATATTTTGTATGAAAATTTGCCTTGAGTATTACCCTTAATGTGTAATTGACTTGAAAGAAAGAAAGAAAGAAAGTAAGAAAATTTGTTTATTGACTCCTCTAAATAAGTATAGGTACAAATGTAAGTAGGTAGGTACATTAAACATTATAACATCAACTAGGTATGCCTTAATAAGCCATGGAGACCAATAGGTCCGGTCTCAGCATAGTGTCGTCCTAAAATGCCTAGGACTTATGACTTAGACTTATTTTTGCAATATAAAAAATAAAATAAATCAAATTACCTACCATACTTAATACTTATTCCTGACATCAAAGCAAACTCAGCTAGGCAGCCAGGCTAAAGGTCTTGGTCAAGTTATACACGGACCATCAGGTTTCCACCTACGTGTGTCGAGGACACGAGGCGAGAATGTACAGTCGGCTCTGTAATGGTCTTTACACCCAGGTAACGCCGGTGGTCTCCTGTGATTAAACCACTTGTGGTTTATATTATGCGTATATTTGTCATAAGTGGTTTAATCACATCAGTAGTTTGTTCACACACATACATGATGTGTTTGTGTGAGTGGTGCAATTACAGGAGAACATCGGCGTAAGCTGGGTGTGAAGACAATTATAAAGCCGACTGTACCTAGTTTCATCAGTAAGAAGGAACGTAAATATATTTTTGGGCATAACACTACCTTATTATTGGTGTTTATGGAAATTATATCAGTTATGCACCTATACTATGGTACATAATATTACTTATTATTTGCCTATACACCAAACATTTTTAATTACCAGAAAAAAAAATACGCATAATGAGTTGACTGAAAACAGATATATTATGGCAAGAACTTGAAAAATTAAGTCGAATTTAGCATATATTTATACGTTACTTGTATACGTGGACATTGCGGGCTCTATGCCAGCTCTACGTAGCTTCTACGGCGTAGCAGTGACCTCTACGAAATACGTAGAGGTTTCTACGTCATTCTGGCCAATAATCTTCAAGTGCCAAACCGTGAAGGTATGTAGGTAGAGTATAACCTTCGTCAAGATGGAGTTGTAAAACAGATAACAAAAAGCAGATAACTCGTCAATAAAAAATTAAAATCTCCATTTTCATAGGTATAATTATGTACTTTTTACGATGGAGTTTTATTAACAATAGGAAAGCTTATAATATTTCTCTAGCCCTGTTAGTTATCTTTATCAAAATTTAGCATCGGACCAAATGTACTAGAATTTGGCTATCTTAGCCAACTATTTTGGCGCATTTTCAATATTCTACGGTATGATTCTATACGTTTTATGTATCATACTTCTATGGGTATCCTAATACAGTTTTTTAATTGAATTCTGTGCTGCGAATATTTTAGGAACTACAAATTATATAATTGTGAACACCAATAGCGTATCGCTTTCAAACACCATCATTACCGATGTAATCTATCGACCCGTTCCGGAGTGTCAGCTCCAAAAGAGGGATTTGAAACGGGTAAGGGTGGTTCCACACTCCTGCAGCATCGATATTTTACAGCCGTTCAATGCGAAGATGGTTTTCAACCTATTTTTTTACTAGCTTCTGCCCGTGCATTCACTCGTGGTGATATCTACTTGTAGTTTTGGCGTGATTAAAAACAAACAAAAAAATGATTTTCTTATTTTTATACTCGGCAATCAAGTTATTAGTAATATTTTCTGGAGCAATACACCCTACCAAAATAAGTGTATTATTAAAAATATATTCATTTTTGAATAAATCATAGAGTACGGGAAAATATATTCCCGAAATCCGCACTGCGGTTGGTATAGTGGGGATGGCTAGTAGGGACTTCGGGAATAACTCAATATGACAACAGTCAGTATTGCATCAATCTCTCGCTGAATCACTGGGTAAAAAATTCATTACCAACCTTCTTTTCAAAAGTAAAGTTGTTTTGATGTATCGAGAATTATTTATCACGATTATACAAAACGTAATTAATTAAACGTAAGTGGGTTAGTTTTCATTGTAATTTAAAGTTTATTGTTGTACTTACTGTAAAAAATAATTATAAGGGAAAAAAAAACAACCGAATAGAAGTTAAATATTCGAATACAATGTGATCGAGACTTTACGCTGATAACTGTACCGTATTCGTTGGGGAGTTTTCTCTGTCGCAGATCTGTACTCGCCCTTTACTTCTAACAGAACTTTTTGCACTTTGTGTTATTAGCCCATGACCAAAACAGTACTACGCCTAGTGTAGTATTGTTAAAAAAATATTCAAGAAATCCCCAATGCACTTAGTAGTGGGGATTACATACTGACATACTTTTTTTTTGTAAATACATACATAGAAAACACTCAGACCCTGACAAACACCGATGTTCATCGCACAAATGTTAGTCCTGAAGCGGGAATCGTACCCGCTACACCGACCGGCGGCGTGGCAGTCCAACACCCTTGCCACTCGACCATCCGTGTCGTCTATCGGCTATACTATACTTACTTGTTCTCCAGTAGTAGCTTAAGTAATCATTGTATTCGACGAACTTGCCCACTCAGCCTTGGACCTGTTTCATAGAGTTCTCTTTTGTTTCGTGTCTCAAATTACTTAATAAAAAACTTATCTTTTGAAAAAGTTTTTGGGAAATTGTGTATTCACTCTTTTTACCTGATACTTACTTACTCACCCCTCTGATGTATGTGATTATTAGGTACAAGTATAAGTAGGTAAGTACATATGTATTAGGACTCTACTACTTACTGTAGGTACTTTGCTTGGATAGGTACTTGGTTAATAAAACTATAAGTTTTCATACTGCCAAATAAAAGCCTATTTTATACATCAAAGGTTTTTAATTACCAAAAAAAGTTGAATAATAAGTTACCGATACTGAACAAAGGTATTGCAAAAAAAAGTTGTATTTAAAAAAAAATGGTAAAAGTAAATGTATAATGTGTGTTGATGTAAACGTTACAACCTAATTTCAGATTACCTCTGAAACTCTAAAACCTAGCAAAACTGAGTTTTTATTATCAAACTTGTACCTATGCGTACTTGTACTTTCATCTCTGAATAGCTTGATACACATTAAGCAGATACAAATCGTCTACAAACTGGCTTAATTGTTGATTCACCTCGTTTAGAAACCACACATTGAACAATACGGCACTGCTTACCGACGGAATGTAGTCTAAACTTCTGTTATTATAATACCCTCACAATCTTCCCTACAGCGAAAAAAACCAGCCTAATTTTCAACCTTATAGCCTAGTCCATAGAGTGCAATAAATGATATCCACTTTCGTGAAATGAGTTTCTGAGCAGCAAACATAATTTTGCCGTTATAGTATCATAAACTGGATTCGTGTGCCCCATCTCGAGAACCTTATCTCCTGGGAAATAAAGAAGGATTTTGATTAAACTAAAGGTCTGATGAGGCTGGTGTTGGAGCTCTGAGGTGGCCGGTGATGAAGTGAGTCACGTCACTATCGGCGTGCATTCTTGGGTCGCATCCGCCTCTTTTTGTTTCGTTTTGGTTCATCTCTATACGACGTAATCGGTCATCGTATGATTGACATTCTTTTCCAATGACCCAGCTAATACAAGAAAAAAAGAAAAAAAAAGAAATGATTGTAAGAGTAGAGACGGATTCTGTCTTTGGTCCTAATAAGTAATTATCAAAATGTGACCTTTTAGGCTATTGAGACTGGGTGGGCTGGGAACCTAAATAAACTGAGCCGAGAGAAGCTTAGGCAAATAACCATTTTTTGAAGAGGCGCGTGAATCTATTACAAGGTTATAATGAAAACGGACATATCAAATCGATATCCGTATACCCACACGATTTTTTTGCTTTGGAACCTACTCTGAAGATAAACCAAACACACAGATATTATTTATGGGTTTGTAAATATGTAGATGTATGAATTCAACTTTCACGACATGATAGTCCAGTTTAACATAACGCGAGATCATCTGCGAACTATCTATCTAGCCAGCCTCATGCTCCTTGCACCCTCTTTTGGGTATAGGCCTCCTCTTCAGTGCGCCACTTTTTGCAGTCCTGGGCTAGCCTGATCCACTGGCCTTCGGCTGTCTTTATGATGTCATCCGACCATCGGCGAGCACCCTACGGCCACCACTCCGATGCCGCTTTGGTTCATCTGCCGTCGTCCCTAGAAAGTGGCCCGCCTATCTCCACTTCAACCTTGCGATACGTGTACCAACATAGACCATGCTCGTACGACGTCGTATCTCAATGTTGGGTATGTGGTCGAGAAGTGAGATTCCGAGCATGGCACGCTCCATTGCTTCCCTTATTTTGTGCATGTATACCTGTGTGAGCGGCATCTGCAAGCCTACAAAAAAGAACATTTATTCCAAAAAAAAAATTTTCAAAGCCCTTTACATTAAAACGCTTATACCCACTTGCGCCACACTGGCAAAGTTCCTAAACTTTACTAGCTAGAAAAATCTTAACGGTACAGATCCACACCGTTAAGATCTTCTTAGAGAGTCAGGTGCATGATAAGGTTTGGTGTAAGTAGGCATTTACGTAAGAAATAAGTTTTTTTGCACAAGCTCTAGGTACTTTTAAAGACCAGTAGTGACCTCTATCAAAAATTGCAATCAACTCGTAAGTTAACAGGTGGTACCCGAGTTTAAACGCTACCGAGCAAACGATTACCTATCAAAACAATACTACTTTGTTATAATCAAATCTAGAAAACTGATAAGTTAATTTAAACCTTATGCACATATGCATAGAATTTATTGTTGTGTAAAGAAATACCCCTAGTAAAGTAACTGGAGGCCCTATTGTGCTTACGCAAAGATGTAATCTCTTATTTTATTATTACCAGAGTGGAAAGGGACAACGAAACCCTCTACGATCAAAATTAATCTTTAAATATCTTACAATAAGAAATAATTTTCTTTGCGAATGATAATTTCAGAAGGTTAAACTTTAAAATAGTTTATCGTACTACCATATCATGTTAATTTACAATATTTGGCGTCAAGACGTTTACTTCGCGTACAAACAGACTTGTAAATTACTTACCAGCTGACATTTTTTTATCCGAGGGAAAGGAATGACCTCTACACATAACACGCTGACTTGTCTTCATGTCCAAGAACAATACTGCTCTTGCTCTACCAGATTGTTCAAAATCCCTTTATTTTTATTCTTGTTTTAAATAATATATTTAGGGTTACCTACTGTTTTAGTCACGTAACGTTCTGACTACCGACTGACTGACTGTTTGACAGACAACGCACATGCAAAACCACTAGACGTAGAGACTTGAAATTTGGAAGGCAGGTTTGTTTGTCAAGTGTAGGCACGTACTAAAAAAAAATTTTGTTAAACACAACGCAGACGAAATTGCGGATGTCAACAGGTCATCAATACCTAAAAAAAGCTTGGTCCTGACTGTCTTCTTCTTACCGTGTCACTAGTTCTTGCGAACCAGTGTGGTGAAAGGATTTCAAGTGCGCCTAGAAGAGGCTCCTTTCGTGCACTTGTCACATATTTTCGAACTTTTTAGGTTCTACGACATGTCGGTTTCCTCACGATGTTTTCCTTCACCGTTAAGCACGTGTTTTAATGCACACACACAAAGATTTTTAGAACAGAAAAATCCAGTGGTGTACGTTCGGAACGGATCGGATCTGACTGACTGACTAACAGACAGCCTACAGGCTTAATCAGTGTAAACGTAAAGACTTGAAACTTGGAGGATGTGGTTAATAGCTGGTAATGCGGAATAAGAAAGAAATTTCGAAAACTCACAACGCAAACAAAGTTGCGGGCCCCAGGTATAAATATATATAGATATAAATATAAATAAGATACAATTTTAGTATTTATATAGGTTTCGAAGCTAAACGTAACAAACACGTGAACTTTTGCCATTTACATGGCCCACACCACGTTATAGCCCCCTGGTTCCACCGTTATTCCCATCGACACGGTATTATGGCTCGCAAATTACTTTTGAGTGCCTTACTTTTTTGAAAAAAGCGTCCATTTTGTCCTTAGTTATCAATTGTGTAAAGAGTAGCATATTCTACAAATATTATACACCACCAATTTTTAATAACCAAAAATTAAAAAAATGGGCAATGCAGACGGGGTACTACGTTGCATCTGTGCAGTCAGAATTTTGGATTTCTCCAAAATGGCAGAGTGACGCGGAGCGAGTGCGGCGCCCGAGCCGAGGTTTTGCGGGCTGGCTCGCGAGCTAGGTATAGGGGTTTGCTAAACGATGAATAAAACTTAAATTATTATCAATTAAAGGTACCGCCTGACGCAAATCCACAGGAAAACGACTAACGGTAACAGTTATCCAATTTTAATCAAATTTATTTTGACAAAAATTCGACTTAATATTCATAGTACGAGACAGCCGCAACAGCATCAAATATCGTAGCGGACTGTAGTAGGTAGGTACTATACATATCCTATATCACCTATGGACGTGCTATGAAACTATTTTCCTTTAAGGTCCATGGACCATAAATTAGATTAGATTAGATTGTATTAAATGATATTGAAATTAGATTAAATAAAAGCTAATTTCAATGTCAGGAAGGAATTAACTGAGTGGGAGGTGCATTTTGCCAAGGATATAATTAACAAGGAAAATAGTTTCCCCCATTGATACTCTTCTGCACAGGGCACTTCCATAGCACATCCATAGGTGTAATAAATAAAATATTTTTATTTTATATATTTTTATACTATAGTTCGAAATAAAATATTTTTATTTTATGTTATTACTTATTTAAATAACCATCCTCATACTGCAAGGAATAAAGAAAAACGTAAATTAGCTAAATTCGTCCAGACATTCATGAGTTTTGCACCTAGCAACATATGTATTGAGCGATTTATTTTAAAGTTTGTAATAATGGAAAGATGGAGGAATGCATGGATAGGGATGTTTGTTTCTCATTCACGCGAAAACTACTGAACTGAATGAGATAAATTTTGATAAACACATAGTTTAGGATCTGAAAAAGACATGAACTATTTTTTTAATATGCAGGAAACATCGCATTTAAGTTGATAGATAATATTCTCATTGTTTACAAATAATAAATTTTCATAACAAAACAATTTTAAATTTTTTAACCCTTTAAATTTTCCTTCTCAAAACATTATAATAAAACGAATTACCTAGTACAATTTAAGTAAGTAATTCATTCATTAATTCACTGGGGGACTATCGGACTACAGAGGGGGCGTAGGTGGACTCGTAGGCAATGCAAAATGTCAAAAGATTCCCAATAGACGACTGCTCTTTAAACACGAATAAATAAAATTATAATAAAAAATATACCTACCGACTAAACTAGTTGGAGAGACTTCAGAATAGTAAGAAGGTTACTGAAAGAAAAACTATGTAGGATAGTGACTATAAACCGTACTCTAAAGATAATTTAAATATTTTAAAGAAATAAATAAAAAACGGATAAGTAAATACTTATTTATTAATTATCGTGCTGCTGTCCTGGTGCATAATATGAACGGAAGTCGATTTTGTGTTGGTGCTTTCATAAGACCACTAGCGCCATCTATTTATGTGTTGCCGAACAATCCACCGACGTTTCGTCTATTTCCACAAATTCTCGACTTTAAAAACGATTCAGCGGCAAATAATTTTCTATAGACTTTTATTATCATTAAACTAATAGAATTTAGTAGGTATGTTTTAAAACCATGCAATGGTTTAAAACAACCAAACAAATATATATGTAGGTACTTATGCACTTGTTTACTTAGGTCGAAATAAGTACAAGTAGGTAGAGATGGTAGAATGTTACAGGCTACAAGCGCCGATCTACACCAGCGTTCACTGTCTACGAGTGCTTATCGGAACCGACGGCTATTCCGACTTTTTTGGATTACTTAAAAAAACGCTCTGACGCTGTAAAATTGAAAATATGCACCAGAATGATGGCATTCTTTGCTTTACTACTGATAGTTTTTTAGCAAAAGCTCTCTGCTTTTGTGTCTTTTTGATGAAATACACTCTACACAATAAAGTTCGTAAAAACTTTTTATAGCTAGTCTATCACGTGACACATGTGAGCAAACGCCTATTATATTAACGCTAGAAAATTATTTAAAAAAAACTGTGCTTACCTATCCACTTACATATCCCTATCCACATTCAAAGAAAATACACTTTCAGCACTAACTGAAGATCAGTCGGTAGACGAGTTGGCCGACTGGTCTCCGCCTCATTTTCCAAGCTATAACCGCTATGTTGAACATCGCTGTGCGCTTAGGAAATAAACCTGTCAAGTTGGAGCAGCAATAAAAACCGAGGGTTCCATTGAAAACTAAGTGCGGTTTTCTCATTATAATGTTGCAAATGTTGCAATGCTCATTTACAATTTTTTACACACCTGTTTTATATTATAACCATTATCTAGAAATAAAGTTATATTTTTCAAAGTTAGGTACAGTCGGTAAGTATGTAGTTCCAATATATTTTTTTTAAGATTTCAGATGTGGAAGTCTACATACCCTTTATAATTTTATTCACACAATAGACTCTAGTTTAAAATAAGATTTGATTTTTACAGTGTAAACTAATTTTCTAATTCCAATTAAATTGAGGTAGTCTACCTAGCAATCTACAGAGGAAGGTAAGTCGTAAATAAATAAATAATAATAACCAGTTAATAGAATATTGACTCACCTTTTATATTTCACAGTCATATTTATTTAGTTATGAAGAAGGCGAGACCGCTCGTCCTGGCGTTTTATAGGGGAGCACTAATATCTAGCAGCCGACGTCCAATGTCTGAGATGATGATGGTGACTTTCAATTCATAAAGAAAAAAACTTGGAAAAACAAAAGAAGCAAACGTTTCATATTCAGCACGGAACCCTAAAATGTGTTGAACACCCAACAAATGTGCCTATCTACACTGGTGAACTAGTTTGAGTATCACGCTGAAAAAATGGGTTCGGAAAATGATGTGTGGGAATCCTTACAGTTAGTTATGGTCTTCGGGTTTCAAGCTGTGACGAATTTGTGTTGAAATTGAACTCAATAACGGTAGAGCCTTGGTAGAGCCTCGGTAGAACCTCAGTGTAGCTTGTAGTTTGGTTCCATAGGTAAAATATGTTTGATCCATAAAACCGATGGGTGTTTAACCTAAAATTTAACGTAGGTGCTTGTCGGTTTAATGTACTTATGTTTTTTCTTTATTTACTTACATGTGTTTTTATTTTATTACGTTTTTTTTGTTTGTCTGTCTGTTGTTCTGGGTGGAATCTTGCAACCCAAATTTCGATCATTTCTAGATTAGCTACCCGGCTAAAATTATTTAAGGTTGCTAACATCTCGATAACAATGCATTCTAAATGCATTTATAAGCATGCAATGCCGACCTAATCTCAAAAAAAACATAAAAAAAGCCGCTATATCTCGTAAAGGAAGCGAGATAGAAAAAAAACATTTAGGTAGGTACAGGTACCTAGTACCTACGCGTGGTTTTTAAATTTTAATCTAAATTTCTTGCTATTGTTATTTTCAACCGAGTTCAAAAAAGAAGGAGATTATCAATTCGGTTGAAGGTTTTTTTTTTAAGTTTGTTACCTCAGAAATTTGTTTTTTCTACCGATTTTAAATTATATTTTAAAATCGGTTGAAATATATGTTTACTTTCAGATTTTTCCATTGAAATTTCATCAAAATCAGTTCGGTAGTCAAGTTTTTATACCAAAATAACACAAAAATATGTCTTAGAAGTAAACGTTTCGTATTTTGCTACCCTGTGACTTATCAGTGGTGTTTACGGTCACTAAAATAGTCTTATTGAAGTCGGTTGTAATTTTATTGGTATTGGTTTTAATTCTACATATTTTTATGTAATAATATTATTTATTCTTTGATATTATGTAGAATTGGTAGGTAGGTATAGGTCTATCTAATCTATACCTACCTATTAAATGGGCAATGCAGACGGGGTACTACGTTGCATCTGTGCAGTCAGAATTTAGGATTTCTACAAAATGGTAGAGTGACAGCTGAGCGAATGCGGCGGGCGTCGCGGTCGTGGCGGGGCGCCCGAGTCGAGGTTTTGCGGGCTGGCTCGAGCTAGGTGCCCGGGTTTGCCAAACGATGAATAAAACTTAAATGATTATCAATTAAAGGTACCGCCTGACGCAAATCCATAGGAAAACGACGAACAGTAACAGTTATCCAATTTAAATCAAATTTATTTTGTCAAAAATTCGACGTTTTTCTATTTTTTTCAAGTTTTTTTGCCGTATATGTGTTCAGTAACGGCAACTGACTATGCGTATTTTTTTCTGGTTGTTAAAAATTGACCGTGTATAATTCATCTAATCTATATTTTAGCTTGGTTCAGCCTACCGGTCTATGGCTTTATCACGACCTATCCTGACACAAAAGCCACTAATTCCTCGTCCTAAATAAGAAGCGGATGGTTATCTCGGACCTCCATTCATCTTCGTAGCTGGTAACTCCACAAGTTTGAATCCTTTTGTCACCCTACTCCACGCTATCTACGCTGAAGGTTACTGTGGGTATACATGGTTTTATGAAGGCTTTTTAACCGACTTCAAAAAGAGAGGAGGAAAACAGTGTTGTATATAAATCAATTTAAAAAATCTTTAGTTGTTTGAGAGGAATACTTTCAGATAGGTCCCATAAATTTCGTCAAAATCGGTTAAGTACCTAGTTTAGTTTATAAATCATAATAACTGAAAACATATGTCCTCGGAGTAAACGAAATTGCGTATTTTTCTTCCCTGTGACTTTTCAGTAAATAAAAAGCGGATGGTTTTTTCGGACCTCTATTTCATCTTCGTAGCTGGTAACTCCACAAGTTTGGATCCTTTTGTCACCCTACTCCACGCTATCTACGCTGAAGCTTACTGTAGGTAGGTACCTACCTACACATGTTTTTTGAAGGCCTTATTAATAGCTATACATACATACGTACCACAGAAAGTAATACAGACAGAAGTTTTTATTGGTACTTAATTAAAATTTATGGTGTCTAATCAGCTTGGACCTGACTGACTGACAGACAACTTACAGGCCAAACCGCTGAACATAGAGACTTGAAACTGGAGGGTCTGTAGGTACATACGTCAAGAATCCACCAAACTGTAGCGGTCGGTATTCCCTACACCACGCAATCAGATGTACGAACTTCACAAATTATATTGCGACTTGCGGGAATTGTGTATATATACCTACCTACTTATGCCTTAACATTAATAATTAATTATTATAAGTACTAATTAGGTACCTAGGTATAATCTTGGGATGAGTTGAGACCAGTGGGTGTTGTCCACACCTTGCGATCCGAAGGTTGCTTGGCAGGTAAGTACCTACCTATATGGTTTTTCGTTTCAGGACGCTAAAGGTAGGTAGCTAGGTTACATAATTCATGCCTTAGAAAATTAGGTAAGCTAAGTAATTAATGTTTGATTACGTCCCTAGGTAGCTAAAGAAGATTTTTCAGCATCTACATACCTATATTATGTTGTACAGTGGGCTAGTTATGCTCTCAACTTCTCATCAATGATGCATGCAATGACCAAAAAGATACAAAGAATGAAAAAAAAAATTACAAGCTTCGTCTTTATCAGAGAAAGCGCAAATGATGCTATGCAATGTTTATTGTATAAAATAAAATATGCAAAAATAATAATCTGTAATAGTAATACAATCATTATTATACTTCACATTTACGTTAGTTAACGAATATATTATTTCGACTTACTGAAATTTGTTAACGTCGAGCAATTTCACTAATGCTCACATTATCCTCACGAAGAACACTGATTTGTGTTTATTGAGTCTCTTTGAGGCGCACTTGAAATCCTTTCACCACACTGATTACGGTTTACGGATTCGAAAGAACTAGTGACACGATAAGAATATTGAATTCTCGTTGAAAAGTGCATAATTAATACATGTAGCAGTTAGCACAACTAAAACACTTGCGTTTATGGTCTCAACTTCTCATCAATGATGCATGCAATGACCAAAAAGATACAAAGAATGAAAAAAAAAATTAGAAGAGGGTAGGATTTAAGTTCAAGCTTCGTCTTTATCAGAGAAAGCGCAAATGATGCTATGCAATGTTTATTGTATAAAATAAAATATGCAAAAATAATCCCGATGATAGAGATCCGAACCACCATCTCTTATAGCAAAGAGTAATTATTATCAATGACCATTACCACTGGGCTATCACACACTTAACAAATAAAATAGATAGTTGAACTGATCGCTTTTCTGTCGTCATAATTTCAACCAATAGAATATAATGTTAGGAAGCCTTATAACTTACACGCTTACTATTGGGAATAGGCAATTTTCTAAAGTTTCTGAACTATTAATACTAGGTATATACCTAGACTAGACCCATCATCCCAGTTTCCATATTTCTGCGTAAGTCTGTATTGTCCAAAAGGAATGAAACAAAAACTCTTATTACTAAAACAAATTTAAGGCGAAAGGCAAAGACACCTCGGGTTACCCTATCTTATTAATTTTAGATCAGGACACACGGGATTGCGCGGGAAAACTTTTATGAAATACAGCGATATTCATTTTTACGAACACATTGCTTTTGCAAAATTGGTTTTGGAAATTGTGTTACGGAGGAACTGTAGAACTTATTAGCAGACCGACAGATAGGTAGGGACTATAAGAACCTACCTAGCACCTACGTCTCTAGCCTCGCCAGAGTTTAAATATTTAGATTAGAAGGAACTCAATTCTTTGCTTCGCTACTGCATTAAACAGATACCTAATGTAGAGACTTTAAACATAGTTGGTAAGTAGGCAGGTTTAAAAAATGAAAGAGGAAGTGTTTAATTATAAAAATGGTAAGTAGGTAGGTACCTACCGGGACACTTAGAATGTTGCTTACGGACGTCCACGCAAACGAAGAAATATTAGGCTAGTAAAATAAAAAGGAGAGCCTTATAGGTGCTACCCAGTGGTGTTAACCTATTTATATAATGAGTTTCTATTTCCATCGCTTTCATACATTTCACTATGAGCTCGCTTTATTTAGTTCTCAAATGAAAATGGTATAGGTATATGTAGAGGCGTTTTACCGCGAAAACAGTGATTATCCCATTTAATTCCATGGCCCTTTCTCAAATCTATCCTGTAACGGCGAGCGATCGGCCCTGACGTTTACAGCGAACCACACTTCGCTACCCAACACCCCCCGAACCCCTTGCCCCCTCACTCACCCCATAGACCGCCACGGAACCCGACGCTAGATATCGTTGTTTTTATTCACTGATTTGCGGGCTGGACCCATGTGAGTTGCTTGGACCTTCCTACTCCTACTAATATTATAAACGCGAAAGTTTGTAAGGATGGATGGATGGATGGATGGATGGATGTTTGTTCCTCTTGCACGTTAAAACTACCGAATGGATTTTAATGAAACTTTAGAATAATATAGCTTATACATCAGAATAACACATAGGCTACAATTTATAAAGATAGCTGCGCAGACGAAGTCGCGGGCACCAGCTAGTATAAGAATGAATGTGTTATTGAGGGATAAAAGTAGTAGGTACCTACGTAACGTAGGTATGTAGGTAGGTCGTAAGTAATTATGTACCCACTTACCACCTACCTACCTACTTATCCTTTCCATCATACAATACATTTAATTTATCTCCATTTCATTCATTCTCTAACAATTTTACACGCATTATTTTTTCTGTGTAAGTATTTTTTTACTGTGCCTATGTATGACTGTGCGGTGCGCTTTTAATTTGGCGCCCAACGTGGGACTTTCAGGTAGGTAACTTTTATGAACTGCTTTTACGGATAAAAACCTATTAATACCATGATAAAATACTACTAAATACTTGATTCCTTATGTAGGACTGCTGTAACAATAACAACTCTCAAAATCAATAGCTTATGCTTATCAATTGATAGAATTTGCAAAGGGCCAAAGTAATCGAGTTTTAGAACTTACTCCTTAGATTGGTAGGTAAACCATACCCACTTAGCAGGTAGGTAGGTAGGTAGGTAGGTACCTACTTACTGTAAAATTCAATAATTTATCTCGCAGCTTCGTCACAAAACTTCGAATTCAACGTGAAATTTGCCGTCGTCGTCATGGTAAATGAAGTTGCAATAATTCAGGCCGTTTACCGGATATATGCCTTTCGTAGCAGCTACCATGCCAGACTGCGAACCATCTAGCGACCAGTTGGCCGATGAGTTGGTCGATTGGTTTACAGGGTAGTTTCAGACTGGAAGGTAATTTAGATATTCAACTAATTGTTTAGGTAGGTTATGTAGGTATACATACCCTGAGATATACATACTATTTTATCTCAGGGTTTGGTATTTGTCTGCATTCGGGATTTTGGTGAGTAGGTAGGTACTTACTTATACTAATGATGGGTTTGAATTTTATTTTTAACTGCATAGTTTGAAATAAGTAATAGGTAGGTAGGTACATCTTCGAGTTCTAGTTGCTAGATTCTCGAAGCTACCCACCTATAGACCAAATCCACATAATCGACGCCATTAAATATTTCGCAAACATCCTTTAATAATAGGAAAAACTTTTTGAAAATTATGTTTCGACAGACTGTGTGAAAACCTTATAGGTTTTATTAAACTTACTGCGGCCCGCTTGTATAACCAATTCAGTTATAAATATTGAGGCGTGATTGAGGAACATACATCCATCCATCCTCACTTTTCGCTTTAAGCCTCCTAAATTGTTATAATAAGACCTTTTTTGCTAAACCCGCAATTTCGTAGACCGTATGACTTCTTCGAGAATCCATCGAAGTATGACCATAATATTATTTATTCTTTGGTATGACTTTGATGGAAACAATTTCGTGACTTCTTTTCGCCATGTTTTTTTTATCATGAAAAATTACGTGACAGCTCAATGGTCGTATGTTTATTTCTTCCAATTTATACACGTTGCCTGCTTAAATGCAACGTTGTTGTTAGTTTTTGATGTTTTAATGTCTGTTTTTCGTGAAGTGAGCTCTTTTCGATTTCAATAATCTAAAGTTATAGATATCAGAGGATATCAGCTTTACTCTCGTGCTCATAACTGATACAAAACCATGAAGGTCCGGCGAAATCGATCCGAAAATAGCGTTTCGAGTTGTGAATCAAGCATATCCAGCTTGGTAGAGGATAACAACGGTAAGATCAAGCATGGCTTGAAGAAGTACAACCCAGCTGCTATAGTGCTATGGGCCTTTCAGAAGTTACCTTCCAAAAATGGACTAACAGCTCGACGGGTAATTAACTTCCTGAAACAGAATTTTAGGGTGGCTGACAATCCTGCAAGAACTGGCAAGTCTTTCGGAGCGTTGATAAGGTCAGCTGTCGAGTTTGGACTATTGAAAAAACGTGGCAATAAGCTATTTCTTGCACATAAAGATTCAGAATAAAAACCGAAGTTTATAATGTTCAAGTGTCATTAATCCCTGTGCAGTGCAAGTACCTAATGTATGAATCATACCTAAATTCTTCGAGGTGTACTTGAAATCCTTTCACCACATTGGTTCGAAATAACTAGTGACACGATAAGAAGAAGAAGAATCATACCTATACTCACTTGCCCTTTTCTATGCTAATTTTAGTGAATCATTGTGGGTAGGTACCTAAGTAGGTACATACTTTACCTAAGTATTAATTTTACGTTTAGGTAATTTGTATAGTAAAAATCAAATTTTAATAATACATTTTTTAATAGTCCGCATAACAAACTTGTATTTACACGATTGCTTACTTAAATTATACATGTTATAGGTTATTTCAACAATTCAAATTCAATTTCAATACTTGTAAGTTGTAACTGTACTTATTCCGATTCTACTAGGTAATCCATAAAAGCTTTGACAAAAACGATAGACAAAAACGCTGGAATGCTTACATACACATCTAAGCAGCCAAATACTTGATCACCTACCGTGAGTAGAGTAGGTACTATACGATAGATATTTGTAACAGTGATTATTTACAACGTAATGGACACTGTAATATCAATTAATTGCAGTCAAGTTTTATCAAAGTTAATAATATGACGAAAATGCTGACGATAGCGCGTATATGCGCCACAGATAATATCTGTTACGCGCCAACTTTTTTTTTTTTTTTCAATTTTTGCAAGGCCTGATTTGAACATTCCGCCTTGACTGCATTCTACTCGAACGGCTACAGAGGTCCTATATGCTTAGAACAAGAGGTCTTCATCTCCTTCGTCCAGAAGATTAGCGGTCGCGTCGCGCATGTCAATACCTTGTTCGGCCGCAGCCAAAAGCATTGCAGCTTTTTTCTGAAAAAAAAAAAGAGATAAGTGGTATCAATCATCAATATAAAAGGGTTGGTCCTAACTGACAGACAATATACAGGGCAAACCACTGAACGTATCATGTATCTAACATGAAACTTTGAGGATGTGTTCGTCAAGAGCTGAATGTCTGTAAGTATAAGTACCTACTAAAACGTCGATGACACACAAGCTTTTTTACACGCTGATTGTTGGAGTTTTTAAAAACTAGCGTGTGAGCGTGTTAGCTTTGGGAAGGACTGTAAAAACGCCGATGACACTGGGCAAGTACACACGCTACAAGTGAAAACGCTAGCTTGTAGCGTGTAAAAAAACCGTGTGTCATCGTACTTTATGAAAGGAATTTTGAAATTATAATTTTTCATAATTCATAATCTTTATTTGCGAAACACAGGTAAAAAAAGTTGGTAAAAAACATGTTGACGAGTTCAGCTGTGCTCTACTTTACAGCGTGCAAAATAACATAATTTAAGAGAAAAAATACAATCATGCAACATTAAATAAAATCAATTCCATTACATTATTACATTACATTAGGTATACATTATAATCAAAATTAATAAAAAATAAATTCATAAATGTTTGTCACAAAGATATTCTGTTACACTGTAATAAGCTTTTTCTGTCAGTAATTTCTTAACCTTTTGTTTAAATAAATTAATTGAG
Organism: Lobophora halterata; assembly: GCA_932526365.1. Taxonomy (NCBI): domain Eukaryota; kingdom Metazoa; phylum Arthropoda; class Insecta; order Lepidoptera; family Geometridae; genus Lobophora; species Lobophora halterata. The sequence continues at coordinate 3,528,235 of OW052015.1, forward strand.
TCAGTTTCTAAAATGTCACTTGGTAAATGATTATAAATTCTCGGTGCCATACAAAATAGACTCCTACTAAACATCTCCGTTTTGCATGGTGGTTGGCTCAGTTTGCCAACATGGCGCTTACTTTTGACTCTTTGAAATAAGTGAATATTACATTTTACAAACATTATTACCTCATACATGTACATACTAGGCAATGTTAGTATATTAAGCTTAGGAAAGTATTCCCGACAACTGTCAGTAAATTATGCAACGCAAACGAAGTTGCGGTGCTAGTGTTGTATAAAGGAGTTTTCTTAACCCTAGTTATTAGTTACCCTAGTATCCTAATACTATTATTAATTATAGTCATTTATTTATATTATTTATAATTGAATAGCATACTCAATCTAATGGCACTTCAACCCAAAGTACAAACTATTCACAATTAGTGCTTTTTAGTGTAAGAAATGTTCACCCAAGACTGGGCTGAGACAAATCCTGGATACGGGTCTGAATGACCCTACTAGAAAACTGGAACACGTCATCCATCAACCCAGGGTCCTGCTCCGCTATTTTAGGGAGCTGGGCTGGCTGTGGTAAAGTTAGTGTAAAAAGGGGTCAATGCACAATACACCCCTTAGCGAGGACGTGGTGGCCAAGTGGATGAGGCCCTTACCTTGCGATCTGATAGTCGTGGGTTTGAATCCCGGTGGCAGTCATGCGTAAATAGGTTTTTTCGGGCGAAAACATCTATGTATGCATCCCACGTTCTCGCAACGGTGAAGGACAACATCGTGAGGAAACCGGCATGTCTTAGAACCTAAAGTTCGAAAACATGTGTCGAGTGCACAAAGGAGCCTCTTCGAGGCGCACTTGAAATCCTTTCACCACACTGGTTCGAAGGAACTAGTGACACGATAAGAAGACCCCATAGCGGAACGTCAGTGCAGATTATTATTAGAAACCCCTTCCCCCAAATTAGAATTAAAATTAAAAGCAGTAACTTTACTTGACGTTACCGTGGCTTAGTTGGTAGTGACCCTGCCTACGAAGCTTGGTGTTCCAGGTTCGATCCCCGGCCGGAGCAAACATTAGTGTGACGAACACAAATGTTTGTTCTCGGGTCTTGGATGTTGTGATGTGTTGTGATGTGTTGTATGTGTCCATGCCACCTGCGACACAGGGAATCCTAGTGCAGGCGTGTGAGTGTATGAATGTTTATGTTTATGTTTACTTATGGGCATAAAACAGTTACAATGACTAGATTGAATGGAACTCACAGCTTCCGCTTTCTGCTTGATAATCTTCTTCTTGTCCTGGATTTTCTTGAGCCGGTAGAACTCCTCACGCTCCAGCTCGTCCAGCTCGGAGATGATGTACGCGAGTGTACGCTCCAATCGAGGAATGATCACTAGAAACAAAATACACTTGTAATCACACTGCAACTTTGTAAAGCCTTGATGACACAGGGCTAGTTTGCAAGCTTAGTCAGCTAGCGAGTTCACTAGTAGCTTGTAAACTCGCTCCGTGTCATCGGCTTTTGTACAATCTGCTAGTTGAAAAATCCTTCCAGATCACTAACTTGCTTACTCGCTATCTTTTGAACTCGCTGGCTTGCGGCTTCTAAGCTAGCCCTGTGTCATATGAGTGTACCCACAGACAAAGATTACTGGGTTTTCGAGACTGATCATCAAAATGTCTCAAAGTCGATGTCTAACAGGGTCCACATACTGTACCTAGTCGGTAACTACTACTTTAGACCTAATATTCTTCCCTGTACATGGAGGCAATAAGTTAATACATATACAAAGTAGATAAGTGCTGTAGCAGTGTTGCACCAGCCTTTTGAATCAAAGTCCTGTGAAGCACTGTACTGGCAAGCATGATCTCCTACAAGAAAGAACTTTGAGAACTTAACAGAAACAGAAAGGAACCCAGAAGCTTATTGCGTTTTTTGCAAACTTTGAGGAGCATTTTTGGATTTTCAATGATTTCTACACATTGTTCAGCCACTTCCATACATCTGGGATTATATGAGCAGCTGGTAAAAGCTATGTGATAAGTCAACTCACCATGCTCAATAGCATTGACACGCCTGTTAGTGATTTTGATGACCTCATCTAGGGTTACGAATGAGGTCTGCAGAGATGCGAGCTCGACCAAAAGCTTGACGGCGCTTTGGAAGTTCTTCTTTAGCTTAGCAAGCTGTTGACCACCACGAGCCAGTCCAGCTAGCTCGTAGGTGTCTGAACCGTCTTGATATGACTCAAAGATAGGGAGGGTCACACCTGGAAATGAGAAATTAAACTAATTTATCTAAATTATATTATTTAAGTGATCAAGATCTCATAAAAATACATGTTAGTGGTTTATAAGCGTTAACATAATCAGCTTATACATTAAAAATTGTTTATTACTGATAAATAGGTTTTTAAAACTGAGATATGCATGAAAAACATAACCAGTCCTCGGCAGTCAGGTAATAAGGAAAAATTATATTCCTTAGAATTTATTTTGACTGAAGTCTACAAATGCATTCTCATTAAAAGATTTAACTATTCCAACTATAATTTTTTTTGACTGCAGTCTACGAAGGGCAGTCATTGAAATATTTAACTGGTCTATTGCAACATTTGCAACTTCAGTCACATTGAATATGTACGTTAATGTAGTTTTAAGAATGGATGGATTCAACAATAATCTTGTTCAACTCTTAAACAACTCTTAGGTATTTTAAGATATTTTGATGCTACACAGGTAAAGTTGCAAGCAACAGCTAAACAGCACAAATAATAGAGCCTATTCAAAAAAGAAACACAAAAACATGAAATCTTAGGCAGTGTCCTAATAGAACGCGATGACGCGACCATCGTAAGTTCGCGCAATCAAACGTACTTACGTCAAATAGGCGTCCCAATAGGCATCGCGTCGCGTCGCGCGATCGCGCGATTGCCAATCGGGACGCCTATTTGACGTTAGTACGTTTGATTGCGCGAACTTACGATGGTCGCGTCATAGTATGTTTGATCGCGGATTCGCGCGACGATCGCGTGATCGCGTACTATTAGGACAACGCCTTAAAGTTCAGAGATGTAGTTTTAATAAAATACCTACATACCAGCAACATTGTCCTTCTTAGATCGAATCTTGATTTGAGCCTTTGTTACGTTTTGAAGCACCACTTGGTTGAAGTCACCGGTTGTGAACTTTGCTTCTGCGAGCGAGAATGCAGCCTCTTTCATCACTTCACCCATTAAAGTTTTAGTCTGAAATTGTAAAATTCCATTTAGTAACACTATTTTATTTTTTCATTTGATAAATGTATACAAAATCGAAAATGGATTATTTATGTAGTTTGAAGCAATATTGTTTCCAAACAAATACTTGAAACCAAAAATCTATAGGTGAGTAGTGTAGGTCTAAGAGTATTGAGAATAAAAATATCAGAATGTACCTAGCTAAGTACATTCTGATATTTTAGCAGCTTAGGCGCAGCGCAGCTGATTTAGATACAGCTGGGTGCAAAAAGTTCTTAAAGGTACATACCTCAATAATTTTACCCAAGATCATACGGAATCTCACTTGCAAGGCATCAGCCTTTTTCTTGAGAAGTCCATGGCCTTTTACTGCACCAGCCAGGCGGAATTTGATCAACATCTGAGCACTGAAAACCACAAAGTAGCACAGGGACCGTGATCACTCATTCCAAAATTTTGAGTTTCCGAATGATTCTATACTAACAAAACTTACCCCCGAGAAGGGAAAATTGCTAATCTATCTTTCCCTGACATTTTGATTTATGTATTTACAGGCGATTTATCCTTGTCGGGATTTTTTAAAACCAAACCCAAATCACCTGATGACAGAAGGCGAGCGAATGATAAATAATTATCTATGGTTGGTCTTGTGATCAGAAAATCGATGAGAGATGGGCGAGGGTGTTTAAAAAATATACACAGATGTCAAATACCTATATAAATTTAAAAGGCATGGTCTAAATATTTAACAAGCATGGGAAACATTTATTAAGGAATAGAGAAAGACGCACGCATGCGTCTTTCTTTATATTGTATTCCTTATTTTTCCCTTGCTAAATTCTCGAAGGTTGTCCCCCATGAAAAGGTACTTAGCACAGCAGTTCTACATTAAATTATAATAATTAATTCATAATGGAAATCTAATATGAAGCTTTACACATTACAATATCGTGCAATCGGCTTCGTGAATCTAGTTACTTCGGTAAAAAACTACCGATTGTTTGAGTTTTTAACGTAATTTTTTTTTTTAACGTTTAACTTAATATGACAAGGAAAGGAAAAACCTAGTCGATCGACGACCTTTGCACTTTGATTTTACCAGGACATCACTATCACGTCGACTCCAGAGACAACAAACTATTGGTTCAATGTCACGTACGTCAATAATAGTCAGTGTCACTAATCACCATCTAACCAATGTCAAAGTCAACCAAAAGTATTTATTCTTAAAAAAATGTTTTGGGTATTTGTGGAATTGAATAGGAAATTTTGAATTGGAATTGGAGGCTAACAAGTAGTAAAACGACGAGACATCGGAAACTAAAGCTTTGTAGAAATGTCCAACAAAAATAAGTGCAGAGTTTGTCTATCCAATGGGGCTAAACATTCAATATTTGATGACGTTGAAAGTAAAGAAAGCATCCATTCGAAACTTTTTCAATGTTTGAAAGAACAGGTAAAATAATTACTGATATTTATTATTGCGATACGAGGTGCCTAACCTGGCAAAACTACCACCCACCTCATACCAGCATGTATGATATTAGTCAAAGGAATACAACCTTAGACCTGTAAGTAGATACTCATGCTTAGATCACACGTACCGAGCAAACGGGCGAGACAGTAAAATGTTTCTCGGCCGAGGCAGTGATGTAAGCAAGTAGATTACACCACTTGCTCAGCCGAGCACTCTGCGCTATGTTTGTATGAACCAAGTACTCGGCCGAGAGCACTGTCTCGGCCGTATGGTACATGTGATCAATGCATCAGTTTCATTCAGTATTTTTTTTTATTTTCAGGTTGAAGATATAGAAGGATATCCTCAGAAAATCTGTGAGTCATGCCTAAACCAACTGGATATAGTGTACAGCTTCATCATCAAGTACAGAACCAGCTGCAAATTACTGGAAACCGGACTCCAAATAGTTAAACAAGAGGCTGCTAGTGACCATGATGATGTAGATTATGAATATGAAACTATTGATGCAGAATATTTAAAAAACGAAATAGATTCAGATGGTCTTGAATCTCTGGATGGAGTCTTGGAAACAATCCCATTACAATGTATAAAAGAGAAAAAGGATAGTAAAAAAAGCCTAACAGAAATCAAGGCAAAACTAAAAAAGCTTTCTGAAATTAATTTTAAGAAAAAACCTAAGAAAAATGGTCGAAATTGCAAGCCTAGCAGCAAAATAGCTTCGTCTATTTTGGAAGCTGAATTTGAATGGAGCGGAGAAAGGTGGTGGTAAATATTATAAAAATATAATTAGATCACTGGAAATGAATCCTATAATTTAATGTAATGTTAGGCTCTCAGGCAGTCTGAAAACAACCATAGTTGATCTATTAGCTAATGTAAGTAATTAAGCCTACAACAATTTAATAAAAAGGCCTATTTATATTTTTATAACTTGACAGAGAGCTTTTTTAATTTTTAAAATAGAGCTATTTGATATCTATAATAATATCTGTATCATTAATTTCAGCATTAAATCCAGTATAATGACAGCGCCTAAAGAGGAAAAACCGAAATTAAAACAAAGAGAACCAAAACTAGTAATCCCTAAGCCAAAAGTTAAATTCCCTCAAGAGCCAAAACTGTGTGACATCTGCGGAGATATATTCAAAGATATAGATAAACTGACAAAACACAGGAAAAAGGTGCATTTCAAGAAACCTATGCCATGCCCTCAATGCTCTAAGATACTAGCCAACAATATTGAACTAAGTCGTCATGTAAGAAGAACACATACCGCAGTGAAATCATTTGTGTGTGACATATGCGGTAAAGGGTATAATATCAAAGGAGAGATGCTTAAACACATGCAAATTGTACATTTAAAAACGAGAAAGAAAAAACGGTATCCATGCAAGTTGTGCGACAAGACTTATGCTTGTGCTAAATCAGCTCTTATTCATGAACGATCTGTCCACACAGGTAACATTCGTAATTTTAAAATGTTTTTTTGATATAAAAATTTACTAGCTGGTGCGTTGATTAGGCGTTAAAAGTAGCGTAGGTATGTCTCTCCATTCTCCATCACATAAATTATACCCAACTAAAAAAAAATCATTTGTTAAGTACTTCTTTGTGATTAAGCAACCAATGTCACAAACCCATTCTCTTTTATACCTATTAAGTTCATACTTACCTACTTGTATGTATAAATTTTTTATTTAATTTTATTATTATGTAATAAATACTTAGAGCAATTTTTATTTCAGGCTTAAGACCAGCTGAATGTGATGTGTGTGGATCAACATTCTACCATGAAGAGTATTTAAAAGAACACATGAGATTACACACAGGTGAAGCTCCTTTCAAATGCCCTATCTGTGGACGAGGGTACGCCCAGCGGGGGAATATGAAGAGTCATATAGCACACAACCATAGATTATCAGATCTCGATGAAGAAACAAAAAAGAAGTTTAAACCACATTGGTTCAAATGGTTGAAAGCTCCATGATACTAAATGTTTCTGTGTTATATTATTATACAAATTTACATTAGTTGTTAATGTTTTACCTCATAAAAATAAAACATATTAAGCTATTCACGTAATGTATTTTATACCTACCTACTTACTTAAATATAATGCGAAAAGTCGACTATAAGTTTATGCCATTTTATCTAAGATCACACCTGTCCATGGCCAGAATAAGTCTGGTTAGGAATTACATAAGTAAAATAGTTAACTATCGCACAAGCAAAACCGTGCGTAATCAATCATTCATTAGCTATTAATGAACCGTAGTGAAAACTTGTTTTTTACCCCTGACCTATCACTGTGCTGTGACAGTGACATATCATGACATTCCTTTGTTTACAAAAAATATCTTGCAACAGTGAAACGGGCTAGTGTTTTTTTCTATTATATTCTCAATTCAAATTATTTAGTAATTGGTCTTGTTGTTATCTAATATCTTTTAGGGTTGAAGTGAGTTATCGTATTGTTGTGCTGATATTGAGACACGGACTCGAAGTTTTGTTGTTTTTGAGTTATAGACTCGAAGTGCTTTACTTGTTCCCGACTGCCAAGGGAGGGTTATATTATAAGTTTGAAACTATGTCGATGTCCAGTAAAAAGTGCTGTGTTCCTGGGTGTATGGAATCCGGAGGTAAGCTATTTTAGTTTCATTTATTAATTTGATTAAAAACAGACCAGCACATTACCTCTTTATGTAGTTCCACTGTGTAGCTGTTAGCTGTATCTTATTTTGGGGTTTATCTAATCAGAATGTGTGATTTCACTTATGTTGTGTAGCAAGAAACAACAGAAGAGAATCGCTTTTATGTCTATGCAAAGAAAAAAAAGCACAAGGAATTTATAAACTACGATAGAGTACATAAAACAAAGGTACGATACATAGTTTCTATATTGATTGAAAAAGCATCTTTCATCAGCTGACAGCTGCTGTAATTATCCAGATTTATCGGAGTACCTACTAACATATTTATTTAAAAATAATGAAAGCTAAACATACATAATTGTTTCAGGTTCACATAAGACATTACATCGTTTTCCAAACCCAGGAAAAGATAAAGATTATTTTAGTAAATGGGTGTACGCAATTGGAGGTGATATCGTTGGCTTAAACAATTTTGATATATATAAATATCGCAGAGTATGCCATTCACATTTTGAAGAAAAGTTTTGCTGTCGCTATAACAGATTAAGTAAGATTGCTGTGCCTACATTAAATTTACCAGGTAAGTAAGAAACAAAAACAGGGGGGCTGTGTCATGGCATACAGCCCTGACACTTGAATTATGTTTCTACTAGCTGTCCTCACAACTTTGTTTGAGTCGCATATTTTCTTAACTCCTTTTTTAGTCAGCTCTTCACAATTCAAGTTTCAAGTCTCTACGTTCAGTGGTTAGGCCTGTACATTGTCAGTCATCACCATCAGTCAGGACCAAGCATTTTATATATGGCTGACTAATAGTTTTTTAGTTTTTTTGGTAAGACATTTTGTTACAATCTGATTCAATTTGTTGTGCTACGTCACAATAAAATTTTCTAATAATTAGTAACCGTATATATCGCAGTGATTTTAAAGATGATGCACAAGAAACAACTGATTAATTTTAGTGTATTTTCTTTTTCAGGTTCTTTGTCTCTTCCAAAATTTACAATGGAAGAAAGGAGACCAGTGAGACAAATGGAAAATTATTCATTATCACCATCAGTTGCAGCATCCTCCGCTTTGACATCATTTGTGCCTCCAGATCTGTATAGTCAACCACAAAGATATGAACATATGCAAGAAAATATAGGTGGTAATGGTGTTCATTAGCATATTAACTTTTTTATTACAGCATAAACTAACTACTATAATCTATTTACAAAACGAGTCCAACTCGACACCTGATGGCAGTGTGCCGAGGATACTGGCTGCATTGTGTCTTTGTTTTGCAAGGCTTATTCTTTGGCCGAGATATATTGAATATAAACTTTTTCTGAATAAACCAATTAATTAAATTACATACAATTGTTTTTCAAATTAAAATAATTCGTTTTAGATCCTGTTGTGAATCAACTAATACCAGAGAAATCATTACCCACATCAAATGTAGCATCCACTTTGACTTCACAAGAAAATATAGGTAAAAATTATTATGTAAATTAATATTATGTACATACCTAGTACCTAAAAGTAAAAAAATATGAATAATTTATTGTATATAATTATTATTGTATTACATTACTACTTTGTGTAGTAATGTTTTTTAAGATAATAATTTTCTGTTTTAGATCCTGTTGTGAAGCAACTAACACTCACATCAACCAAATCATCCTTAGTTTTAGAATCAACTTCAGCTTCACACCCAGTTCCACACAGTGATGAACTAATGCAAGAAAATAAGGGTAGGTATATTATTTACTATTCCTATATCCCTATATCCCTTAAGGTGGGGACACTGGCAAGTAGCCAATCAAAAAAAAAGGCTGGCAGCAAAAATCCATGAACACCAATGAACACAGAACAACAAGCCCAGTTTGGTAATTAGGTGCGAAAATAATCTCTACCATGAGAACTACCAATACACACATAGTATATACTACAGTGCTTCATCTATCTATACTTTAATCTTTGCCCAGCCCAGTAATTGAAATAAAATCTGTTCTGCTAGCTGCGAAATGGCTGTGAATCTAACATTGAAATCTACTGACTGTTAATAGCACTATATTGTACATTTTATTTATGGTACCCTTGATAGATTATTTGTTGCGTCTTCAGTTTTTCAGAAAATGACCAACGAATTTACGTGCAGAATTTGCCTGGAAGTAGAGGAAGCCCAGCATTCAATTTTCGATGTGGAAAGTAAAGAGTGTATACGTGAAAAAATATTGGAATGTTTTAATGAAATGGTAAGTTAACCCGCTGTGACATAGATGGTAGTCCGTCAGACGCCGCCGAACCGATTCGACGTTGCTAATTCAAAATATAGCTCTGTCTCGCTACCTTCCTCCATTGGTTCGTGGAAGCGGTTTGGGTGGCGCGAGTGGTCGTGCGATCGACAGGTTAAGTCCTATGAGCTTATGACGGGGCGCGCCGTCACATGTGGCGTAAAATAACTATCTAATGTATGTACCCACCTACCATTCGCAGCGAAAATTTATCGGTCAGTAAGTACCCACCTTAACTGATTCTTCTATGTAGGTACCTTAATCTTCCTTCTTCTTCTTCGTGTTCTTCATTACTGAAGGTCGTGGCCGTCTTGAAATACTTATTCTACATAGACCGATGGCTTAGCGGTTAGCAATTTGAAAAATATGATTGATGATAATGTCAATATTTTTCCAGATTGAAGACATAGAAGGATATCCTAAGAAAATCTGTGAGTTATGCCTAAATAAACTGAATATAGCTTACAGCTTCATCACTGAGTATAGAAACAGCTGCAAGCTACTAGAAACTGCACTTGTAGTTGCCAAGCAAGAGGCCGATGACAAAGACACTAAAAAAGAAAATGTGAATATTGAAATAGAATTTATAAATGAACCAGAATTTTATGACTTTTTAAGAACACATGATTATTGCTTAGTTGAAGACAACATTATATTACCAATCGTAAAAGAAGAGGAAAGCAAGCAAACACTGGTCAATATTGAATTAAAATTAAAAAAACTGCCTGAAATAAATTTAGAGAAAATACCAGCTCAGGACAGTAAAAAACTTAATCTCCTCGGAGAGATAGCCTCTTCTACTAATATAAAAGCCCAAGAGAATTGTAACATTCTCCCTAAAAGGTAGTAAAAAAGTATCTACTTTCCGAAGTTAAGTCTAAAAACCAAAACGAATAAATTATGTTATTAGAACTTAATTAAGTTAGTTAAGTGTGAAAAGTTTTTAGTAATGTCATGGGGTCACATCTCATAAAAAAAATATAGTTAAAAAAATTACAATAAACGGCGTTAGTGTATTGATTAGTTATTGGGTATGCGTAAATTTACAGAGCGCCATCTAGTGAACTCGATCGAAAACTTGTTGGCCTGCTCAAATCTCGCCCGAAAGACGTCTCATTTCTCACTATGACATGAGGCATCTGTACCAGTCAAAGAACTTGTATACTATGTATCTAGAATGCCGACTCACACGAAAACTGCGAGCCGAAAGAGCTAGAACCAGTAAGGAGTGTGTCTCGTTCTGTAGGGCGACCATAATTTTTGAACTTTGAATATTTCATTGAGACATAAACAAGCAACCAAGGGAAAATTCAATCTGCTCAATAAGCTATCAATGTTATATACATACGTTACTTTGCATTATTGTTTTAAAATTATATCATACATAGGTGCATTAAAATATCAACAAAAAAGAGGGCGGTGCGCCGCATTCTAGTGAGGTATATCTGATTTAATGGTTTTAATACTGTTTCTTTCGAACAGTAATTATTTTTCTCGGCAGTTAGGTACCTAACCTACATGACAGCGACTGTACTAAACCTTTCAAATGAATCTGAATAACATTTAGAGCAAATCGTCTAATTTCGAAAATTGTCCCACTTATTTCAAAAATTATGGCTATGTTAATTTTAATTGTATGCTGGCAACTGTGTGAACGAGACACACTCCTTAACGAGGGGGTCTCTATCAAGCATTAAAATCCTTAAATTTAGATTTAATTAAAAAAGAACTTTATTTCCAAGTATTAAGGTTCAGAATTCTTAATCCTTAAATAAAACAAAATGGCGTGTTAGCTCTCTAGATACATAGTATAGAAGCTCTTTGGTACCAGTATAGTATTATATTATCTGTGGTAATGTTATGGAGGAAGAAAATTATGTTGAACTGTCCACCACTAATAGTGAAATGGTAGACCAGGATGATTGTTGGCCTACCTTTAAGAATCAAGTTTGCTCACAAGGATCTTCCTCATTTAGTAATGTACCTTTTATTTCAGAAAATCTACTAGAATAAAGAGAACAGAAAAACCAACGTTACATCGAAACAAACGAAAAACAAGGCAGCCAAAACTTTGTGACACTTGTGGAGAAGTGTTTGAGGATAAAGCTAGACTTCTGAGCCATTTGGAACAAGTGCATAGCAGAAAACATTATCAATGCCCCGAGTGTCCAGCGATTACACAATTTAATTGTAAATTGAATCTGGATTTGCACATAAAGAGACAACACGGCGTGAAAAAGTTTATATGTGATTTTTGTGGATATGCCTACGCTTTAATAGGTGATTTAAATAAACACGTTAAATACATTCATCTGAAAAAACGAGAACCACCAAAAAGATTTACCTGCAAATCATGTGACAGAACATTTGCAACTGCAAAACAAGCTATTATTCATGAACGTGCTGCTCACACAGGTAATTAAATAACTTGCATTTGAGTACGATACGGCCGATGTATCTTGGCGAGTCTGAACATAGGTTATGCGATCTTTAGTGCATGTACACACGTATTACATTGTTTATATGTATAATATATCAACGTGGGCGAAAGCGCGGGGTTATGCTAGTTGGTTTATAAAAAATAAATTGGCATCTACAGTTTTCTACACGAGTGTACATGCGCTAAAGTTCGCATAGCCTATGTTGGGACTCGCCAAGACGTCGGCCGTATTGTACACCTATCTATCTATCATTTAAAAGGTAATTATAACTTTAATTTAATGTGTTATAAAATTTGGAGTAGACTCCTTAAATTCTTACTCTGTAAGGGTACAGGCACTTGTAATCTTTTTCTATGGTATAGGCAGGTTACAATACAGTGATTATGATTACCTGTAACCTAATTATAATCACTCTAATAAACATTATTATAAAACGCTTTCATAAAATCTGTTTCACATCCATCCTCCGAATTTAGATAGTATTTACGGTTAACTTTTATACCTATTATTGAGCAATTACCTAATGAATTCACAGAATTCCGATAAATGCTAAAAGTATTTAGTGATGTGTCTGAAAACCAACAAAACACATTAGAAAAATCTTTTGTTTTGTAGGTTTACACATTAGGTACTTACCTATCTATTTTACCAACATAAGTGAGTACTTATGTACATACTTAGTTAGTTTAACACTTATTTTCCAGGAGAAAGACCATTTGGATGTGAAGTGTGCGGCAAACGTTTCTGTCATGAATGCTACCTAGAAGAACACATGAGGACGCACACGGGGGAAAAACCTTTCCAATGTCCTATCTGTTACCGAGGCCACTCCCAACGCAACAATGTCAAGAGTCATATCAGACATAACCACAGGCTGGAAGACCTCGATGAATTAACAAAGAAATCATTACAACCGAAATGGTTCAAGTATCTGAAGCCTTAGCTAGCCTGTAAATTGTTACGTTGAGGTATAAGAAAGTAATAAATACGAAGACTGAATTTTAAAATTATTTTTTTTACAAATTTCAGCCATTGTGGCTTACAGGCAGTGGGATTGTGGGATTTATTCCATTATAAGTGGCTAAAAAAATAGAGTACTTTACCTTTAGGTACTTTTTTTTTTTTTTTTTTTTTCAAAGAACCTAAGTTCTTTAGTTTTGGCTTCACATCAAAGGTATATAGCCAGTGTCAAGTAATTGGAGAGATTATTTTGTCATAAGTCAGAGTCGATAAGTCAAGTCATGCCCCTGTAAAGTAGTGGTGGTTGCGACTTTACTAGAGGCTTCTATGGAGTTTTGGAGGCAACACAAAAAGTCACGTTTTACAGCATTACACTATTCACCAACACTCATACACGTTCACGAGCACTTAATGGATAAAATACCACCATTTTTACACATAAACACTCAAAGTTATACAAGTTTTGTTAATTAATTTAATGCCGCCAATGTGCCATTTTTCACGTTCCCGCCAAAAAAAAACCTTTAGGTACTTACAGGAATGCCTATTAAATGTCTATGCCCGCCCTAGCGTGCATTAGGGTTTGCCCCGATTGTAAGGTAGGTACTAATAAGGACAATAAGGAAAAAAAAAAAAAAAAAAAAAAAAAAAAAAAAAAAACAGGTAGTTCCAACCTGCCGTGTTTATTAAATACAAACGGAAAAATAAATTCCCGATTGTTCTTTCTTACCAACGCACGTTTCGACTATGAACAAAATGTTAAATGAACGTTCATTATTTACAAATCGTTTATTTAAATGTAACTACCTATATGGACGGAGTTGTTAGTACATGGGATCGATGACAAATCAATGTAATATAGGTACACAACTACACATATTTCCGATCTGCTCATTTAACTTGCCCTCTCTTACAACTCGAGCGAGTTGATAGAGAGACAGAGGGCAATGTAGGTACTAACAACTCTGTCTCAGTATCTCCATCCACCTAGATTCTCGATCTCGAAGTATTTGGAATTTAGGGCGAAAATAGCCTGTACCTGCCATGCCATACGCACAACCTTCGAGAATCCAGCAAAAGGAGGGGTTAACGCAAGGGGAACCCCTCTGCTGACCATATAACATCCTTGGCCATTCACGTAGGGATGTGACATTCTACGTAATAAATCGATTATTAATTAATCGATAGTTTTTTTAATAATCGATTTCCTTTAAAACAATCGATTTTGATAAAATAATCGATTTTTTCCCAATTTTTTCAATTAATTCCACAATAACAGCCTAAATATTATATTAATCACAGTTTTAGACGGATTCTATTTACTTCATTCTTCTGAGGATTGAGTAAAGTGAAGCACAGATTAGTCAGAGTACTGAAGTCTCAGAAGAATGAAGTAAATAGAATCCCTCCTAAATTTGACCAATTCGCTATCTTCTTTGCGCATACCACTTTTTGCACTAGATAAAACGAGAAAATTCAGGTTCTCTTGATTTTTCATGATACTTGCGGAGGACTGGCATAATACGAGGACACAATTCGACATTTCAAATATTTTTTTCACTATTTACAATAGTTCAATACGTTTTAAACAATATAAAACATCCAAAACCCCGTTGAAAAATAAACAAAAACAATGTCATTTTATGACACTATATTTGAATGATAGTCAATGTAGATGGAAAGCGACAGAACCATTTTACAATACACTTGGTAGGATAATTAAGTCCCTCATGACATTTGTGTGACTTACTTTGAAGTTTCCTATGATTGCCTCTATTATAGTATATCCAATCTCCTTGACTCAATCCCACACTCAATCCACTTCATAAAATCTGAGCTGTGATGAGAATAGTCCAACTCTGACTGATCTGTGAAACATTCTGTTCATGGAATCTACTATAATGTACTGTTGTATTTAATTAGCATGAATGAGAACATAAATAAATATATTAGTACATTTGCGGTGGCCTTGATTAGTTTAAGTGTCGTGTAACTTCAGTTTTCTTAGAATGACCAACGGTACTACGTGCAGAATTTGCCTGGCAAAATATGGATCCCAGCATTTAATTTTCGATGATAATGAAATTAAGGAGAGGATATCTGAAAAAATATTAGCATGTTTTAGAGAAGTGGTAAGTCTAAAGTATATTATATTGCCTATAAACTAAATATCATACAATGCTTTACCTACCTTCTATTCTAATCACTGTATTCAACTGTGGAACATCTAAGACCAATAATTGGTTGGTGACCATAAAAATATCAATGCAAAAGATTGCGAGGATATATATAGATATAAAGGGGCCGTTTTTATTTCTAAGTAGGTACTTACCATTAAATAACTAGCTGTAGCTCGTAGATGGCTGTACTGTACATAGCTACAAATGTAATTCCCGTAATCCCCACTAGCCACCCCACAAGTGGGGATTACGGGAACAACTACGAATGTCAACTAAACCGGCGTGTAGCGTTAGCGTTGAAATCTGTGTTTTGGTGCGAGAATAGCCTCAGCCATAAAATACCAAAATATTTTCATTCAGTCAGATTTGTGTTTGTTGTTATTTATTGCACTGCTGATAATTTGCAGACATTCCTATTTTTCTATAAACCTAGTAGTTACAAATTCTACGAAATAAGCAAGATGTTACGGACAAAAATCCACATAGCTATAAGTGCAATTGGTGTCTTACTTGGATTATCAGCATTCATATGTTTCTGCATAATATACTCAAATGTCGAAGCTGGGGTGTGGGCGTTATTGTCTGGTAAGTGATTGCACAAATTCGAGGGTCAGAGTGTTGCAAACGGGGTATTGGAAAATAAGTTAGAATTTTTTATTGTCATGCTCGCTCGCTTTGCTAGTGTGTGGACGAAAAATACACTATACCCTAATGTCACCCCGCTTTTATCTGGTGGATTTTGACCTCTAGCTAGGCGGTCGTTGACCTAAGAGGTCACTGCCCTGAACTAAAATTTCTCCTTACGCCACCCCCTCACTGATAGTACCATATTAAGTAAGTGTTAATAGGGAAGCAAATTTTTCATCAAACATTATGTTTGCCTCAATGTCCCGTTTGCTACACCCCAACTGGATTTAGTTCATCTGGTCTGAAAGATCCCTTGCTACTTTTTAATGTACTAATGTTGGGCAATTAATTTAAAATAGTATGTTTTCAGGTATTAATGCTGGTCTAGCCCTGATGCTGCATTGTCACTACCTGAAGGAATCTCTGCATGTTAACTTCTCACGTAAAGCGTTGGAGTATATCGGGGATTTGGGCATTCTGGGCTTTGTGTCTGGAGCTGGGCTGATGCTGTTCTACATATTCCTACAGTGCTATTACCAAACTGGTAAGAAATTATGGCATTTGCCCCAAAAATTCTGAATGAGGGAGTTTCCGATGCATATTTCAAACTATTTGATCATTACAAAATTTTTATTGGGTCCCAATTACAAATAAAACATCAAAAATTGCTAAATATTTGGTGAAAATAGAAAAAAAATATCAACAAACTATATAAATATATTTAGTAATAAATCCGCTTAATTTCTAAACAAAGGTTTTAATTAACTTAACTTTAGTTCAACTAAACCAAAGAGTCAACGAACAGAAAACCAAAGTTTAAAGATACGACACGTGTTTCGCCTCTACACGAGGCATCATCAGGAGGTGTTGACTCATCAACTTCTCGAACTTTGGTTTTCTGTTCTTTTGATATTTTTGATATTTTGTAACGCACATAGCAGATATAAAGAAGGAATAAAGCGTAAAGTCAATTAGAGAATCCTTCAAAAGTTAATTAAAAATTCAAAATGGTGCAGACTTAAATAATGTAATCAGTTCTTGACGAAACATTACATTTTATCACTAAGTATTTAGTAGCAGCCAATGCTCCTATTAAATAGTGTAATCTTTTAAAACAAGGTCATGTGAGTCTAAGTTATTGAACTAAACTGATATTGATGCATTTGTTTAACAAATTGAACCATATTGTATTACATGTACATAAGATAGATAGATGTGTGTGTAAGTTATTTTTAAAAATATTTGACCATTTCAAACAACAGTCTTTAGACCCAAACTCAGTAGAGCTTGTGTAATGGAATGATGCCATTATACTTAATTTTGTTTGAAGAACCCAGGTACCTACATAAAGCGGTTTCAGACAAGCATATTAAACCAAGCCGATCCACTGGTTGTGTTTTAGTTACACGGCTAGTTTACACGCCACAAGCCAGCGAGTTTAAATATTAGCAAGTTAGCTTTCAGGAAGGATTTTCAACAAGCAGATTATAAAAAAGCCGATGACACTGGGCGAGTGTACAAGCTACAAGCGAACTCGCTAGCTCGTAACGTGTCAAAAAGCTGTGTGTCATCGAAGCTTTACACTCACATATAATAATTATTTTGTTATTTCACAGATGTGACTCCGATCGAGACCAGCATCATCATCAGGCTTGTGTGGGCATCCATGATGACGAAATGGGGCCTGTTGCTGTACTTTACCACGAGGAAATACCTCCGGACCTACAACGACCACCAGCTGTTCTCTGAAAACCCAAACATCGAAGAAACGTAAATATAAAGTTACTTTTTCATTCGGAGTTAGTGGTTTTGCTCGGTTCAAAATTAATATTACAAACTATTAGCTATGGTGAGTAGCTTTGCCCTCATGGTATCAGAGATCATGAGATAATTAGTACCCTATGTTCCTTTATAAACCACACCTACACGTGATTGAGAAATATGCCCTGTTTTCATTAGGGAACATTAATTGTCCTTCAAAATTGTCGCCCGACACGAAATCTACGCGATGTGGCTCGCGACGTCTCGCGACATCGCAGCGACATCCACGTGTCGCGGGACATCGCGTGTCGTGTCGCTCCGGGAGCGTCGTCCTTGCACGACTTCGTGTCCCGCGACAATCGCCCGACAAAATTTGACAAGTGAGGACGCGTGTCCCTCTGTGTTCCGAAATGTAGTACTACTTCCTCGGGCGACATCTCGACCACTACTTGGTGTGTGGACGAGCGAAATGTTGAGCGACATTGTTGCCGGACAGTTGCACGTAAAGCCACATTTTCATTAGGGTACATTTGTCCCGCGCCTTGTAGCCCGACACGAAATGTACATGTAAAAAAACTACACGAAACCGACATGTCCCGCGACACGTAGATTTCGCCTTTTCGTATCAAATTAGATCAAATCAAATCGATTTATTTATGATATGATTAGGTAATACAAATTATACACTAATTAATAGTACATTTAGCGTTATTGTTATTATTATTGTTATTTGTTATTGTGTCGGGCGACAATGTCGCTGGACAAATGTCCCGTAATGAAAATGCGGCTGTACTTCCTCGGGCGACATCTCGACCACAACTTGCTAAGTGGACTAGCGAAATGTTGAGCGACATTGTCCTCTAATGAATACATGGCTATAAACATCAATACATACTTTGGCATTTATTATAACTAGGAAATATTTTAAAAAATTACAACGAAGGCGTAGCAATATCAGAAAGGCTGTGTGACTCACGAACTCAATCGTAAATCCCATTTCAGTTGGATTTCGTGCAATTCGGTACTCTTGAATAGAACTCGAATTTGGTGGAATTTAATGATACTCAACGAAATCGACTACGCGGTCGTGTTTCTTAGTTTATGGTACTCTTGACGCGATTTGTAATTGACAAATCGAGCTTGGAATTTGTTCAAGAGCGCCAACAAAATCTGAAACTATATTCGAATCGATACTGTATTGAGATTTTAATTGGAGTCAGGGATAGCCCCCCTATATCCCAACCGACTCAGGGTTGTTTGAGGATTTCGTGTCATAAACAAAAAAGTGAAGAAATAGTCTTTATTTGATTTGGCTGAACTGAACCACTGACTCGTTAATTGTGATTAAAAATAGATTTATTACACTTTTCATCTTGTTTCGCGGCGAATTTCGACTGATTTTATGAAGTTTGGATAAAATGTGTTAAAATGGGGATTGGTAGAGCTCTCCCGAATTACAGGGATTATTTTATAGCAGTCCGCAAACATAGAGAATAAATACCATGAGTTGGGAAATTAAATTTTAACAGTTATGGCAAAGTTCTAGTTCAATAACCAAAAATTTAGACAAATAAAAAAATTCTGACGAACATTACGTTGGTAGGTAAATATCGATATCATGCATCTAAGCAACGTATATTTCATTTGATAGATAAATGCAACAAATGCTAAAAATTATGCCATCCTTTTTTTTTTTTTTAAGAACCTAAGTTCTCCGGTTTTGGCTTCACATCAAAGGTATATAGCCAGTGTCAAGTAAATGGAGAGATTATTTTGTCATAAGTCAGAGTCGATAGTGGTGGTTGCAACTTTACTAGAGGCTTCTATGGAGTTTTGGAGGCAACACGAAAAGTCAAGTTTTACAGCATTACACTATTCACCAACACTCATACACGTTCACGAGCACTTAATGGATAAAAAACCACCGTTTTTACACTTAAACACTCAAAGTTATACAATATTTGTCAATTAATTTAATGCCGCCAATGCGCCATTTTTCATATTCCCGCCAAAACTCCATCCTTTTTATTTCGATCGATATAACTAATAGAGACAAATTAGTTTTGTTTTGGCATCTGAATTGACACCAATATGTACCAAACATTTTGTCTACTGTTAGTAAAAATCCTCTAGTTCACAAATATTGTTTAAGATTTCACTAGGTCAAAGAGTAACTGAATACATTTACGTAATTAATTATAAGTACATATTAATATAGTGCATCGTTATTTTAATGTAAGTCAAATGAATACTACCTGTATTATGTATCAGTTACCTCCCTAATTAAATACCTACACAATTATCTTTTTACATATATACATTTACTTTTCACTTAACAAGATATATTTTTTAGGTTAGGTATACCTAGTTAAATTAATATAGTAGCTAGACAAAGGATAAATAAATTTAATAAGAATATTCAAAATGTTACTTAAGTAGTTAGAAATGATTATAGCTCTAAATTTCTAAAGTTTAATAAAAGTTGATTTAAATACTATAACTTTTTATTTGAATAACTAATTCGATTTCAGTTTAGTACATAATTAAATTGTCAAAATACAATGTAAGAATTTGCGCCCTATAGTTGGTACTACATTCACTGCAGTAAGTAAAATGTACTATGTACGAGCTTTAGCGTGCATTCGACCAAGATGGAGGGAAGCAAAGAAAGAAAATTATATTCAGTTCATAGAAGAGCGCGCGGTGCTACAGACGGTTTGCGGTTGCTGCGTTCCATACTTGAAATACGCGCGTAAAAATAAAAAAAATGTCTATGATTTAAAAAGTATAAATCATGCACAAACCTACACAATGCATTCTGCCAGGTTTTAAAAAATAACAGTGCAGTGAATGTGAAGATCGTGAGGTCTCTTCAGTTATTATAACATAAGTAGTGGTAAGTAAAACAGGATTGGCATATTACTAACGCCGTCTAACATGCAGAAAAACATGTTTAGTATATTAACCCTAAGGTAATTGCTTTAACGAATGAAATTAATTTACAAAAGGGAAGTATAGTTTTCTCGTGCGAACTTTGTAAGGCGCCCCTGTTGATAGTTGTGGCTATTACTCTCGCAATTAAAACCAACGCGCTGTTATTAAATTTGAAAAGTCATTATTGTTTAGTAGTCACGCTGAGATTACCTGTTATTATTTAATCTCTTGTTGGTTTTAGCGGAAACCTGGTTAAAATATAGTAAACAATTCTCGTAATCTCCCGTTAACTTGAAATTTTAAAATAAACAGAACGGCTTAAAAGTATTTTAGAAATCGTTAGCTACATATTTAGAATTCATTAAAGATAAGGTTTGGAAAAAAAAGGCTTAAGAGCCTTTTTTTTCCAAACGTTGGGACAAAAATAAAATATTAATTGGTTTAATGGTATGGTGAATCCTAAGATTTCAATGGACCAGTCAATATTTTCCTTATGGGTATACATAAATAGAAATACATATAAAAAAAAAAGAATGCACTAAAACCGTCTCGTGGGCACCAACTCAAATTAAGTCGTGATCAAACCAACACCCTCATTACTTCCTCAGCAACAGAGTGGTGCACAACTGGAATATACTGCCTGAAGATGTTGTTTCTGCAGCATCCCTAAACTCGTTCAAGAACAAACTGGACACTTGGTTACGAACCAACAAGACTATGTTAAAAAAAAGTGACACAAAACTATTAAAAAATGTGACATAGATTCAAGATTCAAGATTCAAGATTCAAGATAGAGACACATTAGCGAAAGCTGCTCGTCGATCAACAAATAAATAAATGAAATATCCTTGGAATCCTTGACTGGTAGAAGACCTTGTCTCCGATGGCCCGTGCTCTTTCTTGGCGGCTAGTTTTTATAAACGCGGGACTTGTTCTGGTTTTGATTGCCTATTCGCAGGACATGCCGCGAAAGTAAATTGAGTGGTTGAAAGGTGGTCAATTTTTTACATACCTACATCGTAATTATTACCTAGCCCTATTACTCGATTTTAATTCAAAGGCGTTTAAATTAAATTGAGTTATCCTCTAATGTGGTGTAGGACGGAAGGTCTCGATTCTCGATAGCTCATTTTCGTTGTATTTATTATGATTTATGAGGAAGTGCAGTCACCGAAAAAAAATTATGTTTTCACCTGTTATTGTGATTGCAAACTTCAATCAATAAACACGTTTTGTAAGATTACCTAGGGAAAGTTACGCAGAAATGAATTGTAGATTTTTTGTGTAACAATAGCATAACCTTTTTTCAGTTTTCTACTCTCTATTACGCTACGCTCGCTGATCGTGCGCTACGTTTTGCCAAACTCAAAATTAAAAAAAAACTCTTGTCTTTGATTTTAATGGCGCCAAAACTTTTTCCGCATTCGAAAGAAAGTATCCCTGGAGTAAAGCACTCGGAAGAACCCAAATAGACGTGCATTGTTAAAAAAGCCGCCTTAGGCATTGCTTGCCTATTCGTGTTTCAATCGTACTTAAATAATTCGATCGTAAGTATGAAAACAGAATTGAATGTATACCCATGTATTAACGGGCGAACGAGACGTACAAATCAAATCATAAAATGCAATAGAGCTTCTGAGATAGGTAAATTGAAACAGACATCATTATTCCGAACAATGATCATCTAACCAAGAGTCTAGGGCTGCCCACAGACTATAGAAGAGTAGACAGTCGTTAGGCTTGGTCGAGTGCAGCGGTAGCTTGCGGTCAAGACGATTCAAATCTTGCCTTTTTTATTGCCTACCTACTGCTTGAATTTAAATCCTTAATTTAATTTGACTTATTACATATTTTCATGGCAATAACTAAAAAAATATTGTACTCAGGTATTTTTTTTAATTTTACTAAATTCAGTAAAAAACAAACATTTTCTGTGGCTGATTTGGCCTTAATGTAATTATATCTGAATTAACTATTTTATGTTAAGTCCACAACAATCCAAATAGTTTTTAGGGACCCAAAAAATTAAATTCCCAACACAAAATTAAAAATAAGTACCTAAGCACTTACATATTTCCAAAGCCATAAACAGCACAACAGTAAGTTTTATCTTATACAAAGTTGTTGACAATCTTAGCGACCAGCTTCCCAGTTCAAACACAGAAGCTCAATCCAGGCCCATTATAAGGCAATAGACATTCCCAGCTATTGGAAATGTGTACGTAACCAGTTCGTTCCGTTCCGCCAGACGGGCTGATGGTTCATTAGTATTCACCACGGTGCCGGTGGTTGCAGGAAGAGGAAGCGTCAACCTAATGTCTGAACTGCGACGAAATATTTATCGGATAATGTCTGTTCTTAGTTTGTTGCACAGAAAGACTTTCGGCTGTCTCAGCCCTGGACAGCTGAAAGTACGAGACTTGTCTTGACTGACCGAACGAACACAAGTCTCGTACTCTCTAGATTCTAGAGTCTATGAGACCTGTCTTCGGCCTAGATTCTAGACCTACTATATCTAGACTTAAGATATTTTAGGACGAATCGGCATTTGATTTGTCAAAGTATGTAGGTAGGTAGGTAGTAGGTGCCTATGTGCGAGATCGTTTGGTCGCAGCACCGATCTCGAGGTCTCATAAGTAGTTTAGCTAGATAGACTCAGACCTAGTAGGTATATCTACGCAAAAACTTCTGAACGATTCTTCCGTTTCAGCTGAAATTCGGTGACATACGTCCCGTTTCAATCAAGTCTAATGCTGGCTTTAAAGCTTTGGCTCTATCGTTATCTAAGTTATTAATTAAACCTAAGGTACCCGGCTATCGAGATAAATTATAATAATAAATAAATATTTTGAATATTTCACACAACGCCATCTAGCCCCAAACTAAGCAGAGCTTGTACTATGGGAAACAGACGGCTGATAGAATACTTAAAATACTTTTTTTTATATACATACATAGAAAATACCCAGACTCAGGACAAACACCGATGTTCATCATTCAAATATTTGTCCTGAAGCGGGAATTGAACCCGCGACACCGGGCGTGGCAGTCCAATACACTTGTCATTCTGCCATCCGTGTCGTCAAATAGATGATAACAACTCCTTACGATATCTTCTATGAATTTGTCAATCAAATAACTTCACCAAACCTAGCTATTACCTAGGACCTAGCAACTGCCCGTTTAAGTCAGCAATTAGGGCAATGATGCACAGGTAATCGGCTCAAATGTTGTAGCACGATCCTTGCATCAGATCCGCTGGCCTGCATTGTGCAGACTGCCTTCAGATCCAGGGGTATTGTGAGCCCATGCATTGTCCGTTGCGACAAGTGATATATGGCGCCGTGCGTTCAAACAATTGGGGTTATTAAAGAAATCACGGCAAGTAGGTACTGACTGTCTTAAACTGAAACAATTGGGAACAAACCTAAAGAATCAGGACTATTGTGAAATACGCTGGTCAACGCTAGTCCTTTGATCATTGGTAAAAGAATGTTGTACTTAGGGGAATCCTCAAAGCAAATTTCCATACAAAATGTTTCGGACAAATACTCAAAAAGTACGCCGTATTATAGTAATTTCTTCACACTATTCGTATCGCCTATGTTTTTCGATTGTGTCAACAAAAATTAGTAAGGTTTCATACCTACTTTAATTTAGATTTTATACGTTTTTTTTTAAATTAGTGGTGTTAAATTAACTCGTAGGTACCATCGTTATTGTCCTTTTAGCGGTCCATTCATATGAATTGGGTATTAGGTGTTCTTGAGTGGAGACCGCGAATCGGCAAACGTAGTGTAGGACGCCCTCCTGCCAGGTGGGGTGACGATCTGCGCAAGGTTGCAGGCAGAAGATGGATGCGGCAAGCCGAAAACAGGGCGCGATGGCGCTTATTGGGAGAGGTAAGTCCAGCAGTTTTCTTTGCATGTCCTATATGGTATTGGTATGGGAGTGACGTCACGGACGTATACTAGCAAGCATAGGGTGCCCAATTTTTTGGCGTTTAAAAATATAAAGAAAGTTTATTTCGAACCAAAAGTAATTGTAACATCTGTGACTTTGTTTTATTAGGCAGTGACAGTGTTATTCAAAGATAATTCGAAGTGCTTTCATATTTATCACAAAATTTAGTTTTGTCGTCGTAACTGTGAGTCCTAATTACCCTCTATTAGACAATAACAATAGTGGCAATAATTATCCAGGCTTATTCATGCAAAATCACTTATATTCTGAGTGAAATATTGCTAGAAGTGGCGTTCGTGTGTATACTTATGTGCTAAGTGAGTGAAGTAAACATTTATATAAACAGTAAATAATTGAAATATTTATCGGACTAGTGCTGCCACCTACATATTGATCATTGAACTTTCTTACGCTCCAATTGAAATCTTTTTGCACAAGAACCTTTATCATAAAGTTTAAAACCCATCTAAGAACACTCGGGTTATTGAGACGAATCTAACGATACCTTTAAAATCCATCTAGCCGTATGGAAGACACAAACATATTTTACATACATACATACAAAATACGCGTGAAAAACAACTCTTCCTTGGCAGTCGGCTAAAAATAAAAAGCGTCCTTTTAAAACACTAAGAAACTAGTCGCCGTCAGGTCAAAAACCTTGCAACATTCGCTGGTCCTTCGCCCATTGTATGGGCACTTTCAGATGCTAGCTCGTAACACAGAAGATGTGGCCATTGTTAGTGTTACGAAACCACTGATAGTTTTTGATAAGAAGAGGGTCTAAGATAAACAATTGAGATTTGACTTGGATAAAATGGATTCCATGTATCGCCACTATACTCTTTACTACTTTATCCAACAACAGAAGCTCGGCATGTAATAATATTACTTATTCTTTGGCTTGGCTATAAGAACATAAATTAATTTGTTGAAGTTATATTTTAGGTACGTTACATATGGCTGGCTTTAGACCAAGCTTATTACTTTTATTTGTGTACATCATACACACATCTTAGTACTCTGTGCTTTTCCACGTTTTTTTTAATTTTTTATAATGTTTTTGTCTCCTATGAGTGTTAGTGTTATATTACTTACGGCAAATAATTTTCATTTCGAGTCGAGAATGAAATGATTGTAAAGAGAAGAGAGACAACAGTAGAGTAAGACTCTACCATTAACTCAACCACAAAACTATCAAGAATTCCATATAAAATATTACAAGAATAAAGATTGGTATGCGCTGTAACTCTTTATTTCAATACGTAGACTTGTAGCAATGAATCAAGTCATCTTACACGGTACAAAACACAGTAATCCACGCGGGTAATTTGATCTAAATATAGGAATAAAGGGCACTCCAAAAAGGCTAGTGCACAACAAGAAAGCATTATTTTACAGCAATATTGACCATTAACTGAGACGAATAAATACCGGCTTGGTGCAATTTATACTTAGATAAAATAAAATTAAGAACATCGCATGCTCTTTGAAGATTTGAATGGGGGATGCAAATTACTACCTAGATTCTACGCGACGGATGTCCAAGTGCCTATTCAAGTAATTAACTTTATGTTATTGATGGCATAGATTGGGTAAACGATCATCTCATGCGATGCTCTTTTGATGTAATAAAGGGATCTAAAATAATGCGTCAGTATTCAACAGAACACATAAGAATAAGAAATATAATGCTCATCAGTCTTACCGATCTTACCTACTCGAAATTCGTAAACGAACGACACGTTTTGAATTTAAATTTTGGTCAAAGATTAACCATTTACAGTTCAAGCGACCACCTGTATTATGAAACTACAACTTTGTATGAAGTAATTTCTTCAACAAGTAAAATAACAACTGTACACTGGGCATGTGAGGTCATTTACAAATGTAATATTATGTTAATTGAGATTTTGGCGCTCACTTTCGGAGGCGCATCGAATTTTGCACAAAAGTAAATGAGTTCAGGGTTGTAGTTAATGATAGAAGATACGTACAATAGCTCGTAGGTAGCTACTTGCCTAGCTCAGCGATGTAAGTAAAGGCAAAAATATGTAAATTAAACGTGCAATCATTTTGAAAGAGGCTATTTCATGAAAATGTAAAACGGCTATTCTAGCTGCATAAAATACGGATTTTAGAGCGAGTGTTGCGTTCGTATCTTTTGCAAACTGGTTGATATTTTCGCGATATCATTAAGCCCTTCCCTTCTCCCACGCGGCTTGTCTACGAATTTTGATTTGTTATTTTCCTACTTCGTTTTATTCGTATTTTCACGATTGCTATCTTATTTTAGCGGTCTGCGTAAGTTTATCGCGTGAAGTCTTTGTACTCGGCTTGCGTAGGTAGGTGAAGGTGCTTCGTTCTAAGTGAAAATACTTTTAAAACTCATTTCTAGTGAAGTTTACGGACTGAGTTCAATTGCCCAGCGTCTCTTGTTAAAAGTTCCTAGTAAAAATATCTGACCTGTAAGTAGATGTAATCGCAAACGGATGTATTGATTGGTGTTGGTACCTTCTCATTATTTGAAAATCGAGATGCATTATTACGACAACGTTTTATTGGACACTGATTCAATTTACAAGTCCTACTTTCTAGACTTGTTCAATTCAAAAAGTGTACCTATTACGTGATGTGTTTGTCTTCCAATAAGACCAAGTTACCGTTACTTGAGCACTCCGAGTTTGAAAGGATCAAAGTTACGTAATTGTTATCTCTGTTTGAATATTAATTCTTCACCTTAACGTGGTTTATGTAATAGGTACTTTTTAAAATTCTAAAAGTATTTTTGTAGTAAGCATAAAATTATTTCATATTATCGTGCATTTCTAAGAGATGTGTAAACAGCTCTGTAGTTTTTTTTTTCTTTCGAAGAACCTAAGTTCTTTGGTTTTGGCTTCACATCAAAGGTATATAGCCAGTGTCAAGTAATTGGAGGGATTATTTTGTCATAAGTCAGAGTCGATAAGTCAAGTCTTGCCCCTGTAAAGTAGTGGTGGTTGCGACTTTACTAGAGGCTTCTATGGAGTTTTGGAGGCAACACGAAAAGTCACGTTTTACAGCATTACACTATTCACCAACACTCATACACGTTCACGAGCACATAATGGATAAAAACCACCGTTTTTACACTTATACACTCAAAGTTATACAAGTTTTGTCAATTAATCTAATGCCGCCAATGCGCCATTTTTCATGTTCCCGCCAAAACCCGCTCTGTAGTTTGCAAAAATTATAATTATTATAGAAAGTCTTTTCATTCTTACGTGATCCTGTGTGTAAAAATATCTCGGGTGATCGTTAAGCATTCTAAGAATAAAAATAACTATACATGTTGTTAGGCCTCTCGCATGATTTTGCTTTTGTATATAAGCTTGGAATTTTACCTTTTAAATTACACTATTAAAAATGATAAGGTATAAAAGTCTATATTCCCTTTGATGAGAACCTTGTTCTTGCAATTAATAGTTGATTGTAAAAATAGGATTGCTACTGATATTTTTTCATACAAAAGACTTCAACGCGCTCGCTCGATTTCTTGAAATTGATGAATTTGTGAATGAAAACTCTTATTTGTATGTACATTGGAGAAACATGCACATTGAGATAAAAACTTATAATAAACAACCAAAAATAATAAAGGTTATTGGGCCTTATCGCTAAAAGCGATTTTTTCCGGGCAACCTTAGAATTGATAGAAATAGTTATACTTTGTAAATTAATAGGAAATCAAGAAAAGTAATTTTGTGAAATTCTTCGTTAGTTTATTGTTTACCTTTAAATTATATTAATTAAAAAACGAAAGATTGATGAATTTGACTTTGTAGTAGAAAAATATTTTGTAAATACGGTACAAAGTAAAAGTAAAGCAATAGGAAAAAATGCAACTTGACGCACAAAATGTCATAAATATTCCTCGTAGGGTTCCTAGGTTACGTTGACTTCATTCCCGAGTTCACTCTCATGGTCATCGTCCTGGCGAATTTGCATAACACTGACGAGATTGACCAAGAACCGGCATTAGGCAAGGAAAT
The DNA here is from genome assembly GCA_932526365.1 of Lobophora halterata. NCBI lineage: Eukaryota > Metazoa > Arthropoda > Insecta > Lepidoptera > Geometridae > Lobophora > Lobophora halterata. The sequence continues at coordinate 3,556,784 of OW052015.1, forward strand.
GATTGCTGCTTCTATTTCATATTCACATGGTGATATTATTTCACTTTGACAGCTCTTTAACCGGTGATTTTATAACACTGTTATTTCTTTATTAGTGGCCTAAAATGTCATATATTTGTTATAATAATTTACGCATGACCCGACGCCACGACATTACTCCCACTCACAGTTAGTACACTACTAACTGACTGTTATTTACGATACGATACGAATAAATTGTGAATGGCGACAAGTATCATTACATGAATCAATCACAGTGACCCCCGGCGTACAAAATCGCCTGCCAGGCACGCCCCGGGTGGTTATCACCGATGCTTTTGTAGGTACAGTAAGTGTCAAACAAGTTATCCACAGGCGAATCACGTGACAAAGATGCGCAGAACGCTATTCTTAGGTCAAATTGGTTCTGCGCATCTTTGTCACGCGGATCGCTAGAGGACAACTTGTTTGACGCTTAGCATAACTGACTTGGTCTCAGAAAGTAACATGTGTTATGTTATCTGGTATGTTATGTGTGATCAGTTTTATACAATGATAAATAACATGTTACTCAGTGTTCTTTCCATGCCTTACGGCATTTTAAACTTAGCATTTGATAACATGCCATTGAAACGGAGATGCGCACGCGGCTACGCTCGGGCGGGCACTTTCGCGTTACATAACCGCCTACTTCACCTTATTACAAGGTAATAAAGTTTAATTCGCAGGTTCGTGACACAAGGTCGGAAGGAAGGAGGACATTTTAAATCCTTCTTTTTGTCAAGTAATTGTCGTCATTAGTTGAGTAATTTATACTGAGTAATATAATAGTGTTCGTAGGACGTTAAACTTGTTCTGTCTCGGTTGAGTGACTTCTTCAATGTTCGCTGTACGATTGAATACTTAGTTCTAACTGACTGAATAAAAGCTTAGAACTTCTAAACTTTTATTTGTGGTTACTACTAACTTACACAATAATGTGGATGATTTTTCATTGTTGCAGTTTTCTAGAGCCGCACACTAAACACTCTGATAATAACTGATAATATTGATAACAAAGCTCACCTTTATGATCGTGAATTTAGTTAAGCTCATAGTAAACACCCGAAGGAAATGCTCTGATCCTAGAAATTTGAGTAGGTTCTTTACTTCTTTTAACAATATTAAAGCAGGTCTCATAATACATCGAAATAGTTTATTTTTCGAGTCACAGTTTTACCGGGTCACAACCTGCTAGTCACCAATACAAGCCCTGTTATTAATACGACTTAAGTTTATAAATACCTATAATATCGTCAAGTTTTAAAATAAAATCAGCCCTTTTCCAGCTCCTAAATCATACACCTACCGGATTTTAGCTAAATCGTTTCGTTTAAGTTGTTTCGGCGTGATTTAGTAGCAAACATCCAACCATAAATATTCCCAAATATTCTGATATATAAATATTCCCAAACATTATGATTGTCTTTCTACTAATTATGTCAAAACTCATGTTCGTGTATGCCGCTGATAAAAATGGACTTATCATTGTGGGGTTAAATCATTAAATAACATTAATTAATCCAATTAACCAATTACGTTATAGAATTTTACAAGCTATTCAGAAGGGCGCCAGCATTTTCTCAAGATAGCTAGTAGCTAACCCGACTTCTCAGAAGCGGAGCGAAATGTACAATCCCGGTACATAACGGTGCTCCCATTAGCTTGCGGTATGCTAGAGAATGCCACGAGCACCCTTGGGCTTTGGCCTTGTTTACCAGCTATCACAAGCTATAGGAAGCTGGGAGATACACAATATAAGCTTTCACGAGCTATAGGAAGCTGGGAGCTGGGAAAATATAAGGTCATACCTTCTTTGAGTGATTTCTATGTTATTCTATCAGTTAAGTATAAGTATTTCTTGTAAGTCCCATTTTGTTGTGCCCTTACAGGGTGTACGTTTGATACTCATTTTAATTCAAGACCATTATGTACAACGTAAACGTACAACGTATGGAAAAAGGGGAGGGAAGCCTTTGCCCAACAATGGGATCCAGCGGGCTGATAAGATACGAGATACATTTATACAACGTATAATCTGTGGTGCTTATAATGCAAATAAACATTTGAATTTGAAAAAATTGTTATCTACCTAGTTCCAATGTTTACAAGCTCTGCTTAGTTTGGGTATGTAATAATATTACTTATTCTTTGGTTTGGGGCTAGATGGCGTTATGTGAAAAGTCTAAAATATTTATTTATTTTTTACTTATTTAAACTTATTTTTCCAATAGCGTTTACACTGTAATTATCAAGTCAGATTGGAACTTTTTAAAAGGTAATTAGCATAAATATGCATTCTTTCATACATTGCAATACGAAAAACAAAATACCTACCTACTTATTACTGAATTTGCACCCAACCGTGATACTATATTTTGACTTATTTACCTATTACTAAATAAGTAGGGATGCAAATTAGTAACTTCACCTATCTGGAGTCACGGCAGTGACACCGAAGCCAAGCCAATCTGTTTTATTTTCTAAAAATAGATACCTACAGCTTTTAAGTTCTCTCAAAATATTGTAAAAAGTGAACTTATTTATCAAACATTTCGATCAGAATGTTCCCACATTATTTTGTGCACGAATATAGGTACACACACATCAACATAAATATAAGAGTAAACATCTTTGTGCTCAGACCGCCTTCGACTAGTTCAATTGATTCAATTGAATTTATTACAATAAATCAAACAAGAGAACATAAAATCCAGTTATATTTACTGGATCTATTAGATATCCTTTATTGAATCGGGTATAAAGCTTTCACGTTTAATGTTTAGTATCTTTGCTCACCTGAACTATCTTCTTGGGTTGTCTGAATCAACTTATCAATGTATATTTTAGGGTCGCTCGTTAGAAAAATGTTAGTACTGCTGGTATTTCTATTAACAAATTGTTTTTTTAAACAAGCATAAAATTTATAAAAAATGAAAACCCGACTGCCTAAATATTATTGGAATATTGGTTTTTTGACACTTTAATTTTATTTTATTCTATGACATTCCCATGACTAAAAAAAAAATTAAAGATACCTCATTTACCAAAATCCATTAAGTTTTGATGGTTGTTGTGACTCTTCCGCACATTTTATTAGCTTACAGCCGCCTTATATTATTAGATTTTTGATATTTTAGGTAGCCTATGGTCATAAACAAGTCAAATGAAACATTTGACAAAACCCGTTCAGCTGTTTAGCCTGAGGGCGCCACGAAGAAACAGACAAACAGACATACATAAATTAATTACATACACTCGAAAAGCTCCTTCGCAGTCTGGGTGCGCAAAAAAAGCGTATTTGTGACGATTTCAATGTTTGATAAGTTTTTTAAACAAAATACTTCAACGCGCTCCTAAGTTTTCACGTGTAGAATGATTGTAGGGAAAAATGCAAAGCCGATAAAAAACATTCAAACGAACTAAGATGCTAAAAATATTTAAACATTTCTTAAATTCCACAGGCAGTATATTGAACTTCATTGGAATTAAACAAAAAATATTTTTAACTTAGACCACATAAAACAACTTTTTTGCTGCGATATTTGTTCTTTTAAATGCGCCAATTAAACCCTTTTCACCTTTCTTTCAATCAGTAGGTATTTTGTAAACATTTTTATCGTCTTGCAACAATACCGTTTATGGTTCTCTGTGCAACAATGTTAGAGTATGTAGCGAGGGTATGGCATTTCTGCCAATAAAAAGCAATATATATTTAACTCCACAGCCAGCGCGCAATATCCAAGGGGAGTGGCAGATCATGATACGCTGGTCTCGCTTAGAACAATGGGGAACTAACTCAGATCAGCCACAGGGCTAAGAAGACAGCTGACTTATCCCTACAGCCATTAGAATGTTCAAAAATCTAGTACTAGTATTCAAGACTGCTATAACGAATACCCTTATTTATAACGTTAAGAGGCATACCCTGCAGGATACTGTCTAGATAAGTATCGACACAATGTCCGATATTCTGCCGCAAAGTAGTATTACGACGACACCGTGGCTTAGTTGGTAGTGACCCTGCCTACGAAGCTTGGTGTTCCGGGTTCGATCCCCGGCCGGGGCAAATATTTGTGACGAACACGAATGTTTGTTCTCGGGTCTTGGATGTTGTGATGTCTTGTATGTGTCCATGCCACCTGCGACACAGGGAATCCTAGTGCAGGGGTGTGAGTGTGTGAATATTTGTTTTTGTTGTTGTTGTTGTTAGTAAAATGTAAGCATTACTGTGTCCGGTTTGAAGGGAACTGTAGCTAGTGAAATAACTAGGCTTTCGAGACTGACCATCAAAAGGTCTCAAAGTGGACGAGCGGTATAACAGTGTTGTACCGGCTTACGTGACTCAAAGCCCTGTGTAGCACTGTTCTAGTTACGGGCCACTTCTAGTACATTTTGTTCCGAGGCTAAATAAATATTATAAGTAACTTAAAATTACTAGGCTTTTTCAATGTTAATAAAACTCCATCGTAAAAAAATACGAAAATTTATCGAAAATGAAAATATTTCATTTTTATTGACGAGGTACTGTCTTTTTGCCCTGTTTAACGACTCTTGGTTTTATACTGTTTATCCATGTTCTATAGGAACACCGTTATTTATCTATGGCTGGTAACCAAACTCTAAGCATTATTGAATAGTACATTACCATTGGTATTGGTACTGTAAATGCTGACTGCTCTGGCAAGATTCCTCATTCCATTATACATGCCGCATCCCGGACGGAGTAACATTAACCTAGACCGTGTGATCTCGAGGCTCGAAGGGCGGATGCCGTTACTTGAAGATCTGCCAGCCCACTGATACCAGATCGAACCGGTCCAATCATTTCCACCGTGATGTACGGGAAATTAAAGGTTGTGTTCAATTTCTGTGTGGGATTATGACAGTTTAATTTTTTTCCGGAATAGGTGCTTATACTATTTTCAGGTCATTTTGTAGAAACCCAAAATTCTGACTGCACAGATAATGCAACGTGCTACTCCTTCCGCATTGTCCATTTACTTTTTTTTTGGTAATTAAAAATTGGTGGTGTATAAAAGCCTTAGTCCTGACTGACTGACAGACAACCCATAGGCCACAAACCACTGAACGTAGAGACTTGAAAATTGGAGGGTATGAGCGTCAAGTAGGAGTAGGCGCATACTAAGCAAGGAATTTGTTACTTCGCATCGCAAACGAAATAGCGGATGTACCTAATATGTTTTACTTGTTTGAGCCGTGTAGAGGCAAATGATAATAATTATAATATTCATCCCACTATCCCACTAATATAAGAAATGCGAAAGTCTGTGAGAATAAATGGATGAAAGTTGGGTCTTTGTTAAAAAATCAATTCAAAAACATTTTGTTTCATTAATATTTTTTATCTCCACACCTCGCGGACGAATCCCTGGAAGCAGCTAGTTTTTTTAAAGTCGTGAGTTTAATTATCAATAATATTGTTAACCTATAATTATAGTAAACAATTGTAATAATTCAAACGTTCTTCGTTATTTAAAAAAGAAACCTCGCACTACTATTTATTTCCAATAACTATTACTCTCTTTATAAACTCCATTTTCCAGTTCACCAAACATTCCCATTGGAAACCCATAAGACATAGTAAGGCCATTAAACCCTGATGGGGCGATACAAACGCGGAAGATTCGCAGCCGTGCTCTCTATTCATGCAGTGCGATCAACCTGAACTAGGCAGATAACTTCTATGCTTCGCTTGAACTGCTTACAGATACTTGTACTACACTGTGTAGAACTGTAGACTATGCCTGAACAGTGAACAGCTTTGGAAGAATAGCTGTTACACTCATTTTCCTCATTGAAATTATAGGGATCAGGCAATCAAATAGGTACATATTTTTTATCATACACAGAATCAACAGCACTATGTATGTATAGGTATAACTTATTTAAACTCATATTGCCAGTACCAAATTCTCGTGTAAGTATTTCCAAAGGAAAAAAAATAAGTATTTTTTTTAAATAATGATTCATAATAGATTTTAAATAAGTACCTACATCCATGGCTTATATCGCGGTGATAAAGGTAAGTTGGTGCAAGAGCTTCAAGATGCTGCAGAAAATGTTAGAGGACATATATTAATAGGTAGGTAGGTAGGTGTTGCAAGAGCAAGAAAATTTGATAGGATATGAAAGATAAATGAATAGGTCTGTAGAAAAAAAAAACAGCAACTAAATTATACTTATAAATTATTGCTAAGACCATAAAGTCCAAACTAAAACCTAAATAACCTTTATGCATGATACTTAAAAATATAACCAAATTATGGTCTTGGTCCGAACTAAAACCTAAACAAGTCAAAATAAATCGAATGAGAAGGAATGAATGATACATTTATTTGCAATCCCATCCTGCCTACATACATATCAATACAACTTAGAAAGTCAAACAGTTGCTATTATCATGACATTTGTATTCCCCTGGTCGTCCATAACGATCCCTAGTCTCAGTTCCATTACTGGAGCTGACAGATGCACCATTATTTCTGTGGAGTCAGCCCACCAAGGAACACCGCGCACCCACACTCTGTCACAGACTTTCGCGATGCTGTCAAGATAGGGCTAATGAATGAGCCCTGCGTCAAGGCTAGATCGTGGCGTACTATAGATAAAATATACATAAACAAATACATAGTATTCTGATAGTATAAATACCTATGATCAGAAATCAAAGAAGTCCTAGTTTAAAAAAGTTGTTTCGTATGTGACGTACTTAATTTAGAACTGTAGTCCTGAACAAACTTGCAAACAAATAAGTAACTTTAAAAATAAAAAACGTAATTAAGACCATTGATTTTATATATAATATATAATCAGTGTATGTGATATATATAATACTATATATGAATATAATATATACAATATACTAAAGTTCTAAACTAAAGTTAAGTTAATTAAAACCTTTGTTTAGAAATTAAGCAGATTTATTACTAAAAATATAATATATACTATTTGTTAATAGTAATAAAGACCATCAATGAATATTCCCTATAGTTTTCAACGATTTGAGTATCTATTGGTAGATATCCAAAAAAAGGGTTCTGACTGAATTTATTATTTTAAGACTAACATCTTATCTTGTTCGGGTTGTACCTGTCTACCTATAGCCTAGGAAACAACACAATAGAAAAGCACTAACGAGATACTTTATATTTCCGGTCGAAATTCCGTTTATTGTTGCAGTACATTGTTATTATGTAGAACCAGATTGCTTTCTTACGCAAACTAAGTTCCTATCTTGCTACTTTGACAACTGATACTCAACCTCTTATCTAAATATTAATTAATAGTTCTTCTTCTTATCGCGTCACTAGTTCTTTCGAACCAGTGTGGTGAAAGGATTTCAAGTGAGCCTCGTAAAGGCTCCTTTCAGTAGTTTATTTCCCTGTGATATTAGTACTAAGGATACTGAGACTCTAAAATACTAGTTTATTATGATAAAGAAAATGGATTCATAATCGAGTTATTGTGACCCCGCCATACAGGCTTTTCATTTTCAGACCTAGTGCGGGGAACATGGTCCACCAGTGGTACGATTTTTTTAATATAAGGATTACTAAGATTAAGTAATTTAGTATGAACCAGATGTCTTTTTGTAACAATAAACTTTTTTTTTATTCTAAACATATAGTCATATAGGAGACACTTAGAAGGTACATGGTACACAAATTAACTTTAGATTAGAATTGATCTCTAACTAAATGTACCTATCTAAGAAGAACACTTAAATATAGGTAAATAATATAAGTGACGAGAGACGAATTTAACAATTCAATCAATATTTCTGTTTCATTATGAATTGTTTACTTACTTCATAGTTTCGACTGCTATTACAAGATTATTTTGATACTTGACACAATTACTTATTGTAATTTATGTAGAGCGCAGTCTAAGTTCCTGCTTCTAGACCTTGCACAAATCCACGAACTTCTCACGGCAAATCGTGAAGAAAACCATGCCTTATTTCGTCTAGCGTGCTTTGCTTGGCTTGGAATAAGAGCAGAGCAAGCTATAGATAAGAATTAGTTCAAGTGGTTGTCGGAGGCACTAGAAGATTTGAAAATTATTTACTGGATCTTACTGACTCAGAGCTTCAGCTTGTCTGATCTTTTAGTCCAGATTATCTGTTCTGTTATTTATAACTAAACTTTCTTCATATACCTACCTACTTTCTTTCTGTATTTATTTGAGTAAGCATTTAAAAAAATGTCTTTATGTAAGCCGCCCTATACAAATACAAATTTGTTAATTTCAAAAACATTTGTCTAAAGTTATGGTACAGTCGCTGTTTTCCATTTTAGTTTTTATAAACTGTATTACAGATTACCCTATGTGCAATTTACTATTGTTTGTGCAATAAATAATTCTTTAAAATAAATTCTACTCCTCTCAGCATGTTACGAGTACTTCATAGAGATGTTTTTCCATAGCTCTGAAATATCAGCAGTGCCTGTGAACGTTATTGTACTAATTTCATCTGCTCATGGTTCATACCCCAATTCCTTCAGCGAGTTCACGACTCTGCCCGAGTTCCTGGCATCACGACTAACGGGCCAGTACCTTTCCACAGAGTATAGCATACCACCTGCTTGCCGACCATTACAAACAAGTACTAACGGAATCGGCGCTAGAGTTTACCAATTTACATTAACTACCTCTTGTTTGCATGAAACGAAAAGCAAGGAAATTGTGTATTAGCAACTCAACGTTAGCAAACGTGAAACTGCTATTTCCTAAAGAATTATAGTGGAAATGTGTCACGCATGCTCGTTTTCCTTCCTACTGTACCAATTAGATCATTGGTCAATGTTTTACTACTTCCTTTTTAATACTAAACTAGCTGATGCCCGCAACTTAATTTGCGTTGAGAATTTACTAAATTCCTTTCTTAGTACGCGCCTATACACTTCTTGATTCCCTCCAAATTTCAAGTCGCTATATTTATTGGTTTAACCTGTATATGCCTGCCTTATATATGTATGTAGGTATATTGATTGATGATTGGGTACCTTTTTATAATTAAGAAATTGTAAACATGAAAAATGAAAACATCATAAAATATCTAAGATAAAGAGTAGGAATAAAATAGCACATAAAAAAAAATTGGTTGTCTGTAAAGCTGGTCAACGTCATAACAAAACATTGATGAAATGGTTGCATACTATTATGAAAAAAATTGACAATGTAACGGGACAATTTAGCGTTACCGGACAATGACGTCAACGTTTTTATGCATGCAGCCGGCGTTCATTGATTTATTAGACGTAGTCACGTCAAGATCATGATTATATTCTCAAGCGAAACCAACGACGCCATATCGATTGAGCCCACTTTGGAGAACATTTACTTGCACTTGATTAAGATTGAAACATGCACCTGATATTTGGGCTAATAACTATAAGTGAGGCCCTAATAGCATAATAATGACCCAGAGAGAGAATACCTGTCAATAATTCCAATATAACGGAGAGATTGACCCATTTCAGGGCCAAAAAATTACGTCACGAACTCACGACCGGTCCGAACCTCGAGCACTGTCAATCACGCTTTGTTCTTTATGCTTCGTCATAGGAAAGACAGCATTTCTAGTGACTCTTCGTAAGGTTCTTTCTGCTCTATAATTTACGGGTATTTTTATTGCTCTATGTTTTATTAGGGGCCTTTGCCTCGCATTTGGGCATGCTAGGCCAATGTTATTAATAAAATATGATTTCTAGTTTTAATTTTCAGTGCTCAGACCACCACTCCACCAATACCAATCGGGTTGTATAAATAAGTAAATTTTCAATAATTAATGAGATTGTAACATTATTCTTGACAAGTACTAATAACTGAGTCGGTAGGCCTCTTTAATCAACAAAATCTATAGACAAAAATAAAATTTTAAGAAGCCTTCAGTGCCTATTAATTGAGAATCTTATGGAAGACAAAACAGGAATATCATGCTTAAATATGCAACCAGATTTATCAAAGTAACAAGTATCTTGCATCGTCATAACGATCACTTCTCGCTCAATAGAGTTGTAACGCGCCACCGTCACCATTCGGCGGTCACGGTCACCTAACGGCATTCCGTCATGCCCTACAAAAGGGCACGTTGTTTGTCTGTTACGTTCTTTACGTCACTTCTCTCATTTCTATGGTAATTTCTGATATCGGTAATATTATTTTTAGAAAGAAGGTTAAAGCAATTTATAAGCGGTGATTCGGATTTCCTGATGTTAAGAAGATGCTTAGTTTGATAACGGTTGCATAAAGTTGATGAATATTTACGTGTTTAAAATTTATGGCTTTTCTCAAACGTTAGTACTTACTTAAAGATTTTTTTTGGTCATTCAATCAGCTTCTTTTATAAAATATACAGACTGTTCGCAGTCCCTACAATTTGATTTTTCGTGGCACTTTATAAAAACTCGTTGATGCAGAACTGTTTTCATCTGTGTACTACTTTCTTTCACATCCACATGGTGACAGATATTTAATTTCAATAGAAATTCCTTATGCTCCTATTTCAAACCATTCCCGACTTTCACCCGACCCGAATCAAGGTTCTGTGGGTCAAAGAAGAGGTCGGCCAGAACGCGATACTCATACCAATCAATACAACACCACAGCGGAATTTGAGACTTATCACGACGGTATAGGGACTGTTTATTCAAACGATATTATAAGTTATTTGGAGTAGATGCGCGGCACGTGATAAGACTGATGATGGAAGTAAGTTAGCGGGACATACCGAGGAGTTACATTTCAACTGATTTACGACTCCTTTGGCAGATATTAATGCTGCTCATGTGGTGAATGTAAATGTTGCGTTTGATACTTACCTTGGTTTTATTTTTGTGCATTTTTGATATTCGGTATTCCTCGTGCAGGAAGTAGTAAGTAGGTTTATCATTTAACTCGCCCCGAGTTTTAAATTTTATGTCTCTTTTATGGAAACGATTGAATCGAGATTGCACATTCTGTGGCACCAGATTGGTTGCAATTGATCGATCAATTGATGTAAGTAAAGCTATTTCAGTTGAGGATACCAAGCCGGCTCTATACTGGCTTTTGGCGTGGATTCGAATACAGCGCACATAACACAAAACTCAGGATGTTACCAAGGTGTCTCAGTATATTCTCCATTGACTCGGTAACCAACTGTTGAGAATTTAATATTTTGGTATAGACTTAGGTATTTTTATCTACATAAGTATATGTAATGCGTTTCCTGTCTCTACGATCTTGTGAATCAAGCTTCTTCGGTGTGGTGTGGAATTATCCTGTCTGTCCTTGGCCTACCGATACTCGATAGGGATAGATGTTCTAATAGGATAGGTAGCTTTTAGCTTATTTTGGTTTATTTAGTATTTAGGTTTTAAGAACTTTTTTTATTCTCAATGATTTGAAACCTTAATTTGATTTTCGAAGGTAAGTTTTTTTGGAAAAGGGCCTTCCTTTAAAGGCATCTAACCCCGTTTAATTATACATATGAGAAATTCGTTTACCTTGGTCAAAATTTAGTTGAATTTCTTCATATTTGATAACTTAGCAGAGCAGAAAACAAATGCTGATGAGGTAATACCACATTTTCTCCCTATTATTTTTGTAAGCCTTAGATAACATCGCTCAAACAGCGCTGATAGTGAAAGCGTTCTGCTAGTCTCACATGTGACCGCACTCTTCTTCGGACGTAACAACGGTAACTGAGGTGAGGTGAGGTCTACTTTGTCAAGGCTGGTGTACTTTGTAGGGAATAGGTGAGTACTAGGTTTTGCTACAACTTTCTAGAAAGGGCATGGAATGGGATGGGTACCAGATACAGACTGGACCTTGCATGGTATTGCGTTTCTTTTGACTCAAACAGTCAGATTGATTGGTATGTTAACTGAGTCATTGATACAAAATAATCATTTAATCTATTGTATTTGTGATGTAAGTGAGCGTGTAATAGATTATGAAATTCAGAATAAATGAAATAGAATACGAAAGGTTTATTTTGAGTTTGTCATTAATTTGAGCGGACGCATGTACTTAAAAAGTAAATTGAGTCCTTAACCCTGTGGCCAACCACAGATCAAGCCCATTCCTATGCCATTAGTTAGTGACTAATAAGTGACGAACAATGGTCTGACTCCCAGGATTTGTGACAGCCCCGTTCCTGAGATATCAGCGAAAATACCTGGCCCACGGTTCTGGATCCAGAACCCTGTGGCCAAGTACTTTTGCAAATAATACACAAACCACTGCATCTTATGGCCCCAGATTTTTAATTTGCGTTAGAAACGCCAGTCACTAAGCCCTAGACAAAAAACTAACTTCCAAGACCCAAGAATACCGAAGTTAAAAAAGTCCGGTCTAACATTTTGAGGTTATAAAAATAACCTCAAAATGTTAGACCAGCTACCCGAAAGAAAAATGCTAGGAGGCTGATTACTATGCCAAACCTTAGTGACTCATTTGTGACTAACAATGAACTGAGTCCCGGAATTCGTGACAGCCTAGTTGCAGAGATATAAGCGAAAATACTTGGCCACAGGGTTCTGGTCCAGAACCCTGTGGCCAGGGCTTTTCGCTAATTTCTCAAAAACCGCTGCATATTATGACTCCATTTTTTGTATATGCTTTAAAAACGCCTGTCACTAAACCCTAGACCTAAAATTAGCTTCCTAGATTGTTTAATAATAAATCCTAGAAACATGTTTTGAGGTTATAATTTATTAACAGAGTGACCATATATTTTGCTTCATTGAGACTTTCCTTGTTTTGTGTTACGTAACATAACGTATTGTTGCTTAACGTAAATGCTATAATTACCTATTGTCTATTCCATTCACATATCCTAGCCTAGACTATTGTAGAAGACTACTGTTTTAGGCAGGTAAGCAGAGACGGATTATCCTTAAGGCAAACTATTAAAATTATTGTGGTGTGTTTTTATCTACGCAATAGAGCTCAATCATAAAGGCGGTCAATAATAAAGTGGAGCTGCAATAATAATAATCCCACATTGAAGCTGCGTTTAAGACAAAATCACAATAAAGTTCGAAAATAAAGCACGCATCCGGAGTATAAAATCTACACTCATGGTCTACAATATAAAATGAACACAAAATCTACACTAGAGCTTGTGTAGACCATGGCTACACAAGCTCCAAGTTACTATTGTACAGCAGTTTCCGCAAAAATATACTTCAGTTCAAGCAAAGTTTAAGGTAAATTGGCAGTTCTAATTTATGACAATAGCCGTCCCGACTCATATATTAAGAAAAATTAGAAAGAGTCGTTATTTTTCAGTATTTTTAGTACTTTTAAGCTTTTATTGCGTGCTAATTCAAAGTATTATATTCACATGATATCCACATGAAGGTTTATTACAAAATTTTCGAATCAAGCAAAAGGGCAGTGTAATGGAAAATAAATGTATTATATATATATATTAAGATTGTAAACAAAACAAGACTGATATACCCTATGTATATAATAAGGACTGAATCAAACTTTAAATGTAAGTATTACAAGTCTAGCTGATTGGACTACAGTAGGTACATAGAAGTATAATAATAAGTATATTTTCAGCATTCCTTCTACGGAAAGAAGCAGCAGCTAGATCATCGTGAGCACTAGCGGCAATCCAGAGCAAAATATTATATTTTAGTTTTACTTCCAAGATAGTGAAGAGGCATGCATATTTAGACTGAAAGATCTCTACATAGGTACTTGCCTGCCTAAAACAATATTCTAGGATATGAATGCCATAGACAATAGGTAACTATAGCATTACGTAGCGTAACGCAAAACAAGGAAAGTCTCAATGAAGCAAAATATATGGTCACTCTGTTAATAAATTATAACCTCAAAACATGTTTCTAGGATTTATTATTAAACAATCTAGGAAGCTAATTTTAGGTCTAGGGTTTAGTGACAGGCGTTTTTAAAGCATATACAAAAAATGGAGTCATAATATGCAGCGGTTTTTGAGAAATTAGCGAAAAGCCCTGGCCACAGGGTTCTGGACCAGAACCCTGTGGCCAAGTATTTTCGCTTATATCTCTGCAACTAGGCTGTCACGAATTCCGGGACTCAGTTCATTGTTAGTCACAAATGAGTCACTAAGGTTTGGCATAGTAATCAGCCTCCTAGCATTTTTCTTTCGGGTAGCTGGTCTAATATTTTGAGGTTATTTTTATAACCTCAAAATGTTAGACCGGACTTTTTTAACTTCGGTATTCTTGGGTCTTGGAAGTTAGTTTTTTGTCTAGGGCTTAGTGACTGGCGTTTCTAACGCAAATTAAAAATCTGGGGCCATAAGATGCAGTGGTTTGTGTATTATTTGCAAAAGTACTTGGCCACAGGGTTCTGGATCCAGAACCGTGGGCCAGGTATTTTCGCTGATATCTCAGGAACGGGGCTGTCACAAATCCTGGGAGTCAGACCATTGTTCGTCACTTATCAGTCACTAACTAATGGCATAGGAATGGGCTTGATCTGTGGTTGGCCACAGGGTTAAGGAGTCAATAAAAGTAATGATATGACTATAGACTATAGACTTTAAAGTCAGCTGCACAGACATGTGTATACATGCTCCCAAGCTTTCACATTTATATTGCTCTTAAAAAAATAGTGAAAAGAAAAGTGCACGCAAGAGTTTTCAAATTAATGTAGTCTTCTTACTTGTCAGAAAAATAATGTATTTGCACCTATAAGGTTCAAATGCCACCTTATAGGTGCAAATATCATTATGTCAACCACATTTACCCATAGATTTCGATTATGTCAACCACACAATATTTATCGTACATTTTTGATGCGAACCTAAACCACATCCCTAGAGTAGAGTAGAGACCCTAGACCAGAGCTAGTTCCAAGGCAATTATCATCACAAACATAGTTATGATCTTAACGAGGTGTGAAGCGAGCACGTTCCAGCCAGACCCGACCCATCTGACAAATATTTGCTTCAACAACTGGATGCGATGCACACTCGAACGGTGCTTCGTTTACCGCTGCCCATTCCTACGGAGGCTACTGGTTCCGTGTGAACATGCAGTTATGCCCAACTGTTTGTTGAGCTATTTAGATTATTTAGTACTTCCTGGAATTTTTCATTTTCTCGCCTACCGAGTCGGTTATCTACTGCGCTATTCACCTATGTGTAATTTTCAGCATCTAAAGTGCCTCGTGTACAGGCTTTCGTAGGTTTTTAATCAAACTTCATCACCAATCTAATACCTTGTCTAATTTATCATTGCTAGACACTTCTTCCGAGGCGCGTAATAACGGTGTCTTCTGGACTGGAGAAGTTGTACCTAAACGGATGCCAAAATAAATTCTTGGTTGATGTAAACGAGACCCGTTTTTTTCTAAACACAATCATTGACCCTTAGCTACAAAGTGTAGTGCTTCTAATCTAGTCTAGGTGGTCAATGTCCTAGATTTAGTATTAGGACCTAGATTTGATATTTTTACCTATTAGGCCTAAGTCACGTAAGTTATTGGTGAGGGAATAGTTATATAGTCTAATCTAGTACCACCCCATTAAGTACTTAGGCATTTATAAATTATCTACGTAAAATTATAAGCTAATCAAGCTAGAAGTGACATAACCACTAACGGGACGTAGGACGTTTATGTACGAATACATTGAACGTACTGTTATCTATTCCATAATTAATAATAATAATAAAAAATCTTTATTGTAAAAATACATGTAACAATGTACAATTATTGTTTTACAAAAGGCGGTCTTATCGTTTAATACGATCTCTTACAGACTACCTACCTAAAACTAAAACTAACCTAACCTAATACTAAATGTAACGACTTTGCCGTTGGCCCAGCGCAGTGATTAGTATGTCAGTTGGGCATCTCCCTCCGAACTAGTCGGAGACTGTATCTCAGAGGCCGATGTCCACCTTCAACACCAGCACGGCACCAGCACACAACACAATTACCAGTTTTCCACTTACTATGTGGTATTTGTGATGATGTTTGATGCAGCCTTATACATACTACACGGAAAAAAAAAACTGTGTAAAACCAAGAATATATCTATTGGTCAAGACATTGCGTGTTTCATATATGGGGAAAACAATATATTCTTAGGATTAGTAAATATTTGTCTTAGTAACCATTTTTCGTCCAAGTATGTATTAACTCTATCCAACATATAATTTATTCTTAGAAGAAGAAAGTATTGTTGTCTTCACTAAAGTAAATCATTGTTTAAATGTGAAGAATCATAAATTATCAAATCAAATCAATTTCCGTCTTAAATCTAGACTTCCTACAAACCAACGTACACAGCGAAAGTTTCTATTCAAGAATATATTTATTGGTCAAGACATTCCGTGTTTCATATATGGGGAAAACAATAAATGATTGTACTAAAACAATAATATTCTTACTCAAAGGAAATATATAGTTAAGTCAAGATATTATTCTTACATCTAGAAAATATTTACTTGAGATTAAACAATATTTTTGAAGATAATATTATTCTTGAATGAACAATTTGCCAGGCAGGCCTGCATTATCTTTCTCCAATAATATAGTTCTACATTCAAGAAAATTGTCTTCTCAGAAGATTTTTAGGACTCTTGCTATAAGTATTTTCCGATTTACATAAAACAAATGTTTTATTGGTCTGAGATAAGTGACTCTAGAATAAATAATCAACAATGTTGTGTCAAGAAACGTAGTAATTGAGAGAAGATTATAAACTGCTTTAACTTAAATATATTATTTATTTCAAGATCGCTGGTATTATTGATTTAAGACTCCATATAATAAAAAAACCGTTGTTAGAAGAACAAATATTCTTATCTAAATACTATGATATATTTCAGATAAGCAACGTCATTACTTGCGTTAAATAATTCTAGTTTTCATACGGAGATCAGTTTATCTATAATGAAGAATTTCAATAGTCTTAATGTAATAATTAGCGTTCTGCACTGAATATGTTTTAGTTCTTAGTTCAATAATATTATGTAATTTATACGAAGATAATATTGTCTTCAATGAATAATGTCGATGTTATTGGTTCAATAAATGTGTATTTCACTGGAAGAAGTCTCAGTTCTTGGTTCAACTCATTACAAGTTTCAAACGGAGATCAGATTGTCTACTACGAAGAATATCAATTATCTTGGTTCAAAAAAGTGTATTTTACTGGAAGAAGTCTCAGTTCTTGGTTCAACTCATTACAAATTTCAAACGGAGATCAGATTGTCTACTATGAAGAATATCAATTATTTTGGTTCAAAATAGTGTATTTTACTGGAAGAAGTCTCAGTTCTTGGTTCAACTCATTACAAGTTTCAAACGGAGATCAGATTGTCTACTATGAAGAATATCAATTATCTTGGTTCAAAATAGTGTATTTTACTGGAAGAAGTCTCCGTTCTTGGTTCAACTCATTACAAGTTTCAAACGGAGATCAGATTGTCTTTTGTGAAGAATATTAATTATCTTGGTTCAATAAATATATGCATTTCAGTGAAGAATTGTTCGGTTCTTAGGAGGCCTCTTGGCTCCTTATAAATCCAACATCTTTGAAATCCCTTATAGATTCTAACTTTCAATGCCTGTTCAGATCTACGCGGTCCTATATCGCTCGCGGTATGAAAACGTCAGATCTTTCCAAACATGAATAAGTTTTCTCATTTCGAAGATGTTGAATTTATAAGTTTGTAGAGGAGCCAAAATACATAAGAACTGAAATATAACACTAAAACATAAATAAAATTAAACCAAGATTTAGGTTATTCTTCAAAGTATTTGTTTATAGACAAACAGAACTCCGTTTGAGAAATTACGGTGATTGAACAGTAACTCTCCTTCGCTGAAAATCATTATTATGCCAGGATAATTGATATGTTCAGATGTATGCAATGAGATATCAGTATGAAACCGGAAATGAATAAGAAATGCACTGAAACTCACTTACAGTAAAATAACACGAAATGTAGCGTAGCACGCATACTGCACCGTAGATCTTCCAATCTGATCTCCGCATATCATATTCTGTCTGCAAAGAGAAGTATGTAAGAAAAATATGGTTATCAAAGTTAGATCCCTTCAGATTTTGCCTATTTAACTTGGTATGTGAGTGTTTAAATAATAACAATAGAGTAATTTTGAAAGTAATCATTTATTTAAATAAAATATACATTCATTTTAATACTTGTTAAGTGGACGCGCAATTACACGCGCCGCAGGAGTCGTAGTCATCGCATTTTATAAATATTTATATGAAATAGTATGCAGAGTACGAAGCGGATAGGTGCGCGGGACCATCCGAAATAAGATAACTGCGGCGCGTACGGCTTCTGCGGCGCGTCTAAGCGTGCGTCCGCTTTTAACCTTCCATAACATCTACACAACACAGAATGTTGATCATAGTTATAATATTTACTTATGTTAACGGATCACACACTACACCGTATACCTACTACGGCGGAGCACCGTCCGTCCTACAAGCGCGGTTTCTTGTTCTTCTTCTTCACCTCTTTTATTTTATTTTGGATATCTCCAGGATTCTGAAAACAATAGCAAACATTAAAGACTATTATTAATACAACAATAAATAATGTATTCGTATAATTAATATATTGTTGTATAAATTACACATTAAATTATTTATTATGCGAATAAATAAATTATAATAATTTGATTTACCTCAACATCAATTATGAAGTTCTCTATACATTCTAACGTGGAAAATTTTCTTCGTTTGTTGAGTCTTCCTCTCGGGGGAATTAGGTAGCATAGCAGTTTTACTTGATTCGATACTTTTAGATCTAAAACAAATAAAACACGTGTTAAGACATACCAAAGGAACAAAAACACTAAAATAAATCAATTGATAAAACCGGGACCAATAGCTTAACGTGCTCTCCGAAGCATGGAAGCGCTCAGATGCAATTGCCACTTGCGTTCATAAATGTTATCTATGTTATTATGAAAAAAAAACAATGATAAATCAAGCTTAATTTACCGTCATCAGGCTGCTCTTGAATCCTTTCATTCAGATATATCAATGTGTCATCTTTTGATTCACCAAATTTAAGACTGATGATTTTATTAATAAACCATTTCCAATTCTTGAAAAATGCTGTTGATCTTTCAGGATACAGCTGGTCGAAGTCCAGGTTTATCTGGAAACAATGACATCAAATCCGTTATTTTAATACCTAGTAATGGATATCCAGCCGCACATTCTGCACATACATCAAAAAGAAAAAAAAATTGGCCAAGCGCGTGTAAGACACATTGCACAGTGAAGGTGTAGTCATTAGAGGTATGGCTGTATATAAACTACCTACTTTTTATAAATGTCTAATGTATACACATTTACGCTTACACATTTTAATAAACAAAAAACATTTAAACATTCAAGATACTCACCAAACTATCACTTCTTGGATCGTTTAAAATGTTCCATTCTTCAATGAAGTCCGAAATGTTGTCGTAGGTGTTGCTTTCTCTAACTTCGAATGTCTTGTTCCAACAGTCAATGACTTGAATCCATGGCTCGTTGTTATTTTTCAGAAAAATTATCTGATCTGCGTGGTCTTCTGTAAAATAATTGTTATTTAGCCAAGACAAATTAAGTTTGATATAGGTACACCGAGAAGGTTAAGGTTGATATAGGTCCATACTTTAGTTTATAACTAATGAGAAATAATGATAGTAAATAAATTATTAATTTTATTTCTTTTTAAATTGAAATTATTCAAAATTGGTCGAAAAATAAACCAGTACAACATGATTGTATTATTCTGCTCTGCTCTGCATCACCTTTGCTTTATGACGATCGAATCAACTTGATTAAAAACTAATTTAGTTGAACTTACAGTACTGATTAGAACATATCCTGCGGTCTCTCACAAAAGATCATAGCGTAGCTTACCTATGTATATGTTTAAATCCTGAATGTCTGAATTGAACGATATAAAATCGGCGGCCGGCATGCGGCAGGGCGAGCAGCGGAGGTGCAAAACACGTAACTGGTGGAATCCTGCCCTAACCAGCTCAATGTTGTCTGCCAATTCCAATTACCACGCAATCAACACCTTATTCACACATTTCACACCAAGCTTACAAATTTTATCACTGACCTGACACACAACGCACGCGCTGGTTCAACACAACACAATAAAATGGCGCGGTCGCCAGTGTTGCCCGGCAGTCAACCAAGAAAAAGTTGGAAATCTAATCATAAATTACCCGATTTTACCAGTTTTTAGATTTTTTGATAATAAAGTTAAATATTGTTCCGAACGACTACGATAATTAAAACCCGCTTCCATAAATTCTAAAAATAGATTACAGCAAAAACGCGCGCAAACACACCGTATATTCTCGCAATAGAACGAATGGAACAAATTAGGCATGGAAGGTATACCGAGTAGCATGTCATTTGTCATGGTAGGTATAAACCTGATCACACTTATCACTTTTTACGTTCTGAGACCAACTCTGTTATTTAAACACTCTGTGATATCATTCGCCAGCCGATATCGCTCGGCGCGCCCCGCCCATCTGATGATTTTGTGATTTTTGTGATTGAATCATATCATATGACCACGAATTTCATATGACTACCACAGTCAAGTCAGTAGTATGCTGACTGTGAGCGGGAGTAGGTGCGTGGCTCGCGTCGTGCGTGAATTATTTTTCGTACGTTCGAGGCATACACAAAGTACCTAGTGTGTATGCCTCGAACGTACGAAATGTGTAAAATAATGTGTGTAATGATTGATTTCATATTTTCGCGCCACCCGTTCATAGCTTATGTTTTTAGCTAGATAGTTAGTTTATTTTCAAAGTATTTTGTAAAATCAACTGATCAATTTTTTTATTTACGTTAACAGATGGCGAGGCTGATGATGATGATGGTCTAAAATATATATTTATTGATTAAAATCAAGTACCTAGTTATAGTACTTTTACCTAAGTTCGAGTTGTATAGTGTAATTTTTCCCCAAATCTAGGGAGATATACAAACACGAAAACTCGGCAATACTGGTCCCTTCGAAATTCAAGAAATGTCAATTTGATTTGAGTGACTATATTTTAAATAGAGAAACTATATTTTCTTGGCTGAAGAACTACATTTCTCAATTCAAACCCGTTTTTCTCAAGTTTTGATAAATCCGGTATTTACCTTAACACCTATCAAACCAAGCAATCAAAATAAGCAATGCCCTAGATATGCGCCCACGGCTCATAGGTACCTAGTACCTACCTACACTTGATTTGATTCGATTCAACCATCGAAAAAAATACCTACCTAGGTACCTACCTATTACTGTTCTAAGCATCGATAACGTAGTATTTATATCAATGGTTTTAAGTTTTGTTTTGGCTATGTATGTACTTAATTAATTAATCTAGCTATAGTAGGTACCTATCAAATCTAGAGAGTTAAAAGCTCGAAGATCAAACAGTAGGTAGGTATCGTGACTGAAAAGGGGTGGTAAAGTTATGGAGACACCAGTTTACCTATGTTACGTAGTACGACAACGGTCATCTACCTATATTTACCTAGGCTGAGATATATTTATTTCGATCGAACATTTTCCAATTCTTTACATTGACATAGGCATCGTAAACATTCACCTCCTCAACCTCAAATAATTATGAAGATATTATCATATTATAATAAAATATTTATCTACTAAGTGGAGTTAAGAAGATCATATATTTTAGTCTTGTTTGTATTAAGGCGGTTGTCGGTGCTTAGAGGTCATCCGGCATGGGCGGGATCACTCGGATTTGTCCCCCGCAACCCGCACGCGCACTACGACTAACAGAAACAGACGCCGCGGGGCTTTGCCATTGCGTAAGGTCTGATTTTTATTTTTATTATTACCACTCAAATGATGAACATTAAGTAAGTACTTAAGTAATACTTAAGTAAGTAGTTACTTAAGAACTTACTTAAATATTACTTAAGTGAGTTTGTAAAGTAAGGTACTTACTTAAGTAGGCAAATAAGTTGGCGAGTAATAGGCGAGTAAGTAGGCGAGTAAGTAGGCGAGTAAGTAGGCGAGTAAGTAGGCGAGTAAGTAGGCGAGTAATAGGCGAGTAAGTAGGCAAGTAAGTAGGCACTAGTCTTAAGAACTTACTTAAGTTAAGTAAAGTAAGTTATGTACTTACTTAAGTAGGCAAATAAGTAGGCACTTGTCTTACTTACTTAAGTAGTACTTAAGTAACTTAGTTGCTTCAATATAAAAGATCAAATAATATTATTATATTAAGACCAAACATTTTTAATAAAGAATTTTTGTCTTCGTTGAAATGTAATATAATTTTTAATTGAGAATATCTATTAATTGACTTGAATACTTGAGAATTCTACAATTAAGAATAACCAATCCCTTAAATTGAGATATTTTTTGTTGATTGGATAAAAAATATTATTTTGGTTTAAGTCCAATGCCTCTTAATCAAAGAATACCCAATTTAAATATTGATCAAGAAAAAACCTTTTCAGTTAATAAATGTTTTCTTTGTTTAAAATTGAATAACCTTTTCAATTAAGAATATGTATTTATTGACTTGAATTCGAAAGTATTCTTCAATTAAAGAATACCAATGCCTACGATTGAGATATTTTTTATTGGTTGGATAAAATCAATATTCTTGGTTTAAGTCCAATGTCTTTTAGTCAAAGAATACTGTTTCAAATAATGATCAAGAACAAAACATTTCAATAAAGAATGGTTGTCTTCGTTGAAGAGTTATATAATTTTCAATTGAGAATATGTATTTATTGGCTTAAATACTTCAGAATTCTACAATAAAGAATAACCGATACCTAAAATTGAGATATTTTTTGTTGATTGGATAAAAAATATTATTTTGGTTTAAATCCAATGCCTCTTAATCAAAGAATACCCAATTTAAATATTGATCAAGAAAAAACCTTTTCAGTTAATAAATGTTTTCTTTGTTTAAAATTGAATAACCTTTTCAATTAAGAATATGTATTTATTGACTTGAATTCGAAAGTATTCTTCAATTAAGGAATACCAATGCCTACGATTGAGATATTTTTTATTGGTTGGATAAAATCAATATTCTTGGTTTAAGTCCAATGTATTTTAGTCAAAGAATACTGTTTCAAATAATGATCAAGAACAAAACATTTCAATAAAGAATGGTTGTCTTCGTTGAAGAGTTATATAATTTTCAATTGAGAATATGTATTTATTGGCTTAAATACTTCAGAATTCTACAATAAAGAATAATCGATACCTAAAATTGAGATATTTTTTGTTGATTGGATAAAAAATATTATTTTGGCTTAAGTCCAATATCTCTTAATCAAAGAATATACATTGAAATATTGATCAAGCATAAATATGTTGGATAAAGAGAATAAATATTCTCAAAAATAAAATTATTTTCTTGAAGAAAAATTATAACTCTTTAATCCTTTATATTTTTTAATGAAGAGTCTCTAACTATTGTTTCAAGAATATTGTTATTGAATGAATTTAAATATTTTCTTAATCCAATAAACTTCTATTATTATTGTCTTAAATCTTTAATTTTCTTAAGTTAAGTCATTCAATAATCAGAGTAAGAATTCTTTAAATACTTCGTTCAAAATTAAAGTTTATTCTACAGTCAACAAATAAAATGACTTGTGTTTAATGTAATATTCTTGGTCTAAAGAAATAAATTAAGAATAATATTGTTTATCAAGAAGAAATCCATGTTACTTCAGTAAAGAAATTATTCTTAATTCTAGTAAATATATACTTGAGATTAAACAATACACTTGAGAATAATTTTATTCTTGACTGAACACATTGTCAGACCTCATTTTTTTCCGTGTAGCTAGATACTAGCGGCCTAATGCAACGTCATATCATCCATATACGGCTTGTTTTTATTTATGCGAAAGCCGTTTATTTTTATTTCTAGTCACGAAAAATAATATTTTTTAAATTTTTTCTATAATTCACCAAGATAATCCATGCCTGTGTTGCTTCGTTGCACCTTTTTCATGGACAACATAGGTACTCCACACTTACCTACGCAACAAAAACGAACTGTTAGTTTTTGTTAAAGCGAAAACCGATACAGGGGTTTAACAGGTTTTTTTTAAATTCGTTATTGATTCTGAGCAAATTTATTTCAGGTTTCGCATAAACAAATACTAATTTTGTATACGAAATCTTACAAAAACCATCTTCGCGACTGACTTTATCGCTGTTCCTATGAGCAATGGTAGCCATATATAGTTTTACATATGACAAACCTCTATCACTACAAAATGTCTTTCTTTAGATAAAAAACTGTTCCGATCATTAAAACAACTCGGAACACGTTAATTTGCTCTTTGAATTAAAATAAAATACCTATGTAGGTCATAAGTAAGTAAGTACATACATTTCTCAGTTTTATGTAATTTTACAATGTAGTTTGTCCACACAAAGTTGTAACGGAAAACGGCTTGGATTAGCCCACAGTACGCGGGGACAGTTAGAATGTTACAGCGGCCTTTGCGTACCAGTTATAAAGTTAATGGGCTCAAAACGGTGTGGATATTTTACCGAAAATAGGACAAGTTTGTTAGTGTTAGTGCACAAACGTGACTGACCTAGAAAATTAGTCTTCAGAGTAAACAGAGAGTCTGTATCACTTGGAAATATGGACCAGTACCTACCGCATCGTGCTTGAAAGAAATATTTCAAGTGTTTACCCCTAATTGCCAGTGTCAGTACACGAAAGAAATCCTTTCACCACACTGGTTCGAATGAAATTGTGACACGATAAGAAGAAGAAGTGTCAGTGTAAGATATTCTGGCGCAAAGCAGTAATGTGTAAGCATCACTGTGTTCCGGTTTGAAGGGCACTGTAGCTTGTGAAAATTACTGGGCTTTGGGCTATACCGGACTATGTGAATCAATCCTGTGCATCACTGTTTTGGTTATGGGCAGGCGTGATTTCTTACCATCAGGAGAAGGCATAGCTCGACTTGTCACTTTTTTACAAAATTTACAAAAACTGACTTCGATAGGACTGTTTTAGTAACCACAAACACCACTGAAAAGTCACAGGGAAGCAAAATACGCAATTTCGTTTACTTCGACGACATATTTTTTCAGTTATTTTGATATAAAAACTAAACCAATCTGAATAAGAATAATTATATCCTCTTCAACAAAAAAATAATTAAAATCGGTTTATAAACAACAAAGTTCTAAGGTAAGAAACATAAAAAAAACAACCGAATTGATAAATTCCTTCTTTTTTGAAGTCTGTTGAAAAAAAAATGCATTTTATTCGTAGTGCTTTTAATACAATAACGAACGTAGATAAAATATTTAAATTATGTTCTCTAGCAGGCGCAGGTTGAATTGTTAGATGTATGTAGCTGACTGATTACTTCGATGTAATCAGTATCCAGCGATTAAATGTTGAACCATGCTTCTTTGACCCGTGGATCAGGCAGGCTCATGAATCCTTTGAAACGGGAGAGCTGTGCAAATTGCAATAAGTAATTATGTAGATAGAAAGAGCTTACTTATACTTTATACTCCACAAGTTTTTAATTACCAAAAAAAAACTAAAATGGGCAATCCAGAAAGGGGTACTACGTTGTATCTGTGGGTAACAGTATGTCCAATTTTTTCATATTTATTTTGTACATAAATTCGGCCTCGAACTATTTTAAGTTTTCTTGTCATATTTGTGTACAGTATAAATTATTGTAAATGATTTGATTTCGATTTTTTACGGTAGTAATTAAAAACTTGCGGTGTATTTAAACAGTAGACATAATAATAATGACGAACATAACCTCGAAATTTCATGTCTCTACGTTCAGTCATCTGCCTGTTTTTTTTTCAGTCAGTCGGTCAGGGCAATGCCCGTAGATATATAATAAATCATTGTTATGGATATCTTAATTTCTTATTCTTAATAAGTTTGCGGATAACATATTTTAGTTAGTCCTTAAAAAGCTTATAAGTAAAAAACATACTTACGACAAGTACCTAAATTACAGCAGGTAGTTTAGAAGTAAAGCAGATTACCTACCTAGGTGGACGGATTTTTTTGTAAGTACTAAGGTAACTTACACTTTATATTTATCCATGACCAAATTCTTCAAGAGTCTATTCGTCAACAAAGGAAGTCTGGTTCTGACCTTTATTTCAAGTTTTTCCGAAACCGGAGTGAGATGATTAAACCAATTAGCGATCCGGCGGCGTGTTCCTCAAGAAATGGAACAATAAGGTGAAACTCTTCGATGAGGCGAACAACACAATGCTTGTGAGAAGCGAACAAACAATAAGAATTATCGTATGTATGTATATCGGAGATAGGAATTGTAGAATCTTGACTGTGGTTTTTTTCTTGCGTGAGTTCTTGGGTCTATCTTTAGAACTTTACGATTATTTGTATGGTACCTGTATGCCTGTAGCATGCGGCTCTGCACGCGCGCTATCGAGAAAAATATAATTTCATTTATTTATTCAACAAACAATTTTGACATTGTGCCGTAAAAGTATTTTGAATGGCGTATTCCCAGAGGTCCATGATTCCATTGTTCCTCATTTCCCAATGGGTCCATGAAAATATTACTATAATTTTAAATATGCACATCCCAATAAGTCCATAAGATTTTACTAATGTAAACGTACAGTCAGTAAAAACATTTCAAGAGGGTTTCTCAGCGTATTTAAATTTCAAGTATTTGAAGTTAGGTATTTATATAGGTAAATAATAAAACAAAAACTTAATTATAAAAGTAGCTTATACATGTCCTTTTCTAGCTCATAAGCTACACATATACCAAGTTTCAGCTTAATCGGTTTAGTATATTGGGCTTGATTGAGACAGAAACGTCTATCTATTTTTATTAACTTTCGTCTAAGATATTATGGTGTGGTAAATGTATCGATGCTAGTTTATAAAACTACTTATAATAAAATGATAGTTGTTAATAAGTATCATGTTTGATAGTTTATGAAATCATACATTTCTTTCATTTCTTTATGTATTGTTTTGAGCGATAAAAATAAAATTATTTTTATGGATGTTTCTGTTAGTTACCGGCAATATTTCATAGAAAGTAAAAGCTTTATACTAACCATGCAAAAATAAAAAAAAACTTGTGTGAAATGTTATGACTTTTATGACTAAAGTGCAACGAAGCGAACAAAATCGAAGTAAATGAGTAAAGTACTTTCTTCGACCATTAACCTAAACTTGGCTCACAATAAATTCCAAATTGTGTTCGCTGAGACACTTTTTATAACGGATCGTGAATTACGAGGAGGTAATGACAAAACCGTTTTTTATAATATTTGCCTGCCTAATTTACTTGTTTGGACCTATTTGGATCTTGGGCATATCTAGGTAATGTGGGTCGAGTATCCGATTTTGTGGTTTTGTATGAGCTATGATTGATTTCGCTTGAGAGGTACATAGATGTTTGATTCATATATGAGCGAAGCCACACCCGCTCCGTTGCGTTGCGTTGCGTCGCGGTTTTGTACTGGCATTTGGCAGATCTAGATCTGGATCTGGACGCATTCAAAGCCAAATGCCAAAACAATACTGCGACGTAACGCTACGCAACGGAGCAGTGTGGCTTAGCTCTTGCCAATGCAAGACGCTTCTGACTGTAACAGCCAAATAAGCATTAAAAGTCTCGATGACACGGCGCTAGTTTACTAGCTACAAGCCAGCGAGTTCGCTAGCAGCTCGCTTATTTTTTATTATTTATCCTGTGGTGATTATTATTTACTTTATTAATTTAATTATATTATTATTTTACTTTATTATTTTATGACACATATGGCTGAATAATAATAATAATAATAATAATACGCCATGTGGAATGTGGACTCGACGACGATTGTCCCGATAGTCGTTACGGTGAACGGGATAATAGCGAAGAGTCTCGACCAGTACCTAAAGAGGCTCTCGCTTGGTGGCTGGGTCAAGGGCCAGATACAAAAGGTGGTACTATTAGAGTCGGCTCGCATGGTGAGAAGGTTCCTCACTCTGCAGCCCTAGCCACCAGCCGCTTGGGCTCTACTCCGCGGCTGGTGGTCCACCGTTTTTATATATTTTTTACAATAATACTGCTGTTTTTTTTAAATAGTTTATTTTTTAAATATTATTGTAAAAAATAAATTTTAATGAGAGAAAAATATAAATAAATGATATAATAATAATAATCCTGTGGTGTCCCATTGTTGGGCAAAGGTCTCCCCAAATCCTTCATGTGAAAGGTAAAAGGATTATCTGATAAATAATGTTATATTTAACGATACGTATGTACCTACGTATAATAGGTATATAATAGGTAGGTATTACCTAGCTTGTAGATATAATTTGGGTCACTGTCAAGACTTGCTTTAAATCGATTAAAGCCGTGCACCTTACAAAATTGGTCATTAACACCACGGAATTACTCTAGGAGGCAATGAACTTGGCTGGACGGAATTATAAACGCACTGTCAGTTATTACGGATGAATGTTTAGTGCGGAGATGGGATGCTGTGCAAGCGCAGTCATCAATCCGTGTAGGTACAACCGCTTACAAATGTGTTAATCAAATTCCTT
Source organism: Lobophora halterata (assembly GCA_932526365.1). NCBI lineage: Eukaryota > Metazoa > Arthropoda > Insecta > Lepidoptera > Geometridae > Lobophora > Lobophora halterata. Next base: position 3,585,410 of record OW052015.1, read on the forward strand.
AAGTCTTATTTCATTATTTTACATCTTTGGTATGTCTTTTGAAGAACTTAACTTGGACACTTATTAATGAAAGTATAAAAAGTTTTTTGTACAATCGTTTTTCGTAGACTTTCGCGATTATCACACATAGCTTATTAGATTGTTACGGGTTCGGATTTTTAATGTCAGGTTGGTAAGGTAAGGGTAAGTTTAAGCACACTTAACTTTTGCCGCAAACCCTGTGACTTAGGTTAACGTCATTTTTTTTTTGTTTTTATTTAACAAAATACCTACTAAAAAGGGTTTTTACACTGTGCGAAAAATATATAATAGCAATCAGTTTAAAATTAATAAATGAGATCTCCTTATTGTACCAAAGAACTAAGAGATACAGATACAAGTTCTGGAGCATGTAAAATGCCACCTACATATAGTACGATGACACACGGCTTTTTTACACGCTACAAGCCAGTGCGGCAGCGTTTACTCTTGTAGCGTGTAAAGTCGCACAGTGTCATCGGCGTTTTAACAATCTGCTTGTTGACAATCCTTCCCAAAAGCTAACACGCTCACACGCTAGCTTTTAAAAACGCCAACAATCAGCGTGTAAAAGCGTGTGTGCCATCAACGCTTTAAGGACTGGTCGCCCATCCAAATAGTGACCCCGCTCACGTTTGCACAGGATGGTAGAGACACCTACTTATTTACTTTTTACCTTGGTATCTACTTGACCAGTTACTGTCATCGTCTGTACTTCCCAAGTTGAGAAATGAATGAAATGGACCGCCTCCGGGTGCGTATAAAACGAAATTAGAAATGTTTACTGCCAGACAGACTTCAAGTATAAACCGGGATGTGTTCATGACTTGAACACTTATCCCAGGCTGGTAGAGCCTTTGGTGTGATTGACACCACGAACGATTAAATACTTATTTAGGACTAGCTGAAGCCAGCAACTTCGTTTGCGTTACGAATTAACAAAATCCATTTCTTAGTAGGTACCAACCGAATTTCAAGTATCTACGTTCAATGGTTTGGCCTGTACGTACATTGCCAGTCAGTCAGTCATTGACCAAGCCTTTTATACATATTGATTGATAGGTAGGTGCATTAGGTACCTAGTCTACCTATGCTTGAATAAAATCTTGTCCTTAGGAACATGTCCCAAATTACCTATATTTTTTTTAACAACGTGTCGTGTTACAATGCAAGGAAGTCAAAATTGTCCAAAACAAGTAGGTACTTAAAAAAACAGTCGCACTTATGTATGACAGATTTTGAAAGAAACAACCTTTCTGTGACTGGTTCTGCGTCTCCCACGAAGTAATCTCTCGCACGAATGCGGGAGTCACTGAATTTCAAAATAAATATTATTTCCTTTCAGTGACTCCCCCGAACCGAGTTCTGTTTTGCTTTTGATTTATGTTTTTGTACAGTCAGAGCCAAAAGGGGTCCTCTTGATGCTGGATAAACATTATAAATAAAAGACAAGTGAAGTCAAATTCATTTATTAAAATATATAATTAGGTAGTTAGTAGAGTTAGCTCGGAATGAGATCCTTCACTTTTCTCGTGTAGGTAAGCCAGCGGCCGACTTTGTCGGCGTAATGTCAAAAGATCATGAAAAGTTCTCTCAGTAGGGTAACCGAATTCCAAATCGATGTAATCTGATCGCCGTGCCTGATAACGTGCGCGGAATCAGAGATATAAACATTTATGAATCAGAGTTCACGTGGCTTTCACTCTTGATGTTTCAATTCAATTTGCGATATCGTATGCTATCTGTATCGAAGTTTGGAATCGACGTTTTGGAACCAGGGTAATTGATCGATAACTTTTGCCAATTTTTGCACTTTCATTCTGCCATTATTCTGCAAATGTTGGTGTTAGGAAAGGTTAGTAGCCTTGCTTTTTATACCTTAATCCACGCTAAGAGAATTCTCGTTGGATATAATTATGTATTCTTATTCTCCCTGAGTCTATACTAAACTTCAAGGCCCTAGCTTATCTGCGTTAGCACTAAGTTATAAGTGTTTCTCCATATCGTGTCACTAGTTCTTTCAAACCAGTGTGGTGAAAGGTAGGTCTAGGTACTCGTAAGTACTAAGTAAGTGTTCATCTGATTTTAGTTTATGACAATTATTTATTGCTGCCTGGCGCCTGCTTTCTTTTGGACAAGGAGTTGCAGGTGACTGTGACCACCTACCATCACGACGGCCGTTTACCTGTTTGTCTGTTTATAACATAAACAAGCTAGCCTAAATAATAGGTAACCGTGCTAAGCTGCAAATAGATTACATTCGCACGCACAATCACGAACACCGAGTCCCGCGCACGAACGGGAAAAATGAGTGGTCACACACTCATTTACAGTTCTAATTGTACGCTTATTATAATTACGCAATGTTACCGTTTATATAATTGTTTTGTTATGTTGACGCCTGGGAGAAGAGTAACGGAACTGACTTCATAAATCTACAAAAATGCTGCGAACGGTGCCAAAGTGGGTGACTAATGAATCTACATGCATGACCTGAAATCCCATTACATTCCAACAAAATTTTAACAAGAACTGAAATCGGAGATTTGTGATATATTTTTTTCTTAAAGGAAAGAACGCTTCAATTTCATCTGAGTTCATAGTCCATTACAGGGGCATATCGAATGAGTTTGTAATATAAATTTCGGCCTAATAAATGGTAAAGAAATTAAAGTATGCTCATTTGTCATGCTCTACGGTAACTACGACGTGTTAGAATTTCAGAGAAATCATTGACCATCTGACTGGTATTTCAATTTAAAAAGTATGACAGCGTGATCGGTTCCAACACGATAAGATAGCTTAATTCCGTCTAAACAATATCATTGTCTGGTAATCTATGTGGAGTATCAGCTGTATCAAGAGCACAGGGGAGCGGAAACAACGGTTTTCTAACAATATGGCCAATTACAATAAGTGATGCTAAACTTTTGTCGGTTCCGCAGATTATGCTACGCGAAGAATAATGGTGTTCAGTTGCCAATATCCTGCTTCAATCATAATAAGGTTTATTTATATGAGCCTTTGACCCTACTAGGGTTTCTGCCTACTACTCCTCGCGTGCCATGCACGGAGCGTGTCAGTAGCGGCAAAATATAATATTGCATGGAACATGGAACGGTGTAGTGGTAATAGTGTCATACTTTTCAATACAAAGAATATTTTTTTGCCTGTCACGGTTCTAGCTCGGTCATAGTATGTTACGGGAAAGTGGGCAGAAAGCCTTAATCCTTGTGCCTTGAACCGTAGATTTTAAAACTGTTCACGTAGAACCTTTGCTTCAAATAAGTCAAAAAGTAGGTACTTATGATCAAAAAATATAACACCTTGACAATAAAATAGTTCTTTTTCTTCTTTTTTTTATATGAAAAGCCTAATTCGCTTTCGAGCGCTGTTACTTCCTTATTTTGAAGATTTTTATCGGATTGAAAAACTAGAGAAGTCTGCTGAAATTACCAAATGTTTTATAGTGTTTTCCATACTGCTTTCATTCTTCCATATAACTAGCACATATCTGAGCTGTTCTGTGCTTACGTTGTTGGAAATTGGGATGCTTGACTCATCCTTTCAGAACATTAAAATATTCCTACATGTTTAAACCTCATTTCTAACAGCAGTGGTTGCAATAAAATCTCAGATTGTCTCGAATTGCTTTCATATTCGCCGCAACCGCGAAACGGACCACAAATTCTTGATCAACATCACGTTTTGAGCTACCTACCTACACCTTGGAGGCTAATGGCTCGTGTAGCTCAAGTAATTAAGGACTAGTCAATACCCTCGGCTTGTCCCGCGTGGAGAAAGAAAATAAAAATACTATAAATAAATATATAAATAATTGTTACAAAAATGCAGAAAACTAATTTTAAATTTACATTCCAAATGTACGTACATACGCGTAGAACTATATTAAATTAGTTATTTTAGAATAAATGGTACCTAAAAGTAGCTAGTCCTTTTTCAGCTCATCATCTATATCCATAGGTATACCTATACCGAATTTCAATCAATACGTTTCAGTAGTTTTGGCATGATTGAGGAGCAAATATCAATCCATCCATTCTATTAAATTTTTGCCCGTTAAATATTATCCTTACAAAATTTTACCAATAATTTCTTTCGGATTTTGTGAGGGCTAGTTCTTATCCTATACAGGTAACAGGCCCATGACCAAAACGAAGCTACTCAGGAATTTTAACCACAAAGTCCAGTGCAGCTGCTATATGGCGCACGTCCACTTGGAGACATTTGGCTGTCACCCTGTTTGCATCAAAACTACCTTAGGGAGTTGGCTTGAACCTATTTAATGGCCACACCTCCAATGTAGGGGCACCTAAGTTAAGCTAGTATTGATGCAAGCATAGGTAATGAGATTAATACTTCTTTCTTTGTCTTTATCATCTGTTTCCCTTACTTCTAGGGTGCACCAACATGTGGCGAGCGCTACTGCTGGTGTGCTTAGCGCCTCCCATCCCCGGCCAGAAGAGTCGGCCCAACCAGGTGGTGGACGTCACTACCTCGTGCGACAAGGGCGCTATGACTGTCAACATAGGGATGGAGCAGCCGTTCAAGGGACTCGTCTTCAGCAAGGACTTCTCAAGGGAGTGTCGGATTCAAGGTAAGTTAGCGCTTCATCCCAGCCCTATGCTGGTATGCTTAGCGCCTCCCATACCCGGCCAGAAGAGCCAGCTCAATCAGGTGGTAGATATCACCACCTTGTTCGACAAGGGCGCGTCAACATAGAAATAGAGCAGCCGTTCCAGGGGCTCGTCTTTAGCAAGGACTTCTCGAGAGAGTGTCGAAAACAAGGTAAGATGCGTATTAATGATATGTTGGTAAGGTATGTTATCAATTTTAGAGGTCCTACTATCAGCGACTTATGCAGCAGGCCTGGAGGCCCTCTATCCCCTCGATATCCTTAGATCCTCGACCGCGTCTTTACTTCCAGCGCATAACCATAACCATTCTAGACAAGTGTGCTTCATCCTTGACCACATCATTACTTACCGTATCATTTAGATTTTAGATACACGATGGATGCTAAAATTATCCAACGTGTATCTAAAAGGCTCTAGTTGGGTTAACTACTCAATTATGGATCTGTACTTGTACTGTGTTATCTGAAAATAAAAATTATTATATTCTATTCTATTCTATAACGTTGGTTGTCTTGCCAAACGGTCGTAATAATTAGCTTAGACCTCTTCTGGTTTTTCCATAGATTCTAGGAGGTTACAAAAACTTCCTCGTAGATTAATATAAAAAGATTATTTTCTTTGTGTTCAGGGAATCTTCAAAGCAAGGTGTCCCTCCACCTGCCCTCGAACGCGTGTGGAGTCCGCACCTCGACGCTCAACAGCACCAGCTCTGAACCGAGTGACGAAGAGGATCTGTATTACAATGTAGAGCTGGTGGTGCAGATGGATCGACAGCTGCAGCAGTCTTCGGATCAGGAGATATTGGTCAGGTGAATATCGTGTCTCTTATCATATTGCCATCATCAGCATGCAAATGCACGTTTACTTGTTCTTCTTCCTCTAGTAGTGGCTCTGCAACAAGTAAAGGTTGGCAGTCAGCTCTGCAATTTTTTTATGGTCTTTAGCAAGGCGAAATAGTTTAGCGGAACTCGCGATCACTGTCCATTCGCGATAGTTTCAAAACGTTGTCTTGATTCTACGTCTGAACGCCTTTTTGTCAAGGTTTAGGGCAAGATCGAGCCTCTTCGAGGCGCACTTGAAATTTCACCATATTAGTTCGAAAGCACGAATGACAATATAAGAAGAAGAAGGGCAAAATCGCTGCCCTCACTGTAGAAATTCTGCAGGTTGATTGATGGACTACTTTTAGAAAAGTCGCAGAAAAGAGCAATCTCGAGGCGCTTTCATCACCGCCGACGATCAGGTTTATGGGTGTTCGTATCCAATGTGATGTTAATATGATTAAATTATTTTCCAGGTGCAAATTAAAACGTAAAGCGGTCCACATCAACAGCTCAGCGCTGGAGAACGTGATCAGCTCGAAATTACGAGAAATGAATGGACAGGATGCAAAGAAAACCAGGTAAGCCGAGCTCGTATGGTTACTAACGGCGTTATGAGCTGGAAATGGACAAACCAATTTTTATCCCTGTAATAACAAAAGGGTGAAGTCGTAGGTAGAAGCAAGTGATGCTCAATATGTTATGCTATCTTCAGCAAGTTTAGCATAATCTCATTTGATTTCAGAACCGGTCGTAACAGACAAGGGTTCACCAGTTCCTTGGAGTTAGAGCAACGGGAGTGGCTGATGGAAGCGGCCAGGGCCTGGATGGAGCTGAGTCCCGCGGCCGGGGTCAGTGAACCGGCCAGCGTGGAGGTGGGACAACAAATGAGGCTGCTGATACAGTGCACCTTGCCAGGTAACACACACATTGTAACCCTAGTTCCTTGAGGGAGTGGCTGATGGAGGCGGCTAGGGCCTGGATGGAGCGGAGTCCAGCTGCCGGGCAAGCATAGAGGTAAGACAGTAGATCTGATACAGTGTACCTTGCTAGGTAACATACATATCGAAACCGGCAAGGGTCAATTCCTTAAAAGAGTGGCTGATGGAAGCGGCCAGGGCCTGCATAGAGCTGATACCCGCAGTGAAACAACCCTATCAGTCCAGGGTGTTTCTTGACCATTGTTTCCTAGAGCTTTCAAAAGCTTAGACTTCCTCCGTCTTCCGGACGTCCCAGATTTCCCCCGCCGTCCAGATGACCCCGATTTCTTCAGGTAAAAACAAACATAGAGTTATAAAAATTTTCTATTTTCAGTTGGAGTAGGCCTGCGAGTAACTAACTGCATCGCCCACGACGGCATCGGCGAAGCATCACAGAAACTACTCGACGAAGCCGGCTGTCCTGTCGACGAGGGCATCTTCACCAAACCCACCATCCACCACCACTCCAGAACCAGCGAAATAGAGCTCTCCGACCTAGAACCAGTCGACCCCATCAAAAACCTCGACGAAACCACAAATATAAAGCTAGCCAGAAACGACCCCGACTTCATGCTCAAGAATATAATGACGTACCAACACGCAGTTACCACTTTTGCTGCCTTCAAATTCCCAGATCGTGCAAAGTTGCACCTCACTTGTGGGATAGAACTCTGCAAAGGTTTATGTCCTCAAATAGACTGCAAGGCACTACAGAAGCCGCAAAAGACGAGGGATGGATTGTTGAGGAAAGCGCGGTTGGATAAAGACGCGAAGGGGGTGGTGATAGATAGACTGGAAGTGTATAACAGCATAGAAGTGCATGCACCGAATATTGAACTGGAGGACGAAGCTTCTATACGAGGTGAGGACTGAAGCTTATGATAGTAATTGAGTAAGGCAAAGTAGCGAGCCACATCAGGCCTTATCCTAGAAAACAATTCATATTTGTTAGGGTCGCCGTCATCGAAATCGACGAGGACCTACCACAAGTTTTTATTACCAAAAAAAACGCATAATCAGCAATCATTGCTGAACACTGTTACTGAACACTGTTATGACCCAAAAAACTATATAATATTTAGATAATTGAGTAAGTATTGTTTATGAGATTCTGTAAGCCCATTCTGCCTACAGGACCTCATAAACACTGACACTGACGCGATATGGTCATATACAATCTACTTATAATACTGAGTTGGCCAAGTCAAAAATCTCTACCACCTACCATCAATGCTAGATCAGCAATGAGAAGCAGTGGATGAGAAGAGTCGATTTTTAAGCTTAGTGATGCTTCTATGGATTCCTGCGTCCAACAGCAACCTGCTAAATTTACAATGATATTGAAGTAGATAAATACATAATGAGTTCTTCTTTTTCCAGGTTCAAGAAGAATAGAATCAGAAGAAGACGAGTTCGTCAGAGGGTTTTCTCCAGGAGACAAAACGATTTGCATGTCGCCCGGCAAAATGGCTCTTGCGTTCAGCATCCTAGGGGTTATATTCCTCTGTGCTATTGCTGTAGCGTTCATATCACTGGTGCGAGCGAGACGGCGTATAGGAAGAGAACCGTTGCATACATCTCTTTCCTTCTACACGGGTAGTAAGAGTATGTTTTCGTCAAGCGAAAGTAGCAGCTCAGGGTTGAGCGGTAGTAAGTTACTTTTAACTGATAGTCCTTACTTCGATCACCATTCTTCTGCGAGTAATAACTGGCCTTATTCTAGGGCGTTTTGATTTTTCTCATGATATTTCTACGTAGACAATGGTATCAATTTCGATGTCGCCAAAAGTAACTTAATTTGACAGCACTAAAAATTATTCCGTCCTTTTTATTTTAATCGTTATAAAAGGGACTTGACTGATAACAAGCTGATAACACATGCGATTCAAAGTCCTGTCATGTCTTGTGTAGCGCTTTTTCAGTCGTGGGTGGGTTTAGTCTTGCTCTTGACATCAGGCAGGAGAACGCTAACTTTGTCTCGTCATTTGTAATAAAATCAGTCAGGCTATGAATAAGAGGTACATAATAATAGGAATTGTAAATGTGGAAAATACACACTAAAAAGATTACATCTTTGTTGTAGCTTTTGATTTGGCATTTTTCTTGATGATCTGTAATTTTCCTGTTTATGAGTAGGTTTTCACTGTTTACACAAACTTACAAGGTATTTCTCCTAATTTAACATGTTCAAAACCTAAATTAAAGTATTTCTATATTTATAGCTGATTTATAGTGACCATGCATGATGCAAGATAATTTATTTATTTTATACTTATGTACTTAATTTATTAAGTTTGACAAAGATCCTTTGTCATTTGAGGCGGTGCTTTTGAAATCTAAATGTAAAAAAATCATTGAATTTAGATGAAAAAGATTTGGGCTTGGGTATGGGAATTCATATTTTTCATTAGCACTTCCTCGAAAGTTAAAATAAACTTAATGTTAGTATTTAGTTTATAGGATTATATCTAGGTACTTAATTAGGTATTTTATGCAATTTAGCTAAGAATAAATTATTGTGATGTAAGTACTTAAATCTTAAAGTTAACTACATTGAAACTGTAAGGATTTTTACTATATTTTATACTTGAATTCATATCAAATAAAGAAACCGAAATGAACTATATATTTTTTGCTGCATCCTCCTGCAACAATGCAACAGAAAATGGATGTGTTCCCATCCCATCCTGCACATTTTCAAGTAGGTTGAGATGCGGATATTGTTTTACGTACTTAGGTACATGATTTGCAGTATACTGACATTGATGTGATTTGCAAATAATATATTTACAGTTTTTCTTATGTAGGTACATAAAGTTCCACGCCTCCAACAACCCTACTACCTAAAGAAGATTTGTCATACGCTTCTCTGTGTATATTATAGGTACTTGAGGATGTCTCGATTCTGCAGTGCCTCAGAGATGTTTGCGCAGCACCATGCTCATGATGCGCTACTATGCGTAAGACATGGCCCCACTAAAGAGTTGGTACCATTAGCCTTACATTCAGATGGAGGGTCAAGGTAGCCCGTAGGTTCCACTGGAGCTATACACCCATGTTCCGAAGATCTGGTAATAAAGCTATAACGCAGTAAAATAATTGTGTGAACTGCCATCTATTGAGCAAGTATACGAACCTAAAATAAATTAGTTTTGCTACTCGACGGTAGATGGCAGTCTCAAGTGTTACCAACTAAAAACACCACCTGTTTCTACAAGGTTTTTTATCTGTGAGTCGGTCGATTAGACTACAATCGAAGAAGCATCACTATCCAATCAGCGGCCCGTGCAGGCGATGACATCATTCCTGTCAAAGAACAAGAACTCCTACAGATGAGGTAATATTGAAAAATACCTACAAAGTACATCATACAGAGTTGGGCAAAATGTATTCTGATTATTGTTTAAGGATAACGATAAGATTACAAAATGTAATTGAAGATTACAATTTGTATCGTTATTATTAAATTATTTATTTTTTTATTATTGTTATTTTGATCATGATTACAGATTACAAAAAGTAATAATTTTCGGTGAGATAAATACCTAATCTGTAATCGTAATCCTAATGACTTTTCTGATTGACTAAGAATTTATCAATTTATTAAGTTCATTACGATGCATTAAATTACTACATTTATATAATTTAATTTCTAAATGCACTGTTCTAGTAAGGTCATCCTTTTGGACGCAATGCAGTCTTATTCATACACCGCAGCAAATAAGTCGTACCCTTAACGATATAAGTCGTAGGTAATTTCCTACCTGTATATTATAGTAATTTTTCGCCGTCTAATCTATCTGAACCTCAGATTATCTTTGACATGGGCGGAACGAAGTTGCCTGCTTTCGCGTTCGGTCTTTCGCTTCGTCCTCGATGCCGTGTTCGTACTCGTAACTACGGATATTTCAACTAATTCTACATGAATAGCGATTATTTATAAACTAAACAACAAAAACGGGTTATGTTACAAGTTCTGAGAGTGAATTTGGGAACTCCAGTGTTTGTGCCGTGAGATTAGAACGATTGGCTACGGACGGTTCCCGTACCGAAAGTGTGTTGTAATTTTGTGTGCCGAAGAATTTGTGTGGATAACTGCTGAAATAGCAATCCGGGACATAAAACAGAAGGTATGTATCATTTGCTAGACAAATCTTTCTCTTCATAACAATTTTTTAACTTCGATGATAGCTGGTGATTTTTGAGAACCACTGCCGAAATTCTTCATTGACCAGGTACGCTGTGCCCTTTGCTCTCTTCATTTCGTTAAAAGTCGGTCGTTCTTCTACATTACTTTCACAGTAAAAACTTATGCAAATCTTATCTAAACATAGAACTTGATTTAGATTACTTGATTTCAATTGAGCTTTGTAGGTTTATAGTTTTAGGGCACTTTTGAAAACCTAGCACCTAAAATCTTCGAAAACCTGTTACTGTTGTCTAACCACTTATGAGTATAGGATGCAGATTTCCATAGCAAAAGCATCACATTCAGTGTCATGGACTAAACCTGATTTTCTATGTAATTTATTGTATTGGTAATTACATATAACATTATATTAGATACATGTTATCTGCTTGACATGTATCAGAACTAACTGACATACCATTTTCTAGGTCAAGGGCAAATATATTCAGTTAAGCTTTGGCTAGTCTTGATTATATTTCCAGATCTAGTTTCAGAAAAAAAAAACCAAGTTGGATGTTTTAGCATGTTTGCAGTATTCCATTAGGCGGCATTCTCTGCAGGATACCATGTTAAGGTGGACCAACACAGTGGAAGATATTCATTCATCTCAAAGCAGTTATGTGTTAGCATTACTGTGTACCAGCCCATCAGAAATCAAAGCCCTGTGTAGCACTGTTAGGGTTCTGGGCAGGAGTGATCTCCAACCATTAGGAAGCGCCTGCTAGACTTGGCACTGGTTTACATGAAAAAAAAATGACAGGTACCCCTAGAATTCTTGCACCTGAACTAGACACTATCGCACACGCTGAATCAGAATGTCAGAAATTACTTAATAGGTAATGGATGAGTCATAGCCTAAGTGGTGATGCTATACACAGAAGTTTACCTAAAATGACATAGGTAAGCTATCAGAAATTATAACATGGAAGATAACATATTGGTTATCTAATTTACCTGTTCCTGTTTTCTTTTTGTGTTAGCTAGTGGCTGACTCTGGTGATTGAATTTTGATACTGTTTTAGAAAAAAAATCATCGATGAACCTTTTATCTTTTTGGTTGGCGAAAACTGCCATGTCCATTTGCTATATAATTCTGGGCATAAACCCAAGTTCACATTATTCCAATAAGCGATCCAGTTCAGTGGAATTTCAATATAGCAAAATTTATGTTTGCATTATACATAAACTTGAAATTGATATAATTTCAAAATAGCAAAGTTGATATTTGGATTATACATAAACTTGAAACAAATATAATATGTACTGAATTCCATACTAATCCAACAATGGAACTACTGGGAATAATTTATTCCAACTAGTTCCATGGTACAACTTATAATGGAGCTAGTGGGAGCTATCCACCTATTTTTAGTTTTCCGTCAGTACCAAATGGTAAAAACAGAACTTAAATGGCATAATATTTAAATAAGTAGGTTTTTGTATGAATAGCTTTGTGCTGATAAGCGACTTACATAATAATGATGTTGGTAATAAAATAATCTAATTGAGTAAGCAAGTATGCTCAATGGTTAAATAATTATCTATCTGGCCTTACAACTTCTGTTATAAATGTAACTATCACTTACACTTACTTACTTGCTAGGGCGTGACGATTTGCAATGTGCTATCTACATAAGAGTGAGCTTAATTTAATTATATGGATTAAAAATTACACTTTTTCTACCTGGCCTCAAGAATAATAAGTCGATTTTAATTTCAAAAGTTCGAATGTTGTACTAGCCCTCTAATAATTTTAATTTCACTATTCAAAATTGTTATTTTTTTTCTTAAACATTTAAAATAAAATAAAGATAAATTTAATAGGTAGGTAATGATTAAAAAAAATAGGGGTTTTCACCAAAAACTTTTCCAAAATATCTGTGACTCCATGTATGAATACTCAAAAGATTTTATTTGTCATCCATCACAATATACAAACTGAATGGTTTACAAAAAAGACTTCCAACATGCTGGAGCACTACCAACTTATTGCATAACAATACCCATTCATGACTGGAATCCTAAATTAGAATCCAACAACAGCTGATGAGAAACATTCTTACTGAAAAAAAAAAACTAAAGTTAGGTTTACATAGTTAAATCAAAGATAGGGGTTTTATTAACACTTATATTTAAAGAAACAATAGTGGAAAAAAAAGAAAGCTTGATACCAATATTTCAAAATTATTGAAGTATTTGTTAATTTATTTCAGTGATTATGCTAAAAGTAATTTGCAATAAAAAAACTTTATTTGTATCTAAGTACTAGCAATCAAGCACAAAACATGACCAAGTATAGTACGAAATAATACCATAATATGCACAAGATAAACAAAGATCAATGTTTGGACATTTCATTTATCAATATCAACTCATACAAAAATAATAGTACCTAGTTAGGAACAAACAAGCCACTATGAAATGAAATGATAGTAGATAATTAATTTGGTAGAGTTTACAGATAAGGAGCTCTGGAAGGATAAACCTAAGTTTCTTTTATTCTGATACCATAGTCAAAGCCGTAGCTAGTTTTCCAAAAAGCTTTGTGTCCCTCTAAGGTCTAACAGCATCTTAATGATGTAGTTTCAATTTGAATTAAAATCGTCAGTCAAACGCACTGAGGTCTGAGATCCTCGCCTCATGCCCACGGCGAAATACCGTAGTGTAGCGTCGTGCGTGACAAGGCAGCATACAGAGAACATGAGTCTTTGATGTAGCAAAGGAGGATCGTTTGAGGTAAATTTTGTTTGCGGATGAGTAAGTTCTTCTGGTCCACTGTTGAAAATAGTCATGTATGTATGTATATTGAGTGTGTAAGTGATGTTTCTTTTGAATCCTCTCACTACTTTTCTGTTTGTTGACGTTTGTGAAAAACATCTAAATTACTAAGGCAGATACAGTAAATCGTACATAGTAATTAGATTGTAACGGGTATTTATCGCGCTCACCTCATATGTTTTTGTGTCCCGACGTTTCGACTGTATTGCAACAGCCGTGGTCACGGGTTGACTAAGTAAATCGTAGTTAGTACGTATGTGCACGAAAGGAGCCTCTTTGAAGTGCACGAAAGGAGCCTCTACGAGGCGAGTGAAATTATTTCACCCCACTGGCTCGAAAGAACTAGTGACACGATAAGAAGAAGAAGACCGTATAAAAGTGCCATTCAAGTCATCTTTATACTTTGGACGTCCACTGCTGGACTGAATGAGAACCTTAACTTCCCAACAGTCCTCGAACTATACCTGTAGCCTTCCTATTTCCACTTTTGCTTGCTTTTTCTGGAAGCTGTCGCTGACCTTGGTTCTTCTACGGATTTCATCATTGCGGATCCTAACACGCAAAGAAACTTCGAGCATTGCTCATAAATGGTGTTAGTGAAGTATTTGCTACCTCATGTATTAGACTGTGTAAAAGTCCGCTACCGAGCATCTGGCGTCCGGACATGAGTTATAGGGCTAATTTAAAAGTCCCTTAACCGACTTCGAATCAACGAAGTCAAGTGCTGCAGAGGCGGGTTCAGCTAAATAAGTCAAATAAAAGGATATGACGCAAATTGAAGGGATCCCTTATCTTCAGGAAATCGTTTACTTAATGTACTTTGAAAAAAATCGTCTTATAATCGAACTCGCTATTTCAAGTAGGTGAATTACGTAACAGAATATTATAGAACTGAGTAAAACCAGTAACTTTGGCTTCGATCTGAATCAAATTGTGCTAACAAAATTGCAAATACATGTAAGTTGTAGCTAGTATGTAGTTGCGAGCTATCTTAATCTGAAACGTGATTGCGGCTATTTTCTCTCAGAGCACGTAATTTCGAGATTTACAATCAACTTTGTAACCCATATTAGTCAGAAATTTATTTGCCAAATCTCGTTTTTGATAATAGTTTTAGTCGTTTTTACACAGATAAGAATCAGTCTGCTAAAGTAATCACTAATCATTGTAAATCGGGTCTTCGCTCTATTAGGTCATATGGCACATCAAAGGTCAGATCTATTTAGATAGCTTCAGTCGCTTCTAATTTATTGGCTTCCCTCAAACATTTCCCTAAAGAAACACTCATGTTGTTTAGGGGTAACCTGCGTAACTTTGCGTGGGACGCCCAACAAAGCTGGTAAAGCCCAGTATTCCCGATTTTATTATAAAAATTTCCAACATTTTCCTTGAAATTTCTTTTCCTTAATATTTCTTTTCTCAAAAGCTCTGGCTCAGACTGAAAATAATTTGAGTACTAGTTCTGCGAAAATATTGCAAGATTGGCAACGCTCTCCTACTTCTAGAAGAAGTAAGCAATGATTAATAACTCGTTTATTCCATTGCTTACAAAAGTATTTCCGTATAAAAATTGATAGTGTTTTTGAAGGTCAACGATTTGCTCGCCGAATTTTTGTACCGGTCACATTATTAATCCCCTATCATGGGGTGTATTTCTAGGGGTGGCAAGTAACCGGGGTGGGGCGTGCGTGCACAGGGAATATGCGGCCCGCCGGCGCCAGGAGTGGATCGATACATTTGCTGTTTCGTTGTTCAGTTGGTTCCGTTTAGTCAGGCTTACGACCCGCCTCCGTGCCGCGTCGCTTTCCACCGCACCTGTGTTCATTACCCTTACAGTTTGCTGTCAGGACAACAGTGAAGTGAACCTTGGATCTGTCACTGAAATGAGATAGTGTCGAGTATCGGTGAGTTTCTTTTTTAAAGCTTAATCTGGGTTTCAAGTTTCTGTGTCAGTAGTTCCATAGTTAGATGTGATGTCACTTGATTCACATACCTTTTCGTCCTTCAGGCGGAGTAGCGTTGTGTAATGTGATTCAATAATTTGGTAGGGTAACTCATGGCTGCCGGACATGAAGATTACTTGATTGCGTGGGTGTTTAGTTTACGGCCTACGCGTACCTTGTAACTTCGAACTGGTTATCAGTTATCACATTAATTTTAGGACGAGTTTCACAGGTGCTTTTGAAAGCATTCTCAATTAGAATTTTAGTATCTGTCTAGGTTTCTGTTTATTAAAGGAATCATTACTTAGTGAAAGTGCTTTCTGCATGATTTCCTTCCTGGAATCTTTTTTACTTTTCAAACATGGAATGGAAATATGTACTTCTTTCTGCATCATTTCCTTCCTGTAAACTTTTTTACTTTTCAAACATGAAAATACATCCTACTTTATCGCCTACGCTCCCTACCTAAGTTAGAAGGAAGACAGCCATTAGATGAGTCACTTGACTGAAACCAACACTAATTTGTCAGTTCATTGATCGTATTGACCTGGTCCTCCTGGCTACAACAGTTCCTCTAGACATTCGGGTGAAGGATTGCTATTTGCTGAGCCAGCCCCGCCCCCTGTCGCCATCTAGGTCATGCGCAGTGATGTGCTATCACAAACTGGACAACTAGGTTTATAGCTATAAACCTAGCTATCCAGATTGTGGGCTTGGTTTAACCTAATTTGCCCCATGCCTTTAAAAGTTTAAACACATCGATAAGAAAAGCATTTGGTAATATAATTTAATTTTGTTCCTATCCTACTTACAAGGCCTAGAACACCGGTTGTGGCAATTCAAAGTATTCCCGGCGCACTCCCAAGGCCTAAAAGATTAAATAAAGTGGTCCCTCTTTCGTACTGTTTCAACTTCGTGTGTATGATATCATTCTCATCATTTTATCGCGCTAAGAATAATGATGTCATTTCTTATCTCAGAATCCTTGCGTCTGTTTTGTGCAATTCTTTTCAAGGATTTATTATTTCGAGGCAGGAATCTTTTCTTTTCTGTACCCTATTGTTCAGTTTGGCTTTGGTCACAATAATAGCATTCCAGTTTTGTCGTATCTACTGTGGCAATGAGTCAAGCGGTCAAGCTTGTTGGCTTGACCATGATTATGTTAATGACAAAAAATGGTAGGTGAGCTCATCGTCAAGTCTATTACAACACTTACAAGCGACGAGCATTCGTTAAATTTTCGATTTTCTCGTTTTAGCTCTTTAATTTCTGCTTAAATTCGTCACTTTTATTGATGCTTGGTACAAACTGTGGGCGTTATGATCTTCAGCATCTAATTTCGGACGCCGATCAGTCACCACCAGAGTCTGTTGATAAAACATTGACAAAAAGTGAATGCAATTCAGAATTGATTAGCTTAATGCGATAACACGTGCATTCACTAAATGAGTTATCTTAAAAAAAAATATCCAATAAAATATTGGAGTTTATCACAAAGTATTTTTCTTCGAAATTTTGTTCGATATATCGGCAATGTTACTGCATTTCGCAACCGTTTTGCAGCGCATTACCTGTATTATATAACTGCTGTAAAGGACGAGTTATTTCGGTTTCATTTGGATTGTAATTGCAGTCTGAGTGCCTTATCAAGCAATTACGACTTTGGGCATAGTTATCAACCCGGTGTGACCCCTCAATTGACCTGGAGGCACATAGCATCGCTATGACACAATAGAAAAGTTATTTGTCGGCCGCTGAGACTGAGACCATTTGATGGGTTTATTATTGTCATCCTCTCGTTTAAATACGAACATCGATAGGGGGTTATGTTTTGTCCTTTCCAGTTGTTATTGGATTTGAGCCTGAGTGCTGCCGCCATTGCTTCTAAACAGAAAAAAACAGAAATACCAATCACTGTAAAATCCTAGAAAGGGCAATTAGCATTCTACCCGAAGCACAACAAGGCACGGACAGAATTGCCACAACATACCTTATGAATAAAAGATACGTAGTGACGACTCCGGGAGATGGAACAGTAAGCCACCCGGAAAACTCGACTATGCACATCTACACAGACGGAGCCAAACAGAAAATGAGAGCTGGATGCGGTGTGTACTGCCCAGAGACTGGACTAACCATAGCACAGCCGCTCAATAGCACAGCAACAGCATTTCAGGCCGAAACGGTAGGGCTTCACTGCGCGACGGAAGCTATGCTGACCTGGTTAATAAAATCCGAAAGGAACACGACTGTACCCATGCAAATGGTATTCACTACTGACAGTGCAGCCCTGATGAACGCTCTGCGTAGACCGGACACAAGGTCCAGATCAATCGCCGAATGTCACAACGCACTACAAAAACTGGCTGAGAGGGTAGAGGTCAGCATCAGATGGACTAAGAGTCATGCAATAGACGTAGGAAATGACAAGGCTGACTCATTAGCCAAAAAAGGGGCAAAAACTACACCCACCACCACAGACGCTAGCCTCTCAAATCCGCCGACTGCAGAAATTAGGAGTAGATTCAAATCACATGCGGAAAAAGAACACCAAAAATTATGGGAGCGCGGCACTGACTGTGCGCATACAAAACTAATGTTTCCTCAATTAGACAATAATCTAACAAATAAATTACTAAAATTAAAACGCGATGACCTTCGTTTGATGGTGGGAGTCATCACAGGCCACTGTGATCTCAACCACCATCTAGTTAAGACGGGAGCTACGGATATTGACATCTGTAGAGGCTGCCTACAAAATCAGGAGACCGTGGAGCACGTAATCCTCCACTGTCAAGCTACAGAGGAGAGTAGGGTTAGGACAGGCTTGCGCAGACTGCTAGACTCCTCTCCATCAAATGTGTCGGACAGCACTGTACTAGAACGGTGCTGTCAACAACCCAGTATCCTGCTCCGTTACTTTAAGGAGCTGGGATGGCTGGGACAGGGTTAATTGCAATTTTTCGGGGGGCAATGCACAATGCACCCTTCAACGGGACCCCAGTGCAGACCGCTGTACCCCCTAAACAGAATAACAAACAAACAAACAAAAACAAAACATTCACACACTCACACCCCTGCACTAGGATTCCCTGTGTCGCAGGTGGCATGGACACATACAACACATCACAAGAATCACAACATCCAAGACCCGAGAACAAACATTTGTGTTCGTCACACAAATATTTGCCCCGGCCGGGGATCGAACCCGGAACACCAAGCTTCGTAGGTAGGGTCACTACCAACTAAGCCACGGTGTCGTCATAAGAATAAGAATAAGAAGGGGGTTATGTTAATTGAATAAAGATAACTCATCGAATAGACAAATTATGCTCTCTTAAATGCTGTTTAAATGTAAAGGCTTCAATGTAATCGAAGCAAAAGATCTTTATTTACCGGTAAGTATAGTAAAGGTGCATCGTAGAGTAACCTTGTACGTGACAACAATATGTGATTTAAAAACCGTTCAAATGTAAATTACTATTCTTGTCGATGATTTAAACAACAATACCATTACATGTAAGCAAAATATTGTTTTAAATCATCTTTGAAACGCTTTTTACACATCTACTCTACACCACATCTACCTTTGTACAGTACCTACCTACTAGTGATTCAACGGATTGATTCATAGGAATTCGGCTGTACTTTTATAGATTTCTAAATTTAGACGGCTAGTATAGTACGTTTTGCTTCTGAACATCTAATTTGAAATCATTTTTTGAACTACTGACTGTATGAAAACTTACAATACTTGTAGGCACCGTTATATTTATGGGCCTCCTTTCTTTCTATCTGATTCCACCGCATATTATTCTTCATCACAAAAGCCCTTTCACGGGTGAGCAGTGTGAGCACCATAGTTTTAATGGTGTTAACTACGGGACCAGCCCGGCTTGGCCTTTCTAATGAAGACTATCAACAGTGAACCATTGTAGACCGGTATGCTTTGTTTATTTTTTGTTGTGCTTTCCAACTCCTTACGCACATGAGGAATTTATATCATTACTCTACAATTCGTATCTACGAAGGGATAAGATTAAATTATACTTGGTACAGTTATTTATAATCCTTCGAAGAGATCTTCAGTATTTATAACGTGTTCAAGTTTACTCGGCCTAATGAATACCAATTCCTACAATGAGTCAATCATGACAATAATGCGACATGAAGAAAGTTTCATTAAATGAAGCAGTTGGCTGGCTTTTAATATTCCGGCAGTGAAGTCCTGAGTCCCGCTGTATCGGGGTCGACGACCTCAAATCCAGTCCACGTCTTGCACTCGCCGTCTCACGTAACACCGCTTTATGTACGCACTACTTGTTCA
This sequence comes from Lobophora halterata, assembly GCA_932526365.1. Taxonomy (NCBI): domain Eukaryota; kingdom Metazoa; phylum Arthropoda; class Insecta; order Lepidoptera; family Geometridae; genus Lobophora; species Lobophora halterata. The sequence continues at coordinate 3,605,124 of OW052015.1, forward strand.
TATTCTACTGCGTAACACTAGAGCCAATTTGAACGATTACAATAATGCTCTTTGCAACGATCCGCGACAAATCACAACAACATTTGTTCAGGTCAGAAACGAGATGATTGCAGTTTTACATACAATCAAATTTGTCTCTACCAAGAAACGTTGACGACGCGGATGCATTGAAAAAGCTGTTCACATGAATGGAAGCATAGGCTTTGAAGTTATAGCCAGAGTGGTCGGATGTTGAATTTATGTGCTATGGTGCTGGCGGCGGAGGAACCGGTTGGAAACGTGCTACTTACTGGCCAGACTGCTTAATGTCCTGTCAGTAGATACTCAAGAAGTAACAGCCAATTGGCCAATAGCTAGTATAAATATCATAACCGGTTCATCGTCTGCAAGTTACCATAAAAGAACATCTCTGGGATACGATACATCGAGCAAGATTGGAGAAACATTTCAATAAGAGCCATCATCATTGAATCTAAAAACTGTATAACGGCTTCGAATACTGATTACAATTTAAGTGATGCACGTTCCAGCATAAATGTATTCTTGTGACGCTGACAAACACTGAATAGAGCTGTTGATTCGCTATACAATTTACTAGCTCTCAATCAGCAATGAATTCCCCTTCTGAATGTGACTTAATGATAACAAAGCATTTTGGTGCGGAGGAGTAAAGGAAAATAGTCAGCATTCGTTTTTGAGAAATGAAAGTCGTGTCAAGGTCGCGCGGTCATAAGTCTGGCTTTTGAAAGTTTATAAATTCGCATTGCCATGGTTTTCAAGGTTTATCATTGTGGTTTCATCATAAAAACCTCTTTCATCACGACTTTCAGATTGTAAATTGTATAGAGGGCACAACCGGAGGGAGTATTCAGTATTCGCCCGGGTTTTATTTGCTAGGAACAATGGCTGTTCCATTGTTCCCGTCTCCAACTTCGTTCTCGGAATGGCGGTGAGCACTCAAGCGGATTTGACCTTATTTGATGTTATCTGGGTTTCCAGTACTCCATGCATCTAAAGAACCCTTTTATTCATTGATGTTCGAGAGTTGTGGTATGATTTTAATGACGTAATATTTATTTCTGTTCTGGCACACTGATGCAAAAACGTATAGACCGGTCTGCACTTTTGTAAACATTTTATTATGCTATTTTGCTTTCTCTAACAAGATGTTATGTTGACATTATGGAAAGTACGATCACGTGCGATGCGAAGACATCGATTGCTCTAAGAATCAATTGTAAAATCGTGGTTTTGAATTATTCATAGTGCGTTATTAGCACGAATGACTGATTTGTACTCCACCTATTTTCTTTTCTGAGAATGTGCATTATCGATGTAGGTAATGATGCAATTAATTAAGCTATTATTAGATGGATTATGATTAGTGGCGTTTATTAGTTGATAAAATGTAACAAATGCCCCTTAATGCTACTGAATTTATTACTTTCTCTGTCCACGTTATAAGAAGTGACTCATCTACCTAAATAACCTAACTTGATCATGAACGGAATGGTCACAAAATCCTAAGACTCAAAAGAAAGGCATTTAAAAAAGTTGAACAGAAATATTCCATCATTTATTTATTTATTGCTGTAATTTAATTCATCCATCCACCGAGTGTTGTTTGATAGTAATTCAACACTTTTTAGATTGCCCGTAGACCGAGCCAACAGAGAATCCATTTGCTAAATTAATATTGATCGATTCCGCACTCAGTCAACTCTGACTGTATTATATTTCTCCACTGTATAGGTACCTCTAACAATAATAAAGTAAACTCTACCAAAAAGAAACGAGCGATAACTTCGATAAGTATGTACCTAATGTTTTATGTCAGTTGGCAACACTTCAATTTTTCTCCGGGGGAATTCAATGACCGACTACGAATTATAGCCGTAATAATCTTCATTTAGACATAGGATCTATAAAAATAACATCGTATTTGTCTTGAGTGATGATTTTTTTTTGTCAATACATACATGAAATATATAGAAAACACCCAGAGCTCAGGACACCCAAAGATGTTCATCACAAAAATGTTTGTCCTGAAGTGGGACTCGAACCCGCGACACCGGCGTGGCAGTCCAATACACCTGCCATTCGACCATCCGTTTCGTCACTATTCACACACAAATACAGAAGTAGACTTGCTCCCACTCCCACGAATGCAGCTATAATTTTTATAGCTGGCTGGTGGAGTGAGTTTGCTTATTGACCTAAATAAGGTGACGACGTCATCGCTCCATCAAGCTCAACATCTTGCATCGAGGCGTGGCTGTTTAAATAAAATATAACTAGCAAAGGCTCACAATGAGAGGAAAGATAAATTGCTATAAAGTTACTAATTACGATCATTTTGTAATATGTGCATGAGTCAAATATATTTTGGTAAAAAAAAATCTGCACATAACCAATAATGTCAATTGCACAACACAGCTTACGAACTTATCGCGTGTATGTATACAAAAGTAACGTGTAGTGCATGTGTCTCTCATAAAACCGCCTATTCGCGCAAACAACGCCCGCGGCGTCGTCGCCGGCCTTCACCACAGTTGCCGACGCCCGTTGACGTCACCCGATTATGTCATACTCATCACAAAACACCAATGTGAGTTAAACGAATAGACCTGCATTTTATTCTACCTAACATTGAAAGATATTCAATTCACATTCGGATCCAATCACGCTGCACGACCGTCGTCCACTAAAGTAAAGATGATTCGTTTCGCATGACTATAGCCAACTCTGACTATACCTGACGTTCTGACGCTAGAACATTTATTTAGAACAATGGGTAAGCAATCAATATCGGTCATGCGACACTATGCGTTCGACATACCGATTAGTTTTGCGTCACGACCCGATCAGCACTAATGGAATAAAGTAAATTTGTTTACAATTTATACGCGATGAACGATCCATCGCTGATTGATCATCTTATTTGAGGAATAGTCAATTACAACTGACAAGATAACACTAATAGATAGGCTGCTGAACGACTACCAGTTAGATGGATTGACTTGGATGCCATCAGCTGAAATTGAAGGGAATTGGCATAATATGGAGGAGGCCCATGCCCAACAGTGGGTGTATATTAAAATTTTAAAGGTATCGGTGCAGTAAGCAGTTCAAGTTCTTCGAAATTTATACGAGCGACATTCGATATACTTTGAGAAGCTCTACAAGCTCTAATTGGTACAAAAAGGCTAAGTTTTTTATCGTCAGTTTTTTGTCAGAATTATACCACACATACACGTGTTTCGAAGAGTAAGAGAACGAAGGACGTACGATTTCATTGATAATATGAGTTATGATATAATTATCTATCATATTTGAATGCTGTATAAGTAAAGTAGGCATATCAAATTTGTGCTTGGCAACAAATTGGGTGCATCCTACTACAAATTTCAGTGTCGACTCCCACACACTCATTGATTTTTCTAACCGCATAAAATGGCAGAGTCATCTATAACACTTTATCATACTTTTACGTCTTGCTTGATTGAAGTATATTTGGATAAATGATAGAAGTTATACAAATGTATCTAGGATATGATGTATTGAAAATAATGAAATGGAAAGAAAACTTAGAAAACCATTAATTTTTTTCTCAAATAAATCAGACTGACCGAGTGAAGCTCATGGACTGATCTGATATTAACCATAATTTGACAATCATGAACAAAGGTATACAAACATGATTATGACCAATGGCGCTTCCGAAATCATGACCGCGTTTTACAAAATCTTATAAATAGGTAAACTAAAAATAGTAGGCGACTTTCATAAAAACGAAACGACCTGGCAAAAGAAGTGGACTGTGTAACGTCCGGTCACTGACTGACATTATCCGAGTCCGACCACCCTTTAACCTCATGAAGGTGGTTAGCAACGAAAGGGTGGGTAAAAGCCTTATCTACTTATTGTGTTGTCATATTATGTGTCCATTATGTGTCATTCCGTAGGTTTGCGATAGTCTATCATGTTGTCATATATTTCTGAAGGTTGTGTTCATGTTCATCGTCTGTTATTTCCGGAATTTTTGCGTTTGAAGACTTCTCTCATTGCTTCATTAGTGGTCGTTGAACTATATCTTAATGATTTAACCCATTAGCCCTTACCTGTCTCTAGTCTAAACTACCTCGTTTTAAAGCTTGACCTGTCGATTACCGATGCCATTTTTTACCACGTTGGTTGCTATGTAAACCGGATATCCCTTTTGTTTGTGTGCAGGGGCGTTATGTTTCGTGTCAGTGATGCCTTTGTTTATTATTTCTAACGGGCGGCTGTGGTCTGCTGTGGAGAGGAATGTACGTGAGGGTTGATTACTTACGGCAGTTAATGAGGCGTGAGGTGTTCAATATTCAAACAAACGTCTTCTTTATCTCGAGCTTCTTCGAGTATCTGTAAAGATCGCCTTTACTATTTCATTTTACTTTTAAAAAGGTTGACTTGTTGCAAGTGACCCATTTATACCACCTATACTCCTATATTTTCTTAGTCAGTCTGTAAAATACAAATTAAATACAAAATAATGCAATGATGTACGCATTGACTGACACTTATCATTATCAGTTATCACAAATTAATAGCTCTTTTGGACAAGTGTTTTCAGAATCGAGCTCATTGGCAAATAGTCACAGTAAAACCTGAGATATCTACTTGTAGATAAATTCCTGGTTTTTATGTGTGATCCAGTCACGCGAACGGCTTTGGGCGCGGTTCTATATTTGGGTTAATAGATTCGTCCGCACACCGACACACCAGCATGGGAAGTGCCTGTTAGCTCGCTACTCCGTCCGCCTCAGCCATTTCCAGGCTTCATTTTCCAGGCCCTGTTCCATTTTCCTACTCTACAACAAAAGGAAATTATCGTTTGGACCGAGACGTTGCTCGCTAGTTTATTTTATACTTTCGATCGGCGATATTTTTCTTATAAATGTTGGTATATCTTGGCATTTGTAAACTTATCGATGTTGGACGATAAAGTAATGAGTACAGATAAGAGTTAAGTATTTCATTATAACATTATTTCATATTACGCAAGATCTATGTTTCTAACCGATTTTGCATCTACGAATAGTAGAATTTGTCTTAGCGTGGCGACTAGACCACTTTTGCCGAGTTTATGCATCTATATTTAGAGCTATGACGGAAACTCGCACACGTCGGAAACTGAAAATCGTGCCACTGCAGATTTTATAATACCGGTTAAAATTTGTTTAACTATTTACGCAGAGTTACTGAAACACTCGAGGGATTTTGTTTATTTTCAAGATCACATCAAAATCTTTAGAGTTTTGGCACTCTCGAACTCGTTCTTATGACGATGACAATTTATAAATTATTTGTTTTAAAGAAGACTAAAATTTTAGGTATACTCCTGCATATTGAAACTAAACTCTAGTTTTTTATTATTTAGTTCATGTTACTGGGAGAGATTGATAAAAAATAATAAAACCCTCAAATGTGGTTGAAAATGCAGCTATGATTACCCCGCTGGCATTCGTTGTACTGTGACTGTTACGGACCGTAACGTAAATACTACATTCATCCGTACATAATAACAGTTACCTTACTTTGCGCCAATCTAAATTAATCTTTATTGCTTCGGACGCTAGAAGCTTTTTAAAACGACATATAACGGAACTGTGATGATTGAAATCGCGTAGTTTCCTGTGGTTGTATAAGGGAGTTCAAAATATGATGAATGGACTTACAATTCGCTTTGTACAATGAAAGTCAATGAGTTTTTATCTCTGGTGAAAGTAGTAGAAATGAAGTCCCGCAATGCGAAAAAAAAAGAATTTTAATAATTGTGGTTCTCAGCTTCAGTTTCCAGCAAACAATGCTTATGCTTTTATTGGAAAACGACGGTGAACGCATAAACAAATCTTAGATTAATCAATTTTTTTTTCATCAAATACGGGACTTAACGGGACCATAAATCAGAATATCCGCCAACCAAAGCGGTCTCAACGACTTATTATGTGCGACATGGTGACGATGGAACGAGCGACGCCATTCTATAGTCCCTCGTAATGCAGATAGCGTGTCGTCTAGTCATTTACTAGACGTGGTAAACATGAGGGGGCTTATAATGTCTACCCGAGGCCTGTAAGAACACAAGGATATTATAGATGCTGGAGCCAAGCACCTGCTTTGAAACCTCTACCAAGCCAAGACGCCCCAACATTTTGAGTGTGGGTAGTGTATTTGACTATACGTGAGGAAACACAAGAACACTTTTCAGTTCAAACTGCTAACGTGTGCTTTAGCTACAGCTACAGCTTTAGCTTTTAGTCAACAAATGAAATATATACTTATATACCTACCCTAAAATTGACATATTCGAAAACTGAAACAATTTACTGAATAAGTTCCGTAGTTTTATTATAAGAAAGTGCTTAAAATATTATCAGAATTATAATACTTATCCCAAATCAGAGGCTAAAAAAATCAGTTAGTTCGTATGCCCATAGATCGGCTTCCTTTGACCATGGCTGTCTGTTAATAAAAGGCTGTGGAGTATCGACTCTGCCATAGCTATGCCTGTATCCAAGAGGTTAACGACCGCACGCCTTGCCTATTCGATACACTGCTTTGTTGTACTTTTATTGCTCCTTGATTCGCGTTTTATCTAGGTTTATGTATATTCTATGAAATCGCAGCACAACGAAAATTGCAACTCTTTTCTTTGCATAAAATGTAGAGTTTGCAAGGTGACGTGTTTGGTCCAATTGTCTTGAATTGTGTTGTGTGGCTAATGTCTTATTCTTTTGCATAATAATATGTAACTTGTCTGCCAAACACTAACATAACATCAGTTTAACCGGTTTTTGAATACATTAGCCGCATTGTGTGTCTACCAGTTATCAGGGTTCCTAATCTTAAAAGCATCGTTCAGTTCACGATTCGCGCACCATATTTTTTTTTAATTTATTTATTGTTTAAGAATTAGTACATAAAGATAAAACAAAACATCTAAAATACCACGAATGGTTTGTCCTAGATGTAGGCTGGTTCTCCTAGTAGGTACATACAGATTTAGGTTGAACTTTAAAATTACTTTGAAGTTCAACTTTAAATTTCTACAGCATTATGCGTTATTACTTGAAAATTAATGCCACTATTAGTTATTTTATACATACTCGCAACATTTGATGTAAATGGGTCGAACTCGATGCTGTGCGTGACTGTTCCGCTACGTGATGGAAAGTGCGAAACTTTATCTATTATTCCAAATATATAAAAAAATTGATTACAAAATGTACTTTTGGCTTTTGTCATTGTGTGCAAAATTGTAGCAATAGGTTTTCCTGATAACGTTATAATAATCAGGTATTGAAAATATTTGAAAATTATTTTTTTACGTAATTAGATAGTTTTCAATCTTTCATTAGACTCTCTTAATAGAAAATATTAAATAACTGGCCTAGTTTGCAAATTATAGTAATTACATGACTCACAATAGCAAGTAGTGTGTGAAATCAGTGAGATCGTTTTTATTTAGAGTTTCGCAAATGTTTGCTCTTTAATCATAGCATCTCATTCTTCCTAACTCATATTTCAACAATGGTGAGAAATATGTTTTTGTGACTGTATAAAGGTTGAAGCAAATGCGTAGGTTTTAAAATAAAAAAATAAAATAAAAATATTTTATTTCGGACTACAAGATCCATATAAAGTTTCACATGACATATTATATTACAATAAATTATTAAATTACAAACATTAAAATAAAAATAAAACAAATTTAATTAAAATAAATTAAATTGAATTGAATAAAAATTAAATTAAATCGATTAAAAATAAAATAAAATTGAATTAAATGGAATGAAATTGAATTAAATGTATTGACTAAATTGAGGATTATAATTGAATTTATTTTAATTAAAATAAAATTAAACAAGGAAGTGCATTGTGCCGAGGATTATCAACAAGGGAAATAGTTTCCCCCGTTTATAATCCTCTGCACAAGGCACTTCCATAGCGGCGATATCGTACACTCCGCTACAGTCCTCAGGATGCTGTTGCAGCTGCCCCGTACTCTGCTCATCAGGGATGCGGTCTTTTTGCGCATGATGGCATGAAAACCATCAGTGTGGTGCTGCGCAAACATCCCCGACGCACTGCAGAATCGGGGCAGTCGCAACATCATCCTGAAGATATTATTATACTGGACACGTAGGGCGTCCATCGATCTTTTGGTATACCTGAGCCACAAGCTTCCCGTGTAAAAACTCTGACAATAGGCTTTAAAGAGCGTGACCTTAACTTGGTCAGTACAACGGGAAAACCTGCGAGCCAGCATATTACCTCGGACCGATAGAGCCCTACGCTCCCTCTCAATATCTACATCATCTTTAAGGTCGTCGGTAAGAAAATGCCCCAGATATTTAAAAGTCGAGACACGATTAATGTTCAAGCCGTTCAGGGTAATGTTGAGTGTATCGGGACATTTACCGGCGGCCTTAAAGATCATGTATTCAGTTTTCTTTATATTATATACAAGACCATGATCAGTCGCGTACTTCTCACATACCTTGAGCAATTCTCTGAGGCCGCCCACCATTTTAGTACCATGATTATTCATATTTTTAACTGGGAAGATGTAAGAACAACTTATTATTAATGGTATTATTTTCAAAATTATTTCTAAACCTTAACTGCCTAGCCAAGTCAGTGGTGGTCTATTCAATATCGTTATCAGTGATGCGTACTATACTATTCTGTAACGAAACGATACCGAACGATACTGAAGTCTTCTTCAATGAAGTTCGGCTATTGTGTTTGAAGGTCACACTGATCGACGTAACAATCATCTACTCGTAACAAAATGTTTCTATACACAATCATTACACTATATCAAATTTACGATCGAAATTGCTCATATTTTTTATCGTCAGTCGTTATTATTCAATCTTGTCGTATAATCTCTATGCTCTAGTCTACTCACATTGTATGTACTATACTTGAATGAATTTTCATCTCGCTCGTTTCATTTAAAATATAATATACCCAAGGCATTTTTAATAGAAAATGCAAAATTAATGGGTGCTGGTGAGGTAATAATGAAAACTGAGGGTCTTTCGTAATTTCGTAAGAAACAGTCTGTAACTTAAACACCAAAATAACTAGTGCAGTTAGCATGTGGCAGCAATATCGATCCAGTGGTAATAATCCTAACAGTTTATTTTGTAACTCTTGCAGTTGAACTGCAGGTAACAACAGTTAACTCTTGCGCACGAGTGTTAATTAGAAGCGCCTAAGATAGGACTACTTAGCCTTAGAAGACCCGTTAAAGATTATATCACCTCTTCCTCGTTTGCTTTCATCATTTAATTCAGTATTTTATTCTAAACCCAGTTGGAAATTTAAATCAATATGACAGTGTTGCTACAACACTCTTGAAAGTTATATCTAATCTTATCGCCGCCGGCATGAAGTCATATCAGAAAACAAAAATGTGTTGCTCCTATATGCAGTTTGTAATGTATTTGAAGGTGTTATTTGCAAAAAAAATGTATCAGAAATAAGGCGACCAAACTAATCATTACGTAAGTAATGACCATTTGAAGTACTTAACATTCCTATACTTAATTATAAGAGGAACGACGTTTATTTGATCTAGATCTAGACTATCCCTATCCCTATAATCCTTAGAATCTGAATCTTGTTGATTAACCTGTTTTGTATTCCCTTGTTCCAGATTAGTTGAGCGTGGCGTGGTGACGTGCAGTTGGTCGCGAATTCGCGATGACGACCGACATATCGGTGTCCCGCTGGGACCCATCCATCGGCCACGGCCAGGAGATTATAGATGAGTTCGAGTACGATGGCGGCAACTCGTCGTCGAGGCTATTCGAACGATCACGCATCAAAGCGTTAGCAGGTAAGCGTTCGATTCAGTGCACCATCATTTTTACTTCAAAATCTTTGAATAGTGAAAATATAATTAGTCTGTATGATCTGTCTGCATAGACTGAATTTTATTATTCAGTGTTCGGATTAAGTGAAATGGATTTGCTGTTAGGTACTTATTGATTCTGCCGAAACACGATATAGGGCTCTCTCAGGGTGCTCATCTTGTTCCCATCCTCTTTACTTTGGTTAGTATGAATGCTAAGGAAGTACATACGCGATTCAATAGTGTTTGAATAAGTTTGATATTTATTTTAAGATGGTTCTACAACAATATTTTATTTTAAATATCTTAATATTTTTAAATATTTATTTTTTGAACACTTTTACACTTACATGTGTGAGGGAGGGCTTAATGCTAAAATAGCATTTTCTACCAGTCAGCCGTTACAAGTTAATATTGTGTTAACCTGAACTAGAAAAGCTTTGTATTCCACATCCACAACCATGGGTTTGTTTAGTATTCCGCGACCAACTGTGCTGATATTAATATTATAATTAAACACATCATACAAATTAACTACCACTTCCGTTTTTCCTTTTAAATCGCAGGGGAGTCCAACATTCGGTTGATTTGAGGTACGTTCGTTGCCAATTCCATTTTAGTTTCATCTACCTGGTGATGGCGTCTGTGCCGTGATAATAGTGTTTTATCAGTTATGTTTGAAGTGTTGCTATCTAAACAACACGATTTTTCTCAGTTATCCAATTACTATTTACGGCCTCTCTGCTAACGTGTAGTTTTGAGTAGACTTTAGGCTTTTTCTAAGGTTTTTTACGTAACTGTAAATGACTTAGTTTTATGCTGTTGTCAGAACAGTTGTCTTCTTTCTCATTTCGAATGTTTTTCTATAAATTTGTGGGTTACTTAGTAGTTTTATCAGTTGGAATAGGACAGTGTGTGTAAGCAAATAGTACAAATGCGATAATAAACCGGTCGAAAAGTTGTCGACATCTGAAGCGTTGGTATCGAATATCCTTGTCCACTGGTAGTTGAATTTTGTCGCTCTAATTCTTCCCGTCTTTCGCTCGATACTGGCCGTTCGTTGACCAGTCGCCTTTTGGTGCTGGCGACATGACATCCACGGATTGCTACGATCTCATTAAAAAAGGAGTTGATATTGAAGTGCCCGGTTTGGATGTGTACTATGACAAGGTCGTGATAGAACTCCGAGGTTAGTGCTGTGGTTTGTGATAAAACTGTTGAATTGTGAATATTGTGATAAGGTCGGATCCGACTGTGGTAATGTTAAATTGTTAATAACATTGATTGTAAAATTAAACGTGAAATCATATAAATCGTTTGGGAAACCGATAATGTTTTCCTCGTTGTTTTACGCATCAGTGTTAACTGTTAGTCTTGCTTTGATTAACTTCGATCGGGCGTTGGCTTTTTTATGATCATTTGTATATTTTTTATTTTTTTTAATTAATTCCCAGTGTACGCACATGTTGCATATCAAGGACTGAGCTTTACGCTCTAAAGCGTGCGAAAAGTCACCCGATCTTCGTCTCGAATTACCATGATATTATTTACCGAACACAACACCTTGGTCTAGTATTGTTCTGGAGTTATTACAATGGCGTTGGCGACTCCGGACGGGCGCGGGCCACTCCCGAAGACAGCAGCCGTAAGGCCGGCCATCTGGTCACCGCACCGCGGTCGACCTCACTGGCTGTTGATGTGTTAATTTTTATTATTTTACTATTATTTCGATGAAGGTGTTTTATGTGCATTATTTTCTGGGGCTATCAGGTCCGTTGTCATAAACTAAAACTGCCCATATAAAGATCCCAATTAAGCGTTCCGCAGGGTACATAACTATGACCTGAACCGTTTGTGTGAGCTTGTAAAATCTCCTCTTAACTAAAATTATCCCCGTAGCGAAACCCATTCTAATTTAAAAAAATTCGTTACAGCGGCCGTTTTCCTTCCTGACCTATAGTCATGTAACTAATTTCCGTTTTCCCCCCACAGACGAACGAGAAAGCGTACAGAAGAAGACGTTCCAGAAATGGGTGAACTCCCATCTGGTACGCGTGGGGTGCCGCATTGGCGACCTTTACGTGGACATGCGCGATGGAAAGAACCTCATCAAGCTGCTCGAGGTTCTATCTGGAGAGAGACTGGTAAGCTAAACTCATTTACCCCATTTTTAAAGTCGCATAAGGTTGAGCCCGATAAACACTCTATTTGTCGCTATTACCTTAGTTGGAATTATCATTATTTTGGCCAATTCGACTTAGACAAGTCAAACTTGTTTTTTTTTTTTGTATTTTCAAACGGATACGTATACAAATCTCAGAAGGGTAATCTTCGCACGGGTAGAACAAACAAAACACTCGAGACTAAACCCATCATTTAGTTGTAATTAGCAACATCGATCTGCATTTTTTTGCATAATTAATATACAAAAGGTTTTTTAAACCTATGTCTGTCTGAAAACAGGTTGAACTAAACCTCTGGACTTCAACATTCGCATTAACACAATTATTATAATATTATAGTTTTAAGTTGTTTTTGTGTCCTAGAGAAACCTGGTAAGGTTTTAAGGCGCTCTCAGAATAGAAAATATTGTCAACTATTTAGTAAAGAAATAAATACAAAAAAATACTTATTTATAAAAGTATAAGTGTTTTGAAGTTTTTAAGTCAAATGGTTTATAAAATTATGCAAGGTTTAAAAAAACCTTATGCGAGAGAAAATAAACGATCAAGAAAACATTTAATAAATTGCCATTTCTCAAATCAAACTCCAGTGAGCTAAGTATGTAAATCAATGGATAACCTTCATGTGCCTTTGCTGGGTCAGTGTTAAAATTAGCAAAACCATAACAAAATTCTCGATGTTTATGTTCCAGCTACTGCTATACTGAGTGGTTCTTTATTAAATTATTGAGCAGAAGCATTGGTTATATTCGGGGACCACCCGTGTACATGTGTAATGATAAAATGAACCTTTAAAAATTAACGTGTGCCTATTTGAGAGATGAGCTTTTTGTAGTTTAATCAAGCTCAAATTTGATACCTAGATTTATTTTGCCTTGTATGAGTTACACAACTAATCGATGACAATCAGTTCAGGTGTAAGAGGCCACAAAATGTATGAATCATGTAGGTAGTTATTTAATTATTAATTAATGAAACATTTAACACCATAATTCAATCAAGCAACTAAATATGTTTTCTCTTATACCTGTTAACGCATAAAGGGCCTTGTTCAGAAGAGTATGTTCATAAAATGTACAAAACTTCATTTTCGCTTGACCTGGATTCGCATTGCATTAAACAAGCTATGTAAGGTTCTGTAATTGAAAATAATGTGGCGATGCTTATGCTAATTCGAGAAAATGTAAAACCGTCTTATTTGCATGGCATTTGCAATTATGGAAATCCCGACATTTTGCCTGCGGAAGTCCAGTTAACAAAATGAAAGGTTTTTTATCTCGCCCTGTTATGAATAAAGATAGGCTTACTTAGATGATTCGGTTTCTGGAACTCTTGGTTGGAAAAAACTGAATTCAGCCAGTTGACACTTCTGTTTGAAGGACTTATATGATCAATCAAATAGCAGTCACAGTATTTACCAACTAATCATAAGGTGATGAGTGTAATACAGCTCTGCAAATTAAACACAATTATTTTAAGCAAGTGAATTTCAGTATGGTCTGTTTTATTTGTTCAAATACTTAATTATATTTATTGTATGTGTACTACACTGGTATTCATTACACACTTACGATCACCAATCTAGATAGTGATCAACTAGCGTTGTTTAACACTCAATCTGCATAAATCTCCATTCCTACCAATACCTTTGGGAGCCGTCCCCTGTTGGATGTCGTCTAGATGGGTACCAACACAGTGTCAGATATTCTGCCGCAAATAAGTTATGTGTAAGCATTACTGTGTTCCGGTTTGTAGGGCACTATAGCTATTGAAATTACTGGGCTTTCGAGACTGAGCATCAAAATGTGGACGAGCTTAGCGTTGCACCGGCCTATGTGAATGAAAGTCCTGTGTAGCACTGTTCTGGTCAAGACCAGGCGTGATCATTTATTACCACCAGGAGAGCGCTTAAGCTCGTCTCGTCCCATGTTTTCATAAAATAATAGTAATAACCTGTATCTCTTTTCAGCCTCGTCCAACGAAAGGCAAGATGCGTATCCACTGCCTAGAGAACGTGGACAAAGCTCTTCAGTTCCTGCGTGAACAGAGAGTGCATTTGGAGAACATGGGGTCCCACGACATCGTTGACGGAAACCCGAGGCTCAACCTCGGTCTAATCTGGACCATCATTCTGCGCTTCCAAGTAAGATAAGATCCACTTTTCACACATAGGTCCACCGAACTCGACGATGTGGTTTTACGGGTTAAGAATAGCGAAGGGTTATGTTTGTTATGCTATCAGCGGGATTTCTCTGAAGTACAGAAATCAACACGAGGGTATCGTACAAGCAAAGTGGGTGACACAGATCAAATGCATTACTGTCAGTGCCCTTGCTAAATTTGCCGAAGAACCGATAATCTTGGGGTATTTTTTTTATGAATGAATTAATGATTTGTTTTATTTTCAGTATCTTAATCTAGTATCTGTACTTTAGCACATTTTAAGTAAATGTACACTTATAATGTGCTAAAGTACAGAGAAGTATTAAAGTTTTGGATTAGAGTATAGGTAGGTAGTGTAGGTACCAATCAACAACAATATTAGATTATGCACCATGGGGATAAAGCAGTTTCTTATGCAAATTTAACCCTGAGTGTAACAAGGGACGAGCGAGGGAGTTATGTAGAGTCCTGAGTGAAGCGAGGGGTTCAAGCTTTACAAGACGAAGACAGCCTTTATCCCAGAGGGCCATACTCTACTTTTCACACCTTCTGCGAGACTTAAACATAATCACACTAGGATTCCCTGTGTCGTGGGTGTCTTGTATTCTTTAGTTAAGATCACTTAATTTAAAAGTCGGATCGACAAGACCCTACATTCAGTAGTAGACGGATGAGTTGATTATGATTATGTGTTTTTTGCTAGGCTCTTTGGATTTGACGAAGACGCAAAAGTGAGTAAAGTGACTTATCTATAGTTAGGCCATCAAGTGATTGAAATGGAACTTTAAACTAAAGTTGGCTAAATTGATGTAGATGAAATCATTATATCGCCATTTTAAATTTTACGATCAGCTGATGCATGCTGATGCTGATCTGCAGTCAGCAATATGACAGAATGAGACTTTAACGACTCGTAAAAAGTATTTATACTCGTGATTTAAATCACGTTCGTAAAATCCACTATCGATTTGACTCAAGTGAGGCAGACCGTGTAATGGATCGTACTGACTCCAATCCAATGTGCGAAATCATCAATGACACATGAAGTTCATAGCTAATGGATAAGTCATGCATGAATGATGATGATTTACACATAGCATACATCAAATAGATTCGATACAAACGATCTTTACCTTTATAATTTTACTACTCAATAGTATAAAGATTAACCGAAATATTCTCTAAATTCGGAATTTATAAGGGCCGATTTCAAAAAATAAATCTATCGAGAAAAGTTTCACTCATCGTGTTTCTGTCTTACAATTATTTAGATTATATCCTCAAGTAATCACTGTATTAACATCAAGTTTGTAACCTATACCGTTACTGAGTAAGAATGTAACGCAGCGACTCCAAATTTTTACATATCCTCTTATGATTCGACTAAAGGCCTATCCGCACACAACAGTGCCGTCCGTACCATCATTCAACCAATAAACGTCGGCGCAGCACTGACATCACTGAACGTCACTGACACTGACCAGTTCGAATGGTTGCTGGTTAAGAAAGTTTATTTCTCATAAAGAATACAAATATTCACTTACATGAGAAAACTAAATAAACATAAAGTAACTAGTAACTTAAGTTCTTTAACATAATATTTGATGGGCGCGAAGATGTAGGTTAGGTAATTTATATTGACTTATTTTAACACAACTTTTCTGTTTAAAATATTCAATAATATAATGTCTTATGAAATGTATGAAACAATATTAATTTTCACTGATACTGTACGGTACGGGACGTGTCGGCACGTGTCGGCACGTGTCGGCACTGTTATGTGCGTATAGGCCTTAAGATTTTACTGACTCACTGAATGTATTTATGAATTCATAATCCGTTCTTCACCAGATCCAAGACATTACAATCGAAGAAACTGACAATAAGGAGACGAAATCGGCCAAGGACGCGCTACTCCTCTGGTGCCAGATGAAGACAGCCGGCTATAACAACGTGAATGTGCGCAACTTTACCACCTCATGGCGCGACGGACTCGCCTTCAACGCTATTATTCACAAACATAGGTAAATTAGGGTTTATTTCCGTTTTTTTGATTGATTGATTGTGTGAAACGTCCAAAATATGTATTTCTAGCTGTGACACCCGTAACTTCGTTTGCGTTGCGAATTTTTAAAATTTCTATCTTTGTACTCACTTTCAGCTCTTTACGAAACAGGCTCTAAGTTTCAAGTCTCTACGTTCTGTGGTTTCGCCTGTATGATGGCTGTCAGTCAGTCAGGTCCAAGCCTTTTATCTATATTGACGATGGATGAGTCTATAGGTCAATTTTCAAGTTTCTATAATTAGTGGTGTCAGAGATATATGCCATTTATGAAAACTTGAACCCCCTGGGGTGCGAAAATTTAAATTAGTTTTTTAATACTCATCTTTAGCTCTTGACAAATACATGCTCCAAGTTTGACTCCAAGACTTGAGTCTCTACGTTCAGCGGTTTGGCCTGTCAGAGAGTCAGTCAGTCTGGTCCAACCCTTTTATTAATATTGATTTATTTGTTTCAGACCTGATCTAATACAGTTCGAGAAACTGCACAGAAGCAATCCTATGCACAATCTGAATAATGCTTTCAACGTCGCTGAGGATAAACTCGGCCTGACCAAGCTCTTGGACGCTGAAGGTGAGACCTACACCACATTTCAAACGCAATCTAATGTAAAAATTTGTTTACACGGCGTTTTAATATGATCTAAGCACCTTTTCACACGCCGATTTTTAATCGCGTACGCGTAAATGCGTGTTAGAAGCGCGATCTACTAGCGACGCGACGGTAGCGCGTTTGTTGCGAGATTTATTTTACTGTAAGGAGGCTCCCCTGCAGGATGCGGTCTAGATGAGTACCTACACAGTGCCAGATATTTTGCAGCAAAGCAGCAATGTGTAAGCATTACTGTGTTCCGCTTTGGAGGGCACTGTAGCTAGGGAAATTACTGGGCATTCGAGACTTACCATCAAAATGTCTCAAGTGAAATCTCATCATCTCAAATCAAAGTTCGGCTTAGCACTGTTTTGGTTTTGGGCAGTCGTAGTCTTTTACCATCAGGAGAAAGTCTAGCTCTCGTCACTTGTTTACATAAAAAAAAGTATCAGACTGATTTAAGACTGATAAACCAAACTTTATTAGTTTCTATGGTTACCATTGCTGCTAGTGAAAAACTAACCAAATATTTTTGTTTCAGACATTGCCGTCGACCATCCTGATGAGAAGTCGATAATCACCTACGTAGTCACGTACTACCATTACTTCAGCAAACTGAAGCAGGAGACCGTGCAAGGCAAGAGGATCGGCAAGGTCGTGGGCATCGCTATGGAGAACGACAAGATGCAGCAGGAGTACGAGTCACTCACCAGGTATGAGAGTTTGTGTCTTAAACCAATACTGATAAGGTTCTTTATAGCTTGAAACGTACAAGGCAAGAGGAGCGGCAAGGTCGTGGGTAGCGCTATGGAGAACGACAAGATGATGCAGGAGTACGAGTCACTCACCAGGTATGAGAGTTTGTGTCTTAAACCAATACCGATAAGGTTCTTTATAGCTTGAAACGTACAAGGCAAGAGGAGCGGCAAGGTCGTGGGCAGCGCTATGGAGAACGACAAGATGATGCAGGAGTACGAGTCACTCACCAGGTATGAGAGTTTGTGTCTTAAACCAATACCGATAAGGTTCTTTATAGCTTGAAACGTACAAGGCAAGAGGAGCGGCAAGGTCGTGGGCAGCGCTATGGAGAACGACAAGATGCAGCAGGAGTACGAGTCACTCACCAGGTATGAGAGTTTGTGTCTTAAACCAATACTGATAAGGTTCTTTATAGCTTGAAACGTACAAGGCAAGAGGAGCGGCAAGGTCGTGGGCAGCGCTATGGAGAACGACAAGATGCAGCAGGAGTACGAGTCACTCACCAGGTATGAGAGTTTGTGTCTTAAACCAATACTGATAAGGTTCTTTATAGCTTGAAACGTACAAGGCAAGAGGAGCGGCAAGGTCGTGGGTAGCGCTATGGAGAACGACAAGATGATGCAGGAGTACGAGTCACTCACCAGGTATGAGAGTTTGTGTCTTAAACCAATACCGATAAGGTTCTTTATAGCTTGAAACGTACAAGGCAAGAGGAGCGGCAAGGTCGTGGGCAGCGCTATGGAGAACGACAAGATGCAGCAGGAGTACGAGTCACTCACCAGGTATGAGAGTTTGTGTCTTAAACCAATACTGATAAGGTTCTTTATAGCTTGAAACGTACAAGGCAAGAGGAGCGGCAAGGTCGTGGGCAGCGCTATGGAGAACGACAAGATGCAGCAGGAGTACGAGTCACTCACCAGGTATGAGAGTTTGTGTCTTAAACCAATACTGATAAGGTTCTTTATAGCTTGAAACGTACAAGGCAAGAGGAGCGGCAAGGTCGTGGGTAGCGCTATGGAGAACGACAAGATGATGCAGGAGTACGAGTCACTCACCAGGTATGAGAGTTTGTGTCTTAAACCAATACCGATAAGGTTCTTTATAGCTTGAAACGTACAAGGCAAGAGGAGCGGCAAGGTCGTGGGCAGCGCTATGGAGAACGACAAGATGCAGCAGGAGTACGAGTCACTCACCAGGTATGAGAGTTTGTGTCTTAAACCAATACTGATAAGGTTCTTTATAGCTTGAAACGTACAAGGCAAGAGGAGCGGCAAGGTCGTGGGCAGCGCTATGGAGAACGACAAGATGCAGCAGGAGTACGAGTCACTCACCAGGTATGAGAGTTTGTGTCTTAAACCAATACTGATAAGGTTCTTTATAGCTTGAAACGTACAAGGCAAGAGGAGCGGCAAGGTCGTGGGCAGCGCTATGGAGAACGACAAGATGCAGCAGGAGTACGAGTCACTCACCAGGTATGAGAGTTTGTGTCTTAAACCAATACTGATAAGGTTCTTTATAGCTTGAAACGTACAAGGCAAGGTCGTGGGCATCGCTATGGAGAACGACAAGATGATGCAGGAGTACGAGTCACTCACCAGGTATGAGAGTTTGTGTCTTAAACCAATACTGATAAGGTTCTTTATAGCTTGAAACGTACAAGGCAAGGTCGTGGGCATCGCTATGGAGAACGACAAGATGATGCAGGAGTACGAATCACTCACCGGGTATGGAAGTTTGTGTCATAAAACAAGAATGATAAAGTCCATCTTAGCTTGAAACGTACAAGGCAAACACAAGATGACGCAAGTGTACAAGTCACTCACCGGGTATGGGAGTTTGTGTCTTAAACCAACACTGATAAGGTCCATTTTTGCTTGATACTTACAATGCAAACACAAGATGCAGCAGGAGTACGAGTCACTCACCAGGTATGAGAGTTTGTGTCTTAAACCAATACTGATAAGGTTCTTTATAGCTTGAAACGTACAAGGCAAGAGGAGCGGCAAGGTCGTGGGCAGCGCTATGGAGAACGACAAGATGCAGCAGGAGTACGAGTCACTCACCAGGTATGAGAGTTTGTGTCTTAAACCAATACTGATAAGGTTCTTTATAGCTTGAAACGTACAAGGCAAGAGGAGCGGCAAGGTCGTGGGCAGCGCTATGGAGAACGACAAGATGATGCAGGAGTACGAGTCACTCACCAGGTATGAGAGTTTGTGTCTTAAACCAATACTGATAAGGTTCTTTATAGCTTGAAACGTACAAGGCAAGAGGAGCGGCAAGGTCGTGGGCAGCGCTATGGAGAACGACAAGATGCAGCAGGAGTACGAGTCACTCACCAGGTATGAGAGTTTGTGTCTTAAACCAATACTGATAAGGTTCTTTATAGCTTGAAACGTACAAGGCAAGAGGATCGGCAAGGTCGTGGGCAGCGCTATGGAGAACGACAAGATGATGCAGGAGTACGAGTCACTCACCAGGTATGAGAGTTTGTGTCTTAAACCAATACTGATAAGGTTCTTTATAGCTTGAAACGTACAAGGCAAGGTCGTGGGCATCGCTATGGAGAACGACAAGATGATGCAGGAGTACGAATCACTCACCGGGTATGGAAGTTTGTGTCATAAAACAAGAATGATAAAGTCCATCTTAGCTTGAAACGTACAAGGCAAACACAAGATGACGCAAGTGTACAAGTCACTCACCGGGTATGGGAGTTTGTGTCTAAAACCAACACTGATAAGGTCCATTTTTGCTTGATACTTACAATGCAAACACAAGATGTTGCAGAAGTACGAGACACCCATCAGGTATGCGAGCTTGTGTCTTAAAACACCACGATAAGGTCCACTTTACGATTTACACTTGTTTTTATAAAATAATAAAAAAGACTAAATCAATCATTCATCCTCAGCCTATCGATCCACTGCTGGTCAAAGGCGTCTACCAAAGTGTCGCAGAGCGTAGGATGAACACATGATGTACACAAGGATGTATGAGACACTGTGGTTACTGATTTTTGTCACCACTCAAGAACTTGTATACCCCGAAAGGAGGACTTATTCCATGAGTATTATATCCTTATAGAGCAGGTTTTACCAATAGTTAATGTAACTGTGTTTGACAGTGATCTCCTGCAATGGATCGAGCGCACCATCGAGGCTCTGGGCGACCGCACCTTCGCCAACTCGCTGGAAGGCGTGCGCCAACAACTGATCCAGTTCGCCAACTACCGAACTGTCGAGAAGCCTCCCAAGTGAGTACTTTCTATTAACCCAATAATGCCCTCCATACAAAAAGAAGAGGATTATGTATGTCTCAGTGTGGCATTGTAGCTTAGATGCACCGATGTGGACCGATTTTATTGAAGACTG
Organism: Lobophora halterata; assembly: GCA_932526365.1. Lineage (NCBI taxonomy): Eukaryota > Metazoa > Arthropoda > Insecta > Lepidoptera > Geometridae > Lobophora > Lobophora halterata. The sequence goes on from OW052015.1 coordinate 3,626,166, forward strand.
ATTTTATCGTAACGGTTCTTACCTATGTAAATATATTTTAATAATCATCAGCTCTTCATCAAAATTAAACGAAGTGCAAAACAAAATGCTTGTGAAATCGTGGGATATGTAAGAAGGGGGTAAACGCAAATAGCTCTCCTATAATCCAACAACGTGCAAGCTTACAATTTAGTTATTTATTTAAAAAACTCTGGATGGGCTTACAGATAACTCCAAGGCGTCCAAACACTATTCTACACAGATAAAATAAACAAATTATATGAATCTAATAATAATGCAGCAATATTATGTAGATATCGTTATTGCGTGTGATGTAGATGTTTAAAAACTTCACTTTCTGTCCAGGTTCGTCGAGAAGGGCAACTTGGAGGTCCTTCTATTCACGCTGCAGTCCCGCATGCGCGCCGCCAACCAGAAGCCTTACACGCCTAAGGAAGGCAAGATGATCCACGACATCAACCGCGCCTGGGAGCGCCTGGAGAAGTCAGAACACGAACGAGAACTGGCCCTGCGTGAGGAGCTGATCAGACAGGAGAAGCTGGAACAACTCGCTGCTAGGTAAGTTGTATTATTGTACCCTATAGTTAGTAAAGAATAAGTCTATAGTAGTCGAAGTAAGGCAAGATGATCCATGACATCAACCGCACTTGGGAACGCCTGGAGAAGTCTGAGCACGAGCAGGATCTGGTTCTGCGCGAGGAGACAGGAGAAGCTGGAACAACTCGCTGCTAGGTGAGAGGTCATTAGCTCGATCCACATCGGACGCACAGGCTCGCGAGGCTGCCTTGACCTGCGGCTCGCGAGGTAGCCTCAGAAGTTTGCCTGGAAACACCCAGGCAAGCCGAGCCATTAGAAATCCTCAACCATCCATAAAGGATAGTTGTGTACAGTAAAATTGCCTCGCGAGCCAAAACCTCCCGTCCGAATCGCACTAACAGCGCACACTGAGGCACCTTCAGCACGTCCCGTTTACTGACAGCCGATGGCTCGACCCCATACAGACCAAGAATTTGGCTCGGGCGGCTGCCTCGCGAGCCCGTACGCTCGGTCGAGACCCGGCTATCCAGAAATGGCTGCTGACGGTTAAAGAACCTAAGGTTTTTATATTATTATACAGCGCTGCCCGTCTAGAAAGTTCTCATTCCATTTAGTCTGTTTCATCAAGCCGTAACGCTTGGGATAAGTTAGCTTGGGGTGCAATTCACCTTCTACCTACATCCATACCTCTATAAAATCCTTAAGAATAACAACACGAATAGGCTAACACCCCAATTTATTTCCAGATTCAACCGCAAAGCCCAGATGCGTGAGACCTGGCTCTCCGAGAACCAACGTCTGGTCAGCCAGGACAACTTCGGGTTTGACCTGGCGGCTGTGGAAGCGGCGGCCAAGAAACATGAGGCCATCGAGACCGATATCTTCGCGTATGAGGAGAGGGTACAGGCTGTTGTTGCTGTGTGCTCGGAGTTGCAGGCTGAGAGGTAAGCTGCGATTGTAACCCTCAGATATACATACATATCAAATTTGCTATTTCTTGCTGGTAAATTAAATAATCTACGAAAGACTGCTTGATTGGAGAATCTGGAGAAGATGTATACTACAAGCCGAGGACTTTTAAATTCATACAAGAGGATTTTTTTTGTGTTTTTAGAGAGCTGCTATTAACATGTTTTTGAAAGCCCATAAAAAAAAACATAAAAAAAGCCTAGCATAGGGCGGATAGCGTCACATTGGGAAAGGCCTATGTCCAGCAGTGGACTGCGATAGGCTGATAATGGTGATGAATCTAAATAAGACGAGCCGTGTAGATGTGGTCCTTGCGATAAGGTCGCGTTTTCAACTGAGGGGCACGCCTTAGGAGATATATTATGTCCAGCTGTGGACAGCTATAATGTACAAACATATAATCTTTTTCCTTAGATCTTACGCATTTCATTATCAAATATCATTGAATTTCATTCATACCTAATTTATTGTGTTAAACTGAGATTTACAGATTTACAGCTCACAGGACAGCTCTTAGTAGTAAAAATAGTTACAACATGACTAAAAATATTTAATCAAATTCCTGAAACTATATGAGAACTACCTATTAAACAATTTAAAACTAAACTTTATAAATGGTTACTTGAGAAATGCTTTTATAATCTGAATGAATTTTTATCCTAATGTGTTATAAATATTATCTAAAATCTACTCTATTATTACTATTATATTTTGTTATAACCACTACTATATTATAACCTGTTAAAAAAATTAGAAAATTATTTTAAGTCAAAATTTGCATGTCGACTACCGACGAAATATGTGATACTATACTATTAATATAAGACCTTGTAATGACCATACTTCAGGCAAATAAATATCATTTCATTTCATTTAGACCAATGAACAACGCGAATGACATCAGATACGTGTTGGATCTTTTTGCTCATTGGTTGATTTTACCGGTGATCGTCATCAAGTTACGAAAAAAGGCGGTATTTCCGTGATGATCTATATATATACTCTTCATAGTGCCTCTTTACTAATGGAGGTGGAAATTAGTCGTGAGCTAAGTGCACTTTTCTCTTTTTTCTGTCAAGCGTAAGAGTTATTTGACGCTGGCAATTTTCTTTCACTCCCGAATGATCCTTAAACACGATTTCTTCCTGCCAACTTGCGTTTACTGCTCACTTCTATCAATATTCATTGCATCAGTTGATTTTGTGTCTCAGTACATAATCAAGATACTCGAGACCTCTTCCAGTAATTATTAATATTATAAGTATTGTATTGTTGTACGACAGATACCACGACATGGAGCGTGTTTGCGCGCGGCGCGACAACGTTTTGCGTCTGTGGGCGTACCTGCTCGAGTTGTTGCGAGCTCGTCGCGCTCGGCTCGAGCTGTCGCTACAGCTTCAACAGAACTTCCAGGTAAGCTATTGCTAGACTAGCTAATGCCCGCTTCTGCCGATGCTGTTGCATCAAGATCAAGTTCAGGTCTTGAATTATAGGTTAACCAAATTGTAGTCTTCTTTTTAAATTAAAATTAAATCTCAATCAAATGCTTTAAAAGTAATTTTACATAACGTTTTTAAGATTTTTAGTATGAAGAAGTTTATCTAATATCGTTTAAAATTTTAAATAGACTAAACTCGTTATCATAGCGTCCATGTTTGCAGAAACTGCTGTATATGTTTCACAAAAGCGTTCATGTTCGCATAAAATGTCTTACATGTTCATCAAACTCACAGAAAATGCTGTGCATGTTTCACAAAAACGTTATACTCACAGGAACGTTATTACACGTTATAACGTTATAATACAGCATACATGTTTTACAAAAACATCAATGTTCGCAGGAAATTCTGTAAATGTTTCACAAAAATGTCAAAGCTCAATTCTGTAAATGTTTGTAGAAAACGCCGTGCACGTTTCACATAAACGTCAATGTTCGCAGAAAACGCCGTACATTCCTGCGAATTCACATAAACGTCAATTTTCGCAGGAAATGCTGTACATCCTGGACTCGATGGAGGAGATCAAGATGCGGCTACTGACGGACGATTATGGCAAGCATCTCATGGGTGTCGAGGACTTGCTGCAGAAGCACGCGTTGGTCGAGGCCGATATCAATGTACTCGGCGAACGGGTCAAGGTTCGTTCTTATTTGTCTGATAAATCAAGGGAAATGGAGAATAGTAGCGCAAGATCCAGACCGTTGGCGAAAATGGGGGAAGGCCTTTGCCCTACAATGGGACAGCTCAGGCTGATAATAATAATAAATAATCGAGGTTTTACAAAAACATACAGCAACCGACTTCAATCGGTTCTAGTGCCCGTAAACACAACTGACAAGTCATAGGGAATCAAAACACGCAATTTTTTTTTCAGTTATTTTGTTTTCAAATCTAAAGTACTGAAAACTATATTCATGAAATTTCTATAGTACTGGAAATATATCCTTTAAAATAAAAAAGAATCGGTTTATAAATAACAAAGTTCTGAGGTAATAAACCAATAATCCAAGGCAAAAGAAGGCCCGGCAGACGCCGAATGTCTTGCCTCAAAAACTTACGACAGTGATTTAACAAGAGTACTCGCTCTCTATTGCGGAATAGAGAGCGAGTACTCTTGTTAAATCACTGTCGTAAGTTTTTGCTTTGTTGTTGGAGCTGCAGTGTCCAAGGTGCAAATAGCCCTATTGATTGCCAACCTATATACTATATATATATAGGAGACGGCACCGAAACAAGAAGAAGAGGTTATAAACATTCAACCGAATTGATAACCTCCTTTTTGAAGACAGTTGAAAAAAGAAGAAAAAACACCTTATTTGTGGTCATTATGTACTAAGAGTGATAGCGGGTACACATTGGGCGTTTTGAAACGCGCGCATTGCTAACGCGCGTTTTGAGAACCCCGAATTCTATTGAAGTGTACACATGCCGCTTATCAAGCAGCGCGCGCTTGCATGCTCTTTAAAGTGAAATATATTGTTCAGGTGGTAGTCGGACAATCGCAACGTTTCCTGGAACAAGAGGAGGGCGGGTACCGACCGTGCGACCCGGCCATCACCGTCGAGCGCATCCAACAGCTCGAGAATGCTTACGCCGAGCTGGTACACCTCGCCGTCGAACGCAGGTACGATCCGCACAGGTTTTTTAATTTCAGCGTTTCCATCATTCAAATCATTAAACCAGCACTCAAGCGGCCTCACGGTGGAAACGGGACGACTATACATTACTCTATGTCGCGTCATTACCCGCTAACGTTGTCGTCTAGGACGATCGTCCGACGAATTACATAATATCGTACTGCATGCGTATTGTATCATCGGTTTAAAGATATTTATTTCTCAAAAGAACTTAAAAATAAATTCCAGTTCACTTAAATGAGAATTTATAACTAGTTATACCTAAGTAGGTACTTAATTATAGTATTTAACGCTAGTCTCAGAGTATATCTTATAGTTTGTACAAGTAATGTGCCTTCTTATCACATCTTCGTAAACTAGGTACCTATCTAACAATATTTATTTAATACTTAAGTAACGTTAAAGAAAAAAAAAAGAATAATAATAATAGAAGTTCTTACAAAAAAAAATACATTTTGTTTAAAGTGTATAAGTATCATCGCCACGCTATCGATGTCTCTCCTGGCCCGACCGTCGCTATCGTTGAGGCCACAGCTGGCCTTTGCAAGTCACAAAAGTATGCCAGAAGACATATAGTAATTTTCCTCCACATAGCGTAATCAGCCTATAATGTTCCTGCTGCTGGGACTCAGGCCTTCTCTTGATGATACTAATATTGAGTCGAGTTTTTATTAAATGCTCGATCCTTTTATCTACAATCCACATAACTGGCGACACTTTTCCACACAGTTGTAAAAACCACGCTAAAACCATCATAACTTCACAGAAAGCGCCTGGAAGACAGCCGCAAACTGTGGCAGTTCTACTGGGACATGTCTGACGAAGAGAACTGGATCAAGGAGAAGGAGCAGATCGTATCTGTGGACGACATCGGGCACGATCTCACTACCGGTGAGTTAGTGCGGTTTCAGACTAGTGTATTTTTGTCGCGCGTACTTGCGAAACTTCAAAAGCCAAACGCGTATACCGCTGTTTACGCTTGGTTTTTTCTAACGAGTGTCAGTAGCATGAGGCGTCTCTCGCGGCTTGTCGTACGTATACGGGATGCAAAAAACAAAACACGAGCGGCGAATCCGCCCGGTTAATCCGCTAATCTGAAATCGCACTTAGATACTCGTATTGTCGATTGTCCCTCTGTATATTTTTGCTGACAACAAAATGCTGACACACAATTTACGCAATTGAAAAAGGGCCGAGGGAAGCCCACTTACAATAGAATACAGTACAATATTTTTTTTTATCAATAATTCCAAAATTACTAGTGAAGACAATATTTTTAACAATATTGGGTACATAATTGTATGGATGTCATGTAGGTAGGTACAATTCATACTTATTTTTTTTAATTCATATCATAGGCAATTCATAGAACTCGTCTCTGCTTCTGTAATATTGTTTTTAAATATTGGCCTCGAAGCCGCATCTTTTATCTTCTACGGCAATCTTTTATAGTCTGAGGGGCTCAATATGTAAACGGTTACAATATTCCAATACATAGCAGTAATTTTATGATCAAGAATATGATCTAATGTTCCCCTCTTTGCAGTGTATCTGCTGATTTCGAAGCATAAGGCATTGGAAGCGGACGTGTCCGCTCACGAGCCACAGTTGATGAGCGTAGCGGCTGTTGGAGACGAGCTCATCTCCCACGGACACTTTGGCGCTGATGATATACAGGTATAAATAGGCTTCGATATCTTCAAATAATAATTTATTTAGGAAACAAAATATTTACACGTCACATATGAAAATAAATATAAAGTGATCTATGTAAATATTAGATAGTACCTACAATTAAATATAAAAATAACAGTTTTTTAACAGCTATGTATTACTACTACGATCTGTGATATGTCTGAAGCGGTCAAGATTTTCGATCATAGATGCATAGTTTGCATAGTTACAATTGAGAAGGGCACGACCCGGAAAGCTAAGATTGCGGGTTCAAGTCACGACGAAAACTTTGAGCACAAAATTCATAACACAGCTCTTACTACGACCAAAATCGAATACTAATCGACTTTTCGTTTACTATTATTACAGGTCTTATTCGCGTTCTCATTCGCGGAATTATACAAAAAAACTTATAAACTTTTCGTGTTTAGAAACGTCTCCGCGACATCCTGTCCCAATGGAACCATCTCCTCGACGTGGTGTCTCTGCGTAAGAACCGCCTGGACGCCGCCGTGCGTTACCACCAGCTGTTCGCAGACGCCGACGACATCGACACTTGGATGTTGGACACACTCCGGTAAGCCTCATATAACACTCCGGTAAGCCTCATATAACACTCCGGTAAGCCTCATATAACATTCTGGTAAGCCTCATATAACACTCCGGTAAGCCTCATATAACACTCTTGTAAGTCTCATTTAACACTCCGGTAAGCCTCATGTAACACTTCCCTGTAGGCCTCTCTCAAGGCGCGTCATTGCATCCAGTCTTCTACATCCTTGTCCATGTTTGTGACGTCTTGTCTCAATGAAAATAGTTTCTTTATGTGGTAGATTTTTTTGGGTGACTATTAACATTCCACCAATTGTACACATAAAATAACGGTAGATTTTATGTATGGCAAAATACTTAAGCTTCACTTTTTAGAGATGTTTATACTTTATTAATATTTTAAAGAAATACTGTTTAACCAATTAAAAAAGTCAAGTAATTAAGTAAAAATTGTGTAATACATTTTACTCACTTCGATTGTTTAGTCATAATTACACTTATTTTCTGCAGGTTGGTGTCTTCAGAAGATACTGGTGTGGATGAGGCGCAAGTACAGAGCTTGCTCAAGAAACACAAGGACGTCACTGATGAACTCAAGAACTACTCCAACGTCATTCAGCAGTTGAAGCAACAGGTGCAGTACAAACATTGAACCACTGAACGTTTTCTAGACTCTTGATTTGTTGAGAAGACAAAAAGATAATGATATTAAATGGTGTAGAAAGATGTTTATGATTAATTTCTTTGTATTGAGAACCTTCATTCACTGTGGATAGGTCACTCTCACTGTGATAGGTATGAAGTTTTTAACTTTTTTTGGTGCAAGCTTTCAAGCAAGGTGATTTAAGACAATCGTGAAGTTACTAGTTACTTCGTTCTTACGTCATTTTCAGGCTTCGATATTGTCTCATGCGTACCGGTATGTAATGCTAGTTATGTAAAGGTTTTATACCTACATCATAAGCTTCACAGGCTCGAATATGTATAGCTTTTATACCTTCATTTTATGATCCACAGGCTCAAGAGCTAAGCCCCGAAGATGCAAACAGCGTGGAGGTCCGCGAACGACTGGCCGCCATCGACTCTCGCCACTCGGAGCTCGCGGAGTTGGCGCGCCTGCGCAAACAGCGCCTGCTCGATGCCCTCTCGCTGTTCAAGCTGCTGGCCGAGGCAGACGCCGCCGACCAATGGATCGCGGAGAAACATCGTATGCTCGACACCATGCTGCCGCCCAAGGATATCGACGACGTGGAGATCATGAAGCACAGGTATGTCACGCGAACAGCATGGAAGTCCGCGAACGAATAACCGCCATCGACTCGCGCCACTCGGAGCTCGCGGAGTTCGCGCGTCTGCGCAAGATGCTGTGTTACTTTGATACTAAATTTTTTAAGAAGATGCCAGAAATGGCCAAGCCACTAATATTCAATGTTCACTAACCTGTTATACAGGGTGGTTTTTGTAAGGGCACTGATGGCCAATTCCGAAACCACGAGAGGAGTAATGCCCTCGATTTATAAGAAAACAATAACTGCATATTTATTAGTCTTTATTTATTTTGACGGAAATCGACCCTAATAGTTTAAAAAAAAAGACGCCCTGTATTATTGAACTGGATTCTGTTGCAGTTGTAGGTACTAGGTAGAATTGTTGTGAATAGGTCGAGTTTTTCAGCCTCGCCTTTACCTACCTCCGCAAAATACTCTATCTACACCTTTACGCTGCTGAATTTACCTTCAAAAAAGCGCGACTGATTTACGAAAATCTAACGCTTATTTTCTTCTATCAGATACGACGGTTTCGACAAGGAAATGAACGCAAACGCATCTCGCGTGGCCGTCGTCAACCAACTCGCCCGTCAACTGATCCACGTGGAACATCCTCAAGCACCCAAGATCCAGGAACGCCAGACTGCCCTGAACCAGTCGTGGAGCGCTCTTCGCGAGAAGGTAAATTGTACTCTAATTCTATAGACTTGTGATTCACTTTAGCTGTTATATTGCAACTATTTTTGTTACTGGCGCGTCAAATGCCTGGCTGTTCCTATTCGATCTATTATTCTTATGATGAAGGTAAAGCCTCGATGACACGGGGCTAGTTTATGAACAGCTAGTCGGCGAGTTTAAAAGCTAGCGAGTGAGCGAGTTATTTTTTACAATTGGAAATTCAACTAGCAGATTGTAAAAAGCCGATGACAGGGGGCGAGTTTACAAACTGCTAGTGAACTCGCTGGCTTGTAGCTTGTGTTATCGAAGCTTTAGACACATGATAGCAAATCAATTATGCAAGTGACCTAACCTAAACTATGCTACGATGATAGAATATTCGTAATTCCTAAGTTTTTTCTCCTTTAGGCTGAGTCCAAGAAGGATGACCTGAAGTCCGCGCAAGGAGTGCAGACGTTCCACATCGAATGCCGCGAGACCGTGTCCTGGATCGAAGACAAGAAACGCATCCTTCAACAGACGGACAACCTGGAGATGGATCTCAACGGTAACATATTCATTGCCTATCTATAGGTAGTTCTAGGTAAAAGAGATTTTGGTACAGATAACGTAAGTATATAGACAAAAATTGCGTTGAGAAAGCAGGTAAGTATACACCGCAAATTTTAATTAGCAGCAAAAAAAATAACGCATAATCAGTTGCCGTTACTGAACACAGATATGGCAAAAAAACTTGGTCGAAAAAGTGGAATTTTCGACAAAACCAATTCGATAAAAAATTGATAACTGTTACAGTAAGTCGTTTTCCTATGGCATTGCATTTAAGTTTTTGAAAAATTGTGGTGTATTAGATACCAGTCTTGTCCTGTCTCTATGCATACTATTCATTTATGTATCAAGCGTTTAGTAAAATTTCATCTTCTGCCCATTATCTGTAAGGTTGTTCCAAGTTAACTTGTACCGACTTTTCTACCTATCTAAAGTGAAGTTTTGGAATACTATCTTATCAAATAAACCCTGTTTTTCCCTAGGTGTGATGACCCTACAGCGTCGTCTATCCGGCATGGAGCGCGACCTCGCCGCAATCCAAGCTCGCATCTCCTCGCTGGAGAGCGAAGCGAGCGCCATCGAGGGCGAACACCCCGCTGAGGCGCAGCTCATCCGCGACCGCATCGAGATTATCACCGAGAACTGGGACCAACTTACTCAGATGGTAAGTCGCTAGAGAGCATAGCGAGCCGCACCACATTACACAGCACTTTGGCTCGCTGGAGAGCGAAGCGAGTGTTTCCGAGCCAGGCCATTTAATTGTTTAAGTTGTCGAGCACATTAGTGCTGTGCTATCATCCTGTAAGTGTCTTGCCTCGTCACTTAAACAAACAAATCAATCAATCAGTCAATCTCTATATTTACTTTCCAAAAACACAGATTTTTCACAATATTTCACAATGGACCCCGCACTAGGGCAAGCCTGTAACGCGGGAGTCCTAAATCCCGTTTTAAACTTGAAGCCCCCGATTTATGTCTGATGAAGCCATGTAATAATACACCTTGGTGCGACGCAATAACGTTCTATTTCGTCCGACAGCTCAAGGAGCGCGATTCTAAGCTGGAGGAAGCAGGTGACCTTCACCGTTTCCTGCGCTCCGTCGACCACTTCCAGGCGTGGCTTACCAAGACGCAGACCGACGTCGCTTCCGAAGGTAACTTTATAATAGACCTGAACATATGTTTATTAAAGAACTTATTATTACTGTAGTAGGATACATTTTAGCCGCTAGTATTTCTCTGCTGTAACTTACCAATGGGTAAACCTTAGTCTTTACACCCAGCAGACGTCGGTGTTCTCCTGTGATTAAAATACTCACTCAAACATATCATGTGTTTGAGTGAGTAAACTACTGGTGTAATTAAACCACTTAGTTATACCAATAATATTAACTACATAACTACAGGTTTAATCACAGGAGAACACTGGCGTAACCTGGGAGTAAAGACAATTCCAAAGCCGACCGTACATTAATCCTACCCCAGTCACAGCAACTCCTTCAAGTATCAGAGTAGGGTTTTGTTATGACATCACTGCTCGATTAATAGGTTAGAAAAAACAAGGCAGCAACTAGTAACGCAATATCCGTTTGTCTGTAGACACACCGTCGAGCTTGTCGGAGGCAGAGAAGCTGCTGTCCCAACACCAGACGATCAAGGAGGAGATCGACAATTACAAGGACGAGTACGCGAAGATGATGGAGTACGGAGAGAAGATCACTGCAGTAAGTTATCTCTGTCACACACACCTTCAAGTCAACCCTTTTTTGTAGTTGAAGCCAACTTTTTTTTATTTTATTTTATTTATTGAACACCAACACAGTGTGCACTAATACTTTTTATCAGAAACATGATACATAACAGGCCAAGTGCCACTGCAATTATAGGTGAAGACGACATGCAAGAGGTAGTTGAGCGAGTAACTTTAAAATGACTTATAACTGGGAAATAATTTTTTTTTCTAACCTGATACATATTTCCCGGTAGATAAACTTCGTATCTAGTAAAAAACACTTATCAAGTATTTTAGTCTAGGTTTCTTATCTACAACAGATCTTCCCAGGAGCCATCAACCCAAGTCGATCCTCTGTACGTGTTCCTAGGAGTCCAATTTCTGCCTTTCTATATTATAGTCTATGTTTCTGACACCTGTGATATCTCCAAAAGTCGTCAGCCCTAAACGACTCTCAGTACATATTCCCGGGAGTTAAATTGTTGCCGTCCTATCATATTGTGGTCTAGGTTTTTGACATACAACTGTGTCCCCAGGAGCCGTCAACCCAGGACGATCCTCAGTACATGTTCCTATCATATTGTGGTCTAGGTCAAAAGCCGTCAGCCGTAAACGACTCTCAGTACATATTCCCGGGAGTTAAATTGTTGTCTTCCTCTCATATTGTGGTCTAGGTTTTTGACTTACAACTGTGTCCCCAAAAGCCATAAACCCAGGATGATCCTCAGTACATGTTCCTATCATATTGTGGTCTAGGTCAAAAGCCGTCAGCCCTAAACGACTCTCAGTACATATTCCCGGGAGTCAAATTGTTGCCGTCCTATCATATTGTGGTCTAGGTTTTTGACCTACAACTGTGTTCCCAGGAGCCGTCAACCCAAGACGACCCTCAATACATGTTCCTACGCGAGAGGCTGAAGGCTCTCCGCGAGGGTTGGGCCGAGCTGCAGCAGATGTGGGAGAACAGGCAACAGCTGCTCACGCAGAGTCTCGAGCTACAGCTGCTGCAGCGTGACGCGCGCCAGGCGGAGGTGCTGCTCTCGCACCAGGAACACAGGTACGCTTGCGCCGGGGCAGTGAACTACGATCTGCACTTCGTAGCCTCCATTACTACATACTCATCATTTGTACATTTAACTTCCCTACATAGACTAGTTTTTGATTTGTTGGTATTGTTGCATGTACCTAATTTAATCTATTTTTTATAAGTGTTAGTAGTGAAATTTATATTCCGTGTTGAATTAGGTACGTTTAATTGTCTTCTAGTTCAGCTTGTATGGAAGACTATATTGACAGACAAGGCGTTTTAAACCTCACTCGAACCTTAAAAATCGAATTGCAGTATGCCATGTATGCCATTGGATGATTGCTAAAATCTCTCTAGCCTTGTCTATGGCTAAAAATTTAAATGACCCAATTGGGTGATCTTGCATAAATAGGTAATGTTGCCAGTAAGACAATTGTAAAATTAGTCTTAAATAATGTTTTCTTGTCTTATTTTAGTAGTTTTAGTTTTAGTTTTTGGTTATTTATACGTTCCGTGTCGTTGCCACTGGCGTCTAGCAGAACACCAGCGCTGCAGCATGAAAGCTGAGCTAGGCCCCCATTGATGGAGGACTCTGTTACTCTGACCTTTTTTTTGTTAATTTATGTTTCATGTGGTTTTCATCAATAAAAATATTTCTTTTCTTTTCTTTTCTAAAAAAATAAACTCAAACTAATTAATTGGACGTTACGTCATAAGATCTTATAAAATATACATACTACTCGGGCGAATAAACATGACACCTGACTCGAATGACGTTTGTGCAAAGCACAGCGTGGAATTGGATAATCTTGATAGAGAACAGGTCCTGTAATACTTGGTAATGATAAGGCTTCGCAATAAGAGGAAGAAGAAACACGGAGGACGCTGCGCGGGGCATGCATCAAGTTCCGAGCCACGTGTCCGCCAGGTGTCATGTTGATTCGCCCGAGTAGTAGATATATTATGGATTAGGTGTGTTATGTATTAGGATACAGTAACGAGCAGTGTAGAAAATAATTGTTATCTAAATCTAAACGGAATAGCTACAAATAGAATAGGTTTTAGCTTGCCTGACCGAAAACGGGTAGTAGATTTTACGATATTCATCTAATATTTCGTTTGCAGACTAGGCAAGACCGAGCCGCCGACAAACCTCGAGCAAGCCGAGAACACGATCAAGGAACACGAAGCCTTCCTTACCACCATGGAGGCCAACGACGACAAAATCAACTCAGTCGTGCAGTTCGCGAACAGACTCGTCGAGGAACGCCACTTCGACGCCGACAAGATACAACGCAAAGCCGACAATATCGAGGGACGACGCAACGCCAACCGCGAAAAAGCCCTCCAGCAGATGGAGAAACTACAAGACCAACTGCAACTCCATCAGTTCCTGCAAGACTGCGATGAGCTCGGAGAATGGGTGCAGGAGAAGAACGTCACAGCTCAAGACGATACCTACCGCTCCGCCAAAACTATCCACTCCAAATGGACGCGCCATCAAGCGTTCGAAGCGGAAATCGCCGCCAATAAGGAACGCCTTTTCGCAGTGCAGAACGCCGCTGAAGAACTGATGAAACAGAAACCGGAGTTCGTCGAAACCATCTCTCCGAAAATGCACGAATTGCAGGATCAATTTGAAAACCTCCAAGTCACTACTAAGGAGAAAGGCGAGCGGCTGTTCGACGCTAATCGCGAGGTTCTACTCCACCAAACGTGTGACGACATCGATTCCTGGATGAACGATTTAGTGAAGCAAATCGAAAACACCGATACGGGCACTGATCTCGCGTCTGTCAACATTCTCATGCAGAAGCAACAGATGATCGAGACTCAGATGGCGGTCAAAGCCAAACAAGTGACCGAACTTGAGACCCAAGCGGAATACTTGCAGAAGACCGTACCCGACAAGATGGAGGAGATCAAAGAGAAGAAGAAGAATGTAGAGCAGCGTTTCGAACAGCTCAAAGCGCCTTTACTCGACCGTCAAGTGCAGCTCGCTAAGAAGAAAGAGGCTTTCCAATTCCGTCGCGACGTGGAAGACGAAAAGCTATGGGTTCACGAGAAAATGCCGCTCGCTACCAGTACCGATTACGGAAACTCCCTATTTAACGTACAAATGCTGCAAAAGAAGAACCAGTCTCTCAAAACTGAGACGGATAACCACGAGCCGAGGATCCTAACTGTGATCTCCAATGGACAGAAGCTAATCGATGAGAGCCATGAAGCCTCGCCCGAGTTTAAGGAGCTTATTGAAGAGATGACCGCGAAGTGGCTAGAATTGAAAGGTTAGTTTTGAACTCAATTTTGACACTTAATCATGATATAGCTTGTCTTGGTCGACTGGTATAGGTAAATTGTTGAATTAGGGTTCGTAATTTTGTGTGCATGGGCAGTCGTGTACTCTTCTCTTGCTTGTAGTTATTTGATTGTAACAGGTATTTATCGCGCTCACCTCATATATTTTTGTGTGATAATCGCAAAAGTCTACGATAAACTATCTTCTGTTACTGGTAGAATACTTGATCCCTTTTTTTCTGGTGGATACATACTTAGTTGCTACGTAATTTAAAAAAAAGTTAAAACCTTAGCGTGTGTTTCAAACCCACTTGCACTAAACTGTCAAAATTCCTAAATAATTACTTTACGCTTGGAAGATCTTATCAGTCCAGATTCAGACCGTCAAGATCTCCCTAGCGAGTAAAGTGATTGCTTACTACTTTGACAGTTTGGTGCAAGTAGGTATTAATATCAGTCACAAAATGATGTAAACTAACTTGTCACAATTATTATTATATTTTTCCCAACAGATGCCATAGAACAACGCAAGAACAACCTCTCCCAATGGGAGAAGGCTCAGCAATATCTCTTCGACGCGAACGAAGCCGAGGCCTGGATGAGTGAACAGGAACTCTACATGATGGTAGAAGACCGCGGAAAAGACGAGATCTCAGCGCAGAACCTCATGAAGAAACACGAGATCTTGGAACAGGCGGTTGACGACTATGCGCAAACTATCCGCCAGTTGGGCGAGACAGTGCGTCAGTTGACTTCCGAGGAACATCCGCTCAGGTATTTAGATTACTCCCTTAAGACGTATAGTAACCCAGATTCGCCATCTCGCTCGCGCGTACCTACATTTTTGAAGATTAAAAAATACTACTTGTAATTACAAAAAAATCTAAAGGCAAGGTTTTACACATGAAACTTGTTTGGATTGAATTGGTTTTTATACTACACGTTTGTAATGTTATTATCTAGATCCTGGAGATCTGCTGTAATTATAAATCTTCAAAAATGTAGGTACGCGCAAGCGAGAGGATGAATCTGGGGTACTAAACGCCTTAACACTGTCAGTGAGTAGGTTACGTGACGGTAGCAGATCGTAAAAACGACGAGATTTCAGTGCCTATGAGTACATAGGAAATATAAAATATCAATGTTGATATGGTAGCTTCAAGTGGCCACTTTATTACCCCGTATCCGTTCGTTTTGTTCAAAAGAAAGGCATGGGATAAAAAAGTAAATTCTCAAAATTCAGTGTGGCGGCACAACAGTATATCTAGCGGGTTTTCTGTTTATGTAAGCCTTAACCCTATCTTTGTTTTCGCCCAACAGCGAACAGATCTCCGTGAAGCAATCCCAAGTGGACAAACTCTACGCTGGCTTGAAAGACCTGGCCGGCGAGAGGCGAGCCAAGCTGGACGAGGCGCTGCGGCTGTTCCAGCTGTCGCGTGAGGTCGACGACCTCGAGCAGTGGATCACGGAGCGCGAGCTCGTCGCCAGCTCGCAGGAGCTCGGACAGGACTACGACCACGTCACTGTGAGTATACCTGTACCTGTAACGAGACTACGTAGAACCTCAACTGAACTGCTGTTAACTGTTGAAATAATAGTTAAATTTTTAAAGGGCTATTTTTTTTCTTCTTATCGTGTCACAACTTCCCTCGAACCAGTGTGGTGAATGGATTTCAAGTACGCCTCGAAGAGACTCCTTTCGTGCACTCGACACATGTTTTCGAACTAACATTTTGTTTCATCCCGCAGCTGCTCTGGGAGCGTTTCAAGGAATTCGCTCGTGAGACTCAAGCCGTGGGTTCCGAGCGAGTGGCCACCGCCGAGCGCATCGCCGACCAGATGATCGCCATGGGCCACTCCGACAACGCCACCATCGCGCAGTGGAAGGAGGGGCTCAAGGAAACCTGGCAGGACTTGTTGGAGCTCATCGAGACACGCACTCAGGTAACGTGTGAGACAGCAAAGCGCATGTTGTCGCTCTTACTTACTTTAATACATAGTTTAGGTTCTAGGAACCAAATCGTCCAGGGGTTATCTCACTTTCTTTTTCCTACTCCACAATTTAAACGACTTTTTTCTTGAGCATAATTCCACCAACGCCAGTTTCAATTACTTCAACGATTGTCTCCTGAAAGTAAACGTCTTGCGTGCCGCATTCCGTGCAGCCGCATACATCACAGGGATTTGAAGCCTTCATTTTTGCACAAATTGAGCTACTCAACACAGTTTTTAAATATAATTTACATGTTAAGCCCTCCCTCATATTCCTCCTCTGTCTTACTCACATCTTGTTTCGTAAAAGCCACCGGTTACATTCATCTCTAACGCGTACTTCATTTTCAGATGTTGTCGGCTTCCCGCGAGCTGCACAAATACTTCCACGACTGCAAGGATACTCTGCAGCGTGTGAACGAGAAGGCGCGCGGTGTGAGCGACGAGCTGGGCCGCGACGCGATCAGCGTGGGCGCGCTGCAGAGGAAGCACCACAACTTCATGCAGGACCTCACCACGCTGCAACAACAGGTACTGTCTCACTCACTAGCACACTCATATAACGAGATGGCGCGAAGATTCCCAAGAAATCTTGTATGATATAGTCGACTAGCTGATGCCCGGAACTTCGTTTGTGTTGCGAAATAACAAAATTCGTTTCTTAGTATGCGCCCACACTATTCGTAGAATATATATCCTGAAAATGATAAGTCTTCTTCCAGTGGTTTGGCCTGTGCATTGTCTGTCAGTTAGGACCAAGCCTTTTTTATATTGATAATATGTAAGACGATTGGATCGCATGAAAATGAAAATGTTAGCATAGCAAATAAATTAAACAATAAACTATAAAATATTTTGTATAGTCGGGGACTTGACAAAGTAAAAGCGTTTCTTCTTGTAAATAGTATCTACCTACATATTATCAAGAAAAAATATTTTATTTTAAAAAAATAATTACAAGTTTCTTAAATTGCTATGTAAGTCGCGGTGGCCATCTTGCCGCTGGAAGGTGTGCGGCGCGGGCGCCTGCTGCCCCCCAACCCCGCGCGAGGCAGGGTTAATGGTCGGTGCGCCGTCAGTACTAATGCACTACCTCATCCAGGTGGAAGGCATCACATCGGAGTGCAGCCGCCTGGGCGCGTCGTACGCGGGCGACAAGGCCGCCGAGATCACGCGGCGCGCGGCCGACGTGGCCGAGGCGTGGGCGGCCCTGCGCGCCGCGTGCCAGGCGCGCAAAGCCAAGTTGGAGGACGCCGATGACCTCTACCGCTTCCTCAACCAAGTGCGCACGCTCACCTTGTGGATGGACGACGTCGTGCGACAGATGAATACCGGGGAGAAGCCTAGGTATGACCACATACATTACTTTTCACACCACCTGCTCGAAAATGTCCAGTTACTTTATCATGCTATCAACAAGGTAAAGCAAAGAATTACCTCCCTAGGGAGGTAAAGTTGTATGAAACTCCCTAGGGTAGTTATCTTTATAATTTGAATTTGGAACTACTAAACTCTAAACTAAAAGAACGCCCATATGGCATTGTAAAAAGGTTTGTTCGAAAATTAAACTGGCCACCATAAGCAGAACTCTTAAAAAAAGAAAAAAGACGCGACTCAAATATTGTAAAACAAAAGTCGGTGTTCGCTGCTAGAGCTCTGGCTTTTTATTGCCTCGTAGAAGGTGTGAAAAGTAGAGTATGCTCCTCTGGGATAAAGCCCGTCATCGTCTTGGGTAGCTTGAACCCCTCGTGTCACTCAGGACTCTACATAACTCCCTCGCTCAGGAGTTAACTGAGTCCCTCGTTAGCTCAGGGTTCAATATGCCACCACGACATTAGACACTGCTATTATCCCCTTAGTGCATAATCTACTATTATTGGATTTAAAGTGCCTGGTCACGTAATCACTGGTTCGTTCGGGTAAATCTGGGATCGGTACTGTCCTGGCTGGCCGCTTAGGTGGTGGAAGCGACTGCGGTGGTCTTCGGAATCCGTCAGGCCAGGAGTGTGGAAAAAGTGATGGATGCTAATTTACAGTCCGCTCCTCTCCACTCCGCCCAGCTCCGCGTCAGTGGAAACGCATCCTAAACCCTACATACCAAAGGTTTTAAGTTGCCCTTAGTTTAGAAAATGTATTGTAACTTTCGATGAATAAAAACACAGACATAGTTTATGAATGAAACCCTAAATCCACGCAGTAATCTCAACGTTCATGCCGTAGCAATAAAGTTCAATATTCACCATTACCCGTTTCGCAGGGACGTGAGCGGCGTAGAACTCCTAATGAACAATCACCAGTCGCTGAAGGCCGAGATCGACACCCGCGAAGACAACTTCTCAGCTTGCATCTCGCTCGGCAAGGAGCTGCTCTCACGACAGCACTATGCGACGGCTGATATCAAGGAGAAGCTGTTGCAACTCACCAACCAGAGGAATGCGCTTCTCCGCCGCTGGGAGGAGCGTTGGGAGAACTTGCAGCTCAGTGAGTATCTTAGCTTGCATTTCGCTCGGCAAAGAGCTGCTCTTACGAGAGCACTACGTGACGGCTGATATTAAGGAAAAGCTGCTGCAGCTCACCAACCAGAGGAACGCGCTGCTCCGCCGGTGGGTGGAGCGTTGGGGGAACTTGCAGCTCAGTGAGTATCTCCCGTTAGGTTGCCGATTGTACTAGCCTAAGTGTTGTTGTATTAGCTCAAGTGCAAAATGTTTGGCAAGCTGGGGCTCGTTTCCTTTTTCAAGACAAATATTTGTGCGATGAACATCGGTGTTTGTTCTGAGTCTGGACTTTTTTTGTGATTTATACAAATTGACAGAGTGACAGCGGGGCAAGTGCCCAAGCCGAGCTTTTGAGAGCTGGCTCAAGCTAGGTGTCCGGGTTTGCCAAATGATGAATGAAATATTATCAATGATGGGTACCGGCTGACGCAACGGTAACAGTTATCCAATTTTTACTAAACTTATTTTGACAAAAAATCGACTGCTTCTTTTCAAGTTTTTTGCCATATCTGTGTTCAGTAACGGCAACTCATATGCATATTTTTTTTCTGGTGATTAAACATTTGCGGTGTATAATAATTATTAACTAACCCCCGCCTCCCTTACAGTTCTGGAAGTGTACCAATTCGCGCGCGATGCGGCGGTGGCTGAGGCGTGGCTCATAGCACAAGAGCCGTACCTCATGTCGCAGGAGCTGGGACACACCATCGACGAGGTTGAATCCCTTATCAAGAAACACGAGGCGTTTGAGAAGTCCGCCGCCGCGCAGGAGGACAGATTCAGCGCGCTACAGAGGCTCACCACTGTAAGTTGACACTGTGTTGATTAAAATGCGAACACGAAAATGTATTTTAGATTGCAATAAAAAAACACGTTTTTATGGTTTCGCTCTTTATAGCTTTCTTTACGAGATATAGCGTTTATGGTTTTAGAATGCATTGTCATCGAGTTGTGAGCTACCCTGAAAGTTTCAGCCGGATAGCTATTAGCTGCTCAAAATTGGAGTTCCAAAATTCCACCTGATACGACAGAAAGACATACACAAGAGATACTTAGTAAAAAAAAATGTGGGGTGTCGGGTTGTGCTATAATATTTCAAGGGCAAAGCAAGATGTGGGTAACGTATGGGAAACTGATAATAGCTATTCTGCGATGCCCAGAATACATGAGGCTAGTTTTCAAGCCAGGATAGCAAGATAGTGATAGACAGCTAGCAAGCTACCAGCTCTGGCTTCGTATAAATTGAACTAACATTCTCTCTCAATAGGTTACTAGCCTAGAAATGAAGCTAGTTATATTAATACGAAGCCAAGGCTGCTAGATTGTTACAATTGTTAGCTTACTATCAAGTTTTTTTTATGTATCGCCTTGCTTTCGGAATAGACTGTAAACTGTGACTGTATTACCAATGAAAGCAAGTTTTAGTACGTGACAATGAAAAATGAATCTGAGAAAAATATAATTATGCGAAAAATCATATATTTTTGGCATGCACTTTACACTTGGTAACATTGGGCAACTGTTTTGTGGTGTGGTGTTGTGTTGGTAGTGTTGTTTTTTTGACTGGCACACTTATTCTTACTTAATTTATTTAGAACACTCACAAATCTATAATCATTTTATTAACTCTACTATTTTTAGTTCAGTATATTTTATTTATTGCTTGTTGGTTTTGGTTTATGCACTTCTAATATACTTTCTTTCACTAGCTTGAACTGCGTGACGGTGCAATGTGGGTTGAACAACCTTGGAAAAACGCTGACGAATCCTCTTTCACCTCTCAATATCTTTCACCGATCCACGTTCCTTTCACCCCGAAAAAACCTTTATCATTCGCCCCTAAAACACGCCCCATCGCTCAAGTCGTCAAAGAAATAATCAGTGACAGTGACAAATATCAAATACCGGAAAAGTTCAAATCGAGAACACTCAACATGTACCCCACACATAAACTAGTGAAAAACGACTCGTTTCTTTGGACCACGGGCTCGGTAACGAGCAATCTATCGACGATATCTGAAACGAGTAGTCCGCCTACGACACCGCTAAAGTCACCCTTATCACCCGACTTTTACAGCTCAGTTTTCTTTGAATTTCCCGATCACCAGAAACCAGACGTGCGCCTTGTGTGTATAGACTTCATTCTCTGGGAGAGGCTGTCTTACTGTAACGTGTTTCCGAACGTATCTGTGCTAAAGCCGAGATACAGTACATCTTCTGTGTCGAAATCTCTGAAGAATGTGCTTCGTAAGTTGTCTAGAAGAAGTCATTCATCTTCTAGCAGTAAGAGCGAAGTTGCAGTGTTGTCTCTGCCCGGTTTGACGAGCAGCGATAAAGGTGTCAATGATCTTGGTAAACTAGTAAAGAGCGTTCCGTTGGATTCCTCCCTCCTACTCCTTATCCAGACTACGAGTATCTTGTCTCCCGAAGCTGCATGGTACTATGACTATATATATGAAAATAGTGTAAGTGTGGTTGGTTGGCATATTGCATGTTCCTTACGCTTTGCATGATTGCATGGACTACATCTATTTATGATCTCTTCGAAAGTAAAAAATTTGATTTGCTTTTTATTTTTCAAGAAAGTTGGAAAAGAAAATCAACATTCAACATGCTAAAATGTCACTAAAACCATACGGTGTAAACACTAAAAATGTGTCATATCTTGGAAATATTTAGGCCTCGCCGATAAGGGTGTTTGCATAAAGACACAAGTTCCCTGTGCAGATAAGTCGGTACGGGTCGATGCGGGCAAAATTGTTACATGTATTCTCTATGCGTAGTTCTTTATGCAAACACCCTAAAAAGTTTAAGGTCGCGGGGACTACCTGGTTGAGAGATGCACAACACAAAAGCTTTGCTATCTAAACTAGCAAACCATGCCATATCGCGCTAAGTACCGCATTACTCTTCCATTTCGAAATGAAAGATAAAACGGCGAATAGAGGCCGCAGAGGCTGCCGAGACGTTCTCTAACCCTGCTAATTATCACATTACCCTTCCAGTTCGAAGTGAAAGAGATGAAGCGGCGACAAGAGGCCGCGGAGGCCGCTGAGCGCGAGAGGCGCGAGCGGGAGGCCGCTGAGGCCGCTGCGGCCGCCGCTCAGGACGCTGTCGACCGAGCTGACACACCACAGGAGCTACCACAACCGCAGGGTGAGCATTACTCACTGTGTAGATACAAGATGGGGGTGAGAAGCGAAGTAGGACGGAATACAAGTGGAATTGGTTGAGATTTTTACTTCGGTCTTCTTATCGTGTCACTAGTGTGGTGAAAGGATTTCAAGTGTGCATCAAAGAGGCTCCTTTTGTGCACTACTTTACTTCGGTTAGAATTGATGATACAGTCTTGTGATACGATATTTATGAATGGTTTGTGTCGGTTAGGATGAGAACTGACTTGCGGTTAAATGCTATTAAAAGTCTTAAGTCTAAGATTTCACTTGAACTAACTTCACTCGGACAAACTTGTATTTAAAAAATATATTTTTAGAGGGATTTGATATTCTTTAGTATATTTCGCTAATTTAATAGAGCCGTATGATGCAGATTATTATATCATTTACATATGTAAGATTCCGCCCTACTTCGCTTATAGAATATGATTATTTTGTCATATTTTTAAGTCCCTTATGAAGAATTCTAGAATAATCAATAAATTGCTAATTATGTTTCGTATCAAAAACACAGAGAAAAGATTATTAATTTTAAAAATTAACATCACTTCGACTCACGGATTGCAAAGTAAGCACGCATGTGTAAATCTTCTAGCACTATTGAATGAGAAATCTTTTAAATAGTTTCCAAGAGAACTTTCCACTAATTTTCACCAATCGGTGAACGTTGCTTGCAATAACACTGAAAACGAAGGAATATAGGTCTTATTTGAAAGGAGGTAAAGCACATTCGCACTGCGATTCAGCTCGAGGTTTTTTACGGCAATGCTTGCCGCTTTTCGTGTGTTTATACGATACGCCCTTTACATGGTTTGCTCAATCTGCCAACGGTTTCTACTGATTTCCCGTTCGCCGATCGAGTTAGACTCGGCTTAGACCAAAGCAACGAAATATCGAACTTATCGCTTGTATTTACGGTACATATTGACTTGAACGGTTCTGGTAAAAAAAAAACTGAGTAATATCGCTGTGATTTATCAAATAACGGATTAACTGGGCACTAAAAGCGAAGCCACACTGCTCCGTTGCATTGCGTTACGTTGCGTTGCAGCGGTAGATTTGGACGCATTCAGTACAAAACTGCGACGCAACGCAACGGAGTAGTGTGGCTTCGCTCTAAAGCAGCGCAACACTGGACTTCGTTATACAATCTAGCGTAGCACTGTTTTGCCTATGGATAGGTGTATTCTCTTACCATGAGGAGAACGCCTTGCTAGTCTTGTCACTTGTTAACATAAAAACAAATATGCACCGTATTTACTAGCACATAAGTTCCATATTCGTGCGCGCTTGCTTCGGTCCCAGTCGATCATAAGCGTGTGACATAAGGGCGGTTACTTATCAATGTGTTGTCCACACATGCACACGCGTAGTCGTAAGGAGAACATCCACTAAAGCGGCTGAGAAGGCCCAAGAACGACCCCACTCCCAGCCAGGTAAAAAGAGCGCTTATTGTTATAGCAATAAAGTATACTACCCTATTGGCATGAGCTTTGAAGGTAGTCGAAAGTATATCGAAGTTAATTTACACTGCGCTCGATTAGACGCCACTGGGGTATGCCTTATAGCTTACGTCACAAATAGGCGAATAGTTAGAAGGTAAATAACGAGTAGTTGGGACGAAGTAGCACTTCTATGTTGCACGATTTCGTTGTACACATCACTACACTATTAGTTAGTAATTTTAGGGTGATGGTCCACACTTAGCTACATCACATTTACTTCAAACTCATCATTTGACTTCTCTATACTACCTTCATATTCGTTCATGTTTTATTAGATATTATTCTGCGCTCATTGATATCTTTACTCTTTACGTTTTTTTTAATTATAATTATGTTACAATTTTATGTTTCATCATAGCTTCTCACGGTGTTGGTTTGATACTCTCATTTTCATGTCTGTCTATTCTGTATTTCTACTTTTTAATTTTTAATACGTCTACTACGCCAATGTCTAATAAATCAGTGTGCTGTTTATACGTCTTATGAAGCTGTCTCCAATAAAGGTAGGTGTACATCTTTTCTTTAGCTTATATATTAAAAAGCTTTCTTAACTATCAAGCACTGCTTTGTTTTATAGCTATTGTTTATGTATTTATATCGGGAAATGTGAATAATCGTATCGATTTTCCATTTCTAAATTTGGTGGATGGGTAAATATTGGGAACACCACACAATATCTAACAAATATTTGCTATATAATCGGGTACAAAAGCTTTATCGTTCATCAAAATTTAAAATAAAATTATTAAACGATACCGTTGTTGGAAAATTTTATGGTTAAAATTAACTGAAATGCCAATTCGTTCTCTACTCCTATGGAAAACTTGAGTAATAGCTCGTATCTGTGTCCCTGTAGCATGTACTTGAATAATTTTAAGACTATGTATGCCTATTGTGTTCATTACAAAACGTTCATAAAAAAAAACTTATACTAGGTACTATTACATACATCATGGTAATATTCAATAAATACGTTATCTAGAATGATTGTAAAGATAATGCTAGTAGTTATACTTATAGTAATGATAACTATTAGTCTTCTTCTTATCGTGTCACTAGTTCTTTAGAACCAGAGTGGTAAAGGATTTTAAGTGCGCCTCGAAAAGGCTCCTTTCGTACACTATAGATAGATAGATAGAATATACTTTATTGCTCACCATATTAGTAAAATATTGGAGAATATAAAGTTACACTACACTATAATTATAGTGATATTTATGGTGATAATGATAGTGATATCTATGGTGATATTGAAATTGATAATTGAAGTAATGATAATAATAATAGGAGTGATAATGGTAATGGTAGAAGAGATGATGATAATAATGATAATTACAGTAATAATTTCCTCACTCTGCAGCCACCAGCCGCTTGGGCTGTACTCCGCGGCTGGTGGTCCGTTTTTATATATTTTTTTACAATAGTATTGCTGTTTATATAAATAGTTTACTTTTTATAATATTATTGTAAAAAATAAATTTTAATAAGAAGAAAATATAAATAAATGAGATAATGATAGTAATGAACACAAGAATACGCCTACAAAGTCCAGCATGCATTGGCATGTAGCACGCGTAGTGTAGTGTAATAGCACGTAGTTACGCATGCAGAGGCGCCGCCAGCGAGTCCGCAGCCGACGCCGTCGCCCGCCCCGGCCGCGGCGTCCGCGTCCGCGTCTCCCTCCAAACAGACCCCGCCCAAACCGGCGCGCCTCTCTAGTGAGTATGCGACTATAAGACTTATAGCTGTGGACTATGGTTCAATTTTGATTGGCAAAATATTTTGGCTGATATAGATTGCAACTTGTTTCCTAAGTTATTACTTTACTCGCTTAACAGATCTTAAAGGTCTGAATTTGGACTGTTTAAGAACTGCAAAATTGCTTAGGAAATTTGATAGTTTGGTGCAAGTAGGCATAAGTGTTTTCAAAATGTAATAGAAATAGATACTTATCTTATATCTTTAGTTTTTAGTCAAGTTTAAATTCATGCTCGCGACTGAGTACTAGACCATTTGTAGGGTCATTTCTTCGTTGGTTGAGAGCTTTCCACAGATTGAAAAATCTAAATTGAACCATGCTCTGATGACGGTAGGTATGAACCTAATCAGCTAGAAATAGTAAAATAAATTAGAGGGTTGGTATATTGTTATGTGTAATGTATACTCAGCATGTAACCTCTAACATCTGTGTTTTTGTTGTTTACCCATATATGTTTTATGTAATCTTACATTAATATAAGACAGCATGAAGCTTTCGTTATTTTGCTGCGGCGCCGTTATGTTTTTTTAAGTTGCTTTGATGTTTGTTTTTTTTTGTTTTTCCTCCCTACCTATCCCATTCACAACATATTTTATGTACTTATTTACAAACTATCATCAATCCTGAAACTGCCTCTCATCAAAACTCACAAAAAATCCCTCTCATATCCATCCTGTCACAATTCCTCTCCTTCATGATCATATCCCGCCGTTCCTAACTCACGTGCAGCCGCCGGCTCGAGCTCGACGCCGGCAACGCCATCTAGTTCCGGTAAGGTCAAGTCGCGGTCGCGAAGCAAGTCGCCGTTCCGAAGCTTCAGATGGCGCTCCGCGAAGAAACTCATTGCTGGATCCCATCACAGCGACGACGAAGGTATACTTGGGTACATTGTGGGTGGATGGATAGATAGAAAAAAAAGGAAGGGGAAAGTGGGTACCTTGTTGATGGATAAAAAAGGGAAATGGGTACATTGTTAATGGATAGAAAAAAGAAAAAGGAAAGGGTACATTGTTGATGGATAGGAAAAAACAGAAAAAGAAATAAAAAAAAAGGTTTTGTCAATATTTTTTGTGTGTGTGTTAATTTTTCATTCTAAAAATATTCAATATCTTATTTTTATTTAACTTACCACCACTACCACCAGGTGAGATGATGGTCAAAGACGAGTCTATAGTTAGAGAAAAAATTAGGTAACTGCAAACGAAAGTGGATATAGACTCTCTTACCTTTCGAAAATGTCATTCAAATCCATTTGTCGGTGGAAGACCCCCAGACTACAACTGGTATGGGAGACTAACGACTGTAACTAACGAATTTAACGTCTCATGCTTCGACAAAATTGCATGCGTAAAAGTACAATATCTTTATCAGGAAAATTATTTTTGTAATTGAATATTCCTTCGTGGCCTATGTGTCATCGAAGCTTGAGAGGTCAAATTTCAATCATCAAAAACAACATTCATTACTTTTTCGTATATTTTTTTAGATTGTAAAAAAATCACTTTTTTATGTGACACAAAAAGATCTCGACAGTCCATCCACAATTCTACCCCGACGTTTGCATATTGTTGTGACGAATGCTTTGTGTGTGCTAATGCGTTTGTAAGCGCATGATTTTACAGGTGTGATTTTTGCAATAAACAAAATGTACCTTGCGTGCCTTTTATTGAGAATGACTATGGAATCAGATGTGACAGTATAACAGGTATCAAACCGATCACTGAGTGAAGAGTTTCATAAATCGAGTATAAGCACTTTTGGCGAGTGTCACCTACCATGTCTAGAAATTCGAAACTGATAAACATTATCAGCTTCCTCTTTATCAGTTAGAAACCACGATAGCACAATACGCAGTATCGCAACTTCACATTGTTTGCTATAGATATATTTATATTAACTATAAACTTTATAGAATGTGAAGCTAAAAACTCGTTGACCCAATGCAAAAAATATAGGTATATAACTCAAGTTCATTATGGACTAGTTATTATCTAAATAAATGAGGATGCAAACGAGGAAATGTGGAATTATTTATTGAATATCATTGACGCTTACCATACTATAGTAATTTAAGTAATGTAACTATTGAGTTTCACCTCCTATTGCGTAAATAAATACTATAAAACCTTATATGTACTAAGATAAGGTGCTCCTTGAAGGGAAGCATTTGCCTGTAATGTAACGGTTTAGATAGTAACATTACACATTGAGTTGGAACACCCATGATATTATTTAACTTAAGTTTGTAACATTAGTACTAGTAATATAATATCTAATCATTACTTTGCCTACTGTTGTATTTGTAAGCACTGTATTATTCGAATCTGCAACATCAATATGCCTGACATTGAAAGCAACTGATTCGACTACAGTTGAATGCTCAAAATCGAATCTAGATTGTAACATAACAGGCGAATGCTCCTGTACATCTTTACGAAAGTTAGGTTCATATGCCTACCGAATAAAGTCTCTTCCACACGAACAAGCTTCACCACAGTTTTGACTGCGCAGAACGGACGGAACACTTTGGTAATTTTACCAACTATATTTTGGTCGAATTAACATGACACCTGGCTCGGAACTCGATGCTTCCCCCGCGGCCCCACACGGCGCCCTCCGTGTTCCTTCTTCCTCTTATTGCGAAGCCTTATCATCATCAAAGTATCCCACGTCCTCTTCTCTACCAAGATTATCCAATTCTACACTGTACTTTGAACAAACGTCATAAAACCAGGTGTCATGTTAATTCGCCCGTGTTGTACACGCACGGTGATCCGTGTACAAACCGGTCTGCGCAGGCAAAACTGTGGTGAACCTTGTGCGTGTGGTAAGCCCTTTACACCTATGTTTGCAGCAGTAATGTGATGTTTGTGTGACGGTATAAGATGCCGGTTGTAATGTTATTTTGGTGGTGCAGAGGGCGCGAGTCCCGCCAGCGAAGACGAGGGCGTTGAAGGTGTACTGGTGCGCAAGCATGAGTGGGAGACGGCTACCAAGCGGGCTTCCAACAGGTATACACTCTGACACTTAAACTGCCGAATTTATGCTGTTATAGTCAACATTTAATTAATGTGTGTAACTTCCAAGCCAAGGTCATAATGAAGATTAAGCGTATACTTTTCCGAAATTCGTACAGGTATATTAACAAAAGCTGACGTGAACATTCACACGTGCGCTTGTGTATTGTCTGTGACCTATCAAAATTATCATTTTAAAATGTCGTTTGTTCTTTGTCAAAGTGTATTGAAATTTAACAGTGTCGGCTTTAGTTGACAGACCTGAACGTAAAGCACTTGTAAACAAATAGTTGAATTATGTTATTCCGTGACTATCTTAATTAAATTATCACTTAGTTTTATTTTTAGGTATTTTTAAGGTAGGTGTAGTCTTTTTCATAGTTGATGAAAAGTTTTCAATTCATACATTTTCGACGTATCGAATGTATGTGTAGGTATTACACGAATCGATTCTCATTAGATTCGTCCCAGCTGTAGCAAGCTAGCTACTTTCAGACTTTTTTTAACATATAAATAAGACTCGAGTAGCAGTTATTTTCAGAACATAAACCAACCATTTTTTTTTCACAACCTAATTAAAATAGATTATTAATAAACGGGTTATTCCCAGGTCATGGGACAAGGTGTTCGTAGTGGCGCGGGAAGGTCGCATGGCGTTCTACAAGGACCAGAAATTGTACAAGGCTACTCCGGACCAGTACTGGCGCGGGGAGGCCCCGCTCGACCTCAACGGAGCCGTCATAGAGGTCGCCGCCAACTACACCAAGAAGAAGCACGTGTTCCGAATCAAGTAAGGGTTATTTCTTGCTTGTCTGACTGTCCTTCGTTCCGGCTGGAATCTTGCAATTCAAATTTCAAGCACTTCCCGATTAGTTATCCCTCTGAAATTCTCTAAGTAGCTCACAACTCGATGATAAGGCATAAAAATCCATTTATTAGCATGCAATGCCGACCCTCAAAAAAACAATTAAAACCGCTGTACCATGCAAAGGAAGATAGATAAAGCCAAAGCATAGAAACGTGGTTTTTAGATTTTTATTCACGTTGCGTGAACACTCAGCAAGTTTCCAACTACCCTCTAGCCGGTGATGATCTGCAAAAGGTTGCAGGAAAAAGATGGACGCGTCAAGCATCTCGAGCAGATCGAGGTCGCGAAATCCACTCCCACTGTTGCGCGATAAAAACCTCTTGTCGAAAATGTTTAAACACAAAACACATCTTTGACTTTAGATTTTTGCTTAGCTTATGAATAATAAATAAATAAATATTTCGGACATTTCACAACGTCATCTAGCCCCAAACTAAGCAGAGCTTGTACTATGGGAACCAGATGGTTGATAGAATTAAAATATATATTTTTTTTAAATACAACATAGTATACATAGTAAACACCCAGACTCAAGACAAACACCGATTTTCATCACACAAATGTTTGTCCCAAAGCTGTAATCGAACCCGCGACACCAGGCGTGGCAGTCCAATACACTGGCATTTCGACCATCCGTGTCGTCAATATAAAAAATAATACAAGTAAGAAGTAGATGTGTCGATGTGACGATGTGACGTTTGTGACAGACAAAGCAGCGGCGCGGAGTTCCTGCTGCAGGCGCACGACGACGCGGAGATGGCGTGGTGGCTGGAGGGGCTGCGCGCGCGCACCGCCGCGCCCGCGCCGCGCTCGCACACGCTGCCCGCGCCCGCCAACACGGAGCCCAAGCGACGCTCCTTCTTCACGCTCAAGAAGAAGTCAGTACACGCACATACACCCCTCCCAGTCTCCCACACACACACATACCCACCCTATAGTAAAGATATTCTGTACAGTAAAAAAAGAGCCCAAGCGACGCTGCTTCACGTTCAAGAAGAAGTCAGTACACACACACGCGCGGATATCCGAATTTCAGTCTTGATCATAAAAATATCTCTTGAGCCACTTTACCACTTGCCCCACCGCCGACGAGTAAACGAGCTATCGACTATAGAAACGAGATACTGTGTCAATAAAAGAGATAGATATATTAATATTCGCTTTCTCTCTAATTAATCACTGGCGTTCACATTGCTGGCGAAAACTCTCTCCCCACTAATTTGTCAAATTTATAAGAGCTATCAACGATAAAACTCGCTAAGAGATTCTCGCTTGGTACTTATTGGAGTCTAATGAATGATAGTTCGTTCGGCCAAAAGGTAGAATATAGTGATTCAAAGTTATGCAACCAACAAATGTAGCCACCTATATTCATGCAAATAAATGTATCATTCATTCATTCATTCGGAACCAAGAAAAAATTAATAAATAGTAAAAAAATTGCTTTGATGATTTTACGAGTACATCTAAAGCTTGCATGTTTCAAGGGCCAACACGTTGAAGAGGAAGTCAGCGCAATCTCTGAGCTTTGTATTCGCGCCGTAGCATCTACCCGCTCTAGTGCATGATGGCAAGCTTTCGTGTGTGTAAGCGAATGGTGTTTGGCAGTGTCCGTCTTGTTACACGTTCTTTACAAATATGTTACTTGTTACAAGGGTTCAGTGGGTTCAATATAAAATGTGTAATTTAAAGTTTCTGAACGTTTGGTGTTAATTACCTGTGAAGATTTAATTATGTGTTTTCATTTAGTTTCTTGCTGTATCGGCTCAATTTCATACAAAGTTGTAAAAAAAATTATTTTTCGTGCTTAATTTGCGCGCCAATAAGATTAAGATAAATTGTTTCACTGTAATCTATGAATGAATACTTAGGCATTTATAACTTTAACTTCATTATCTAAGGACGTTATTCGCCATTATCATTCGCTTTCATCAATAATGACTACTTCATTTTGGTTAACAAAATACTCTATTTTGTTTTTATTACTAATACATTAGCACGTATTAAGGTCTATCCACATATATCAGGGCCGTGGCCGGAACGTAACAGGGCATTGGCCGTGCCAAAAACGTGCTTCCGTGTTCCGTCAGGGGCTTTCGGTTCACACATCTCAGGGCCGTGACAGTTTAATTTTTGTCCGATTTCATTCCAGATATTGTTTTTTATTTAGAATCCATATATTTTGGAAGAGATAAGTCATACAAAACGCTATATATGAGAACTTCCTCTATTAATAACTCGTCATTCATAACTTTCATGAATAAAATTTCATTGATCATAGAAAATATCGACACATCTGTGCACGCCACGGGGTCGGCTCGGGCACTGAAGCCCCATCTCCGGCCCGGACACGGACATGTGTGAACGAGTTCATATAAAATGTACGACACCGCTATTTGACCGTGCTCCGTCAGGAGTCCGGCCACGGCCCTGATATGTGTGGATACTCCTTTACTAACCGCCAACAATTTTGACGCGTAAAGCGGTATGTTGTAACGTTGTTTGTTTGTTGCACAGCTAAACGAGGGCAGAGGCGCCATCGGCCGAACACGACCAGCCGTTTCCTCATTAGGCGGTCCTCGCCGCGCGTGCAGTGCTGGCGCCGCACGACGCCGCACGACGCCGCACGACGCCGCACGACATGCACGCACGAAGACGACGGACGACTATTTCTCACGACGCTTGCTTCCGTAAGCTTTGCTAATGAAGAAATGTTGTCGACAGCGCCATCTATCAACCCTATACATAAAACCGTTAATTTAACTATTTATAAACAATTTTTGTTGCGTACAAAACGTTATTTGAGACTGTAATGAGTGTTTGGATTTCGCCTTTCTATTTATTGATTCGGTGACAGATTAGAGTATGTATGGATCCCACCCCAAGAGTCTATTGTTATATTATAAAAAAAACGATTATATTAAAATACATAATTATTATAGAAATTCTAAATGCGACGCTATTTATAATGTTTAAAATTCAGATTAAAATTATTATATTTTCTTTATTTATAAAATGTAAAATGAAGCTAGTGTAATATAAATCCATTCTAATTAGATATGTATGTCGTTCCAATTCATTATTACTCTAAAGATTTTTAATATATCGACCAATATCGATCGGAATTTGATAATAATCGCATTTGATATCGCTAGTGCTCATAGTTGACGGAGTGTGCCCGCATTTACGTTTGACTTCCCAGTGGATCGATGTTACGACCGCTTCGCTACGGAGCACATACCTTTACCTAACATAAGCGACGTAATTGTATTAGATTTAATTTCCATTATAATGTGTCTTCTACTCGCGTCGACTCCGCTGCCCGCACCGAGTCGCATTTAAATAATATCAGATAATTTTGCCAATTCAGATGTTGCTAAAATTATTCTAAATACGCACCATCAATAACACTTCAAAGTTTGCAACAGTCAACTGCTGATGGTGCGGATTTGAATCATCGTACTACAGGTCATTTAAACTCTTGTTACACATGTTTAGAGTTCAATATACTATGACAGTTTTATGTCAATCGGTCCTTTATAATTTGACAGCACTAAAAATATAAAATGTCATCCTTTTTTATTTCGTTCGTTTTAAAAGGGACAGCAACATTTTTAGTGCTGTCAAATTAGTTTACTTTAGTTTTGGCGACATCTGAATTGACACCATTATCTCTTTATGCCTAGATCACACGTACCGAGTACTCGGCCGAGACAATGCTCTCGGACGAGTACTCGGTACGTGTGATCTAGGCATTAGACGTTGTTTATAGTAAGCGGAGGATAGACTCGGCGCGGGCGGTGCAGTTGTCGTGCTAAGCTAAGTATTGAGAGTTGTTTATAAGTACGCTTTAATGCCTCATAAGTGCTTCTGAAGTGACGTGACTATTTTAATCTTTTTGTAATTTAATTTATACTGCCAGATTCACAAATTGTTATTTTTTGTAAGCAATACGTATTATCTAAATTACACATCTTAATATTACGTACACGTTTTTAGTTATGTTTATGTCCTATTGTATATTTTGTGGAGTGAATAGCGGACTTTATCATATTCTGGTTAAGATTCCGCTGGATTACTCCAATGCATGTAAACCTATGTTTAAATTTTATTTTAAATTTTACTTTTTCGAGGAAAATATAATAAATAATGTTTTTAAATAATTCGCATTTTAATAAATCCCCTACAAAATCTAGATAATAACTAAAACATAAGGCCTTAATGCCGACTTGTACCAAACTATCAATTACTTAACTCGCTTGACGGTTCTTACCGGTCTGAATTTGGACCATTAAGAACTGGCAAGCAAGAAAAGTAATTGTTTAGTAGCTTTGACGATTTGGTGCAAGTAGGCATAAGTAAATAAGTAAATTATTTCTCACGAATTTAGTCACCTTACCATTCAAAATCAAAATATATTTATTTCAATAGACACACATCTTAGGTCTAAAATTTTTTTACAATTTTGGTAGCTGATATCTATATATATTTAACCAAGCGGGGTCGGTTTTGTTATACACTCCGAACTAGTTTGGACAACTGTATCTCGGAGCGTATAACTAGCCGCCTCGCAAGGTGTGCTGTTTTTACAGATTTGTGCACTTCAGTGTGTGTACTGTAGCAGGTATTAGTACTGTGCCTAAGTTATGAGTATGTGTGTTTGTTGTGCAGTGTTTATATTATTTTACAGAGTAGGTATAGGTATAGGTATGACCTTAAGTACATATATAAAAGAATATGTTCTTCTTCAGCCCTACGACTGAAGAAGAACAGTCGTAGGGCATTATCTGAGTATTCCTAAACTCTACTTGAGTAGGTCATCAAAAAACTTATCTATGACCTGTTTCATATCGAGATACGAAGATAAGTGAACAAAATTGACGTAAGCAACACTTGAGATGCCAAGAAGATAAGCTTTCTCACACTCCGCTGTGAACACAAGCTAGATCAGTGTTATTTTGGTAGGAAATCAAAAATGTTAGGAAAGTTATTGTTTTTAGTATTACCAGTGGTTTTGCAAGCTACTCATCTGTGCGATGGAGATGAGTGCGATACGAGATACGCTCGAATTGCAGGCGGGGATATAAGTGAGCAGAATACCAGGCCTTTCCAGGTAAGATACCTAGAATAACAATGCATCACGGATGTATGGACTATCTATTTATAATTACTTACATATTAGATACTACTTAGACTAGATCACACGTACCTACCGAGTACTCGGCCGAGACAGTGAAAGCTTACATCACTCGCTCTGCCGAGCACTCGGCGCTATGTTTATACGTACCGAGTACTCGGCCGAGAGCACTGTCTCGGCCGAGTACTCGGTACGTGTGATCTACGCATTAGGCATTTTAAGTCATGAACTATACCTAACAACCATTGGGAGGCGTGTTCTGCGAAATGCCGTTTAGATTGGTACTACTAACACAGTGTCAGATACTAAGCTGTAATGTGTAATCATTACTGTGTTCTGATTTGACGGGCATCACTGTAGCTATGCAATTACTGGGAGACTGACCATCAAAATGTCTCAATGTGGATGAGCGCTATAACAGTGTTCTGTAATGGTCTTTACACTCAGCGTACGCCAGTGTTCTCCTGTGATTAAACCACTTACAAAAACACATCATGTGTATGTGTGAGTGGTTTAATCACATCAGTAATTTACTCATGGTTCACTATGGTCATTTACTACTCGGTCGAATTAACATGACACCTGGCTCGAATGACGTTTGTGCAAAGTACCTACAGCGTGGAATTGGATAATCTTGTTATAGAAGAGGTCCTGTTATACTTGGTTATGATAAGTGATAAGGCTTCGCAATTAGAGGAAGAAGACACACGGACGGCGCCGCGCGGGGTAGCGGGGGAAGCCGAGTCGAGCCACGTGTCAGCCAGGTGTCATGTTCATTCGCCCGAGTAGTAGGTACTTATTTTTCGTGATAGTCCTACTATTCTGACTATAGGTAGCCTTATACATGCGCGTTGGTACAACGGGCCAGCTCGGCTTCTGTGGCGGATCACTGGTCCACCAGGAGTGGGTGCTGACGGCTGCGCACTGCTGCTTCCACAACGAACGGGAAGTCGATTTCGTCCAGGTTGATAACTCTTCCAAGCCATATCTTTGGATAGTTCTTGTATCTTAATAGTGGAATATGGTCCATTATTACGAAATAAGCTAAAATCAGATCATTGTTTCTCACATAAAAAGTCATGTTGGCCGAGTGGGAGGTGCCTCGAGTTTCGATCCGAAGGTCGTTGGTTCGAACCCAGTTGTACGCCAATGGATAATTCTATTCAAAAATCTGTGTGCATATTTTAAACTCTTGCTTAACAGTGGAGGAAAACATCGTAAGGAAACCGGCATGTTATAGAACCTTAAAAGTTCGAAAACATGTGTCAAGTGCACGAAGTCTCTCCAAAGGCGCACCACTGAGCCCGATCTTCGGCTCTCCTCATCCACCTTCTGCCAGCTATAGCGCGCAGATCATCGCTCCATCTGGCCAAAGGTCGTCCTACACTGCGTTTGCCTAGGCGTGGTCTCCACTCAAG
Source organism: Lobophora halterata (assembly GCA_932526365.1). Lineage (NCBI taxonomy): Eukaryota > Metazoa > Arthropoda > Insecta > Lepidoptera > Geometridae > Lobophora > Lobophora halterata. The sequence continues at coordinate 3,661,953 of OW052015.1, forward strand.
AACACGTTTACCCCAGCGGTTGTCGGTTCTTCGGCAGATATGGTCGGCCCACTGCCACTTCAGCTTGCTGATCCTCTCTCAGGTTGGTGACTGATATGTAAATAAAGATGGTTTTCCCTCTATCTGTATACTTATTACCAGGCGATCTTCGGTGCTCACTCGCTCTTCGACCGCTACGAAAACGGTCGGCGGATCGTCAACGTAGCAGAAATCGTGGTCCACCCCGCATACGACCCAGCGTCCTACGACAACGATTTGGCTTTGCTAAGACTAGCCAATTCAATTCAGCTTACTGGTGAGTAAAATGAAATGAGATTTGTTAGCTCGACGTAGGTGTGTTATAATTTTTACATTGTCTTTTACTCCGCGTGGTATCAAGATGAAAGTAGCTTGTGCTTTTCCAGCTCATAAATTAACACGAATTTTAGTGATATTTAGTATCTTCGTGTTACTTGATGGAAACACGTACCTAAATCCTTATTACCTATTGATTATTTTTTATTGACGAAACTATTCAGCGCTCGTCTCAGACCACAAAGTAGAAGGGAAGTAGCCGAATCCTGTATCCTACTTATTCCGTCCATATTCCCGGCGAGAGTTAGGAAGTTTTAGAACTTATGGAGGGAGTCCCACGGATGTCAACAGAACTTTCTTGCAAAGAGCAGGTAAAGGTGGTTGTTGCCAGAAAACATGTGGTGTGGTGGGCCTAACAAACATCCATACATCAAGTTCAGCCTCACAACGGTGTTCTTTTATTATAAGACCTTAGTCTCTAGCATATAAAATTATAATAAACTCCAGGCGAATTGAAATTGCCTGTGCTTGCTACACGCTTACCTAGATCAAAATACATAGGATGGAAGGTAATGTTTAAATTCTGGATGAAATAAATATGAGGCGAGGACAGTTTGCTAGTTTAGTTCTTCGACACGAAAAAGAAGTTTCTTGTTGTAGATACGATCGACATCGTCCGTCTGCCGTACCTGAGTACAGTAAGCCACAACTTCGCGGGTCTGGGCGGTACTGCGTCTGGGTGGGGCATCGCAGCTCCAGGTAAGAATACATACCAACTGTAGGAGGCGCCTGCAGGATTTCCTCTAGATGGCTGCCATTCATCAGGACCCGATTATGACCACGACTACTCTGTCAAGAGTGCCTGGCTAAGAAGAAGAACTTGAATTAAAATTTAATTGGAATTCCATTAACGGCGCTCTGTCTTTGACTTGCTGCGATGGCGCACATTGAGCTTTTCCAATGTAAATGTGGACCTAAGCAGAAGCTCTTCTGCCAATGTCCACTGTCCAGCAGTGGGCAGTGATAGACTGATCTTCTTCTTAACGTGTCACTAGTACCTTCGAACCAGTGTGAAGGATTTCAAGTGCGCCTCGAAGAGGCTCCTTTCGTGCACTCGACACATGATTCCTAACTTTTATGTTCTACGACATGCCGGTTCCCTCACGATATTTTCCTTCACCGTTGCGAGAACGTGGGATGCATACATAGATTTTTCCGATCGAAAAACCCCATTTACGCATGACTGCCACCGAGATTCGAACCCGCGACCATCAGATCGCAAGGTAAGGGCCTCATTCACTTGGCCACCACGTCCTCATCGGGCTACCACTATCTGCTTCCATCATCAGGGGTGACATTCGTCTCGCCGACGCTGCGTGAGAAGCTGATGACTCTGATGACGGATCCGCTCTGCAACAACTCCTACTTCAATCAGCTACCTCCCAACACTGTGTGCGGGTTCAGTGCCAATGCAGGCACCTGTAAGGTTAGTTTTTAGAGTAGCACGGATTCGATTCCCGTCTTCTTCTTCTTCTTCTTATCGTGTCACTAGTTGTAACTGAACCAGTGTGGTGAAAGGATTTCAAGTGCGCCTCGAAGAGGCTCCTTTCGGGCACTTGACACATGTTTTTCAAACTTTTTAGGCTCTATGACATGCCGGTTTCCTACGATGTTTTGCTTCACCGTTAAGCACATGTTTTAATGCATAAATATGGCATAGATTTTTTTTAACAGAAAATTGGTGTACGACCGGGTTTGAACTCGCGACCTTCGGTTCGAAAGTGGAGGCACCTCCCACTCGGCCAACACGGCTTGCTGTTAGTAAAACACCATCGTAAAAAGTAACAAAATGTATTTGAAAATGGAGATATTTCATTTTTATTGACCTATATACCTATGATTTTTTTTGCCTTTTTTTACGATTATCGTGTAACTCATTATATTTTTTTTTTGTTATGTAAACAAGTGACGACAAGCTAGACGTTTTTTAGACGTTTGACTGTGTTGGTTACGTCTACCCAACGAAAGGAGTGCTAAACCAGATTTTGATTTAGGCCGATGTAACACTGCTGTGAGCGCTCGTCCACATTTTGTCGCTTGCGTAACAAATTAACAAAATTCCACATACATATACTACATATACAGATTTTTTATTGGTAACATACATTACAGGTCAGTTTTGATTTCATAGTAGAATTATAGTTTGAAATATTAATTCGGGTGGTAAGATTACTTATTTCTCTATAAATGTTTCGCTTAATTGGAGACTAGATGGCGGTAAAGTGCATGAATCGTAGTTATTGCATCTAGCTCCGTGGAATCGCTATGAAATTGTCCTCACATATTTTTTATCTATTTTGTTACAGGGAGACAATGGTGGTCCCTTGACTATTTCAGTCAATACGACACTGGATGAGCCCGAAACAATTTTGGTAAGTATTTGTCCATTCATCAACTTTATTTATCAAAAAGGAAATCTAGCCCACAAATTTCAAAATGTTAATTTTTGCGTTTTCATAACTTTGTCCACAAATTGCTAAGTTTGTCTTTGCATATTTATAATGCAAATAAAATTTGAAACAATAAAAATATTGTGTTTATGCGTACTGACTATTTGATTGTCTGTGGAAAGCTCTGCATCGCGCAAACGATATTTTTTTGCAAACTCGACTAATAAGACGCAGAGTTTATGATATCAGTGGGGTCAGTCCTCCGAGGTAAACCAGTGTGGTCAAGCTGGTCTAATTTGACCAACATTCAGATGTATCACAGAACTGTGATGTTGAACCCAAGAAATGAATCCGATAATACTTAAACGCCTCTGGCAATTAATTCCCTTCGGACACAGGACGGCAAATAGCCGAAAGGCTAACTTGACCCTTTTTGTATTTTACAATACAAGTAGGTACAGATGGTATTTATTTACACGTACACACACTTACATAATGCCTACGCCCCTACGCCTTTATATTTTATTTTAGAAATCTAATAAGTAAGTAAGATCTCCCTTATAAAATTTTCTGTCAAAAATTAAATACAGATTGTATCTTCGGCACGCTGCCATCGGGTGTCAAATGTCGATTTGGATCAATTGAGCTACTCGTATTAAGTATAAGTACTACTTATACCTACATAAATCGTTTGCAACGTAACCGTTTTATGTTGGCTATATCTAGTTGTATCGTTTTCTTTGAACAATTATTTGGCTAGTCACGTAAGAGCGCATCAGAGAGCAGTACAACGAAACCCCAGAACATTGTATACGCTGATTTTCAGCTGGACCCCTTTTTGAAAATCTCTTATATAAACATGAGCGTTTCCAAAACGTCTGCATATAGGTAGGTTCATGTTTGGCCTTCGCAAGTATGACCATGTCTTTTGTTCAGATTGGAGTGGCGTCCTTCGTGAGCTCCTCCGGCTGCAACGATGAGCTACCCTCCGTCTTCACGAGGACCCAGAGGTACCTGAACTGGATAAGTGACGTCACCGGCATAATCTTACATTAGAGGTTACCCGAAACCTGATCGAGGCGCGCAGTGGGTGGAAGCTAAATAGGTCATAATTTTTGTTTGCGAAATGCACCTTCTATTCTCTATAATCCAACGAACACGTTGTAAAACTTCTAGCATAATTCTCGAAGATCGAAGTTTATTCTGGTTCTCGACTGGCTTAGGAATTCACTGACTTATCTACTGACTACTCATCAAGGAAGTCAAGGGATATAATTCTACGATTCTGGAGTAGATAGTTACTCACTTATGTACTTACTTACTTATCTATTTATTTATAGTAGGTATATCGATACATATGATATATACTTACATCGATGATATCACAAATAAAATGATAAATATAAAACTTGTTTTATTTGCCTGCACTATGTAATGTAAGTAATACTTAATAAAATATAGGTATACCATACAGCATGATTATTTACTTTTACCTACCTATAAATAGTTAAAGTAGGTACTTACTTACTAATTATTATTTTATTTTTAAACTTATCTCTTACATTCTGGATGTTTTAAATAATTGTTAATTAGGTATAAAATTCATTAAATCTAAGCATAGAACAATACAATAGCGGATCTGATGCAGATTTTCCAGTAAATCAGGGAACAGCAAAGCATAAATAACCATTAGAATCCGTACTGATGATATTATCGCTCGAAGTTTGTGCAATGTGTATTTTTATTCTGGTGCTTGTGTGCTTCGGGGCTGCCTATTCTGAGGCCTATTACCACACTGACGTGGGCATTCCTTTGGCAGCTAAGATCAAAGCTATAGAAGCTATTCCTTCTTTGGATAATAGAATCATTGGCGGTGATGTTGCTCCGATCAACGCTTATCCGTACTTGGTAAACAATTTACAAATAGTAAATACTTAAATGTTGAATCTTATTTGGTCATCGTTTGTCTTTATTGTCGTTCTTGCCGGTCGTTGAAGTGAGCAACATTCAATGGGTCTTGGTAACTGCCTAACTGATAACCGTAACTGGCATTTACAACTGAACGTTAAAGATCTACAAAAAAAAAATGCTACGTTACGTAGCCTCTACGAAACTTGATTAGCGTAGCAAGTGCTACGTTAGTGAAGTCTTTGACAAAGAAGTAGTCTATGTAAAATATTTTTGTTAATTTTTTTTATAATCTTGGATGTGGTTTGCATGAATATAAATAATATAACGCTCAAGCGATTTTTTGAAAATTTGTCCTTGATATATATTATATATATTCCTAAATCCATCCATCGTGATTGTGGATCTTCCAAGATTGTGTGCGACCCAGACATGGATATATCCGGACTGTAGAAACCCAATTCGTACCTCTTACCTCAGAAAGACTTGAAATAGTTGAGTCTTGTTTCAAGAAATTATTCAGAAGAATTTATTTACAGTGAATCATTAATTCAGTGTCTAGCATTTCTGTTGACTCATAACAATGGAGTCGTGGACCTCCTGGGAATAAGCCCTCATAATTTACTGTTGTACTAAAGCTTATGACCTTATCTAATAGCTTTATATTTTTATATTTAATTAGAAAAAACACAGGAAGGCCTTAGAGATAAATCTAAAACGCCCAAACATTATTATACATAAACGTAATGCTTCTACTCATGTACCTAATTATTTACAAATTACAATCGTCATATTTATAGGCCGGGCTGCTAGGTTCCTTCCCAAATGATAATCACGTAACAGTATGTGGTTCCTCGATCGTGTCCCCCGATCGACTGGTGACCGCTGCCCACTGCTGGTTCGATGGAGAGAAGCAAGTCGCCATGTTCGAGGTGGTAATGGGAACCCACCAGCTTTTCAACGGCGGCACCCGTGTCCAAACTTCGAGGGTTGTCATGAATCCGGGGTGGAATGCTAGATCAAGCAGGAATGATATTGCTGTTGTCTACATGCCTGCCCCAATTGTGTTCACCGGTAAGTTTTGAATGAATTGTGGCTGCTGTCCACGGTTTTGGCTTCGTGGTATTGGGGTAAAGGTATCCTTTTCCAGATTACTAAACTAATACTTACCCAAATCTTTTTATCTTTTTTGCGAGCTCTATAGGTAAACCCTTCAATTTTTTTACACCACGTGCTCGACAATGTCCAATTACATATCATGTTATCATCAAGGTAAAGCAAAGCATTACCTCTCAAGGAAGGTAATGTTGTATGAAACTCCCAAGGGTTGTAATGTGATTAACACTTACCGAAAACTACTTACTGAAAACTCTAAGTAAAAGAACGCCCATAAGGCATTGTAAAAAGATTTGTTCGAAAAACAAACTGGCCACTCATATAAAAAAAAAGAAAAAAGGCGCGACTTCAAAGATTGTGAAACAAAAGATGGTGTTCGCTGCTGGAGCCCTGGCTTTTTGTTGCCTCGCAGAAGGTGTGAAAAGTAGAGTATGCTCCTCTGGGATAAAGCCTGTCTTTGTCTTGGGTAGCTTGAACCCCTCGCGCCACTCAGGACTCTACATAACTCCCTCGCTTCGCTCAGGAGTTAACTGAGTCCCTCGTTAGCTCAGGGTTCAATATGCCACCCGCGACATAAGACACTGCTTTATCCCCTTAGTGCATAATCTACTATTCCGATACCGCAACGCAAGCGTACTTACCGTACCCGCTTTAGTTGACTTTTACATTTAGAACTTGAGTAAACACTTAAAATTGATTGATTGTTTCAATAAATTGTTATTTGTGATTATTTTATTACTATAGGTATTTCTAAAAAAAAATTAATAGATTTTTTGATTTTAAGTTTTATGAAATTCATATGTACGATTTGTGATAAAATTGTGATTAAATAAATGAAATGAAATGAAATATTCCAGAGAGGGTCCAACCCATCGCGCTGCCTGGCTCTATTGATAACTACGACTGGCACGTCGGACAATGGATGACCGCTGCAGGCTTTGGATTTACTAGCGATGGTAGGTGCTACTCAAGGATCTAGATGTCAATCATCAAGGGAATCAAGGAAATCATCACGGGGTCGTAATAACATTTCTGTGCAGATCATTAATCATGTATCTATAATTCCTCTCTTTCTGTCTCATCCTATATGAAACAAACAAACTTGAAAGAGATTCCAATGATAAATAAGCAGAGTGGTGAAATAATGCGAGCGAATATTGATTTTTCATCTCCTCTGTTGCTTGCTAACTGTTATCTACAAGCATTTAGCTAGAGTTGTGAAGGTATACTGGAGTAGGTACAAATTTTATTGTTTTCCTAATCTTTGATAAGGTCTTGAGGATCTCTTCTTTCTATTCTTGCGAATGTTTGGGTTTCAGTGTTCATAAGATTGAAGGCTAATTCGTTTGGGTGGCGTTCAACGCGTTGGCGTAACATTGTAATGCCTTTTTAATGTTGTCTATGACTGTCAGTATCCCTAAATCTCGGTGGAGTTGGCAGTTTGTGATGTACCATGGAGCATCAGTTATCATGCGTAGAACTTTAGATTGGAAGCGTTGGATGATGTCCAGGTTTAACTGAAAGCCTCAGCAGCCTCAGTGCAGCAGTTTCCCAGAGTTCGGCGCGAATATTTTTGTCTCGCAACTTCGTTTGAAATTCCTTTCATAGTAAATACGCGCTTACACTTCTTATTTTTATTTTATTTTATTTTAATTTTAAATTCTTGACCTATATACCATCCAAATTTCAAGTTCCTACGTCTACTGGTTTATCCTGTAAGGCTGTCTGTCAGTCAGTCAGGACTAAGCCTTTTATTAATATTCATGATGAACCATGAGACCATTCTTTGCCAGCTCAACACAACATACCAGAAAATGCCATACTAAAAGAAGTTAAGCTACAAGTTATCAAGCTCGCCGAATGCCAGGCGGTGTACGGAGATGCGGCGCGGAGCTCCAACATTTGCACGGCGGGGGGCGGGGGCGGGGGCGTTGGCATCTGCCACGGGGACTCCGGGGGGCCTCTTGTAATGGTCAGGAATGGGAAACCTGTTTTGGTAAGATCTCATTACATTAAAGATGGGATCATATAAGACGACACGATTGGTCGAGTGGCATCTGTCTTGGACCGTTATGCCGGAGTCGCGGGTTCGATTTCTGTTTATTGAAATAAAGGAAACAATTATTTCGGTTCATTTACACCATATTTGGTTAGTAAGGCTAATGTTATACTATTTAAAAATATCACTTGAAATTAAAATTAAAATAAATATCAAGTATTAAAAAATTGCTTTAGTGCAAACATTTGTGTGATGAACTTTCTCTTAAGTCTGGTCTGAGAATCACATAGGCTAATGATGCTCGAAAGCACAGCCTAGTAATTTCACTAAAGCTACAGTGCACTACCTAAACCCTACAGTATACCTAGATTACCTAGTATAGGGATAGAAATTCAGATACCAACGAAGCACCATCGCGTTCGCCATGTCCTATTGACCAGGCGTGATCTCGTACCGGATAAATGGGTTCTGTTGAGGGAATGGTTGAGGGTCTTATGGGACTTTGGGTGAAACATCAGTGGACTGCTATTTTGGTTTTGTAATCGGGATTAAAAGAGTAAGGGTGCTTTCTTGGAATCGTGGTTGTGAGCTTTAAGATAAGATAAGATAATTTATTTATTTCCTCGTAATTACAACCACTTCTTATGGAGTAACACTTAGGGGAAGGTGGGGCATAACGGGGACGTTAAGGGAAATAAACAACAAAAAATAAATATTAAATATTTTTTAATGAAAACTGATGACAACTCTTTCGTTACTTATTAATTTATCAATTAGCACCGAATTTGGTGAAGTAAGAAATCAAATAATATTTTTAATTTTAATTTTACAAAACCTTAATGAAAACTCCATCGTGCCCCAGGGTAGGGGCAGTATGGGGTACCAGTGCGGGGTACTATTTTATTTTTACACAGAATAAGCAGATGTGAATTTCTTCAAAATCTGCGTCATCAACTCCTGCACAGGCTGTATGGGCCCACTGTCCACATAGCTGGCCGGCCACCCATCGCTCTGAAGTCTTCAAATAAGTGTGGTTCGAGCCAATACAATAGATGCATAAGATATCCTCCTTATCATTTTCTCCACCTGAAGCTGAATTAAGAGATAACTCGCCCTTCCTTATTTGTGCGACGTGATGCTCCAATGTGGTCTCTTGAACACCGTGCAATTGACCTACTCTTGTGAATCCTGCTGATTTGCTTATAATTGCATCAATTTCATGCTTTAACAGACAAACTGCCCCTGGAACTTCTCTTTTTGTAAGTTCGTACCATTTTTTAAACCTAAAACAGAATAAATAATATTAGTGTAATATTATCAAAGGAACAGACCATTCAGGGGCATAATGGGGACGGGGCACAACGGGGTTCCCCATTCTGCCCCATAGCAATGTCCCCGTTATGCCCCCATATCTAACAGAATTTTAAATAGCGAATCAAAAAATGAATTCAAAGTCAGAGTGATTTTGCTCAAAACATATCAATAGATGATGTTAGTAGTAATACACATTAAAAAAACTATAGTAGTAATCTAAACACTTACCTTTTTAGAAGCGATTTGGTAACCACTCAAAATTAGATGAAATGAAGCCGGAAAATAGAATTGGTCGTCAAAAATAAAAGCGTGCTCTCTGATCGCCGGTCACTGCCGCACTTAAGTGAGGTGCAAAATGCCTTCTTATTGGTAAAAACAAAACACGGCTAGTGTGCGTAGTTACTTGTATGTGTGGGTGGCCCCGTCGTGCCTCGCGTCCCCGTTATGCCCCACCTTCCCCTATATACTATGACAGAAAATACAGTAAGATAGTAGTAGTAAGTAAGTAGGTATACAAGAAGGTAACTAGCGTCAGACTCACTGCGAGTTTTTAGCGAAACATTAATCAATATGTGTAGAAGATTCAAGTCTTCAACTAGAATTACAATGGTGTACCTTATAATAATATAGGTACATAGGTTAAATAATTTGCTGTAACATAATAAATATTGCTTGGGTAACTGTCGCTTAAAATTATAAGTAGGTAGGCTGATAAATATTTAAACTTGTGAATACGGACTTGATAACAACAGTGCGGTAGCTGTACGCTTCAGCGGTGGGGTTGTGGCGGGAATGGGGCCCGTTTCAATTCAGTTCATTTAGGTATACCCTACTGAGCGAGGATTGGGTTTCATTGACTTGTTGATGATTGATCTTGAATGTGGCGCCCCTCGCTCCCCTATGGAAGCTGCTGCGCTTGTCTCCAACCAGTACAATGTGGTTGATTTTTTTTTATATTTTCTCAGTTGGGTGTCAGTCAATACGTGAAACTAGAAGGCTGCGCGCTGGGATATCCGTCGGTCTTCGCCAGGGTCACCAGCTTTATGGACTTCATTCGCAGTAATTTATGAAAATAATGGAATTTGGCCTTTGAGGATTTTAAGGATGAAAATTTTCGTTTTTATTTCCATTGATGTAGGTATTGTAATTATAACATTATTGATAATTGAATAGGTATTGATATTTAATATTCAATATTGATATAGAGACGTTAAAAATACTAGCCTAGCACTAGCTAGCACCTTAGATGAGTGCGTTAAAAATACTAGCTTACCTACTTTGCTTCAGCTAAACTCTAGGGTAAAACTTAGAGACCAAACCACTCCAACCAGGCTAGTGGTACCAGCTCACAGGACAGCTCTTAGTAGTAAAAACAGTTACAACATGACTGTAAAAATATTTAATCAAAGTCCTAAAACTATAAGAGAACTACCTTTTAAACAACTTCAAACTAAACTTTATAAATGGTTACTTGAGAAATGCTTTTATGAATCTGAATGAATTTTTATCCTAATGTGTTATAATATAAATATTATCTATTATTTTACTATTATTTTTTGTTATAACTACTATATTAAAAATTCCTGTTAAAAATTATTTTAAGTCAAAATTTGCATGTCGACTACCGACGAAATATGTGATACTATTAATATAAGACCTTGTAATGACCACACTTCAGGCATAAATATCATTTCATTTCATCATTTCATTTCATACGCATAAAAGGAACTACTTCTATGTTATATTCTCTATTAACTACGAATAAAGCAATTTGTCGAGATTAATGGATGATTATTATAATTTGTTATGCCATAACAGAGTGTATGTTTGTTTATTATACAATTTACGAATGGTTTCTATAATGTCGATTCCTGCCACGCCGAGTCGTTTTACGCAGAGCGCAGTCTGATTACCGGCACGTCGACTACGCTTCAAATCTTGGTAATATGAGTTCTCCGATGTCGAGTTTCTTGATAGCGAGCTTCCTAACGTCGAGCGCGCTCCAGTCTTGTCCTCGAGTTTCTTAGAGCGAGGGTGTACGTACAGGCAGCAGTTATAAATAAATATTTTTTGTTATGAGGGTGATAGAACTAATGTAAAAAAAAACGAATAAAGTACTTGAAATACACAAGATTTTTATTGAGATTTTATTGAGTCTCAATGAAGCAAAATATATGGTCACTCTGTTAATAAATTATAACCTCAAAACATGTTTCTAGGATTTATTATTAAACAACCTAGGAAGCTAATTTTAGGTCTAGGGTTTAGTGACTGGCGTTTTTAAAGCATATACAAAAAATGGAGTCATAATATGCAGCGGTTTTTGAGAAATTAGCGAAAAGCCCTGGCCAGGTTCTGGTCCAGAACCCTGTGGCCAAGTATTTTCGCTTATATCTCTGCAACTAGGCTGTCACGAATTCCGGGACTCAGTTCATTGTTAGTCACAAATGAGTCACTAAGGTTCGGCATAGTAATCAGCCTCCTAGCATTTTTCTTTCGGGTAGCTGGTCTAACATTTTGAGGTTATTTTTATAACCTCAAAATGTTAGACCGGACTTTTTTAACTTCGGTATTCTTGGGTCTAGGAAGTTAGTTTTTTGTCTAGGGCTTAGTGACTGGCGTTTCTAACGCAAATTAAAAATCTGGGGCCATAAGATGCAGTGGTTTGTGTATTATTTGCAAAAGTACTTGGCCACAGGGTTCTGGATCCAGAACCGTGGGCCAGGTATTTTCGCTGATATCTCAGGAACGGGGCTGTCACAAATCCTGGGAGTCAGACCATTGTTCGTCACTTATCAGTCACTAACTAATGGCATAGGAATGGGCTTGATCTGTGGTTGGCCACAGGGTTAAGGAGTCAATCAAATAATAACATTATTATCACATCACGTGATTCATTCACGTGCCAGCCAAATTGCAAATTAATAAGTTTATCAGTGCATATTATTCTTACGATGTTACATGCTTTGATTATATACTCTAATAATAAAAGGTTACATTAATACAAATAGAAAATACTCAATATTTATTTTAAAAAAACATTTTACATACAAGTTTCACTAGGGCACTAGGGCTAGCCTGGTATCGCGCGGATCTGAAAAAGTATTTCGAGAATAGAGTAGAATAGAGAATATTGTAGAATATAAACTGGAAAGCTGACTTAGCCAGTTTTATAATTTAGAATACAACCAAGGCCATTTTTTTTTTAATTTTGTAAGGTCCAACATACCAATTAATGAAGACTCATAATGAAAATTCCATTTATACCTACATGACGCCCCAAATAATGGGACAAACATACATACGGTGGGTTCCCAACGAGTCACAATGTCGCTTGATGGTTTTTTTTCCCCATTGAGCTGATAGCGAAGGATACGAAACGCGCAGCTTGCGTTATGATAAGTCATATCTTCACTACCACGATTATCAGCATTTTAAAAATAATCCTAAGATTAAAACAGAATTAAAATGTTTTGATTCGATACGCGACGCTATATAAATGGAATTATGATAATTTCAAAACTATTTCTGTATTTTTCAAAATGCGCGTCGCTGTGATTGTAGGGTTGGCCCTAGTGGCCTTGGTTTCCGGAGTAGAGGTGCAGAAAGGCTACCATGCAGCCGTTGGCATCCCCGAGGCCGCGAGGATCAAGGCCACTGAGGAACGAATGATGGCGAGGTCAGATAAGAGTGAAGACAGGATAGTCGGTGGAGCCATTGCCCCTGTGAACGCTCACCCTTATTTGGTAAGTACTTTATTGACTAAAGCGCCTTGTTTGAAAGGGTCTGATGAGACAGAAAGCGGTCACGCGTTCAAGCATTCCGCGTTCCATTCTGACTGCTTACTTCTGACGCGAACGCAAAACGTTCCAACGCTTTCTGTCTGAGCAGACCCAGAGTCTAGATTCTGGGAATATCGGTGTGTGTTGATCACGGGCCATTGCTTGCTTAACAAATATCTGCACAACATTGTAAACAAAGACAGCCCACTCTGCTTGACTGATGAGGAAACGGCCGCCCATTGTAATCCTGGAGTGCGGTGGAGTGGCAAAACAAAGAGAAGAAATCCTCAACAACGGCGGGCGGAGTTAGGCTGGCTAAACTATTAGCCAGGATATCCGACGCAAGGATCAAACATGAGTCTAAGTGCAGAAAAAGGAGTTAACTTACTCAGGCATTAGATTTATAAAAAAGTTCTAATCTAAGTCTATGTCTACGTAAAAGACGTGGCGGAAATTAAAATCAATTTAGATAGGACTATCGTAATTATGTAAGTAGTGATTTAGTCACGTGGTAATACAATCCCTGATTAGGTAGGTACCTATACATTATATTATTATTAACCTAACAATCACCTGATAAACAACCAAATGTTATAATGATGGTCAATAAGTAGCAAAATAAAATACCTACTTATAAAAATAAAAGTACCTAAACTGTGAAGACCTTGATTATAAAATATGAGGTTTTACAAAGACTGGTCCACTAAGTATATTGGTACAAAAACAAGGATGTTAGCAGCAGAGACAGAACTGTCCTCTTGGTTTGTAAGATCTTCTTACAAAAGAGCTTTAGATATCCACTATTATATCACGGGTATGATATCAGTGCCTAAAACATAAGTATCATACACAGCTAGGGCCTCTTTTACATGGTCTAGGTCGTGCTTCTTGCAACCATGCGGCGTCTGATAAATCACCGGATTCTGTGATCCCAACATTAAGGGTAATCCTCAAGGCAAATTTCCATTTCGTTTCGTCTATGTTATGTGAACAAAAATTAGTAGGGTTTCATACTTTAATTTAGATTTTATACGTGTTTTAAAATTAGTCGTAATTAATGAAAACTCACGACTACTAGCTGGCATGTGACTAATACTAATAGTTGGCATGTGACTATTAGCTATTCTGTGTCGTGAGTTTTCATGAATTTCGATTTATTTTAAAACACGTATAAAATCTAAATTAAAGTATGAAACCTTACTAATTTTTGTTCACACAATCGGAAAACATAGACGAATCGAATAGTGTGAAGAAATTATACTACTACGATTATATATTATAATATTATATTTGTAATTATATATTATATTACAATACGGCGTACTTTTTGAGTATTTGTTCGAAACACTTTGTATATAAATTTGCCTTGAGGATTACCCTTAAGATGTTTCTCATTTCTACAATGACACTCTTAATACATTTCACTCTCATTTATATTAAGTATACTATCAGTTATATGGTTGGCATAGAACAAGCAAGGTATGCTCAGTTTTGGACTAGATAGCGTTGTGCTATTAAAATATTTATTTAATATTTGTTATTATCTGTGCAGGCTGGCTTGGTTATCAGCCTACTCGGCTTGGATGGCAACTCAGTCTGCGGCTCTTCCTTGCTGACCTCCAACCGCCTCGTCACGGCGGCGCACTGCTGGTTCGACGGCGTGAACCAAGGCACGCAGTTTGTCGTAGTCCTCGGATCCCAGTACCTGTTCAGTGGAGGCACTAGGATCGCCACCTCCTCTGTATTCATGCACCCGCAGTGGACGCCTATGTTCCTTCTCAACGATGTTGCTATGATCTACTTGCCGACCAACGTCTTCTTCACGAGTGAGTTTTTTGTTGTCTGGTGGTCCTGATTTTTTCATGCCACCTCTTTTAAATATATATTTTGGTAATTTCACAATGTCTCGACCCTAAAAGAACTTAACATAAAAGAAAGATTTATCGTCCACTGTTCAAATACACATACTAAAGTTCTTTAGATTACTCGCAAAGAGGACTCAATGGAGCGTCTAGTGGTTCAAGGCAGAATGGAGGGCAAGAGATCGTGGTCGGTCTCTAACTAGATGGTCAGACCTCATCGAATCTCTCACAAACGCAACCATGATCGACTGCTCCCACAATGCGTCAAACGGAGTCAAGTGGAGGCGCATAGCTGAGCTGTCATTCATCAGGACCCGATTATGACCACGACCAAGAGTGCCTGACTAAGAAGAAAAAGAACAAGAGAATTTCACACGACACCATCTTGCCCCAAACACCTTTTTTTAAATTCATTTAAACATTCACACACTCACACCCCTGCACTAGGCACTGTGTCGCAGGTGGCATGGACACATACAAGACATCACAATATCCAAGACCCGACAACAAATATTTGTATTCGTCACACAAATATTTGCCCCGGCCGGGGATCGAACCCAGAACACTAAGCTTCGTAGGCAGGGTCACTACCAACTAAGCCACGGTGTTGTCTAAATACACATAGAACATAGGTACTTAGCTTACATAGAAAACACCCAGACTCAGGACAAACATCGATGCTCATCATACAAATGTGTCTGTGCTACCACAGATGATTCTCTCCGTGCGATTTGAAGCTGGATGTCTTCTCCTTTGATTTCCAGACAGCATTCAGCCCGTGGCTTTGCCCAGTGGAGCGGATCTGTTCGAAACCTTCGTAGGACAGTGGTCCATCGCTGCTGGATACGGCAAGACTAGCGACTGTGAGTTAAAAGATCATTAATTCATCTTCTTCAGCAAAACTTCTATTCTAGTTTAGGTTCAATTGGAAGAAACTAAAATAACTTAATGTGAATCACAATCACAGCCAAGACTTGTCCAAATCCTGCAATTATTTTGTAACCTTAGTTGACGATTAAACTATGTATGGATGGCATACTAATGTTAAAAAAAGAAAGATGATGAAGTCAAAATTAAACCAACAGATGTAAGTATTAATTTTTTCTTGAACTAAAATAAGGTCGAAAAGAAAGAAGATAAGGGTGAAATAAGGTCATAAAAAAACTGCAGGATTTAGACAAGTCTTAGCAAAAGGTAGGTATACCTACTTATTTATTTAGGAACTGTTTTTTTAGCCTCGCAACTATGCTCTGGCTTTCCCTACATTTCTTCACCTACTTACTAGTAAGACCAGCTTAACTAATCCTACATCGTTTACCGGTATTTGGTACTGGAAGATCTCCAATGATCTCTGTTCCGATTCCAGTGCAAGCGGGCGTGACTGTAAGCACCATGGTGAGCCATGTCAATCTGCAAGTTATTACTATGGCACAGTGCCAGGTGGTGTACGGCAGCCAGTTCGTGTACCCGTCCACGCTTTGCACCAATGGCGCTGGGGGCGTCGGCATTTGCGGAGGCGACTCGGGAGGACCGCTCGTCGTCAACAGAAATGGAGTCAACACTTTGGTAACTTATTGATGTTCCTCTTTACCTTGTAGTATTAGGCCCAATTCCCACTGGGATGGTAACGACTGACAGCGGCCGGCCTCACTACCTTTTTGAGTGTCACAAGCGATACTGGTCTTTTAGTTGATAAGTAAATAATGTTTAAAATAATGTAACACTGAAAGTGCTCTGCGGGCTGGTGCCAGTTGCTGCCATTCATCCCAGTGTAGCATGCACTTCCCCAGCTCATAAACGTTAGTAGATGTGTGATCGAAGGCTAACATACTTCTATCCGCTCACAGACTGTTGTTTTCTTTGAAATGCTTATTAGATTGCTTTTCGCTCCTATACCTAGTGTATTTGGTGGGTGGTCGTGCCTTCGCCTGAGTGGCATCGAGATAAAAGAGAAGTTTATGTTTTTTCCATTAACTATACTCTATTGGGTCTTCTTAATCGTGTCTCTAGTTCTTTCGAACCAGTTTGGTGAAAGGATTTCAAAGCAGCTCCTTCTGTGCACTATATTGGGTATACCCAATATAGGTACCCATACAATTTCAGCTCAATCGATTCATAATTTTGGTGTGATGAATGCCTCACAAATTTTCATCTTTATTCTATACAGGATAATATAAGTTATGGTTAGGCTCTACATTCCTAGCTATAATGTTTTTCGTTTTTTTCCCAGATCGGCATCAGTTCGTTCGTGGCCAACCCTGGCTGCCAGCTCGGATACCCCTCAGCGTTCGCCAGGGTCACCAGTTTCGCCGGCTTCATCAATCTACACCTATAACCGACTGCTCAGTACAACCCAACACCCACCTGTGGAGCCGCGGCGAAGAGGCTATGAGAAGTCATCAATTGAAACTAAACCTTAATTCCTACGGCATAAGGTAGCGGCTACGAGAGACGGCGCGTGAGTCGCTCGGCTGCTCCGGTCGCAATTTCGGCATTTCAAACCATATTTCGAAGATTTTAAGGTTCATTTTAAATTGTCAGCTTATCAGTCTCTTCGCCACGCTTCCGTACGTGTGCGCTGGTCTGAAGGCTCCTGCACCCTTAGTACGAAACTATTGACCAGCCTATATACGAATTACTCCCAAAATCCTAGGTACTGTGATGCAAAGACTCCGGGTTTTGTTTTCTCCGTGAAGCTGTACATAGATACCTACAATATGGTGAGAGTTGATAGTGAGCAAGGCAAATAAGCAGGTCGGAGATATGCAGATATTGTCTTTGATCGCATGTACTAACAACTCACTCCATATTGTATCTAGCTTCATGGTTTTCGCCTAAAAGTCAAATACCTAGTCTTCATAGTTAAGAGATCTTGGTATTTTACATTGAATTATAACCTTTATTAGATATAAACGGCAGTTTCATGCCCAGGTGTGTCGAGTCTAATAACCTTTATGTAAACTTTGAATGTTCAATTATTTATTGATTTCTACAGTGCATAAACGTTTGTCACAAATGACTTGATTATTTTAATAGTATATTTCCTATCTGATTAAGTTTAAGTTAATATACATTTTTTTCATGGATGATAAGAATGTGGTGAAACATTATAGTTTCTAAGGAAATAAATAGAAATACGTTATGATATTTTTCCAAGCTCCTTTATTTCAACTGGTACCTATCTTTCTCACAATGATACTTACAATGGTGACCTTAATTTTCACGCACAGTATTCCGAAAATCTTAACTGTTTAGGATAACTCAATAAGTACGCCCATTCACACTTCGTACACATTGATATTTTAAAACAATATGTGATCTTTTTTTAGTAGAATTTTAGTTTTGTCTTGAATAAAGATATACTAAACAGAAAAAAGATTTATCATACAACCTAAATTATTCACATATACAAAGAGCTTTTCAGTTAGTCGGTACCATCCATCCTTCCAAATTTCGCACAACAATGTGATCAAAGTTAAATTTAAAATGTGCGAGTAAGCATTCAGTTCGTAAACTGATTCAAAGTTATACGTAAGTTATAGTATAACTTTAAACTCACAACAACGATCGTTATATTACCATGCATTAGATTACTTATTAACATTTAGTTCATATTTTAAAAATAACAAATTATGACTAAGAGACTTTCAGACTAGAGATACAACTTAAAACTAGATTTAAATAACTATTTTCGTGATTATTGGAATAATTTATAAATAACAGTAGCTGTGTTAAATCGCGGGCTTTACTCTAACAAAAGCGGGACATCACAAATTCAAATGCAATCTGGTTTATTCTGTGTAGATCTATCTCATCGTAATCGTAATTTTGTAAGAACCGTTAATTTACAATTTAACGGCTTATAAACACGTTAAATTATATAAACTGTTGAAATATTGTAAACACTATGAAAGTCTGCTATGAAAAAGACCAATTAAAGGACCCATTCACACGCAAATTTATAAACAATGGTACTTGCGTTCACAATTTTTCGATAGTTTACAATTTTAGTTATCTAATCGATCTGATCGACTGGATTATTAATAAATTATCATATAATACGAGTACCTGTAACTATAAGTTATCTATTTGACCATTCTTTATTTCATAGCTGGATATATTTTTTTTTATTAAAATGATTACAATTAATTTAGATAATAAAAAATAATGACAATTCTTGGCCAACGTGCAATATAATTAAATGTGTAAAATTTAATTATATTATAAATGATCTTAGTAAATTATCAAAAGTTAAAAACACAAGAGATAAAAAAATATACAGAAGAATCAACCAGATTACATTCAAATTATAAATGAGAAACGAAAATCGATATGAAAAAATTTAAGTTGATATAAAAAAAAGTTCAAAAGGTATACCTAAAAAGCTAAGCTATTTATCAGCCTAACACAAAATAATAATTTTATATAAATATATTGTTTTTTATCGAGCTCGGCCCAAGGTCCGTTTATAAAACCAATACGCGCTTATACCAAGTATATACACTCAAACAACAAAACTCGAAAAAGATGCAAATCTTTAGGTTCAATCCTAAAATTTGAATGTCTGATGTTAGACGAGATGTGTGGCAAATTTATATCTATTTTAGTTCAACTATTTTAAATTAATAACGAGAAATGTAGATAAAAAAATTAAAAACCGCGTTTTTAAGCTCGTGTTCTATATCGCTTCTTTTATTACAGCGGTTTTTATGGTTTTAGAATGCATTATCATCGATTTTTGAGCTACCCTGAAAGTATCAGTCGGATAGCTAATCGAAAAGTTCGAAATTCGAGTTTCAATATTCCACCCGGAATGACAGACAGACAGACATACAAACACGAATAAAAACGTGGTAAAATATATTATTATGGACGTACGTAGGTACAAAAAATATATCTTATTGAGAAAAATATAAGAATTTATCTGTCACACCTTTCCTATGAGTATTGAAAAAGCAGACATTTCTAAAATATACATACAAGCCTCATTTTTCATTATCTTTCTTCACATAATGTTACTTAAATTAACAAAAGGACAATTCCATTTTAAATTCTTAAAATATTGAATATAAATTCACGTACAGGTCGGTCAACGAAAGCTGGCTCTGTTAAAGTACTCACACTAATGCAATTTGACTATAACACAATTCATAAACACTTGCAAAAGAAATAACAAAACTATAACTGTCTCCTTCATACTCTCATAAGCTTGACCGCGTGTGAGAGAGACAAACATACTTTTCAAGATGCGCATGCAGTGTGACGTCACACAGCGCTCTTATTCATAGACACTACACAAGCGCACGTGTGTATGTGTTGTACATGCCAGCTTTCGGTAACAGACCTGTACCTACCGTTTTGTCGAATGAATGGTTCGATATGTTTCGAATATGAATCAAAATCCTTATGTATAATATATTTCGAACCAAGAATAAAGTTATACGGTAAAATGGTATAAGAAATTCCAGTTAATTTAACAATGTTTGAAGTGAATCACGTATTCTTTATAGTAAATTCTTAAAATATTTACAAGTCGCATCAATTTAAAAATATAACGAAAATCGCTGAGACAACAGAGATGCAATAATTAATTTTATCGTAAGGATATCACAGTTCATTTATGCAAATAAAGTAAAGTAAAATATAATAAAAATACAAATATTGAAATTATGGCAAATACAATTATCGACATCAACTGCTAAAATTATAATTTACAACATTTAGAGACATTTTAAGCAAACTTTAGATAAGAAAGCTACATTAAATATCATTTATAGGGCTGCCTTTTTTAGGTGATTTTTTTTTATTTACGAATGTGTATTTATTTTCTAATACCTATACATAAATAAGTTATTAATGAAAAACCAATCGCATTCTACTGGAATTAACCATGAATTTATGAAAACTATTCTTAAATATATTTTTATACCTACACGAATATTTTTGTTTGCATAAAATATCCCCGAGACTATGCCTAGATCACTCGGACCGAGTACTCGCCCGAGACAGTGCTCTCGGCCGAGTAATCGGTACGTATAAGCATAGCGCCGAGTGCCCGCTTGAGCGAGTAACGTAAGCTTTCACTGTCTCGGCCGAGTAGCATTTTACATTCTCGGTCGAGTACTCGGTACGTGTGATCTAGGCATAAAGCTGATCCAACATAAAATCAACAATTCTTTATACATTAAGTAATTCACAGATTTAAAATTAATTTTATTTCGGTACTAACATTCATTGTTCAACAAGATTATTAGCTATATTAACGTTATTTTGAAAATTTAAAGACATAATTCAAAATAAAAAAATAATGGATTATATTAAAGTCGAATTAAAAAAATAACAGTACACATGCTATAGCACAGTTGAACAAGGATTGTTAGAAAACCCAAATTATAATTATTTTGATTATAGTACCTATATAGACTTCTGAAGTTGGTTTTAGTGCTGACACGAAACATGTAAAGTGAATAGTTTATTATAATAAGTATTATTATATGAACTATAAGAAATCTATCGTTAAAACCTTACTAAGATCGAATCAAGAAATAGAAAGCCAACTTATTTATTAAGGCTTATTGCTGTGTTCTTGGTTTAAGAACAAGCTGGCGAAATTACGAGGATTTTTAAGACTGACCACCAGAACGAGTGTTACACCGATTAAAAGTCTTGTGTGTAACTGTTTAGGTCATGGGCAGAAATGATCACCATCAATAGATGAATAACGGTGTTCCTATAGAACACTAAGATAGACAGTTAAAAAATAAAACCAATAAAAATAGTTCTCTTTTTCGAAAATTAGGTAGCATCGGCCCAAAAATGTACTATTGGCGCATTTTCAATGTCCTACATTGTGATTATAAACTTTAATACTTCTGTGATCACCACCAAACCCATCTATTAGATTAGATATAGATTCTTTTTTCTTATTTCAATCTTAGCATAGGATTTAAAATGTATGTATGTATGTATGTTAGGTTAAGGTGCAATGTTGAAATGTTGATTTACATAATTTTATTGGCTAAAAATGGATGTGAGATTAGGTTGGACACAACACTTTGAGGATGTAATCTGTTAAGAGCGTTGGTACGGTGGGACTGTCTTCATTAATCGCCTTAAGAACTGAAAAAAAAAAACCACAAAATTGTTCACAAATATATTGGGTAACGGTAACTGGTTATCCGATACGAGACGTTTAACGATGTCGAGAATGAGACCATGAACCAACGAATGAGAAGTTATTTCGTATAAAACCGTTTCACGATGTTACGAATGGTCCCAAAGAATATGAAGTTAACATAACGGAAGGAAAGCCACAAATCATCTTGCATATAGAGCTGTTTGACGACGCCGACGTCACGAAGTCTCCCAAAGAATATGAAGATAACATAACGGAAAGAAAACCACAAATCATCTTTCGTATAGAGTCGTTTGACGATGTTACGAATGGTCCCAAAGAATATGAAGTAAACATACCGTAAGGAAAACTTAAAATAATATTTCGTCTAGAGCCGTTTGACAATGATAAGAATGGTTCCAAAGGTGAAGTTAACATTCCGGAAGGAAAACCACGAAAAATCTTTAGTCTAGAGCCGTTTAACGAAGTTACGATTTAACAAATGGACGTAAGGAATGTGATGTTTTTATAACGGAAGGAAAAACACAAATAATTTTTCGTATATAGCCGTTTGACGACGTTAGGAATGGTCTCAAAGAATGTGAAGACAATAAAGACAAATAGGTAAACAAGAATAAAACTTACTATTGAAAGAGAGACAAATGCATACATTGTTCCTACTTTTAAGAGGCAAAGACATATAAGTATAGAACTTACTATTGAAAGAGAGACAAATAGGTACATACATTGTTCCTACTTTTGAGAGGTATAGACAAATAAGTATAGAACTTACTATTGAAAGAGAGACAAATGCATACATTGTTCCTACTTTTGAGAGGCAAAGACATATAAGTATAGAACTTACTATTGAAAGAGAGACAAATAGGTACATACATTGTTCCTACTTTTGAGAGGTATAGACAAATAAGTATAGAACTTACTATTGAAAGAGAGACAAATGCATACATTGTTCCTACTTTTGAGAGGCAAAGACATATAAGTATAGAACTTACTATTGAAAGAGAGACAAATAGGTACATACATTGTTCCTACTTTTGAGAGGTAAAGACAAATAAGTATAGAACTTACTATTGAAAGAGAGACAAATGCATACATTGTTCCTACTTTTGAGAGGCAAAGACATATAAGTATAGAACTTACTATTGAAAGAGAGACAAATAGGTACATACATTGTTCCTACTTTTGAGAGGTAAAGACAAATAAGTATAGAACTTACTATTGAAAGAGAGACAAATGCATACACTGTTCCTACTTTTGAGAGGCAAAGACATATAAGTATAGAACTTACTATTGAAAGAGAGACAAATGCATACACTGTTCCTACTTTTGAGATATAAAGACATAAGAACTTACTTTCAAAAGGTAAAGACATATAGATAAACATATAACTTACTTTTGATGAGCACTTGGAGCGACTGGTTGTTTGGTGGGCCATTTTCCAGGTGGAATGGAATCACGGTGGTAAGATACTGAAATGAAATCGGTTGTTGTTATGTTATGTTTGGAAGTTTCAAGTGTTTACGTCCACTGGTTTAGCCAGTAGCAGGCTGTCTGTCAGTCAGTTAGTAAATAAATTAGAACTAAGCCTTTGATCAACCTTCAAAAAAGGAGGAGCTAGGTTATCAATTCGGATGTTTTTTATGTTTGTTACCTCAGAACTTTGTTGTTTATAAACCGATTGGAAAAGTCCTTTTTTTTTTGTTTGAAAGGATATACTTTCAGGTTGGTCGCATAGAAATTTCATGTCGGTAAAATCGGATCAGGTATTGAAATGAAAATCACTGAAAAAAAGTCGTTGAAGTGAACAAAATTGCTTATTTTACTGCGCTGTGACTTTTCAGTGGTGTGTACGGTCACTAAAACAGTCCAATTGAGGTCGGTTGTCTATATATATGTAAGTAAATATGGTATTTAATTAAAATTGGTAATTTAAATTTAAATTTTAGTTTAGTATGATTTATGACATGAATGGATTGAGTAATCTGAATATTTTTTTTTTTAATTTATATTTTCGTAAAACCTTGAATATTATCTTCTTATCGTGTCACTAGTTATTTTGAGCCAGTGTGGTGAAAGGATTTCAAGTGCACCTCGAAGAGGCTCTTTTCCTCCTTTGATTCTTGTTATAATACCTTAGACACTGTAGTGCCGTTGCTAGGGTTAGGCGAGCGCGGTGGCCCCGGCCGTTTCTTCTTCTCCACGTGGTACTGCCTACGCTTGTTCTGCACGGCAAGTAGCAGAGATATGAAGGTGTTCTTCAACTCTTTCTCGTACTCTAACTCATCACGGAGAGCCAGTTCCGCGATGAGAGTCTCGGAGAACTCACGGATTAACACCTCCAATTCCATGAATATCTCGTTTAGTTGGGCGAGAGAGAGTTGACGGAGTTCTGGAAAGAAAGGGATATTGAGTCTTCTTAACGTGTCACTAGTTCTTTCGAACATGAGTGGTGCAATGATTTCAAGTCCTTTGGTGCACTTGACACATGTTTTCGAACTTTTTAGGTTCTATGACTCACCAGTACGACCAGGTTCGACCCAACGACCTTCAGATTTAAAGTCGAGGCACCTCCCACTCAGCCAACACTGCTTTTAATGGGATATTGAGTGATGATGACTGACAAAAGATAAGAACGTGTTTAAATGTAATGAACTTGGTGTTGATTTCCAAGATTTATTCCTACATCGTATCGGGAAGAAGACATATAACTTACCCTAAATTTAATTTGTTGACTTGTGAACGGTATTTTTCGAAGAGTTAGAAAACTAAAGTTCAGTATAGTCCCGCAGATATTCTAACATCATCATCAATCATAAGTCTTTTTTTCATTATTTTGTTACAGTTGCAAGCAGATAGGTAAATAATAAATACGGAGGTCGATCACCTACCGAATTGAACTTCAATAGATAAATAAATGACTTTCTTTCAAACAATCACTCTGGTGGTTATGAAAACAAAGTTGTGCAAAACGAATCGCAGACGCGAGACCAGGCCAGAGGTGAACGCACCGACAAGCGAAATTAAAACTGCTGATAGACTGTGAACTTTACCGAGCTGCCGATCAAATTACTAATTCTGAGAAAGATATGCATAATTTGATACACAAAATTGACGACGCTGAAGCTTTGAGTATAGACGAGTAAACATAATAACGTATCAACGAATCAAATTTGACGGTTAGAAAAAAAAAAGAACGTTTGAACAGACCTGAGAAAAATAAATCCGTATCTTATTGATCTACCAATTAAAATACGCTTTAACTTCTACAATCAGAAGTTGCAGCGTATTGTATTCTTCACCTGCAAAGTTATGAACCCAGTATGTGCAGTAGACTGAATGAAGATGAAGAATACAACTAAGAAGTGTATTAATCCTCTAAAAAGACGATCGAAGAAGACGACCGCTAAAAAGCAGTGCTCATTGGATTTTGCAAACTTGCACGTAACAATCAGTGCAGTACTACGAAGGATAATGGTCGAGCATGCCTAGATATCTTTTAAAATCAGAAGAACTCCATCTCAAGATAATTATAGCATAAAGATAAATGAGATATTTGATAAAGACACAAAACATATTAATAAGTCATGATATCCAGTTGACTCATTCAGAAGATCAACCTAATTGAAGCCGACCTTAGAAGCTTCAAGTCGTTCTATCTTCCTCCTATGATGTAACGCTTGGACCATAATCATATAATGATCCTTAAATTTCGTAATAGATGAATTACTGTGTGACAAAAAGCGGCAAATTGCCATGTAATCAATTTAGTGTCTATGTTTGGACGGGGCATGCAAAAAGTAGGCTTTATTAGCTCTAAGACCTATTAGCTTCCAATACGAAACGACTGGTTTTATGATAGAGACATGTTATGAACACAACTTACAAAAACCAATGCTAATAAAAACTAGACATAATAACCACAGTGTAATAAGTAAGTACGGCCACAGAGGAAAGACCAGTACGGCTAAAACTTGATGGAAGAAGCAAATTCAAAACACGCAACGAGAAAAAGTAATTATCTAGAACCTATCTAGGCGATTTTCGCTTGAACTATCAAATTATGAATAGGCTAGACCGTACTTAATACTTTGGACATTTTCAGACAACCCTACCAATACCTTTAAAGAAATAAAAAGTAGGAAAACGGTACTTATTAGCCTGCCTTCCTGTCTTCACACGTTGGAGCTTAACGTAATCCACAGGTTGAACCAAGGTCTTTGCCAAGGTAAGCTACTGCGCCCTTTGCAATATTGTACCCTATTATAATAACATATTTTGATTCATCTGCTGTTTGGAGCCAGCTAAGACTGCCAGTCATGAGAAATACCCAGACTACGTGCAATTTATCAAAAAGTGTGGTGAGCCCATTAGTTATTATATAACGTAGTATTTTATTACTGGAAGGTATATTATATTTTTTTTGCGAATGCGGTTTCGTGAAATCTAGTAAACTAATAGGATGAAAGATTATGCTATTATGTTTTTTGTCAAACGAGACTTTCTCGTGATGATCACGCCTGCCCAGCCAATGACCAAAGCATTGCAACGTAGGGCTTTGAATCACAAAATAACTATAGTCCCTTTCACACCAAACACAGTATTGCTTACACATACCGACATTAGAGTCAATTTAGATGGCGCCTAATCTTATGTAAGTATATCTTAGTATAGCATGAGACAAACAAGTTGTCTGTCAACTAATTTGACATAAGAACTTAATTCTTATGTCAAATTAGTTTAGTTTCGTTTTGGCGACATCTGATTCTGAATTGATACCACAGTACTCATCTAGACTAGAATTACTAAAAATCTCCTGTAAAGAGTAGGTAACCGCAAATAAACTTTAATAAACATTACTTACTGTCCTCATAGAGTGGTGAGCTGAGCACTTCTTTCCCTTTCTCCAAAGCCTCGTTATACTCAATGATGTCACCCTCTGAAGATGGAGTGTCTTGCATCATATCATCTATTTCTTGGATCACCTGGAAAAGTACATCTTCATTGCAATTTTCATTTCCTTAGTAAATTAGCATCTTTGAAAAAAGATCATCTTTTATTATAAGTTTTTTTTTTGTCACTTTCGTGTGTGTTTGTCGTTCTGTAGATTCCACTAACTCCCATCACTCTTCAATCAATCAACATTTCTTGTTCTTCATGCAAACAATGAAGAACAAGAAATGTTGATTCAAATTGCTTTTGCTCTATCTTTCTTCCTTTACGAGATATATCGGTTTTTATGGTTTTAGAAGCCATAACATCGAGTTATGAGCCACCCTGAAAGTTGCAGTCAGGAAGCTCATCGGGAAGTGCTTGAAATGTGATTTGAGATTCCACACGGAACAACATAGAGACAAACAAACAAGATAATGACTGAATAAAAAATGTGGTAAATAAACAGAATCCTGCGGAGAACTGCGGACTGCTCCAAGCTTCAGGGTATTTCTTACCTCATCAGCAGTTTTGACGGGGCACTCGTGGTCTTGATGCAAACCCCCTAAGATGAGAGCGTGCATGTCCAGATCTGATGCTACGGCCTCGTCTTCTGAGCTAGGAATCTCGTCATCCGGACTGAGGGAGTTCTGTAAAGGGGACAAACGGGATTTCTTAGTATTTTCTCCTTTGAAACCTATTGATATGCCGTTGTGTGAAGAATACTTCTAAATCTAAATCTTACAATTGATTTTCTGAAGGCAGGCCCTGAGACGGTTACTGTGCGATTTTTGAAGCGTTCTTTTCTAAATTAGAAAAGCACTACATTTATGGTTTAGATCTTTTCAGTGTGGAAATGGAAATGGTGTACTCAGATTCCCACGTCTTAAGAGATTGCTTTGCTAAAGTTAGACCTGAAGCTGCTAAAGCTTATTATTTTGCTGATTATTTCAGCAGCATATTTTGGCCACAGGTTCCCTCCTTATGTGCGAACCATGCAGTAACTGTTAGAAATAATAGCCTCATCTTCTTCTTCTTTTTATCGTGTTACGTACTTTCGAACCAGTGTAGTGAAAGGATTTCAAGTGCGCCTCGAAGAGGCTCTTTCGTGCACTTTAGCCTCATCAATATTATAACAATATCAACTTCATACTGATGAAGTTGAGTATCTTGGTCCAGTAGAGGTCCAAAAGCTCTACTGAACCTAAAATGTACCATCTTACATCCTTAAAGCGTTTAAAACTGATCTTGCTGTACCATTAATATAGACATATTTTTAACCTGTGTCTTAACAGAACCTATCCATCAATATAGAAGGAATGAATGTCGTGTCACGCCCCCCTTAAAATCCGGTGGCAAAACTATCGTTGAAAAACTTTTGATATTTCTTCAAAGAAGTCGACTTACATACAATTCAGAAAACATTACTCATCTTCACCTTCTTAGCTGGGCAATGCATTAAAAATATATCCTCAGTAACTAGTACTGTTATTGTCTAGGTAGGGATGACTAGCTTCGGGCTATGCCTTAACCATGCGATACAAAATGCAAATTTTCTTTGTAGTCTTCCACAATGGATTCATGTATTTTTACAAAAGCTATTGTTTCTCTGTGAATTTTCCAACGTTCTCTACGAGCGGAACATTTCTCTTTGATAAAACCACGTAAAGCCACGAAATAATGAATTACTACATAACAAAAGGCAACTGGCACATCATCACACTTTTTTGTTTACTTATCTCGAACCGGTGAATGCACGGGTATTAAATAACATAGAGATTAAATATCTGCTATTTTTACTTTGGGGTCGATTGTCATTATTTACCGACCCAAACTGAACTGTATATTTTACTAGCTGCTACTCGCGGTTTTGCCCGCATAGTATGGAGATATAATTCAATACCAATTTAATTTAACTTCAAACTATACAATTTAATTTAATTTTATGACTGGCTATGTGTAATTTATAATTTTGAATGTGTGTTACTAACCTTAGAATAAGCCTTATATTAACAAAATATGGTGAAATTATTTACTGAAATAAAAGATTTGATTTGATTTGATTGATAATTATCTTAGTGGTAGTCAAATGCTTTTTTTTATCAATGAAGAACGTTTATTCTTCGGGTTTGGATTCACTCATATGGTGTATTTAGCCAGTGTCAAGTAAATTATAGCATTCGTCGTTAAGTTATTTATTATACATGTTTTATTGAATTATTGTAAAAAATATAAATATTATTTAGTCAAATGTCCTCTAGTCAAACGCTTGACTATTTTTATTAAAAAAAAACAGTCACCAACAAGTAACTGATCACGTCACATAGAAGACATTAAACTTAAACTATGAATAAGTATTAGAGTTTGCACTAAGATGTAATGATCTATGTAAGCGTACGGCTATAGAACCATAAGTTTATAACTTTACGGCTAACAAACCGTAATAACGTGAACGCATATATGCTTATATAACAGACTTGGTTTTTGAGTTTAGCTATTTACCTTCTTGTCACTCAAGTTGAGGGTTGGGATGTGCATTTTCCTGGAGAATGACTTCGTCCAGTCTATCGGTAGAATGTTACCGAAGTTACCGGTGATCGTCCACCACATCCTGGGAACAAAGAAGCTAACATAAGATCTGGGCATATTATTAAACTTGAAAAATACCTAATGAATGAAGGTACCTAATATACAATACATGTCGCAATCATAATAATCTTACGCTTATAAAACATGGATGATGCTTAAGAATTAAATTGTAATCCTATTAAATACGTTCCATAAACTTTCTTACAAAAAAAATTAATGGGTCTCAGGAATAAATGCCAGACTACTTGAGATATTATCTGTACCGACGTGATTTATTTAAATGGCCCTGCATCTTTGAACTCAGATAAAGAGGTCACAAGATTTTTTAGTGCCGTAGAAAGTAGGTATCAGGTATAAACAGTAGCTTAGTTATCTATAATCTAGGTAAAAATTCATGCCAAATTATAAGTACGAACAGAGTTTTTGTGTAATACCTTGACAATAGCACATACGACACGATAGTAAAGTGGGCTAGGGCCTCTGAAAAAACTGCCAATAGGCAGAATGTTTATCTCCACTGTCCGAGGCAGGCCATAAATTACCTTAATGGCGCACAAATTACCAAAATGGTCTCTTAACCTCAACAGCAGACCTCAAAGTAGATCAGTATGATCTCGTAATTCCCGCTGGGAACTGGGAAGAGCTCAATTGTCTGGTTTCCGATACAGAACAAGGCCGCTGTAAACATTCATTGCCATAACCTCTAGCAAGGTTTATGGAGCGGTCTTTGGGGAAAAGGGGTTTTATGGATAGTCTTTGATTGTTAGACATAAAATATGATCAAAGTATCGTATCAAAAGAGAAAGTAATGACTCGGAATCCGTTTGAAAAAACATGGCTACGAATTGATGAAATATTTATTAACACCTGAAATTATTTTTAAAATTTCAGGTGTATTAAAATTATTATAGTTTTTTACAATAAAATATTCTAATTCTTATTTTCCTGCTTTTTGAAATTGTGACAGGTAAATTGCTCGTTTGGAAACACACTGCAATATGGAGACGACAGGTTGATTTCAAATGGATCCATAAAAACTCTGCTAGCTTTGAAATTGATATCATTTTCAAGAAACGAATGTGGCAGATATGGTCCAACTTCTAGAATGTTGTCGAATGAATATAGCAAGCGAGACGACGACCAATACCTCATCCAGAGCTATCCTGTGAGTCACAACTTCACAAGGTCCAGAGGCACAAATTAGTGCTAATTCCAGTTCGACGCCGCCATGCCACTGTTCAATTGAAGAATGTGTCACTTCATACGCATGAGGCATATTATAACTGCTATTTATGGATGGAATGAATATGGAAGCATGTTTGAAAATCCTAATTTGGAGAATTACTGTGCGAATACTTGTCAACCGTTTTAATTCCCATCGCTAAATTGAACAAAGTTATGCTATATGTTACTGAAATATTTAACTACGTCAACGCTGATAGCATTTGCCTTATTCAATTTTTTTTTCATTTAAATATTTATTTATTTTCTTCATATATTTTGCAACCTTGCAGTCTTAATATCTGTACTGGCTATATGTAATGGCTATAATTTCAGACGCTAGTTATTCTAGTCATAAAGCTAGAATCTGGAATATTGTTTATGCTTGAAACAATTTTATTTTCATAGCTCTATAGTCATCGCTCATGCTGGGTGCAAAAAATATGTAAATCAGTCTATCAGTAGGAACTTGTGCATTATTTATTTCTGCAAAAAGTGATAGACTGAATAATGTATTCCGTTCTCTTACCGTTTTCTGGGTTGAAGAATTGAAGAGTATCGTACGTTTTTCACATTTAGTCTTATTAAATTTATCAACTACCAATACCTACCTAACCTATTCATATAAATTCTCTAGACTGCCCTATATCTACTGAATGGATCTACTGAAAATCTTAGCTGAAGCTGAATCTTTAAGTACTTCAGTAGATCCAACCACCTTATATAATATTTGCCTTAAATGTGTTAGTAGCAATATCACTTGCTTGTTTTGCACAAAGTTTATTACAACCACCATAATTATCCATAAATGGCATCAGCTGAATGCTTACAATTCTATTGTTTCTACTAGCTTCGTCTAATTTGGATGTGTAACCTAGATCACCATCTGTTTTAAATATTTTGGAAGCTTTGTATTTTTTCTTACACAGCACATTTTTTGTTCTACGTGTGAGAGGTATGGTTGCCTTGCCTGCCACCTACGATGTTCTAGGTCTTATTATAGCGCTTAGCGTAGAACAGACAGCATAAATGTAATTTTAGATTTGCTGTTTTTGATGCTAAATATCGCAGTAAAAAGTATGACATTTTTTTACGACACCAATGGATTTTCCTGTGACTGTTACTTACGTTTTTATAATTTACCTTATTTGGTAATTTTTAAATCAGTTGTTCTAAAAATACCTCTTGGTTGTATAGATAGGTATGGATGACATCAATAATTCCTATAACATGAGGTCTGGTAGGTTCATCATGTAGTCATTGCGTCACTAGTGCCATGTGGCCGTGGAACGCTGATACGAACGGTGTTGACGACATTTTGCAAGCCCTGTTTGTGTTTTTTTTATTATGCCCAGGAGCAGTGTTTCAGTCAGAAGGAAGAGATTTTGTTTTTTTTTTGTTCGAGCCTCTTTAAAATTACATCCGTCTTCTGAACATTACATATTTGATCATTACAATATTATGTAATTGTACATATTACTTATGCAGGAAAATTGTGGAGTTAAAACACCACCATGTCTTCGTAAAACATACCTAGGAAACTAATTGGGTACGATATCTATATTTCTCTTTGCTTTCGTTCGTTCGTTTGTTACAAATCCTGTCCATTCAATAGTCATTAGGTCTTCACCGTGTTGAGGTCCACTGGCCCCAAAGGCCTAAGCATACGGTTTCACCAGACATCATATATGGCAGGGGCCGTTATACCACTTACTTTTGTTATCACAGCCAATTTCAATGTGGCTTGTTTTGTATTGCTGTAATCTTGTATGACATCACGATGTTTAATATTATAGTTATTTCTTACTTATATGGTTTCTTACTTTGGTTGGTCATATGTTTTGAAGTCTTTTATTTTGATGTGCAATACAAATCTCAGATCACATTTATGAATGTTTAAGTACAAGTCAAGTTATAGGCATTTGTGTAAATTTTCTGCCTACAATGTCTCTTCAAGGCAGGCATCATGGGTGTCGTGTAGGATGTGATGTGATTCTTGTTTCTTCTAGGTAAGTATGTTGTACATTACGAGTAAGTATGTTATGCCATCAATCAAGTAAGATTCACGACAAGTTTCTTCTGAACTTTATTAACTTGTTTTTCAATTTTATAAGCTTAATATCTACATCTTCAATAATTTATAATTGCAGTAAGTATGTTCATTCTCAGACAAGCTTTCTCATTTGCAAGAGCGGTGAAGCGAATAATTAAGTGAAAATATTAAACGACATTAGCCATTTCTGCTTTGCTGCTTTATACCTACATATCCTAGAGTATTTTCAGTTACGTTTAGAAAGAACCCAATTTTGTTTTGAAAGCTGGGTCCATAAATTGGAAGCAAAGCAACAGGATAACACTTTCCGAGAATCCCACAAGACTGGCTCGGTCTCGACATTCCATTACATACCATAAAAGGGTCTGAAGCGGCTAACGTCAAGACCTCGAACGAAATACTCTTTGATTTTCAAGTTAAACAGGTTTTTAAACTCTTCAATAAAGATTGAAAACAAATAAATATGTGTTTAAGTGAGACTTAAGATATCACTTGCATCCACTGAGTACAGGGCAAAGAGCACCAGATAAGGAACGAGGTTAAGTTCATATTTAACGTTCTTGGCATACTTACTACAATTTAAATTTTAAATATATTAAGACAAATATTTTGCTTTGGTTGTTGTACAGATACGCAGAGTGATCAAAATTCAAATTAGTTATAGACATAATATGATTTAGAGTTAGAGTAGATAGAGAATAGAGTTATCAAACAAAATGCCTAGCGAAAGTAAATTATTGAGAAAAAACTTACAAAACAAATCCATTATACTTATTCAACTTTGACAAAGCTGTTCGTAATTGCCCTTTTATCAACCCATGCACGATGTGAATACAGAATTATGTAATTAAGCCTAAACGTTTCTTATCTCTATGAAGATAGAGTTCATGTTGCTTTTCTATAGGTTACTGTAAGCCTGTGTTGACATTTTGACGTAATAAATAACCTATTGTCAGCAGTGGATTCCCCGGGGGTAATCCAAGCATTTGCCCTATTCGAGTACCTATTAATGTCGTAACCCAGAAAGAAAGGTTTCTTTATAAATTGACTACGCAAACGTGACTCACTAAATGGGACGAAGTGCTGTCATTTAGGGCTTACAAGTAAAAACACTTTTATTAGAGGATAACGCTTAGAAGTAGAACAGGTAGAACAGTAGGTAGTATTTAATATGTATTGAATTACCTTATCTATAAGAGTTATTCGTTTTTTGTGTAAACCACTGGTTCGTGTGTCAAAACTTTTGAACCGCACGTAGGTCCCCGAATTGGCCTAACGACTATACATTCTTAAATTATAAAAACCGCGTTGTACAATTTTAATTTACTCACCGAAGAACGGGAACTGTAAAATGATGACAAACCGAATAGAGGAAGATCTCTAACGCTACAAATAACTGATAGGAAAGATAAAAGTTACAGAGACATCATAGTATGAAGCAATGTACTTGGATAGCAAGTAAAGTGAGTACGTGTAGGATGCGATATTGATCGGTTCAGCGCTATGACCACAACCTGCTACCCTACTAACCCCGTCGCCGCCGGAATGGCGCCGAGATATATTACAGGGTTGTGAGGGTTGAAACTTTGGTAGATAAACTGGCAAAATCTCTCGTGAAAATAGAACGCAAACGTAATGCACTGGTGATAGCACAATTTTACTAGAGCTCTCCAAACATATAAACATATATAATATAGGAAAATATATATCATAGTAGGTTTTCATTAGCTCTAAGCTCTACAGTCAAATTGATGTGACACAAGTGAGTGAGAGATTGATTAGTACAGTAGGTAAAGTAAAAAGAAAATATTAAAATAAGTTAGGTACCTATAGGTTAAATAAGTACCTATTTAAACTAAAATTAAGGTAGTCTTTCATAATTATTTTGTATCGCGGCGCCTTATCAAGGTTCATGTAATATTTTTATGTATGATTGCGAAATAAATAAATTCTAAATTCTAAACACAGATGCAACGTAGTACCCCTTAGGCATTGTCCATTATTTTTTTTTGTAAATAAATATTTGCGATTGGGTGGTGTTTAAGGAAGATAAAATTACTTATAATTTCGTCTCTTGCAAAGATAATAATAAGTTGGAGGTCGTTAAGTAATTAAGTTTTGGTAGGTAAATAAAACCAAAAAAATATTTAATATGCACTATAGTTTCTGGATTTCAAAATCCAGTGGGAAATTTTCGCGAAACAGCAGAAGAATCATAAGACAGAGGATATTTCCACGCGAACAATTGATGTGAATTCATCTTTTGTGCAAGACACAAAGAATGTCAAGAACCCAAAACGGGCCATTTAGATCAGCTGTAGAGATATGTAGATATTTCACAAAAACTTTACAGAAAGATGCATACATTAAGAAAAGCTTATTAATGTATGGTAGGATAAGTGAAGATAGACAACTTGAGATAGTCATGATTGCATAGTTACACCATCGACAATCATCTCCACATGTTTACTTAAACATATCTTATCTTTTGGCGACTGACGATAACAAGACTTAAAAATAGTGATGAAATAATTTGACTTTTCGATGATGTAGTACATTGAGCGCCCTAAAGAACTTTTGTGCACTAAACAACACAAACGTCAAGAATATCAGTGCAATTTACAGTTGTAATAATAATAAATCTACGAGTATTTGAGATAGTCGTATTTTATTGAAATAGCTTCGCTTATTATAAATAATATATATAATATTCGATTAGATTCACCATCGATACAATAGATCGATACATCGATCTTCACAATTTTGCTTATCTTTCGACAGGTAAACGCTGAATCTTTCGACTTTTCGAAGGAAAAATAACTGTCACATAATGCTGGTGGTGGCGTCTCGTGCGAGATTCTAATTTAGAATTTTATATCAGTCGTGCCTGCCACGAGTGGACTCTTGTTATTTTTTTATATCTCCGATGTCACTAACCGTCGAGTGTGAATGGGGACGACGCGAATAGCTTTTAAAAACGTAACAGGCTGGAAGATTATAATTTTTGCAGCAAGTGCCAAGAATACTTAAACGTTCATTTATTTGAATGTTATATCTTCGACCCCATTCGTTATTCATCATCCCAATGATCATGATCAACATGATTTTTTTAATTCGAAAATAATTAGGAAAAATGCCAAGTCAGCGCCTAATTTATGGTTTCTTGACCAGCACAGTATGGAGCCCAAAATAGCTGCCCAATGTTTATTTTTTTGTAGAAAGCAGGTGTGAAGCACGTATCCGGAGAGCAGGTAGTGAACTAACCTTATTGCCCACTTCCTTTATAAAAAGTTTAAAAATAAAGGGAACCTCATAATGCTCTAGTGTAAAGTCATGGACAGAAAACATAGATTTATATTTTTTAATAATAACAGCTTTGATGAAATCTTTCAGATCATTATAGGGCTAGATAAAATAAACAAACCGACCGTTTTCTAAAACCATAGTGATTCATCTCTCTTTTTTCTAGTCTTGTTTATAATATACCTACTCATTAAATATTTTAAAAGGAAACGTAGGTAAATTAAGGTGATTTGGGCGTTCGAAAAGGCACATTGAGACTGATTGATGGTAAGTATAAAATTCTTAAGCTTCCTTTATAAAAACTGTTTGGTGAGAGAACTTTTGAATCTAATCTTATTGGATGATACATCAATTTTTGTTTTAATTGGTGCTGGTTTTAAAATAAAAGGAATTAAATAAAGAGACATGATTTGTACATTACAAAAATGAAAATCTAAGAAGGGAGTAATAGGTACTAGATAATACAGCATTATTAGAGTAGGTAAATTAAGATAGCAGTTAAGTAAAGACCTTTGGGAGACTCCCCTGCAGGATGCCATCTAGATGGGGGTACCAAACCAACACAGTGCCAGATATTCTGATTTTATGTGAAAAATCAGAACGATTAGTACTGATTTCCTTCTGATCTTTAACAGTGGCAGATATTCTGCCGCAATCCAGTAATGTGTAAGCATTACTGTGTTCGGGTTTGAAGGGCACTGTAGCTAGTGAAATTACTGGGCTTTCGAGACTGTCAATCAAAATGTCTCATAGTGGAATAGCGCTAACAGTAGCGTTGCACCGGCCTATGTAAAACAAAGCCCGATCTAGCACTGCTAAGTGGGCAGGCGTGATCTCTTACCATCAGGAGAGCGTGTAGCTCGTCTCATCACTTGTTTGCATAATTAAGATGATTCTAATTTCACCGTCAGTTAGAGACACCCCTCTCTTGTTGAGTTACGTTGAGAAGGTATTTCTATAAGCAGTAAACGTTGTAAGAGGAAAAATGATGGTGATGGACGTTAATTGAGCTATACTAACTTACCCATTAGAAAGTAAAAGTGTTGGCAAGTTAGCGTAGGTTTGAGTCAGACGAGACATGGGTAACGCATTAGCATAAGGCCTTTGCAAAGCCGAACACCTAAGTTTACTTAATGAGGCAACGCAAACAGATAAATGGAGATACTGTTCTAAGGTTGGTTCTATGCAACATACTGGAGGTATATACCTAGTATCTTTTTTTTTCTTCGGATGGAGTTTTAATGCAGTTGGTTGCAGATGGCCGTTATTGCGTCACCGGACTCTAGGTATACATAGTATCCAGATTTATCTTATGCAATACTATTAGGTTTTTTGTAAAAACATGATTTTATGTTAAAAATCGGAAGGAGTCTACTAACTACTAACTAATCGTTCTGATTTTTCTATACTTTGTAGATTAGGTATTCTGTGACAACATGATTTTATGTTAAACATCAGAAAGGGTACGGTATTAATCGTTCTGATTTTTCTATACTTTGCAGATTAGGTATTCTGTAATAACATAATTTTAAGCTAAAAATCAGAAGGAGTACCTACGGTATTAATCGTTTTGATTTTTCTATAATTTGTAGATCAGTTATGCTGTAACAGCATGATTTTATGTTAAAAATCAGAAGGAGTACGGTATTAATCATTCTGATTTTTACATAAAATCATGTTGTTCAGAATACCTAATCTACATACAAAGTCTAAGATCCAGGTAGTAAACGTTAAAATATCTACCAGATGGATTAGTCCTAGAACCAGACCAAAGTAAATATAGACACTAAACTTTCGATGAAGTTATTGCATAAGTTAACACAACTAAGCCCACATGTGGACAATTTACATAATTTACTCCCACGCAAGGTCATCGTCAAATCGCTGAAGGTATGTCAGCAATAAAAACTTATAAGATACTCTAGGTCATAATGGCTCTTTGAACGTAAACACTTTAAATAAATATCTAAACTCGTACTGTGCGTTTGCAATAGGCATATTTACATAGTAAATAACAGTCGGTGGCTGAAGTAGCACTATTATGCAAAATATCAGGAAGGTATTCGTAAAATTGGGTGTGCCTGATTTTATTTATTCTTACTCGAGATAAACGATAAGTTAGAGTCAGATAGTTTTTTGATGCCTGCTAATTTCAGCAGGATTATACATTTTTACAGCAACCGTTTAAGTATTGTCCGCGTGGAAATTACTAGCTTATGCTAAGGAGGCAATTTGGTAATAGAAACCGCTGTTAATCGTATTTCCGTTTCATGTCTAGTGCACTTTTTGTTCTCTATTCAGAAGGACGAGCCCTAGTTACATAAGTGGCCTGATTAGATAGATGTAGGCCGTATTCGTATGCGTAAAACGAAACGACGCCATCGCAATGTGTGTTCATTTGTTCCAGGGTTGATAAGACAAGTGGAGAGGCTGCTTCGTCATCGCAGTTGGAACTGATTGAATTATTGTTATGAAGGTTGACAATGAACAAATGATTATTATTGATGGAAGATGCAAAGCATCTACAATATGAATTGGCTGTGTCATCACTTCTATCAATGAATTTGAAAATTATGTCAACAAGATCACAAAAAAATGAAGATAAGAAAGATTCATAGGTCTCTGATTATTCGGTTGAAATACCAAAGTTGAAATAACTGAATAGTGTAAGAGCGATGCGATGGTTAATCGCTACAGAAATAGCCTGGATCGATTTGTCTGAAGGACGAATTTTACTACCGATCGATCGACTTCCTCGAATATGCCTCAATCACCTATGAATCCAACCGATATGAATGATATGAAGAACCAATAACCGCTGGGGTAAACGAGTTCTTGAGTGGAGACCGCGAATCGGCAAACGTAGTGTAGGACGCCCTCCGGCCAGGTGGAGTGACGATCTGCGGAAGGTTGCAGGCAGAAGATGGATGCGGCAAGCCGAAGACAGGGCGCGATGGCGCTCATTGGGAGAGGCCTATGTCCAGCAGTGGACTGCGATAGGCTGATGATGATGATGATGACCTATGAATCGAAAGTACTTAGAAGAGGCAAAAGTAATGTGAAAGCAACCCTAATTTCAATACGGTTATTTTTATTAATTAATCTTACGCGCATTAAAGTACAAACATGCCTGACTTTACAATGAAACTAATATTTCAGAAAAAGTTTGAAATGTCTTAAAGTATCCAGATTTAAAAGAATTTCTCCGGCAAATAAACCACAGTAATTTCACTACGGTAGATGCACATAAGTACTACACATATTGCCTGTGGTATTGCTTTGTTTATATCTGAGACATGTTATTGATAAACATCAATTGAATTGAACATTATCGTGTTCTAAATAATGTATGCGTGCGCGCAACTTTTATTGACGACTTTGACACGAACACGATGCGTAGGAGTACCGCCCTTGATGAGGTATCTCATGCAGTGAGGCTATTAAATGATCATTCAAACTTTTTGATTTATTATCTTTTTGGTGTCGATTAGTAATTACACATTGAAACTTTAAAACATATTGTAACTGAGGAAACAGATCATACTAAATTTCTTTCAATGAATATTATGAGTGAGCAGATAAAAAAGTAAATAGTATGCAAACAAATTGAAACTAAGGGAACAGATAATACTAAATTTCTTCCAATTAATATTATGAGTAAGCAGGTAAAAAAGTAAATAGTATGTAAACAAATTGAAACTAAGGAAACAGATAATACAAAATTTCTTCCAACGAATATGATGAGTAAGCAGGTAAAAAAGTAAATAGCAGGTAAAATTGAAATGCAGGAAATTTTGCGTAGATGTAAATATGTAGGAAGTAAATATGATGGTAAAATAAATAACGATACTAATAGAGAAAGAAACCCATTACATGTAAAATAACGCTGACTTCGCACGTGATCAATTAATTTAACACGGTAATTTCTTTATCGAACAAGGTGATCTTGTATTCATGAGGCTACCACCACGATGAGATGGTTTGATAGGTGTAAAGCATAGTAATTAGTTTACGTATGCGACGTAGACCGTTCTTTAGCAAATCTGTTATCATCAACAATATTCTAGTTGGCAAGATATATTTTATCTCTGAACAAAGGAAATGTTGGTAAATGGTTTATCGCATTGTGTGATACGCGAGCGTTGCTCTTTTTTCGTGTTCAACCCCCATTAACATAATTTTTGCCTGTTTGGATTATGGGTTTCCATCGTTGTTCGTACCTTATTCTACTAGTTTGAACAATTTCTATGTTTAATTACTGATGATATTTGAATACAATTTAAAATCATTTATGCTTAAGGGTAATCCTCAAAGCAAATTTCGATTTAGATTTTATACGTGTTTTAAAATTAACACTACTAATTTAAAAACACGTATAAAATCTAAATTAAAGTATGAAACCTTACTAATTTTTGTTGACACAATCGGAAAACATAGAGGAAACGAATAGTGTGAAGAAATTACTATAATACGGCGAACTTTTTGAGTATTTGTCTGCAACACGAACATTTTTGTCCGAACATTTTGTATGGAAATTTGCCTTGAGGATAAATAATATTATTTTTTAGTAGAAAAAAAATGTCGTTTATTTGCTTTTTCTATTTCATTGACTATCCAGATCTCAGACAAAATTTTCATGAGGAAACCAGTAGTTTTTAAATATAAGTTATAAGATTGGAGCCAACTGCACGGAAATGTGGGAGATGCATCCATGAATAGGATTGTCTCAATCAAATTAATTTCGATGCGTATTTTTGACTCATCACACCAAACCATAGATATATTCAAGCAACAAATCATTAGATCACGCGATGTTTTACTGATTTATAGACATAATAGAAAGTTGTAATCCTATATCCAATGAGCTTACATTTCCATAAAGTACCACTGTTTCGAAAAGTTTTTTGTGGTGGAGTGTTTTAAGACTTACCTGTCAGAAATTAAATTGAAAAGTTGCAAAATCAAGAGATTGTAAACCTTTTATTGGGTTATTTACGTCATGTTTATTATTTTCTACCAATTAATTTTATCTTTGCATAATTAAATTAAATTGCAGTGTTTGAACGATAATAATAAAGATTTCTTGAAATTAATCGAAGGCATAAAAACCAGAGCAATTGCAT
This sequence comes from Lobophora halterata, assembly GCA_932526365.1. Classification (NCBI taxonomy): domain Eukaryota; kingdom Metazoa; phylum Arthropoda; class Insecta; order Lepidoptera; family Geometridae; genus Lobophora; species Lobophora halterata. The sequence goes on from OW052015.1 coordinate 3,703,031, forward strand.
CAACTTTTACATCAAGTTAAGTAATTCATTCTCAGCCGAGCGGATCGAAACGTAAACGAATTAACCGGAGATTAATTACGATTATCTGGCCCTTTGATCTCCGAGTGGTAACGCAGACACATAGTTATTACATTGGTATGTTTTTGTCTGTTACTCCAAAAACCTTTATTAGCTCTGTATTTTGGTCTGCAATAGATTCTGATCACCACAAGAATGTATCACAAGTAACCATTGATATTGTGTATTGTGATACGTTCAAAAGTGAGTAGGTAGGTAGTTATAGTAAATTTATAAACACATAATATATCCGTTTCAATGGTCAATATCATATGCTTCAACGTTACTTTTTTTTGGAAGGACTTTAAATGCAATAAGCCGCAGATGGCTGTTACTGCGTCACCGGCGGCGGACTCTAAAATATAACATATGTGTGTATGTGATTGATTACGTTACGCTACGTTGCCTTTAATATACTATACCTACTTTTTTGTTTTTTTTTTATAATGGGAAAATGCAATTACGCATTCCCTTCAACCGGAGGGCCGAAGGGGTATGTCGAGCTCACCACTAGGCTACTAGCAGAATGCTAGCAGTCGGTGGCATACCGACTAAAAAATCATTGATATTCCTTCGATCACCTTAGTGCGTCGTCAAACCAATCGTCATTAGACGAAAGGTTTGATGGAGCATCAGCACCTACTATAATACCTACACCAACTTTTGAATACTGCACGAACAAGTTTCGAAGAAGAGAAGAGGTGATAATTTCAATCTCGGTAAGACTAGGTACCTAACCTAGTACTAGAGAAACTCACTTTCCCGGCTTCTTCACGTGACGCAGTAATGTAATAGGCATTAGTGTTTCCATATTCATATTAGCTTCTTGTTTTGCATTATGCAATGTTTACAATAATCTTCAATTTATAAGAAAGATATATGTAAGAGAGTTATGTTTTTGAATCATCATTACCATGCATTTTTTTCATTACCTGCTTTCCGCGGCTTGAAAAGTCGCCCATGTCCTTTTTGAGCTTACAAACTTTGCCAAGTTTAAGCAGAATTGGTTCAGAAGTTTTTGTGTTATTGAGGAACAAAGATCCATCCATCTGTCTAGTTATCCTATCCCCTATCTGGACTTTTACGTTTCATTTATAGTCGGATTAGTAAGATGGAGCAGTAATTCAAAGTGTCTCGAGTAATAATTTCAACCGCTGTACCAGCTCTTTTAAACTCGTTAAACTCGTATCTTTGAAACAAAAAAAAACTTTACGTAAGATGTGTTTTTTATTTAGAGCACATTTCCTCTTCACTTGTGCTGCTATAATTCGTTTCAAGACTTTCGAGATGTATTTTAAACCAGGTGACTCAAGTGCCATTTTCTTTTTAAAATATTGCACAAATCACGTGTGGTATTAATAAACTGTGTAGGTTACTACCTGACCTTATCGCTTGTTACATTAATATCGTGGTCTGCTTTCATGCAGATTTCATTTCATAAACTGTATGTCGCCAGTTGCAAGGCAATACCTACATTATTTATTAATTGACAAAACCATAAGCACATAAGTATTATTCATATAAAAATAAATCAAATTAGTTAACGCAACTTCGTCTGCGTTGCGAATTAACAAAATTACTTTCTCAGTACGCGCCTATACGTTTCGAAAAACATACCCTCCAAATTACAAGACTCTACGTCAAGTGGTTTGGCCTGTGAGTTGTCTGTCAGTCAGTAAGTCAGGATTTTTATATACATATAGTGAAGTAAGATCATTCAATCTCGTGCGAAACCTGGGACAGGTTGTCAATGGATATTATGTAAAAGTTTAATAACGTTTTCTCGATACATGGGCCGTATGGCCGGCCAGGATTCGCGCCGGTCAAACCGGTCGACGGAGAATGTAAAGATCCAGTTCGAACGACCGCGCTGACCTGACTTTCTTCGCCTCCAATCCTGATACAGCTCGACATAATAAACTTATAAAAGCGGGCGTTAACTATATCACAAAGATTTTTTTCATAACATTATGTTCTTTAATTTTATTAATTTGCTATTCAATCAGTTTTCTAATTAGTCGGTTTTCAAATGAACATTGTTGATTCTTCTTACTCTTTTGGTTATTGTGTAAGAGACTCCACGTTTAGTGTTTCATGATCATTTGCTTTCTTCGATTCGTTTCGTTGATACAATCGTCACGAACGTATGTTTCGTCAGATACCTGACAGGCTTAATTTATAGCATCAAATCACGGCTGTTTCTATTCCAAGGTTTCTTTGACTTGTAATATACGGAGCTTGATACCCATCCTATTAAAATACCAGTCTCTGAGCTGACACTAATATCGATCGTCCCTCAGGGAATTCCAAACTATTTTAGGAAAGCCAGGATTAGCAAAGTCATAAGAGGTGAATAAGCTGGCGGCTCGATTCGTACCTTTCGAGATAAGCATATAGGTGGTGAGGAACAGATAGATAGAGCCATGTACGGTGGGGATGAGACTTGCACACTGCTTGATACGGTTATAACTCAGACGAATAGTGCGAAAGGAAAGACGCTATCTACCCAATTAACCTTTCAAAGGCAAGAAGGATATAACCAGTATTCTCAGTTAGATAAACGTGACAAGTTCAACTATTAAGGATTAAAGGACACTGTTTTATAAATACAACAAAGCGGTAATACACGGCGTGTTAATCTACTATGAAAACTTTATTACACGGCCGTAAATCATCGGACTTTGAAGCTTTTGTCATTGACCTATTGGGAATTCTCGCGAGCATGCGCACTGAGAGCAGCGGATGTGGGGGAGGGAAGTCTATACAAGATGTCTCAGAAGGGACGACGAGACTTGCCCTTGAATAGTATTTTGGCAAGGTTACTCATCCTGTATTAGGAAGAAAAGATAGAGACGACACGTTTCTGAGAGCTTTCAATTTTCCTCTCCTCCGTATTGTTTGGTCTATTTATGGTATGGTAATAACATAATGGCATGAGATGAGTAAACACAGACGAAACGAATTTCCTTAAAAGGGTTACTCATTCATAATACGAGTAATTGAGTTACCAGTTTTAGTCATACGTAGAGTCATAAGAATCCCGGGTTGGATGACGTGAACATCGCGAAAATAATCATGAAGCGAGGGCTTTATTTATAAACAACACCGCTCTGTGAAGTAATCGCCAATGGAAAAGAAACATTCCGAAATGCAAAAAAACAGTTCGTTCTTGTGTAAACAATTTTTACAGCACATAATTCTTTCAAAAACCGACCTGTAGTTTTTAGCTTGACAAAGGGAATTCAGAGTTTGACTTCCGAAACAGTTTTTAGATCCAAAACCAGAATAGACTTTTTACTCTAAATAGTTTACTACACAGAATTAGTTATTGGATATTACGTGATAAACCAAGCTGCTAATCCAAGCCTGTAGCCAAGCCACCATAACAGTACGAAAATTACGGTTCCTAGCGATACTCGTGCTACTAAAGACAATAGGAATACTGTGCAAAAACTGCATATATCAAACCGTTGCGTTGGTTCGTTCAAATCTTTGTCATTATCATCAATCATGTCACAGAAAGTCTAGCAATCATGGAAGTGGAAATAAATTGACCAAAGCAAAATGGTTTCTTCTAACCAGAAGAACTTCTACAAATTCTACAATCATCAGATATTTGTTACAAAGAAATGGTTCTCGTCTCTAGATTGTTATCAGAGTCAATAAAAATATTGAAAATATCTATCAACGTAAAGGTTAATCTCTTGGTAAAAATAAACAGTTGGAACGAGAAACCGTTACCCGAAAGGTAAGGTAGATCAGTGAGATCTTACAAACTACTATTCGTGAAACAGTCTGTAGTGAAGCTATTTTAAATTGATGGAAGGTCAGCAAGCAACGTACCGAGAGTAAATACGATACATTACAAATATGTGGGTTTGTGTTTTGTTATCTTGCTAAGCTCTCAATGTGAGCAGTCCTATTTTTGCGTGTTTAAAATATTTTTATAGTACCTACTTACTTAAAAATAATTAAACTAATTACTTAAAAAATAGTACTTAAAGAAGTGCTCGAAAGAACCTTCTTCGAGGCGCGTCACCAGACTGGGTTGAAAGAACTAGTGACACGATAAGAAGAAGAAGAAGAATAAGTATGTAATTATAATGTCAATATTGTAATAGGTATCGAAAAATATTGAATATCGCGTTGGCGAATTCAAGGAAACACGACACAGCGACATATGGCTGTGTTGGGATGCGTCAGCACTCGTCTGTTCCCTTGCCATTAAAAAATATATCGTATTCCACGTTCACTATTGTTTAGTTTTGAATGAATAAAACCAGTCGTAGTAAGGCAATTGGTTAGGTAGTGGTGGTTTTATGTAGGGACTTGTTAGTTAGATAGATATTGGTGTTGTTATGTCCAACGTTTACGTTGACATTGGCACTGTAATGACTGCATTAGAAAAAGTGCAGCGCAAATCTCTGTTTCAAATTTAATTTGAGGTCCTTAGAAGAACACTGTATCAAAAGAACAAGAAAGATATACCAACTGCTATTTTGAATACAAACTCAGACAATATCACTAATACACAAAGTCCACTCATACATTGAAATGCATCAAGAAACGCTGGAGTAGCATTATCTCAATCGACACGATAACATTACTGCGAAGAAATGATTAATCTAGTACGTAGTAGCTGATATGTTTATTCTCTGTAATGATGCACATAAACAATAGTGAAACAGACCCATTGACAGCATAGTTTATGCGTTTTGAACAAGCACAATACAACGCAGGGTAAATAAAGCCCTCGACAATGACTCTGTCGTGGAACAAATGGAGCTATTTATTAACAAGTGATTGCTAAATTGTTTGAATGGTGATCTAGTGATGGTCGATGCACCTGATCAACCCAAGCGTATAATTGTTGGCCTACGCCTTGTTTCCACTACCTGTTTTGTTTTGCTACGGAAGTAGAGCGAAAAGATGACTGAAAAATTCAAATTTTTAGAAAAGGTATTTTGTAAAAGATGGAAAAGGTTAAATAACATACAGAGAAATAGTACATATATACATAGTTATACACAGCTAATCAAAGTAAAGAAATTGGAATAAGCTAACAATACAATAATTAACATATTTTGACTCCACAACGATTCAAGGGTCGCGACCTTACTTCAGAATTTTATTGAGCATTCTAAATATCACGTGACTATAAGCTCTAAAGTTTTATGGTAGTTTCGTTTGGTTTTTAAAAGCTCTATCGTCAATCAGTTCATATACATTTTACCGAGATAAGTAACCTACAAAGACACTTGTAGAGAGCTAAAATGTAGAGTCACTTAGATGACAAAACGAAACAACTCGAACTAAATTTCTTAAGATATAATTAGTTTTATCTGTGGTATAGATTTATTCCCTAAGAAAGAGGCAGACAATTTGTCTTCATTCACTGATTGACGATGTTCCCTACCATTGTCATTACAAGCTTGATTGATAGTTGTTCTCTTTTAGGGGTGATTAATGACTTTAGACTTCGTAAAAAGTTATGAAATTATAAGCTAAAGTTTATATTTCAAAGTGTGTTTCAAAATGTGTAGGTAGGTACGTATTGCGGTGCCAAGTTCAGTCTGAAAAAGAAACTCAAGAATAAGATGCTGTCGTGAAAAATTCTGGAACACCCAAGTGTTCATAATTCACACTGGCTTTCTAATGGATTTACAGTGCCATATACAGAATTGCGATGTCAGCAGCATGTCAAGTAGAAGAGTTATCGTGTGGTTTGTTTAAAAGAATATCTGAACAAAATACATATAATATGTGAAAATGGAGGAGCCACGGTCGTATAGACCGGATTATGATGGAGAAGTCGTTTTCCCCGAAAAAAGACTCGAGATCTACATATATGGCTTGCCAAGTATCCGGGCTTTCAATACATAAACCTAGCTATGCTATGACAAGGTCTAAAGTGGCTCCAAATGGTTCGTCTAAACTTACACACAGTGCTACTCGCCAGTTCGCTGGGCCTGACCGTGGCTTGACACACTGTCGTGTGTCGAGATTATGGTAATGGTATGTGGGTTGTTGACGTTTGCAAATTGTGGGTCGTTTGCCCGAAACCCGCATGCGTGGGTCTTTCTTATAGACATGCTTGATATAAAACTACTATCGCGATTGTTTAAACTACCACTGTCCACATGAATATGGATAAACCCGGTTGCAACAAACACTTTTATGGTTATGCTGATATCACGCTGGCTTTATTAGGAGTTGTTGAATTTAATTTTTCAAATATTTATTTGTCTATTTTATACTTTCTTGTTTTGAGCTTTCTTTCTCAACTCATGAACATTAATCATTTCAGTCACGTATGATCTGGAAGAGGCTCTCCTTAGAGTCCTCTTAGAATACTCAAGTGGACGTTTAACTCTTGAGCCAAAGAGCGGCATATTATATGCAAATTACGAGCGATCTGCTCTCTGTAGTAGTCAGTATGCTAATTTTAATGTACGTATGGTATAGCAGATCTAGGGCGCGCTTCCTCGCAGTCAGAGGAAGAGCTGATAAAATTTGCAAATTGATGCGACACTGCTTTGCTTACCAGTAACAGCCCACTGAAATGTCTGTCAGGCTTATTATAATGAGGAAGTCTTTGATATCCTACATATAAGTCAAGCTAGATGTATGCAAGATATTACACCAACGCAACGTTTAGTTAAGGTACACACTTATGAGTTTCCAACTGTTCAGAATTGCTTAGAAAGCTAACATGTGGAAGGTTAACAGTGAATAAAACGTTCTCAAGATCGATAGTAGCACGCTAGTTGAAACTAAAGATTAGCACCTTACAGATATTGGTCGTTCTAGAGTTGTGGTTACGAAATATGCTGCATATACCTACGAGACTCCAATGTTATAAATTTCATGCAGGCATACCTACAATTCAATTAGCTCTTCTATAAGTAATGTTTTATAATAACGAATAAAAAAAAATATTTCCTGGACCTGAAGTAATGGATAATGCTCTGATACGTACTAAGTAGGTAGTACCTAATCGTTTGGATCTTGACAAAATATTTGCACGACCAATCGACCAAATGACTACAGATTTGTCACAAACGTAGAGAAAGATTATTCCAATATTCTCGTTTAAAATAGTTGGATAATAGCTCATTCACATTCAAAATGTGTGACATAGAGTTGGACGTGTGTCGTGTGCCGGGAACGATGCAAATGTAGAATTCCTCGTGCATATAAATTCTAAGCGGAATATTATAGGTACCTACGATTTTGTTTATACTGGCTCCATAAAGTCCCGATCGTGAGAGATATTTGCAATTGTAGAAAGTGGAATATAATGTATATGGATGTGTTAAAAATACAATTCAAACATAAGTATAGACAGTTTCTTATAAATATTTTTCATTATGTTTAATCAATATATTGGTGTACGAGACCATTGAATGATGATAAACATGAAATTCAATAGATACGGTTGTGCCTAAAGGTATGTTGGGTATGATTGAGTAGGTAAGCTAACTAGTATACTTAAAAGTTTGCTTCAATGCAAAAGACAAAGACATTGAATCCATTGAAATTATAATCGATCAAGACATAATTATTTTCGGAGGTGAACAGTTTTGGACGGAACTGGCGACGGACGCACTGAATAGCAATGAAGACCAATTGCATCAATCAAAAATTGCAGGAGATTTGCCATCCAACATACACAAGCTCGTCGAATTTATAAAATAAAAAAAAATTAAGCTGAGAGTTAAATTATCGAATATTATTAGTATTTAGGTAGGTGTTCAATACAACGCAAGCTGGCTCGCGCCATCTGCACAACTCATACCCAAATCTTGACGGAATCAATGCAATGCACCTGTCTTTTACATGAGCAGATTTTTTGCTTGCTTGTTTCGGATTGGGTCGATGTCAGGTGCTTCTTTGAAAAGTATGTGGTAAAAAAAAGGTGTTTGCCGAAAGACTTGCGAATTATTAGAATACATGTACGTTACGAGTAGGTCGACATTAAATATTTTTGATTCTGAATTGGGAACAGTTTTTCGGTTCAAGGTTTGAGTTGTAAATGTTATCGTGTCTTTTAATAAAATAGGTTAATTGTGTCGATCTTTGGTAAGCTATCAATTACGCATTGAGCGCACCCCTGGAAACGTTCACAAGTCGTTTTTATTTTAATGTTACCCGAGGTCCAGGCATCTAGGTCATCTGGACTGGCTCCAAAAGAATTATGATGCGAGATAAATTTGATTTTTACAAACTAGACCCAACAATGATGATAACAAAGAACCTAAATTGATAATTAGGATAATTTTGTCGGATAAATTGGTCGGTAATTACTTATACCCTTTCTAAGTACCTAATTAGATATACAACAAGTACTTAAATAATTGGTAACGGAGCTGGCAGTTGGAATGCCGGCGTTTCTGATACCTACTTCAGATCTCACTTTGTTTTTCTAGACATTGCCACCAATACCTACCGATTAATCTATTTTCTTCTTCATCATAGATGTCATCAATTGCGCGTGAGAAAGCTTTTCAATTTCCATAGAACAATAGCAAGAGAAACTTTTGTTACTTAGAAGCTAACAATAACAAAAAGACAAGGTTGTAGGAAAATCTTTTAGAAACGATCGTTTGACGAAACGATTTGCGTTAATTGTTATGGCGTCGATGTTCAGTCTGTGTTCCTGATTTATCTAGTGAATCATTTTATTCAATGTTTTTTTCCTTGAAAAGTGAATCAAAATTAGGTACTTAATACAGCATGGATTCTACTTAGCCTTCTTTGCTAATACATTCCAACATCACAACCTGAAACTGCATGTTTTGTCTCCATTTGGTTTGAAACAGGGGTGATTTTGCGGGGGTGTGATGCGTCATCAACCACCCCCCCTCCGCTACGAACGCCTCCCCTACGCAACCCTCAACCAGTGCTCACGATCAATACTCCAGCCAGCAACGCCATGCGCAAAGTCCGCCCTTTTTGTTTATATCTCAAAATTTTCTTCTGATGAACAAGTTATGGATGCAAGTTATCTATTGCGAAAATGTATCGATAAATTGCTTTAGTGTTATAAACCCAAAATATGATAGACTCAAAAATTTTGTATGAGTCCATTGATGATATCATAATTACGGGCATGCTCATAATTGTTTAAATTAAAAGTTAATAAGGTGCTAAAATACTTACTGGCACTCGTTCATTATCTCCTCCTGGGTGCGAACTTGGACTGGTGCTAGCTTTTCCACACTTTCCTCGTAATTCCCAAAGCATTTCGTGATCTTCTCGTCAAACGTATTCACCAGGTCTTCCAGCGAACCGGAGAAAGTCTCAGTAAAATTATCTCCCTCGCCGTTTTGCTTGTTATCCTGTTTGCACTTCACCAGAATAGGTTCCTCATTATCGTTTATTTTGTTGGAATCGGTTTGTATTTTGACCATTTCACTTTTGATGGTGTTGATCTTGTTTATGTGTATGTCGTTTCCGTTGATTGTTTTTTGGGGGTAGTCGGCGGTTGAGAGGCAGTCGTCGGCATCTTCGATTTGCGCGAGCGGTGCTTCGAACTCGAGTTCGGCCATTCTGCCAGCGGCTTCTCGCATGACCGTGCGTCCTTCCGCGCTGCGTGACGCGAGAACACTAGCCGGTTCGCTTTGGTCGCTAGGTGGCGCGGGCGGGCGAATCGCTTATCGGGCGAGCCTCTGGGATTCTGAGCGGGCGCGTAGGCGTATAGACTCGCGACCGACAGGCGAGAGTCTAGCAGGCGGTTCAACTTTGCTTAACTAGCGGTGCCGGCCGGCCCTCTGCATTCGATGTAGGTAGCTGTGGGATTTTGAATCTTTGCGGTACACACTCAATTATCACACCGACGATGACCTAAATATAATAAATACTTAACATAATAAGCAGATAATGTGTATCTTCTGCCCATAGAATTTCTAGTCATTTTTGATAAAAACATACTTTTTTTTCTACTAGTCAGTAAATAAAATAATGCATATCTCCTAACATTCAATGAGCCCTTTATTTATTTATTTTAAGCACACTTTTGCGACAAATGACTTCCCCGCAAATTTTTCGTTGAGTACACAGACTATAAATAATCCCCTATAATCACGACTTCACTAGACATTTCACAATCAATGTAAATGTCATAGTACAGATATGTCAAAAAACCTGACGTTGACGTTTTTAATATTTGAAGTTGTTGTCGTTACATGATGTAATGTCATTTTCATGAAAAAAATGGAAATTGCCCAATAGATATTGAACATGAACATTCAAAATAATTTTAGAGGCTTTGGGTTGTCTAAATTAAAATGTATCTCCTAAAGAAAACCCAGGACTTCGTGTCCACAAAATCTTTCATTAGACTTTACAGGTAGCATCGTATTATTATCGCATTTGATGAAACACTTTTGGTGGAATATGATCTATTATTACTCTCATTTTATACGAAATTTTGTTTCAGCTTGGCTAGAAAAACTCATTATGAAGTGCTCAATCTGCGAAGAAACTGTTCAGACAAAGATATAAAGGAGGCATTCATTCAAATGAGCAAAGAGGTGAGTCGGTGACTCCTTACATGGATTCCTACAGACAGGGCTATCGTCTAGCCCAGACTGCATTCCACCAAAGAAAATACTAACTTAAAATAATTGATTGATTCAGGCGTTACTTTGCGGAAATCTATAAATATCAACAAATTATATAAATATATTTAGTAATAAATCCGCTTAATTTCTAAACAAAGGTTTTAATTAACTTAACTTTAGTTCAACTAAACCAAAGAGTCAAAGAACAGAAAACCAAAGTTTAAAGATACAACATGTGTTTCGCCTCTACACGAGGCATCATCAGGAGTCTCTCGTTTCAAACTTCGGCGAGTCCACACCATTGTTTAGAAATTAAGCGGATTTATTACTAAATATATTTATATAATTTGTTGATACCAACTTAAAATCTTTTGACTTAACTTGAAAAAGAGCTGAAGTGCTGTATAATATTTTTTAAAACATAGAAGCAATATCAATTAACTTTAAAGCAAATATCAAAAACTACATTCAAATAGATTTATCCCTTTGGGACCTACAGACAGAAACCGTGGTTAATACTGGATGCTAGAAATAAATCTTTTCATTAAACCCAAAATTACCTTTTGAAAAGTGAACTTGTGTTTAAAATAAATGTTCAAGAACAAGGTGTAAATGTTAAATCATGAGAATATTACAAAAGAACAACTGTTATAACACTTAACAAAACTTTCCAATCATTTTTTTTTAATGAAATTTAGAATCTTTTTCGAATTAGCATTAAAATCTGATATTAATAATATTAGCCTGTATTGTTCCACTGCAGGGCAAAGTCCTCCCTCCCTTGTTTCCACAACTATGTATATATTTACATATATCAGTAATAATTAAAGGAGATATTCAACTTAAGAATAGAACCTACCATTATCCTAAAAGACAGTAAGACATTTGTTCTATCAATTTATTTCAGTATCATCCAGACAAAAACAAGGATGTAAAAGCACAAGAGAAGTTTGTACGAATAGTGGAGGCTTACAGTGTACTCGGCAAGCCGGGAAGCAGAGCACAGTACGACTGCAGATCAGAAATACATACCAGTACCGCATCCCCTTATACGTACCGAACTCATCACAAGTAATTATTACCTTCATACCTTAGCTCAGCTTAGAGAAAAAAAGCCGTATTTGCCGAGTGAGAGGTGCCTTGACTTTCGATCTGAAGGCCGTGGGTTCGAACCCGGTCGTACACCAATAGATTTTTCTGTTCATAAACTCTATGTAAGCTAAAACACATGCTTAACGGTGAAGGAAAACATCGTGAGGAAACCGGCATGTCATAGAACCTAAAAAGTTCTAAAATCATATTATGTCAATTGCATAAAAGGAGCCTCCTCGAGCCGCACTTGAAATCCTTTCACCACACTGGCTCGACAGAACTAGTGATACGATAAGAAGTTGAGAGCGTGGTCCAGACAGCCAAGACGTAGTTTCAAACACTACAGTAGCAAAAAAATTTTTATCATTAAATAGATGTGTTACTAGCTGGTGCCCGCGACTTCGTCTGCGCAGGTATCTTTATAAATTGTAGCATATATGTTATTCTGATGTATAAGCTATATTATTGTAAAGTTTCATTAAAATCCATTCAGTAGTTTTTACGTGAAAGAGTAAAAAACATCCAGGACTAGGACGTTTGACATTTGACTGAAAAAATATTTTTATAATTTTTACAATAATTCAATCAAACATGTATATTCAATAACTTGATCACGCTGCGATAATTTACTTGACACTGGCTAAATATACATTAATATGTGTGGAGCCAAACGCGAAGAATAAATAAAATAATAACAAACATCCATCCATCGATCCATACTTACAAACTTTCCCGTTTATAATATTAGTAGGATTAAACGATAATAGTACCGTTTCAGTATCCGCAAAAACCCAAACTACAGCAGTTACTATTACCAGTCTTACACAAATACTAGCACTTCCAAAAGCAAGACTGACAACCATAATTGGTACTACGGCTTCACGGGTATCAAGAAAGTGCCCAACTACTATATTATATGTCTGTGCTTCGGTGTCGCATTTGTTGGTGTCTTGATCCAGTTAATTGTGATCAGGTGGGTACTTTGAAGGTTGGTTTATTATATATAACAGTGATGAGGATGTGGTGGCCGAGTGGATGAGTCCCTTGCTTTGAGATCTGATGGTTGCGGGTTAGAATCCCGATGGCAATCATGCGTAAATGGTTTTTTCAGTTGAAAAAATCTATGTATGCATCCCACGTTCTTGCAACGGTGCAATGGACAGAAAAAAAATGTTCTATGGCATGTGACATCCACCAATCCGCATTGGGTCCGCGTGGTGGATTAATACCCATTCGCTCTCCTGCCGAGAGTAGGCCTGAGTCCCAGCAGTGGGAACAATATAGGCTGATTATGATGCCACGGGCGAGTTTACAAGCTACTAGCGAACTCGCTGGCTTGTAGCTTGTAAACTAGCCCTGAGTCATCGAGGCTTAACTAGAGTAAATGTAAATCAGTGTGTCGAGAACCTAGCAAACAGAGACGTCAAACGTCAGAATCTGCAAACATACATTTCTGCTATTTTTGACGGGGGACGAGGTAAACACGCATTGCACACGCGCCTAACAAAATATTATTCATGTAAGCGCTATACAATACACTATAATAATCTCGCACACCATCTTAAAATATGCACACAGTTATCAAATACAGCGTATAGGTAGTATTATTTAACGTGAATGGCCAAGAAGGTTATATGGCCAACTGAGGGGTACGCCTTGCATTAACATCTCCTTTGGCTAGATTCTCGAAGGTAAATATAGATTTAGCTATATGGTTTCAGAAATATGTATGCCGTCCAGCGAACTAGGGCTCAGGAGAGGTCTATGCTGCTGGCTGAGGAGTTGGACAGAGTGCGCGCGGCCGCTAAGGATAGCTCCAATGAGGTAAGTAAATTAGTAAGACTTATTTTGTTGCGAAATCTTTTATCTTCCAACTAGATGACGCCCGCAACTTCGTTTGCACTGTGAATTAATAAAATGTATTTTTTGTACGCGGCTGCACTTTTTGACGAACACACACTCCAAATCAAGTCTACGTTCACGTACGTGGTTTGGCCTGTATACATTGTCTGTCAGTCAGTCAGTGAGAACGTGGTGGCCGAGTGGATGAGGCCCTCACCTTGCGACCTGATGGTCGCGGGTTCGAACCCCGGTGGCAGTCATGCGTAAATGGGTTTTTTCGGTCGAAAAAAATTATGTATGCATCCCACGTTCTCTCAACGGTGAAGGAAAACATCGTGAGGAAATCGGCATGTCGTAGAACCTAAAGTTTGAAAACATGTGTCGAGCGCACGAAAGGAGCCTCTTCGAGGCGCACTTGAAATCCTTTCACCGCACTGGTTCGAAGGAACTAGTGACCCATTAAGAAGAAGAAGTCAGTCAGTCAGGTCCAAGCCTCATATGTTATATTGGTAGTTACGATAAAAAACAACGATTTTCGGATCAATTTAATATGCAATAATATTGCACTGCGTTTCGTTATATTGAACTTACTGTACTTGATATTTTCAAAATGATTTTCTAGTCGTTCTTTTTATCATTTATAATTGCAAAATATAGTTATTGCCGGCCGCAAACGCGCCAACAACCACATCGACCAGTGGCCGGCGACCGTTATTTTACATAGTTTTCGTGTCGCCGACACGCTACAGACCTACAGCAACAATGTGTATGTAAACTGACGGTCGCCGGCCACCAGTCGCTGTGGCCTGTGGCGCGTTTGCGGCTGGCGTAAGTCAATGTTGCAATACACAGGTTTGCAAAATGTCCCACAATAGCTTTACAAATATAGTTTTAAGTTGGGTGTAAAATCCCTTTGCATTGCTCAGCCAATACAGTAAAATTGCTTTGCCCTACGCATACAGAGTGTAAGTGTAGGTAATGTATACATAACTGAAGTTAGGTATACTTAAGAAATCCACTACTTATACTTAGGGTACATACACCCCCTACTTGGCAATAAATAAATGGCAAAATTACTTGTTCGTTTCTAGGTGCAAACCCGCTTGCTGCTTGACAAGATAGTGACGGCAGCAAATCCGACGGTCACCACCGCATCCCTCGGACAAGCTCTCGCCAGCGAAAAGAAGTGATACACACCTCACTTTAGAGTAGAAAAATGTATTTAGATGTATGTAGATAGTAGATAGTGACAAATGAAACCAATGAATTGACATGGGTACACAAATGCGAAATGAGCCGTGGTAACACTGTAAAATATCTCTGCTGAACGAGCTCTCGCCAGCGTAAAGAAGTGATACACCCCTCACTATTTAGTACAAATAAGTACTTATTAAGTTAGTAGATACTAGATAGTAACAAATTCAACCAATAAATTGACATCTGTATATTGACAAATGAGTTGAGGTAACACTGTGAAAGCTCTTCTCTGGGCGAGCTTTCGCCTTTGAAAATAAGTGATACACTCCTCACTTTGTAGTAGAAGTAGATAATATAGTCTGTAGATAGTGACAAATTCAACCAATGAATTGACATCAGTACAAAACAAACTGAGCTGAGGTAACACTGTAATAGCTCTTTTCTAGGCGAGCATTCGCCATTGAAACGAAGTGATACACTCCTCACAATGTTGTAGAAAGAAGTAGATAGTGACAAATGCAATTAATTAATTGAAATAAGTACAAAACAAATTGAGCTGACGTAACACTGTACAAGCTCTCCTCTGGGCGTGTTTTCTCCATTGAAACGAGGTAGGACACCTTTCAATATATACTACACATAGCAGAAGACATATTTAAGTAGATAATAAACAAGGTTTTACAAAGACATACACAACCAACTTCAATTTGACTGTTATAGTGACCGTAAACACCACTGAAAAGTCACAGGGAAGCAAAATACGCAATTTCATTTAGTTCGAAGACATATTTTTTTATATAAAAACTTTTTATTATTTTGATATAAAAGCTAAACTACTGAACTGATTTCGATGAGTTTTTTTATTATTAGTATGTTTTTGTAAAACCTTAATTATGTTACTAAAGTGTCGATGACACAGGGCTAGTTCACAAGCGACAAGCCGGCTGTGTCATCGACGCTTAAGATATACACAGGTCCGTATGAATGTTATTTTATGGCATTTCGGTATTGATATAAAACTTTAATCGAATTCCTTTTTTACTGCCTACAAAATGTAGGTTGGTTAATTCATTGGTTTCTTTACCTCAAATAAATGTATTTAGCTACAATTAATCTCTTGTAAGGAGTCTAAAGTTGTTATATGTTTTGTAAATCTTTTTCTCTTTACAAGGGTTTTGTAGTTTACCTCATTTTATATTTAGTAGACAATTTTAGAGATCCTTGTTGAATTGATGTAGAGTTTTTGAATTGTGTACATTTTGTAAATAAATTGTAAAGCAATTATTGTTATTGAAATATATTTTTTTAAAGTTCGTTATAGTAGTATTATTTATTTATTTAATTTTTGTCTTATGTCATTTAGGTATAAATAATACATAGATACACAATTTGTGAGGTAGGTACATGTTAACAGTGCTTTGTAGCTTACCGTAGATAGATATATGTATTATACACACGTACGTATTTTATGTTATCAAAGAGAAAAAAAAAATGACTGAATGACCGGGTCAGCCTTGAGACTACTTCCAGCAGTAAACTAATAATTGAAGTTGAAAATGTTGCAGTAGTTTAGGCTAAAGTCTATTAAATAATTTATATCCATAGATAAATAACGGTGTTCCTATAGATGGACAGTATCAAACCAAAATGGACTCGTAAGACAGGACCAAAAATTTCAGACACCTTGTCAATAACTAAGAAATATCTCCATTTTGTAATAATGTTTGTTACTTTTTACGATGTAGTTTTATTAACAACGAAAAAGCTTAGTATTTTTAACATATGTATAATATTACATTTATCTAGCCCTGTTAGGTACTTCTCTTTTTCGAAAATAAGCATCGGACCAAAATGTACTACAAGTTAGCCAATGTGGCTTCTTTTATTGGACGCATTTTCAATGTAGTACATTGTGTTTCTATACTTAATTACTTCTGTGTTTATATCGTACAGAGACGGCTCAGAAACATTGCTCACAGAATTCGGAATCTCGGAAACGACCAACGTATGGTACGACGCCACTGCACCAGACGATATGAAGGTACGGCCACACTTAACAACTATCACACTAGCCTCAGACCAAAATGACCTAGAAGTAGATCCCATAAGTGATGAAGTGGTAGCATAAGCTTAAGCATAATCAGCCTTTAATGTTCCCATGCATATTATATGCTCTCCTGCCGAGAGTAGGCCTGAGTCCCAGATTGGGTCTTAATCCACCACGCGGACCCAATGCGGATTTGTGGATGTGATTTTTTTTTTCTGTCCTTTGACTTGCCGGCTTCCGCACGATATTTTCCTTCATCGTTGCGAGAACGTGGGATGCATACATAGATTTTTTCAACCGAAAAAACCCATTTACGCATGACTGCCACCGGGATTCGAACCCGCGACCATCGGATCGCAAGGCAAGGGCCTCATCCACTCGTCCACCACGTGGTAGAGTATGCCATAAATATTGTAGAATATGATTTATTCGTACCATTGTTTTCAGGCATACAACTTGAAATTGTCCTTTGAAACTTGGTGACGAAGTGAAGATGCAAAACATAAATTTTGAAATTACTAAAAAAATTAGCAAGAAGATATTTACAGGGAAATAAAACAGTTGAATAACGTAAAATTCTTATTATTTAGTAGTTAGGATATCATAAAGTATGTAGGTTTAGTACAGCCACCGGATCTACGCTGGATTGAAGTTCGCGCTTGAATCAAGTAGGCACTCGATGTGTCACTTCCTTAGCAGTCGGATAAAAAAAAAAGAGTCAAAATCCAAGTTGCAATATTTCTGCAGGTTTTCTGTTGTAGTTATAATATACTCTATAGCTGGTGCCCGCGACTTCGTCTGCGCATGATTATTATTTCGAGTAGCGGACAATTCACACAATATCTTTATAAATTGTAGCCTATGTCATATTCGGATGTAGGTATAAGCTATATAATTGTAAAGTTTCATTAAAATCCATTCAGTAGTTTTTACATGAAAGAGTAAAAAAACATCCATCCATCCATACTTACAAACTTTCGCGTTTATAATATTAGTAGGATAGGATAGTAGAATTTACTGTGAAATTAATCTAGATCTTGCAGAGTAGACACTCGATGGTGTTCTTATCAAACGGAGAAAAAATAGTGTCAAAATCCAATTCGCGGTTTTTCTGCAGGAGGTTTTCAGTTTCAATATACTAAGGTTGTTAATAAAAATGTTATTTTCTGTCAAACAAAGTCTTGGTCTTGATCTTGCAGAGTAGGTACTCGATGTGTCCTTAGCAGTCGGCTAAAAAGTAGAGTGCTAAAAATCCAAGTCGCATGATTTCTGCAGGAGGTTTTCTGTTTTAATATACAAAGATTGGCTAGATTTTTATTTTTTTTCTGCTCAACAAAGTCTTGATATAAACCCTGTCGTCCACATGCGGCGGCTCGGGCACGATCAAAGGGCGTCCGTCCAACAACTTGTGAGTAGAGCGCCTTGTAGTAGCAGGTGAAGCCGAGTCTCGCTGCGGACTTGGCAGAGTAGGCACTCGATATGGCCTTAGCAGTCGGTAAAAAGTAGTGTCAAAATCCAAGTTGATTTAAAATTTTCCAAATCAAAGGATTAGTACCCCAAAGTTTCAATATCCCCTTGATTTCAAATCAGGTTAGTCCCAAAAATCAAGGGGATTTTGGCACTAACCCATTTCTGCCGGAGGTTCTCTGTTATAATATACTCTTTTTATTTTCTGTCAAACAAAGTCTTGATATAAACCCTGTCGTCCACATGCGGTGGTTCGGGCACGATCAAAGGGCGTCCGTCCAACAACAGTTGTGAGTAGAGCGCCTTATAGTAGCAGGTGAAGCCGAGTCTCTCTGCAGACTTGGCAGAGTAGGCACTTGATGTGTCCATTCTTAGCAGTTTAATATCTCGCTGTATTACGGCTTTTCTGAAATTCAGAATTGCAATTTAATATATACAGTACACACACACACATTAAATACTCACATTCAACAACGCACACGTAAACATTTTTCATATCACTGCCCTTAAATGTATTTTTTAAAGTTGACAAGTGGCTAGACTAGCTAGGCACTTGCCTGATGGTAAGAGACGCCGTTTCACGCCTACCAATAACCATAACAGTGCTACATAGGGCGTTGATTCCCATAAGCCGCGCACCACCGTTATAGAGCTCGTCCACCTTAAGACATTTTGAAGGTCAGTCCCGAAAGCCCAGTTACAGTACCCTTCCAACCAGAACACAGTAATGCTAACACATTACTGCTTTGCGACGGAATATCGACCTACACCCTGCTCTCCTCCAACGTTATTTTGGTGTCGATGTCTACTTTATATACGTTCAAATTCGAATAATCCCATCACTTACTCAGTTTCAGCCACCAATGCGTTCATAATGCCCTTTCTCCTCCAAGCGGGGTCGGTAGCCACCAATTTGATTTCAACCAGAAGCTTCTCCCTAGGGAACAACTCCCACAACTTGGCGCCTGCTTCTCTCCTCGCTAAGATGTACAGAATCTTCTGGAACTTCTTGTTCTTGCAACGTTCTGCTTGGCTTAGAAGATCATTGCCGTTATCTTCCTGAAATTCAAAAATTATGGTCCGTATTTGTACCGATTCGAAAGAGGGCCAATGGCCATCCTATATGTTCCCTAACTTTTTGTTTTTGGCGCCTTATTGTCGTAGTACTTTTTTTTTATTAAGAATAGTGATGGTGTGGTCGAAGATGGAGCACGCTTGGCTAGTGTAGCTAGTAGTAACTTATTCAGACTCCAAGATTACCTATAGTTTTATAATGCGAGGACACGAATGGTTGAGTGGCAAGTGTGTTGGACTGCAACGCCATCACCGGTGTCGCGGGTTCGATTCCCGCTTCAGGACAAACATTTGTGTGATGAACATCGGAGTTTCTATGTATCCTATGTAATGTATTTACAACATAAAAAAGTATTCTATCTGTTATCTGGTACCCATAATAAGTACAAGCTTTGCTTAATTTGGAGCTAGATGGCGTTGTGTGAAACGTCCAAAATATTTATAAAAAAATGTACCTAACATAACTTATTGGTAATCCGGTCACCCGCGATACAAGCTTTGTCCTCATGCGAGCAACACAGGTAGGTATATCTAACTTCATATTGTAAAATTTTATCTAAATACTTAAACAATTTGTATTGTACTTATATGTATTTATCGTGTTTAAGTGTATTATTACAACAGATGATGCTTTAACTAAGACCGACTAAATCCCTGTTTGTAGTACCTACCACAGAGTACTAAGAAATACCTACACAAAAACCTCGGTGCCGTAAAGCGACTCGTCCTTAGCCGTTTTTTGAATTGGTATGGAAAATATGGAAATGACTAAATAGACGGAAGATTCAATTATGAGCTCGAATTAGTACCTACCGTGCATTACACGGTTTTGTATAACTTTGGCCTTCAGACATGTTAGCTAAAGAGTTGACGTGTTCACTGTTCAGCAGAAATATATCTCTACCTACCTAGGTATCTAGAGATACCAACTTTCATAGTTTTTTTTTATATATTTACTAAGGCAAATGCCAACAGAATACATAATCACAAACTTAAAGAGCACTCATTAAACTAAATTAATCTACAAATATACTTTTTATTACGTTCCATATGGTACTGCCAAATACTCATTTTTTTCCCGGTAAAAGATCACGCCTGTCAACAAAAAAAAAAATATACAAAATCACTCATAAAACACAAAAAAAAAAAAAATTAAACAAGCCTCCCACTACTGCCGCCACTTTTAAATCGACACTTGCCTTTTATTCTTTTATTCTTTTATTCTTGTTTTATAATTCACTCTTGTTTTTATGTGTAATAATTTATTACACAATTTAAAAGGAGAAGGCGGCTTCTCCGCCTCCCCTTTCATCGAACGCGGGCGGGGAGCCTAGGCTGACACCCAGGTGCCGCGCTGAGGCCCCCTGCCAGCGGTTCGACCTTTTTAAATCTCCGCTGTATAAGCGGCCCTGTCTGTACCTTTTCCTGTGTTTTTACTACTGTTAAGGTACAGCAGGGAGCACGTGACCCAGGGGTAGTCGCCCCTGGAGTTGAAGCCGGGGCAATGAGGTTATCCTCGAAGCCCCTACACGGCTCGAGCCAACAGCTCGCCGTAAGACACCACTGTCTCTGTCACGCCTGTCTATAAACAGAATAGGCTACACTTCTATACCAACTTGCATTATATTGCAACTGTTCTCTCAAAGCTTTTGACCCTCATTTATACGTCAATTTCTGTTTATTCAAAACCTCGCTTTTCATTGCTCTTTTGTCCGAGTTTCAAAGAATCTGAGAGCCCAATACTGCAACTATAATTTCTGCTCAAAAATCGTCAACAACTTCTTAGGAAACGCCACTACAATAGATTTACCATGTCAAATAGTAATAGGTACAGACAGCGTCATAGATAAGTATCCCCCTTGCATTATAATATCCAGCTTCATCTTCTTTCTTCATAATCCTTTTAAAATCACCGTCGCGGCGAATGGAGAAGTTTTGCCTTTAAAAAATAGATTATATTTGAATAACCCTATGTAAGCATAAAAATAATTTTAAGTATTATAATTTTTTGAAAGTTTTTAAAGCTGGGTGTTTTGTGCAAGGGGGATACTTATCTCTGACGCTGTCTGTACCTAGAGTATGCACCTACAGTTTTTTCTAGTTCTAACCTCTTTCAAAGGACAGACGCCGCTGATCACAACACCGACGATATTCTCCTCTGCATCCACTGCTTTGAAAGATAGCCCTTCTTTTAAAGAATGCGTGCAATATTCGTCCAGTTCTGGGCAACTTCCGGTTTCATATAAGGCTACCGCTTGGTTCAGAGGCTCGTCAATATAGAAGGTTCTGAAATAAGATTTAAAAAAAAATGCAAGAAATTAAAAGGTTCCTAGGCAAGCGTAGTGTAGGAGATATCTGCCCAGATTGAGCGATGATTTGCGCGGTATAGCTTACCCCGGCAGATGGTGGATGAGAAGAGCGAAGAGCTCAGTGGCGCGCCTTGGGAGAGACCTACGTCCAGCAGTGCTGCTTTATGTTAATGATAATGATGAAATAAGATTTGTGTGATGGTGATGAAGTTCTATAAGTAAATAAGTCTACCTATTAGCTCTTATTTTGACATCCTGTTTCTTCAATTAAAAATACCTATTACTTGATATTTGCATATATACATTACCTACATATTACTTGATTTCGTCAAACATTCATTTTCATTTTATTACCCGACTGCCAAGAAAGGGTTATTTACTCTTCTGTTCTCACATAAACAAAACCAATTAGTTTTCGATTGGCACTTATTTTTATGCACATGCTCATTTTCTTGTTTACCAGATTGATCGCTAATTTGCTACTCAGATTGATAATGTTGGCCATTGTTTGTTTCTTCTAAAATAATACCTATACGGGGTGAATTTGAGGATGAGCATAAAAATGATTGTAGTACATTAGTTTGCCTGTTTTGTGTAGTGTATCACCCCATAGAAATACGATTCTAACGACGTACCTACTAGATTATTATTATACTCATTAAATGCTGTTATCGTGTCACTAGTTCTTTTTTAACCAGTGTAGTGAAAGGATTTCAAGTGCGCCTCGAAGAGGCTCCTTTCGTGCACTGTAATGTGAAAGTTTATAATAGTTAATTTTCAATTTTTTTTTCTAAACAGACGAAGGCCAACGTGCCACCTGATGTAAAGTGGTCATCGTCGCCTTTAAACACATATAAACAAGAAATAACCAATAGGTAGTTTATGTACCTATTCAAATGTCGGATACTGACTGTTGCAATAGCCTGATGATGTCAGTAGGTACCTATTGTTTTTTCCTCAATCTCACCAAAACTTATGAATAGTAAAAATTTTGTATACTTAGGTATGAGCTAAAAAAGGGCAAAGGCTAATATAATACCTACCTATACTTAATAATAAATAAAGTTTGTAACAAAAACATAGTCATACCTTTGTGTGACCGTAAACATACTGAAAAAAAATACATTTTCGACATATTTTTTTTTGCTATAATTATGCTTTAAAAACTAAACTACAGAAGAGACTGAACTGATTTTTGATTGTTTAGCCCTGTTCTCTTTTTCAAAATTTAGCCTCGGATTCGTACATTTCTAAAAGTTTTTTTGCCGCGTTTAATGTACTATACTTCTGTGCTATTCAAATATTGTATACTGACCGTTGCAACAGCCTCATGATGTCACCAGTATCGCTGGCCTCCACCGGGGCCACTCTGTACGACATCGCTGGACCTATTCAAACACTTTGAATTTCAACAAAACCAATGTCTTTATAGGTATCAATTAATATAAATGCTTATTACTGATTGACTGACAACACTCGGGCTTAACCACTGAACGTAGAGGCACGGTAGAGGCGTAAACGCGTAGGTATTAAACTAAGAAAGGATTTTCGCAATGTAACTGAAGTTGTAGAGGTATCAGCTAGTCTATTTAAACTTAAGTACCTACACAACAAACTTATGCCTACTTGCACCAAACTGTCAAAGTCCCTAAGCAATTACTCTACTCGCTTGGTAGTTCCTAACAGTCCAGATTCTGACCGTTAAGAACTACCAAGCGAGTAAAGTAATTGCTTAGGAACTTAAGAATGAAAGAAGAAGAAAGGAAGGAAGTAGGCATTAAAGTAGCTATAATTTATTCCTATGTAAGTAGGTACAGTACGTAATTTGGGAATATGTAACTTACCATTCCTTTACAAATAAATATTATTTTGAACTGACGTTTCGTTAGTTTCATGGCCATGGCCAAATGGATTTAGGATATTGGATGGCGAAAGGTCGAGAGAGTGGATAGATGGATGTTTGTTCCGAAACTAGGTACTGAACCAATTCTAGGTCTATACCTTTTCTATTTTTCGATATAACGCAACGGAATTTGCGGACTTCAGTTAGTAATGTATTAAAACTGTAAAAAGGGCACTTAACACTTTATTATGTGGGTATTGAATGAGACTGAGCCGTCACGCTCGGCTACGTAACGCTCGTTAGGGTAAAGTCCGAGCCGCCTTGAAGAAGTTTTCACTTCTGTCATGTGGTTATAAGCACGCACACCGTTTTTTGAAACCGGTCAGGATTTTTTTGGCAGCAAGTTTTAGTTTGAAACAAAATCTTATCGAAAAGAAACTAGGATACTACGCACGTAGGTGTCACTGGTTAAAAAGATAAAATATTGCAAATACTTACTTAATACCTACTGTGTAGCACTTGCTTAACTGTGTTCTAGAGTCTTGTAGAGTCAGAAAGCCAATTCCCTTTTTGGACACAGTTGACCGTATTCACTCTATTTCGTTTTTGCGTGGTATAAATGACAGATCGATACAAAATCAATGTTATTTGGCGCGTTTCGCGCACACGACTAAGGATAATGTTTGGATGAGCGGCGCACACGCAGTGTTCACATAACTGTGAGAGATAAAAATACTGCTTAAGGCGAATCGGTTTGGTTTACAAATTTTTATGCAATATACCTACCACCTTTTATGGACTTTTAAGATCCCTTGGGCCTTTATTTCTGAAACTTTTAAAATTTAGGTTGTGTTGATTGTATTGTGACGTTTTTATTGATGAATTGAATAAGCTGATGGTAGAGCGTCTGATTTTCTGTGAGAGCCATGAATGGAAGTTATTTTATATGTTGATACTTATATTATCTTTTCTATTCTATTTCAGTAATTAATTTTTCACTATCATTTTCTTTTTTACTTTATTTTATGAATGTTTTATTTATTTCGACGACACCGTGGCTTAGTTGGTAGTGACCCTGCTTACGAAGCTTGGTGTTCCGGGTTCGATCCCCGGCCGGGGCAAATATTTGTGTGACGAACACAAATGTTTGTTCTAGGTTCTTGGATGTTGTAATGTCTTGTATATATGTCCATGCCATCTGCGACACAGGGAATCCTAGTGCAGGGGTGTGAGTTGTGAATGTTTAATGTTAACAATCAAGATTTACCATGATTTTTTTATTTTTTGAATGACTATATGTAATGAATTGTTATGTAATGTATAATATAATATTAGTTAGTGTAAGTGGTGTAAAGCCGATCTAATTAATTAAATAAATAATAATAATCGTCGGTGAGTGAGTGAACATGAATAATAAAGGTTTTACAAAAACATACAATAGGCCAGTTCTAGTGCCCGTAACACCACGTGGAAGTAAAATAACGCAATTTCGTTTATTTCAGATATTTTTTTTTTTTCAGTTATTTTAATTTAAAGACTAAATTTCTGAACAGATTTTGATAGAATTTCAATGATGAATGAAAATAAGCAATGATATTATCTATTTGATATTAAACAAAACAAATTTTGTTAAAACATACTTATCTACAATTTTAATCCTAAACCAGTAAATGCAAACCCTTAATAAATGTAATTTGCATAGTCGTAAATAGTTGCTCTCCGTTGGTAATTAGCATAAAAGTAATGTAGGTACATACAGGACAGTAAGGGAAACATTAATAAAACTACGTGTGTTTGTTCATTTATTGAAACAAAGCTAGCTACACAACACTACACTCAAACAATATTTACAATAAAATTCTGGTTATATCTAACACATACCTACGTTGTGAGATAACTTAGCTAATAAATAATTAATATTAAACTTGTTTTAACCGTTTGAACACTAAAAATAATAGATACTATCCTAGGTACAGGTACATCACATGTATTATGAAAAAGCCTTTAAAATTTTGCTAAAGGTACATCTACATTATATTTACCTACTACCAAAGTAGTAGGTATGTATTACGTTAAAACGTGAAGCTAATGTTTTAACTAGTTTCAAAAACTACATCTGACTTCATAATTAATTGGGTAATTATGTTATAAATTCATCATCATAAATCTTAAATGCTTTGTATAAATGTGTCTAAGAACAAACTACAAGTTGATGAAAATGTTGTTGAAGCGATTTTAAGAGTAGGATCCATGTAATTCTAAGTTATAGGTACAATTTGTACCTATAAAATTACATAGATTTGTAAGGTACAAACACTATAACTTTTACTTCTATGTTCTTCACTATTATTGGTGTCTGGTAACATTAAATTAATGAAACTCGCAGGACTGGTAACGGATTCACTGCCCTTAGAACATCTGAAACATAAACAATAATAAGGTACTTGCGGTAAACAAGGGCCACCTAATTTCAAAACTTAATATTTTGAATATGAAGTTAGACTTGTCCGTTGATCAGTCCCTTTGCTCGGGTTAGCATGATATAGAAGCGCCTGAGAATCGCCATGGAGCAACATCTATTTCCAACTTCTTATAGCAACTCACCCTTCGAGATGCGGTGATTTAGGCTGAGGTGTACGGGAAGTCGTTCGGAATCATTAACCCTTTTTATTTTTTATTATGAATAATGAATATACAAGCGTTTAACTTTAGTAAGTTAAGGTTATGTATAATCTAGATACAATATGGAATGAGTTATAATTACATGCGATCGAAGTCAGTATCCGCAAATATTCTTCAACCTGCTTTACCTTGCCCTCTTTTAACTAGAGCGAGTTGATATGGCAAATAAGCAAGATGCGAAAATTGTCTTCGATCGTATGTAGGTATTACTATGAACTCACTCTATATATTATCTACCTTCATGCTTGGAGTAACCTTGTTTGTCTCTCAGGTTTACATGATGCAGGGCACCCCCTCGCCTCGAGATGCGGTGCTTTAGGCTGGAGCGCGTACGGTATATCGGTCTAAAGTGTGTATACTATTATAGTTTGCTGTCTCTAGGGTTTGCAAGGTACAGGAGTGCCTGCTACTCACTTTATAGCAACGTATACACCCTCGCCTCGAGATACGGTGCTTTCGGCTGGGGCGCGTACGGGAGTTCGGAGTAAGGTGTAGATAGCCGCTACTATGTCCCCGGCCACTCAAGTGGCAGGGCGTTTTAAACTAGTCTGCTGTCTGTGTATTTCTCGGGGTGGCAAGGTACAGAATCGCCTGTGGCTTACCATATAGCAACTGTTTGATATACACTCTCGCCTCGAGATGCCGTACTTTAGGATGGAGCGAGTACGGGAGGCCCGAGTAAAGTGTAGTAATACTAGTCTGCTCTCTGTCTATCTGTTTCTCGGGGTGGCAAGGTACAGAAGCGCCTGCGACTCACCTTATAGCAACTGTTTGATATACACCCTCGCTTCGAGATGTGGTGCTTTAGGCTGGGGTGCGTACGGAAGGTCAGAGTACATGGTGGAGTACACTTGTTTGTAGTTGAGTCGTTCAGCGGCGGCGGCCGAGAAGGCGGATGTTGTGTCCATGCGAAGTGCACCCGCGCCGATAGCTTTGGCTATGCGCCTGAAATAAAATGAGAAAGATAGTAAAACCACCAGTTATAGATATTAAGGGTCCCATGTACCAAGGGACTTCTAGGGGAAGCCTATATCCAGTTGTCCAAAGGCTTACATGATGATTGATGATGCACCAAGGCTCCAACCAAACCCTACAGTACAGTGTAGGGAGGTACTATACCTACAGTGTAATATTAGAACGCGTCAGTAAAAGCTTGAAATTATAAAAGATAACTGATATTAGATTCTATCTACTCTACTCTAATAATGTTATTTTTTGAAGGAAAAAAAAACATAGTTTCTGATAAGTACCTACATGCACTCACTAACTTGCCGAGTGTAAAAAAACATGCATTTAAATAAGAATTTGTAATTTATTACCTTAGAAATAACCTTGGCCAGTTCAAAAAATGAAATTACGCATAAAGCCTCACGCGCACAAATCGTATAAATTAGACAACGCACATTTCCGGATCATACGACTGTTCATTTAAATATAAAAAATCACCAAGGAAGTTGAAATTCTAATATCAATTTTGAATAATGAACTGGTCACTTGTCGCATGAACACTTCCTTGTACTGATTTCAAATACAAAATTGGGTTCCCGTTAAAAAAAATCCACTGTGTGGATATCCCTTGATTAACGGTCGGAAGGTTGGCACCCGACCGCTACTACGAAGTTTCAGTAAGAATTGTACCTACCTATTCGTTGATCACTTTTGTAATCAATTGATTTACCTAATCTATTTAGTTGTAATTTTTCGAAGTCTAATTTTTTTTTTCTGTCCTTTATGCCTCATTTAGTTGGTTTATAATTTACTAAGTACCTAATTACTATAATTGCTAATTCTTTAACGGGCCTCGTTTACACCAACGAATGTATAATTTTGGAATTCGTTTATACCTTATGATGTCCGCTTCTTGGGATCGGATTATAAGTACTCACCAATAAAATTTCATTACAATCTAATCTACAGAAGTCACCTTTTTAAATTTGCAAGGTTTATGCAGTTAGTACCTAAAACCTACTTCAAAGCTCAACGATAGTACCTACTGAATTTAATTTTTTCGATGATTCACTAAAAAAAATTTCGCAGCTCTAAGGCTTAATTTACATTGCCGCGGAATGAAATGGAAGTGAAAGGAATCGTACATGGGTATAGCATAAATCAACTTTATGTCAATCGTGTAACCTACGAAGTACGAACCAGATAGGTACAAGCTAAACAAAATAGATTCGCGTCTTCCAACAAATTCTACGCGACGACCTTTTGTTAAGTTTGTATCTAGTTACGTTACACGATTGTTATGCTAGTACGATTCCGTTCGCTTCCATTCCATTCCGCGCTAATGTGAATTGAGCCTAAGATCTCGCTCTGATAAAGCGGTCTTAGGACATGCGTCCTTCGTGTATGAACTATTATGCAGTTAGATAAGGGTACATTTATATTATGTTGTATTGTGTGTATGACATAACAAGGCAATTGCGTAAGGCCACATCTTCATTAATGTGAATGCGACGCATTGTTATCTTCAAGAGTAGATTGAACCAGATTATACCTACGTAGATTGATTGTTATGCTCTAGATTTCGTAGGTTACATTAATAATGTCGTCAGGATGGGTCTTGAGTTTGCCATTGTTATGGCCGTTTTTATTACTGGTTTTCGTCACATCAGTCAAGATTTTTCGGGAAAATCGCGAATTTACATAATAGGGACGTTTACGTTGTCTGCCTGAAATTGTAATACGAGATAAGTCTGCCTTTTATAAAACTAGAGAGTAGTACTATGTTGCAGTATATTTTATAATTTTGTTTATCATTTTTTTTATTTGAGACTCTTTCTCAGTAAAATACGACAATAACTTACTACCTAAGTCTTAAAAATTGGTTGGTAGATATTTAGTAGAATGAATTTATGAATGATTTATTTATTTGCATGAATACCGCTGCTAAACAATTAATAATGCTTGCTCTACCTTCCGGGTTGTGACTCAAAATTTGGTATGATTGGCCATTTTGTTAGTTACCTGATTATCTACACTGCTAAATTGGTAATAATATTTTTTGTTATATTAACTGCAGGATCTAATCGTGGTATTAATTTAGCGACTGGTAAAAAATTTAAAAGATTTTTTTGCCACTCGGAACTAATTACATATTATATACCGATACCTATAAGTTATTCTAGAAAAGTCGTAACCAGCTAATGTTCAAAACCTTTTACTTCTTTTGCGATAAAAAAAGTCTTGTTAGAGTAGGTAGGTACTTTACTATAAAAGTTAATTACGAGTTATAAAAAAAAAATTATGAAGTGATAATAGCGCCCGTCCACCGCCCATTTACTTAGTTGTCATCGCGAAAATTTGCACACTCTGTAGTTTGAAGGCTTGATGCATTAGGTGTAGAGATTTTTGCAACAATACTTACGTGCTATTTTTCTATTCAAGATATTAACTCTATAACTCTTCACAAATCAACCCTCATCAGGCCTCGTCCCCGCTACCCTGAGTGTCTGAACGCGATCCTGATTTCGAGCTCAGACTGAGAATTACCTCTACCTGTCATGTGGTGAGCCGAACTTTTTTAAATTTCTCTCACTCTCACTCTCTCTCTTCACAAAGCTCCCGCATCAAGCATCAGGCTATCAGGTGTCTGAATTCGATCTTTATTACCAGTGCAAAGGGGGCATCCATTAATTACGTGAGGCTCTTAGGAGGCGGAGGAAGTCGAGTAAAACCTCACCCAATCTCACGTGGGAGAGGGGGTGGTCTCGGCAAAAATCTCACGTAATTTTTTTTGGCAAGAAAATGTTTCAATGCTGTGAAAATAATTCATAAATTAAAACATTTCATTTATTAAATATTTTTTCCTGTTTTTTAATATTTAGTAGCTGTTAACATATATTTATTAACAGTTAATAAATCAAAAATCTAATGTAATTAAGCACAGATTAACTTATTTAAATTAAAAATATGTATTTCGAAAAATCTCACGTGATATAAGAGGAGGGATGAGGGGTAGGGTGTCCCTTAAATTTCAAGTTCGATATATTTTTACGCATACCTTCTTAAAACTTTCCTAATAACCCAATATTAGCTAGAAAAAAATATTAGTTCGTTTTATAAACGATAACCCGTGCCGACTTGCGATTTAAGTTTGCCCATATAAGTTGCGCGGGTAATGCGCTGCGGCCTGTAACTATGTGTTTTATTTCTCATTTTATACATGATTTTTAAGATTATTAATGCGCTATTTGGAGGATTCAGCTAGGCTGGGCAGCATTTGGAAAACTGCGTCGGGTCTTTTCGTCACCCATACCGCAAAGTTTAAAAACGAAAGTTTTTAACCAGTGCATCCTACCCGTCATGACATACGGAGCTGAGACGTGGACACTCACGGTACGGCTAGTCCACCAGTTTAAAGTCGCTCAGCGAGCTATGGAACGGGCTATGCTCGGCGTCTCTCTGAAGGATATGATCCGTAATGAGGTTATCCGACAGAGGACCAAGGTTACCGACATAGCTCAGAGAATTAGCAAGCTGAAGTGGCAGTGGGCTGGTCATATCTGCCGGAGAACCGATAACCGCTGGGGTAAACGAGTTCTTGAGTGGAGACCGCGAATCGGCAAACGTAGTGTAGGACGCCCTCCGGCCAGGTGGGGTGACGATCTGCGAAAGGTTTCGGGCAGAAGATGGATGCGGCAAGCCGAAGACAGGGCGCGATGGCGCTCATTGGGAGAGGCCTATGTCCAGCAGTGGACTGCGATAGGCTGATGATGATGATGATGATGAATGCGCTATTGTTTACTAGAACCTTTATAGTAAAGTATAAATAATGTGCTGCGACACAAAGCCATATGTAATAATATTACTTATTCTTTGACAAAGCTTCGAATACTGGCCGTTTTAATGGAGCTCCAGTCTGCACTTTAGAAAGATTATATTACTTTTCACTTGTCGACATCATGTTTATGAATTGGTCCTAAAAATTGTCTTCGAAACCAAGATAAAGAAAATTACTAGTAGCCCACACATTCCAATCTTCAAAAAGTTCAGGGACATTAGGAAAAATATCGATTCCAGTGACATTAAACTATCTCTTGATTTTCTAAAAGAACATTTTGCCGAGTCAAATATTATATCTTTGTTAATGTTTTATAAGGCAGAACTGGACAAAGGTTTTATAATAAACGATTACCGAGAACTAGTTGAACTATGCGTAGTGCTTTTGAAAGATATACAGAGAAGAAATTAAAACTCAAGCCCCCTGGAGCTATGCATCAGGCACGATGGATGGCGAGACCGATCTATTCTTTAAAATATGTTGGCTTCAGTCACAATTCAGAATTATTACGAAGGACAAAAAGGCTCTACAAGATGTTTGCTTATTTATCGTCATTGTACCTTTTTTAAACCTTGGCTCGAATGCACAGTGGCAACTAACACTTGTAGCAATAATGTAAAGAGACAGGCATTCTATTAGTTTCAGATATTAAAATTGATCACCAAACTAAGATGAAAATTATTTAATTAATAAATTTAACTTAAACAGGGATGAAAGCTCAGACTTTGGCCATTGCTATGTTTAATCGAAGGAAGAACTGACTGAAAAGTTGTTTAATAAGCTAAATATTTTTTTGTTTACTTTAAAATTTTGTTTTTATTACTTTTTTTGGTAATTAACTTGTTGTTTCTTTTGGATAAAACGCTGGATGATATTTATCGGAAAATAGCAGACACTTAGTATCTCGAGTTTTCTTCAGGAAGATGTACCTATTTTCTTGGGGTGATAATGCTGATCATTCGAAGGTTGTAAATGACACTGCTGAAATGGCTGTCAAAATAATGAAAGGTTTTAACGGAATTATCACGGCTGAAGAAGAGCAAAAACAATTCTTGTTGCGCTGTGTCCAGGAACATAAAAATCTGTATCCGGACTGTAAATAAAACTACATCAAAGAGAAGTTACCCCGGCTGATTGTTACTATATTATGTTTTTAAATAAAGATTAATGTTTATCTTATCTTATTTTAATATATTCGCTTAATTTGTTGCATTTATGTCATATAAGGGACAGTCTAATGAGGGGGTTGAACAAAATCTCACGAAATATCACCAAGGGGGTGAGGGGGGTCGAAAAATCGCCAAAATTACCTCACGTAATTAATGGATGCCCCCAAAGTGACGGTCACCGAGAGTTTATTTCTACCAAACCCTGTACCTAACCCAAAATACTCACTCTGACTCTTCACAAAGAACGCGCATCAGACCTCGACCCCGCCAGCCCGTGTGCGTGGAAGCGATCCTGTTCTCCAGAACGGTGTGACAGTCTTCGGGCAGTTTGTCCCAAATGCGAGCCTCTCGGTCCAAATGTCCCAGCACTTTCAGGATCCGCCGGAACTTGGCGTTGGGGCAATCTTCCGACTTATCTGTGTAGTCTACTTCCTGTAAGAAAAATGAAGAGTAAGTGTTTAACAATCCGTATTGGGTCCGCGTGGTGGATGGTGTAGCCGAGAGTAGGCCTGAGCCCTAACAGAGAGAATTTTAGAGGCCTATTATGACTATCAAAAATGGTCTATTCTGCCAATTTTTTCTTTGGTACCAGATTTTGCCTGCGGCTTTACCTACAAAAGTTTCGAGATAAAAAATAGCCTATGTTCTTTTCCAGCTCCTTGACAAACCATATCTACCTAATTTCAGCTCAATGGTTTTGAAGTTTTGGTGTAATTTAGCTACAAAAATCCACCTATTCATCGTTAAAAAAAAAAACATTTATACGCAAGATTTTAGAAGGAAGTGGTATTTAAGAGCCCTAACAACCTTATCACCTACCTTATTACCTTATCAAATCTAAACTGATCAGTCTGCACTATGCAATGAGCTCATTATTATTATTATTATTTATTGGATTACCAACGGCTATTACATAATAACTTATTTAAGGCTTAAATAAAAACAGTATTATGCTGTGTGCATAGCCTATTATAGGTAAACACAGACTAAAATTTTATAACTTATTAAATTCATTGATAAGCCTATGAGGTTGTTGTGGTAGCTCCAGTTTTCAGATTTGTCTTGGACATTAGTCACGTCATTTAATCAGGGCCTATATATTTTATAAAATTACGATTGACCTAAAAATTGCAAGCTGCGTTCCAAAGAGATCGGATGATGATGTCAAATGTTACGCATACTCTTATGCTCATTAAAGCTAAGCGTCCACAGACCGGCATCGGACGTATCGAACGCATCGTACGTAACGGATTAATTAGACTGCGTCCACTGTTTCGGCAGCGATCGGATTGCCGACGCGACTTTTAGCAATCGGATTGCCGATGTCACCTTCATTCGGATTTTTGTAATGCCTTATGACATTTCTCGCTATACAATGATAATCGCGATTACGTTTCGCCACAAATAGCCGACGATGCGGAGCGAGCTTGCGGGGCGCGTCCACGGATCGGCATTCCGTATGACGTCATCGGTACGCATCGCATCTAGGCATTGCCGATGAGCTGTCAGTACGGTGCGGATCAGTGGACGCTGTTGTATGAGTTTCTATACAAGGCAAACTAAAATCCGTTACATGAGATGCGTCCGATACGTCCGATGCCAGCCTATGGACGCAAGCCTTAAAATGTCACTGTGATGAACCTCGTGATAGAACACCTAATCATTTTAATGCGGGTTGCAGACTTAGAACAAAGATAATTTTACCAGTGCATTACTAGCGAATTTCGCAGAGAGATTAAATATAAGTAAATATTAAATTGGTAGAGTTTTAAAACTACCAATTGAATATATCAGTGTGTAGGTATGTATTAATCTCTGTGTTTATTTACACCCATTTTTTATTACATCTTGTTTGTCTGTGTGTCTCTCTGTCTGTCTATCGTTCAATCTTTCATCTCAAATTCAAATTCAAATGTTTATTTGCTTTATACGTTGTAGGTACAGACAGCGTCAGAGATAAGTATCCGCCTTGCACAAGACACCCAGCTATAAATCCTTTCAAAAAATTATAATACTTAAAATTAATTTTAGGCTTACATACGGTTATACAAATATAATCTATTTTTGAAAGGCAAAACTTCTCCATTCGCCGCGACGGTGATTTAAAGGGATTTGAAGCTGGGTATTATAACGCAAGGGGGATATCTAGCTATGACGTTGTCTGTACATAATGGTCTTAGTTGCAAATTTCAAGCACTTCCCGATTAGCTATCCGGCTAAAACTTTCAGGATAGCTAGGGTAGCACAATTCAATAACAATTAATTCTAACAATAAAATCGCTTTATCTCGTGGTCTCGTAAAGGAAAGGGCAAAGCACAAAAACGTGGTTTTTCGATTTTAATCTACATTGCTTGTTTTCTTATATTTTCAGTTTGTGGTTTGCACACTTGTGTGAAAAAACAGCTTAGCTATGAGCTAAGATAAACTAACTTAGCTTAGATTTTGGTTTGCAACCCGCTTCATGGTCAGTTAGATCAGCTAAACCCAACCAAAAAAAATATTTAGAGATGACAGCAAAAATAATCAAGGTTTTACAAAAACATAGACAACCGACTTCAATGGACTGTTTTAGTGACCGTAAACACCACTGAAAAGTCACAGGGAAGCAAAATACAAAATTTCGTTTACTTCGACGGCATATTTTTTTGTTATTTTCAGTTAAATGGATATAAAAACTAAACTTCTACATTGATTTTGATGAAATTCGTATGGGACGAATCTGAAAGTATATCCGCTCAAACAAAAAAAATTTTAAAATCGGTTCATATACAACAAAGTTCTGAGGTAACAAACAGTAAAAAAAAAAGCAAATAAAAAAAAAAACATTCAACCGAATTGATAACCTCCTCCTTTTTGAAGTCGGTTGAAAAATACAAGCTCGCAAGATAACTTTTAAACTGTTATAGTTTAAAAGTTATAGTTTAAGACTTAAACCAGAGAAAATTGGCTGTAATTTTCCAACCGAATCAATGTGTCTAATCAATACATTGTCACTTCAAAATAATTTGTTTTCCGCATTTATTTTAACGACTCATTTGCCAGAAGATTGCTGATGTATCAAAAAAAGTTGTTTTTTAATCTACGTAGGTTCAAATTAGGTATCATTTACACTGTAATTTATCTACCTTCCTGCTGTGTCATGGAAGGCTCAGTCGACCGTAACCCGTTCCTTTTAATCCTTGATCTATGCTCTAATTGATTTGTTACCGTTCGTGTGACAAGAAGTTCAAGGTTCCATCGATGGTTTACGTGCAATATCGGAAATAGTGCCAGATATTCTGCCGCAAAACAGTAATGTGTAATATGTTTCGATTTAAAAGGCACTGTAGCTAGTGAAATGATTGGGCCTAAACGTATACGTATAATCATGCACCTAGTGGATGCGATAAGAAGGCACCTGATTAGAAAAGTTAATTAGAATAACATTCGTGCAAGATTCTATAAGTAACTGAATTATGCCTGTACCTAGTAGGTACAGTCAGCTGCACAGACATGTATACACTCCCAAGCTTTTGCATTTATGATACTCTTAATTTTGTGAAGAAAAATGCACGCAACCATTTTATAATTAATGTAGTCATCTTACTTGTCAAAATTCTTGTCAGAAGAAGAATGTCTTTGCAAAATTAAGAGTAATATCAAAGTAAAAGCTTAAGAGTGTATACATGTTTGTGCAGCTGACTGTATACTCTAATATTGCATTATGATTTCATAATAAAAAGTGGACCGACCATCTTGAAAAAAACTTCGTAGGTAAGTTAGTAAAGCGTTTTTGAAAATTGAAATCTAATATTTCTTGGAACTACACATTAGCAACTTAGAAATTTAATTGCCCTTCAAACTGGAAAATCCAAACACTGTAGTTAGTTAAATAATCTAAAGTACGTAGGTGATGAACTTGACCTATATATCGATAACCTAACCTACGCATTTCCAGGTGCAATACGGATATAAGTACCGCAATATTTTATGGAATCGATTGCATTGATTGTAGGTCTGTAGCCGCCATTGTTTAACACCTGCGCGGAAGTAGAGCCTTCAAATACCACAATACTTACTTACCTATATTGGTACTTATACCTTTGTCATACTAATACAACCGCAAAAGTTTGTAAGGATAGTTAAATGTTTGTTAATCACTCTAGCCTTGTCTATGGCTAAAAAATTCAAATGACCCAATTGGGTGATCTTGCGTATGTAGGTAATGTTGCCAGTAAAACAAAACTTGTACAGTATAATTAGGTCTCTTAAAAAAATGTTTTTTGTCGTATTTTAGTAGTTTTTTATTGTTTCTTAGTGTTAGTTTTTTGGATAGATTTATATGTTCCGTGTCGTCGCCACTGGGGTCTAGCAGAACACCAGCGCTGCAGCGTGCTGCCAGTACGCTGCAGCATTAAAGCTGAGCTAGGCCCTCATTGTGTGGAGGACTCTTTTTTACTGTAATTCAACCTTTTTTGTTCATTTTTTTTTACATGACAATAAAATTATTTCTTTTCTTTTTTTCTTTTTCACCCACAGTGAAACTACTGAACCAATATCAATCAATCAATTTGATATAAAACTACTGAACGTAGAGACTTTCAACTTGGAGGTTCGTCAAGAAGTGCAGGCTAAGACAGGAATATTATTAATTCGCAACGCAAACGAAGTTGATAGGTACCGCTTGTATCATTTATCCCACATAAAAAAAATCCACATACACACAAAGTATAGCTGGAAGAGGATGCTAATTAGTATTAAGTTCGCCTGTGAATTTTTTACTGCGCAATAAAGAATTTTCTATCTATCTACGAGTAGGTATGTCCATTACCGTCTTTATCATAAGGGCAGGCACGGGACCCGTGACCCCATCCTGAAACCCCATCCCCGAAGGACCGAAAATTTCTCTCACATTTAGGTACCTATTCATTAAGCTAAGCTTAACTTTACCTACTTTACTGCGTTGTTTGTCAGTGATTTTTGCGCAACACCACATAAATAGATCTAATTGAAAAATGTTAGTATAATTTGCTTTCTTTACTTTCCAAAAGGGCCATACATATTATATTCTTGTGTGCCCAAGGGCCCCGACGGCCTTGCTTGAGTATGTCCTAGGATGCAATAGGCTGATGATAATATTAATAAGAAATAAATATTTCGGACATTTCACAAATCGCCATCTAGGCATCTAAGCATAGCTTGTACTATGGGAACCAGGTAACTGATACAGTACGTACTTATATTTTTTTTTAAATACATTCATATAATACATAGAAAACACCTAGGTTCAAGACAAACACCGATGTTTATCACACAAGTGCTTGTCCTGAAGCGGGAATCAAACCCGCGACACCGGCGTAGCAGTCCAACACACTTGCCACTCGACCAACCGTGTCGTCAAAAATGAAACCTAATCGAGCTACAAACCTCTCTCCTGACGACTCCATTGACGATAATGCCCACGAAGTCGCCGTTCTCATCGACTGCGGCGACGGAGACCAGGTCCTCAAGGGTTGCAGCCGCGTAATCCTCAAGCTCCATACACCGGGACTCTGCTGTCTCCAGCAAGTTCACTGCTTGGTTCATCGGCTCATCACGGAAGAAAAACCTGGGAAGGAATTAAATTATAGCCCGGAATTATTAAAGTAGATATACATTGAATATGCGCCAAAAAAGGGATTTAATTAGCGAACTTCTAGGACAATTTGGTCCGATGCTAATTTTCGATGCAGAGAAGGAACAACGCTAGTATATCTACTCGTAATATTATGGTTTAGAATCAATAAGCTTTTTTATTGTTTATAAAACTCTCATCGTAAAAATTAACAAAGTTTGATTGAAAATGCAGGAGATATTTCATTTTTATTGACGAGGATGTCTGAAATTTTAATGTCCTGTCTTACGACTCCATAATCTTGATTTGATTCTCTCTCTCTTTGTGTTCTATAGGAACACCGATAAAATCATTTATTAATTTTAGATACTTATATGTATAAGTAGAGTATTATTTGTTTATCCAAACATAAATCAAAACAAGATTTAAAAATAATAATAACATATAATATAGTATACGACAGTGCTCGTCCACTTTTAGGCAATCTGTAGAGTTTCGTAAGATAAATAAATAATAAATAAATAAAATGCCGTTTATTTCCAACAATAATACTTTACAAAGAGAAAAAAAATTATTATATAAAGCGTTTGTAATTTCAATACATATTTCTTCGTTATTATGTACGAGTTTTATTTGTTATTTGGATACCCATCTAAGGGTGAGGGCCTCCTCCATCTGCTTCCATGCGTCTTTTTCATCGGCGAGTCTCGTCCAAGTAGGGCTTGAATAGGTACTCTAATTCGTTTAGCCTTTCTTCTTCAACGAGTGTTCTTACATAGTATCAACAAATTATATAAATATATTTAGTAATAAATCCGCTTGATTTCTAAACAAAGTTAACTTAACTTTAGTTTAGAACTTTAATACATATTATTATATTATAAACTAAAGAGTCAACGAATAGAAAACCAAAGTTTAAAGATACGACACGTGTTTCGCCTCTACACGAGGCATCATCAGGAGGTGTGGACTCGCCGAAGTTCGAAACGAGCTCGTTTCGATTTATTACTAAATATATTTATATAATTTGTTGATATTTATGGATTTCCGCAAAGTAACGCCTGAATCAATCAATTTTCTTACATAGTATGTTTCAATGAATCTGTAGTTTTTGATATTATGTGGTTTTGGAGTTATAATATTTTTGCAGATTAAAAGATTCACTTACCTTCTGAGGAATTTGATGACCAAATCTTTGTCGCTAGGGGTGACTCTACGTAATCTGTATGAGGGCTGGGTCATAGCACGCGGGCGCAGGTTGAGCTCAGCCAACTGGGCTGGGAGCTCGTCTGCGAGCTGTACAAAACAAAGAAGTCAAATGTAAATAATGAAGATTATACAAAAACACCGACATCAATCGGAAAAGTACAGGTGCAAAGGGAAGCAAAATACGCAATTGTGTTCACTTCAACGACTTTTTTTCAGTTATTCTGATTTCACAACTAAACTTCTGAACCTATTTGATAAAATATTATTCTATGGCTACAATCTGAAAGTATAACCTCTCAAACACAAAAAAAAAATGTTTAAATCGGTTTATAAACAATATAATATAATAAGTTCTGGTTATAAACATAAAAAAACAACCCAATTGAGAACGTCCTCCTTTTTTGAAGTCGGTAAATCGGTAAATTTTATATTCACTTGTTTAACAAAAACATATCCAACGATAGGTACCTCTTTTTTAAAAATCCATTCATGTAGAGTCAGACATACATAAACTCGAAAAACATAACTCTCCTTCTATTCTTCACAGTCAGAAAACAATATATTTTCGTAATTAGGTAAAAATGCCGATAAATTCTAAGAATTTTTAAACTGTGAGTTTTCTGCTACATTTCTGAGGAGTTTGTAAGTTGTATTATAAAGTGTAATCAAAATGTGAGCTTAGGATTAGTACAGAATTATTAACCGAATCTTTTAAACGCTGATTCATAGCAATTTGTGACGATCAGTCAGTGTAATAAAATATTAACTTTATCTAATACGAAAAGTTTGCAAACCCTTTGTTTTCTTATATCGTGACTTATAACAATAAGCAAATAAATAACGGTTAGAATAATTATACAGTAAAAATTAAGTATCTAATATAATTTGATGAGAAACTATAGGGGATAGATGACTAGTAGCTAAGTAAGTAGGAACTATTGAAGAATATTGTTCATTGATAAAGATGATCGTAAACGAATTATAGATACTTAAATATTAGATTAATGAGGAATTATTTTGTCTAATTGGAAGAATTATATCTTCGATGAAGTTAGTTTGTACATATTGTCGAGATAATATCGTGCAATCATCTAATTTCATTGTGTATCTATGTTTTTATAACAAATCTTATTAGATAGGGAAAAATTTGTAAGGATCGTTCACAAATGGTATCTTTTGATGATCATCACGCCGAAACTACAAAACAAAGGAGGTCATGTGACAAACTATTTGTAGTTCAGAACTTTAACTAACTTT
Organism: Lobophora halterata; assembly: GCA_932526365.1. Taxonomy (NCBI): domain Eukaryota; kingdom Metazoa; phylum Arthropoda; class Insecta; order Lepidoptera; family Geometridae; genus Lobophora; species Lobophora halterata. The sequence goes on from OW052015.1 coordinate 3,743,221, forward strand.
ATACGGAAATTTTCTTTACCTTGGTAATAAAATTAATGAGGAATTTTTTTTTTTTTTTTTTTTAATTTATTTATCAATATAAACAATTTATTATACATTGGTTGTTTATGTTAACACTAATAAACCACTAAGGTTTGTGCAAGAATTGTTTTGTCTAATTGCGAAATTACGGCTTTGAGAAGAATTATATCTTCGATGACGTTACTTTGTAATGTCGAGATAATATCGAGCAATCATCTAATTTTATTGTGTATGTTTTTATAACAATTATAACAAATCTTATTATAGACGGAAAATATTGTAAGGATCTCAGAATGGTAGGTATCTTTGATGTCTCATCACGCCGAAACGTTCAGAACTAACTTTTATAATAATTATAATAATAATGATTTATTTCAGGCAACTTAATATTACAGAAAATCAATAGGCTTTTTATGAAAAAAATAAAGTAAAGTAAAGTAAGTATATATTTGACATAAATAAATGTTCACAAAATAGCATAAATCTAACAGAGTAAAAAAATCGAGGTTTATGTCAAAAAGGCGCCCAGCTCAGCAGATTGTTGGATGACCTAAATGGCCACCCAACGCTGATTTTCAGTTGGTAAATACATAGGTACCTTACAGACTAACATACATAAAATACAATACAACATATAGGTACAGATTTATATGTTACCTACTTATATTTATCTATTATTTATTTATACATTTATACGGAAATTTTCTCTACCTAGGTAATAAAACATAAAGACTAGACAATAAAATTATTAACTAGGTCATTTAAGCTATTTTACCAAGAAGTCAGTAAGTAGGTATTACCTACTACAATTTATGTCCGGTTGTGTCGCCTTGGTTAACTGGAATTTAATTATGTCAAGTCTTTGTTCGACATGTTAAGGGTCTTAAGGGCTTAGTTAAGGTGAAATTCTAATGGGTAGGTAGCTAAAGACACCGAAATCCATCAATATTCGATGGTTTTGGTCCCGTTTTCACACGTGTTAGGTCCGTTACAACAGCCGCTATAAATAATAGATATTTATTACCCTATTGTAATTATGATTATTAAAAAAAAAAAAAAAAATTTGGAGATTTCACACAACGCCATCTAGCCCCAAACTAAGCAGAGCTTGTTATATGGAAACCAGATGGCTGATAGAATACTTCAAATATATATTTTTTGTAAATACATACATAGAATACATAGAAAAACACCCAGACTCAGGACAAACACCTATGCTCATCACACAAATGTTTGTCCTGGAGCGGGAATCGAACCCGCGACACCGGGCGTGGCAGTCTAATACACTTGCCATTCGACCATCCGTGTCGTCATATTGTCTATTACTCTACTTCTTCTTCTTATCGTGTCACTAGTTCTTTCGAACCAGTGTAGTGAAAGGAGGATTTCAAGTGCGCCTCGAAGAGGCTCCTTTCGTGCACTTGGCACAATGTTTTCGAACTTTTTAGGTTCATGCCGGTTTCCTCACGATGTTTTCCTTCACCGTTAAGCACGTGCTTTGATGCATATATTACTCTACTGTAAGAACCTGGCACAGATATAAAAAAAGGATTCAAGTAGGTTATAATGTTTAATAAACTAATTAATATCCGTGTTTGGTAGTAGAAGAATATTGCGAGTATAGTGACATTAATGCCTATTAGGTGTTTTATTTCCACTTTACTTTTAGGCCATTCGCAAGTGAGCCACCAACTCCAGCGACCGGTGGCCGGCGACAATCAGTTTAAATGAATTATTCCCATCTGTCACCCTGCTCTGTACCCAAATGACACGGTGACACGATGGGACAAAAAGTTATATCTGTCACACCGTAGCTAAAAGGGGGGCAGATGAAACTTTTAACCAATTTGAAAGTTCTATCTGTCCCTCCCAATTAGATGTAAATATTTATTCCTGCCTGTCCTCCAATTACATTTTGTTGCTGTAGCGCGTCACCGCCTCTGGCGACAAGTGTGCCTTAAGCGTGGATGACACAGGGCTAGTTTACAAGCTATAAGCCAGCGAGTTCGCTTGTAGCTTGTAAATTCGCCCCGTGTCATCGGCTTTTTTACAATCTGCTAGTATTAAATCCTTCTCGAAAGCTAACTCACTCTATTGCTAGCTTTTAAACTCGCTGCCTTGTAGCTTGTAAACAAGCCCTGTGCCATCGATACTTGAGAAGAAATATTCAGGCAAGATATTATTTTTATCTCCATCGTGGAAAACTCCTTACACACGACTTTAGAAATAAGTATATACCTACTCATAAATCTTTGGATGTATAATCACTACAATGCCAGTTACTAAGCGGATTGATTCAAATGATAGTGTTTGAATTTGTTACGCAGTCACGAATACCGTTTACATCTGGGCAATTAAGCGTTTTATTTAATTTTGCATAAAATCAACAAGTCGTTATCTAGATTTGTAATTACACTATTTAACTCAACTCAACTCAACAAGTAGTACGAATGAGTTGTGATGTACACAACACATTCGTACTACTAGAATAGCCCGGTCGATTTAGCTCTAAAAAGAGCTCTGTCCGAATGATTGGAACCTTGAATGTCTATTTTGACCGGGCTATAAATAGTAAGTAGGTACAAAAATTAGGAACTTCAGGTCCTCAGAAACTTTCCTAAATGAACAATAATGTACATTAGCTTTCCTAAATGTATGTACAGACAGCGTCAGAGATAAGTATCCTCCTTGCACAAGACACCCAGATATAAATCCTTTCAAAAAATTGTAATACTTAAATTTTTTTTTAGGCTTACATACGGTTACACAAATATAATCTATTTTTTAAGGGCAAAGCTTCTCCATTCGCCGCGACGGAGATTTAAAGGGATTTGAAGCTGGATATTATAATGCAAGGGGTATACTTATCTTTGACGCTGTCTGTACATTAGGTACCTAACCCGCGAACAGCTGCTAAATAGACAATAAGAAGATGAATATTTATTTAATTTTATTCGATTGAATATTAATCGATAAAAAAAATAGCAAATTTAATTTCGAATTTTCCGAAATCATATTTACGTATTTATTATTCAATTTCCTTTTCGAAGCCTCAGTCGAAGGTTACGATGGATCACAGTGTAGTCGAGATAAAGTGATTTTAAGGTTTTCTAGCAGATTTTAAAACAGCCGATGACACCGGGCTAGTTTACAAGCTACAAGGCAGCGAGTTCGCTGGTAGCTTGTAAACTCGCTTAAAGGGAATCCTCAAATCCGAATTCCATACAAAATGTTTTGGAAAAATACTCAAAAAGTACGCCGTATTATAGTAATTTAATCACACTATTCGTTTTGTCCATGTTTTTCAACTTCGTCAACAAAAAAAGTATAAGATTTCATACTTTAATTTAGATTTTATACGTGTTTTAAAATTAATCCTACTAACTTAAAAACACGTATAAAAATCTAAATTATAGTATGAAATCTTAAAATTTTTTTGTTGACGAAATCGAAAAACATGGAGGAAACGAATAGTGTGAATAAATTACTATAATACGGCGTACTTTTTGAGTATTTGTCCGAAACATTTTGTATGGAGTCCGGATATGAGGATTAGCCAATGTAAAGTTATGCAGCAGTGTTGTACTCGTGCTTCAGGAAGTAACTATAGTAACTTTTATCTTTATATTTTATCCATCCGCTATTCAGCCTATTTGGTAGTATTTCAAGATCACTAACTCATGTTTCTTTGACATTTTCTAAGCATTTCCGTGCATTTAAAATTAATTACCTGTTAAAGATAGATTTAATTATCTGTCTTATGCCTGCACATTGTTATTGAGATAATACGTAATAAAACATAATTGTTAAACTCATTATATAATTAGTAGTTAAAACAGCACAGTTAAAACAGCATTGCAGATTAAAATGATTAGTGTATAGTTCTAGACTTAGGTATTAAGTTGTTATAAAAAATATATGTGTTATTGAAACTTAAGTCCTTCCTTGGCACGCTGCCATCGGGTATCGAGTTGGAGCAGTTGAGCTACCAATAGATCGTTCGCAACGGTCTATGGTTTCCTTTTGTAAATTTTGTAATATAGATTGTAGCAGTTAGCTTATGCTGTAATAAACTAAGTAAATATTTTCTAATCCATTTGTATAAAAGACTTAATCCTGACTGACTGACAGACAACGTATAGTCAAAACCACTGAACGCAGAGACTTAAAATTTGGAAAATTTTAAGTTGTTATTTGTTAATTCGCTACATAAATGAAGATGCGGGGTGTCAGCTAGTTTTAAATAATCACTGAAAATGTTTGTTGCATAATAATTCTTTGAACTTGTGACAAGCAAGGTCTTCGATCTTTTGAATTTTTGTCTTGCATGAAAAAACTTGTTTTTGTTTTATCTTTGCAGGATGCACTCTCTGAAGTTCTTGTTATTTAAATTTTAGTTACATATTCAAAAGAATATTTTACATTATATTATTTTTGAAAAGTTAGTTTACGACTTCCTACCTAGAGTTTTATGATTCTTTGTTTCGGAGATACCAAATCTAATACTAATGTTAAGCTAGATTACCGAGTTTTTTAAAATAAATGAACAGGTGTTTTTTTTATAAAAAATAACAATTAAAGCAAGTGCGCTCCAAAAATCTGAATAGCAAAGCATGGACATATTAATTATTTTGAAAGCAAACGAGAGAGCGTTTTTTCTGACTCAAATTTTTATTTTCTTATATCCAGTTATCTTCCTGAGCCAGATTTCATTAGTTTTTATATATTTTTTTTTATTTAATTATTCAGAAAATAAATGTTGATATTAAAAACAGAAAGTAAGTAAACAGCTGTTACGTAATATCTGGTAATATTAAAATACAGAGAAAGATCTTCCTATCAAGTTAAATAATTGCTTAGAAACTTTGACAGTTCGGTATAAGTAGTCTTCCATTGTTTTTTATTAATATTATCCTACCAAAAATAAAATCGTAAATACTAAAAAAAATCATATCGATCCAGTGCTCATAAAAACCTAAAATATTAACTTTCAATTACATAAATAAGGCAATTCAGTAAATGATTAAGTGAATGTCGATCATCGAACTCTAGACCTTGTAGTGATCGTGAGCGAGGTCCACTCACTGATCCGCGGAAATAAGCTTCGGTCGGGCGGATTACATAATTCGCTTTCATCTGTCAGGTTCTAGGTTAAGGTTTCTGGTACATTTTGTTGCATTCCATTCGGCATTCTATCGCTTGCGCTTGTGACTTAACTAAGCGAAAATGTCGTTCGAAATGGCGATCTTATCATCATACAAGTAAAACAGGGTTTAGACGAAGCCAGTAACGGTGGCGCCAGTCCTCAGACAAGTCAGCGCTGGCCTGGCTCGCGTTGTTTAGATAAGGCCAATGGAAAATAGGTCGGCGCTCTATTCCCGCCAGTGCTGGCAGCCAGCGCTGGCTTGTCACGAAAAACTGTTTATACGAGGCCAATAACCAGCCAGCGCTGGCTGCCAGTCTCATTGGCAGCCAGCGCTGGCTTCGTCTCGTCCTGCCTTACGACTCCATTTTGTTTTGATACTGTCTATCTTGGTGTTCTATAGGAACACTGTTATTCATAAGGGTAGAATGCGCTCCAATAGATTAACTCGGGGCATCCTTAATAATTTCTTGAACGTTTTATTGGCACGAGACAATTCATTTGTTTAGTGTTTACACAAAAAACATAATTATAGTAAAATACTATATTGTTTCATGACTAAATGATGATTGGTCTGATCGATCGCGTTTAACATTGATCAGCATAATTAACACTTGCATCGGATATATTAGTTACTTGAACACGAAACTATTGTCTTAACGAAGATACTTAGTGTTTTTTTTTGTAAATATTGAAGAAAAATATCCTTGAATTAGTATTTCCGATCTGCTTTAAATAATTTAATAGGTCTCTGTAGTAGATTCCTACATTTGACAGTAACATTAACTACGTGTTTCAGGGTTGTTCCCAATTGCATCTGAGGCTATAATTCTCGATTTTTTTTTTCATACATTAATTCTCATCTCATTTCGGCTGCTAAATGTTTAGTACTAAAATAAGGTATGTATGTACAGACAGCGTCAGAGATAAGTCCCCCCTTGCACAAGACACCCAGCTATAAATCCTTTCAAAAGATTGTAATACTTAAACTTATTTTTAGGCTTACATATGGATATACAAATATAATCTATTTTTTAAAGGCAAAACTTCTCCATTCGCCGCGACTGTGATTTAAAGGGATTTGAAGCTGGGTATTATAATGCAAGGGAGATACTTATCTATGACGCTGTCTGTACCAACATAGTTATTTAGACATACCTTAGTTAGTTTATTATGGCAGTCATGTTTTAGGCAGTAGCAAGTAGTGTATTACAGGCAGGGCAGTAGCGTCACTCGCACGAGTGTTGTCGCACTTACTCGCCCGACTGCGTCACTAGGACACTCGCTACCAAAAAACCCAGCGTAAACGCCGACATAAGCCCGTATACGGGCGCGCTGCAAAGAACAAAAAACGAGCGGCGAATCCACCCGGTTTAATACGATAGTCTGAAACCGCTCTAACGCAGAATCATCTCTAATACTAAATGCTTCTATCCGTCTAAAAAACTGATGCTTTGGTTTTAACCACACTGTGAGTGATGTGATGCAGTTCTAAGAAAATCAATTCAGTTCTGATAAAATCAGTTATCGGTAGAGTTTTTTGTGCCAGGTTCTATGTAAAAACATATCCCTGTTGGTATACATAATATAGGTACTAGAGATACTTGGCTATAATT